>CM033430.1:12025451-13331392 GCA_019425775.1 Rafetus swinhoei | reverse complement strand
TTCACTTTATGTTAAAGTCAGTTAATTTTCCCCTCAGAGTTTCCTCTTAGTAAGGCTTTGTCTACACTACAAAATTTTGTTGTCAAAACCTGTCTTTTGGTGACTATACACTTCAATGGGACTTTTTTGGGGAAAAAAAACACTTAGGCTAGGTATATACTATAGGGTTTTTTTCAGAAAAAGCTATGCAAATTTTCTGATTGCTTTTCTGGAAGAGGCTTTTCCACCATTTGGCACCATCTAGACAGGGCCAAATGGCGGGAAAGCTTCCTCTTTCTGTGGAGCTCTTATTCCTCATAGAATGAGGTATACAGGGCTCCCTGAAAGAGCACTTTTGCTCTTCCGCAAAAAAAAGTGGAAGAGCAAACGCATTCCCTGGATGCGGCGGGTTTTTTTGGGGATACCAGAGGTATCCAGAAAAACTCCTGCACTGTAGACATAGCCTTAGTTTTAGTGACAAAGAACTTCCACCCCTAAGAGAGACTTCTTTTTTTCTCCTCCCTTTATTTTCAACAAAGACCCAATGTAAACCTCTGCTATTTCTTTTGTTGACAGAACTGGCTTCCACCAGTATCCCACAATGCCTACCCTGATGGCTCTGCTCAGCTTTGATCTCTGCTACCCTCCAGGCATGCACACTTCCCTTTTCAAAGCTGACTGCTGTTTCCTTTGGGGAACAAAGAGCAACATTCAACAGGGCTCCTGTTCTGCCCTGCACTAGAAACACAGTGGCAGGCAGACTCCTGCTGCAGGGCGGGGGTGTGAGTGGGGGCAGGATGCTGTGCTGCTATGACATTCCTCAGCACAGAAAACTCAGACCTATTCATGATGCTGGTCCTGGCAGCTGAAGAGGCTCTGGGAGAATCCAAAGATGTGCAGAGATCAGCTCTCCCTTCCCACAACACAGCACTGTGGGATGCTTACCCACAGTGTACTGTTCACACTGTTGATGAGGTGTGGAGATGATCTGTTGACAGAAGGAGCAAGTGTGAACACTCTCTGGTGATTTTTGTTTTGTTGACTCGGGTATCGACATAAGTTTTGTTGACATAGCTTGGTAGTGCAGACTATGTCCTCAGTTTATTAGCTGTTGACAACGCTTATCAGGTTTATTATATTGACTGCCTATTATGATCTGTTCATTTGGGACCTAGATGGGACCATAGCAGTGGAGTACTCATGTTTGAACTCATAATAAGTCCTGTTTTTATGGAATACCCTGGTCACTGGACAGTTGCCTTTTAACTCATTAGCCAATTGTGTAAAATGAGAGACATCTGAATAAATGGATGTTATGGTTTGCCGATGGGATGGGCAGGGGAGAGCTGAGAAGCACAGATTAAGGTGTATATGTCACGTAAATACCCCAGCACAGAAGATCAGTAGTAGCAGTGATGGAGCCTGGAACTTCTGGGTCTTTACATACAATCTCAGCACTCTGAACTGCGAGACCCAAGTCTAGTGAACAAGGCTATATAGACAGATCAATCTTCGTGGCCTAACCACCACCAGAGGGGGACAAAAAGACATTGAAGGATGTGGCTTATGCCATCATGAGCTCATTTAACAATTAACATGAAAAAAAGTGCACACAGGATAAAAGCCTCAAATATTCAAGTGCGAGTTGTGTGCCTGGTTCAGTATTGTATTGCTTCAGTTTTATGCTGGTGCATCTACAAATTGGTATAAAACTGGGTAACAGCGGTGAGTCTGGCTCTATGGGTATATTGGTTGAAAGTGCAATTGGGGTAAGGAGGCATTTTGTGTCCTTGTGAGGGCTGCTCCTTCACTATTCCCCAGGGAGACACAGCACTCTACACCCTGATCTACATTAGGGAGTTAGTTTGAAATAACAATCCTTATTTCAAGACAACAAGCAAAGCATCCACACTGCCAAATCTGTTATTTTGAAATAAGGGGATGGCTATTTTGAAATAATAAGCCCTGCTTTCCACAAAGAATAATGCTTATTTTGAAATAGTTATTTCAAAATAGCGGTAGTATGGATGCTCCTCTGCTGCTATTTCAAAATAACTACTCCTCAGAGTCATTTAAAGTAATTGCTCCCCCAGTGCTTCCTGGCACTCTAAGTCTAGGTAGTGCGTCCACACTAAGGAAGCCTGCCTCGGACTAATTTTGAGGCTTCCCTGTAGTGTGGACATGCTGTTTTGAAATAGTGATTTCAAATAGTGGTGGAACCCGCCCCACCGCCTTAGTCTCAGGGAGCCCTTCATCCCGCCTGCTCCTGGGGGGGACAGAGGAGGGGAGACCCGGGACTAGAAATAATCACTATTTCAAAATAAGTTACTTTGAAATAATTTCCTAGTGTAGACATTCCCTAAAAAGGGCAGGAGGGCAGACTGTAAGCAGAACCACTGCCCTGCCATGCATGGTGGTGTGCTCTGCATTCCATGCAGGGATGTAGTAGTGTGCATAACTCTCGTGGCACACCAGGGAGGGAACTTTTTTTTGGGGGGGGGAGGTGGGGATTCTATTGGTAGTAGAGTAGAATTGCACCAGATCATAGGAGACTGCACCTAAATGGCATGATCAAGCCTGTAAATACATAGTGAGATTTGTCACACTCCCTGAAAAGTTAAATCCCATTTTTAAGTATTCATGCATGCTATCATAGAAGGCATAAAAAGATTAAATCAAATAAAGATAGAGCACAGTATTATTATGTATAAAATTAATATATAAAATATAGCAAAAAAATGTCCAAGAATTGTGCACATGCTTAACTTTATGCACTGCAAATAGTGTCATTGAAGCCAAATGTACTATTTAGGGTCCATTGGTTTTATTATTAAATGGAATTTCCTTCATTTGGGTGTTTTTAAAAGGCTTACTTCAATTCAATGCCATTATAAAGAATACACATTATAACACACACACTATTCTAGGGCAACCTATCAGTTATAGGAACTGATCACAAAGTTACATATCTAAAACTTTCCCAGTAGACAGAAGATGGAAACAGAGGTCACTGAGGCAAACAAATCAGTCTTTTCATTAAGTTTTGGAAATCTCATAATTCAGAGTTTCCTTAATAGCATCTGCAAGCTATAAATTCAAAACCACAAAACATTTAATACTTTGATAATCTCTAAAGACTATCAAGCAGAAGAAAAGAGGAAGTATGTGGCTTATTACTTTTCCAATTGATTTAACACCACAATACTAGATTTATTACCCGAACTCCTCAAACAAACCTCTTGAGATAAATCTTATCTTGCTTAAAATCTATGTTCAAATACCTGTAACTTCACAACCCTTACTCTCTACAGTATGGCTGTGTCTACATAGGCACCCTTTTTCGGAAAAGGGATGCTAATGAGACCAGTCGCACAAATTGGGGATTTAAATATCCCCGCGGTATTTGACATATTGCCGCGCGCTCGGGGCTTTGCCGAAAGCGCCAGTCTAGACGGATCTTGCGAAAATAAACCCTTTTCCGCAAGATCTCTTATTCCTACTAGATCCTACTAGGAATAAGAGATCTTGCGGAAAAGGGCTTTATTTTCCGCAAGATCCTCGTTTAGACTGGCGCTTTTTCCGCAAAGCCCGAGCCGAAAAAAGCGGCAGTTATGTAATAAATACCGCTGGGGATATTTAAATCCTCATGATTTGCAATTGCGACTGGTCTCATTAGCATCCCTTTTCCGAAAAAGGGTGCCAATGTAGACACAGCCTATATGTGTGATCATATCAGTTTACCTCAATTTACCAGGTTATTTCAGGTGGAGTTGGTGAAATACAGATACATCCTATCAGAACAGCCTCTCATGTAGTATTACTGCATCTTTGAATAGTTTTTAAGTGTCCCTCATTTTAGACCAAAATTGTGTTCCACACAAAGTAGATCCTCACTTTCATGATACTTTCTGCAGTACAACAGATTTAGGAAGAGAGGGAGACTTATTTACTGTTAAGGAATAAATTCCAGATTAGGTATAATTTCCAATTTGAATAATTTCTCAGGTGTCTCCCATTTTGGTTTCTTGGGACCCACATTTGGGGCTTGGGGTAACTTTATTCTGAGTTACTAATCAGTCAATAGAAATTTTGCTTGAGAAAGGAATGCATGGTATGACCATCATTCTTGATGACAGAAGGGTCATTGACTGTTTTGGAGCTCCTGGATACTTTTTCGGAGTTTTATTCAAAGTTATTTTTATTTTAACTTTTGTCTGTTCTTATTTATGATCTGTCTCAAATATTAATTTTACAAAGGTTCATTTTATTTGGAAACTATTAAAACATCCTTTCCTTATAAAAAGAGAATTCAGTTAAGAACACTCTTTTCAGTTTAAATGGCACACCAATACAATGTAGTCTTATGAGTAACACTGTTGGAGTTCTATTACCCAAGTCACTGTTCTTTACCTCTCCTACCTTAAAAGGAGGAGCCAGTGACTTTGACTGTTAAAGAGCCAATCTTCACCTGCTGAATTGTGATAACAGGTTGATTTCCTTCCCTCTGAGACTTCTCTATGAAAACCCATCCATCAAAGTATGTCTAATTAAGAAACTAAAGTAAGGATGTGTTTGAATGAGATAGCTATGATTCTCAAAGGACTGGGGAATGGAATCAGTACTTCAGACACATCAAATTAGTTAATGATTTGGGAATCTTTATTCTGCAAGAGCATGTATTTAAAAAAAAAGAATTCCATTAAAGCTCAACAGCATGGAGAAAGGAGAACATTTGGGTCCCACTACATGTAATTTTAAGAGTCTGTTTTATCTGAACAGAGTACTAAACACTTAGGGGGAAGTTCTCTTATACATTTGATATGTTGTTTTACACTGAGTACAGACTACAGTCTTCAATATCTCTTGAGCTAGTCACCCAAACCAAATACTGCAAGTGTACAAGCTAATATGGTAGGGTGTTATAGGTTGTTCAGTTGGGCTAGTCAACATGCAGGTGGCTTGAATTGCATTTCCCAGCTAGCAAGCAGGCATTGTTTGAATGGGTAGGTGGGAAATTAAGGTTGGCAGACTCCCCACCGTGAAGAACGGAGCTACGTCTAGACTACGGGGGTTTTCAAGGATACTGGAGGTATCTCAGAAAAACTCCGCCACATCCAGGGAACACGTCTGCTCTTCCGCGCTTTTTTTGTGGACTCTTCCGAAAGAGGAGGTTTTTCTGACATTTGGCCCAGCATAGACAGGCCACATTTTGGAAAAGCCTCTTCTGAAAAAACTATCAGAAAAGATACGCAAATTGAGGAGTGCAATTTGCGTATCTTATTCCAGTAGATCATTGTAGTGTAGACATAGCCTGAGTCAGTGGGAGAACAGCTCTGCACTGACCTTACCACACAGAAGACACTGTGGTTAGTATGTTGACTTCAACTATGGTATTTGCATAGTTGAAGTTGTGTATCTTAGCCCCACAGGAGGGCTTAGTATAGAGTAGGCCTTGGTGGAAAAAAAGAATTACCTGGAGGGAAGGGAAGTTAATTATCTGAACACACACAAATCTGAAAGTAATTTATTCACAGACTGCAGGCCTGAACTGAAAAGTCAATTTGCGGGAAAAGAAGAGCGGTTCTCATGAAGTTTCCAACCCATTTTGAAGACTCAAGAGGTTTAGGTATTTCAGATTTTGCTTCAATTTGAGTATCTGCAATTTGGTCTGTCACCCAAACTATATGTGAATAGTAAACTTTTACTCATATTTATTGGCTTAAAATAAGGGTTTGATGATTATTGGCTAACTTAAATCAAAAGCTGTAATTCAAAATAATTCCCTTTTAGGGGAAAAAATTCTTGTCTCCCTGTAGCCCGTTGGGGTGCCCCTCGGGGATTGAAGGGGCTCCCCTCAGGGTCAAAGGGTGGTCACTCCCACCACTGCAAGCACCTGAGCAGTCAGTAGCCTAGCTCTACTCCTAGGCAGGGGCTGGAACAGTCAAGCAATCCAAGCACACAGTCCGTAGCCCTGCCCTAACACCAGGCAGGGACTGCAATAAGCAAATAGTTTATTTACAGGGAGTGGGTAGCCCAACCTTAGCACAAGGCAGGGGCTGCAATAGTTAGCAGTCAGGAGCCCCACCCTAACACAAGGTTGGGGCTGCACTCTGCAAGCAGCTTATACACAGACAAATGAGCAGCCCAGCCTTAACACAAGGCAGGGGCTGCAACAGTTAGCAGTCCGGAGCCCAGCCCTAGGGCAGGGGAAGGGCTTCTCCCAGGACGCCCACCAGGCCACAGTCAATACACCCAGGTACGTGGTCGGTCTCCTTACTCAGGAAAGGTTCCGGTCCTTTGCCTGTGGCTGCACACCACCACCCAATCAAGGTGTGGCAGGGGGGGCGCAGGCCCTCCCTTCACCACCACACCCCGGCCCAGGGCCCTAAGAGCAGCTGGGGATCAGCTGCCAGGTCAGCCGGGATCCAGGCCAAAACTCACTGACCTGTCGCACCGGGGTCAGTGGGGGATCCACTCCGCAACCCACTGGGCCCTGGCCAGACCAAGGTTGGCTACCCCTGGGCCTGCTCCAATTCTGCCCTCCGTCCTGGGTACCTGGTTCCCTGGGAAGTCTTCCGGGCGGCCAGGAGCAGGGTCCTCTGGCCACCACAGCAGGCCCACATGGTAGTCCTTCCAAAGAGGGCCAGGGGGCCCAGACCAGTTGTCCACCTCCACAGGCTCTGGCTCTGTCTCCTCCGTCGGCCAGGGTGGGGAGGCTTTTGGCTTCTCAGCGGTCAGGGAGGCGGAGGCCTCTGGCTCCCTTGCTAGCTGGGGAGAGAGTGTCTCTGGTAGGCCCCCCGCTGGCCTTGCAGGAAGTCCTTTTATATCCCTAGGCCCGCCCCCTGACTTCCTCCCGGATGAGTTCTCTAGGTGAGCCCAATCTGGCTCAGGAAGGGGCACTTCCTCCTCAGGATCAGTGGGTGGCCACTCCCACCCACTACACTCCCTTTACAAGATCTCTGAATCCAGATCCAGACTACAGAAGGGAGCACTTGTTTCATCAACCATTTCAGTGGAAACGTGTAGCTAGCCTTAGAAATAGATTGAAATAACAGTTGAAGAATCAGCATAGAAGAGCAATTAACTCAATTTAGAAGTAAACACAAAACTCACGGTGTCTAACATTAATTTATAATGTCCCTATGATTGATGAATTAACTGAAAGTGGTTTCGATAGCTTTAGCAAACACCAGTCATTTTGGGTTCACTGCAACTTCAATTTTAGGCATCTGTTTTCATCCCTACTAAAGTTATTCAGTCAAGTAATTAGAAAAAAAAAAGTCTATTATGCACACTTTTACCCTGGTCAAGCCAATTAATTTAAAAATAGCAAGGAATTGGAATTTTGTTCCCAATCTCTATGCACCATGTACAATATTTCTATAGCACAATTTAATCCACCATCTTTCCTTTTTAATGAACGCTGATGGATGCTTTCTACTCTAAAATCCCATTTCCAACCTCTAGCAAATGAAGTTGCAAGGGTGGCAGAGATTAACTTTGTAACAAGATAACAGTAGTGAAGTGAAATCAGATTATCACTGAAGGTGCACACTACAGCAGAGGCTGGTATATTTGATCTTAATTTATGAAAACCCTTTCCACTCCCTGTGTCAGCAAGATGTAGGCTATGCACCTTTTATCCCAGTGCAGGAAGTGCTAATGGTCCATCATGTCAAAAAAAATAAACCACACTCTGAAGGAAGGGCCTAAAAAGACTCAATAAGAGACAGAAGTGCTGTGTACAATCCAGCCATTTGCCCTGATCTGGGGTTCTGGGCCTCTGCAGGCCTTTCCCCATGCTTCTCTTTTCTCCCCCATGGCCCAAAAATCTAGCTTTTAATCAACCAGTCTCAGCTAGGAGGCATTTGATCCAAGGTCAGGCTAAGCCCAAATCCACATGAAGAGAAAGCTGCCCATGAAGGAGGGATCTTTCTCCCACTCCCCTTAAAAAAAGACTGTAGGTTTTATGGGCTTTTCTCCTTTGATGGCATGATAGTAAGCAGCTTTTTTGGGACCTGTGAGAGACACAGATTGTTGAATGTACTGTCATGCCCAGTCTTCTAGGGTCTTTATTTTATCCAGTGGATAATAAAAGAGTACAGGGTGAGTCCCAGCATTAGTCATACACAACAATGATGCTGGAAACACTATTTGAATCATGTCCCAGAATGGTAGCAACTGAACATTGTGAGACTTACACAAACAGATCATAGAAAGGTAGAATCATAGGGTTGGAAGAAACCTCAGGAGGTCATCGAGTCCAACCCCTTGCTAAAAGCAGGACCAAACCCAACTAAATCATCCCAACCAGGGCTTTGTCAATTCAGGACTAAACACCTCTAGGAGTGGAGATTCTACCACATGGGAGGGCAATAATTTTTGATGGGGGCCACTCTAAGATTTTGGAAAGTGGTCGAAGGCCGTACACTTCCATGTTATTAATGCAGGAGGCGCGGGGTCTGGGATGGAGGTTGGATGCAGGAGGGAGCTTGGGGTGTAGGAGGGAGAATGGAATCTGTGAGGAAGTTTGAGTAAAGGAGGCAGTTGTGACCTAGGGCAGGGAAATGGGGTGCAGGTTTTGGGATATGACCTAGGGCAGGAGGGGATTGTGATCTTGGGCAGGAGATTGGAGTGCCAGATCTGGGAGGAGGTATGGGTGCATATGGAGTAGCAGGGCAGGAGTGGGGGGCACAGAGTTGGGGAAAGGAGGGCCTGGGGTGCCAGACGTACTGGCCAGGAGACTTATCAGTTAGCAGCCAAACCATCCTGCTTGCAGAGCTTAAAATGTTTCTGCCTGTTCGGCCATGCACCTGAGTGAGTGAGCAGGGTGGCTGCCAGTTATTCAAACAGGCAGCTCCCATTGGCCAGTTTCTGACAAGAAACTGGCCAATAGGATTGTGGTGGGGGTGTGAGCAGAATCTGAATCTTCCCCCCTCCCCTCCACACTCAAAGAGAAAGCACCCCTCAGCTGTAAGCAGGGGAGCAATGTCTGATCCGACCTATACTTCCATTCTCTCCTCCTGACTAGAACATAGAGCATCTCTATTAATAGACCCTCCCCAATAGATATGTCTGTCTGATCCATGTGCTCCTCCGCACCTGTCGGCTTTCCCCCAGCCCTTAGTTTAAAAACTGCTCTACGACCTTTTTAATGTTAAGTGTCAGCAGTCTGGTTCCATTTTGATTTAGGTGGAGCCCATCCTTCCTGTATAGGCTCCCCCTATCCCAAAGGTTTCCCCAGTTCCTAAGAAATCTAAACCCCTCCTGTCTACACTGTCTCATCCACACATTGAGACATTGAAGCTCTGCCTGCCTACCTGGCCCTGCACGTGGAACTGGAAGCATTTCAGAGAATGCTACCATAGAGGTCCTGAATTTCAATATCTCAGGGTATGTCTACACTGCCACTCTAGTTCGAACTAGGGTGGCTAATGTAGGCATTCGAACTTGCAAATGAAGCCCGGGATTTAAATATCCCGGGCTTTATTTGCATGTTCAGCGCCGCCATTTTTAAATGCCCGCAGTTTGAACTCCTGCCCACGGCTACACGCGGCTCGGACTAGGTAGTTCGAATTAGGAGCTTTAATTTGAACTACCTAGTCCATGCCGCGTGTAGCCGCGGGCAGGGAGTTCGACCTACAGGGCATTTAAAAATGGCGGCGTCCGGGAACATGCAAATAAAGCCCGGGCTATTTAAATCCCGGGCTTCATTTGCAAGTTCGAATGCCTACATTAGCCACCCTAGTTCGAACTAGAGTGGCAGTGTAGACATACCCTTACTCAGCAGCCTAAATTTGGCCTCCAGAACCTCTCTCCTACCCTTCCCTATGTCATTGGCGGGGCTCGCCGAGCGGCAGTGAGCCCCGCTCGCCAGCCGTGCGGTTCTGCGCTTTGCGCATGCACAGATCACTCTGCGCATGCACAGATCGCTCTGCGCCGGCTCTTCCAGGTTGTAATCTACTCGCCACGGGCTCCTCCCCAGCATTACGTATAAGTATAGCTAGATGTCTCAAGAGATCCACAACCTTCGCACCAAGCAGGTAAGTCAACATATGGTTTTCCTGGTCATCACAAACCCAGCTATCTATGCGGTCTTTGAGGGCCAGGAGTTCCTTGCACCAAATGCACACATACGCCAACTGTCCATAGGGCAAGTAATCATACATGCTACATTTGGTGCAATAAACAGGATAGCCCTCACTCTGCTGTTGGGCTTCTGCTTAAATTCTCTTCTATGGCTAATTAGGGTAAGAGGCTTTTTATTTAAATCAGGTATTATTGGTTTTAGTTTAGTTTAAAAGTTTTAAAGAATGGCAAGTATACCTAGTCCCCTTCCTACTCCCCTTCTAAACTCCCTCACAAAACTCCCTGTTAGTTGTCCCTGTTCACAAAGCTCCTTGGTCGCTTACTAATGGGCTTTATAAAGCCTTGGCCTTCCTGATAGCCCCACCCCCTGGCTAAGAATCCCTGCTTGGGATTCTTCCATCCCAAGTGCAGGACTCTGCATGTCTCCTTGTTGAACCTCATCAGATTTCTTTTGGCTCAATCCTCCAATTTGTCTAGGTCTCTCTGGACCCTACCCCTACTCTCCAGCGTATTGATCTCCACCCCCAGCTTAGTGTCATCTGTGACTTTTCAGAGGGTACTATCCATCCCATCACCCAGATCATTAATGAAGATGTTGAACAAAACCAGCCCCAGAACTGACCAGTATCCTGCTTATTATTGGCTGCCAGCTGGACGTCCAACTGTTGATCACTGTCTGTTGAGCCCAGTAATCTGGACAGCTTTCTATCCACCTTACAATCCATTCATCCAAGCCTTACTTCTTTGCCTTGCTAGCAAGAATACAGTAGGAGACCATATCAAAAGGTTTGATAAATCAAATGCAGCATAAATGTAGGTCTTTGCTAAATCAACCTCTGAAATTTGACAATGGACCTTTTTAAGCAGTGCAGCTTCTGGTGAAGCATGTGATTAAGTTCTGTAGACACATGCTAAAATGCTGTGTAGAACAGATACTATTTGTTTTCCTTTTTAAATGGCCATTTCTAAAGCGGGTGAGCCTAAGAGACCTAGTAGGCCATTTACATTAAAGCTACTTTACATCACGTTGCTCCTTCAAACTGGCAAAGCAATATGAAGTGGCTTTTGTGTAAATAGAAATCAGATCAGTGTATGGTTGTCATCTGAAGATTGTACTTATGATTATAAGAATGTGTCCTGCTCTGAATAGTATCCATCTTTTTTCCTAAGAGTGGACCCAGACAGAAGATTGCAGCAATGGTAAACTATGAACAGCTTCAATGAATGAGCGAACTCTATGACGAGACCCCCAGCGGGTAACCATACGTCTCAGAAGCCAGAAATGTTGTTGATTCAGATGAGGAATGTGCTCTCTGAAGGAAAAGTAACAGAAGAGATCAGTTTGTCCGCTAACTCCATAATTCCAGCTGTCCTGGTAGTCAGACAAGACATTTTTCTATTAGTTTTCCTTCCCACCTTGATGGTCTTTTACTCCTTCGCTGTGATGTAATTGTACACTTACAAAATTCAGCTCTAGCTGTACAAATATCAATGTTTTAAAGTTTTGAAAATGAGTTAGAGCCCTAACTGTAGGACTTCTAAGGTACGTTCTAGACAGTAGGGCTTAACTCGAAATAAACTACACAAATTGAGCTACATCAATTGCGTAGCGTATTTTGAAATAGCTTATTTCGAAATAGAGCACTCTTCCTCCGACTTCCCTTACTTCTCGTACAATGAGGGTTACAGGAGTTGGCTTAAGAAGTCCTCCAGCTTGACAGTATTTCAACTTTATTTTGAAATAACTGCCTGCTGTGTAGACACGGACTAAGTTATTTCAAAATAATGCTAGTTATTTCTAAATAATGTTGCTGTGTAGACATACACTCAGTGAGTAGCTCTGCAAATCTGTGGATATCCACAGCTCAATTTTTTCAGATGAAGATATAAAATTTTGTAGGTCTCTATCAATGAGATTTGGTAGTTTGTGTGCCAGAAACACTTTTTAAAAATGTGACTTAGGCACTTTTGAAAGTTCTACATCTCAATCATAAAGAAAATAAGGACACAAGAACAGTACAGAAACTTTCTTAATGGTAATTTACTCCAAAATAACCTACCATACAAGATTATACATATTTTCCATTAAATAAAAATATATTGTATTGGTTGGGATTTCCAAACAGGCCTAAGCCCCTTAGACCTCTTTGAAAATTCAAGTTAGTGTGTGTCCTTCTCTTGTTTTATTTCCAGATTTCTAAGTTATGTTTCATTAAAGATTTGAGAGGGAAAATAATCTCCTAAAAAGCTTCTGGAATAAGACATTGTCATATGTATATATAAGAATTTATACTAAATTATGTGTTTTTAGTAACTTGTGAAAGTTGTTAACTAAGCACAACTTTCTGTCATGCCTGAATGGCAGAAAGTGGCATAGTCAGATGTATGACAGTTTTGAATGATTTCTTCTTTCCTTTGCTGTTTATAAACATGGTAACAAAATTTGTTTTGCCAAGGGCAAACATTGCCTCTGGAAAGAAATTTAGCTATCATGAGAAAAAAATCACACACAGTATTTTGGGAAGTATCTGCAGAATTTCCATTATCCAAAGGTACATTACACATATCGCCAAGGTTACATGGTCTCCAAGGCACATTATTAAATATCTGCAAGGTTTCCATTTTCCTGACAGAAACAATTACAAATGCCATGCAAGAATAATTTCATACAGAAGCGAGGCAGGCATCAGAAAGTCTCTTAGGTAACAGTTGCAAATATCTATGCTAATGTTAGAGTTCAACTTTTATAAAGAAAGCCAAGTGGTGTGCCACAAAAATAAGTTTTATGCTTTTGCACCAAGGCATATTGCAAGCATGGCATGAACTGTATACTGCAAAGTCTTGTAAACTCTTTAAACACAAATAGTTTCAGATCCTAACCATTCCCCCATTCCCTATTTTGTCTCTAGTTCAACAGGTTATGACACCTTTTTATATACCTGAAAACAGCTATCATGTCCCCCCTCAATCTTCTCTTTTCTAAACTAAACAAACCCAATTCTTTCAGCCTTCCTTCATAGGTCATGTTCTCTAGGCCTTTAATCATTCTTGTTGCTCTTCTCTGGACCCTCTCCAATTTCTCCACATCTTTCTTGAAATGTGGTGCCCAGAACTGGACACAATACTCCAACTGAGGCCTAACCAGCGCAGAGTAGAGCAGAAGAATGACTTCTCGTGTCTTGCTCACAACACACCTGTTAATGCATCCCAGAAACATGTTTGCTTTTTTTGCAACAGCATCACACTGCTGACTCATATTCAGCTTGTGGTCCACTATAACCCCTAGATCCCTTTCTGCCATACTCCTTCCTAGACAGTCGCTTCCCATTCTGTATGTGTGAACCTGATTGTTCCTTCCTAAGTGGAGCACTTTGCATTTGTCTTTATTAAACTTCATCCTGTTTACCTCAGACCATTTCTCCAATTTGTCCGGATCATTTTGAATTATGACCCTATCCTCCAGAGAAGTCGCAACCCCTTCCAGCTTGGTATCATCTGCAAACTTAATAAGCATACTTTCTATGCCAATATCTAAATCGTTGATGAAGATATTGAACAGAGCTGGTCCCAAAACAGACCCCTGCGGAACCCCACTTGTTATACCTTTCCAGCAGGATTGTGAACCATTAATAATAACTGCTCTCTGAGTACGGTTATCCAGCCAGTTATGCACCCATCTTATAGTAGCCCCAGCTAGGTATTATTAAGAAAGGGATAGAAAATAAGACCCGGAATATCTTACTGCCCCTGTATAAAACTATGGTACGCCCACATCTTGAATACTGTGTACAGATGTGGTCTCCTCACCTCAAAAAGATATTTTGGCCTTGGAAAGGGTTCAGAAAAGGCAACTAAAATGATTAGGGGTTTGGAACGGGTCCCATATGAGGAGGTTAAAGCGACTGGGACTTTTCAGTTTAGAAAAGAGGAGACTGAGGGGGGATATGATAGAGGTGTATAAAATCATGAGTGGTATGGAGAGGGCCGATAAAGAAAAGTTATTTATTAGTTCCCTAAATAGAAGAACTAGAGGACACCAAATGAAATTAATGGGTAGCAGGTTTAAAACTAATAAAAGAAAGTTCTTCTTCACACAGCGTGTAGTCAGCATGTGGAACTCCTTGCCAGAGGAGGCTGTGAAGGCTAGGACTATAACAGAGTTTAAAGAGAAGCTAGATAATTTCATGGAGGTTAGGTCCATAAAAGGCTATTAGCCAGGGATAAAATGGTGTCCTTGGCCTCTGTTTGACAGAGGCTGGAGAGGGATGGCAGGAGACAAAGCGCTTGATCATTGTCTTCGGTCCACCCTCTGGGGCACCTGGTGCTGGCCACTGTCGGCAGACAGGATACTGGGCTAGATGGACCTTTGGTCTGACCCGCTACGGCCGTTCTTATGTTCTTATGTTCTAAGTTGTATTTGCCTAGTTTATTGATAAGAATATCATGCGAGACCGTATCAAACTCCTTACTAAAGTCTAGGTATACCACATCCACCGCTTTTCCCTTATCCACAAGACTTGTTATCCTATCAAAGAAAGCTATCAGATTGGTTTGATATGATTTGTTCTTTACAAATCCATGCTGGCTGTTCCCTATCACCTTGCTACCCTCCAAGTGTTTACAGATGATTTCCTTAATTACTTGCTCCATTATCTTCTCTGGCACAGAAGTTAAACTAACTGGTCTGTAGTTTCCTGGGTTGTTCTTATTTCCCTTTTTATAAATGGGCACTATATTTGCCCTTTTCCAGTCTTCTGGAATCTCTCCTGTCTCCCATGATTTTCCAAAGATGATAGCTAGAGGCTCAGATACCTCCTCTATCAGCTCCTTGAGTATTCTAGGATGCATTTCATCAGGCCCTGATGACTTGCAGGCATCTAACTTTTCTAGGTGATTTTTAACTTGTTCTTTTTTTATTTTATCTTCTAAACCTACCCCCTTCCCACTAGAATGGGAAGTGACTGTCTAAGAAGGAGTACTGCAGAAAGAGATATAGTGGTCATAGTGGACTACAAGCTAAATATGAGTCAACAGTGAGACACTGTTGCAAAAAAAGCAAACATGATTCTGGGATGCATTAACAGGAGTGTTGTGAGCAAGATATGAGAAGTCATTCTTCTGCTCTACTCTGCGCTGATTAGGCCTCACGTGGGCTGCGTCTAGACTGGCAGGTTTTTCCGCCAAAGCAGTTGCTTTGGCAGAAAAACTTGCCAGCTGTCTACACTGGCCGCTTGAATTTGCGCAAGAACACTGACGATCTAATGTAAGATTGTCAGTGTTCTTGCGCAAATACTATGCTGCTCCCGTTTGGGAAAAAGCCCTCTTGCGCAAATATGTTTGCGCAAGAGGGCCAGTGTAGACAGCTAAAAAGTGTTTTGCGCAAAAAAGCCCCGATGGCAAAAATGGCGATTGGGGCTTTCTTGCGCAAAACCGCGTCTAGATTGGCATGGATGCTTTTCCGCAAAAAGTGCTTTTGTGCAAAAGCATCTGTGCCAATCTAGATGCTCTTTTCCGCAAATGCTTTTAATGGAAAAACTTTTCCGTTAAAAGCATTTGCGGAAAATCATGCCAGTCTAGACATAGCCTTGGAGTATTCTGTCCAGTTCTGGGCACCACATTTCAAGAAAGATGTGGAGAAATCGGAGAATGTCCAGAGAAGAGCAACAAAAATGATTAAAGGTTTAGAAAACATGACCTATGAGGGAAGACTGAAAGAATGGGGCTTGTTTAATTTAGGAAAGAGAAGACTGAGGGGGGACATGATAGTGAGTTGCAAGTAGCTAAAAGGGTGTTACAAGGAGGAGGGGGAAAATTGTTCTCCTTGACCTCTGATGACCTCTCGAGGTCCCTTCCAGTTCTATATTCTATGATTTTATGATTCTATATATTTGAGAAAATTTGTTTGTCTGTCTCTCCATCTGTGTCTGAATCTGTTTGTTCAAGAACTCCTCTTAAACGGTAAGAGCCAGGACCACCAAATTTGGTATACAGCTTCCTCTTATCATAACTTAAAGCAAGGCCAGGGTCTGGTTGTGCTAGGACAATGGGATTTGCCTGGAATGTGATTGTTTCTCATCAAACAGGAAGGGAGAGGTATGATAGCAGGGACTACTATACTCACAAAGGATCAGAGTGGGGCAGCAAGCTCCCCAGTGCTGGGGAGCAGCCACTGGCCAGCAGCATGGCTCCTGCTGCCCTGGGCCATTCCCAGGGAACAAGTACAGATGGACCCATGCAGCCCCCCACTGTCCCAGGCTGGCTTTGGGGAGAAGCCGGTGAGTGGGCTGTACAGCCCCCACAGCCCTGTGTTGTCCCCAGGAAGCAGTCACTGGCAACCCCCACCCCCTTCTCTGAGTCTCCCTTCCTGGAGCCTTCTCACATGTCCCAGCCTCGTGCTCTGATTCCTGCACCCCCACCTCCATAGCCTCCTGCCCTCAACACCCCATCCCCAAGCCCCTGCCCTGAGCCCTCCCTGCTCTGACTCCTTCACACACCACACACCCCCATCCCCTGCCCTGAAGGACTCAATGCTGGGTAAGTCTTCTAGTAAGAATATAAATGCAAAGCATCTAGGCAACTCCACTACTATGTGAGAAACTGTTTCTGAAATCTGGCAACATTCCAGCCATACACTAATGCATATGTTTTGATGACCCTTGTTATGCAGTCTGACTCTTGTGTTTTATGTACTGAATAGGTTAAGTTTTCTACTGTGTTAAGTATGGGCAGTTTGATGCCTTCAGTCTCCATCCATTGTTAATATTCAGCACTGCACTGATAGTAAAATAATTGCTACAGTATGGTGTCTGAGAAGTGACAGATTTTAAAAAATTTGTCATGTTTAAGTGTCTGACAAGGATTTTATGAAGCATTTGGTTACAGCTGTTTAGTTCACATCAGATGTGGTAATGTATGATGATATTGATCAATATATGATGACTGGCAGTAAATTAGATTAGACTGTATTTCAGGCATTTATACAAACATTTTCCCCAAAATGTACATGTATATAATTAGATAGCTGAAATCCATGCTAGATATTGGTTGACAGGGTAGGTTGTCTATGCTACTGCCTCAATTATTTAGGAACTGTGCCTTGTATATTCTGTGTTCAGACTGCCTACACTATTGTAACAGTTTTTGGCTGAAGTGTGCCTTGTGAGGTATCATTAAAGAAAAAGTCTCAACTTACTGATCAATGGCATGGCAAAATAGTGATAGATATAAGGTATAATCATAACCAACATATATTTCCTGAGTCCAGATAAATCAGAGTAGTGGCTACACAAAGGGCAAACTGATGTATCCTCCAGGTGTCAAGGAGGCTGAGGCTATTACTTGCTAAGTGGCCATTCTCTGGCAACGAATCTACCAGGGGAAAAACATTGTAGAAAAAGAAACAGCATAGCGACTTTTTCCATAGCAGGCTTCATGATGCCTTAGAATCATAGAGCTGGAAGAGACCTTAGGAGGTCATCAAGTCCAGCCCCCTGCCCAAGGCAGAACCAATCCCAACTAAATCAACCCAGCCAGGGCTTTGTGAAGCCTTGTTCCCAGCTGAAAATCCCTATTATGTCCCCTCAGTCTTCTCTTTTCTAAACTAAAAAAGCACCATTCTTTCAGTCTTCCCTTATAGGTCATGTTTTCTAGACCTTTAATCATTTTTGTTGCTCTTCTCTGGACTTTCTCTGATTTCTCCAATTTTGCCTTGTTCCCAGCTGGAAATGCCTCTCAAAGTAGGGCACTGAATTATAAAAAGGGACAGAACCCTCCCCCCTGCCAAGTAACTCCACTTCTCTCTCTCCCTATGTGTCTTGGACAGAGCACCTCAGACAAAGGAAAACAACAATTGGCCTCCAGGTGGGGGGAGGGGTGTCCAGTAATCTGCTTACTCATGTGGTGAGAAATTTCTCTTTAATCTACTATAGATGGTTGAATTAGGCATTATTAAATGTTTTATCCTTATTTTTCTTGTAACAGTTTTTGACATTTATGCCTCATTACTTATAATCACTTAAAATCTCTCTGTAGTTAATCTTGTTTTACTCTTCTATCAAATCCAGTGTGTTTAAAATGAAGGTTTTGGGTAACAATTTAAATAAACTGGCATATTATTCCCTTAAAGGAATAATGGACTTAATATATTTGTTTTGTCTAGGAGACGGCTGGGACATACATTTCTGGGGGAATATCCTGGGGTTATTTGGGAGTCACCCTACAGCATTATGAATGCTGGTATGACCCAAGGGATGGCCAGCTGGAGCACACACATATAGATAGGAGTGACGTACATGTGGGAGGTTGTTTGCAAGAAAGGCCAGGTTGGAGGCTACAGCAGCAAGGAACTATAAAGGGCACCCCACATGAGTGGACAGTAGTGACACTTCCACTAGTCTGGATTGTACCCTGGTAATTCAAGGCCACCATTCCCTGTAATTGTACTGGGAGCTGCCTGGATGCATGAGTCATTTATAAGGTAATTTTCATGTTAAGATGTTTGAAATTCAGTCATTTTCCTCTTCTCAGAGGAAGAGGTTTTAATATTGACAAGACAAAAAATGATAGTTGGACTCAGTGTTTTCATGAAAAAGTGTTTTATTTGGAAATTTCAGTTTCAATCTCATCCTTCTCTTTAACAGATATGGGGTGGAAATACTGCCTTTGGCAACACCCCAGAAGTCAGGTTAGAATATAAAAGAATACTCCAATCCGTAAGTGGTTTACCAGATCCAAATTCTGTTAACGCATGAAAAATGACCCATAACTTGATACTACGGTCTTCTGAGGATCTAAAGGACTGACAGTAAGGGTTCTTTAGAGTTTAGAATCTCTCAAAGGGTACTTTAGAGTTTAGAATCTCTCAAAGAGGAAATAACTTATGCCAATTGATGATATATGAGCCCTGTTTATTCTGAAAGAAGCCATCCTGATTTGTATGTGTAACATAAGAGAAGTTTGGCTGGTCATATAACAAGAGCTTTAACCAAAAGCTTCGCATCACAATTGAGTAAAGAAATTATCCTGTAATTACTACATAGTACAAAGTTTTTGCTAAGTTTAGGATTAGCTAAAGTTATGGCTTCTTTTAGAGCAGGTGGGAGAGACTGCTCATACTTGGCCTCACTGAAAGTATTCAGTGATCTGGATGTTAGCGTTTCAGAGAGCTTTTTGCAAAATTCAGTTGGGAACTCATCTATGCTAGGAGCCTTTCTGACCTTCCATTTTCTTACAGCCTGTCAAAGTGCTATTATTTCTAGAGGGAAAGATAAAAGTTTCTTCTGAGGCCATGTCTATACTAGGAAACTATTTTAAAATTAATAAATTTGACTTAACTCCCAAAATAACAAAATCGAACTAGCATGTCCACACTACAGAGAAGCCTCGAAAATAGTCTGAGGCAGGGCTCTGTTAACGTGGATGAGCTCTACCTCAGACTTAGAGCCCCAGGAAGCACTGGAGAGTAATTAGTTCGAATTACTCTGGGGAGTTCTTATTTTGAAATAGCAGCACTGGAGTGTCCACACTACTGCTATTTTGAAATAGCTATTCTGGAATTAGCATTACTCCTGATGAAAAGCAGGAGTACAGATTTTGAATTCCACGACCTGTTATTTCAAAATAACGGGCTTGGTAATGTGCTTATAAATTCAACATGGGGGCGGGGGGGAGGTGTTATTTCAAAATAAAGTCCTAGTGTAGACCAAGGCTGAGCGGCAGATTTGTGGCAGAGACAATATATGGCATCTTTATGGATTCCCTCTTTGACTAAATATAGTTTGAATGAAACGACTGAAATTATTTATCAGATTGGGATGTACATAATTTCACATATATTAGAAATCTTCTTTTTTTTTGCTTAAATTTGTATGCCAGCAGCTTGCCAGCTCTCTCAGATTCCCAATAGGTTAGCTTCAAGTGCAATAAAGCAACCTCAGTTTTTTGAAATAGAAGTTTGTTGATTTCTTATATTAGATTGATGAGGGTTCAGGGTTTCTCTGGGAAGGGAGCAGAAGCATAATCAACAACCAGAGCCTGAATTTCCTTTGTCAAAAGCGTCAATTTTGTGCTCTCATCATTTCTTTTCAAAGATAACCTAAGAGAAATGACCTCTGATGAAGGTTTCAAAGACTTCCCTGAGTGTGGTAACTAATAAAGCAGTGGGGGCATCTGATTTAAGAAAGTTCCAACTCCTGCTGGATGGAAATAACAAATGATGTATCAAAAAGGGGAGAGGTATTTAATCTCCACATTTCAGTTGGGGGTATATACCCTAAAGGCCTAACAAACACATGCATAGGAACATGGTCAGATATAATAGAAGTAGTTATGCCAAAGTCAGTGTCAAAATCAATCAAGTCTTATGACACTAAAAATAGTCCAATTTTGAATATGTTCAAATACCTGCAGAAAAAAACCCATAGAAATTATAGTCTTTGTAGTCTTTGGCTGTACGTTACCTAATTGCCACAAAACTTGTGAATTTAAATCAGCCGCGTAAGAAGTACCTGACAAGTATGAGTGTTTTCATGGGGAGACAGATGATGAAGGGCTGGATCTAAGTTTCATTAAAGTCTGCACTTATAAAGTAAAAGACACAGATGTGTCATGGGATTCTGTGAATTTTTGTTTATTGCCTCCAACCTGTCTGTGACTTTTACTGGGGGCTAACAGCAGGAGTCCTGTTAGGGTCTGACTGTCAGCCCCCAGGTTCCACGCCTGTTCTACCACTGCTTCTGGGTGGAGGCAAACAGCTACGCCAGGCCAAATGATGTAGCAGGCTGAAGCCAAAGTCAGATGTCTGTGATTTCTGTGACAGAATTGTACCCATGATGCCATTTGGACAGAACCACTTTTTAAAGCAGAACTGTGCTTCAAAAGTAACTCTACTCAGGGCTTGTGCACACCTAAAATGCTACAGCAGCACAGTTGCATGTCAGTTGTGTAAATAATCTGCCTCCACAAGAGGCAGCAGGTAGGTCAGGGGTGGGGAACCTAAGGCTTGCCTGGATCTGGCCCCTGAGGCTCGGGGCTCCCCCTCAGCTTGGGGAGCCTGTGCTGGTGCTCTGCCCTCCTCCCGACCCCCCAGCTGTTCCCTCTGTGGGACTGGAGCACACAAAATCTACTAGCCTGGGCCCGACTGATTTTTCTGTGGGCCCTGACTCAAAAAACTTTCCCCACCCGTAAGCTAGGTGAATGGAAGGATTCTTCTTTCATACTACTGTTATGTCCACAGGAACCTAAGCCAGTGGAACAACACCCCTAACCAACATAGTTTAACAGCCCTCACACACACACACACACACACACACACACACACACACACCACCAACACTTTTCTAGTATCATCAGGCCTCAATGGAAGCAGAGGTGGTGATGCAGGCATGAATAAAAAACCCCAGAAAATTACTTAACAAGGCACTCTTGATTAAAATACTGCCACTATTAAGGAGAACAGGGATTATGGAGGAAAATGTTTTAACATGAATGTAGGTAAAAGAGAATGGATTCAGTGTGTGCTAGGGTCTACAAGAAGAAACTCATGAGCTTAGAGAGCTTAAAGAGATTTTGTATTTCACAGTTACTAGTTTTTCCTCCTGTAGCTGCAGGGCGAGGATCACAAACAGTTAAAAGAAACAAACAAGATAGCATGAAAAAAGTCTTAGTCTATATTAGAAATGTGATCGCACAAACTTTCAAGCTGAAAACACTGAGCATGATCAAATAAAGAAAACAAAGTTTGTCCTCTACCACCACATAGAATGCCTTTCTTATTTAAACACCATTTGCATTCTGCTTTATACTTCTGTTACATTGGTAGATTTACTGTTACAGATGTCAAAGGTGCAAAAAGTCAAGGCCTAAGTGCAATGTCAGACTATTAACAAGCTAATAAATCAGCAGCCATTATTAACCTAGATGATTTTGCTCAGCAAAGCATTGTGATTAGTCTCTCTGAAAGAAAGCTAAGATACCAAGCACAATAGCTAGTGTATTTCAGAACTTGATTTGTCAGATTAACTGATTTCATTAAAACTGATAGCTTTTCAAACTGGATGGATAGGGTATGACTATTAGGCATTCACCTGCCCCCAGTTAAGCCAAGAATTTTCTTCCCTCAGCAAGCAACAAAGCAGCATAATCAAAGGAATAGAGCCCTATCGGAACACCCTTATTGACCCTGATTTCAATGAAACTTGTTGAATCAAGTACAGGTCATTGTAATTAAGGGTGTGCATAATAAGAAGGGACCTTTTGCCATGCCTGAAGCAGGTATTCCACTGCTTTTTTAAACTAGGAACTTTGTTTGGGTGGTCAAATAGTGCTTGACAGTGAAACGTGATCCTGACTATCATGGATATATGTATGCGCTTATTTCATTCCGTATGACAGATTGAGCAATCAATAGGAAGATCATGAAATCCCTACACAGTCTGATTGTCCATGGAAAGCTAGTTTCACTTCAGTGCACTGAGTCTGAGTTGTTTCATATTTTCTCCTACCCCATTCCTATCTGCTGTCCTTTTGTAACTAAGAAACCACTTATTCTGTCCCAAAGTGGACTTGATTAGGTCCATATGCAAAGAATAGTGGTTAAAATTAATGCTAAGTAGGTACAAAAGAGAAGACTAACACTACAAAATATGAGAGCATTCAAAAGAAAGATGGAACTTCTCATTACTTCTCTTCCTTTCCCTCTAGGTATGGTTATTAAATGTAGGTTATTTTGCTGAAACCATTCTGTTTATGTTTTTTTTATTTATGCTTGTGACAATTAGCAGCCCTGCCACACAGAACAATGATTTTTTTTAAAAGCAATTTACCCTGCCCACAAGCAGAACTCAAACTCCCTTTCACACAGCGCTAAATGGGCAGACCCTTCATTGAAATACAAAGTAAATATATACAGTATCTTTAAAAACTAAAACCCAAGTCTATATTCAAAACCAGAAGGTTACATAGCCTTTTTAAGCAAGTGTATAATTAATGGGACACATTTTGACGAATATAAAAAGTTCTGACAGCAGTTTGCCTTTCTTAGTTTTGAAAATATGCTCTATTCATCCATCATGGACCTATATTTGGAGTATTTTTATGCCTATGCTATACAGTCTCTTAAACAGTAATAGCTGAGGATATTTACAAAAGAACTACACTTTAATAATCTTGGGACTGATTCATGTTTGCAAAAGTGAAAGCCTCAAGTCAAAAGGATGATAATAATAAAGTCTATAGATACGCGTAAACCCCTGCTTATGAGTTTATAGAAAAGTATTCTTTACAAGTTGGAAACAGTATTTGGTTGCTCAAGTTTGCAATATAAAGGTCTTGAAAAGAAGGTGAGACTTGTTCTTTTAAGATGTATATAGAGAAAAATCTTTTGAAAGGTGAGAGTTTATAAATCTTACTTTGCACTGCACCATTAAGAATGAACTTGGAATACTGGCAGCAAGTTTTATGTAAAAAACATACATGATTGGACACAAATTTGTCTTTTTTATATCCTATATAACAGTCATCATCCAATCTCAAATATTATGTTTCGTAGCTGTTTTATTTAGTTCAGGTACTAATGTAATCTAGTAGATTTGAAGGTTAGTAGTTTATTGCCGCTTGCCAGGATTCAGGTCCTACCCCAGTAACCAGCTGGGATCAGGAAGAAAGTGATTTGCACAATGTAGTGTTGCACTACTAAACCATTAGATTCAACTGTTGATGAAACAGGGTTTGAGGTTAGATGGACCATCATTCTGTTGTATCATTTCATTCTTTGATTTTAGTCAACCCACTACTTAGGCAGTGCTGTCAATTGACCATGGAATGCCTACAGGATTACTAGAAAAAAGAGAGCATATGACAGAATAGCAGTGCCTTCAGGCCAATTCACCAGCCATGCGTCATGTAACATTCCCACAGCAGCATCAAGATTTCACGGCCTTTTCTACCATGATGAATTTTATTTCTCTAAAACAAAACCATTCAATAGATGATTGTGACGGGGCAGGCGAGCCCCGCACTCTGGGGGAGAGCCGTGCCGGCAGGAGAGTGCAGGCGCGGGCATTCCAGGTCACCGGGGAACGGCACCCCGCGCACCGGCAGAAAGCCGGCAAGAACCAGGGCAGGAGGAGGGTGCAGGCGTTGCCCAGGAACCCCGCTAGGGAAGGGATGGCAGAAGGGGGAGGAGTTAGGCGCAGCATGGAGTGCCCAGCGGCCATGTCAGCAGTGCGCCACCAGCTTTAAAAATGACAGCCCCCGTGCCAGAAGGGGGGAGGTGAATCTCAGCGGTGGCGGCTCCCAGGAGTACGGGGGAGCCGACTGCGAGGGCTCAGGGGAAGGACCGGAGAGACAGAGCTCCTGAACCGGCAGCTGGGAAGATGCCCCAGTGGACCAAGACCCACGGCAGCCCCGGTACCGCGAGCCTGAGCCAGGATCAGGGGGACTCGCAGGGGAGTGGGACGAACGGGCCGAGGACCTATCGTGGGGGTAAGAAAAACTGTCAGCAGGGTAGGAAGTGGCTCGGAGCAGGGCTTCAGTGCCTGCGGGCTGACATGTTATGGGTGGTCACCTTGTCAACCAATAGGGAGAGGATAGCATTGTAATCTCTCCCCAGGGCTCCGGGCCGGGACCTGGTGGAGAGGGCGGGCCTCTACCCCAGTGTAATCCCCCCAGTGCAAAAGGCCCTCTCCTCAGGCATGGCTATACGTCAGGGGAGGGGGAAATATATAGTGGAGACAATAAATACTGTAAATACCCCAAGGTTGCGGGGAGAGCTACAGAAAAGGGGGGAACCCCTTTGGACTCGGAGGGGATCCCCTACAATGATCCACATCCTGGTCCCCCCAGCAAGAAACTACACCCTTGTAACTACTGTGCTCAACTCAGAGCAGAGTTACCCTGCTATTTAAGCCTGGCAGCAGTGTGGTCCTATCACCTGAACCCTGACCTCAAACACTTCACCTGGGAGGCAGGCAGCTAATCAGTGACCCTCTATTGGGGTGCCCGCTCTCAACTGGGGGGTCCACCCCTCCACCTCCGGGACGGTGCCTCTCAGGGCCTTCAGCACACCTGCCTCCACCATGAGCCCCTTCAGGGGATCCACTCCCTCTGGACCCCCAGGGCCTCCATTCCCAGAGCAGATCCTGTTCTCCAGACCAGAGCGACTCTCAGCCAGCACAAAACAGAAGGGTCTATTGAACTTTGAACGCAGCAAAGGATCTCTCAGGCCTGTAGGCTTGGGCCATCAGCCCTACATGTCAGTCTCCCCTGCAGCTAGCTGAGTCCTGCCTGCTCTGTTCTCTTTCCCGAACAGCCCAACAGTCTTCCAGCAGAGCCTCCAATATCCCCAGCAACAGCCCCTCCCCTGTCCATTGTCTTCTCTCCAGGTAACAGGGTCACCGGGGCTCCTCTCTTCTCCGCCTCCCCTTCTCTGTCCAATGTTCTCCCCTCGCTGGGACCAGCTGGGTAGGTCGCCGGGGTCTCCCCTCTGCAGCCCATTGTCTGTCATCTGGCCAGAACCAGCCGTGTCCTCTGAGCGGGGTCAGCCGTTCACCAGGGCACCAGTCACCAGGACTCCAGTTGTGGGCTGTTCTCTGAAACAACAAACTTCCTCTCTCCTTTTCACATTAAACCATTAACATCTGGGCACTGAGTGCCCCCTCTGCATGCACCCCCCCTTTACTCCCAAAACTCCCCACACCGTCTATACTGCAACACTATTTTGAAATAACTAGCGCTATTCCGAAATAACTTAGTTCACGCCTACACAGCAGGCAGTTATTTTGAGATAGTGGGAAAATACTGTCAAGCTGGAGGACTTCTTACTCCGACTCCTGTAACCTTCATTGTACAAGAAATAAGGGAAGTCAGAGGAAAAGTGCTCTATTTCGAAATAAGTTCGGTGTAGACACTCCCTATTTTGAAATTATCGATTTTGAAATAAGATACGCAATTGACATAGCTCAATTTGGATAGCTTATTTCGAGTTAAGCCCTGCAGTGTAGACACACCCTAAATGTGCTGCCTGTGAAATTTGTCTTGTACTTTTACTCACCTAAGTTGCCAAACCTTCTCAGTCACATACAAAAGGGGTCAAAAATGAATTATGTCATATGAATGACAGCAGGATACGGCCTATAACTTTTGATAAGTATCACAGAAAGAACTTGTAGAATGAATTAAAGACACAGAGGCAATTAATTATATGTACCTTCCATCCAATAAAATAAACTAAACAGGAAGATATGCTTTATTCCATCAATATTTAATTGTACCATTATTTTATCTAGCTCTTTATGGGCCTAGATGATAATCTTTTCAGATGTGTGTCTGCTAGGTAAAATCAATCATTCATTTATAATATATGACATGTAACCTGTTCTCTTTCCCAAACATCAGTTACTGAAATTATAGCGAGAGGCTAAACCATAAATATTATATGCTGTCTCTTGAAGTGCTTGTATTGGTTACAGCTATTAATCAACTCTCCTCCTTTGTTGTTGATTGTAGTTGTCTGATTTAGTTGTGTCTATTAATTGTTTGTTTGGCATCAAGCCATTAGCATTAAAAATCATCAGAAGAAATAGTAGCTGGAGCCTGGTTTATGCAAAGCATTTTAATCTTCTATTTCTGTCTTAGGGAAAAGGGGCCAGTGAAATAGTTACAAAATCTAAATTTGGTGAAAAAATAGAACTTAGAAAGCAAAGGGACCACTGACCCATTGCTGTGCAAAATTTAGGTCCAGCATTACCTCTAAACTGAGCACTTTGATGGCCATTCAGAAGAGAGTCAAATGCTCCCCAGCTGATTATTAGCTTAGTGCCACAGCCAACAGCATGTTTTTCTACTGGTGGTGCACTTCCATATATACTTTCATGCATATAACAAAAATTATTCTGCACATAGATGGGGAAAATTAGAGGGAACACTGTACAGGACTGCACTGTCTTGGTTCCACCAGCTAAAGGAGGAAGTGTTTTTCATTACATTATAAAATAGGTGCCAGATAATGCTTGCAGTGACTGGAGAGGAAGGAATAGAGAAAACTATGATCTCCTATGTAGCCACAGATTTGTGACTGTGTAAAACCATGAGGGTGTCTTTTTTCAAAAGGGACCTCAGAGAGTCAGACACACATTTCCCAGCTGACTTTTAATAAGAGTTCAATGCCTAACTCCAACAGACCTTTAAAAATCCCAATGTAATACTTCATGGTTAGATGCATGGTGATGCAGCTGTAAAGTGACAGTTGCACACCCTTCTAGGCCCTTGCACACTGCCAGGGTAGTTCAAAGAGCATTAGGGTGAATGAGAATCTCCCACAGATTTGAAGGCCAGAAGGGACTATTATGATCTAATCTGACTGTCTGCAGAATACGTCATAGCTTGGGAGAAAGCAGTCAGTTATTCCTTCCTAAAGCCCAATAACGTTGGTGGAATTAGATCTTTTACAAAGACATATCATCTTGTTTTAGAGACTTCATGTGCTGGAGAACATGCCACTTTCTTGGTTAGCAGTTCCAATGGTCATAGTTAAGCCTCTTATTTCTAGTTTGAATTTGCTGGCTTGACTATCATTACTGCTACGTGAGAGAGTCCAAGGTCTAATCCCATTGGATGAGATGCTGTACATACATAGAGGGAAACTGAGCAAACACAGAACCTGTGACAGGGTGGGCAATCGTTTCTGATGGGGAGCCACTGCAAGAATTTGGAAAGTGGTCGAGGAGGAGGTATGGGGTCTGGAATGGAAGTTGGGTGCAGACGGGACCTTGGGGTAAGAGAAGGAGTTTGGGTGAAGGAGGCAGTTGTAACCTGGGGCACTGGACTGAGGTGCAGGGGGATGGATTGTGACCTAGGGCAGGGAATTGGGGTACAGGAGAGGGTGCAGGGATTTGGGTTGTGAGCTAGGGCAGGAGGAGACTGCAATCTGGGGCAGAGGATTGGGGTGTTGGATCTGGGAGGGGATATGGGTACGGGAGGGGGCAGAGGATTTAGGTATGTGGAGTAGGGGGCAGAGGTTTGGGGAAGGGAGAGGCTGAGGTGCCAGAGACAGGCTCTTGCCAGGAGACTTACGAGCCTCCCTGCCCCACCCCCACATAGGCAGCAGCCATGTGCTCTGGAGCCCCTTGTGCTTCATGTCTGTTTGTTATTGAAACAGGTAGCTCCCATTGGCTGGTTTCTGGCCAGAAATCAGCCAATGGGATTGTGCTGAGGGCAGGAACAGCTCCTAAAGTTTTCCCCTCTCTCTTTCCCTTTTTAAACTGTGCAGACTCCTTTTGGTGTGGCTACCCATGTGGAAGGGAAAGCAAGCTACAGGCTCTGAGGCCTTGAGAGGGTTCCTCTCAGATCAGTGTTTGTAAAGCCCTGACCTATCCCTGAAAACCTGGCCTAGCAAATGCTAGCTTGTTCGGGAAAGGGGTGCTCTGGCTTTTGGATCTCCATATTCTACCTCTGTGAGTTTCTCCAGGACTTCTTGTAGGGTTAAACAGGTGGTAAGAGAGGCCACAGGACCACAAAGATTAGGTCACTATTCTAATGCTCTTCTACTATGAATCTTCTTGGCTCATATCACTTATGCTAAAGAAAAACCTCCATTAATTCCTATGACATATGTTTGGGAGCTTGTGATTGCATCCATTAGAAGAGTGTGGTGTGACACACTATAGTGCCTAGAACACAGTGCAGTAGTTCTTAAGATGTCCCGTAGAGGGCAGTTGTGCATGCCCATTACACACACACACACACACACACACACACACACACACACATACACAGTCACCATTTCAGTAGTGCATTATAATCACCATTAGATTTGGTACTCCAAATTCAGGGCACCACAGGGTGCAGAACTGTCTTTAATAATTGTGAAAGATGTATATACAAATTTTATAGATGAACATTTTCCATTAACACTGTTTCCATTAAACTATCTCCAACCTCCTACTATTTGCAGGAAATTAGGATCCCTATTCAAAATCTAACTTACAAATCTTTAATAAACAAGCAAATTCTTTACATTTATTTCACAGAAATATTCATATTTTCTTGCCAATACTTGAATTACATTTTTGCTGTTTCCCAGAAAGATGTAATGCATGCATAATTTATCCAAATACTTCTCACACCATTAAGACATTAAGTATTCCATCCCACAAGACATGAAATAGTGACTTTCAGAAGTAAGATGAATTGCTGAAATTTCATTTTGTTTAGTTTGAATACAGCTCTGAAAGTAATGTACAGATCATGTTTGCCTGAAAAACTGAAAGGCCCTGGATGTCACAGAGGTATCTTGAGAGCCAATTAAAATCTTCTATAAGATCATTATGCTGAAAGGAAGCATTGTAATCCATATTTTTACAAGTTTATGAAAACTTAGAAATGATATTGAAATAGCTTAATACCTCCTGCTGGGTGATACGATTTGCAAAGAAAGATATTGAAATGAATGTGCTAGCTAATTTCAGAAACTTATATTTACCAGAGAGAGAGAGAGAATTTTTAAAGGGGTAAATACCAGAATGCCAGAATACTTAGCACTTCAAATTAAAGCTGTATTCTTATTGTTCAGAAAAAAGTAATCAGACAGAAACTTTTCAAGAGAGACACACAGATGGATTTCAGAACTTTCCCTCTTCTTTGCTCATCCCCTTTTTAAGGTTTTACTTTCAGTGAAGGATTTGAACATTGCTTTTGTTTGGGTCTTTCAGCCATTCTGAACTCACTTAGAGTACATCTATACTTACCATGAGTCAGATTAAGAAATCCTCCAGCTTGACATTATTTTGAAATAAAGGCTTGGAATATAGACACACACTATGTTATTTCAGAATAACATCAGTTATTTTGAAATAACACTACAGTGTAGACATACCCTTACAGTAGTGCAAGCTGAAATAATTGCAATTACACCAGTATAAAACCTATGCAACAAAATGAGAATCAGCTCCTGCCTTCTAAATAACTAGTTCCAACAATGCATAACCGTCATCATATTTAGGGGATGGAGATAGGGAGAAGTCTTTGTATTTGAAGGATGTAGGATTAAAGAGACTTTGAGCTCCTGCCTCTCAAATGTGGCTAACAACACAGCTCTACAATATTGCTGGGAATGTTGAACTAGTCCTCAATCAGTGGTAAGAGCAACCTGGAGATTGCTTGAGTATAGATGAGCCTCTTCTCTGTACACTGTAACAAGAGATCATAATGCAAGGGATGAAGAGTCCAAGGATAACTTTACACTCTCCATATACTGGCCAGCCACATCCTTAGCCAGAAAGGGTATGTCTACACTACAGCGTTATTTCGAAATAAGCTATTTTGAAATAGTTAATTCGAAATAGTTTATTTCAAAATAACACGTCTACACACAAAATGCATTTTGAAATAGCGTTTTGCTATTTCGAAATAGCGTGTCCATGCTGAGTGGACGCTGAATCGCATTTAAGGCCAGCCAGAACCAGGTCCATCAGGGCATCAGGTCAGGAGTTACTTTGTGTGGCTGCTGCCTGAGGCTATCTGAGGACTGTGCTTAAAGGGACCCTCCCTTCCCCTGGACAGCTGGTTCTCAGCTTTCCCTGCTTGCTTGCCTGCCTCGATGAGGGTCACCAAAGCATTTTGTCTCTGCGTGCTCTGATTGCCCTCACTAGGGACACCACAGCACTCTGCAAAATGGAGCCAGAGCTGCCCCTGCGCACTCTGGTGCTTCTCTTGGACAAGTTGCTGCGAGCCTGGCTGCACTTTCTGCAGGCTGACATCCGGGAGGTCCATCAGGGGGCAGTCAGTATCCAGGACGCCCTGCGGGAGAGCTTCCACCCTGAGGAGCACTAACAGTCTTCCTGGTCTGCCCCACTGGGGGCTTGTGCCTCATTCCTCCCTCACGTCCTTCCACTTACCCCCCCCAACCCTCCTTCCTGATGTAAAATAAAATACACGTTTTTTCATAAGAACAAACTGTCTTTATTTAACAAAACGGGGGGGGGAATGAAACTCTGGTGAGACTGGGGAAAGGAGGCGGGAGAGGAGAGGAGAGAGGGTGGGAGAGGGTAGGGGAAAACCTGGGAGGAGGGAGCTGGAAGGGGGAAGAAGCGGGAGGGGAAGCTCAGAGCTCAGGGTTGGGGGTCTCGCTGGACCAACTTGATTTTCATGCAAACCTGCTCCTGGGTTCACATGTGGCCTTTGGTGGCCAGCTATCCTGCCATAGACAGCCGCGTTCCTCCATCTAGTGTGGAGATCATGGACGTTGGGGGCATCCCCCCCCCAAACCTTAATAAGGTCCATGATCTCTGCCCTGGACCAGGAAGGTGCCCGCCTTCTCCGGGCCCTGGCAGGCTCCTGGGAGCTGGCAGACTGCTCCTGGGGAGTGGTGGAGGGCTGGCTGCCAGTGGCTTGCTGGCTCATATTTTGGGGCCACTGGGTCAGGGGCAGTGACTGCTGGCTCTGGGCTGGCAGGCTTGGAGCTGGCACAGGCACTGTGGCCAGAGTCTACCCCTTTAAGGGCTCCAGGGAGTGGGGAGAGAGAGGAGTGTTCTTGGCTGAGGCTGGAGTGGCCACCAGGGCACCCTGGGAAGTCTGGAGGCCCCCTATTTCAAAATAAGTGTCTACACAGCACTTATTTCAAAATAGCTATTTCAAATTTGGCATTATTCCTCATAGAATGAGGTTTACCAAATTTGAAATAAGCGTGCCGCTATTTCAAATTTAGGCTGTGTAGACACTAGGGGTATGTCTACACTATCCCCCTAGTTCGAACTAGGGAGGCTAATATAGGCATTCGAAATTGCAAATCAAGCCCGGGATTTAAATATCCCGTGCTTGAGTTGCATCTTCAACGATCGCCATTTTTGAAATTTACAAGTCTGGACTAACTGCCACGTCTACACGCTAAAGCCTAAATCGAACTACCTGTTAAACCTCATTCCAGGAGGAATAACAGGTAGTTCGATTTAGGCTTTATTTCAAATACCGGTCCCCTGCCGTGTGTAGACGCCGGGTAGTTAGTACAGACTTGTAAATTTCAAAAATGGCGATCGTTGAAGATGCAATCAGCGCGGATATTTAAATCCCGGTCTTGATTTGCAATTTCGAATACCTACATTAGCCTCCCTAGTTTGAACTAGGAGGCTAGTGTAGACATACCCTAGGAAAGTTATTTCAAAATAAGGGTTGCTATTTCGAAATAACTTTGCTGTGTAGACATACCCTTAGAGAACCTGGAGAGCAAGTTTAACTTGTGCTATCTGCAAGGAGTCCTATAGAGCAGCTTCAGCTCACAAGGCACAGGAAGGACTCGGTCACTAGCCATGCTTCCTATGCCAGCAACCAGGAGGAGAATAGTGTCTGGGTGTGGCTCACCATCCCTTGTAGTGGCACTTAAACCACTTAGAGAGAGGAAAGAACAGCCTTAGCTAACAACCAACTGGTTTTATAGCTCAAGCTGTAGAGGCTCATGCACTGAGGTCCTAGGTTTGGTTCTGCCTGTTGGCATTACAATTGTACAAGCCCAGCATTGTCGGAAGTGCCCCCTGGGTTAGAGTTATGCCAGCTTTAAGGTTGATTCGCTCCAGTAGTGCAGGAGAAAAAGGCTGCACCTCCCAGGATCAGATTCAGAATAACTATTCTAGTTTTTATATGACTAAGTAGGTTGGGCATGACTCTCCTAAGATCACATTCTGCTAGGACCCTCAAGGGAAATAAAAAAGAAACACACAGAGTCTAATGTGAATAGTCCATTCTTCACATGTGAAGCCAAGTGTTAAAGCCAAGATGAAGATCTGAGACTACAGCTAACTGGCTGAAGGTGAGGTCATGAGCACATCATGAGCACATTGATGGTTCAGTTTAGGCAACAACCTGAAAAAAAGTCAGAGAAATATTTAATTCTGAAAATGTTCAGAATTTGTTGGCAAGTTCTGGAAAAATCCATTTTTGGATCAATAAACCATGTCCCCCTTTAGCCTCATGCTTAGGTTACATGCCTGAAATTTCAAAGACATGTTAAAATCACCACTCTGGAGCAGAAACTTAAGCTCAGATCTCCCCTTTTCTAGAGTATCTCTGTTCCCTAAGCTAAAGAGAGACAAAGAATGACTCTATTGCCTGGTGACATGGGCTCAAATCTCATCCTGAGGCCTGATTCAGAGGCGGGATTTGAATCCATGTCATCTACTTCCCAACTGTGTGCCTTAATCACCTGACTTTAGAATCAGCCGCTCTCTGCTTTGCCCAGTGCATATTGAAATGGCATCAACAGCAGAGCTTGGGTAGCCCACATCCTGTAGCCTGGCATATAGGAACTTATCTCCACAAGGGGAGTCAAGCCACTGCTTCAGAATGGGGGTTCAAACCTGGGTCTCTCACATCCCAGACAAGTCTCCTCATCACTAATCTTAAAGAAGGGAAGGTGCCAGCACCACAGAGATGACCCTGAAAAACTTTTCTGCAGCCAAAACTATTGACTAAAAATTGGCCATTTGGGGTTGACTGAGACTGCATTTTTCAGTGAATAACTATGTGTGAGGAAAAAAATATCACCCAGGTCTAATCATGAGTGATGCTAGAGCACCTCATAAGATCAGATCAGGAATAACTTTTAGTTTTTATACAATGCCATTTAGACTCATAGGTTGACCATGACTCTCCACAAGCTCCACACTTGGAGGACTATCATATGAAAACTCACTAATCTTCAGTAGTAGTCTCAGTAATAAAAGGTTTACCAAGCACCATCACATCTTCACTTGAGGAGATACTTCATATATAGACACCAACCACCACTTTACTGTTCTAGGGACTAGGGTAGGGCAGAGAAATCCAATCAATTTTCAGAATTAGACTCAAATCAAATTTTCAGAATTAGACTCTGCCTCCACAGTCTCAGTTCACGTTGTCATCAGCCTTTCTCTGAAGTGAAAGCAGCATCTTTGTGGTTGCACTCAACGAGACTCCTGAGCACCACCGATACATCTACTGAGCTCCCTAAGAGCTCAGAAAACTAAGGAAATTAATAATAACCAGAAGTCATCCTTCTACAGGCCTCTTGATTTTAACAGGTTTTGCTGTTTGTCTAATGCAGTGGTCATCCACTTGCAGGCCACTTGCAGCCCAGTCAACACACAGTTGCACCTATGAGACATCCTCAGGGCCTCGCAGATATGGTCTGGATGCGGCCCACATAACTCACACAGCTGCATATGCAGCCCACAGTGATAAACAGGTGGAGAACTACTGATCTAATGCCTGCAGACAATATGCTGCATTGAAAGGAGCAGGGAGAATAATGTATAAACCTAGCCTCCTGTTCAGTTGGTCCAAGTAATTTAAACAACATATAATAATAAGATCAAGTCACAAGAAAGTGGGACAGGAAAGGGAAGAGGGTGGCAACAGAATAAGGGGAGAGGGAATGTTGTTTTCATTTATTTATTCCCAACCAATTAAAATATGTAATATATCTCCATGTGTCGATTAGGCGTATTCTGTACTCTGTAACAGAGACACAATATGCCTCATATAAAATACATGTGGCACATGCTGTAGATGGCTTTGTCAGATTCTGCATAATTATCTAAATTACAATTTTAACACAAGTACATCGCTATATTAACCTTTTGAATATACAATTTAATTATTCTCTACACCATAATTCACATTTATGCAAGCTTTTCTTTGGAATTAATATGTCATTTATCTTAATTGCTTTAAATGGCATTAGGAGATCTGATTTCTGCAAGCTTACATCAGTGTATTTTAGGAAACACTGTATGATCACCTTTACCCAGCTCTACAATACTAAAATAACTATGGTGAATGTTTTACATAAAGCATAGTCCTATTATGTGGGCTGTGTGGGAGTAATTACATCTAGAACAGGGGTGGGCAATAATTTTTGATAGGAGGCCATTCCAAGAATTTGGAAAGTAGTCAAGGGCTGCACTCTTCCATGATATTAATGGAGGAGGTGCGGGGTCTGGGATGGAGGTTGGGTGCAGAAGGGAGCTTGGGGTAAGGAAGGCAGTTTGGCTGAAGGAGACAGTTGTGACCTGGGACACTGGACTGGAGTACAGGGGGGTTGGATTGTGACCTAAGACAGGGAATTGGGGTACAGGAGGGGGTGCAGGGGTTTGGGTTGTATCCCAGGAGGGGACTGTGATCTGGGGCAGGAGGTTGTGGTGCAGGATCTGGGAGGGGGTATCGGTGCAGGAGGGGACAGAGGATTTGGGTATGTGGAGCAGGGGGACAGAAGTAGGGGGGCAAAGGGTTGGGGAAAGGTGGATCTGGGGTGCCAGAGGCAGGATCTGGCCAGGAGACTTACCAGCCAGCAGCCCATTCCAGGATCAGCGTCCATGCTTTCCCTGACCCTGCACAGTTTGCAGCCCTGTGGTCTGTGAATAATTAGGAGCCCCTTGTGCTTCATGGCTGCCTGTTATTGAAACAGGCAGCTCCCATTGGCCTGTTTCTGGTCAGAAGCCGGCCAGTAGAATTGTGCTGGGAGCGGGAGCAGCTACTAAAACTCCCCCCGCTCCCATCTGGACTCAGTTTTTAAAATGAAACCACCCCATAGCCGTCTTTCCGAGTGGCATGCAGGTGGGATGAGGCTAGTGAGTAGCCTGCCTGGTGCTCCCTGCAGCATCTAGTGGCATGGCGGGCCGGATCTGGCCTGTGGGCCATATTTTGCCCAGGCCTGATCTAGAACATTTAACTGTCACATATTTGTGTAAGGGAATATTTTGCTTAAAATTCATTCCATGGCAGAATGGCAATACAATGTCCCAGTCTTTTCTGAATTTAAAAATGGTAATGATTCCTACTAATTTGAATGACAATAGGAAGAGGTTCACAGTAATGATAACAAGTACGTGAAAATAAACTTTGCCATTTGTATATTAAATGTCTCAGGTTCCCTCACACACTAGCACATAGAACATATTTTCCTCTGAATCACATACTTGCTAACATCCTGCTCTGATTTTCTGAATCAGGCATCAATGTACTTTCCTTGTGGGTTTTTGACATCTGTATTCCTGACCATACTTTAATCTAGCCACAAGAACTTTTACAATACACAGTGTAAGACTTCTCATCAGCAATATGAGCATACAGTTAGCAGACAGCACAGCTGAGTGTGGGTGTCAAAGATGGGAGCAGAGGAGATATTCTCTATTTTTACAATACTGTTTTCTGAGGAGACCATTTACCGTGATGCAGTCCCAGCCACAAAAAATATAGTGGCCATACAATCGGAGATGAGAAATGGAAAACATCCTATTAAATCATTTTCACCGTCCACCTACAAAACACAATTTCCTGCATTCTTGATTCTGAAGAGCTTTAAAATTACTCAGATGGGGCTTCCCTTGAGAATCTAATAGATTCTCATGGGCCATTTTCTTTGTTATTATTGTATGACTTATTTCAAACTGCAAAGGCATCTCTTTGGAAAGCCAGTATATTGAACAGTACATTTCATACTTAATATAGTAGACCACGTAATACATCAGAAATCTTCACTGTCCAGTCCTCATCTTTCAGAGTGAAATAGCACAGTTTAGATTTAATGTATTAGTGCTCTTTTCTAGACCACTAGTCTAGACATATTAGTGCAATTACAGGTGATGGGACCTCTGTAATGTCTGGATTAGTGGTCAAAAGCATTGAAAGAAAAATGCCAAATTCTTTGTCTATGAGTGGGAAAATTATATGTGCATTTAAGATGATGACAGAAAGAAACACAAACTTCAACACCACAGATCTGCACTCCCTTCATAGATGGGCTTTTATCTCAATTTTCACTGGAAGAAGTGCATGGCCACATTCAGTCTATTCTACTTAGATTCTCAGATGAAGAATATCCTTTCTGGTTCAGCCACCTTCATGCTGCCTTTTGGGCAGCATATACCTTCAGAGATTTCAGTTAGCTAGATGAAGTGCCCACTTGATATGTAAACCATCTCTGACTTTCCGAGGCAGCCCATTTTTTGTTGCTGTTGGGTGCACTCAATCTGCCTCTAGCGACTCACTCTCACACATGGACGCACTTGGGAACATGAGGTCCCATTCACACAGTTACTGTTTGCCATGCAGCGAGCTGGTTTGAGTTATAGTTAGCTAAATGAACAAAAATTCAAATATATATAAAAATAAATAAATAAATAAATAGACCCTGTGTCCAACGTTAGTGTGAAGGCAGCCAACTTATTTCATGCACATACCTCTAAAACTGAAGGGTTATTAACATTTTCAAAGGTGGTCAGTTGTCATTGTTAGCCTTATATACATTAAAACATTCGTATGAACAAGGAAACAAGGCCCCTGTGGATGACGGTACAGCACAATGGAGGAGAAACTGATGTCTAATAGTATGTTTATAACCAGGCAGCAGTGTTCTGCTGTCTGGCATAGAGTTACCCTATTCCTGCTCTAACTAGCTACCTGAGTTTGCTGGTGCAATGGATATACCTACCAAAAATGCATTTATAAAACATTCTCAGGAGTCCTTCCAGACAACGGCAGAAAAAGCATCGCATGCTTTTAGAACACCTTCCCTGACACTTTCTTTAAGTGCTATCATAAAGGGACACTTTTTCATCTCTAACATGATTTAAAATGGGTGACCAGCAGTGGAGGAACACACAAGTCATTGAATCTGACAAATCTGTATTAGAACCACCACTACTGAAAACCATTGATCAACATACTTTTTTTTTTCTTCATCCCAAGCACTGTAGGCTTGACAAGGTGTCCTTAGGCTGACTCATTTTCTCATGCTTCATATTAAATTGCATTAAGACATAAAGATTCCTAATGTGTACGGTAATGTTTGTCTGGTGCCTTGCTTAGCCCCAGGGATGCCCTTGAAAAAAGGATTTATATATATATAATAAAAAAATCTCAACAGCACAGCAGGCCTGTCCTGCTGAGATAAGATGTCATCGATAAATGGTGTCTAACCTATACACTATATGACATAGGCATGGAACATACAAATTGGTTTAATTCTGCCCTTCTGTGCAATCCCAGGTCAAATACATTTGAAGCATTTAGCTGGTAAAAAGCAGTAATAGTTCTAGCATAGCAACACATTACTCAAATACTCAATGTGCATTTCTGGCCTTTGCAAATGTAGGCTAGTTAGCAGGCACATCCATTCACAATAGAAATTTACTACACATTTTAATTCTATTTATTTTCTGGGTACTGCGAGGTCCAGTTTGTCAAAGACGCCAAAGGGCATTTTCAAGTTCTCAGAACCGGGGAGACATTATCAGCTGTCATGAGTGTGCAGAAGCTCCCACTGTGACACTTATAGGCAGGATTTTCAAAAGCACTCAGCACCAGCATGATGAGAAATTTTGAAAGCCTGTGCACTTAGTTTGGTGCCTGAATAGCTGAAGTCTTGGAAAAATTGACCTTTATTTTGGGTGCTGAGCACTTCAAAAATCAGGACACTTATTTTTATGTAGAAAACATGTATTTAAGCATTATGCTACAATATCCATTCCCATTGCATGCAAAACAGTGAATATGCAAAATTAATTTGAAATAGTGGAACGGAAAGGATTTCTTTTTAGTTTGAATTCAGCTTATTTTATTATACCTGAATCCAGTCAGGAAGAAAAGAGAGCATGTTGGAATTGAGTTTTGGAATCAAGTTCAGTGACTTGAGACTCCGATTTAAAGAAAAAGACATGTTTACTTCACTGCCTTCATTTCCTTCTTGTGTGTGTTGTTTCTATTATTAGGGGGGTCACCCTAGTTACTATTGACACCTCAAAGAAACAAATCAATTAAATGCCCATGTCTTAAAAAAGGAAGTGAGAATTCTGGCTGAGCAATGTTATTAGGTAGTTGCAGATTATTTACCAATAATTCTTTTAAACATTCTTATTTTTGCTGTTCAAGATGAGCAAACACATGTTTACAATAACTCGTCATAATACTCTATACACTATACACAAAAGGAGTGTCACAGAGATATAGGCCAAGATCTACATTGGGTTTTGCAGAGGTGAGGAAGGGGTATTCAGGAAAGGGAAATGATTGGCAGAACCTATGTTTTTCCTCAATCCTGGTTGTATAGGTAAGACAGTCACTGGCATAAATTACATCAGCCTGAAAGTCAGTCTTGACATGGGATGTTACTGAATGTTTTCAGAACCCAAAGTGGGGGTAACTTAACAATTTTACATCGGGAGGTGTCAGGAATAAATCAGTGGCAACACGTGCTTCCAACAGAAGAAAGATTTATATAGGTAACCGAGTTCTTATCTAAAAATACCATTTATTTGATTTAAGCAGACACCAACATAAGCAACAGGTTTAGAACTTCCCAAATAACTACCTGAAATCTGAGATGGTATTGAGTAATTAGCAGCCATTGATAAACAATGGCTGGTAGCTTTCTCACCGGGTATCGTGAGGGTATCTCACCGGGTATCTCACCATACTCGTATCAGGAAAATATCTCGCAGAATAGCTTCAGACAACTACTCTATTCTCTAATCTCTTATAACAAAACACATAGCTCATAGTGACTCCATTGGGTCCTGACTTCTCCTAACTGCAATAAAGAACTTGTCAATAAAACATTCTTAACAATTTTAGCCATAGTAAGCTTTTGTATCAAAGGCACCAAAACTCATGGTTTCCAGTTTTATTTTCTTTCAGTCACTTAGGCTATGTCTAGACTGCAGGCTTTTTTGGAAGAAGCTTTTCCCTAACCCTAACCCAAACATCCATACAGCATAAGCACATCAAAAAATCGATCTGCTTTTTTGAAAGATAGTGCCCGCATTGATTGGATGCTATCTCGCATTTAAGCTGTGATTACTATGGATGGAGTGGCCACCAGGGCACCTGTGCTTTTTCCTGGAGGCCTCTTCTTTGGAAAAAAACCCCAACCCTTTCCCGTCCACACACACCTTTTTCCGAAAGAGCTCTTTCAGAAAAAGGTTTCTTCCTTGTAGAAAAAGGTTTACTGCTGTCAGAAAAACCCCTGTGTTCTTTCAACTTTCTTGTCAATTTCACAGCTCCCCACTGAAGCTGTGAAATTAACAAGAATGTGACATAATCTGCTTTACACTGACCTAGCTGTATAGTGTAGACCAGTCCTATATTGTGGCAGAATTTGCAGCTATCTGTCTGCAGGTCTACGTTCCATGGGGGTTGGTCTGACCCTGGGTATTGGGGTGTGTATGTCTGGAGCTATTCCCCTGATACCCTGCCTCTCTCCTCTAAGTGAAGCACTGGCACAGTAGAGAATCCAGCCCATCATTGTAGGAACCACACCACCAATTAAATGCATTAACACCAAGTTGTTTACTGAGGTCATGTCTACACTGCAGAGTTTTTCTGGAAAAATGGCCGTTTTTCTGGAAAAACTACACTTACATACCAGTGGAACGTAGACATGCAGACAGATAGCTCCAAATTCTGTCACAATATAGGACTAGTCTACACTAGACAGGTAGGTCAGTGTAAAGCAGATTATGTCACACTCTTGTTAATTTCACATCTTCAGTGGGGAGCTGTGAAATTGACAAGAAAACCAGGCAGCTGCAGCACAGCTTTGCCCTGTTTCCCTGGAGAGCTGGGAAGCTAGACCTCTATCCTGGCTGGGAGCTGGGGTGAAAAACCTAGGTGGCTGAACCCCACACTAGGCAGGGAACAAGGAAATGGGAAGCCTTGCCTGGCTTCCCCACTTGTTCTCTTTGTCCTAGCATGTTCTATAGTTACAATTTTGTTACTATCAATGTAGCTTGGACTAGTTAACAGCTGTTGGAAATAAGCCAGGAACCATGCACTTCACAAGGGATGGAACAATCTCTACATTTAAAAAGTGGGTTTTCACAAGTTTCTATTCCTCTTTACTCCCTACCCCAAAAGGAAAGTTTTCATTTTTGCTCTGGTTAATATGATTTCAGTCTTTAGCATTAGGGAAAAAAACATTTTATGACAGCTGAAGTTGCTCAGAAATAAAGAGAAGAGAAAAATAAAAGCAGGAAGGTGCATCATCTTCCTACACATTGTTTTGATCAAGCTCTGGTGATGCTTCCAGCAGTGCTGGTTGAGTGCTCTGAGTGGGTGAGCAGCCTGGTAGCAAAGGCATGGTGGAAGTGCTTTTATTAACGCATTACAAAATAATAGAAGGTGCAGGGAGCAGAGAAGATGCGGAAAGAAAACCAGATAAGGAAAAAATAGAAGACTGGCAGTCTGATTCTGCTCTTGATTAAAATTGCTCTTTGTTGTATTTTTCTTACAAAAATCTCATGTTATTGTGTTAATCCATGCACCCCACAGCTGTCAAAATAGCATGGCATGGAATTATGTGACCCACAAACACTCACATGTATTATTCCCAGAGGGCTAAGATGCTTAGCCCTTCCATCGATGCACCAGGATCAGTGGGGACACCTTTCCCTCCCTCCACAGCGCACATAGAAATCAGACAGAACTGCACTCCTTTCCACCCGGGAAGGGCAGGCAACACTCTCCAGGAACTCCTCTGGGGGCACATGGTTGCCTAAAGAGCTTGGGAAGAGGCAAGGAGCAGGCAGAACATGGTTCTCTTCAGACCAGGAATTCACCGGAAGAGGGGAGGCACATGCCTCACGCTTGAGGTCCTTCCTGTTCATTTTTTATCTAACTTTGCTACAAAATTCCTGGGCTTTCAAAAAAGCAAGTATTTGAATTGTATCAATTGTAACATAAATTCTGAAATTTGCTGGAACCAACTTCCCATCCCCTCACCAGCCTCTTGCTGGACAGTACAGCCATGCAGAGGAGGATAACTACTGGCTGGTGGCTGCTGTTGCATTGTGGGAGAGTGAAACAAGCAAGGAACTGGGTCCCAGAGGCTGAAAAGTGTCTCACTTCTCTATCACTCAGCTGCCTGCTCTTCTTATCCATCTCTCACACCCCACTCTGGGGGAGTGAGATAGGCTGGAAGCCAGGTGGTAGCCCCAGGCCGCTGGACTGAGCACACTACTAACCATTCAGTATGGTTCCATCGGCCTCCTCTGTTTCTGGAGGGAGCAAGATATGCAAGGAGCTAGGTCCCAGTAGCCAAGACAGCCTGACAGGCCCATCAGGAGCAGAAGACTGACCTTCATCCTCCCGCTATGCTGTCTCCCATGCAATGTATGTCCTCTGGTGCAGCACCCCACCTTCCATCTGTAAACTGGGGATGGAGAGCCAAAGCTCTGCCCACTCCTCTCCACATATTTGCCTATTTCCAACCCACCTGCACAAGATGAAGAATCCCTGCAATGTCACCCTCCCTTAACTATGCAGGCACTCAGGAGAGGCCAAAATCTGGCTTTATTTGATGGAATAATCTATGGTGAAAAGCACTACAATGGGTTGAAACAATGAGGAGTCCTGTGGCACCTTAGGGTATGTCTACACTAGCCCTCTAGTTTGAACTAGGGGGCTAGTGTAGACATACCTTTTAAAGACTAATAGAATTATTTGGGCATAAGCTTTCATGTGTAAAAACAACTTCACCAGATGCATGAAGACAGCTAAACAATGAGTTGAAAATTCCAAACATATGGGCATATTATTAACTCCAAAGAAGCCCAAATGGTTGGGAAAATATCAGTGCTGCTGATGTTTAGCTACAAATGCACTGGGTGTGAATCTTTACAGTGAGCATGAACAGCTGTAATTTCTATCAACAGTCAGAGCAAGGCAATAATTTCAAACCTTATCACCCACAGGCGCCAAGAATATGCCCATGACCATCCATAGGTTCAAAAGGAGTTCTCTCGTGTCCAGGGTTCCTATAAACTGCAATCATTGGTCTCTATTGTGTTCAGAGTAGTTTGGAGCACTGGCCCCAATGATTTTCAGGTGTTATACAAACATAGTTGACCCATGAAGTACTTTACACGCCTCCTCATCTTCACAAGCATCCAGAACTGCACATAAAACCCTGAGACTTACAGTTGAGGAAGAGTAGGCAATGACTATGAAAGAGTCAATGAAAGGACCTACTTAGGAAAACAGCTCAGGTTACAATGATGCATCTGGGTACGGAAATTTCCACTACCTTTTTGAAGTACAACACAAGCAAAACCTTCAAATAACCTAAAATGGGAAAGGGTTCATACATTCATAGATTATTAAGCCCAAAAGCCGTCTAGTCTGACTTCCTATATAATTCAGTACACAAAATCTCACACAATTGCTTCAGTACTGAACTCACAAACTTACGTTTGGTGGAAGCACATTGTCCACACTCATTCAGAGTTCATATTACATTTCAAGAGCTGGAGAATCTAGCACTTTTCCTTGGGAGTTCATGCCAATGGTTAATCACTCAGGGCGTGTCTATACATGCTAAACTCGAAACAAGCTCCACAACTTGAGCTACGCCAATTGCGTGGCTTTAGTCGAAATAGCTTATTTCAACTTTGTACATGTCTACACAGCAATTATTTCAAAAAGAGCACTCTTCCCCGGACTTCCCTTACTCAGAAGTCTGAGTGAGAAGCCCATAATTTTGAAATAATGGGCTTGCTGTGTAGATGCACACAATGTTATTTCGGAATAACTGATGTCATTCCAAAATAACACTGCTGTGTAGACATTCCCTCACTGTTAAATTCCAATTAGAAAGAAGGCACATTTGTTTTGTCTGGCTTTAACTGCCAGACACACTGCCTGAGCGTTACATGTCTCTCTCTTGCACAGAGTGCTGTCAGTTGAAATAGCACGATACAAAAATATATGCAATGAAAGCATCCATTTTCTTTTCCTAGTCCTTGATCCTATGAGTGAGGTATTTAATAATTAATAAAATAAAGGACCCATCGAAAAGAGTCTCAAAACACCTCATTGATGGTTTAGTTCATCAGATATTAAGCTCTTTGAAAGCTATAAAGGAGGAGCAGCCTTTTATTTGGTGTTTGTACAATGCCACCCTTAACAAAGACCCATCCTCAGTTGGGCTCTCAAAGTACTAGTGCAATAGCAATAATTAACAGTTTCTGGATTGGGTAGCATGCATAGTCACGTTTTTCATAGTAAATAAATTACCTGAATAGAAGTTGATGTTTCACTCTTCATATTTGCAATCATTCAATCAACTCCTTATGCAAATAAGTTTCAACCCACAAGTTGTGTGGAAACTGTTCACTTTGACAATTTGTTATTCACTCTTTGTGGTATACGAATGGTTACCTAAGTCTCTTGATATTGTTTCTGCTTGGATGACTGACATTTTGAAGCAGAATAATGAATAACAAATGATGAATAGCAAACAAGAAACAGCGAATGAAGAATAAGGCATACTCTTATTCATGCAGGATATATGAATATCTTTTTGTATATCAATATGGATATTCGTATGTGGTGAAGTTCATCCCTGGGCACAGAGCAAGCATGTAGATTATGCCTCACTTAGATTCATTTAACTCATTAAATAGAGTTAAAATGGAACTTAAGTGAGGCATAAGCTAGACTGCAACATGGGGTAAATTTTGCCGACAAACCCCACTTGCACCAATGTTCAGGAATGATGAATACAATACAGCATTCACATCGTTCACTGAACAAATGTTTAGAATATAATCAAATCTTTGAACAATGTTTGACCAGTTCTCCTTTGCAGTGTGAGTAATAAGCCAACAAATATTTACAACACTTTTCAAGTGATATACAGGGAAAGCTGCTATGTGTTTGTCATTGCTCAGAGTCAATTGCATTCAGGGTCAGGAGAACTGCTTTGATTCCCTAGAAGTGGAACCAGTGAGGGTCCACTCTGCCAGTATGGAAGGTTTGGGGTGAGGCATTGTGTAGAGGTGGTGCACAGTGTGATACTCTGGGTTACGCAGAGCATTTCCTCAACCAGTTGGCAGCTTGGGAAACAATTCCTCCATCTTGCCCCTGTATTAGTATAGAACCTCTCCCACTTAACTGGTCAAGTGGTTAGGTTTTGACCATTATAGGCCAGGAAAACTGGTAAACACGTGTGTAGCTTTAAAACCAAGCTTAAATCCCAGTGACTTTGATGTTTTCAACTATGCTGAATTAAATCATATGCTTAAGTGCCTTGCTGAACTGAGATCTATGAGGGAAAAAAATCTCAAATTCTTCTTCCCTTCCCTTTCAGAGTAACTACAGGTGCTTGTATAACTCTGGCAGCATGCAGTCTTTCTTACTGTTGTGTTGTCTGTTTTCACATTTTAGTTTTGGGGAATAGCAATCTCTACCCAATATGCTGCATGTTTCTCATCCTGGACTAATGGATCTTTCACATACCTAAAAGGGTGTTACAAGGAGGCGGGAGAAAAATTATTTTCCTTCACCTATGAGGATAGGACAGGAAGCAAGGGGCTTAAATTGCAGCAAAGAAAGTTTAGCTGGATATTAAGAAAATCTTCCTAACTGCCAGGATGGTTAAACACTGGAATAAATTGCCTAAGGGAGTTGTAGAATCTCCATCTCTGGAGATATTTAAAAACAGTTTAGACAAACATCTGTCAGGCATGGTCTAGATCAGGGATTTTCAAAGCTGGGTCATGGGTCTGTATGCGTAAGCTGCTGGTGAGCTACAAGATGCTTTACTTATCTAAGCGTCCATAGACACAACGCCTGGCTGCTCCCATTGGCTGTGATTCACCATTTACAGCCATGGGGGGCTGTGGGCAGTGATGTGGGCCAAGCCACAGCTTCCTGCAGAGCTTCTTGGCTGGTGTAGGGGTCAATTGAGGAAGAACTCTGTACGTGTGAAGTATAGGGGTGGTGAGGCCTGCATTCTCCCCCCTTTCCCATCCCCCCCCTGTTCCTACTACTGATGAGCCAGAAGTAAGCCTCTAGGAACATACGCCATTGTAGCAAGACCGAATTGTAGATAAGGGCGGGAATATAACAATCTCGTTTACCTAAATGTACCGATCATGTAAATAAAGTCAAAGGACAAGCAGTACATCTGAGCCATACTGTAACAAGCAATGAGTAACCCCCGGAAATCTCCAAACTGCTACAAACAAGGTAGAGACACAGTATTTAAAGCTGCACCAGAGCACAGCAATTTGGACCTCACCGATGGGCTTTGGGTACCGGTGCCTCAGAAGCTGAGACAGTCTCCCACTTCATCCGCAGCTGAAACGGGGTTCCCGGATAGCTGAAGGGATGTAAGAAATGCCGCTTTTCCTATCATGTTGTTCTTTTAATTAAGGGGCACAGCTGATAGCTGTCAGGAAATAAACTGCTTGTGTTTGACAGATACCTGTGTAGTGTTTTTTGTACTTTGAGAACCCAGTGTCGGACCTGAGACTCACTCTTGCCGGCAACAGCTGGAAAGTGCAAACTGCAGCCAGTGGGAGCTGTGAGGATCCGTGCCTATCTGGATGCTTAGGTAAACAAAGCATCTCGCAGCCTGCCAGCAGCTTACCCAGACAGGCCTGTGACCCAGCTTTGAAAATCCCTAGTCTAGATGGTGCTTGGTCCTGCCACCAGGGCAGAGGTTTGGACTTGATAACCTCTCGAGGTCCCTTCCAATTCTAGTGTTCTATGATTCTATGATCTGATCCTGCCGAGGTCTGAAGGGGTTATAGCAGCTAACAGGATAAGACCGTAATTCATTTAACCAAGCGTTAGAAATGAATATCAAGCAATTTGGTACCTGTACATTTATTACACATGGTGAACAGTAAATCTAGTTAAATAAGCAAACACTTTCCCCCCAGAATAATTGGCTTTATATTCTGCTTGCCAGCTATAAGCTATAGTATTAATTTACTTTTTCTTATTCATTTTTTGATTTAACAGTTCAAGGGGAGGGGGGTTAAATTCCTTTTTCCATTCTTCCCCTTTTATCATGCATCTAATTACTTAGTTAATTGCTCTGAACCTGTCTGAGCCTGTGCATTTTTAAAATGTTATTTTTAATTACAATTCTTTACTGAAGAATATGCCACTGGAAAAAAAGAATCTTACAAAACATCTTGAAAACTCAGAAAGTTTAACATATTCAATTTTCTCTCCCAACTTGTTCACCAGAGAAGAAGAAAAAAATAGCAATGAATCAAAAATGTCCAGAGAAAAACATTATAAATCTAAAGAAAATTAGTGAAAATTAAATTAAAAAGCTATATGAATTTAGTGATCATGAATGGAGCTGAATTAGCAGTCCAGTAAAGAAATTAAATTCATTGATCATTCTAAAGATAGTGCAGTAGCAGCAGAATTTTCCCCATATCATTGTCACTTGGTTTAAAAGTTGATCTGGAAGTGCCATTTTCCATGGTGGAAAAGCATTGAGCAGTTTTAGTCAGTAGTATATCTTATATTAGAATCTATTGGTAAACACATGGAACTGAATAATGGTCTTGTTAATATGCATATTTACCCAAAAGGGTAAGATGGGAGAAAATTCATGATGCTGATGATAGCTAGTCCTTTATATGCTGGCAATGAGTTGTGTCTTTATTTTGTAGATAAACATTTTGCACCAGAGCCTCAGCTATTGTACAGCCATGATTTACACCACATGCAGATCCGGCTCCACACAGTGAAGATGTTGCAACATCATGGCAATAAAACATAAGATACTTGCAAATATTGGCATAGGGGCTGAATGAAACTGAAGTAAAGTTAAACTCCAGTAGGGTTCTCTAGAGAGATTTAGCTGTAATCAGAAGTCCAAGATTTTCAGACTTGTGCTTCTGTAGGCACACTTCCCTATTTGGTTTTCTGAATTTATATTATAAAGGAAAAATAAGCAGTATTACCCCAAAAGCAAATCATTGTTTGTCTGCTTAGTATCAACACAGAATATGAGTGAAGCAAACAGCATATCTATATTTATGTCTCACACCATTCCTTGATTTGAAAACGGTTGCCTTCATTTTTCCCTGTATATAGTTTTCCATTAACCACCAACATGAAAACTAGAATAAGTGTCTTCTCTTTTTCCAGCTTGTTCCCTAGTAATTTGCATCACAGCTACTGAAAGAATGAATCTTATCCCTCATTGGTACTCTCTCAACTTTCTAATCAATTTCCCAGCAGTATAGGAATCCATCAACTTGAGTGGTCTAGAACTCATTGAACTTGTTAATGAAATTAATAATTTATCATATCTACATTTTAATACTATAACTCAACGTCATTTAAAAGAGTGTTACCTACACATCATAAAATTCATCAGGTGGCTACAGTTCAATTGCAATCGGCGGTTCAGCACAGTTAGAATATCCAAGTTTTGTGTAACCCTTACTTACATGGGTGGTGGTGGTGGAGGTTCTCCATCCCATTTTACTGGCTGGATCACATTCAAGTTTAGGAGTCATCCACTGGCTAACAGACTGCAGTGGGATTCAAGCATGTGCTGAAGTGCTTTTACTGAATCATGAGTTAAATGTTTTCTTCTTGGAATATAGTCCAAGAGAACACAAAGGACGAATATTATCAGTTTGGATCCCAGTGCTGCAAAGATTATGCATATTCTTAATGCATATGTGTCTGCTGGATCAGGGTCTGAGTAGTTGCAACATGGGAGTTGCTTCAAGACACACTTACTGCTGAGCCATCCCATCTCAAAATCTGCAAAACTCTCGAGTCCAGGCCTTACAAAATATGAGATTGAATAAAACTTAAAGAGGTTTTTCTGAACAGATTTTTTAGGTGTTTTGCTTTGTGGTGTCTAAGCCATTAGGCTCATTTTCACATTTTTATCTGCAACCAAGAGGGCTAGAAATTTGGTACTTTTTAAAAAAATGAAAGCTGAAATTCTAATGTAACAAAAAAGGTCTCCAGGAACCAACGCTTTTGGGTTGGGAGGGGAATCTAACCCAAGATGTGATAAAATCATGAGTGAAGGCAGCATTGCACTAAGGAACAGTGAGTCCACTATCAATCAATCCTAGATAGAGGAGCATGCAAAACAATTGTATCCTGATGATTTTGAAAAGGGCATTCAAATAAATGAGAATGCTAGTCAAAGAGATTTTAAATTCAGAAGTAAGTAGTGACTATGCAGCATTCCATGAAAGTTGCAGAAGACATGTATCTCCCTTAAGAACACAGAGACAGGAACATGGGGGAAAAAAGGTTAAATGGCAAGATTTAGTAGGGTATTTGAGTCAAAAAAGTGAAAAATTCAAAATCAAGTCCAGCGGCAACAAGTAGGAAGAAGCAGGTTAAATGTAAGAAGGAAATTAGGAAGGGGAAGAGGAAAATTGAAGAATAAATACCCCAAAACTAATCTTTACGTATTTGAGAAGTGGGTAGTTGTTTTGGTGGGTCCACAGGAACAACAGGAAGCTGAAGGAGCCACTGAGGATAAGAAGACTCCAGAGAAGCTAGATATTTTCTCTATGTCATTCTTCACCACTGTATATTGTTTGTCTGTGTTGTTGTTGTTTCAGGTAATAAAGATGGGGCATGTTCTACCTATATTTAAAAAATGCTGTAGGGTTAATTCTGAACCCTAATTCTGTAGGGTTAATTCAGAAGTCTGAAATTCTGACAGACCTTTGAGCCTTACTGTAGCATCTGCTAAATTAATTAAATGATAATTAAGAATAGAATGAGTAGCATTGGTATTTGTTTTGCACAGGTGACACCTGGAGACCTCAGTTAGGACTGGGGACCCCACAGGGCTAATTGCACTTCCCACTTATAATAAAAGTGACAGTCCCTGCCTCAAAAAGTTTGCAATCTCAACAAATACTTACATGAATGAAATATGATAGAGACAAGTCAGCATGGCTTCTGTAAAGGAAAAAATCATGTCCTCTAATCTATATGCATTCTTTTGAACATGTAAACAAAACAGCAGTTAAAAGGGTCCATGTAATTTATTTGAATTTTCAAAAAGCATTTCAAAGTCATTAAGGAATCTAAATTGTTGTGTGATCAGAGGTGAAACACTTTAATAACTGAAAACCTAGCCAAGAAACAGAAAAATAAATGGTCTACTTTCTCCATGGCAAAAGGTGAACAGTGGGTTTCTACAAGTTCTTTTGCCACAGCTGGTGTTAATGTACTTATTGAGGTTTTTTTTTTTTTTAAGTGTTGAACATAAGGTGGCAAAAACTACCACTGGCACAGTGAAAGCTTTGCTATCCAGCATCTGTGAACCAGAAAACTTTGTTAACCGGCATTGCCCCCAGCCACAATACCACCACGCCTGACTCCCGCCTGTCCAGCCAGCCATTGGGGGACTTCTGACAGCCGGCACTGCTGGCTGACATCATCAGCAGATGCCTCCTTCCCCCTCAGCCTGCCTTGAGCTGCCAGGAGCCAGATCTGCTAGTCAAGTGTGAGGGCAGAGCAATAAGTTTTGTTATCTGGCACATTCAATTAACCAGCAACCCCCATTCACCATGGGGTGTATCTACACTGCAGGGCTTAACTCGAGATAAGCTACGCAAATTGAGCTATGTCAATTGGGAGCGTTTACACAACACTTATTTTGAAATAGAGCACTCTTCCTCTGACTTCCTTTATTCCTGATACAATGACGGTTACAGGAGTTGGAGTAAGAAGCCCTCCAGCTTGACTGTATTCTGACATTATTTCAAAATAACTGCCTGCTATGTAGACGCAGACTAAGTTATTTTGAAATAATGTTGCTGTGTAGACGTACCCGATGAATGCTGGATAACAACGCTTTCACTGTACTTGGAATGGTTAAGACTACAGAAGCGATTTTGATGCAATTTAGAGGGACTGAACAATCATGGGTGAATGAGGTGCAAGATGGCACATGAAATTCAGTGTGAACAAATACAAGGTAACTTGCAGTAGAAGGAAAAGAAACTGAACACTAGTCAAACACACTGGTGAGTTCTAACCTAATTGTAAATTGCCCAGAAAAAATGAGCTTCAGTGTAGGAAGCTAAAAAGACAGCTCTCTCTCTCTCTCCAAACCTTGGAACTAAAGTTTTTAATTTTTTTTAAGCCAGGAGAAATTTTACAAGTGAATAGAAACAAGAGAAATAGATGTTTCTAATAGAAAGGCTCAGACTACAACATTCATATCCAGATTTCAAACTCCCCAATATTTGGATCCAAGAGTTTGATCAAGCCTCTTATAAGAAGTGCTACATGCAAAATCAATCCTCATGAATCTGAGTTTTAGGTCTGGTTATATTGCTAAAACTGATCAGCCCTTTTTTATGGCATAGAAATGCAAAATGTTCTTCTGATATGGACACTAGATTGGAACTTATTATAGGGTGAGCCAACCATTATTTGAACAGTAAGTGAAAACCTGCTCTGAACTGCTTGTCCAGTTGTTTTTATTGTTTGCTTGCTTTCAAATTTGTACGTTTAATTGGAGTGAAAGACTACATGCAGTACTTTGCTGTTTAATTTTTAAAACATAATTGCTCTTAGTGGCTTTTATTTATATATCCCAATAGCCTTTTCTATAATAGTGTTTTAATGAACAATTCTTCATTTCTCCAACATCGTCGAATCTATCTAATGGGGTTTTGTTTGTTACCAAGTATTTCCTTTCAGTTAGGAGAAAAAATAATTGTTGTGTCTTTTGTGCAGTTAATGGTCAATTATTATTTGAATAGGCTATCCAAGATCCATGTCCAATCCCACAATGGCAGATAATTAATGGAATTATGGGAAATAATAATATAAGATGATTACATACACTTGCATGTATCATTGTTTACATTAAGCTTAATTATTAAGTTTTCATAAATCAAATACATTGTACTGATTATTAAGCACATTTAGCATGAACATTATTATTGATATGCAATATGGAGTACATAACTATTAAACTGAAGTCTCCTCTAATTTTCAGAACACAATCAGATTTTAGTAATTTCAGTATTTTTTCAAGGTTCAGCTTTTGGTATTTTTCATAAAATGAAAGCAAACTTCTGGCAGAAACCTATTTACAAGAGCACATGTTCATCAAACATATATTTGTTGTAGCTCTGCTGCCATCTACCCTCTGAATCATGAATGTGCCAAGAAGATATTCCGAAGATATAAAATCTTTTCAGTGTGCAAGCTGATGGCAAACAAAAGCCCCAACAATATATATATATGTATTCTATTCTCCTTCAGCGAGCACAAAAGGCACAATACCAAGCTAAAATTTAAAAAGGATTGCTTGAACCGTTGTGCATGACAAACAAAATTCATTGTGTTAGGATGTGGATATTCAGGCCTGCTAATTAGAGCGGCATAAAATCAAAGAATCAAAATCACAATCTATCTGTATATGATAATCTGAGCCTTTGTTCTTAAAATCAGGCTTTTTGACTAAGCAGAAGGGGCATCCATAAACTAGAAACGTATAGTCACATCCTGACACGTTCCAAACTAGTCACATTGAAATTGGCAATTTTGGGCTGTTAGAAAGGGATACAATCTATTGCCCCCACATTAAGGGAAAAGTCTAAAGAAAATTTAGGCTGATAAGCTTTCTGGTGGACAAGGACCCACTTATCAATAGTTTGGGTTGTGAAATGTTTGTTATTATGCTCCCCACCTCTCTATTGTTTATCTGTATGACCTCTCTCTGATTCTTTGATTGTTTCTGTCAGCTGTGTAATTAATTTTGCTGGGTGTAAACCAATTAAGTTGGGGGATATAATTGGTTAGATAATCATGTTACAATACCTTAGGACTGGTTAGTTAAAGTTCAGTAGAATGATTGGCTAAGGTATAGCTGAGACTATTACTGTACAAATTGGGTGCAAACAGGAAGTACGAGAGAAGAAAAGGACAGAAAACTGGATTCATGCTTGCTGGAAGCTAACCCCGAGAAACAACAAATTGTTTGCATCTCTGGACTTCGGGTATTGCTGTTTTCTGTGCACATGAGAGGGACCAGAGAAGTGGGAGGATAAAACAAGCCTCTAAAACACTGTAGTCACAACTCAAAACCATTTTATAGAGACCGCTTTCAATTCTGCAGGCCCCATGTAGAGCCAAACTGAGATTCAGGGACAGGCAATCAGCTTCCCATTCTTTTCTGGGCCCAGTAAAATATTTGGCCTTATTAAAAAAAATAAATAAAAGGAAAAGATTCACACATACCTTGAATCTTCTATATTAAATGGAAAAAAAATCATGGGACAGAATTTAGACATGTTATATTGTTTTCTGCATTTAAATTTCTTCTCAGGGTCACACCACAAATTAGGAAAATGTGACCTCACCTCATGAACCAATTGGGAATTTTATTTGGTGGTTCAAATACGTTATTGGTATAAAAGTTACTACAGAGTTTGGACGTTACTGGTTATTCCTGCTGCTCCTCCTTTCTGGAAGGGGGTGTGATATATTGTGGAGCAGCGTTCCCTGTAAAACTCACTCTGGAGAGATTCAAATGCTGACCAATTATTAGCAGAACACCTACAGCTAAGGTGGTTTCTACTGGAGGTTCACATTCACACATGCCTTAGTGCACATACAGAATTAACCCACATATGGATGGAAAAGATTAGCGGGAACATTGCTTCTGAGACTCAAAAATGCATTTTGCCACTATTCTCATGATAAAATTATCCTGCAAATCACCTGGAAAGAATAATCAAAAAGCAAATAACTCAGTGGGATCACTTTGCTATGGATTTTTTTGGCCACGAAGAAATAGTTAAAACTCTGTAGTGCCAAAGACTGTTGGCCTTTCTTCTAGGAAGGGCTGTTCTTTACATGCAATAGTGTGTGTTTGTGTTTATGTTTCAGTTTTAACATTTTTCCTTCCTACAGTGTGATCTTTAGAAGTCAATTTCTAAACCAACTCCACCAAAATAAAAATCAGTCAGTTACACAGTATTGAAATTCCAATCGATTATATATATAATTCCTTTTAAGGGGAGCAGCGCTGCCTGAACTAAAGTGGAAGATGCCACATCTCTCCTTATAATGAAAATAAGTGACAACTATCTGCTTAAGGTTATTTTTCCTGCCCCACTAGCATAGCACAAATTTCACTCAAATGTAAAGAGGAACCATTAATATTTGGTACTCTGTACTAGCAAGTGAAATCAAAGAGCATGGCTGGCCAACATATGCAGGACAAAACCCAAAGTAAAGAAAGAACTTTTTATTGCATTTCTAATATTCTGCCATGGCACATTTTCCACTGATTTCAATTCACTGCTTGGAACAAACTGCTGCCATTTTTCAAATGACTGCAACAAATTCAGCTGTTGCAATGACCGGGCATGCTGGAAATATATGCAACTTATTGTTGATCCAAACCAGATACAAAATAATTCAGCTGACTTTTTACTGGCTCCTTCCATTCCCCATCCACCTGTGCTGCCATTTGTACAACAAAATTAATGAGATATTTGTTCACTCTAAATGTTCCATGTTTGAAAATCAGTGAACAAATTTCAATTGTAGCTAGCTGTATAGGTCTCACCAAGATTTAAAAACAAAGCATACAATCCCATGAATGCTTATGAATGGGTTTAATTTTAACTGAGACTTCAGTGGAAAGACTTGCCCAAAGTCTCTTACCATGTCATTAGCAGAAAGGAGAACCCAACCTAGGTCCCTGTCCAATGCTCTAGTAGCCCACACTACCCCAATGTCTTCTGTATTATATTTTAGTGGCTTGCTAGATACAAGTTTAACAAATGTTTACAGCAATTATGTGATAGAAAATAAAGTTTGATTGTCTTGAATAAATTAAAATATCAGAAGCCAAAGGTACCTCTGACTGATTAGATCTTCTCTCAATGAGCTCCTAGCAACACTGTATTGCCAAGAACTAAGAAAGAGGCTTAGACACAATGTAGTTCAATGCTATCCTAGCAAAAAACAAGATATGATTCTAACTTTTTTCCCCTAGATATTAACACTCCTCAACCAGCTATTGATGCCAAGAACAGCATTTCCAAAACTATTGTGGCTATGGAATCTATTTAAAAAAAACTGATCCAGAAAATATATTCCAGTGTACTTGCACCATCTGCCATGAAAGAATTAGATATGCTTGAGCGTCTAATACGCACAGCTGTAGATGTGCTGATGATGATCCATCTGCAAACCATACTACATGCCAGTTGCTTGAGTTATGATAAGTTGAGAAGCTTATTCTGCAGAAAATATCCATGGTGCAGATAAGGACTTTCCTTTTCTTATCTATTTTTTTCTTTCCGCTTCATGTTATACAGTATTGATAGTATAGAACACTGTAGAATTGATTCTCCATCAAGCTATGTTTATTCATTGTAGGTTCAGTTTCTTTGTATTCTCATTTTGCCCTCATACTTTATGCAGAACATGAAGCTTGGATTGGAGTTAATTGACTGTTTGGATATATATATATATATATATATATATATATATATTGGATTCTAACTGGGCACATAAATATTTATATTGCAGGGTTGTTGTTATTTTACAGTGACCATCGCTGTTTTCAGTCTGAATAGAAAAGCATTTCATTTTAAGTGATGGTAAGTAAAGCAAGTAAAATATTTAGTCATTTTACAGAGACTTTTAAACAGCAGACCAATGCATCATTTGGTTCACTTCTGCTTCAACACAGTGATAAATTACTGCATCAGATTCGGTCCAGGTGTCACCACCTGATGCATAATGGGGAAATAAACCGAATAAATGAGCAGTTGTCCTAGTGCATAGGTTAGATGTACACAAAGTAGTCACATTTATTGATGCTTTCCCTGCACTGGTTTCTGAAGCTACAAGTGATGGATATTAAAAACGCAGCAATTTCACTGTGAGAAAGAAGTGTTTGAATCAAGATAAAAGGCAACTCTTTAGAGGTCAGGAAGGGATACATTTATTAGAGAGGCCTACAAACTCAGGGTATGTCTAGACTGCACCCCTCTGCCGGCAGAGGAATACAGATTAGGCTGGGCGAAATTGCTAATGAAGCAGGGATTTAAATATCCGTACTTGACTAGCATAAAAATGTCCACCCCTTTTTTTTGGCACGGAGCTTTGTCAGAGAAAAGCGGCAGTCTGGACGCTGATCTATCGCTAAAGAAAGCCTTTTCCGATAGATCCTGTATACCTCGTTTTATGAGGCATAAGGGATCTATTGGAAAAGGCTTTCTTTAGCGATAGATCAGTGTCTAGGCTGCCGCTTTTCTCCGACAAAGCTCCGTGCTGAAAAAAAGCGGCGGACATTTTTATGCTAATGAAGCACGGGATTATTTAAATCCCCGCTTCATTAGCAATTTCGTCTAGCCTAATCTGCATCCCTCTGCCGGCAGAGGGGTGCAGTCTAGACATACCCTCATTTGCACATGCAATTTTTGCATATACACAAAAGATAGAATTTACATGCCCAGAATCTGTGCCCGGTTTATGCACTTATACATGTTAAGTATGTATAAACTCCATGGACTCAGTCTTGGCCATTAGAAGAAAAGCAGAGGAGAAACAGCAGACATGTGGTGAGGGACAGAGGCATTGTACCTGTGTAAATGCGCTGGTGGTGTGTGTCTACCACACAGTAGGAGAATATGTTTCTTAGTCCTTCTAATGGGCAGTCCACAGAAGAGTCTACTACAATGTCAGGCTAACATATTTTGGCCTGGGCTATGGTACAAACTTATATTGGTATAACTTCATCACTGGGGGTGTAAACAATCCACTATCCTAAATGATGTAGCTCTACCAACTCAGCCCCTCACATTGTCAATGGGAAGGCTTCTTCTGTCATAGCTGCTGCCTCTCACTGAGCTACACTGGCAGGATAGGAGTGTCTTCACTGATGCACTACAGCAGCGTACCTGCACCATTATAGTCTTTTAAGTGTAGAGCTGCCCTTTGTCCTTTAGCTCAAGGAGGCTCAGGCTTTGTCTACACTACACAGCTTTTAGCAACATCACTGTACCACAAAAGTTGGGCAGCGTAAACGCTGCCAGGCAGCATATATGCTCCCAGCCCCATGCGTGGTGTTTGCACTGTCGACAGGAGAGCTCTCCTGCCAACCCATCACTATTTACAGTAGCACTTGCTGGGGCAAAGCACTTGGGGGGGGGGGGGGCGGGGTTTAAGTGCCTGTGAGAGACAAAAGCTTTGTCACTCAATTGCCAGTGTAGACAAAGCCTTGGTCGTTTAGTGCTGAAGGCCGTGGATTCAAATTACGCTGAAGACCCAAGCATGGCCCATTACACATACTTACCAGTGACCTTTGGAACAGGTGTTAATGGAACCCACCAATGCAAACTTCTAGCCACAAACTAGTGCTCCTGGGTCAGAATGGTTATCACCTGTCCAATCACAAGTCTATGGGGAGGTTGAGTGTTTCCAGTAAGAAGAAGGGCCCCACTAAAGTTTCTCAAGGGGTGCAGTCCTGAACTCAATGGAATCAATGTCGTCCCATTGAACTCAATGGGATAAGGATTTCATCCAGGGATTGCAAGCAGATTTATTATAGCTGTTTCCCCTAAGGTGCCCCAAGGAGGGAAAAAGGCTCTCTAGCAACCATTTGTCCATGTGATTTCACACACACACGGATGGTGCAGGTGTGTGATCATAGAACCAAAGTTGAGTGCAAATAACTTGGTGGTGTTGGGTAAGTGCAGCCCCAAAAGAGGACCAGAAAAACAAAGTTTATTCTAATCTGTCTAAATATGTATATATATATATAGAAAATCAGTAGAAAGAACTTGGTGGGCTCAATGAATAGATCTACTATTAAGAACATTTAAAAATAGACACAAGCTGCAATCCTATAAAATGGCTGCACCAGTGACAAACAATATTTCATGGGGAACAGATTTCTTTTTCTTAATCATCTTTAGGTACCAGATGGGGGGAGGGAACAAGTGATATTCCTCATCATATGCAATCCCCAGAACTGGTATATCTGTAATATGACAAGAGAGCACCATATGTGCTTGGAGAATTAACTGAAATACAAAGCTGACTCTTCACTTTATTTTCATTTAACTAGTTTCATCCACTAACATCCCAATTTAAAAACAATGAAGGTGAAAGTCAAACCACTATCTTAGTCACTGGTCCCTACTTAACATATTGGTTTCTGCCATGGGTTTGCAAGTAAAGATAATCTGCAAGACAATTCTTATTAAGAAGACACCAAACATAACAAAGACTTCTGTGAGAGGAAAAAGTATTTAGTTAGAGCTAGGAACAGGGCATCAGAAGGAAAGTCAGGGATCAATAAAACTGAGTGTGGTTTTCCTGGGAAATAGTTGGGGGGACGTGAATGGAAATTTCCACCTCAGGACCCAAGCAAAGTTATGCTTGGAGCAAAAGCCCACTGTCTATTTATGACCTATTTCTAGAGCAAAGAACCAGGCTGTCTACAGAACGGGCCCATGGATTAATGGGGTTTCTTGTGAGAAACATAACCAGAGAACCCTGTGTGGGGTTTGAAGGACTCACCAGCACCTTTGTTGGAATTGGGGTGATCTGCAGTAAGCTTATTAGCCTATGTCTAGGCTCTCCTATTGTTGTAATGTGTTTACTTTGTAATGGTATCTGAGAATGAATGTATTTGCTTAGAAAGCCCTGTGTAGTAACTTAGCAGTGGGCAATTGCATTGTTTATCAATTCTGTTGAGAAGAACAAATCTGGTCTCTTGTAGCAGTTTGAGTGGATGGAGAATTAGAAGTGTAGGTAGTGAACTGTGCATCTTAGAAATAAATCTCAATGGAAGATAGGTGATGGCTGGGAGTCTAAGAGTGGGTGCCATTGCTGGACTGCGGAAAGCAAATATAGGTGCCATTGCTCTGAACCATGACGGTATCGTGTAGGATGGGCTATGCTCTGCTTCAGACAGGTATGTCCAAGACCAGCCACTCCACTTAAATGCTCAGTGTGAATTTTCTGTTCTACAGACAAAACAGATCCAAAGTCAGCAAAGAGAAATGAAAAAAAAAAAAATCAAACCCAGAGTTACATCAGTTAAGCAACACAACAACCTAGATGGAGCCAAAAAATCAAACCCAGAGTTACATCAGTTAAGCAACACAACAACCTAAGGTGGTACATAACCTATGAGGGCAGTTCAGGGAGAAACGGGTCTGTTTCATCTGTGGAAGAGAAGACTGAGAGGGGAAGTGATGAGAGTTTTCAGGTATATAAAAGGTTGTTTAAAAGGAGGAAGGAGAATGTTCTTCTTAACTTCTTAACTTCAGGAGGCTGTGGAATCTCCATCACTGGAGATATTTAAGAGCAAGTTAGACAAAAACCTGTCAGGAATCGTCTATAATACTTAGTTCTGCCATGAGTGCAGGGGACTGTACTAGATGCCCTTTCAAGGTATCTTCCTGTCCATATGAATGTCATGCTAAGTCCTTACAATTATTCAGCAATATCTCACTTCTAGTCCCTATTAAAACATACAGTAGATAAATCCATACTTTTAGAACTGTGAACTACATTAAAATAACTATCCCCAATAATTGAGATAGTAGGGTAGTTAACTATTCAGTGGTATTTCACCTGGGTAGGGATCACCATGGCTGAGAATGACTGGAACTGGAGTAAAAGCATCACATTTCAGGAAGAGCAGTACAGAATGACACCATGGTGCTTTTGAATGTAAGGAGCACAACCATCTAATTCAAACTCCAGAGCCCTCACATACACAATAAAGATCTCTTTTTTACCCCACTGCCTGCCCCATCTTTTATTATTATTACCTCTTTTGGCCCAAGTAGTTAGCCAAAATTTGCTACATAGAAATGTAATTGTCCCCATATTTATCCTAATGGAAGATGGCCAGCACACTTGTCAACTTCAATGAAGTCTGTGACGCTGCATATCTCAGGAATACTTGCTGGGAACCGCCCAGCCTCTATCATAAAGTTATGGAAGAGGGGAGATGTAGGGAACACAGGAACATAAAAACGGCCATACTGCATCAGACCAACGGTCCATCTAGCCCAGTATCCTGCGTGCCGACAGTGGCCAATACCAGATGTCCCACAGGGAGGGAACACAACAGGTAATCCTCACGTGATTCCCTCCCCTGTCACCCACATCCAGAGAAAAAAAGGCTAGGGACACCATTCCTACCCATCCTGGCTAATAGCCATTGATGGACCTAACCTTCATGAATCTATCTGGCTCTTTTTTCAACCCTATGAAAGTTCTAGCTTTCAACACATCCTCTGACAAGGAGTTCCAGAGATTGACTGTGCACTGAGTGAAGAAAAACTTCCTTTTGTTTGTTTTAAACCTGCTGCCTATTAATTTCATTTGGTGACCTCTAATTCTTATTTTGTGGGAATAAGTAAATAACTTTTCCTTAGTCACCTTTTCCGCACCAGCCCTGATTTTATAGCCCTCTATCATATCTCCCCTTAGTCTCCTCTTTTCTAAGCCAAAATGTCCAAGTCTTTTTAATCTCTCTTCATATGAAACCTGTTCCAAACCCCTAATCATTTTTGTTGCCCTTTTCTGAACCTTTTCCAATGCCAATGTATCTTTTTTGAGATGAGGCGACCACATCTGTATGCAGTATTCAAGATGTGGGCCTACCAATAAGATATTTTCTGTTTTATTCTCTATCACTTTTTAAATTATTCCTAACATTCTATTTGCTTTTTTGACTGCCGCTGCACACTGAGTGGATGTTTTCAGAGAACTATGCACAATGACTCCAAGATCTTCTCTTGAGTAGTTGTAGCTAAATTGGTTCCCATCAAATTGTACGTATAGTTGGGATTATTTTTTCCAATGTGCATTACTTTACATTTGTCAACATTATATTTCATTTGCCATTTTGTTGCCCAATCACTTGGTTTTGTGAGATCTTTTTGAGACTCTTCACAATCTGCTTTGGTCTTAACTATCTTGAGCAGTTTAGTATCATCTGCAAATTGCAGGAGGAATAACGGTAGTTCGAATTAGGAGCTTTAATGCGATCTACCTAGTCCGTGCCATGTGTAGCCGCGGGCAGGTAGTTCAAACTACAGGGCATTTAAAAATGGCGGCGCTCGGGAACATGCAAATAAAGCCCGGGATATTTAAATCCCGGGCTTCATTTGCAAGTTCGAATGCCTACATTAACCACCCTAGTTCAAACTAGGGTGGCAGTGTAGACATACCCTGAGATTCTATCCTCTCTACAATGACAGAGGGACTCAGAGTGAAATTCATCACCAGTGCATAGAACCTACGCAATGATCTCCCCCATTTGAGAATTGTGCTATGGGCTTCAGGAGCAATGGACTTTGCAGAGCCCATGTGTAAGTGGGTAAATTTCTTCCTGAGTGACTGAAGATCATACAGCAAATCAGTGAGAGTCAGAAGTAGGGCTGAGGAGTCTTGATCTCCAAGGCTTCCAGTAAAAGTTGGGCGACTCTAGATTTGATGTATGTGTTAGCAAGAATTCCAGTCATTCCTATCTAAAAGTACATACCTCGGAGATGGTATAAATAGGTTTGCAGGTTGACCAGCAAAAAGACACTAAAACTGTTCTCCATTTCCAATGAGTGGTAGTTAATGCAACATCTGTGCTGTGTTGTGCTTGCTGGTGTATTAAGACAGAGCTATTTGTGCTCTTTCAAGAATCTCCCAAGCATAAAATAAACAAACTTCCCACTCACTGGAGCCTCCTGCTATACCTGATATTATAAGTTGGGTTTTTTTCTGCTACTGGTCATTTGAAATGTTTCTGGTCTTGGCAGAGTGGCTAAAGCAACCACAGCTGAAGTCATATTGTAGAAAGTAGATAGTTTTCAAGCATATTTCTGATAAATCTGCGAATAGACCGAATAGCTTCTGAATTCATCTAGTCTGGATTACCCCGATACATCTTTCCAGAACAAGAGGCGGCCTTCATAACAACCAAAAAATGTGTGTGGGGAGATGCTGAAGTAAAATGTATGAGTATAAAATGTAAACACATGCAATTGGAGTAGGGATATTACAGTTTCTGGAAGTTTGTCATTTTCAGCCACTAGATGATGAACATGTTAAAAGAGGGTTGATCCTCTTTTGTTCTTTTTTATGTGCTATGTTCACAGGTTTATTAGCCTTGGCTATGGTGTGATTTTGGAATCCATAAGGAAACTCTTCATCCGTCTTCCCTCCTTTCCCATGTAGTTTCTGCTATGATGAAAATTTGAAATATCTCCCACCAAAATCATTTTTAAAAATTTATATTATTGGTAGCCTATGAAAGGGCCAAACTGTTTGGGACTGATACTTATACCCTTACACTGAATTACACCTTTCCCCTTTAATAGTCGCACTGACTTGAGTAGGAGGTCAGAATCTGATGCACTTTCAAGCATGGCTTATCACCTCTAGTCATGTTTAGCTTCTCACCCCTCTTGATGTTCCTTCCCTTTAACTGCAGGGCCAAATGTTGTGATTTTTCTCAACTGACATATAAGCAGTTTGGGAGATATTTAAGGAGATGTGTGAGATGATAAAAATATCCATAAAACGGCTCGCATATTGGCCCAGATTGTGATAGTCTGCAAATAGTGTGAATAGTCTGATAAAGCTAATAATGGCTGTCTTAGTTTACTGGAAGCTTTGAATTAAAAATAGGTTTTGGATCAAATGAAACATTTCATTTAATTACAAATAGTTTAATGCTATTTATTTTTAAATTGGTAGGAAGGAAATGTCAGAGTTTAAAGGTTTTTGGAACTGAAATCGAAACCTTTCATTTAAAAATTCATTTTTTCATTGTTTTTGTTTTGTTTTGCTTTTTTTGCAAGATTTTTCAGCAAAATTGGCATACATTGGCATGTATTTAAAGGGCACAGAATCTGCATTTTTAATCATCAAAAGTTTTGGATGAAAAATCTCCCCCAGATTTATCGATGGAGCCAAATGTGGAGTAAAGGACAAGTCAGTAAGCACACTGACATCACAGTCTGCTCCAGTAATTGTTGAACCAAAGGCCTCTTTATGGCACACAAAACATTCTGTACCTACCCCTGATTCCCACAAGTGCTTTTGTTGTTCACAAGTATTTATGCAACAGTTTGCACAAAAAATCTGCAGGCTCTGGACTGTTTGCCAAATGTTTGTGGATGTGATTTGGTCATAGAGCATATTCCCGGTTTCCTGAAGGAAACGGAATAATATTAAATGCCCAATAAGAAAGGCTTTCTGTTCTCAAATGATTATTTTTCAGCTCTGCATACCAAAAGCTAAAAAATGATGCATATAAGTCACACCTATTTAGTGCATATAACTTTCAGGTAGAGCATGTTTGCCTTTGTTAAAAGTTCTTCTCATGAAAGCTTTATTTCCTTTGACTCTCAGTTTCTTTTTACTACGGATAACAAACAGAGTCCGGGCATCAAATTCATCATGCAAGGTCACACCAATCACTTTCTAGTCTCCTCTCGGAAGTCAAGGAATGGGTCCCAGATACTTGGAACAACTGCTGACCTCACTTCTTCTGTAGGAAGTGAACATTCAACAACATGGTTTCGGTTCAGTCTACGTATTTGCATTTGTCATCACAAGTTCTGTTTGGAGAATGTAACTTAGCTCTTGTCCAGTGATAGTAACACAGACGTGGTTCTTCTGTACTAGGGAGAAGGGGTGCTGTACAAAGGGAGGCTCCCGATCTGCCTGGGGCAGGCATATCCCAGCTACATGGGACTCCTAGAAGAGACTGAGCTGTGCCCACAGACAGCTCCACAGAGCACATAGAATGTATGCCACTTGCATAACCATGTTGGAGGGCATTTGGGACACAGCTCCTCTGCAGAGCAAGTGGTTTGTGGCAGTGGCGCCAGCCCACCAAATAAGCTGCAATGGTATAGCCTTGGAGGAGGGGAAAAGCTAAAGTTTGCTTCCCACTTTCCCTAGAAGATCTCCCTAGCACCCAAAGTACTGTAGTCGGGTACTGGCTTATGGATTCCGCCCCCTCCTGGAATCCACATTATACACAGCAAAGACAGATTTTGCACACACACAACTGTTGAAAACTTTCCTATGAACCTGTTTCTAGGGCTTGGTAATGTTCTCTCGAGACAGTGACTCATTTGTAACATTAGCTGCAGCTGCTCCTAAGCTATCGAAGTAGTTCATCAAATACAAATGGCCGTACTATTGTTTTCCTCTGTGGTCTCTCTCGTTTTCAACAGCTACAAGTTAAAAATCTATAACATAAAATGCAATACCTAGAAGCTACTAACCTTCACTAGGCACAAATCAGGCAACGGTCTCTCATTTTACCCATCCTTGTCACTTACTCCAAATCTTTGTTCTGACAGGTAATATTCTGTTTACCAAACCCTCCTTTCCTGTGCAAATGGACACGGTGTAGAGCTGGGAACAAAGAGCTGCCTGCAATGTTCAGTATTTGTTATAATCCAATTTGCTGAAACATTTGTGATGACAAGGAGAAGCTGCTGATAAAAATGCACTATTCAGCTTTTAAGTGTACATACAGCTTCTCGTAGAAACATGAGCAACTAACTTTATTTTTTCTATCAAAGCTTTGTATACACCATTCATCACCATAGCATCCACGTACTGCTTCTATCACTGCTTTCTTTTGCAGTCATGAGGTCCATAACTGGCATGTGAACCATAAGAGTTCAATTTCATCTCTCAGTGGGTGGATATCCAGTTTATTTGTGGATCCTTAAGTGTGACCAGGGCAGTACAAATTAATCTCTATCATGTTATGGATGAGTAACAATGAATACATTTAGAGCTAAGTTATAGCCACAGAGTTTTCAAACCCTGAATGCAGCCACAACTAGTCTGTAATAAGCACATCAAACCTCACATGCACTGGAGCAGAAACTCAGATTGAGGCTTAGACTAGGAGAGTCTCAAACCTCATGTTTTACTAACAAAAGTTCAGAGAATATGGTCTGAGATTCCTTCCACAGCTGAAAGGACAGAGAACCTCACTGCCAGACTCCTTTATCTCCCCTCCCAGCCAACCCAATGGACAATGTAAGTGACATTGAAAAGTTTTTTTAAAGGACTTCAACATTGTTAAAAGAAATCAGAAAAAAATCTAGCTAAAAGGGGAGGTTCCCCCCCGAAAATTTGTTGAATTCCAATCTGCACCTCTAGCAGGTATTTAAAGTCTTGGTGGTATAATTTAATGATAGTGACACTTTCAAACATGCTCACATTATGAAACTAGTGTAGAACAGCATGAAAACCATCACTCGAGTGCAAAGAGCAAGGCCAGGTCTACACTAGACCAGGAAGTTCAGCTTAGAGTATGCAACTCCAGCTACACAGAATACGTGGATGGAGTGGGCTTACTTTATGCCGAGCTTGCTGGCGTCCCCACGGTGGGAGGCCGATGGGAGCTAATGCTCCTGTTGGCTTCCATTACTCCTGGCAAGAGCAGGAGTACCGGATGTTGGAAGGGATCCTTCCAAAGTTCCCTCTGAGCTGTGCAGCAGCATGGCCACACAGCTGCTTAATGGCTGCCATGAACGGAACTGCCTAGCTGGGGGACGGGCAATTCTCCAGTAGCGGCAACCCTGAGCCCCTGGGCAGGACTCTTTAAACAGCTCTGTGGCAGTGCTGCCACGCAGCTTAGAGGGAACCTTGGCACCCTCTGAGTCTGATTTAGTGAGTCTTCACTAGACCTGCTAAATCAAACTCTGGAAGATCGATTGTGGCATCAGCAATTTTCGGCAGAGTGAAGATGTGGCCTAAGGCAGGAGAAGGAAGAGAAGGCATTTCTGGGCAGCCTAGAAGGATGCTGATAAAGTTCCCTCCTTCTAGAGCACAGTGTCTCACATCATCACAGTGCAAAGAGTTACCAAACCGAAATAAAACTGGAAAATAAAAACAATGCCAATTTCTATGTATTTATTCAACCAGTTCACTCACTCATCCCTACCATATTCTAAATAGCAGCATTTAAGGCCTGATCCAAGTCTCAATGCAACCAATTGTGGCTTTTAAATTGACTTCAGATCAGGTCCTAAACCCTAAAACCAGGAAAGAATGAGAAGGGTTTGAATGACAAAACTGCTGACATCCCAGGCAGTTTATTTCTCATCCTGTCAAAGCTACTACTTCCCATGCATGTTTCACACCTTAACTGCAAAAAGATGCCGACATGTCATGGGGCAACAAAGGAAGGAAACAATTTGTTCTGACTTAGGCCCTATGTGTTTCACTTTCTGCGCAGAGAATAACTGAAAAATGAGTGTGCTTGAAATGTAGACATATGATTCATTGCTCGGCTAGAGGTTCACATATCATTGCTGACATGCACACAATGCCCTTCTGCTTGCTTCAGATCACGTCTGACTTCTGCTCACTGACTCATACCATATAATATTGGAACATCATTTCTTTACAAACAAGATTAAAAAACATACTTTAAAAATGTTTTTGTAGAATAAACAACTAAATAGGAATTAACAACTAATTGCATAGGGCTAGATTGTGTCCACTTAACACAGAGTGCAGGTTTAGACCATGTCCAGTTACATAGAGTGCAGGTTTACTCTGTCAATACCCCATTAAAATAAATGGGAATATTTGCAGAACAAGGTATTACTTAGGTAGAACAAGAATGGCCGAATCTGGCCCTTAGTCTGTGGCACAACTATTTAAGGACAATTTGGCTTCCATATGTGGATTGAGATCACTGTATGGTAAATAAAATCCACATTGTTAACTCGTCAGTATCATTATTTCTACTGGGTTTACAAGTTCCAACCTTTCTCATATGTGGAAGAGTTATACATACCATGTTGGAGGTTGTACTAAAAATGGCACGCTCTTTAAACAATGAGGGTGATTAGCCAAGTGAACAAATTACCAAAGGAAAAGAGGGACTCTTCACCTCCTGAAGTCTTCAAATCAGGGCTTGGAGCCTTTTGTCTATGCTTTAATTGTAATCAACACAAGTTATTAGGTTTACTAACTGGGTAAATCTTTATCACCTGTGTTACATAAAAATATACTTTTGTAGAGGATCCCTTCTAGCACTAAAATATCAAAAGACTCCCCCGAGCACTCTGCACTTCTGCAGCTGTCCAAAGATCTAAAAGCACTTTGCAAACATTTACTAAGGTGATTTTTAGCAACTCAGTTCATTTACCCCTGCCTTGATTTCCTCATCTATCAAATAGGGATAATAGTAACCTCCTATGTGAAGTGTTTAGAGCCCCATAGATAAAAGCTATGTAAGAGCATCTCATTATTACTGGAAAGCCTCAAGAGACACCTGTGATAAAAGATCTGCACTAGAGTTAGGCATCACGTCCCAATACCAAAATATTGTTACACCTACACAGCAGCACAAGATAGGAAGCACGGAACAATAACGTAAACTGGCTGAGACTGACAACAGAAGTCAGAACTTTCTTGGCCACTGTCCCAACACTGTAGTTTGAACATTCCAAGGAACTAAGGCCCATCACAATCACCATCACTTTCAGCTTTAAGTGGAAAGTATGTTTCTTTGAGTTTCCCAAACAAAACCCCCTGCTGTAGAGCTGCTCAAGAATTCTCCAGCAAGATATTTTCTTGCTGGAAAATACCAATCCATCAAAAATCAAAAACATCTACATAATGGTGTTGCTTCTGAGGAGACCTTTAACCAAAACAAATAAAATACAGAAAATTACAAATGAATGAAATATTGACTTTTATTCCATTTTGAAATACTAGTTGCTTCTTATTTGGCTTCTTTATGACTTCATCATATTGGGATACAGTAATTCCTCATTTAACATGTGCCCGCTTAACACGTTTTCACGATAGCACGATTTTTTTTAGGGAACGTTTTTCGAATTACACAATCGTTCCCGGAATAACATGATTTCCCCAGCCGGCCCATTGCCGGCGGCTGCGTGGGGCTTCCCCCCCCTGCAAAGCAGCGGAGGGTTCACCACTCGCCGCGCCATTCCCCACTGACTCCCCCTCGCCAGACACCTTGCCCCTTCTCCTCCGCCCCTGCTTGCAGGCTGGCAGCTGGGTTTCCCCAGCTGGCCCGTTGCCGGCGGCTGCGCGGGGCTTCCCCGGCCTTTCTGCAAAGCGGTGGAGGGTTCACCGCTCGCCGTGCCATTCCCCGGCAACCCCCCTCGCCGGACGCAGTGCGGGTCCCGGCAGACCCGTCACAGGGGCATACTCCCAACCCAATCCCCCTCCCCTCTTCTCTCCTCCCCTTCCCTTCTCCAGAGCCAAACACCTCCCCTCCCTGCTGTAACCCAGTCCCCTTTCTCCCCAACCTTATGTCCCGGTCCCAACAGACACCACCCCTTGAAACTCAACCCCCACCTTTTCCATTATTTTTCAATGGGAAAATTGACCCGGCATAACACGTTTTCACTTAACACAATCATTTTCTGAAACATATCTATAGTGTTAAATGAGGAATTACTGTATTTCAAAATAGACACAGCCTGCCTCTATCCTCCCATCCCTTCCATATATAGTGAAATTAGAAATCAAAATATCCCTGGAAGGATGTCCTGTTCTGAGTCAGAAGAGATCAAAATGTTCCATTTCAATTTTTCCAAATCAAAATGGGCCATGTGAATTGAAATGTAATGTTAATGTTTCCTGGCATTTCCATTTATTAAAAAATACAAAAGCGTATCTTTTTGCTGCAAAATTTCAAAATAATTACATTTTGAACAAAATAGAAAGTCCATTTTCTAGCCAGATCCACCCCTCTGCACACACTTATGCCTCGGGAAAGAGACTGAGAGAACAAGTACATAATAAATGTTAGTCACCTTTCTTAATGAACTATTGAAAGGCACTCAGTGATGAGTGTAGTATAAAAATCTACATAGAATAGGAATGGAGTGGGGAATATGGGAAATGAGGAAAATTGCAAGGATGTGCCCAACTAGGAGTTTGTCTAGACATTAGCATGTAAAAAAATTAAATTTTGTGTAGGACACTGAAAAGAGCTGGAGGTGCCTGTGACAGGGTAAGACACTGCACACTATACAGCAGGGGTTTCAAACTCCCAGCTTGCAGGCCACATACAGGCCGGAACATATACACAATCCAGCACGGGGGGGGCATGCCCGTCCCTGTCCCCCAAACGCCACCCCTTACTACCATCAGCCTGACCTTCCCCCCATTGCACCTCATCCCCCAAGGGACACAGCCTCGAGGACTACAAGGGGGCCTGGCGTGGGCAGCAGTAGCGATTGGGCCTCCCCCACATTATCCTAGTGCTCTATGTAAACACCTAAATGAGGAGTGTAGCTCCTAGCACTGTTATCCCATTGACACTGGTGCTTTACACTGGTGTAATTTGTTGTGCTTGGAGGGGGGAGAGTGTTTTTTCCACATCCCTGTGCCAGAAAGTTGCAGCTCAGTAAAGTGGCCATGTAGACATAGTCTGACAGTCTGGGCAACCTGGGTATGATCCATAACAACAAGAGATACCGTCTCAATTACATTTCAGTCTACTTGTATGTGAACTTCCAGGAGATGCATTAGCCCAGCAGTCATTCCCCTTCATATCAAAATTGCCTTATGCTTTGCATGAGGATGCCTCATGCTTTGCACTTAACCTCAATATCAAAGATGCAAGATACTTCAAAAAACTAATATTACCCATAATTCTTCAGTTTAACTAACTATGCTATAATAAAGTACTGACTAAATGCCTTATGTCAATAAATGAATTAGTTTATCTGTGTATGCATAAGAAATAGAAGATTAGCTTCAAAGAAAAGGTCTACAGACAATCTGCATGGCCTATTATTTCTCAGGGTGAGGTCTTGCTGTAATAGAGACTTCTTGGTTTGCTAGAGAGCTATTACAGAAAGTCTTAAGCCTGATCAGGGCTTTGAACAAGGAAACTATAAAGGTCATAAGATGGAGGTCTTACAAATAATGCTTTGGAATCATTTGGAAAATGCATGGAAAGACTTTGACATCACGTGGACTGCCTAATGTACTATAACACTTAGGGTATGTCTGCACTAACAGAGACAATCGAAAGCTTCAGAGGGGTAGCTGAGTTAGTCTGTACAGGATAAAATTAATAAACAACAGTCTGGTAGCACTTTAAAGACTAACAAAACATGTAGATGGTATCATGAGCTTTTGTGGGCACAGCCCACTTCCTCAGATGGCCGGCAGATGAAGGATGCCATTGTCAATCTTCCAGCCTTCAAATTAGCGGCTCTAGTGAAGACATGCTAATTCGAACTGAGAGGAGCACTCTGGTTTATGCCAGTAGTCCTGCTTCCATGAGGAGTAAGGGAAGTCAAAGGGAGTGTTCTCCCTTCAACTTCCTGCAGAATGGACAGCACCAAAAGATGAATTAAGCTATTTCAACTTCAGCTACACAATTAACATAGCTGACGTTGTGTATCTTAATTCAATCTTGTCCCGTAATGTAGATATAGCCTTACATAGATTCCAGAAAGACTTTTATAAATCAGTAACCTCTTCATATCCCCCTATGAGATTGACTGGAGAACTTTACACTTATTTGTATTTATATTGATCTTCTAACCATTGGTAACTCTTTATTTTCCCTTTTATTAGCAACCTGTTAGTTTTAGACACTAAAGGATTGGCATCAGCATGATGATTGGGCAAGATCCAAAACTCTCATTGACCTGGGCATAATAAACCAACGCTTTGGGATTAGTGATTCTCACAAATGGTGAATCGGTTTTCAATAATCTCTCACTATACTAGACTTGGCTGTCCAGGTGGGAATCAAGGGCTAGAATGCTTAAAGGGGACTGTGTTTGGCTTCTTGGTAACTGGTGTGCTATTATAGAAGCTGTACTATTACTGGCTTGGTGAATCTTATTATGGAATAAACACCAGTTTGGGGGTTTGTTTGCTCTATTCCTGGTAGTCTGTCCCAAGTGTAGCGTTCTTGGTGTAGCCCTTCCAGCTATCCAGTTACAGGGCTTTGCTATCCCATGCTTTTCTGCTGTTTTTTTTTTTTAATTGTGTGGACAATAAAACAAACCTTGAGGAAGAAAAGCTGCCTGAAGCTTTTTGTTTCCCTTGCTTGGCTGTTGAAAGTGTGTGCTGGCTTACAGGCTCTTAAGTGATGACAAAAGATCAAGACTTTATTCAATGTCCTATCCAATAGCACTTGCAGCAAGCAGCCCACTGTCCTGTAGAGACTATGATGGGAATTGGCTCAAAGTGAAGAATGAACCCACTGAACCATTAACACCACTTATTGCAGCACCTAGCTTTCCCTGGAGGCCCTCAATATATGTACATAATGAGCCTGACCCTGAGCTCTGAATCAGAGTAGAAAGAAGTATAGCAGTAGGCTTTGTGTTTAAAAAAAACAAATGGGCAGTGTGGTAGAGGAAAATCTTCTTGGAGCTCCTTACAGTACATAAAATAACTTTTCACATAGGAGGTATTCATATTCACTTAACTCTGGGCTATAAAGAGAAGTTGTTTATTCTGTTTCATATCAAATCGAATATGCAGTTTCTATAGCAACTTCCCTTCCTCATGGCTCTAATGCTATCACTTAGAATGTATTTAACCCTATGAAATTTGTGGGTCTGACACTTCCACTACCAAACACTAAAATATTCTGCTATTTATCACATTGTCAAAATCCACCTCTCAGCGCCAAAGGCTTAAATTTCTGCTTTGTGCATGGTTCTGTTTTATTTTGTGAAAATAAACTGGCTAAATGAATGGTTTTTACAAACAAGAGACAAACTATAATCAATAATACTCTGGAATTTATGAGCATAGTGGGTATACAGGCCTTAGGCCACTTAACAAAAGACCTAGCTAACCAATGAGGTTACAAGTAAAGGATAGTATTGTTAGATAATGGTGCAAAATTTGAGAAGTGGATTTATGAGTCTAGCTGTGTTCTGACTCCTGCAATAGCCTGAAAGGTCCTGAACCAACTGGAGGTGCATGATAGATGAAACTTGCATTTCACATGATATATTTAATGGAACTTCAGAGTTCCTGGGGCTGGATGAAAGGTCTGTGTTTGGGCCTTTCTCTAGAATTAAGACACACTTCATGTTGGGGAATAATGGACTATCACCTTGTGGGTAAGTCTGAGGAGACTTCTCCTAATTTATTTGCTAGAGATACTGACTACAAGCCATAAGGCTTCAAGTTTGATTCTCAGATGAGGTAATATGTAAAAAACTCATTGTGGCTGTCATCTGATGGGTCGATCATACCCCTGAGCCTGCTCCCTGGCCTCTGGGACATCCCTCCACCCTTTCCTGCTGAGCCAGAACATCTGGTACCCCCAGTGAAGGCACGGAGTCAGGGTCATAGCCCAAACAAAGCAACTCAAAAACTTAGAGTAGCTCAGCTCTGGGAAGGCTCAGTCACGGAGCATTGACACAGCACCCACGTACACAACCCCAATGGGACCAGAACAATAAAATTGTCATGCTCTGCATAAAAGTTTTATACAGTGCAAGTTCATAAGTTGTTCACTCCCTTTTCAAAGAAAGAGATATGCATAGCTGTTGCCCCTGCCAGGTAACACTTATTTACATTGTGTTTAATAATAAACAAAAGTGATTTTATTACATATAAAAAGTAGGATTTAAATGGTTGCAAGTGATAACAGACAAATCAAAGTAAGTTACCAAATACAATAAAACAAAGCACACCAGCTAAGCTTAATACTCTAACTTCTTACTTGCACTTGCTTACCCTAACAGCAGTTTAAATTATCTTTTCTCACATACTAGGTAGCCTCCTAGCTTGGACACAATGTTTGATTGTTTGTTTTAATATAATTGAAGGGAGAGGAAGGATTAGCTGCTAAAAACTGTCCAATTGTTGAATTTGAGGATTTTGGTTTCTTTGATGAAAATCTATAACATTTAATGAAAAAGCAAACATTTCCTGCAGACATTTCCATTTCAACAGAATAGCCATCTTCTCTTCAAAAGTGTTTGGCAGAAAAAATTTTGAACAGCAGCAATAAACAGAATGGATAACCTTGAAAAAGAATCCCAAGTCCCAATAACTTTAAGCTGTGAGAGAGTTTGGATCTGGAGACAAACTTTGTGACTAGTGAATGACTCTAATCTGCTAAATCCTACAATATCTGGTTAATATTTAGTGTGGTGGAATATTCAAGTATAGTCATCAGACAGACCTGTGAAGCTAGCATGGTATCTAGAATTACCTGGTCTAGACAAAAGACAAACAAATTGTCTCATTTCCTACATTTAAAATGAATGGTCTACAGGAATGAGAAATTTCCAATGTTTCTATATTTTCTGCTTTGTGACTTCAGCAGCAATTGGTCCCCTCATTCCAGACTTCATTACATGATACAACTTGACAGTGCTATCAGTCATGATGCATCACTCGGAAAAATACTTCTGCTTTATATAGTTCCAGAACCAAAGGCCTGATGTGAAAAAAAGAAAAATGAACTTATTAAAGTAAAAGGAACCAATGGCTTCCTTATGCCAAAAGGCATATTGTGAGGAATACCTTCATTCTGATATAACCCAAGAATATTTGTGGCTTTTTTCCATGGTGCTCCCTCAAAGCCTAACTTCTTCTAGAAAATGTAGATAGCCCTACTTCAGGATGCTGAAGGCAGTAGCACCGACTATAATCTGTTTAATTTCCGGCCTTAAAATGTCTGACCATCAGGATAAATACATGCAGATCTGAATCATAGAACCATAGGGTTGGGAGAGACCTTACGAGGTCCCAAGCCCAAAGCAGGACCATCACTAACTAAATCATCCCAGCCAGGGCTTTGTTAAGCTGGGATTTTAAAACCTCTAGTGATGGAGATTCCATCACCTCCCTCGGTAACCCATTCCAGTGCTTCACCAAATACCTAGTAATATAGTTTTTCCTAATATCCCACCTAGACCTCCCCCAGTGCAACTTGAGACCGTTGCTCCTGGTTCTGTCATCTGTCATCACTGAGAACAACTTCTCTCCATCTTCTTTGGAACCCCCCTTCAGATAGTTAAAGGTTGATATCAAATCCCCCTTCATATTTCTCTGCTGCAGACTAAATAAGCCCAAATCTGACAGCTTCTCCTCATAAGTCATGTGCTCCAGCCCCCTAAACATTTTTGTTGCCCTCCACTGGACTTTCTCCAATGCATCCACATCCTTTCTGTAATGGGGGCCCCCCACAATCGGACACAGTACTCCGGCTGTGGCCTCACCAGTGCTGAATAAAGGGGAATAATCACTTCTCTAGATCTGCTGGCAATAGTAAACAATAGTAAATAATAGTAAACAATAGTCGAAACAATAGTAAAGAATAAAATTGTGAAGCATGTAGAAGAACATAATTTGTTGGACAAAAGTCAACATGGTTTCTGTAAAGGGAAATCCTGTCTTACTAATCTATTAGAGTTCTTTGAAGGGGTTAACAAACATGTGGACAAGGGGGATCCAGTAGATATAGTATACTTAGATTTCCAGAAAGCCTTTGACAAGGTCCCTCACTAAAGGCTCTTGTGTAAATTACATGGCCATGGGATAAGAGGGAAGGTCCTTTCTTGGATTGAGAACTGGTTAAAAGACAGAAAACAAAGGGTAGGAATAAATGGTAAATTTTCAGAATGGAGAGGGGTAACTAGTGGTGTCCCCCAAGGGTCAGTCCTAGGACCAATCCTGTTCAACTTATTCATAAATGATCTGGAGAAAGGGGTAAGCAGTGATGTGGTAAAGTTTGCAGATGATACCAAACTGTTTAGGATAGTCAAGACAGAAGCAGACTGTAAGGGACTCCAAGAAGATCGCACCAAACTGAGCGATTGGGCAACAAAATGGCAAATGAAATTTAATGTGGATAAGTGTAAAGTAATGCACATCGGGAAAAATAACCCCAACTATACGTACAGTATGATGGGGGCTAATTTGGCTACGACAAATCAGGAAAGAGATCTTGGAGTTATCGTGGACAGTTCTCTGAAAACTTCCACACAGTGTGCAGCGGTCAAAAAGGCAAATAGGATGCTAGGAATTATTAAGAAAGGGATAGAAAATAAGACCCAGAATATCTTACTGCCCTGTATAAAACTATGGTACGCCCACATCTTGAATACTGTGTACAGATGTGGTCTCCTCACCTCAAAAAGATATTTTGGCCTTGGAAAGGGTTCAGAAAAGGGCAACTAAAATGATTAGGGGTTTGGAACGGGTCCCATATGAGGAGAGGTTAAAGCGACTGGGACTTTTCAGTTTAGAAAAGAGGAGACTGAGGGGATATGATAGAGGTGTATAAAATCATGAGTGGTGTGGAGAGGGCCGATAAAGAAAAGTTATTTATTAGTTCCTAAATAGAAGAACTAGAGGACACCAAATGAAATTAATGGGTAGCAGGTTTAAAACTAATAAAAGAAAGTTCTTCTTCACACAGCGTGTAGTCAGCATGTGGAACTCCTTGCCAGAGGAGGCTGTGAAGGCTAGGACTATAACAGAGTTTAAAGAGAAGCTAGATAATTTCATGGAGGTTAGGTCCATAAAGGCTATTAGCCAGGGGATAAAATGGTGTCCTTGGCCTCTGTTTGACAGAGGCTGGAGAGGGATGGCAGGAGACAAATCGCTTGATCATTGTCTTCGGTCCACCCCCTCTGGGGCACCTGGTGCTGGCCACTGTCGGCAGACAGGATACTGGGCTAGATGGACCTTTGGTCTGACCCGCTACGGCCGTTCTTATGTTCTTATGTTCTTATGTTCTAATGCTCCTCATAATGCACTCTAATAAGCCATTAGCCTTCTTGGCTGCAGGGGCACACTGTTGGCTCATATCCAGCGTCTCATCCACCGTAATGCCCAGGTCTTTTTCTGACAAACTGTTGCTTAGCTAGTTGGTTCCCAGCCTGTAACAATAGTTGATATTCTGCCATCCAAAGTGCAGGACTCTACACTTCTCCTTGTTGAACCTCATCAGATTTCTTTTGGACCAGTCCTCCCATTTGTCAGGTCACTCTGGATCCTATTCCTGCCCTCCAATGTATCTACCTCTCCCTCCACTTAGTGCCATCTGCAAACTTACTGAGGGTGCAATCCATCCCCTCATCCATATCATCAATAAAGATGTTGAATAAAACTGGTCCTAGAACTAACCCTTGATACTGACTGCCAACCAGACATCGAGCCGTTGATTGAGCCTGACCATCTAGCCAGCTTTTTGTCCACTTTATAGTCCATTTATCCAATCCATACTTTCTTAACTTGCTGGCAAGAATACTGTGAGACCATATCAAAAGCTTTGCTGAAGTCAAGGTATATCACATCCACCACCTTCCACATGTCCATAGAACAAGTTCCTCCTCATATAAGGCAATCAGGTTGATAAGGCATGACTTGCCCTTGGTGAATCCATATTGACTATTCCTGGTCACTTTCCTCTCTTCTAAGTGCTTCAAAATTGGATTCCTTTATTTTTGCAGGGACCGAGGTGAGGCTGACTGGTCTGTTGTTCCCTGGATTCTCCTTCTTTTCCTTTTTAAAGCTGGGCACTACATTTGCCTTTTTCCAATTATCCAGGACCTTCCCCAACTCCAATCACCATGAGTTTTCAAAGATAACGGCCAATGGCTCTGCAATCACATCAGCCAATTCTCTCAACACCCTTGGATGCGCCATCAGTTTGTGTCTGTCCAACCTCTTCTTAACCTGTTCTTTCTCCACTGAGGGCTTCCCGCCTCCTTCCCATACTGCATTGCCTAGTGCAGTAGTCTGGGAGCTGACCTTGTCTGTGAAGACAGAGGCAAAAAAAGCGTTGAGTACTTCAGCTTTTCTCACATCATCTGTCACTAGGTTTAGCTCCCTCATCCAGTAAGGGTCCCACATCTTCCCTGACCATCTTCTTATTCTTCAGAGAGGTAGCCAATTTAGTCTGTAACAGGAAAAATTTAAAAAACAACAACTAGACTAGTAGCACCTTAAATACTAACAAAACATGGAGATGGTATGGTTGCGCCCATGAAAGCTCATGATATCATCTACATGTGTTGTTAGTCTTTAAGACGCTACTAGTCTATTTGTTGTTTTTTAAGTTCACCCTTTTATTGCTAACATGCCTGTAGAAACCTTTCTTGTTACCCTTAACATCCCTTGCTAGCCAATTCCAATTGTGTTTTGGCCTTCCTGATTACATCCCTGCATGTTCAACCAATATATTTATATTCCTCCCTAGTCATCTGTCCAAGTTTCCATTCTTGTAAGCTTCCTTTTTGTGTTTAAGGTTGCCAAGTATTTCATTGTTAAGCCAAGCTGGTCACCTAGCATATTTGAACCTTAAGCCTTGTCTGGAACTTAGTGTGCAGTGTCTAGATTTTGCACCTGACTTACATGAAAGGCTGACAGCAGTGTTGCCCCTAAACCAGGGGCAGCACAGCTTCACAAGTGATTAATCAGCCCAGCCCAGTCAGTCATCTCCCTGCATGGAACCCTGAGCCTCTGACTGGGTGGGGCTGATTAATCACTTGTGAAGCCAGGGAACACTGGCTGACTGTCATGAGATGGGTCACAGCTTTCATTTTTGCCCAGACCACGTGAGGCACAAAGAGTCCAAGTGTTCAGTGGCCATTAGTCATTACAGAGTGAATAGCACTTGGTAGGCTAAATTCGCCCCAGTGCAGAGACCCAACACTAGAGTTCCACTTACATTTTTAAAATAGGGCTGGAGGACTTAAGTAGTTTATAAGCTCTTGTTGTTCCTTTGCATATGGTACATTTCACCTTTAGTGAATAAACGGATTCATATATTTTAGGCCATTAGGTACCATTATCATCCCCTCATCTGATCTACTGCATAACACAAGCCATAGAATCTCTCCCAGTAAATTGCAGTTTGAAAACTGCAGACAGGAAAATCTGATCATTCTCTATATTTGTGAGCGATTACACTGATTTAAAAACCCTCTGAGCATCACAATCAGACACACTGATCTTTACGAGAGGTATTTTATCTAGGGTTGATGTGATTTTGTAATTTAGCAGTAGCCTAAGGATTTTAATTTGTCCCCCTATCATTTTAGTCAATGCCATTGATTGCTTCTATAAGAAGAATCAAGGTAACTGAAGAGAAATGGCTTGAAATATACAAGATACCATAACAACCCAAGTATTATGTATTTTACCTATAGCTTGGTCTTGTTAATTAACTTAGCACAGAACACTCCCAAAAGGAACCAAACCACCTACTGCTGGAGTCCCATGCAACATTAGTTTCCAGCATTCAGATCTAAAAACACAGAACTCAAACATGTTGAGTTATATTTATCAGGCCTAATACAAAATCTCAGCACATTAACAACTCTCAGATTGCAATACTGAGTTCAACAATACCCAGAAATTTTCAGAAATTCATAGATTCAGTCAAAGCATGGGAGAGAATGATTCTGGACTTCAATTGTACCAGACAAGGGGTATGATGAGAAACACTGGTTGTTCACCCAGGAGAAATTTGAGAAGAATACCTATTGTACTTGGAGCCAATTCATTAGGATTCAGGGGAAAATTTAAAAGTGAAAAAAATCAAAGCAAAATTCACTTGTAGATAGCTTCAAGGCATAACAGAAATATATATATATCTTATGGAAAAAAGAATACGAACACATATATATTCTTTTCTGCATACACAATTTACCCATGTCACACCTCTGACCTAGAAATTAGTACAGAACTAACAAGAAATCAAAATTAAGATTAATTACACTGGTCTACAATTTTTTAGAAGTCGTCTGCTTCAGAGATAAAATGTGCTATTTATTATGTATTTTGATGTGCAGAATTCAAATATGACAATTAAAACAACTGATTGGCTACTGTTTCCAAGATATTTAAGTTTTTACATTTTACGTCTATGTATATTGTGTAGATAGTAGAGTTTTAATCATAAATTGTAAACCTAGGTCTTTTCATGTGTTTATGGTTGCTTTACATGATAATATTTCACCTGTCCTGTTTATGTAACACTTTAAAAATCAGCAAAAGGGTTATATAAATAAAATTTATTATGAAACAAAAGCAAAAACTATTATGTACGTAGTTTAGTCCTATTCAGTGTCTACTCGGCGCTTCTTGGCTTGTCTCTTGTATTCATTAAATGGAGCATCTCTTGTCACTGTCCAGCAATAGTCTGCAAGCATTGATGGGCTCCATTTGCCCTGATAGCGTTTCTCCATTATTGCAATGTCCTGGTGAAATCGCTCGCCGTGCTCGTCGCTCACTGCTCCACAGTTCGGTGGAAAAAAATCTAGATGAGAGTGCAAAAAATGTATCTTTAGTGACATGTTGCAACCAAGGCTTTTGTATGCCTTGAGGAGGTTTTCCACCAACAATCTGTAGTTGTCTGCCTTGTTGTTTCCGAGAAATTTATTGCCACTAACTGGAAGGCTTTCCATGCCGTTTTTCCTTGCCATGCAGTTCATGGTCAAATGCATCATCTCGAAGAAGTTCACGAATCTGAGGACCAACAAAGACACCTTCCTTTATCTTAGCTTCACTTAACCTTGGAAATTTTCCACGGAGGTACTTGAAAGCTGCTTGTGTTTTGTCCATGGCCTTGACAAAGTTCTTCATCAGACCCAGCTTGATGTGTAAGGGTGGTAACAAAATCTTCCTTGATTCAACAAGTGGTGGATGCTGAACACTTTTCCTCCCAGGCTCCAATGACTGTCGGAGTGGCCAATCTATCTTGATGTAGTGGGAATCTCTTGCACGACTATCCCATTCACAGAGAAAACAGCAGTACTTTGTGTATCCAGTCTGCAGACCAAGCAAGAGAGCAACAACCTTCAAATCGCCACAAAGCTGCCACTGATGTTGGTCATAGTTTATGCACCTCAAAAGTTGTTTCATGTTGTCATAGGTTTCCTTCATATGGACTGCATGACCAACTGGAATTGATGGCAAAACATTGCCATTATGCAGCAAAACAGCTTTAAGCCTCGTCTTCGATGAATCAATGAATCTCCACTCATCTGGATCATGAACGATGTTGAGGGCTGCCATCACACCATCGATGTTGTTGCAGGCTACAAGATCACCTTCCATGAAGAAGAATGGGACAAGATCCTTTTGACGGTCACGGAACATGGAAACCCTAACATCACCTGCCAGGAGATTCCACTGATGTAGTCTGGAGCCCAACAGCTCTGCCTTGCTCTTGGGTAGTTCCAAATCCCTGACAAGGTCATCCAGTTCACCTTGTGTTATGAGGTGTGGTTCAGAGGAGGAGGATGGGAGAAAATGTGGGTCCTGTGACATTGATGGTTCAGGACCAGAAGTTTCATCCTCTTCCTCTTCCTCGTCTGACTCAAGTGAGAATGATTCTGGTGCATCAGGAACCGGCAGTCCTTCTCCGTGGGGTACTGGGCGTATAGCTGATGGAATGTTTGGATAATGCACAGTCCACTTTTTCTTCTTTGACACACCTTTCCCAACTGGAGGCACCATGCAGAAGTAACAATTGCTGGTATGATCTGTTGGCTCTCTCCAAATCATTGGCACTGCAAAAGGCATAGATTTCCTTTTCCTGTTCAACCACTGGCGAAGATTTGTTGCACAAGTGTTGCAGCATACGTGTGGGGCCCACCTCTTGTCCTGATCTCCAATTTTGCAGCCAAAATAAAGGTGATAGGCTTTCTTAACCATAGTGGTTATACTGTGCTTTTGTGATGCAAAAGTCACTTCACCACAAACATAGCAGAAGTTATCTGCACTGTTCACACAAGTACCAGGCATCTCTGCTCACTTTGGCTAAACAGAAATGTGTCCCTTTGCAAAATCAAACACTGACAAATAAGAGAGCACGACACTGTATGATTTCTAGAGCTGATATAGGGCAATTTGTTCAGCAGAGTGATGTAAGCTTCGTTATGATTGCATCATCCATGACTTCTAGGAATAACATGATGCAATTCATATCATGTATGACGCAATACCAGCTTCAGATTGCATCATTCATTGTTTTGCCTAAAAAGCAAGTAGTGTCCAAACCCAGTCATAGATTTATTCATAGATCCAGTCAAAGATGTATTTTAGTCATTTCTGGTTTAAATTGAGATCCCTTCCTTTATAACTCACTTATCCTCCGCCATTCCCAAGTCAAGGGTCGTATATACTGACCCAATAGCATATCTTGAAAACTAGAGCCAATCAACAATTTTAAGCATCATTTTCGTTCTCAGTGACCCAGAATTAGTAAAGTTTGACTACATTTATTTCAGAAGCATTTTGGCTGTAGAGCAGTGTTATATACACATTCAAACACACACACTGCAACACAATACAATCTATTATAACTCACTATCCACCGGACAGGACAAAATTGATTATTTAACTGGCATTAATTTTTAGTGCTCTGAATCAGCACATGATTTACTGGACATGGCTTTATGCAGGTGAATAGAAGTTCCATTCAAATAAGTTATACCTCTGCTTCAATGCTTTCCTGGATTTTGGGTCTAACTGAACCCAATTGTCTTGTAAATGTTGGGGCTATTGGTTCCTGGATGTGGACCCTGATGTAGCTTTCACTCTAGGATTTTAATTATTTCAATAGCAGTTAAATGAGAAATGTACAGGACTATCCTTTAAACTTTTGATGTTTTTGTCTGTGTGTTTATAAAGAACAAAACCTTGTTAAAAATTGAATTTGAAAAAGTCAGATGAATAGTACATTTTAGTGGTTTATTTTAAAGCATAGGTGACTTGAATTAGAGTAATTGCATTCTAGCAATCTCTTTTTTATTGAAACCAGGCTTATTGAGCTTAATTGCATATACACTAATGAAAGCATCTCTCATTCTGCTCTTCTTCTGCAGAATGACATTTCAGGCTTAAAATAGGCTTTACAAGGCTACAGCAGCAATAAACATTCATAGCATTGTATTTTCCTACTTATGTAGTGTGCTACTCTGGCTGCAAAAAGATCTAGGGAGAAAAATACAAAAGAATTTGGACCCGTTAAGAAATACACACATGTTGTCACTGTCTCACACTTATGCAACTAACAGTCTCACAGTAAAACTTTTCAGTATGGTTCAAGCGATGGAAGACCTCTGTACATTTGTACCTGAGGTTTTGTACATGTCTGTAGTGGATTACTTTTACCCGTATCTTTGGAGATATTCAAGACAGTGGGGCTGTGTCTAGACTACACCTCTCTGTCGACAGAGAGATGTAGATTAGGCACGTCAAAATTGCTAATGAAGCAGGGATTTAAATATCCCGCACTTCATTAGCATAAACATGGCCACCGCTCTTTTCAAAATGGAGCTTTTTCGGAAAAAAAAGGCAGTCTAGACATGGATCTTTTGAAAAATAAATCCTTTTTCGAAAGATCCTATATTCCTCAAAAAATGAGGTTTACAGGGTCTTTCGAAAAAGGGTTTATTTTTCGACAGATCCATGTCTAGACTGCTGGGGTTTTTTTCGAAAAAGCTCCGTTTCGAAAAAAAAGTGGCGGCCATGTTTATGCTAATGAAGCACGAGATATTTAAATTCCTGCTTCATTAGCAATTTCGACATGCCTAATCTACATCTCTCTGTTGACAAAGAGGTGTAGTCTAGACGTACCCCCAGGTGTTTTTAATTGAAAGATCTTACAAGGGGAAATAGAGCAAGGGACTTTGATGTGACTGACTGATGTGGGCAAATGAGATATGTTCATCAAAAAAACACAGAGCGTTCTGTTGGATATCCAGGAGCCTTTGAGAAGAATAGGCCTCTCTGTTGGTTTCCTCACAGATTCATGCAACTGGCCCCATTAATGTAGATAGGAGATTTACAAGAGTGACATTTCAGAAGTTAAGACCAAAACCATGCAGCAGTAGAGGACAGAGAAATATTTATGGATAGAAGGTAGGAAGACCCAGGTATGGAACAAGTTCGTCCAATCTCTTTACTTAGATTGTACTGCAGTTTTCAGTTATTTTATATCCATGCTACAGCATATGATGATGTAGGGCTGCTATTGTGAATACCACAAACATGTGAATAAAAACGCTTTTCCCTCCACTACTGAAAGTCTTTTGTACCTACCTGGTTGGAAGAGGCAAGGTGGCTAGTGAGTTTAGCATTGGACTGGGGCTCAGGATACGGGGATTCTGTTCCGAGCAGTAACATGCTGGGTGTCTTAGGTAAGTCAATTCACCTGTCTTTTCCTCTTCGCTTCCATCTGTAAAATGAGGATAATGATAGTCATGATCTGTGAAGAGGGATTAGAGATACAAGGATGAAAACCCCTATATCCGAACTAAGCATTGTTGTCTGGGCACCTTTCAAATAACAGCCTCCTGCTTTAAAAACAAGTTGTTTCCTGGCAACCCATCAGGTATCCAAATGAGGAAAGAAGGGGAAAGTGCATCATTTTCTGCACGCTGATTTCAAAATCTGGACTAGTCAAAGATCATGCTCTGACTGGACAAACCAGCAAACAACTGACCAGCAAGGCAGCTGTGCTTGTTGAACAATTTCTACCAGTTAATCCACAATGTCATACTTATCGTGCTATCACTGTAACAGTGTAGTACACAAGGAGCTGGTTAGTTCAAACAATCATCAACAGATCCTTTCACTGTTAGGCACCTAAATCTAGTCCAGGCCAACAGTGATTGAAAGATGATATTGCTGAAGGCTCTTGTGGTGAAAAAATACTCGTAATGCAGAGACCACTGCCACAGAGAGCTCAGGGGCTGAATGGGCATCAGAAACAAATTCCCCTCTGATCTCTGCATATCAGTTGCCGAGAGGTCCAAGTCTGTTAGGTGCTAAGGAGTTCCAAGAGGTCCTTTCACTTTTACACTCCAGGTCTGTCCTCCAGTAACATTTCACCAAACACAAACTCTGCAAAGAAAAAATGAAGTGTGCCCTGCTCGAATCCCTTGTGAAATCATGCACAGACAGTGCTTAAGTAGGACCGTGCTATCCCAAACCAAAAGCCATCTTAACCCTTTGAGGCTGACAAGGCTTGACTTTGCAGGATCCTGAGCACCTTCACTTCCCAATCACCTCAGCCTCGGTTGAATGCTTAGCCTGATGCTAGGATCACATGGTCACTTTTTGGAGAAATGAATCCAAGATGGCATGTAAAACGTTCCCAGTTAGCATCCTGGGGTCAAATCCTATCAAAGTCACTAGAGCTGTACTCATTTACAGCGGAAGAGCTCTGGATGCAAGTCTCAATCATTAATGGATTCTATCCGCGTTACAGCCCACTGAGTTAAGGAGACTTTTGTTTCAAGTACACATGGGGAATCAACACATACGGCTGATTAAGGGATTGGCCAAGATCACAATAGGAAATTTGTGGCTTAGCCAAAAATTGAATCCATGTTTCCCCAGTTTCACTGCAGTACCCCTCTCCAGTAAACCTTCCTTCCCACCCACTGTGGATCTAAAATGCTTAGTTCCCTTTTTCCAAAACACAAGCATTCCTTCTCTCCCTGAGAAAGAAGACAGCATTCGCTTTTGGTCTGAAGGAGGGACCAACTTTTAAATTCCTCTCCCTCACTCTGAAAGTTAATGTTGCTCAGAGTTGAAGATCTATTTGTAAAATGCTGAAAAAGTTGCTTTCCTTTAGTCTGGAATATACTGCGCATTTGGGGGAGGAAATATTTTGGTTCCAATAAAAACCAAGTGCTATGTCTATTCCTAGTAAGGGACAATTGAGAGGCATGCTGCAAAGGCAATGAAAAGATAGTGTAAAAGAGCGAGAGAAGCCAATACACTGTGGCTCCTAGAATTCATTTAAGAATGCCTCCATTACAAGTGTCAGTGGAAAATAGAGTTCCCAGCTCTGTAAATATTAGGAGATTGGCCTGTAATCTAAATATCCACACACATCTAAACCAAAAAATCTATAGGAAAGCTTATGGCTAAATTAGAGTATGCATTGTTAAGAGCACAACCATAGTTTAAAAAGAAAAAAAAGGTGCTCTAAAAATAGCTCTCATCTCTAAAATGGTACATCTCTTATTAAGAAAGTTTGATTGTTAATTTATTATATTTCTAATCCAACACATGAACAAAATATAGGCTACTTATCTGATATGGCTTCCACAAGACATCCAAAAAGAAGTGAAGATTGTTAAATAAAGTAGCTTCAAATCTGTTTCAAATCTAATTCTCTCAGACAGCTGTTCTCTGTCAGCCTGACCTGGATCTATGAGCTCTATAATCTGTCCAGTACTTAAATGCATTAATATTTAGTCTTTAAACTGGAAGAAATCATTGAGTATGATAATCCTAGGATCAGCCTGTGACCCATTACACCTCAGTGGATTTGACGGCCTGATCTTCTCATTCATGTGTAACCCCAGCATCCCTGGTTCATTTAATTCCTTAAGCTTTAATTATAAAGCTGCAATGAAAGCCAACAAGAGCAAAGCAGCCAAAATATTCCTTTATAGCTTGTAGAACAACTCAAGTCATTTTTGAGAGACAAAGATGAGCATTACCTTCAGATACAAAGTGACCGATCGAAATTTCTCTTCTTGTTGTATCTTTCTGCAGAGTTGGTCTTTCATTTGTACTCTTGAATCAGGAGTTTAAATGAGACGAGGCTGTCATACAATGTGTGTAGGTGTTTATGTATCACATCCACAATATTCTTTTACCCATGTACATTTTTCTCTGTAGGTTCCCTGGAGTGCTTGAATCTTAAGTATGTTTAACTTGGGGCAAATACTCACTGAAGGTCAGATTGCCACCAGCCCTGAATAAGAGCAGAGAAAGGAATCGGGGCCCTGGTCCACAACTACTCCATGGGAGGCAAGGGAAAAAAGGTGCAAGCTTTCAACCTTTTTCTTGGATGACTTCAGCCCCCCTCTTCCATACATACACTGTTGACTGAGATTCTGTAGCTAGTGCATTGCAGGGGCCAGCCAGGAGAGAAAGCAGGGCAAGTCAAAACTCCATCCACTCCCCAGTTTCCTGTAGAGGCATTTCTTCTCCTTCTGCTGGAGACAGGCAACATAGGCAGACCATACAGGGTAGTTAGGAAGCATTTTACCAGACATTAATCTCCTGTGTCAAAGGCTGTGTCTATACTACATAGAAAAGTCGGAAAAAGATATGCAAATTGCAAACCGCAATTTGCGTATCTTTTCCCACTTTTCTTCCGAAAGAGGCTTTTCTGACATTTAGCCCGTCTACACGGGGCCAAATGTTGGAAAAAAAACCTCTTTCAGAACATCCCTTCTTCCTTGTAGAACGAGGTTTACAGGGATGCCAAAAAAACCCATCTGCTTTTCCGATTTTTTTTCCGGAAAAGCAGACATGTTCCTTGGACATGACAGAGCTTTTCTGGTATACCGGAGGTATCCCGGAAAAGCTCTGCAGTCTAGACGTACCCAGAATGTAGAGTGGATCCCAATTGGACCCTGAGCTAGTGCGGAAGTCATTGGCCTGGAATGCTAGTGTGCGCACTAATTACTACCGTGGGTGACCTTGCTCGGAAAATATGCCACTTCGCCCAAATCCCCCATCTCTTCTTTGTAGAACTGATCTTGAAGGCAATGTGCAGAGCCTGGAACTAGTAGGTCCTGGTCTCATAGCATAATTGTGCCAACAGGAAATGCACCATGCTTTCTGCAAGATATGTAGCCACTCTTTTCCATAGTTCAGCTGTGGGTGCTCAGCCCTTCTGAAAACTAGGCCACCTTTGTTTTAGATGTTTAATAGGGCACCAGGCCCTTAGCCTATATATTAGCCCTATGGATATACCCTGGTATCTGTGCCCAAATAAGTCAGGGCAAAAGTCGGTATATAATCTTCCCTGAAGAGTGAAGGGTGGTTTTGTGTTTAAGACAGTGTATGGAACTCTCCTGAGTTAGGTTCAGTCCATTGCTGTGCAGGGGTGCTGGACCAAATTTTACAGTGGAAGTGCTACTACTGGAAGCCAAGTATTGAGTGTTAATTATCACTTCTTCAAGCAAAGAGCTGCAGCAGCACCCCTAGGTCCAGGATCACTTCTAGTTCCAGCATCACTCTTGCTGTGTGTCACAATTCCTGCGGGTCATAATAGCTCCTGCGTCAGCACTGCAATGTTGTGCTCCGCTAAACACTGCCCCTGCTTTGGGCCAATGTAAATGTCCATTTCCTCCGGAGCTGTTGACAGCACCTTAACGCTATCCCCTTTCATTTGTGACTGTAGCTGTGAAAACTTAACACTGAAATAAGGCATGTTTCTGCCCTTCATTTTTATGGGCTTGACTTCTCTTAGCTCAATAGTATTTAAAAAGTCAAACTGAAAGCCGTAAAACAAGTTTATGGTGTTTCACCTTTTTCTCAAATGGATAAACTTATAAGAATGGTGCTTTTGATTAAGTTATCATGCATGAAGAACCAGAAAAATTTAAGGCAATCGTTCATTTAAATGGCTGCTAATTACACGCTCCTGACATAGTTATTGTACTATAAGCACACTTAGAATAAAACTGCTGTACTACCTAATTGAACTCAAAAATATTTCTGACATTTTAATGAACACACCAATTAGTTTTATTTTGCCAGATTTTCAAATGAACCACACAGGATTAGAAAATGACATTCAAGGTCTGCATGTAATTTAAGGTGCCTAATAGAGACCGGAGAGTGGTAGCATCACACAGGAATGAAAATAGGTAGAGATGCATTAGCATTCAAGCTATGCTGCACTAAATAAGGCGTGTTTGTGAAAGACAAATATTCTCTTGGCTTCCCTTGGACTCGGAAGCCCAAAGTCAGAGCAACAGTTTTGACCACATGGCCACTGGCTGCTCTCTAACATTCTGGAGTCTCCCAAAATCATTCCACTTTCCTCCCCAGGGGCCATTTGGAGCTCAGTAAGAATCGACGACTTAAAGGACTTCCACTGAAGTTGATGGAGTTGCACTGATATAGCATTGGGGTTAGAAGAGAGTCAGGCCCCTGGATTTTAGCACAATCAAATCAAAGACCAATCCTAAAGAGTTAGAGGCTGTTTACTAGAGATCCAGTGCATGCTGGAATAGGAAACCACATTAGATTGCTATTAGCATTACCTTAGTACTGAGTCAAGGGCCAGATCCTTAGCTCTTGCTCCAGACCCTTCAGTCCAGGTATTGCCATATTCCCACACCCAGGGGCCTGCTCCTTGTAGAGTTGCCAGGCTTCCCGTTTTTGACCAGAACAACAGGTTGAAAAAGGACCCTCATAGCTCCAGTCAGCACCACTGACTGTGTTATGAGAAATCCAGTCAGCAGTGCAGCAGGGGCTTCAGGCTAAGGCAGCTCGCTGCCTGCCCGGGCTCCACGTGGCTCTTAGAAGCAGCCACCAGATCATTGCAGCCCCCAGGCATGAGGGTGGCCAAGGAGTCTGATCTGAGTGCTGCCTCTCACTTCCCATTGGTTGCAGCTCCCGGTCAATAGGAAACATGGGGGGCCACGCTTGTGGATGTGAGAGATCAGTTTTCAGAATGGAGAGAGGTAACTAATAGTGTCTTGCAGCATCCGTCCTGAGACCAACCTTACTCAATATATCCATCAATAAACTGGAGAAAGAGGTAAACAATGAGATGGCAAAATTTGAAGATGATACTAAACTGCTCAAGGTTGTTAAGTCCAAAGCAGACTGTGAAGAGCTTCAAAAGGATCACACAAAACTAGGTGACTGGGCAACAAAATAGCAGATGGATTTTAATGCTGATAAATGCAATGTAATGCACATGGGAAAACATAGCTCCAATTATACGTATAAGATGATGGGGACTAACTTAGCTGTTATCACTCAAGAGAGAGATTGTAGAGTCACTGTGGATAGTTCTCTCAAAACAGCCACTCAATGTGCAGCAGCAATCAAAAAAGCAAACAGAATGTTTGGAGTCATTAAGAAAGGGATAGAAAATAAGACAGAGCATATCTTATTGCCTTGATATGAATCCATGGTATTTCCACATCCTGAATACTATGTACAGATGTGGTCACTTCATCTCTTAAAAAAAAAGATATTGGCATTGGAAAGAGTTCAGAAAGGACAACAAAAGTGATTAGGGGTATGGAACAGTTGCCATATGAGGAAAGAGATTAATAAGACTGGGACTTTTCAACTTGGAAAAAAGATGACTAAGGGTATGTCTACACTAGCCACCCTAGTTCGAACTAGGGTGGCTAATGTAGTCATTCAAACTTGCAAATGAAGCCCGGGATTAAAATATCCCAGGCCTTATTTGCATGTTCCCGGGCGCCGCCATTTTTAAATGCCCGGTAGTTTGAACTCCCTGCCCGCGGCTACACGCGGCACAGGCTAGGTAGTTCGAATTAAAGCTCCTAATTCAAACTACCGTTACTCCTCATTGCAGGCTTCATTTGCAAGTTCGAATGACTACATTAGCCACCCTAGTTCGAACTTGGGGGCCAGGTCAGTGAGAGATTTTTGTTTGGTTGGGTTGGGTTTTTTTCCCCCCTTCTCAGTTGTGTGCCCCCCCAACTGATTTTTCAGTAGATCAGTGGCCCTCGACCCAAAAAAGGTTCCCCACCCCTGCTCTATAGCGACAAAAGGTGGAGAAGTAATAGCTTTTTAGACCAACTTCTCTGGTGAAGGTCAGAGAGAAAGGAAACTTTTGAGCAACACCAAGTTCTTCATATCTGGGGAAGGTGCTGCCAGAATCTCAGTTACATGAAAGGTGGAAAAGATTGTTTAACATAAGTAATTACCTTACGCATCTTGTATGTAATATTCTGGGACCAATATGGCTACAACTGCTGCATAAAACCCTCCATCGTCCTGTAAGGTGTTTCTCTTGCCTTCAGACCCACCCTAGCATGTTCCCTATGACAAGGCTTGCCTTTCAAGGATGCCATAGCAGTCTTTGGCTCTCTCCCACAGTGTCTGTGCAGAGGGAATCCACCCCCAGCCATGACTGGGCAATTCAGGCTCCATTATGCTGATCCAATCCTTTTACCTGAGAAAGCCATTCTTTAACTGTGGAGGTCTTGAATTCAATCTCTGCTGAGGACCAAGATAGATAATACATTTGTTACTACAGTAAAGCCGTGGAATAAGTGCATTTTCAGAGCTATAAATAACTGCAACAGGCAAGAGACATATGCCAGGTGTACTCTTGTCTGAATACCACAACTAGAACAGAAATATTTCTGAGGCACACACTAGCTATTCTAAGAGAGAGGAAGAAAGCATGATGCCTGTTGAACCATCACAAAGGATAATCACCTGAGAACCAAAAAATATGAAAGAATACAATTCAGTTGCAAAGGTACTGCACACAATATGACTATAGCCTTCCATTTGAGTTTAAGAAATCAAAGGTACTATATTATTAATATGCCTTAAATAGCAGGTAAACCAGCCATTTCTTCCACGATAGGTACCTGCTGTTCTTCACAGAACACTATGTTTTGATATTTCAATTTGGCACAGCCTGTCTGTCAAGAACAATAGCCAGCAGCAGAAGGATCCTGATGTGTCTTTCACATCTGTTACTATGTGCCCCTTAAAACTGCAAGAATAGATCACCCCTTTCTTGAAGGATACTGGCATCTTTGAAAGTGTTATATGGGACTTTAATACTAATGTCAACTTTTAGTCCCTTACTCAAGTTTAATAGCTCTCCTTTAGGTCTTCGGGAATGCTTTTGTACGTTAGACCATTTCTATTCTGTGAATATTTTGCAATATTTTGCAATGTGAAAGCAGCTATTATTTCTTAGGCATCTTGCCAGAGTTAAATCTAACTTTCTTCTTTCAGATTTTCTTGTCTTTTGCACAAGTAATGCAGAGGCCGGATGAGGACACCTTAATCAGCTTTAGGAGCATTTGACTCCAAATGATCACAGTGACCTCAGTGGAGCTAACCAGGAGAAAAGGCATTGATCTGCATGAGGGCTTTAGAATCTGGCCCCAAAGAAATGAAAGCAGGTGAAACTCTTCTCCAACTCATGATTATGTTTGTAGGAACTAGATGTATTCCAACACTGGCCACTGTCAATTGACAAAACTATTTCCTAAAATCTGGCCATGCTTTCCTTACTTCAGACCCTTTTACCTCAACGGAAGAGATCTGACTGAACTGGTGAGGACCCATGCTCAGAGCAATCACAGTGAAGGAGTCTGGCCACTGAATTTGATTTAAAAACATTGAGGGGATAGAATTAGATTTTCAGTCTCTCTCTGAAATAACACTTGGCTGTGGCCTGAGAGCTACTCCTCTCTAACTGGAGTAACTGATATTTTGCTAGAATATAATAAATCTTTGTACTAGAGTTGCTATAGTCCTGACTGTGTTTCCCCTCCCAACACCTGGCTGGGTTGATTTGGGCAGGCGGCTGGACTTGATGACTCCTGAGGCCTCTGCCAGTTCTATGATTCTATGATTCTACTCACCAGGTTGTTGTATTGTTATCCAAAGCTTGGATCTTACACGCTCTTGTTCTGATCAAGAGTTGGCTCACGGATGGAGGGAGACGGGAAGAGGGAAAGGTCACATGGGGCAGTTGCTCTGCAGCCCAGCAATTCAAAGGGGCCCAGTAGTCCTGGCAATTGGTGTTGCTAATGTGGCAGTGGCGGTGGCTGGAGCCCCAGCCCCTTTAAATCAGCACTGGAGTACCGCACCCCTCACTCCGGGCAGTTCTAAAGGCTGATGGGGCTGGTGTGAAGTGCTCTGGGTGGCATTGAGGGCTGACTCCCTGCTCACCCCCCCCCCACACACACTTATGGGCCTGCCCCTTCTGGGAGTGCAGAGTTGACCCCCTCTACCGTGCCCATGGACCCGCAGAAGCTGTCGGTGCCCCTGATCTAATTACATATTCCAAGTGCAGAACCATTGTCTGACATCCCTTGAGGCAATGGGAAACCCATTGGCCTATTGTTCAGTCCCTTAAAGTAAATGCAGCTCTCCCAAGGCTCCCTTCCCTTCCCCTAACAGCTGCTACATGCTTCCAGGGTTCCAGTGGAGCTGTGGGCCCTCTGGTTTATTGCTCCCCTCCCTGATGACTATGTAAGCAAGTAGCACAGACTCAAAGGAATTTTTAAACACACTCACGCTTTAGAGACACAAGCAATATACAAGTCTATGGGGAATCCACTGCTATATTCATCCCACATGCCCTTACTTAATTCAAAACAGAAGCAAGGCAAGACTAAGCAGATTCAAATCCCCAACTGAATTGTTCTCCTTCTCAGATACATGTCCTAACATTCCACTCTTTTGAGAGATCTTCTGATAGAAGGCACAAGGAAATGAATGCCCATTAACAGATAGTCGTTAATAACAATAATGTTGTTAAGACCAGCCAAACACACCTTACCAAAAAAAAAAGCATCTTAGCTTATTTGTTTTCTTCCAAGATGTGAGGAAAATAAGGATTTGCTAGATATTCAGATGTTTGTCTGGGCTTGAACTTCATGAAGACATTCTGGTGTCCACAATAGCTATGTAAAAGTCTATGCACAATGTCTATGCTGGAGCGTTAAGTTACTGTCTGCTACATGAATTGAGGCACTAAAGTACTTTGTCCCTTTTATCTGTGATTCTTTGGGAATTAAACATGCATGCTTAAAAATACACTGTTCTAAGAAGTCAACTCTTTGCAATCTAGTTCGTTGACTGGTTACTTAAAGTTTAAAGAAAATAGAGAGATATGGTAAGTTGGAAGAGTTTAAAGCCATTTTTAACAGAACTCAAGCATTTATAGTTTGTGAAGTTTCTACACGCAGAGACAGAAAGTGGGAGAGAAATTTGAGGGATGCAAGAACCTGGACTATTGTTTCAACTCCTCCTTTTGCTTGTCACAGAGATTTCTTCCATGCACTACTGACAGGTATTAGCTAGCATTTCCTAGTTAAAACTAAGAATCCAAACAAGTATGTAGACAAAAAAACAGTTCCTTCCTTATGCCAGTCAATTTCAGCTCAGCTGTCTAACCAGATTTTGCATTGTTGGACAATCCTTTCTAAACTTTAAAAGCATTCTTACCTTCACAAGACCATAATGAGAAAAAAAATGTAAGCCTCATACAAAGCGGGGGCAGGAGGAGGGGGAACAAAACAATTTAATCCAAAATATCTAGATGTACAACATGGGTGAGTCTTGGCTTTCAAACAGTCAAATTCTCACCATCCATGAACTTGAGAAAAAACAGAAGTGTGGAACATATGAAGATGCATTTCTGAAATTTTAACTAGAAGCTCCTCAGCTTTTACTTGCCAAATGTCAGTGGCTGTTTTACCTACATTGTCATAACAAATATGTTCCTTCTAGTAATATAATGCCTTCTGTTTAGTGCTATGCTGACAACACCCCTCCTATCATTTTTAAAGAGCTAGGGTGTAGCTTTAATTTTAAATAGGACTTAATATCTCAAATATAATTTTTTTAAAATTTAGTTCAAACAGCAGTTTTTTTCCCTAAATTCAGGTGCCCTGAATAATTAAATTTCAGAGACAAAATTCACTATAGCTGAATTTTAAATCCTCTACAGGCTTGTTTCAGTATTTTCATTATACACTGTGGGCACATGCACTGTTCTGTAATAATGTTTCATTTTTATGTAGCTCTGAGTCTAGACTGAATATCAAACTTACACAGAACATTAAAAATGCCAGAGGAAAGATGGCATGTAAGTTCACAGACTCCTAAAGTACAGGAGGTGTTAGTACCCAGCTACCTTATAACATTCTCTTCCCCCTTTACAAGCTCTCTCAGATTTCAAAGGGCATTGAATCAGTGGTTTTTACTGAACCTTTTTCCTCCAGCTTGTGCACACTTCACAATGTGCACAGCAGCCATTCCTTACTAGGTCTGCTGAGAATGTGAATCTTTTCAGCCCTTCCAAATCAAATTAGACCCATTGTCTTTCAAAGTTGGTGATCCAGCACTTTTCTATTGTCACCATGGATAAGAACCATTGGTACAGAATATTAAGTTCTAGTGCCTTTTTTTCTTTCAGAGGTAATTACCGGTATATTTTAAGATACATTGAGGGCAGGGCTACACTAGAGGGCAACTCAGATACACAAACACAGTTACATGAATAGAGCAGATGGAGTCGACGTACCTTAGTTCAGCAGTTATCAACCACCAGTCCATGAACTGGTGGTGGGCTGTGAACCCCTGTCTGCCAGGCCACGGCACTCTGCCAGGCCATGCCCCCAGCTGCTAATGAGCCCCACTGAGTGGGGAAATCCATTTCCTATAAGGTGCCTGCCTGTATGTGCACTAAAAATTCTCCTCCTATGGTAAGTGGCGTTGCAGGCTGCCCCTGTGTGTCATAGCTGGAGCTGGGTCACAGTGAGGCTGTCCATACTGGGACAGCCTCACCACAGCCCCAGTTCCAGCTCCAGCAGCAGCAACACTGCCTGGCCAGCAGAGCTGCATGGCAGTCAGCTGTTCCGCGTCCTTTCCGCTGTGGGCAGCATGTTCAGGACCAAGGAGCAGAGCCTTTGCAGTCATGAGCATCCTGAGGAGGATCATGTTAGAGGCCCCAGGGAGCTGTGATAGGTGTCTGCTGTTTCTGCCCCACATCCAGCAGGGCCCAGCTTTCCCCATGGGGTGCTCCCTGCTGGCTCTGGCTTGTACCACATGTCTAGCTGCTTTCCAATGTCCTGTGGTGCCACAGCCTGCAGCACCAGCTGGACTCAAACCAGTTGGTCTCAGGGGAACTAGTACCGCCCTGCTGTTGGGTGGGTGCTGTGAGCCCAAGACGCGCATGGGCTGTGTGAGCCCTCTAGGCCCTGACTGTTAATGGCCTGAGGAGAAACTCTCGAGCCACCAGAAATATGTGCCCTCCCCTGTTGCCTATGCCACAGACACCACTGATCCTGTACATGTGCAGGGGTGTGGCAGGGTCTCTTCCTGGCCGGGGAAGAATTCTTTGCAGCCTTAGAGCAGCCGCGACCCAGGCAGAAGCACTCAGCTGGCAGCTGGGAGGCAGCGCAGGGCTAGGTGCGAGGGTGGGACTAGTGCTGGAGGGCTTTAAGAGATGGGGAGCTGGCACTGGGGAGTTTTGGGGGGTAGTGCTAGAACTGGGGAGCTATGGGGGCAGGGCTGGCACTGGGGGGCTCTAGGGATGGGGCTAATAATGAGGACTGGGGGCTAGCACCGGGGGAAGGCTCTGTGGGGGTTGGGTGCAGTGGGCCTCTAGAAACAGGAGGCTGGCACTGGGGGGGTCTGGTAGTGAGGAGGCTCTAAGGGTTGGGGGACTGGCACTGGAGGGCTCTGAGGGGGGGAGGCTGGCACTGAAGGTGCTCAGTGCAGGAGACTGGGGTCATTAGCTGGTGCTGGGGGGCTCTATGGTTAGGGTTGGCACTGGGGGACTCTGGAGGCCAGGTCTTTTGGCGGACTGATAATATTTTATTTGAATATTTTCATATTAATTATGTAAATAGTGAATATGTAAATATGCAAATGTTACCAGTCCTCCAAAAGTTGTGAATGTGTTTGCCAGTTCCTGGTATCAAAAAAGGCTGGGTACCACTGCCTTAGTTCCATTTACTGTTGTGTCCCCACTGTGGGAGATCGATGGGAGAATCTCTCCCATTGACTTCCTTTACTCCTTGCAACCCAGTGGTGTCAACGGGAGCACAATCTGTGTTTGATGTAGCACGTTCTTACTAGACCCACTAAATCAATCCCTGGGAGATCGATCTCTGCAGCATCGATCTCCCAGTAAGTGAAGATAAGGCCTTTGACTGAAACCTTCAGAGAAAAAGCTTTCTGTTAAAACCCAGCGCACACTGTGGTCCAAGGTGAACATTTTTCAGGAAAATGGAGGAGTCACAAGTGGGGCAGACAGTGTAGCTGACTTAACAACCATAGGACAACAGATCCCAGAGGAAGCCAGAAGGGCTTGTTGGTAGTTACTGAAGAGATAGATGGAATCTGACAGAGGCAAGGAATATAGTGTGGGAGCCGCAGCGAGGACATAGGGATGCGCAGTCAGCCCCACTCTAATAACGGAGCACACACATGCTTGTGCATGCACTTCTGCTTCTCAATATTTCTGGCAGAATGGCTAACCCAAAAGTACACCCATGAGAGTTATATTTTCTCCCAGCCATAGTTCAGTCAGATTCACTATTTATCATCATTTATTTCCAGTAAATAGATGCCATACCCAGCCAGTTATTGCTTTGTCAAGAGCTCATAAATGGTGCTACGGCACCATGGGATTCTTGTTCTGGGGGTTTGTTTTGACTGTGAGGCCTCCAATCTTCATCAGATAATACATACCACTTATCACTGTCACTCTCAGAAGCACTGTCAGCATCTGCAGCATTATTAGCAGGGCCAGCCTAAGAACGGGGATCAGTCTGCAGTTCATTCTCAGTATTCATACTTGTCTGAAAGCATTATGTCTGAAAGGCTCTTACAACCTTTTTGAACTTGCTTCCTAACTATTAATACTCCCTACAGAATGTCACGGAAAGGACAACATTTTTGGAAAAAACAATTCACCCATTGGTACAAATTAAAATGCATCTTGAAATCTACCATACTTAGTATGGTCGACTTTGCCAGAATTAAGATTACACTCAAAATCCAGGGATGCACAGTGCTCCTGCATGAAAAACACAGGATGCCATCTCCAAAAAATCCCTTGTCCAAAACTTCTACTCGATATAAATTGCCTAGTCTACTCCCCTTGCAGTCAATGGAAGCTGAAAGTAAATAGCTCCAGAGGCCAGGAGTATTTAGACAAAAATCTTTCTACCATGTAAATATGAAAATATCTAGCTCTTAAATAGTGTTTTATAACAATAGCTCTCACACTGATTACTCTTGCAAATCACTGTCATTAGCTGCCATTTCACAGATGGGGAAACTGAGGAACAAGGAGGGGAAATCATAGAACTATATAGCTGGAAAGGACCATGAGAAGTCGTCAAGTCCAGCCCCATGTGTTGACACAATACCAAACAAATCTAGCCATTCTTGACAGGTGTTTCTCTAACTTGTTCTTAACATTTCGAAATGGAGTGCTATTCCGGCATCTTCCTTATTCCTCATGCAACGAGGTTTACAGGAAGCTGGAATAAGCTGCCTCTTATTTCTAAATTATTTAGAAATAACGGGCATGCTCTTAAAATGTGCACAATGCTATTTCGGGAGCAGCCCTAGACGAGCTGCTGGCAACTGGCACCCTAGGCGAAACGCACAATTGGCACGCAATCGGCGCTCCCACCTCCAAAGCCCTCAACGACCATTTATCTTGGCACCCTAGGTGACTGCCTAGTTCGCCTGTATTGACAAGCCGCCACTGCGAACATTATCCTGAAATAGTGCCGCAGTGTAGACGTACCCATATATGGGAAAGAAAGCACACAGTCAAATAAAGTAAAAATCTTAAATGAACCAAACTATACCATAGAATTTATATTGACAGTAAATTCATGATTGAGTAATAAGGATTTAGCAGAAGGGATATATTACCAAGCACCTGACCAGAATGGTGCTAGAGATAGTGAAATGCTTATGGAGATTAGAGAGACTATAAAAATAAAAATAATATTAATGGGGGACTTTAACTAGCCCCATATTGATAGAGTTCAGGACACCTCAGGATGGGATGCAGAAAAAAAGTTTGACTCCTTTAATGACTGCTTCTTGAAGCAGCTAATCCTAGAACCCACAAGAGGAGGGGCAATTCTTAATTTAGTCAGAAGTGTAGCACATGCTCTCATCCAAGACGTGAATATAGCTGGACAACTTTGTAATAGTGACCACAATATAATTAAATTTAACAACTTTATGGTGGAGAAACTACCACAGCAGTCCAACACTGCAACATTTAATTTCAGAAAGGGGAACTACACAAAAATGTGGCAATTAAACAAAATATAAAGGGACAGTGCCAAAAGTTAAGTCCCTGCATGCTGCATGAAAACCTTCTAAAAGTTCTAGAGGCTCAACTTAAATGTAAACTCCAAATTAAAAAAAAAAGGCAAGCAAGAACATCCCCCCCCCCAAAAAAAATGTTCCAATCTAATCAAAGTAAAAAGCAAGTGAAAGGCATCCTTTAAAAAGTGGAAGTTAAATCATATTAAAGAAAATTTGAAGGAATATAACCTCTGGCAAGTGAAGTGCAAAAATATAATTGCAAAGGCCAAAACAGAATTTGAAGAACAGCTAACCAAAAAACTCAAAAGTAATACCATTTTTTAAGTACATCAGAAGCCATTGGGAGCCACTAGATGATTGAGATGCTTAAAGGAGAACTCAGGGATGATAAGGCCACTGTGGAGAAACCAAATTAATTCTTTAAAACTTCATAGTTGTGGATGCGAGGGAGATTCCCAAACCCAGGCCATTCTTTTCAGGTGATAAATCCGCGAAACTGTTCCAGATTGAGGTGTCAGAGGAGGTTTTGGATCAGGCTGGAAAATAAAAAGATACAGTATGTAGTTACCAGGACCAGATGGTATTCATTGAAGAGTTCTGATGGGATGCAGATGTGAAATTGCTGATCTACTAACTGTGGTTTGTAACCTATCCTTTCAAACAGCTTCTGTACTAAATGACTGTACCAATTTTTTAAAAGATCTCAAGAAGTGAGCATGGCAGTTACAAGCCAATAAGCCTGTCATCAGTACCAGGCACAATGGTTTAAATAATCGTCAGACACACTAATGAACATAAATTTGTCAGGGAAGATTCAAGACGGTTTTTGTAATGGTAAATCATGCTTCACAAATCTACTAGTGTTCTTTCAGGGAACTTTTTCGAAAGATCCCATGAGGTTTACAGGATCTTTCGAAAAAGCACCCTGTTTTCAAAAGAACCGTGTCTAGACTGAGGTTTCAATTTCAAAATAGTACTTTTTCGAAAGAGCGCCATTACGTGATTATGCAAATGAAGTGCGGGATATTTAAATCCCGGCTTCATTTGCACTTTCAAAATGCTTCATTTACATCCCTCTGCCGACAGAGGGATATAGTCTAGACGTAGCCTTGATGATTCCCTGTTCTGTTCATTCCCTCTGGGGCACCGGGCATTGGCCACTGTCAGAAGAGAGGACACTGGGCTAGATAGACCTTTGGTCTGACCCAGTGTATGGCCATTCATAGGTTCTCTCTGTGCTACAAAACACATTAAGATGGTCTCAATTCATACAATTACAGTTCATATTTTGGTTACAAGAAGCTGCACATTCTTTTGTTAAAAATGTTAACTGTGGGACATATTTTAATGCCATTATTTATTGGAAAAGTTCTCTAGACATTTATAATCCATAAGTCATACTTCTGAATTGATTTGCTGCTTCTTCCCAAAAGTCATGTAGTGAAGATCTTGATGCATTGTAGTTCTAAAATACCACATTTAAAAATTCCCATTTACATGTATGCCATCTACACACTGCAGACATTAAATATCATAAATGTAGAGTTAATGTCTCATTTCTAAAAGTTATGTCTTTTTAGCAATTACATTAAATGAAAGAATATTGACTTTTAGAGACTAAATTCCATGTCCTATTCTATTGCCAAAGCAGTCAGGAGTAATTTTAAATAAGCTTAAATTATAATGACACCTGGGGATTACAGTGGATGAGAAGGTGAATATGAGTCAACAGGGTGCCCTTGTAGCCATGAAGGCTAATGGCATTTTAGGTTGCATTAGTAGAATCATTGCCAGCAGATCTAGAGAAGTGATTATTCCCCTTTATTCAGCACTGGGGAGGCCACATCTGGAGTAGTGCATCCAATTCTGGGGGCCCCATTACCGAAAGGATGTGGACGCACTGGAGAAAGTCCAGTGGAGGGCAACAAAAATGATTAGGGGGCTGGAGCACATGAGTTATGAGGCAAGGCTAAGGAATTTAGGCTTATTTAGTCTACAGAAGAGAAGAATGGGGGGGATTTGACAGCAGCCTTCAACTACCTTAAGGGAGGTTCCAAAGAGGATGAAGAGAGGCTGTTCTCAGTAGCGACAGATGGCAGCAAAGGTCTCAAGTTACAGTGGGGGAGGTCTAGTTTGGATATTAGGAAAAACTATTTTCCTAGGAGGGTGGTGAAGCACTGGAATGGGTTACCTAGGGAGGTGGTGGAATCTCCATCCCTAGAGGTTTTTAGGTCCTGGCTTGACAAAGCCCTGGCTGGGATGATTTAGTTGGGGTTGGTCCTGCTTTGGGCAGAGGGCTGGATTCAAGGACCTCCTGACATCTCTTCCAGCCCTATGATTCTATGTCACTTTAATGATCCATCTGCTAAAATTGAGAGAAATAGAAGTCCCTGAGAACTAACAGAATTAAAATTCACGAAACAATAATGCAATGTTCAAAACAGGTAAAGATACAGGACCCCCACGGAATTAATACTCAGGTATTGATAATCAAGAAAGCTCTATTTATGTCTGAATAGGTACACTGTTTTTTATCATCTGAGGAACTTGCTTATAATAGCCTCTACCAAATCTATAAAGATAACTGAACATCAGAGTAAGTCATGTTACAAGAAGCTCAGAACGGGTTAATATACAATACATACTGTATTTTCACTTTGCCATCAAGTATTTCATTAGATACTGTGTAGCTGCTTAAATTCCTTGCATACTCCAATATATCACATTGATCATCATAACTACTGAGAGTGCTGGGAACCTCCTGCCCTTGACATTGTCTTCAAATGAAGAGCTGACTGAATCTTGGGAAGCCAAACTAGTGACAGGTTATTGGTTTAGTGAAGGAGTAACTGGTTGAAATTCTCTACAGGAGATTAGCCTTGGTAATTTAGACTGGTCCTTTCTGGCTTCAAAGCTCATGAATGCGTAACTTTCACATGCAGTCCACTATAATGATGTTATATAAATCTTCACCCTTAAGGACTGTGAAGTGTAGACACATAGACACACAGTGGCCTATAGAATGCACATTCCCCCAGAACAGGTATGGCATCAAGGCACTGTTTTAAGCCAAAAAAAGATATCTGAATCCTTAGGTTATGTACCACCCCATATGGCTGTCGACAAGCCCTAGCAATGCCTCCACTGTCTATATCAGGGATGTAAAATTCCGATTAATCACTCAACCAGTTAACCATTAACATAGTGCTTAACTGTTTAAGTGGGATCCCAGACAGGGGACTGCTCCAGCATGGCTGAAGTAGACCCCAACCCATGGGGCTCCTGGCCCCAGCCACATGGGGTGGGCTGCCAGCTCCCAGTCCCCATCCCTACCGCATGGGGCAGGCTGCAGGCTCCCAGCTCCTGGCCCCATGTGGGGCTCGGGAACACCGGAGCAGTCCTTTGCCTATGGCAGGCCACACGCAGGAGGTTGCTCCTGGGGAACTGGTTAATCATTACCTGATAATCACCACCTGATTAGGATGATGCCTACTGGGTAACTAGTTAACCAATTACCTGTTCACATCCCTAGTCTATACTACTCATTTGAGCAATGTAGGAACCTTAGCAATGTAGTGTCACCTATGCTAAAGGCTTTCCCTCCACAGGGCAAAGACTTCAGCAAGAAGGATGCAATGGCAGAAACATGCCAGGAACTCCTTGCTGCCAGGGACTTCCTCAGGTTGTCATTGCTTGCTTCCCCCACTTCCTCAGGTTGTCATTAAGATGCATAGATGTGCATCACAGCATGGATTCAACCTGTTTTTCATTGCACAGCTATACCTGTTGTGCACTCCACAACTAGTGGTGGGCAATTTAGACATAACCTCATGGTAAATGCTTCAAAGATGAAATTTCAAACGACTACCACAGAGCTATGCACCACCTCTGACCTCAAAATAAGGCTAAAGAGAAATTTGGTGTCTAGAATGTATGGGATTCGCTGCACAGAGATGATTTTCATTGTGAGACTTTGTCTGCTGAAGTCTATCCTGTGTTCTAAGAAGCATGAATTTGTTTTGTAGCATCGGTTCAATGGCAAAAAAGGACTTCCCCATCATATTTTGTATCTTGATGTTGTTGCTGCTGGTGAGATTTCTAGTGGGTAATGTAGAAACATGTGCCTTGTAATTTCCAGTTGCTAATGCTGTTTGATGAGAGTAATTGTCATTTACAGGACATAGAGAGCTATTTTTGTTGCTACTAGATACAATTGATTGATTTCAAACTGACTACTGACCTGATTCACTTTATCACAGTGTAAAACAGCAGCTCCTCCACAGCTGATAAAATCAGTATGAGATTGGATTTTATCCAATTGATAAGTTGGTTAGCCATGTATCTAATTTCTACACAAGACCTTATACTGCACTCAGAGTATCAGAGAGCCTTCCAATATAGCAGGGGCTGGCCTGCAGGCTGTCCCCATCCAGAACAGTTGCACAATCTGGCCTGGAAGTCTTGGTGGGGGAAAGGGGAGCTGTTCATTCCCATCCACCAAGCTCACCCTCTGCCCCCTCACAGGACCTTACCTTTGGGGAATCCCAGGGCTGGGGGTGGAGGGCTGGTAAGGAGCAGCAGCAGTGGTCAGGCTTCCTGCAGTGGCAGGAGCTGTTGCTGCCGCCCTACTCCAAGCCCCCCAAAAGTCCCCAAAGCTGCATCCTTGGGTAACAATGTGCCATTGAAGGGCAGGGTGGGGCAGTAGCTGGAAGGGGCAGGGCTTGGGGAACAGGAATGGACAGTCTCCCTCCCTCGTATGTTGGGACTGTAAGGCTGGATTATGCACCCATAGGCTGGGAATTTGAGACCCCTGCAATATAGTATTAAGCATCAGGACTAGTGCCTCTTATCTCGGAGTTCTCTCATGTGGTAGAAAGTTATGCAGGAATGTTTTGCATTTTTACACACCCACACACCATGCACGCCCCACAGTTCTCTACCATTTGTGCTCATGGAGTGACAAAAAGCAGTGTATGTCTCTTATCTTTTGCATTAACATGCCTCTTGAGGCGGATGAAGACACTTGCTTTGCCAAGGGGATTCACTGCTATTTCTAGACAGCAGAGGAAAGTGGTTAAATAGCACTATTCTCACTTCAAGGTCCTTTAACAGAGAATTGTGGCCTTACTGTAAGTGTCAATTAGGCTTAGTAAATCTGTGAATTTGTTTTCTGAAATGCTCTTATTTCATAATTAGTCCATGGAACAAATCTTGTGGTCCTTATTCAGCGGTAATGAAGGTTTGGACTTTAGGTTCTAGTATGGACGTGTAATTTTTTTGAGGATGGTGTGAAGGAATGGTGGTAGATGGCACAGTGCCTGTTATGGTTGTATTTGAGATCCTTAGCTGGTAGAAAACAAGCACTGTTTCTTTGAAGTCAATGTAGCAACACCAATTTACACAAGCAGGAGGTATGTCCCAGCATACTAAATTTCTCCCTAGTTCTAATGTTGCCAGAAGGAATTGGAGGAGTTTGTGCCAGCTGATTTGGGTTAGCAGTCTTCACCACATTTGGATATTATTTGTTCGTTCTGAGAATTGCTTAAAACTTAGATCACTTATATTAATTATGGTATATCCACACAAAATATATAAGTTCCTGTTTTTGAATCAGACAGGTACTAAGTACTTTTCGTAGAACCACAGAGCTGGAAGAGACCTCAGAAGATCATCAAGTCCAGCCCCCCAGCCCAAGGCAGGACCAATCCCAATTAAATCATCCCAGACAGGGCTTTATCAAGCCGAGAGTTAAACACCTCTAGGGATAGAGACTCCACTACTTCCCTAGGTAACCCATTCCAGTGCTTCACCACCCTCCTAGTGAAATAGTTTTTCCTAATATCCAACCTGGACCTCTACCACCGCAACTTGAGACCATTGTTCCTTGTTCTGCCATCCATCACTACTGTGAACAGCCTTTCTCCATCCTCTTTGGAACCTCCCTTAAGGAAGTTGAAGGCTGCTATCAAATCCCCTCTCACTCTTCTCTTCTGCAGACTAAATAGACCCAACTCCTTCAGCCTCTCCTCGTAGGTCATATGCTCCAGCCCCCTAATCATTTTGGTAGCCCTCCGCTGGACCCTCTCCAATGCGTCCACATCCTTCCTGTAATTGGGGGCCCAGAACTGGACACAATACTCCAGATGAGGCCTCACCAGAGCCGAATAAAGAGGAATAATCACTTCTCTGGATCTGCTGGCAATGCTCCTCTTAATGCAACCTAATATGCCATTAGCCTTCTTGGCTACAAGGGCACACTGTGGACTCATATCCAGCTTCTCGTCCACTGTAATCCCCAGGTCATTTTCTGCAGAATTGCTACTTAGCCATTCAGTCCCCAGCCTGCAACAATGCTTGGGATTCTTCCGTCCCAAGTGCAGGACTCTACACTTGTCCTTGTTGAACCACATCAGATTTCTTGTGGCCCAATCATCCAATTTGTCTAAGTCACTCTGGACTCTATCCCTGCCCTCCAGCATATTTACCTCTCCCCCTAGCTTAGAGTCGTCCGCTAACTTGCTGAGGGTGCAATCCATCCTCTCATCCAGGTCATTAATAAAGATGTTGAACAAAACCAGTCCCAGAACAAAACCTTGGAGTACTCCGCTAGAAACCAACTGCCATCCTCACATCGAGCTGTTGATCACTATCCTCTGGGCCCGACCTTCCAGCCAGCTTTCTATCCATCTTACCGTCCATTTATCCAATCCACATTTCCTTAACTTGCTGGCAAGAATATTGTGGGAGACTGTATCAAAAGCCTTGCTAAAGTCAAGGTATATCACATTCAGTGGCTTTCCCATATCCACAGAGTCAGTTACCTCATCATAGAAGCTAATCAGATTGGTCAGGCACGACTTGCCCTTCATGAATCCATGCTGACTATTCCTGATCACCTTCCCCTCTTCCAAGTGCTTCTAAATGGATTCCTTAAGGATCCCCTCCATGATTTTTCAAGGGACTGAGGTAAGACTGACCGGCCTATAGTTCCCTGGATTGTCCTTCTTCCCTTTCTTAAAGATGGGCACTACATTTGCCTTTTTCCAATCATCCAGGATCTCTCCCAATCTCCACGACTTTTCAAAGATAATGGCCAAAGGCTCCTTAGTGACATTTGCCAACTCCCTCAGTACCCTCGGGTGCATTAAGTCTGGACCCATGGATTTATGTACATTTAGCTTTTTTAAATAGTTCCTAACTTGTTCTTTCCCCACCAAGGGCTGTCCACCTTTGTCCCATATTGTGTCACTTAGCACATTAGTCTGGGAGCTGACCTTGTCCGTGAAGACAGAGGCAAAGAAAGCATTAAGTACTTCAGCTTTCCCCACATCATCTGTCACTAGGTTACCGCCCTCATCCAGTAGGGGCCCCACACCCTCTCTGATCCCCCATGAGAACCAGGGCCTGAGATCTGGAAACTTTTCTCAGGTGTCCGAAGAAAGCCTCATCTATCTCATCCACCTGATCCGGCGGTCTATAGCAGACACCAGCCACAACATCACTGCTGTTGCTTACACCTCTAAACTTAACCCATAGACTCTCAACAGGCTTTTCTCCCTCTGTATACTGGAGTTCTGAGCAATCATAGTGCTCTCTTACATACAGTGCCACTCCACCTCCAGGTCTCTTTCCTTTGATTTTGTGCTTAGAAGCAGACACAAATATTCTAAGTTTTAAAATTAAAATTAGGACAACAACCTCAGCTGACGTAAATTGATGACTTCAGTTGACCCAGGCAGATTAACATAAATTAGGACCTGGCCTTTGCATCCCCATGGTCTTTTATCAAGTTTCATGCTAGTGATTATCTGTCTTGTTATGGCCAAGGTGTAGATCCTTGAAAATGGAGGGCAGATGCAACTTTAAGAAAAGCATCACACATATAAAAATAAGTTAACGTCAAATGCACATTAGCTACGTTTTGAGTGAAATATTGTATTTTATAAACTGTAGATAGCAAACCTTATAGTTTAAATATTTAACACGCTATAGATAAGAAAGGGTCTAGTGATGGTACAATATGTCAAAAACTAATATAAAGATAGAAGTTTGTCTTAAATCAGAGTTGGCATAGATTGTTCTCACCAGGTTGCTTTTTCAGTCTATAATGTGAGAACACAGCTCTCTCCCATCCAAGATTTTTTAAAGCAATGGGTTTAAAATGTGAGCAAAATATGGAATACTTCCAAATGCAAAGTTAGGAGATTTCTCTGGAAATGTGCCTTTTTGATAGAAGAATTAGAAAAGGTAACATTTCTCAGTGTTAAAGGCAGCTTTTAAATCCCCAATTAGAAGATTCAGAACAGTTCATTTTACTGCAGGGCAAACGACAGCATGGAGAAGGGCAAGAGAAAAATATGCTTTTTTATGGCAAAGAAAAGAAATTACATTATTTTTAATGAATGGTATGGATTTCAAGTTTTACCACATCGAAAAGATTGAGGTTTTTACACATTGTAGTTGTACAAAATTGTGGTCTTTTAAGACACACTGTGCTAGAATTATAGTACCGTATAATTCACTGCCATAAGCCTAGCTTTTAAAATAGGAAAGAAGGTAAAAACTTGAGGGTTTATGGACTGTTTCTCAAAAGACTTTCCTGCAGCTTCCAAGGAAGTCATGAGGGTTCAGCACTTCAGGGGAGTGAGCAAAAGGGAAGATAGATCTGGACATAATTCAAAAGCCCACCAAAGCCAATGGATTCCTCTTGCCAACTTCCAAGTGGATGTGAAGTCATTGGAAGGTACAGGACTGATCAAACAACAGCCCTGACATTTGTTTTTATTTTGAGGTGCACTGACCACAATGTCAGCAGTACAGTAACAGCAGTCCCACGCTACACACAGCTGAATTTGGTGAGCAGTCTTAACCACATTGGGATTTTGTCTCAATACGCAGAATAACTTTTTCCAGCTTTCCTCCTTTATTTTTAAACAGGTGAGCTTCTGGCAGTTTAATCTTTTTAGGACACAGTAAAAAACTCATCCTGACCAATGGCTGAATCAGGCCCTCAAAAGGGAAATTCAAAGCACTTAGCCACGTGTTTATTTTCAAGCATATGCTTAAATGCTACGAGAAGAGGAGCAGATTATTCATATGTTTAAAGTTAGGCATGATTAAATATGCTGGATAAGGCCCATAGTGCTCAGAATTGTGTGGGTTCAGGGCTTTAATTCTCCAAGAGCCATGCTAGGGTTTCACATACATCACAAAATTTATTCTGCAGAATGAGTCCAGTCAACCTCTTTGAAGCTCACATAACCCTCCATGCCACTCTACCATGAGATCCTCCAGTGGTCTAGATCCGTGGCCACCAGCACTCCCATCCCAATGGACTGGTGGATACAGCAAACTCTCCCAGTGCATCACATTCCCTGGCAGGAGGGCAAACTTGCTGATCAGCAGAGCTCCTCAGCTAGCAGCTGGTGTGCAGGTGCCCTTCCCCCTGGTTGCTCCCTCTTGCAGCTGGCTGTGCAGAGTGGGGAGAGGGCCAGGGCACTGATGTCAGGGTGTCCCATAGAGCTGGGACAAAGGAAGCCAGCCTGACTGGCTCAGCCTCAGAGCACTCCCTGCCTGCATTTCTTACAAGTGACTCTGCCCTTTCTGAGGTTTCCTCATCAGCCAGCTCACACAGCCAGTGTGTCCATCTCTGACCTGTGCACGTACACACACACGCACGCACTCACACGCACACTCTCTCTCTCTTCTCCCTCTCTTCCCCCTCCTGCCCCATCTTTGCAAAGTAGGGGACAGAAGACACAGCCTGGGACTGGACAGGAAGACTGGGAACTGTTGTGGTCTGAGGTCTATTCTGAATGGTGAGGGCCAGGGGCAGTGCTCTCTTGCTGGGATTTTCCCCAGCAGCCAGCTCAGTTTCTGTCTCTGTCTCATACACACACACACACACACACACACACACACAAGCTTGTAGGAACATCTTGGGGAGGCAACACGTACACACTCTAAATATTGGAAGTAGTCCAGGCCCATACCAGTTCCAGCTGTATTGCAGTTCGGAGCTGAAGCTCACATGCCATTTTAGTGGGTATCAAAATGAACAATGCACCTCTCCCATGGCTATCAGTACTGGCTAACATTGTGCCAGGATGCCATGGCAGTTAGGGAATACATAAAGATATGCAAATACCACACTCACATGACCCAGACCACTACCCCTGCCACTGATTAAAGTCAAGAAGACCCTCCTGATCTCATGACACAGCCTCCAGACCGGATGCATGGTCATTTTAGTTGGCTCAGAAGCCCAGTCCTGCACTTTTCACATAGGAAAAATACACTTCATTGGATCAGTATTTGCTTCTTTTCCATTTCTAGTACTAAGACACTGCATTCACATTTCCATAGCTGTGATTTCCCTCTCACCAAATTAACCAATTTATTAAACCCTTTTATGTTTATTATGCATAACCCAATAGCAAAAATGGAAATGATCATTTATTTCTGGTTTTGTTTTCAACCTGAACAGTATTTATATTAACATTCCATTCAATGTTATTCTTACTTTCTTGCCAGGGACAAATTCTATGTCAGATTTATTATTTGAAAAAGTTCAAATGAAATCAGTAAATGAAACAATTTCCAAAATGCACAGACACTTAAAAGGTTGTGATATTATTCACCAATGGCACATCTTCACTCGCTGTGCTGGAGATCGACGTTCTGGAATTCCATTTAGTGGGTCTAATATAGACCTGTAAATCAAATGCTGAGGGTAGCTCCGGCCGGCACCTGTGCTATTCACAGTCATCAAGAGTCAGGGAAGCCAGTGGGAGTGTATGCTCCCATTGGCCTCCCACAGTGGGAATGGTGCCAAGCTCAGCTTAAGGTAAGCCTTAAGGTAAGGTATTTTACATAGTTGATGCTGCATACCTTAAGTCGACCTTCCAAGTCTAGTGTAGACCTGGGCCATGAAAGTAGAATTTAAAACCTGTCTGTGTGAAATATACAATACTTTAGCTTGTATATTTATATAATAGCCTGAAATTACTTTGCACCAAATTTTGCCCTATTTATACGCAAGTAACTTACATGAAAGTAACTAAGCTAGGGGGAGAGGTAACACATTGGAGGGCAGGGATAGGGTCCAGAGTGACCTAGAAAAATTGGAGGTTTGAGACAAAATAAATTGATGAGGTTCAACAAGGAGAAGTGCAGAGTCCTGCCCTTGGGACGCAAGAATTCCAAGCATTGTTACAGGCTGGGACTTCTGGCTAAGCCGTAGTTCGGCAGAAAAGAACCTGGGGATAACAGTGGATGAGAAGCTGGATATGAGTCAACAGTGTGCCCTTGTAGCCAAGAAGGCTAATGGCATATTAGGTTGCATTAGGAGGAGCATTACCAGCAGATCTAGAGAAGTGATCATTCTCTTTTATTCAACACTGGTGAGGCCACATCAGAGTATTATGTACAATTCTGGGCACCCCATTACAGAAAGTATGTGAATGCATTAGAGAAAGTCCAGCGGAGGGCAACCAAAATTATTAGGGGACTGGAGCACTTGACTTATGAGGAGAGGCTGAGGGGGATTTGGGCTTATTTAGTCTACAGAAGAGAAGAATTTGATTGCAGCCGTCAACTAACTGAAGGGAGGTTCGAAAGAGGATGGAGAGAAGCTGTTCTCAGTGGTGACAGATGGCAGAACGAGGAGCAATGGTCTCAAGTTGTAGTGAGGGAGGTCTAGATTAGATATTAGGAAAAACTATTTCCCTAGAAATGAAAAAGTTTCAGTTTTGACCAAAAACAAAACTTTGGACAACTTCTTATCATATTTTCATAACTGCCTGTTTCTTTAGCTCTCAAAGCCCTCCTTGACACTAAAACATGTTTTTTTAGTTAACATTAAAGAATCATATCTATTTTTATCGGGTACCACAAAACAAATACACGACATCACTTCTACCCCATTAGTTACAGTTGCATCACTGAAGAATCTTAATATAAAGACTCACAGCTGCTCTGCATATTTAAATAGAAGGGGACACAGGAATTTATTCAGTTGCAATCTATTATAGATAAAATTGAAAGTATGTAATCAGCTAGATGATTTGCCTGATAATGTATTTGTCATCTTAATGAGCTTCTTTGTTGAAGTGGTTAGAATGATTAATGTGTCTGAGCACATCATCAGTAACCTTGAACACCAAAAGTCAATATTTAGAAAAAAATCCTTACACAGTGATGTATGGTATTTAAAGCCACAGAAATCTCTGAAGGGATGTTGGTTAGCAGGTATGTTTGACATGTTGCTATTTAAATAGGATTAAGTATACAGGTTAATTGATGGGAGGCTCATTTAAAAACTTATTTTAACAGTAGAATTGTGGAACCTCAATATTTCCAAGAGGATTTTGTTGTTTTGATGCTTCTGCTAATCTCCATAGGCCAGATCCTGCTGCCCCTTATATACCTCAGTGAGATGACTCATTATTAAAAGAATAAATGCTACAGGGTCAGACTTTGTGTCTGGGCAATGCAAGCTTAAGTTTTGTTCAAAGAACTGTCTGCAAAAATAATGATCCCTCTCCATCAAATAAAGAAAACATCATTGAAGCAATGCTAATATGCTTTGCCTTTTAAATAAGTCATTAAAATAAAGATGTCACAACATGATTTATTTAATTTATAATGAGGCGGCTATGCAGAGGTTGAAATATGGAAGGCAAGATTCAGCAATATAAAACTCGTCTTCATTTGAGTTTTGGTTTTGTTTGCCATTCATTAAAGAAGCAGATGGTCTCAAATGAGTGTGCTAATAAAGCCTTTACACAATATGAACCTCCTGTATTTGCTCTATGCCATAGACCTAGGCTGCAAAATGATCTGTGAACCTGATGTTGGATTTAGGAGTCAGGAGACAAGAATTCTAACATGTCTCCAACACTGACCAGCTGCATGACTTTGGTCAAATCATTTCTCCTTTCCATTCCTCTGTTTCACCTAGAGCTGGTCGAAACATTTCCAGTGGAGCAATTTTTCCCATTGGAAAATGCCGATTCCATCCAAAATTTAGAGAAAAGCCAGGCAAGCAGGCTCTCTGGGTCCAGCCAGCCCACAGAGTTTCCAAGCTCCTCAAACTAATCCTTTGGGACTGTGTCTTACTAGATATTTGTACCATGCTGAGTACAGGGAGATCACAGTATCAGCGGATGTCTCTGAAGCCTGGACTACATTGCAGTATCATAATAAACAAGAGCCCTTTTGCTGGTGCTTTATAGAGTAACTCCTCACTTTACCTTGTCCCCGTAATGTTGCATTGTTATGTTGCTTATCTGTTAGACCATATGCTCGTTAAAAGCTGTGCAATGCGCCCTTAAATGTCCCAGACATCAAGAAATGTAACATACAAAAAACAGTGGAAGAAAATTGTGGATACTCCCTGGATACTCAGTAACAACTTATGGGGAAATTGGATTTGCTTAACATCATTTCGCCTAAAGTAGCGAACATAACTACAACATTAAGTGAGGCATTCCTGTACCCTGATTCTGAAATCAGCTCTGTGTAGCTGGATCCCTGGGCTCATTTGCAGCTCATTGTAGGAACTTGATAAAATGCTGTGTTTTGACTATTTCTCGTGTCCCCTGCTTATAAAACCAAATGCCTTAGTTTCTACAAGTTCAACTATGCAGGACTTAGAAAAATGTTAAGCCAATCAATATACTGTACCACTTCACCCCTCTCCTGTATGCATCTAGGAGTGCAAAAGTTTCTCTACTTATAAAAGCAACAAATATTTTGAAGGCAGATATCTTGGGCATTTTTAGCAGGAGGCATGTGCTAACCTCCTTTGCAAATTGGGAGTCTCCCATCAGTCTGCTTAATTAAAGATTAGGGATTTAATTATTCCCAGTAGTTTTGAAAAGTGTGAATGTGAATATTATTGACAAAATATAAAATATTGTTTTTCATTATTTTATACATAACAAAAATCTGTACTTGCTGGAAGTTTCCTAAGAGATAGAACAAGATTAAAATTGTTGGAAAGTAATCAATGTAATGGACAAATAGATGTTTGATAGGTATTCTGTCATAAGACAATTTTAATTATAATGCTTTTCAGATGATCCAGGCCTTGACACAGGCAGTTCCTTTCAATTTTTCCTTATTCATCATGCTGGTAACTGGCAGCTTTTGTTTATCAAGTAGCTATATTACACCAGACCTAACATGTTCTGATAACCTCAGTGCTATTAGAGCACTGCAAATGAAATCTTGAAAAATGACAAAGCTGGCAGCTCTCTTGCCGAAGTGGATGTACATTTTAGAGTGGCAATTAATCTTAACTTTAAGCATGTTTTGGAAAGAAAGCAGATTTGACAATTTGTATTAAAAAAAAAGCAACTGCTAATTGACTGTTTTAAGAAATGACTCCTACATTTCATTCGTTATGTTTCTAGTGGTTATTTTGATTGTCCCATGACCTTTCAGAAACTCTCCACTATTTATGGGCACAACAGTGTTTTCATTTTGTACTCAAAGATAGCATGGGTTCATTTTTTTTAAATTACAGGTGTTAAAAATAATGCTCAAAATCTGTCAGCCCCCCGACACTGACTTAATTGCTAGGCTGTGGGCAGCAGAGCGGGAAGAGCAGCTACATGTTCCTGTAAGGGGTGGGGCCTCAGGTAGAAGACTGGGGAGTAGCCAGTGCTCCATGCAGCCCAGAATGTGTCAACCCTCCCCTCCCCGCAGCCAGCTCTCAGAGCTGCTCAGAGTGCAATTTAATGGGCCTAGGGCTCCAGCTGCCTTCACTGCTGCAGTGGCAGTGGTGGCCAGGAGCCCCGGGCCCTTTTGAATCACCAGTTCCCAGGTCAACAACCCTCTTGCCCCTCTTCCTCCACCAGCAGGCCTGGTCAGTATCCTCTATGTAAGTTAGAAGAATTACTCTTTTTGGAAGAAAAATTATTGTTCACTCTTGTTGTAAAGAAAATTTCTTATGAGATCTGCTAGGGAACCCAAAAGTAACAAGACATCTATATGTGAGTGCATAAGATATTTTAATATTATTGTGCCAAACACTTGGATACTTGTTCATAGGATTCAGCACATTAACAATGCTAGAGTGCCACAAATCGTGTAAATACCAATGGTTTACAAAAAACCCTCGTTATTTTATTTCCACAGCTCATTACAACACACATAGACCAAAGTATTGTCCCTTCCTCAAAGGAAGTACAGCCTTAAGACCTGATCCTTCACTGACAGACTCCTGTGCCCACTCAAAGCTTTGCTGAATGCAGGGGGAGGCACTCATCAAGAGAATGGGGAAAGTGATAGACTTTTGGGGCCCGCCCTACATATTTTCATGGCCAGGGTAGAAAGTGGGGTGGGTTTTTTTTGGCATTGTCTCCTCTACCTCCCACCTCATCCCCAAAAAGGTACAAACAAAACAAGCAAACAAGCCAGCCTAAAAAAATCACATAAATTATTGCAGCCTCCCATGGGATTTTCTCCTCCCAAATGCAAAGATGTTGAACCCATAAATTTCAGTGCCCCAGTGTGGCTGCTCTTAAGGCCAGCCTGCCAAGTAGTTATGTTGTTTTGCATGTACTGGAAAAGGTTTACAATCTAACTCAGATAATTACAATATTGAACATTACATGGGAGTGGGGAGGAATGGTCAAATGCAAGACACAAATGAGACCACAAGCGTGGTGATGACATCAGTGCTGAAAGACTTTGCAACTGTAGTATCTGAATACTCTTGCTGCTTCTATCCAAACACTGGAGACTCAAGTCAAGCATTTGTTAATTAGATCTGGCCTAGAAAAAAGCTTTCCCATAACTGCATTAACTGTCATTATGCTAAGTCCTTAATATCTCATTTCAAGCTCAATCTATGCATTTATAATATGACAAATACTAGAGCTGTGGGAAACATCTGTAATAAGTCTCAAGTCCACTCAAACATATCTGCCTTCTTGAATGACAGCTTACGTTACTGGGTAGCTTACTTTTCACTTAATAGATTGTGTAAGTTTCTCCTCATTCTACCATTGGTAGGCTGCTTTGCTGTCTTGACAATTTGGTCCTCCCACCAAATCCAGAGTTATCCATTTCTCAGGCAAGCAAGGTCAAAACACAATCTAAACCACCCTCTTCTTTGACTGAGAACCAGGATTTGCCTTTTATACAGCTTCCCTCTTCCCAGCTGGCCTTGCTCCCAGCTGCCCACAACCATTTCATCCTTCTAAAGACTACAAATACCAGAGTGCTTGTCCTTAAAGAGCCAGTATTTGGAGCAGGACATAGGTGTGCCCTTAAGTGTAAGCCCACCCTATAATAAGGACTTTTTAGAGAAATTAAGCCTTTTGCAAAACAATATATTTGTTGCAAGGAAATATTCAAATTGTCATCACAAAATTTCCAAATTTCATTCAGCCTCCCACATATTAGCATTCAGGTAGAATGAGAGAAAGTGATCAAGTTTATTCATTAATATTGGAGATGCATCTATTATGTTAGAGGCCACTGTTAGGGTAAATAAAAATTCTTTAGGGGTACAGCTACACTACGGGACAAAGCCAAATTATGATGTGCAACTTCAGCTACATTCATTACGTAGCTGAAGTGGAAATAGCTTAATTCGGCCCTTGGCGCTGTCTACACAGCAGGAAGTTGAAGGAAGAACACTCTTCCTTTGACTTCCCTTATTCTTGTGAAATGAGGGCTACAAGAATTGGAGTAAGAAGTCAGCCATCTCGAAATTATTTTGAAATAATGGCTTTCTGTGTAGACGTGCACCGTGTTATTTCTAAGTAATGTCAGTTATTCTGAAATAACACTGTTCTGTAGATGTACCGTAGGTGTTTTAAATACAGAGAGCCTAATTCTCCATTGCCTAGTACCTTGTGGAGTCTGGATGCCACTGAAAAGAGAGTGCAAAATGCTACCAAATCAGACTGAAACCATTTGCATCTCACTTTGCTTACAAGGCTTTGGAGAACCAGGACTGGAGTATTATGGCTGCTAAAATCCACACAGACAAATAAGCGAGTTATCTAGCAAACACAGGAAAATAAAACAACAGCAAAATAAATCAAGTTCACACAGTGGCAGAGTCCTTATTTGCAAACCTCTGCCAGCCCCACTTCAGTCCTAGGTTCAGGCTCCAGCTCTATTTGCAATCGCCTCCAACCAGCCCATTTTTCCCACTCTGCCAGCACAGACTGCTGCTGACAGTGTAGTGGTAGTTCCTCGTCACCACAGTTCTTATCTCTCCGTAGCCCAGAGTCCAGCGAAGATTGGTCTCATTCAGGGCCTGAGCTTTGATAAGGCACAATAGACTGCAGTTCTTCTGCCAGATGGAGAGGGAGGCGTAAGTGTAAAGGCCTAGTTATGCAGAGACTTGTTTACATCTGCTCTGGCAGCTCTGTACTTTAAGATTTTTTCCTGTTTCTCTTCAGCGACTCAGTTGGAAGTCATGCAGGGATACAATACTTCCTCTTGTGGTGCTGTGCCCATCAGAGCTAAATCCTAGTGCAGTCGATGCAGATTCTGCCGGGGAATTCAAGCCTAGTGCAGTGCCAGTCTATACAAATCTGTGTGTTCTAAGTGGAACAAGGTGTATTTGCAAGATTTAACTCACCACAAGCTCTCTACATTTAATCACGCTTTTGTAGATAAACACTTTTATTTTCCCCCGAATAACCCAGTGCAGGATTTGTGTATTATCATTTTGTTCCATGCTTTATTGTTTTGTGAATAGAAAGCTAAATCTGATTCAGGTTAATTATATAAAACAATACCAGTAACAACTTGACATTGCAAAAGTCATTCTGGGTATCTGCATAACATTTTTAAGGGGCTGAGGGGGAGAGATAAACTGTGGTTTGTTCTGGATCAGTTATTTCAGTACAAACATGCTTTGGCAGGTTGCAAATTGATATTTTCAACCTTTTGAACCAACCACCAGCATGAACATTGATGTGTTTTGGTTTGGGGTTTGCGCACCTCTCAGACAAGTGAGATGGAGCTTCAGGTTTGATTCTGCCTTCCTTTAGACTGCTGTAAATCTGGAGTGAGTTCACTGATGGAGTTACACTAGCGTAAATTCAGTATTGGACCCCTGGCCACTTAAGCCAGGACCATACTGGACCTGGAAGGTAGGCTTAAGGTACACAACTCCAGGTATGCAAAATGCATACCCGGAATCAGCTTAACTTAAGCCAAGCCATGGTGGCATCCACACTGTGGGAGGCTGGCAGGAGCAAACATTCCTGTGGGCTTCCTTACTCCTCACAAAGGGAGGAGTACCAAATGCCGGCGGGAGCTGACCTCAGTGTTCGATTAACAGGTCTACACGAGACCTGCTAAAACAAACACTAGAAGATTGACCTCTGGAGGTCAATGCATAAATGCATGGTTGAGCAGGGTGGTGTCAGAGAGAGGGTTCAGATTCTTCAACCATGGGATGCTGTTTTGGGTACAAGGATTGCTAGGAAGAGATGAGATCCATGTAACAAAGAGAGGGAAGAGCATCTTCACGGACAGGCTTACAAACCTGGTGAGGAGGGCTTTAAAATAGGTTCATTGGGGGACGGTGACCTGAGCCCTGAGATAAGCAGGGAAGTGGGATACCAGGAGGAAACACAAGGAGGAAAGTACAACAGAGGAGGACTCCTGGTCTGTACGGAGAAGGTAGGGCAATCAGCTAGTTATCTAGGGTGTCTGTACATGAATGCAAGAAGCCTGGGAAACAAACAGGGAGAATTAGAAGCCCTGGCCCAGTCAAAGAACTAGGGTTTGATTGGAATAACGGAGACTTGTTGGGATGACTCCCATGATTGGAGCACTGTCATGGAAGGGCATAAACTGTTCAGGAAGGACAGATGGGGGAGAAAAGGAGGAAGAGTTACACTATATGTAAGAGAACAACATAGTTACTCAGAGCTCCAGTATGAAGGAGGAGAAAAACCTGTTGAGAGTCTTTGGGATAAGTTTAGAGGCAGGAGCAACGGGGTGATACCATATTGGTGTCTGCTATAGACCACCAGAACAGGAGGATGAGTTCGATGAGGCTTTCTTCAGACAACTAACAAAAGTTTCCAGATCACAGGCTCTGGTTCTCATGGGTGACTTTAATCACCCTGACATATGTTGGGAGACCAACACAGCAGTACACAGACAATCCAGGAAGTTTTTGGACAATGTTGGGGATAACTTCCTGGTACAAATGCTGAAGGAACCAACCAGGGGCCATGTGCAGCTTGAAGTGCTGCTCAGAAACAGGGAGGAACTAATAGGGGAAGTAGATGCGGGTGGCAACCTGGAAAGCAGTGACTATGAGATGATCGAGTTCAGGATCCCTACCAAAAAGAGAGCAGCAAAATACAGCCTCTGGACTTCAAAAAATCAGATTTTGACTCCCTCAGGGAACTGATGGGCAGGATTCCCTGGGATGCTAACATGAAAGGGAAAGGAATCCAAGAAAGCTGGCTATTACTTAAAAAAGCCTTATTGAAGGCAGAGGAACAAACCATCCCGATGAGCAGTAAAAAAAGCAAATATGGTAGGCTAAGCTTGGCTTAACAGTGAAATGCTTGGTGAGCTTAAACACAAAAAGGAAGCTTACAAGAAGAGGAAACTTGGACAGATGACTAGGGAAGAGTATAAACATACTGCTCGAGCATGCAGAGGGGTAATCAGGAAGGCCAAAGAGCAATTAGAATTGCAGCTTGCAAGGGAAGTGAAGGGTAACAAGAAAGATTTCTACAGGCATATTAGCAATAAGAAGGTGGTCAGGGAGGATGTGGGACCCTTACTGGATGAGAGAGATAAGCTAGTGACAGGTGATGTGGGAAAAGCCGAAGTACTCAATGCTTTTTTTTTAAGGGAAGAAGGACAATCCAGGGAACTACTGACCAGTCAGGCTCACCTCAGTCCCTGTAAAAATAATGGAGGGCATCCTCAAGGAATCCATTTTGAAGTAGTTGGAAGAGAGGAAATTGATCAGGAATAGTCAACATGGATTCACCAAAGGCAAGACATGCTTGACCAAACTGATTAGCTTCTATGACATGATAACTGGTTCTGTGGACATGGAAAGGTGGTGGACGTGATATATATTGACTTTAGCCAAGTATTTATGCCAGTAAGTTAAGGAAGTATGGATTGGATAAATGGACTGTGAGGTGGATAGAAAGCTGTCTACATGGTCGGGCTAATGGGTAGTGATCAACAGCTCAATATCTGGTTGGTGGTCTATTTCAAGCAGAGTACCCCAAGGATCGGTTCTAGGGCCAGTTTTATTCAACTTCTTTATAAATGACCTGAATTAGGGGATGGATTGCACCCTCATCAAGTTTGTGGATGACACTAAGCTAAGGGAAGAGGTAGATATGTTGGAGGGTAGGGCGAGGGTCCAGAGAGACCTAGACAAATTGGAGGATTGGGCCAAAAGAAATCTGATGAGGTTCAGAAAGGACAAGAACAAAGTCTTGCACTTGGGACGGAAGAATCCCAACCATTGTTACAGGCTGGGGATCAACTAGCTAAGCAGTGGTTCAGCAGAAAAGAGGATTACAGTGGATGAGAAGCTGGATATGAGTCAACAGTGTGCCCTTGTAGCCAAGAAGGCTAATGGATGTTAGGGTACAATAGGAGGAGCAGTGCAAGCAGATCAAGAGAAATGATTATTTCCCTTTTTTCACCTCTGGTGAGGCCACATCTAGAGTACTGTGTCCAGTTCTGGGGCCCTCATTACAGAAAGGATATGGACCCTTTGGAGAAAGTCCAGTGGAGGGCAACCAAAATGATTAGGGGGCTGGAGCACCTGTCTTAAGAGGAGAGGCTGAGGGATTTGGGCTTATTTAGCCTATAGAAGAAAAGAGTGCGAAAAGATAGCAGCTTTTAACTACCTGTAGGGCGGTTCCAAAGAGGATGGAGAGATGCTGTTCTCAGTAGTGACAGATGCCAGAATGAGGAGTAATGGTCTCATGTTGCAGTGGGGGAGGTCTAGGTCAGATATTAGGAAAAACTATTTCCCTAGGAGGGTGGTGAAGCACTGGAATGGGTTACCGAGGGACATAGTGGAATCTCCATCCCTCGAGGTTTTTACGTCCCGGCTTGACAAAGTCCTGGCTGGGATTATTTATTTGGAGTTGGTCCTGCTTTGTGCTCTATGACCTACTGAGGTCTCTTCCAACCCTATGATTCTATGATTCCATGATCTTCTACTAAGTATAGACATGCCCTTAGTATACATGAAAGAGTTCAATTAGTGGCACATTCATATAGTAAGTAAAAACAAGATAGATTTAGATGTCAGTCTTGAAAGTTATCATTTAAGTTCGTTCATTTCCTGGATAACAAAAACTTGGCTAACTAATTTGCGATCCTGTTACACTAAATTTTATTTGCTACGATCTTTAAGATAGTAGCATGATATAATGACTGACCAGTATAGAGACCTTTTATTGCTCCAAAGTCCCCTCCAGATATGTTGTTTATAACATTACATTCTATTGTGATACATTAACCTATGCAAGGCACTATATAAAATACAGTAAAGTGACTTAAACTGAGCTGAAAATAACAAAATACTTTTTTGCAATAAGATTTGAGTCAGAAGTGCATTTAATTCATTTGATCAGCAATAAGACCATGGGATTTTCTGAAAATATTATTATAATTGGTTCTTTGGTGAAAAACTGAAAGAAAGGAATTTTTATTAAAGAAGTTATTATTGAAAACCCTAGACGCAGAAAGATTCAACTTTGCTGGTTAAGTTAATAACATTCTAAATTATTTTTTTCAACAGACCTAGACCCCAGTTCTCATCAAGAAGTGTGCAATTTGCATCCATGCCAGACTCACACAAGTGCTTCTTTGTGTACATTGTGTGCAGACACAAATCCTTACCCTTCCAGGGTTGCAGGAACAGTTTTATAAAGCTGAATCTTCCCCGTTCCCTCCTTTTGGTGAGTTGTTCTTAGGTGAGTTGTTCTTTTGGTGAGTTGTTCTTCAGATCCAAAGCCCTTTGAAGTTAATGAAAAGATTTCTATGGACTTTGATGGACTTTGGATCAGACAACTTGATATTTTATTAGTTGTAGCCTGTAGTCCTTAGGAGCCCCCTTTGTGAACTCCATTTTGCTAGGTGCTGTATAGAGCTTGATAGCAGCTCTGAGCTCTCCTGGGCACAAGGACTCATGTAGGCATTTCCAGTTCTCCTAACAACCAAACAGCCATAATATATAGGTCCATTGTCTTTCTCCATGTCAATTTATGGAGCCATTATGAATAATTTATTATTAATCCTTACTTTTTCAGAAGCACAAGGCTGCATGCGTGGACAGGCCAAAGGCCAAATAAGGAGATAGCTGGTAAAAAGCCTTCAGAAGTTTGTAATATTTTTGAACTCATGCAAAGAAAAGCAGATGCTAACTGAATCATAGTGTAGCACTGAATAACAACAATGCTTAAATATTGACGGATTTTCTTTTACATTGTTCAAAATCTACATTTCTCTTTTCATGAAGCAACTGAATGTTGAACACTTGCCTGAATATTTATTAGAACTATTATTCCCTTTGTTTATAATTCTACATAGAAAAATTTCATGGGGGCCCAATACATATACCCAATGCTCAGTGCTTGTATTTATTGAATTACATTCTTACTTTGAACACAGACACTGATATTTTCATAATATATCATCTATTATGAGTGTCACAGTTGTAAGTGTTTGCCTGAATGGTGCAAACAATTTGATTTAACTCTAATGTTCAAATGCTTAAGTAATAAGGTGCAGAACTGGCACCGGTGGATGTTCACTTGGCACTGATCAAGTTCAGGTGACGACACAATTATGGGCTCGCATAGCAAGTTCCTATATCTTAGCCAAGAATGGTTTCTTGGTAAGAGGATGAAGTAACATAGCCCATTTCATTAACCTGAAATTTCACATTGGCCCAAAGTTCGGGATTATCTGCCAGAATCATTAGTAGGTTGCAAGATCTGTTCAGCAGGAGAGAAGTAGCTATTAGACCACATGTTCTCTTTCCAGGAAATGACAACAGTTATTGTGGAGCAAAAGAAGTACTTCAAAATTCATTCTATCGAGTGCAGCAGTTTGGTTAGTGGTTTGCTGAAAACTCTCCTAAACCTGGGTTTCACTTTACATACGATGTTGTAAGATCAGGGCACTATCCTATCAGAAAATTGTGTAAGGCCCCTTGCACTTAAGACACAAGCTTGAATTTTAGTATTTACTATGGAAACATACTGCAAACCAAACAGATGTAATATTATGGGGAGATCCTCCTGCCATCTCCCAGATCTGCACAAAAATACAATCATCTTCATGCAGATTTCATCTCTCCCTCATGAAAGGGTTGTTCAGAGAAAGGAGGAATCAGCCTTCTTCATGGCAATGCCCTGCTCCTTGTCCTGTGATCCTGAGGGGACGGGGACAACATGGGCTAGTGAGGGGTGTAGGCAACTCTTCATTGGGTGGGGTTAAGGAGCACATACAATTCTGAGGCTTTATTACTAGTTATCAAGTGTGCCCTATGTGAGGCAAATGCCCTGGGGGCCACCATGGACAGCAGCAGGTTTCCTTACTAGTAGTGCATATAAAAAAATACCCACTTATTTCTGACCTAAAAACTCCAGTTGTGTCAAAATAGAAACATTTTGTCAGAATCTGTTGATATTTTACTTTTTTCAATGGGGAAAAGCTGAAATGGTGCATTTCCTGTTGTTTGTTTCATTATGATAAATAATGTATAAACATTTTATTCCAATAGAGTAAAAACATATTATTGTGACTTTCTCAATTCAATTAACTATATTTAATTTGTATATTACATATCTTTTCTATTATAATTAATCTACATATTGTTCTTATGCTGGCGGTTGGGTGAAACTTCATTGAAGTTAGTGGGCATAACGGCCACCCTTCCTTCAGGATAAATGAAAGACACAAGCAAGCTCCTTTACAGAACTAGACTGATGAAACAAAAGGTGCCACCACTGAAAGTGTAGGGAAATGGCAAGGCTTGAATAGAAGCTGAACCATGTGACCCAACTGGTTTCCTGGGGACTGTTCTAACACATGAAGGCACTAAGATATTCAATGGAGAAACTGTGGGCATGTCTAGAGTACATCCCTCTTTCAAAAGAGGGATGTAAATTAGACAGATTGAAATTGCAAATGAAGCCGGGATATAAATTTCCCGCGCTTCATTTGCATAATGGCATCTACGTGTTCTTTCGAAAAAGGGTTTTTTGAAAGAAAAACCACCATCTAGGTTTTTTTTCTGAAAGAACCCTGTCTAGATGGTGGTTTTACTTTCGAAAAGCCCTTTTTCGAAAGAACACGCGGCCGCCATTATGCAAATGAAACACAGGAAATTTAAATCCTGGCTTCATTTGCAATTTCGATCTGTCTAATTTAGATCCCTCTTTTGAAAGAGGGTTATAGTCTAGACATGCCCTGTATGTACCTGTGTGTAAAGGAGAAGTAGCAGATGCCCACTGGTGGAGACAGAGAAGGAGCACACTTTCTCTAAATATGGGTAGGGACGCCCTGGGAGCATGACCCTGAGAAAAAAAAGCTAAGAGTGTTCTGGGCAAAGAAACTGTCTTCTGTTGTTTTATTCCTACTGTTTAGGAACACAGGACTTTATACATTCTGTGCAAAATTTTCTAGATTGCATCAAAGAAACACCTGATTCCATTATAAAATTCTCCCCCTAACAGAAATAACCACCTAGGACCCCTCCTCCCCACTCTAGAATTGGCTAACCAATCAGCTAGAGAGGGGTAATATTGTCATATTTCAAAATGACTAAAAGAAAACTTTGCAGCCCATGTTGAAATAATCAAATGGAGGGCATATGTATGTGGACTTGGGTCACTGGAAGTTGTTCAGTAGCCTAGGAGAAATAAGCTGGTAGTCTCAGAGAAAAACAGTTGTTTGGAGATGTCAAGGAATGAGTTGACAAGTTCTGATGTTTAAAGATGATTCTTTCATGTCAGGATTAGAGAACACTTTTGGAGGACAGTGTAGGGGAAAGCTTACACTGCCAATATCCCTCTTGTAGCTTGATTCTGAATACAAGAATTCACTCTAAATCTTGGACTAAACACACAGCCTAGGTAACGAAGCTGCATTACCATTTAGATCAGAAAGGGTGTGTCTAGACTACATGGCTCCGTCGACGGATCCATGTAAAGTAGTTTACTCAACATAGTCAATGAAGCGGAGATTTAAATACTCCCCGCTTCATTAAAATGAAAATGGCCGCCGCGCTGTGCCGACAATCAGCTGATCCGGCACAGCACGTCAGTCTAGACGTGGTGCGGTCGACAAGGGAAGCCTTTGTTGACCACTCCGGTAAACCTCGTTTCACGAAGCATACTGGAGCAGTCAACAAAGGCTTCCCTTGTCGACCACGCCGCATCTAGACTGCTGAGCTGTGCCGGATCAGCTGATTGTCGGCACAGCGTGGCCATTTTTATTTTAATGAAGCGGGGATTATTTAAATCCCCGCTTCACTGACTATGTCAAGTAAACTACTTTACATGGCTCCGTCGACAGAGCCATGTAGTCTAGACACACCCAAAGGCGAACATTTGCAAGAAATTCCTCCTCCCCACCCACAATTCCCAGGCCACAGTGCACAAGGCCACTGCCTTTATTAAGTGGCTGAGAGCTACTCCTGCTGCACAAATCCTGCCCATGGATCCTTGTAGTGGGTGATTCTTCTAGGTCCACAGCCACTCACCATTTGTCGGTGATCACAAGAAAGTCTAGAAAAGCTACATTTCACAGAGCACACAGTGTGAGAATCCTGGGGGCTCTTCCTCACCCATTCTCCTGTGGTTAGAATTGTCCACATCCACAGAGCTTATGGAGAACAGTGGCCACTAAATGCAACACAATAATGCCCATTTCCTTCCACGTTTTTCTGATTCTTTCATGCTCCCCTCAATCTCAGGCTGATTCACATTCCTAACCCTTCTTCCTCTTTCCCGTATTTGGTTGTTATGGCAAAAGCTGGCAAAGCCATGCTTGTTATGACTCATTGATGTATAAGCACTTAGTAAGAAATTCTCCACAAAAAGCAGTAAAGGGAGTCAGGTAGTAACAAGGCAATCAAAAGAGATTACTGTTTTCTCTGAGTCCTGTCTTTCAGAGCAGCTTCACAAAAGGAGGCCACCTTTTGAGGCCACTAGTTGAATATTTTGCACTATGAAAAGTTATGTGGCTGAGACAGGAAATGTAAGGAAGTGTTAGGCAGAATACCCCATAAGAGACAGGGACCAAGACAGCAGCTTCTTGGTGACTGAGCAGTGGTGCCTGTTTGTGCTAAAGGTAATTGCTTGCATGCAGTATGGGGCCATCTCTGTTTAGGTAAGAGGACTTGGTCCCATTTTGTAAATAAGAAAACATTAGAAATCTCAGTGACCAGACTGATCACTTTTTTTCCATTGTAGCTTTTTTCCAACTGAAAATTGGGGGCTCTATTAACTGGAAAAAATTCTGAAAGCATCTGCTTTATTTTTTTCATTCTTGGAAAGCCAAACATTTCTGACTGAACAAAGGGAAATGTTTTCGGTTTCAGTAGTTTTTGATTGTTCAAGGTCAGAATTTTTAAAAAATTGATAATTTTACTTTCTGTCTATTTTCCGTTCTTCATTTTCAGACTAGCTCTGAGCTTTATTCTATGCCTCTACTCCTTCTCCAACAGGAAAGTGAACTAAGGATCTGCTACTTCTTGGAAAAGGGGCACCACAGTGAACACACGTTATTCTCTTCTCAGCATCATTCAGAAAATAAAACCCTGGCCCCAATACCCCATCCCCTTTCTTTTTATTCTATTTTGTAGCCTCTTCTCCTTCACAATCACATTCAGTTCTATTTTTCCAGCATTCTCTTTTGTCTCAAAAGCACCTGACCCACATCAGCAGAGGACAATATGGGCTCTCATGAGAAACACCATCAGAGATGAGACAAACATGTTCCCATTTCTTGCCCTTTAATCAAATTCTGCCCCTTTCAATATAGGGACTATTATATTATATTACATATTGAATGATACAAACTCTCTGGCTCTGTAAATTGGGAAGACAGAGAGACACAATCACAGCTTTCAGCAATGTACTTGTCCTTGATCTGTTAAGGAACATAGTGGTTGCTTATGATCCACTGTCTGCTTGTATTTAGTTAAAATAATTAGAATTTAACAACAGAACCCAATCTGCTGCAGTTATACTCCAGAGGATATTTCTACTTTCAGGCTCTTCTGACAGGGCCTTTTCCTAACATGACTATAATTGAAGACAGCAGCTTTCATCTAACTTCGCAAAGGACTACAGATATTGCCAAGCACAAGTGAGGTCAGTGCTAACCAAATCAGAATTGCCCTGTTAATTTGTTTTTGTAGTTCAGAAATAAGTACTATATTACATGTACACTATGGCATTAGGAATTATATTTGTGCATTCTACTTACTGAACATTGAGGCATGAAATAGTTCAAAAGATAAAAATGGATGCAATGGATGCTTTTCCGCATATGTTATGGAATTTATGTATGCACCTTTGCTCATAGCGTGCCAAAGGGAACACTTTTCACAGTACGAAGCAGTTGCTTAATTAGCACAGAATAATTAAAACTCACTGCAGGGAGAGTAGTATGGCCCAATCGCAATTGTGTAGGGAAAGTTCATGGCTATTGTTTGAGGCCAAAACCAAGTATGTTACCAAAATACGCTATTCAAGATTTTCTTATAGCAGAGAGTTTCCAGAACTGTCCAGAAAACAACTCTAATAATTAATAATCACCAATAATAGCTCATCAACCAATATATTAATTATTTTCACTTCATTTCTCAGGATCAGCTCCCTACAGTCAGTCATACTGATTTATGTGAATACTTGGACCTTTAAAAAGTGCATTTAATATAACTAGACAAGAAAACAAATTTCAAAAGTTCATTAACAATCAAAACTGTTTTAACTACCTATTTGCAGTTTATTTTCTGTGTTCAATATGCCACTATCCAACTTCAATAAACCATATGTCTGCTTCACTCCCAATTTGCATGAGTACAGTATAATTTAGATAAGAACCAATTCCCTTATCTACATATAATGAGATAAACAAGAGGTCTAAAACCTAGGATCTGATCCAAGCCCATTAGATTGGGTTTTATATGCAGATCCCTTAGGCTGAATGCAGTTGGTACCATCTTTTGTAAGCCCAGCAAAACCACCATGTTATGTCCAATGGGGTAAATTACTTTTGAATCAATAAACAAGTCTTATTTATCCTGTTTAAAGCCCATCAACTTTGCACTCAGTTTGTAAATTAATGACTAACATGGTCAGTGAAGAAACTCTATCACTGTAAATATAACAGAACTTGCTCATTAACTATATCTTGTGATGTTTACAAGACCTTACAAGAATAAAATCAGCTTTTAGGGAGACTTAATTTATATTAAATAAAAGTTACATCAAAAATTGTTCAGGTGTCATTGAAGACTCATTGCAAACCTCCCCAAAAGCAACTAAATGTCTGGAACAATTTCCTTAATCTAAGGCACTTGGGTCAAGTATTTTATCCGATAAGCATATGCTGCTGCATTCAAGGTCACTTTCATGTTCAGATCTCTGTGATATATATAAGTAAAGGGAAAGATTAAAGGCAGAGGGGGGATTCTCTTTTTACATTGGTTTAATTCCAACAACTTCACTACAGTTACTCCTGAGTTTGCACCAGAGTTTACTGAGATCAGATTCAGATCTACTGGCTGCCTGAACTCTGAAAGTCCTTTCTTTTGAAGATTTAAGTCTTAAAATGATTTTACTGTCCTTTGTTTCTTAAGCACTATAATAATTACTTGGGAAATATTGCAGCGGTCGTGACAGGGAGATTTGTAGATATGCTGAGAAATGTGGGAGGGGGAGTTGAGATGTGTCAAGAAGCAAGCCAAGGATATGTACAGAGAGGACAAACAGTAAGTCCAAGGACAGAGTGGCTACAGGGGAAAAGTCTCCTGCCATAGCGATATAAGGCAGAGAGGGCGCTTACTATGTGGTTAAAGCATGAGATCAGGCTCTGTTTCTAGCTCTGGCTCAGATTTCCTGTATGACCAAAGGCAAGTTTCTAGACCTTTATTATGTCTCAGTGCCACCACTTGTAAAATGGGGCCAAGACTGGTCCTTTTGATAGCATCAGTTATTTGCCTTGTGATGGGGGTGGGAGAGAGGGGTTATTTTGTTAGCACTGAACAGAGTAGTATTGAGTTCATAGAGCAACCATCACATTAATATCAAGAAGCTCAGAAGGGCTTGCTGATGCTTAAATAGTAATGGTTATAAACCACATGAGAGAAATCTTTCCAAAGGCACAAATAACGACTAGGCACCTAAACTTCCATGGGAAAGGCCTATTAGCCATTTGTGCTTTTGGCAATCTCCCCCTTTGTGAGTCTCAAGCTAAGGGTGTTACAGTTGTGCAAAATACCAGCATCCAGCACTTAAAATAAACAATAAAAATGCATAAAGGAAAAAAAATCATGTAAAAAGTTTGCAGGGGGCCTGCCAATGGGGGACAACTGCAAAGGGGGAACTCGCCTGGACAGGCCATGAGGTTCCTAGGCACGCATGGGGTGATCCTGGGGGTGGCAAAGGCAGCCAGGAGGGCATGTGGAAGCCCTTAATGTTCCGGAATAGCTGGCTGGGCACCAGTGAGTGCAAGCGCAGCACCACCTAAGTGTCAGGTGAACTGTGTCTGCAGCTTATGCATACCTAGGGGACCATGGACTCTTGTACCCTGGGGCCCAGAATTGCTGTCAGTGAGCCTGCCTGCAAGGTAAATTGGCAAGAGCTGGACCTCATGCGCTGGATTTCCAAATACTGCACAGCTGATAGCTCTGCAATGGTGGAGAGACAAGGTCAGAAACTGAGATTTCCCATGCATCACAGTGTGTCCTAAAAGCTATTTAAGAAGGTGTCTCCCTCTGCGATTCACTCAGGCTTCCTTCCCCACATCAGTAGCAGCCAGACCGTACAATGACTGACAGTTGTGACCCAGAAAACTTCTTTGTGCCAGCTGGCAGAGAGTTCAGGTTTGACAGGGATCCCTTGAGACCAGTATATGCCCAATAATTCACCAAAGGGTGGCATGTAAGGTCCCTACCGAGAGACAGTATCCTCCCATCATCACATAATCATTGTGAAATGTGTGTACAGACAATATTTAAGAAGTAATGAATCTACACTGGAGATTGTGTTCTTAAAACATTAAAGTTAAAGGGAAGACGCCAGGAGAGGATATGCCAGTGACAGGTTCTGTTCATGCAGGGAGCAGTAGAGACTTCCCTCTATGTCTGCTCCTATGGAGCCAACAGCTAACCAAGACTGAGAAACTGATCAGAGATCGCAATAGCTTCAGGAAGGAAATCACAGCAGTAAGCTATCCTTGTTTATGAACTAAGATCAAAGGGTGAGTCTAGTGTATCAGGACATGCAGGAGCTTTCACAGAGATGACAAGCTGAGAGTGGGGCTGGTCTCCTGAAAAACAGGATCAGAACTTGCCTGGCTGCAAAAACGCTGGTGAACAGTTTGACAAACTATCTTGTCAGTTAGCTCCAGAATGCTTGTTGCAGTTTTATTTTATAGGTAACCATTTGATTCCACTAGTTCGACTTGCTGCCAGATCTCTATACTGTAGCATGTGGTGTCTCTTGTAACCTGGGAAGTACTACCTCTCTGGTAATAGGGACTCTGTGGCTTGAGGAATGTATGTCTACTGGAATGAGAGCCAGACACTCCAGACTATTGCATAGAGGCCTTGGGATTTGAACTTTGATTATATTGCTAAGCCACAAAGGGACAGAGGAGCCTGCCTACGCTGAGAGGGGAATGCTTGTGCTGCCCATGGCTGGTAGATTGAGGGACTGAACTCATGGAAGGTACAGACAGTGGAGCCGACATTCTCACCAGACCTCTGGGCAAGATTAGGAGGGCTGGCTCTGTGCCCCCACAAAGGGCAAGGCCTCGGGCAGATGGCAAGGGGCTGTGGGCAGCCAGCCCTCAGCGCTGCCTGGAGGTGCCACACTGTCTACCAGCTCTTAGAGCCATCAGAGTGTGCCACAGGACCTCTGGCAGTGTTTCAAAGGCCTGGGGCTCCAGCAGCAGCTGTGGCTGGGAGCTCTGGGCCCTTTTGTGCTGATGGGCCCCAAGGCAGTAGGTAGGCATGGGTACAGGTAGGCGTGGCTCATGCCAAGGGCAGGTGGCAGCGAGGTGCCTCAGACCTCTGAGTATCCCAGGAAGTGCCACAATGGCCCCTGGTTCCTTGTCGCTACTTGTTGTGACTGCCCCCTGCTGGGAGCAGAGGAGTTAGTGCTCTGAGCAACATGAACTATCGTTCCCACATACACAGTTTGGCTTGTATAAGACAATGACACCAATTAGAGTGTTTGCGTCCCTCCTCCTTCCTGGCATCTTGTTTTTTCCACCTGACACCTACACACTGACTAGGCAGTGTTGGTGAGGAGAAAAGGAAGAGAAAAATATGCCTTTTTCCTATGTGACTCCTTACGCCTTTTTCCTATGAACCTGTTTCCATCCAGGCCTTCAGAGAGAGGCTGGCCAGTAAGCCTCAATAAATGAGTAGATTGAGAAGAGATGGGCGGTGTGCCACCTAACAGTTAATATAGATTTAGCCTGTATTAATTTTTTAAGAAGATTCACTGTGGTATGCTATGGATGATAAGCTGCGTCCTCCTCAATCCAACCCCATCCCAAAACATCACTCTTGGACACGTAAGACGCTGCATGAGATCTGAGAAAATGGGGAATTCACAAACAGGGAATTCTATGTTGCAAAGGTTCCCATGGTGCATACAACCCAGTGTTGTTTACTAAGGCCTCCATCCACTGCAGCATTTAAGCACACATAACATGAATCATGCCAGTAGCCCATTAACTTCATTAGGTACCACCCACATGCTTGAATCTATGCACATGCTTAAGGGGGTTTGGTGTATCATGGACCACTACATTAGTGGCAATACTATTAACTTAGAACCACTTCACTGCACTTATGCACAGACAGGTATTGAGCAAGCCCTGCATGGTATTGAGCAGACAAAGGCACAGCAATGTGGGCAAGTCACATAATGAATGGTGCCCTGTAATTATTCCATACGGTGCAATTCAAATGAAAACAATTTGCCAATAATACAAGAGCAGAAGTCTAATGGTCTCATATTGAACCAACTCTATACACCTGTCAGCTGTTTAATTAAATTCCCACCAAATAAAATGTTATTATACCTGGTGGCACAGTGGATAGATTCTCATTTCTACTCTTCTTTATTTGCTGTATTACTAACAATATTGCATATGCAGGGGCCAGACCCTTAGCTGGTATTAATTAATGCACTGCAGTCCATGCTGACATGCTGATTTAGACTATCTGAGGCTGTAGCCCTGAAAGCCAGACCTTAAGAGACTCAGGGCCAGATATTCAATGGTTCTAAATACTTAGTGGCTCCCACTGACATGTATGGTCAGATTTTTAACAGAGCTGAACACTCAAGATGATAAGGTGTCTGGAAATCTGTTCCAGGTTCAAAATTAAACTTAGAAAAAATGTGCTTGCACACCCACATGGTGAAATTCAATTGCCAGGATTTCCCATCGCCTACTTTACGTACAACATAGAATGTTTAGTGACTACATTGATACTGTTTTGGTGGCCAGATACCAGAGTGATGAGTATGTTCTAAAGTTCTAAATAGATAGATGGGCAGACAGGATTAACTGCATTTTAAAAGTGACCACGATTTTCCCTTGAATTTTAGCTTCAGACATTATAAAGCCAGAAGGGTCTATTGTGTGGATTTTGTATGGCCACCTTCACAACACATAAGACTTTCTTAAATTATTTTCTGTTTGAATTAGAGCAATTAGAAAAACATCCAATCTGCATTTAAACATTTACACTGATAAAGAATTCACCACTGGTTCCAATGGTTAGTTATCCTCACAGTAGAAAACAAACAAACAAAAAAACCAAAATGCACCTTATTTCTAGTCTGAATGTATCTTGCTTAGAATGGAGAGGATGCTCCCATTAATGATTTTTTTTTTAAGTTGACAGAAAACATTAGCAAACACTGAGGTGAAGGATAAGTTCCTAACAGGCCCTTTGAAAGCTGCACTTGTGCCTTAACTGAACATAGAAATGAAGAAGGCAACTTCTAATACTTTGTGTTAGGCAGCAGAGATGTCTGGAATTGTCCCTGGAAATTCTGGGCTCAAGTCTATTAACTGTATTGTAGGAAATGAAGTGCCAGGAGCACACTGCAATTAAGCAGACATCCTTACAAAAATATTCCTCTCTTACAGCAATGGTATTTGTTTTCATTGTGGTATACTCATCAAATAACAATTGGTACAGACGTTTCATTCAGCTCCTGGGCCAGTGTATTGCAAAAGGTTTTGGATGCAGTGAAGGAACATGTCATATTAAGTACAGACTTAGGAGGTAGCCCAGAGACAGAGTCCAATAGGGATTGATGGAGTGAGTGTTTAGAGGGCTTTCATTGTGTGGAATGATAAGGGATAACATCAGGGAAAAGCAAAGGGCTTGTCAAAAACCTCGCTACATGAAAAACACACAAGCACATGCTAGTGCTTCCCTTAATCAAGGCCTATATCTAAGCAGAGTGCAAAACAATAATAAGGCAGAGATTCAGTTTCAACACTTCTAAAAGAGCCTGGTTTGGAAGAATGAACGTTTTCCCTTTTGACCCTAACCTAGACCCATCCTATAAACTAAAGATAGCTATGTTATACATCTGAAAGTGGGCTTTTTACAGTCACTTCACTGGTTTGCCCCTAATCACCAGATTGCTGACCCAACATTATATGTTATGCTTACAAAAGTATCTCAGCCACTAAAAACAACCAACCAAACAACCAACAAAAAAACAAAATGTATAGGCATCTGGAAATTGATCTGATCAGCCCTAATATTACAACCTCCATATAAGCTCCAAGGGGCCGAAGTTTGTAATATAATCCACAGTACAGAATCCGTCAACAAGATGAAAGTTCTAATCCTTAACAAATTGCGAAAGTGGATTTAGAGATACATGCTCTGAATTATTTTGTACAAATTGTGTTTTCTTTGCATATCTCTTTCAATTTGTTTAGAACATAGAGTACTTGGATAAACAAAAGATGCCAAATAAGAAAGTTTAGGGGAAGATTTTCAAAAGCATCCAACATAAGACTAACTCTGGTCCACTGAAATCAATAGGAATTTTGACTTACAATTTATTAAGTCAAAATATGGTGGGGAAAGAACAAGTTAGGAACTATTTAGAAAAGCTAAACATACACAAATCCATGGGCCCAGATTTAATGCATCCGCGGATACTGAGGGAGTTGGCAAATGTCATTGCGGAGCCATTGGCCATTATCTTTGAAAACTTGTGAAGATCAGGAGAGATCCCGGATGATTGAAAAAAGGCAAATGTAGTGCCCATCTTTAAAAAAGGGAAGAAGGACAATCCAGGGAACTACAGACTAGTCAGCCTTACCTCAATCCTCAGAAAAATCATGGAGGCGATACTTAAGAAATCCATTTTGAAGCACTTGGAGGAGGGAAAAGTGAACAGGAAGAGTCAACATGGAGTCACAAAGGGCAAGTCGTGCCTGACCAATCTACCACTTCTATGATGAGGTAACTAGCTCTGTGGATATGGGAAAGTCAGTGGATGTGATATACCTTGACTTTAGCAAAGCTTTTGATACGGCCTCCCACAATATTCTTGCCAGCAAATTATGGGAATATGGATTGGATACATGGACTGTAAGATGGATAGAAAGCTAGATAGACGGTCAGGCCCAATGGGTATTGATCAACAGCTCGATGTCAGGTTGGCAGTCAGTTTCTAGTGGAGTGCCCCAAGGATCTGTTCTAGGACCGGTTTTGTTCAACATCTTTATTAATGACCTGGATGAGGGGATGGATTGCACCCTCAGCAAGTTCGCAGATGACACTAAGCTAGGGGGAGAGGTAGATACGCTGGAGGGCAGGGATAGGGTCCAGAGTGACCTGGACATATTAGAGGATTGGGCCAAAAGAAATCTGATGAGGTTCAACAAGGACAAGTGTAGAGTCCTGCACTTGGGACAGAAGAATCCCAAGCATTGTTACAGGCTGGTGCCCGAATGGCTAAGTAGCAGTTCTGCAGAAAAGGACCTGGGGATTCCAGTGGATGAGAAACTGGATGTGAGTCAGCAGTGTGCCCTGGTAGCCAAGAGGGCTAATGGCATATTAGGGTGCATTAGGAGGAGCATTGCCAGAAGATCCAGAGAAGTGATTATTCCCCTTTATTCGGCTTTGGTGAGGCCACATCTGGATTATTGTGTCCAGTTCTGGGCCCCCCACTATAGGAAGGATGTGGACGGCAACCAAAATTATTAGGGGGCTGGAGTACATGAGGAGAGACTGAGGGATCTGGGTTTGTTTAGTCTGCAGAAGAGAAAAGTGAGGGGGGATTTGATAGCAGCCTTCAACTTCCTGAAGAGAGGTTCCAAAGAGGATGGGAAAAGGCTGTTCACAGTATTGACGGATGGCAGAACAAGGAGCAATGGTCTCAAGTTACAGTGGGAGAGGTCTAGGTTGGATATTAGGAAAAACTATTTCATTAGGAGGGTGGTGAAGCACTGGAATGGGTTACTTAAGGAGGTGGTGGAATCTCCATTCCTAGAGGTTTTTGAGTCTTGGTTTGACAAAGCCCTGGCTGGGTTGATTTAATTAGGATTGGTCCTGCCTTGGGCAGGGGGCTGGACTTGATGACCTCCTGAGGTCTCTTCCTGCTCTATGATTCTATGCTTCTATAAGATTCTCTCTTTTCTCTCTTCTGAAGAACTGCAGTGCACTCTGTAGACCGTATCTTGGAGGGAGAAGCACAAGTTCCAGGAGAAAAGTGTTTGGAGGTGGCAACAGGTGATCAGTCTGCATGCTCATGACTTGAATGCAAGTTGCAGTTGTAGCATGTCTGTAAATAATTCTATTGGTAAAGAGCCATTTTATTTTTAGAAATATAGAGTCTTCTCAGGTTGTTACCAAACGCTCTTGGAAGAAGTTTGAAAACCAGTTCAGAAAAGATACAGATAAACTGAATATAGCTAGATAAATAGTGTGTAGATATAATTTCTGTACATTTGAAGACAGTTCCACCTCTTCTGTTGCTTAGGTTTACTTGCATTGCATTTGTAATTTTACTAATGTTTTTAAATAAGATTATATTAATCCTTCTCCCTTTTGTGGCCCCTTTCTTGAAAATCTGATGTGTACTGCATATGGCCTTCAGGCACAATCAAAACTGAAAATGAATATATTCATTTTCTCTGAATTTGTGATGTTAAATCCTAACTGCAGTTTTCACCAAACCACTTCCCACCCCACCGCTCAGCACCCTACAAGACAAAAACAAAACAAAAAGTGGTATTCACCCAGCTACAGTCATTGGCATATACAATTATCACCCTTATTATAATAATGCTCTTCAATAATAACCACAAATGCTTAATTCCCATGGATTGTTTTATAGCAATCATGGATTATGTTGAGAAAATGGTATAATTTATTTTATTCTTAATGGAGTGTGAAAATCTTGTCTGAAAGATTGTCACTTGATGTTCCAGTTATATCACTCAAAAATAAATATGCTTCCATGCTATTAATTAAAAGGGTCCACAGGATGTTCAGCTGACAAGGAACAGGGAATTTCACATTTCAAGCCAAATGAAAGGCAGTGATTCTTTCATTTGAGAGGTTCCTATTATTATTGGACAAAAGCACATTATTTATTATAGCTAGCATAAGGTCACATGAGAAAATATACTTGGCCTTCAAAGACTTTGGTATTCATATAATTAAAATAACTAATCAATAGTGGAAAAGTAGTCAAAAGTCAAATCTTAATGAACTGGAAAAAATTATACTTCAGTTTTCTGTTGCAAATCCCCAATTAGCATATTAAACACAACATCTCCCTATTAAATGGAAAAAATGAATATTGTATTTTGTTTTACTTCTTCTTAGGTCATAACTGTATATTGTGCATTCAACATATGGAGAGATATTAATTGCATTTATAATTAGATTGCAGCAGCTACCTTAATATGGTTTAATTGAAAGAATGTACTAATCTGGTATATTAAATAGTGCATTTTTTCTTATTATATCTGTATTGAAAATATCTCTTTCTCTCTCTTTCTCTCTCAGAAAAACATATCTTTTTCCACTCCATTGTCATCTATTGTTAAATTTGCACAATTCTATATGTGGAAAATTCATGGGGAACACACTGGTTACTGTATGTTGCACAGATCCCTTTTTGGCTAATCCAAAGAGGCTTTGAGCCTGTTACAACTCTCCACATAGAATCCTAGTTCTTTAGCTCAAGCTTTCAGCCCTGGAGTTCCCTGGTCCAATCCCTGGTGTAGGGGCTTGGATGGAAGCCATTACATTTGTATACTGTTCCCAGCCAGCAGTGTTATTCTGAATTTACAAAAGAGTAAGTCTCCAGTCCTGGCTGCAGATAGATCCCTACCCATCCCCAGCACATTTCTGTTGACTTCAATGGGTTCCACAAAGATTGGCCCATGAGTGAGATCAGAATCTGTCCCCTTTATTAAATTCAGCACAGCCACTTGCTAAGAGCACATTTTATTTTATTTTATTTTATTTGTAATGATTGCCATTATCATAGTATCTAAGAACTTCACAAATAAAAAATGAACTTCTCTCCTTTATTATTAAAGTCATAAGGAAGTACCATTATGCTTATTTTCAAGATGGGAAACTGAAACATGCAGAAATTAAAACCTAAATCTGCAAAAGCATCCAGCAGTGGGGGATGGAGGACTTGATTTTCAGAGGTGCTGAGTACCTGCTCTTCTACTGATGTAATGGATTTAGCTTTTGTTGATGGTAGATCAATGTAGCTTCGTATCTAGTTATACTAGGAAAGTAACTTAGCATGGAAAAAGCCATAAACAAAAGTGAAATGACATTGGAGATATAATGATTTTTTTTCTAGCCAGGGTTAAGTCTAAGGAATTCCATCCAATAGGTGCAATGCATGTCAATGAGAAAAGTGACCTTCCAGAATTTATTTCCAAAACAAAACAGTTTTAAAAAGAATAAAATCCCCATTTAACTCTGTTATTCATGAAAAATCAGCATCACACCTTTTCCATGTACTAGCAGCAGACAAGAGCTTCACAGATCAAAGGAGAGAGAGATGGGCCTTAAAAAAATAAAGTTGTTTTTACATCAGCCATGTGAACCAGCATATAACCAAGTGTTTATATTTAGCTGCTCTCAGAAAAGAGAGTGTTCTCCCTCATTTGAGAGTTGAATACAGAACATCTTTTACACAGATTTACAGGAGCTTGTTAGCTTATTCATCAAGTCCAGCTGAACTACACCTAGGCTGTGTCTACATTGGCACCCTTTTCCGGAAAAGGGATGCTAATGAGACAAGTCGGAATTGCAAATGCAGCGGGGATTTAAATTTTCCCCGCGGCATTTGCATGAACATCAACTGCGCTTTTTTCGGCTCGGGGCTTTGGCGGAAAAAGCGCCAGTCTAACAGCGGCTCTTGCGGAAAATAAAGCCTTTTCGGAAGATCCCTTATTCCTGATTTTAAGAGGAATAAAGGGATCTTCCGAGAAAAATTTATTTTCCGCAAAGAGCGCGTCAGACTGGCGCTTTCCGTCAAAGCTGAGCCGACAGCCATGTTCATGCAAATGCGCGGGAAAATTTAAATCCCGCTGCATTAATTCGACTTGTCTCATTAGCATCCTTTTCGAGAAAAAATGTAGACACAGCCCTAGGGTATGTCTAGACTACAAGCCTCTTTCGAAAAAGAGTGTCTAGACTAGAAGCAGATTTTTCAAAAAAGCAAGCTACTTTTTTGAAAGAGAGTCTAAACGTTCTCTTTCAAAAAAGCACAGTTTGCATTCAATAGCACCTTTTTTTGAAAGAGTACTTAAGAAAAAAGGTGTTATTCCTCATAAAATGAGGTTTACCATGATTGAAAAAACTGCCGCATTTTTTCGATTTACTTTTGAAAGAATGCAGATGCAGTCTAGATGCAGGTGAAGTTTTTTTTAAAAAAGGCTACTTTTTTCGAAAAAAACCTGTAGTCTAGCCACACCTCTAATGGAGAGCAAAAGGGGTAACAGTGACTGTCTACAATCTCTGTCTTCAAAGATGCCAAGGGTCCCTTGGGAAAAATTAGAACAGCTTGGGATCTGCTTTAACCTGTGCTGGTAGATGGCAGTGTCAACAATGTTGAGCCCCCAGAACAGTAGAGAGAGACCGTTTCAAAATATCTAGCACTTTTACAAATCCATTCTTGGAAATGTAACTGATATAAATAAACCATGTAGGTTGACCTTCTCTTACCGTTTCTTTCTCCTAGAGGATATAAAATATTCCTATTGCTTTTCACTGGATCGCTTGTGGGGTCAATAAAACCTGTTGAACCAATAGACAATAGCTCTGAAAATCTTAAGCTGGAGGAAACTTGTCTTTGCTGAATTTATCTCTTCACTGTTTATGATGGGCCATAGCGAAATCAACAGAGTTCTGTTGGCCTGTCTGGCTAATGTGGCTATTTCTTACAGATCTATCACCTTTGGATAAAAATAACATTATTTCCTGAACAGCCTTGTAGATATGTAAGTAAACATCCATACAAAGCAGATATCATTTATTTATGCTTCTAAAAAGTGAACATATACACACACAGATGGCATGAAAGAAGCATTTCTTCATTTTCCAGTCACACATTCCTGTGCTTCTTTTAATGCTCTTCATTTTGTACATCGGGTTAGAAGGGGCAAGACTGCACAGAATAAAAAAAAATCAACAAACAGCCAAGTCTTCAGTGCTAGTACAAATGTGATCCTGATTGGTAATAATGATCAATGTCCTTTTCTAACTTGATTCTTGACACCGTGACATTCAGTTTTTCTTTTCATTTTTGTTTTAATATTTGTGAGTACAGAGAGAAGCAAATAAGTTGTTTCATTCAGGAATCGGGGCATGATTCCGATCCTAGTTTATTCAGTGTAAACCAGGAATAACTTTACTGAGTTCAGCGGCTGTTCTAGAGGTCATGCTAGACTCTCTTCAAACATATAGGAAGAGAGAGAGTCTCTGTCCCAAAGTACTTGCAATCAAAATAGATGAAGCAGACAAATGAAGAATTTTCATAATGGTTTTACAGATGGGAGGGACACTGATGCACAGAGATGAAGTAGTGTTCATCAGGTCATACTGGAAGTCTCTGGAGGCACTGTGAATTACACCTAGATTGCCTGAGCTCCAACCTAGGGTCTTTATCTTAAAACGGTTGTTCCTGTCTTTGGGAAAGCAGTCTTCAATCCTACAGCTTTGAAAAACCAAGAAGCTTTAGATAAGCCTTCAGTGTGTTTTCAATTCACCTGCAATTTTCAGCGAAAGCCATTTTCTTCCTAAACTAAAGCCAATGGGCTCTCTGACCAGCATAGTTTTAAATGTATTGAAATCTGTTTTAAATACAAATCATGGAAAGATATTTTAAGAAAGAAAACTAATCCTAAAACAGGCCCTCTAAAAAGATTAATAAAAATCTCTTGTTTCTTGCTTGCAAAGTTGTGGATTTTATTGCTGGCAATTCTTAATAATAGACGTACTCTGTACTGTAATATTAGTCTACCTCATCCTAGTGCTGCAAAATATGCCAAGCTTGGGAGAATAAATCAGCCATCTGGGCCTGCAGGTGTTTACAATATAGAATAAATTAAGAAGTGAAAAGGCATTGAGAAGGTTACAGTTGAATAATTACTGTGGAAAGCTGAAAATGTTATGTACAAGTTCAACCACTGAAGATGCATTACCCTGCCCTTTTAAGATTAGTTTCCACTCTTGTTTCATTAGCCCTCCTGTCCGACAAGCTTCGCTTTCCTTCAAATATAGTCTCCCCACAGAGTGTCTGCCACAATTAAGCTGTGCTGATCCTCATTTTTATAGTTATTTTTTGTTGTTTAGCTGATGTGATAAATTCAGTTATGACCGTTGAAAGACTCCAGCTTGTATTTCCCTCCCCATGACAGGTTGTGTCATGTGAACCCCTGCTGGCTTGGTTGTTCATTTCATGCCTTGTACATTTCAAGACAGGCTGTTGTACTTAATCATAATCAGAAGAAAACACTGAAATGCTTGGGACAGGATGCAGAGCAGACACATTAGAACCAGCTCTATATGATACAATCCTGCTCTGTTTAATAGCGGGAGCTTTGCATTTCACTTCACTCAGTTCACGATCTCTACTGAGCACTCAACCAGTCATCACCATATGTCAGCCACAACAATAAACAATAAAAATTTCTCTCAGTGGTCTTAGTATGTGTCTCTTCATCCAATTTATTTTCCTTGTGTTGCCCATTGGTCAAATTTCAGGTTGGCATGAGAAGGCACATGCCTAATTATCATCTATACATCACATCAGATTTGATATCATATATTGCTGTCTACTTTTAAATGGGAATGGGCAGGATTTCTTTTTACAGTGTAAGTTTATTTTAACTTCACTTAGTGTTTCTTAAATTACCTTCTTCAGACAGTCCCAGATTCTAGTAGTCATTACAAAACTAGATATTTATACAGATATAAGAATATTCAGATTTATAATATTAAAATATATAAGCAAGCGTTTTGGTGAGGATATAAATCATCAAACTTCAGGGCATATGCAAATTATATCTCTTGAGGATTAGGAGGAAACAGTCAGTGAGCAAGTATGCACAGATCCCTACTGCAGGATCTCTTCCTCTGAAGAAGCTGGTAGTATAAAAGACAGGTCACTGGATTACATAGCGCTGGTCTGATTCAGTATAGCAAGTCATATTTCCTCATTATGTTTTAATCTCCAGTACTGAGAGAGATTCAAGGCCCTTTATTAATGTTTCTGTAGCAGCATTCTTTTGTCAACTTAAAAGGTCCTTTAGAAAAGATCCTTTAGAAAATATGTCAATTTCTCCTCTGTCTCTTTATAGCCCTTGATAAAAAGGCCTTTGATGTTTTTTGTTTCTTCCAGAATGTATTTGGTTTTTATCTAGAACTATTGATAAATCTGAATTGATAAATGCTTGCTAGGCTTGTTCTGCAAATAACAGTCTTCTAGACTCGATAAGATCTGAAGTTCTAATATAAAAATTTGGCAGAAAAAAAAGCTTTTATTAGAAAACCCCAGACACAAATTTGCCCTTTATATATCACAAAGAGACAAAAAGGCACATGCCCGGTTTTTTTCTTTTGCAAGTCATTTCTAAGACTCATGAATTGCATTTTCAATCTATGCTGATAACATTCAGTTGAATTTTCAAGTTTTTCCCGGGGACATTGACTTTTGTGTTTAATAATGTATGACCAAAATAAAAAAACTAACCACATTATTATTCCCTGATACTAAACATTGAATCATAGAATCATAGAGCTGGAAGAGACCTCAGGAGATCATCAAGTCCAGCCCCCTGCCCAAGGCAGGACCAATCCCAACTAAATCAACCCAGACAGGGCTTTGTCAAGCTGAGACTTAAAAAAAAATTCTAGGGATGGAGATTCCACCACCTCCCTAGGTAACCCATTCCAGTGCTTCACCACTCTCCTGGTAAAATAGTTTTTCCTAATATCCAACCTAGACCTCTCCCACTGTAACTTGAGACCATTGCTCCTTGTTCTGCCATCCGTCACTACTGTGAACAGCCTTTCTCCGTCCTCTTTGGAACCTCCCTTCAGGAAGTTGAAGGCTGCTATCAAATCTCCCCTCCCTCTTCTCTTCTGCAGACTAAACAAACCCAAATCCCTCAGTCTCTCCTCATAGGTCATGCGCTCCAGCCCCCTAATCATTTGGGTTGTTGGAAGAACTAATTCCTACCTAAACTCAAGAATTGCTCTGTGAAGATTAATTTTTTCCTCATGATGCTTTTTCCCCACAATAGTGAGCAAACATGGATTCCCTTCTTGTTTCTGCTTGCCATTAATAGCATAGCCAACTCAAATGGGGCTCCTATCAATAGCTGCAAGGATTAATTATTTGGTATACTGTCCACTTGAGGGGAGGAATTTGCTATAAAACAAAATGCAAATACAAAGAGGGGTAGCCATATTAGTGAGTGACTTTAAAAACAATGAGCAGTCCTGTGGCACCTTAGAGATTAACAAATTTATTAGGTCATGAGCTTTTGTGGGTAAAACCCACTCATTTGATGAAGCGGGTTTTATCCATGAAAACTCACTAAGATCTAATACATTTGTTAGTCTCTAAGGTGCCTCAGGACTGCTTGTTGTTTTATAGTCAATCCCAGAAATTGACAGTGTATACCTGGAGCTGGCAAATGCCTGTTAAACGGCTTTCATTACCATGGCTCTTTCACAGGTTCAGTGCTATGCTTTAGGTCTGGCAGGCTTTTTCAGTTTTAAGTTAACTGGATGAAATGAAGCTATGGAACAGGGATTGAAAGAAGTTTGTGGGGAGTTGGACATTAAGACCCGGTGGTACCCCAAATTTTCAATTGCTCTATGCAGCGGTATAATGTGTGTATGGGTAAGGATGGCCCTGCCCTCCTGGAACAAGTTAAAGTGGCTACATGGCTAGGCTAAGTGTTCATGGATGGAGCAATTCCTACTCAGTTCTCTGGCCCTCTTTACACAGCACACACCGGTTCCCTATATCCAGCTATAATCAAACATGATTGTCTGACAAGCAGGCAGACACATCTATCTGTCTCCATGATCCTTTTGGAGATTTTGAGTAGAAATTAATGCCAGCTTTACATTGTTCTTATGTATAATTCAGTCTTCCACTGAAAAGTGGATCTGTGAGAGGAGACAAATATTTACACTCAGAATCTTACATGTAATTTTAATGATTGACCTTTTATTTTATACTCGCTGAAACATTTTTAATTGGATTCAATGAAAACTTGCAGATTCTTTTCATGTTTAAGTCAGACCATGGTTATGTTAGTAGCTGTTTTAAAGGCTTATAAGGTTTGGGATTTGAGTGGCAAGCGTAATTTATTTTTTATTTTGTGACGGTCTGCATTTAATTTGAAAAATAAACTACATTTTTTTATATTTGCTGCTTGCCACTAAGAATTAGGAGAGATTAATGTCTCTGCATGAAGCACTTTTCATATTTTGTCTTTTATGCTGGTAATTTAGCCTGCTTGTTTTATCACTTCAGCTTGTCTAACTCAGATCAATGGGAGCTTGAAATTAAGTCAAAGTAGATACCACATTGAGAAAGATAATGTGAAAATATAGGTATATATGGGCGAGGGGAAAACAATTTCACTGCACTATAACACAGCAGGCTGTATTTTACAATTGCATCAAGTATATGATACTCATTCATATCATCTTATCCATGAATGGTCTTAATTCAATTACTTTTTGAACAGGAATAAATATACTAGAATTATTTAGCTCCTGAGCCAAAGGCCATCTGACTTGGGAGGCTGTGGTCCTTAGTGAACAGAGCACTGCACTGGGACTCAGGCATTTATTCCCAACTCTGCCTCAGGCATGCTGGTTGATTTAGGTTGCGTTATGTCATCTCTTTGTGAGCAGGTGGCTTAGGAAGCGGGGAGGAAGTCATGACATGAAATGAGATATTATTTATCCCCACCACTCTCGTAGTTTTGGAGGAAAGCACTACATTGTATATTTACCTACTGGTCTGTGATCTTAAGGCACATTTTTTCTGTGTAGCAGAAACACAACTATGTGTGTTCCCTCAGATCACACATAGCATTGGTACATCCATGACTGAAAAATAACGCACAGCTATGTGAGCATAGAAAGCCTGCACACAGTTGAGATGTCAGTCAGAAAAAGACAGGTGCAGGCAATGGTCCGACAGACTCACCGAGCCTGGACAAGATGGGGGGGGGGGGAGGCGGGTAGCTCTGCTCTCCCAGAAGGGAGGGAGCCTCGGATGGAAGGGGCAGCCAGCTCTCAGCCGTGACCAGATCGTGCCATGCCCTTCCCCCCCCCCCAGCCTCCTAGAGCGCACTGCGGCTGTGGAGTGTGTCATGCAAGGCTCTGGCTTCAATTTAAAGGGATCTTGGACTCCAACCTCTGTTGCTGCCACAATAGCCCTGGGCCCCTTTGACAAATGAGTTACTTGCACTGAAGGCCAGAATAAAATAAGATTAAGCACGCTTTGAAAATATTGTTAGAACAGGACATCATTTTAACCTTTTTTTGGAGGGGGGAGGGGGGAAATAATGCTTGTTCCCATTCCCCCCAGTAAAACTGGAAAATGAAAAATGTTATGATATTTTGGTCTATCTTTTTACTGTCGCCCCCCTTTCCCTTTCTCCCTCCTTTTTTGGAGAAAATGGAATAAAGGAAAAGCTTGCACACAAGCCAGTCCTTGCCTTCCGGTCTCAGAAGTGCTGCAGAGTAGATTTGTTACTTAGATTCCAAAACTATTTAGATCACTAACTTGTGCCTATACTAACCTCCCCTCTCCCCAAAATCCCACAAATATTTCAAACCATTCAAGTGTTGACATAATTTCACCACCAATAAAAGACTTGACATTCTCACAATTTGCTGCCACCTTGGCAGAGTGTGGATTCGTAGGAAAGCAATATGTGCTAGGACAATTTTATTACAAGAGGCATTTCTACAAACAATAACAATCACCTTGTATGGCTTATGTTGAGACTGTAAATAACTAGTATGGAAAAATCTATTTTGCTTAGACAGAAAGTGCTCAGAGAGAGAAAGACAGTGCACATGTGTATAGAGAGAATGCCATAAGCCCTGCATTGCTATTGGTATGCCTATCCATGCTTAAAAAACAAAGAAACAAAACCACACCATCACATGCAATGTAGACATACCTAAGATTGTGGAAGCTTTGGCTGACATGGTTTCTGTTTGCAGGTGTTACCTTTTGACTGTTGAAAATGGTTGAACAAGCTCTGCTCAGAGATTAAGACTGGGCGTTTAGGAAGAGGGGGAAAATTTCATGTAAGAATTTCACCCAGCCTACCTTACCCAGAAGGTGGGGTAGGTTCTGTAGTGGACTAAGTGATGGGGCATTTGCCTCAGGAGTGTAGGGTTGGGGGCTTGAGTCCTGCTCTCACCCATTATGGGAACAGATGGACAGCCAACAGAGGCTGCTAGGGATGGAAATTTGGGCTGGAAATATCCTGCACCATGAAAATGAGCCTTCTGGTGTAAATTGGTTTTGATTTGCTTAGTGATAGATTATAGAACATCACCCTGGATATGTGTGTAGGACATTATGCAAAGGTTTGCTTGCAAAATGTGTGCAGTGTCTAGCCAAGGATGATGCATTACCAGGATATGGTGTTCAAGGCCTTAAACAAGAAGTGTCAGGACAGACTCCAGCACTTCTATTACTATTGCTTGTTACCAGCATACAATAATGCTGACCCAATGCCCTCCAAAAACTGCCAAACCAGCATACAAGAATTACTTGAACCCTGGCGCCTACTGGGTAGTTCTCTTATAAATAATTCTAGTTCTGTCACATAATCTCCATCCCTCTAATTGCAAAATGGCAATCCCATGTATCTAGCTCACCAAGGGGCTGTGAAAATCAATGAGCAACATTTGTATAGATGAAAAGATACAGCTTTGTAAAAGTCAATATTATTTCCCCTGACACGTGAGGGGAGCAGAGAGCACTGCACTGGAAAAATTCACAGTCGTTTCTGTATTCTGTCCCCTTTGCTAGAGCACAGTATTGTTCTTTTTCCCCAATATAACAAAAACTTTTTATTTCATTTGCATGAAATATAAAATTACCTAGATTGTCATGCTTATCAAAAAGCAGAGGATGGATTTTTACTGTCCTACGCAGAGAACAAGAAAATGCCTTCCCAGATCACAGAGTGGCACTTACTCTTTATGAAAGTTAATAGCCCAGCAGCTACTGGGTTTCTTTTTGCATTGTTGTGTCTTTCCAATCTACATCTTGTATTAGCTTGGGAGAGCAGACGTCTGGCAGATGATGTATTTAGTGTCACAATCTCTTTAGATTCCAACGTACGCAATATGCTGATAAGTGGAAATCACAATTTTTGGTTCTGTATTCTGCTGCAAGCATGAACAAAACATTGCATAGAGCTGATTCAAAATGACTGGCAGACATCCTCCTGATTTGGGACATGGGCTTCTTAGCTAGCAGATTAGTTGTTCTTTACCCAATACTTCCCTTGGGACTGATCCTACATGATGCTCAACATCTTGCAAGATTGGGCCTTTGCCCAGGCATTGATTTCCCAACAATTTTGGATTAAAAAGGCGGGCATTTACTTTTAAATATTTATAGAAATTTCCCCTGGCAGGAAAATACTTCAAAAGAGGTTGGCCGAAAGCTGAAAATTACTAGAAGACCTTCTTCAAAGCTGATTTTATATTTAGTAATTCTGGGGCTAGAGAATACAAATGTGGGAAAATCTGCCATACTAGTTCCTTGGGATTCATGGGCATAGTGGTCTTTGGTTTTTATTTACATCGTTTTGCCCCCTGTTGGCATGGATCTGAATCTGGGGGTGTGTCTTGACTACAGGGTTTTTCCGAAAAAAGTAAATCAAAAGAACGTGGCAGTTTTTTTGACCACGGAAAACCTCGTTTTATGAGGAAGAATGCCTTTTTTCAAAAGTGCTCTTTGGAAAAAAGGCACTATGTAATGCAAACTGTGCTTTTTCTAAAGAGAGCATCCAGACTGCCTGGGTGCTTTCTTCCGAAAAAGTGGCTTGCTTTTTCAAAAGTACTGATTGTAGTCTAGAGGCTCTTTTTCAAAAGAGGCTTTTTCGAAAGTATCTTTCGAAAAGGCCTCTTTTGAAAGAGGCTTGCAGTCTAGACATAGCCTAGACGTAGCCTGGGTAAACCTAAAATCTCAGAGTAAAACCCTGTCAAATCCCTAAGGAACTAAGGCAGGCTAATCCTCACCCTGGGCCTGCACCACTCCAGAATGTGGTCAGCATATCCAGCAGTGTCTCCTGGGTGGGCGGAGGGAAGGGCATGTGCCTCTATGTGCTGCCCATTAACCCTCCTACCACATCCACAAGCACCAGTACCACACCCCATATTGGCCATGGTTACCCATTCCTGGTGAACAGGAGCTGCAGGTCAGTAGCTACAGGCAAGAGCAGCATGTGGAGACCTCCTGCCCCACCTCCCCCATGGAATGCAGGGACAATGCAGCCACTTCCAGGAGTGATACGGGGCCAGGGCAGGGGGGAGCCTGCCTTAACCCCACTAGGTTGCTGGACTGTTAGTGGCTGACCTCCCAGTTTGGCTTCAGGAGCCTCCAAGAGATCTAGCCAGGTTCCAGGACACTCCCAAATAGTCTTCTACACATGGATGGAAAAAATGTTGAGTACCAATATCAAGGTAATGTGCAGATGTGCACCACCAGTAAAATCACAGCCAGCGCAGTTCGGCATTTTAGAACTCACTGCTCCAAGAATTACATTTAAGCATAAGAGCGAGATACCAATTATGAAATGCACACACCAGTCAAAAACCTAAAACAATACAAATTGAAAGAAGTAAAAGAAGTAACAACAACAACAACACAAGTATGTATCTGGTTGGGAGGTGAATGTGAGAGACAATGTGTGCTTCTGTGAGAGTGACAGAGAATTACATTGTCCCTTTACATAGGCTGAGCACATTCAGACACAGAAGCAGCCACCAGCAAGCTCTCTCCACTAAGAGCCCTGCCCCCCTCAGGTGCAGATGGGATATGGGATGGGGCTCCCTCACATCAGTGGCCTGCACAGCAAGCAGGAGGTTCCCATGGGGCAGTTCAAGGCAGAGGGCAGGAGAAGCATTGCACTAGGGGAAGGGGGATCTCAAGTGCATGCACCTGTTAGCCTCCAGGCCAAACCAGTCAGGATTGACCTTCAGAAGCTCCAGGATCGAGTAGTAGATCCTGTTCTACTCGTTGGTGACCACTGGCTTAGACCAGCCTAGGTATGAGTATGATCAGGCTTGAGTAAATGAACTGCCACGGCCAGTTCTCCTTGAATCGTTCTATTAAATTAACTTGAACACTTGAGGAGTTAAATCCTTACTGACAGATTTATTGTAGAGGCATCACATCCAAAAGAATTTTTAATCTGTGTTCAGTTTGCCCCCTGTTGTTCGGCAAAAATAAAGTTTAGTGGCGATACTTTATGTCAACACTCATCTGCATTGCACAGATATGTTATTTGCTTATGAGGCAAATCAGAAGCTGGTTAATTGCATCAAATTTCTCACTGAAAAGGCTTTTAAACTACCCTCAAATATCATCAAGGCTGAGACTAAACATGTATTTGAATATTCTCTGCAGTTCTGTGAAGACAAAACTGCTGATCTAGTTGTTCTAGCATCTATGATTGATCAAAAGAAATGCAAAATTTTAATCCTAATGTAAACAAACAGATGAGCTATACTCCAAAGAGGGTAATTTTGTAGAGCACTGATTTTTTTCAGTCTCTTTAATGTTTGGGGCCTAACATAATACACCAAAGTCCCCACTTACTGCTCTGGTTTGAAACTATTTTGATGGCTTTGGACCATATCACACCTTGTAATTCTTTAGCATCTGCAAATTCAATAGGAATGTTCAAGATTTTATTCCTTGCTGGGATCTCAAACTTTTCTTATTTATTTTATTCTCTGAATTTCCACTTACCCAAGAAGCAGTTTTCCCATAGTAGTCAGTCACAGTGGTCTTTTCTTTCTCATAAATGCTGTCAGTTGAACATGTCCATTTGGGTGGATACCCCATAGAACAGTCATTGGATAGCCCTATCCCACCAAAATCCTCTTGGGAGAAAAAGCCTCCTTTGCGGTACAAATCAACACCCACTGAGGTCCTCTCAATATTAATGGGCTTTGAACCTACTTAAGCCTACTTCGGCCCTCCTTACTCTTGCCTTCTAATACCTTAATCTACAAGCAGAAGTGTCAAATTGAAACCCTTGCACTAAGATTTTCAAAAGATCCCAATGGAGTTAGGCCTCCTGCTCTGACTGAAATTGAATGGGGAGTGTACACTGATTCCCTAAAGCTCATTTGAAAATTCGAGACTTTGCTGGCTGAGTGATATGAGGCATCACACTCAACTCAAAGGCTTTTCTCTGTTTGTCTTTGAAATAGCACCTTGGAACAATTCAAAAATTTTAGGGAATATTCTGAAGGGGGGCAAGGTGCTCACCCCACAGGAGCTACAAAGGGTGTTGTGAAAATGCATGGTAAACCAGTTTACTTGATGGACAAATTTTGCCTTATTCTCTGATATTTCACAGTCACAGTGTAGCTTCCCCTTATTTTTTCTTTGTTCCAAACCACTCAAGGATTTTTTTCTTTTTAGACAGATATAATTTTTCCATCTCTGAACCAAAGGCAGGCAGTTTGCTAGGATCATCCAGCACTCAGCACTCCAATTCTGAGCTGTGCTGGGAAAGTGTGATTATGCACATAAGTCACATGGCAACATTTCTGCTCCCTTCCTGGCTGAATGCAACTCATAATTAGAAGAAGTTAAAGCAGCCAGTGGGGCTTTAAATCTCTAAGGGAAAGGTAGAAGAGAAGCAGGGTTCATTTCAATTACTCTCTTCGAAGATCTGGCAGAGGATGAGTGATTTGCACTAGCTACATTGTTGATCTATCTAGAATAGGATTAGGTGGGATAACATGCTACATATTTTCTCAGTGGAGGCAGATTCAGAAAATGTAGCCCCATATTTATCCTATTTATGCCTCTGGATCAGTCAATTTTATTCCCTGGACTAAAATCCTAACTAATTCTCAAGTCAGGAATTCACGTCCTCCCTCTCCTTCTTCCATAAAGTCATTCAAGGGCAAGTAATGCACAGCTCCACCCTGGAAGCGTGGGAGAGGTGCATGGCTGAAGGGGGAGTGCAGGGAGATGGCTGCTCAAGAACACAACAGACCTCCTATACAGTCTGCTCCTACTTCCCCGCCAGAGGGCAGCATACTTCATACCCTCTCCGTGTACCAGGCCTAGGCCATGTCTATGCTACGAGGCAACGCAGGAGTAGCTATGGCAGCACAGCCATCTAATATAGATGCAGCAGATGCACCACCTCCCAGAGGTACACCACCTCCCAGAGTAATCCTGGCAATGCCAGGCAGACCCACTCTTCTCTTGGCACAGTTGCATCTACAGAAGGCTTTTAGCCAGCATAGCCCCTCCCCCACAGCTCTGCAGACCAACACAGCTATACCCACACAATTTTGTACTATAAATCTAGTCTTATTCCAACAGCCAAAGCACAGCAGGGTGGGTGAGGGCATGGCTCTGCCATCTTTTTTGGCCCATGCACACCCTGAATATTGGGCCTGCAATGGTGCCTGGCCTTTACATGGGAGAAGAAGCCACCCTTGTGCAGCCTGGGCATGCACATCTAAGAGTGTGTTAATCTGGTCATCTGACAGAGCAAGGTCTAGAACTGTATTACAGTGGTGAGAAGAGAATAGGCACTGCACATATAGCTACATGCTGCAGAGACAGGCAGGAGGTCACTATATGCCACACTGAAAAGCTCTGGCAGCAGGAAACAGCTCTGGTAGCAGGGAATTTGTCTGTTGCCTCCCCCAAACAGACCCTTTTCCCCACTGCTGGAGCATTTCACTGCAGTGGGAGGCAACGGGACAGTTATACTGCTAAAAATAGACGTGGAATATCGTGTAGGGTATATACCCTGGGGAGTGGAGGCACGCAGGACACAGTATGTGCCTAAGGCATTTCTCGCTGCCTACGCTGCTATTTATACCCATGGTTTCTGGGTGTGTAGTGTGTGTACTCTATGCCTCACCATAAGTGTACACAGTGGCTACCTGATCATGCCTCACAGAACAGAAAGCTGGGGATCCCTTCTATACTCACAATAGCTAACTGAATTTCCACACATGGCCTTGCTTATTTAAGGAAGAGTTGGAAAAAAAATGAGCCCCAGCATCTGTCATATGGATGGACCACAGACTGTCTAGATCCTGATGAGACAACCATCCCTAGAGTCTAATAAGCTATGTCTACACTACAGGACAAAGTCAAATTAAGATACACAACTTTAGCTATGTTAATTGCGTAACTGAAGTCGACGTACCTTAACTCAACTTTTGGTGCTGTCCACAGCATACACTTTCCCTTCGACTTCCCTTACTCCTCGTGAAAGCAGGACTACCGGCATTGACTGGAGCGGCGCGCCTCAGTTCGAATTAGCTGTTGACCTGCTAATTCGAACCCTGAAAGATTGACAGCGGCAGCTTCGATCTTCCTCTGTAGTGAAGACATACCCTAAGTTAATCATTTTAATTAGCACCAAATGGATCTTGACCCCTATAATTCTACTAAACTTCTTTTGTGTCAGAACCACTCTAGTTAGAAGGGCTGTGCTCCAGGGTTTCATAATATATCAGTATACTGAGAATTCCCCTCAGAGTTCAGGCTCTAATTTGTTTTCTTCTCTTGCATACTGTGCAACTGTAGGATTTTGTTCTTTTTAAAAAACAATCAATGAAATAAAAGGGACCAGTTACTCAGCTGGCGAAAATCAAAACTGAGCTCCATCCCCTGTGAGTATGGCACAGGGTATGTAAAAAAGAATGTATCTGGGGAGTTACATTTGTATTTAACAGATCAATAGTTAAAAATACATTTATGCCACTCTTTGCATGCACAGTGAGCAATTCAGCAAATACTAAGTCATTGGGGAAAAAACTGCTTGACAAACTTCAAGATTCTGAATTAAACACATAGGAAAGAATGAAATTTGAAGAAAGTTTAATTATATTTTTAAAGAAAGTACAACATTCACATTGTCCCGCTGTATATTGTTCTATTTGCATCCCTTTCTATTAGCACACTAAATTCATCACATCCTGGTTTATAACATGCTGTAATGTAACGCACTGCGGTAGCTCCCTACTGACTAATATAAGTTAGCTAATTCAACTATAACAAAAGCTTGACAGATGGGAAGCCAACAGAAATTGCAGGAGGCTGTTGATCTAATTTCTGTCCCATTCTATACCAAAATACACAACTAACAATACGACAATTTTAATAGGCTAAATATCACTGGGAGAGGTTTCCTAGGAATGTGAGAAAGTCTCCATTTCTTGGAGCCGTTGGCCTTGTCAACACACAAAAATTGTAGCACTTCTGCTATGTGAGTACCGCTAAAGTAGTACAACTGGTCCCTGAGTTGCGAACGGTCAAGTTACGACCGTTCGCATTTACGACCAAAGCTCCCATGGAGCGGTCGTAAAGGCGGTCCCCAAGTTACAAACCCGACCTGCGCTTACGAACAGCACGGTCGCTATGTAAATCAATGGGGTCCAAGTTACGAACAGATGGAGTTACAGCCAAGTGTTTGGTCTGTAATTCGTTCGTAACTCAGGGAGAGGCTGTACTGCTTCATCCCCTCCCCCCAACTACGCTCCCATGGGGAAGCACTCGTACTGATATAATAGAATAAATTACACCGAGGATTATATCAATTATTTCAGTAGAAAATTCCTTCACTAATTGAAATAAATTGGTACAGAAACATGTAGGTGAGGCCTTTAAAACAAGATTGGATGACCTTTTAAAATAATGTTATATTTCATTCACTTATATCTTGATGGATTAAGATTTCATCCAGCATGCCTGCATCTCTTGCCTCTGTTACATAGGAAGTCAGACTAGCTGATCAAAATAATCCCTTCTGGCCTTCAAAGCTAGGAAACATCATTATCAGAACTGGTTGAATATTGCAAAAACAACATTTGAGAACATTCATTCAAATTCCAGGAATATGGGTAGTTGGATTGCATTTGTACCCTCTGTTATCGGGCAAATATTTACACAGCTTGGATTTTGTTCTCAAAGATTTGAGTGGTGGCCGTTCCTTCTTTACAGCGTGATCTGAAATATTAACTAGTCATCATGAGTTAGTTCAAGCATCCAATCAGGAAGCAGAAAGAAAACCCAGTGATGCGGGTGAACACCACAGGCTGAAATTTGTTTGCAGAGCTATTCTGAAAATGCTTGCAAATGTTGCATGCATTTGTAGACATCAAGCAACAGAAAAAAAAACCCCTTGCATTTGTTGAATTTACTCACCATGAATATCTGAACTATCTTTGAGTGAAGCCCTTGGGGGATGGGATTTACTCTGTGTTTGTATATTGCTTAGCTCAATGGGGTCTGACACCCAGGTGCTACTGCAATACAAATAATATAAATATAATATTTTTCAATACTTCTCAATACTTTCTTTCATTACCCTGTAAATTCTCGTGGTACCTTCCCCCTTTTGCATTCTCCACCAAAATGTTGTGCTTAAAAGAAGCACCCGGAATCTTTTTCAGGGGGATAAGGCAACATGCCACATTTATTGAACATGCATAGATCAATCAATACTTTATCATATGCATATGATACATTACACTCATGCACTCATACACACACACACAAGCACACTCCGTTGTATTGTTACCAATAGTTGCTCCCCCTAACTACACTGGCCAGGTGAGTTAGATGGAGGAGGGGTTCTTCTGATCCAGATCGATGCTCCGATGTTGACAAGACGAAAACCTGAGGTCCCTCTGCAAGATGCCTCATATTTATCCCTCTCATGCAGCCAGTTAGTCATCGTTTATGTATGCAGTGAGATACTTGTGACGCCTTTTTTAATGCTCAGAGGGATAGCCGTGTTAGTCTGAATCTGCAAAAGCAGCGAGGAGTCCTGTGGCACCTTATAGACTAACCGAAGTGTTGGAGCATAAGCTTTCGTGGGCAAAAACCCACTTCGTCAGATGCATGTAGTGGACATTTCCAGAGGCAGGCCAGAATCAGGCTGGAGATGACGAGGTGGATCCAATCAGGGAGGATGAGGCCCACTTCTAGTAGCTGATCTGGAGGTGTGAATTGCAAGAGAGGAGAAGCTGCTTTTGTAGTTAGCTAGCCATTCACAGTCAGATTCACATTGACTGAATGGCCAGCTAACTACAAAAGCAGCTTCTCCTCTCTTGCAATTCACACCTCCAGATCAGCTACTAGAAGTGGGCCTCATCCTCCCTGATTGGATCCACCTCGTCATCTCCAGCCTGATTCTGGCCTGCATATTTACACCTGCCTCTGGAAATGTCCACTACATGCATCTGACGAAGTGGGTTTTTGCCCACGAAAGCTTATGCTCCAACACTTCGGTTAGTCCATAAGGTGCCACAGGACTCCTCGCCGCTTTTGCAGATTCAGACTAACACGGCTACCCCTCTGATACTTGACACCATGCAAGGCACTGCATTTAGCCATATGGAGTAGAAATCTATCAACCTCATGAAGAAACTTGCACAAGTACAAACAGATATCATCTTTCTCTCCAAATGCAAACGGATATACATCATACCAAATGGACTGAAGGTGAAAAAATCCATTGCTATCTACATACTGCACCAACTACAGTGAGAGATTATGCCATACACTATCTAAAAAACTGAGGAACCACCTGATCAGCATCCTGTACAGCAAACAGGAAAACATCAAAAAAGAGCTCTCCAATCTGGAGTCTCTCATAAAAAACCAACCTTCCCACAAATGGACTTTACTAAAATAAGACAGGAGATCTACATTACATACTTCACATCTCTACAGAGGAAAAAGCACTGTAAGCTGTCTAAAATCCTACCTGCCACATGGGGCCACAACAATGGTACCCCTAACTCACCCAGCAATATCGTCAATCTTTCCAACTACACACTCAGCCCGGCAGAAGAGTCTGCTCTATCTCGGGGACTCTCTTTTTGCCCCACCACCCCCACTAACATGATACAGTTCTGCGGTGATCTGGAAGCCTACTTTCGCTGTCTCCGTCTCAAGGAATACTTCCAACACAACACTGAACAGTGCACTGACACACAGATACCTTCCCACCAACAGCACAAGAAGAAGAACTCCACATGGACTCCTCCTGAGGGTCGAAATGACAGTCTGGACCTCTACATAGAATGCTTCCACCGACGTGCACAGGCAGAAATTGTGGAAAAACAGCATCGCTTGCCTGGTAACCTCAGTCGTGCAGAACGCAATGCCATCCACAGCCTCCGGAACAACTCTGACATTATAATCAAAGAGGCTGACAAAGGAGGTGCTGTTGTCATCATGAACAGGCCTGACTACCTAAAGGAGGCTGCCAGACAACTCTCCAATACCAAATTCTACAGGCCTCTTTCCTCAGATCCCACTAAGGAATACACTAAGAAACTGCACCATCTGCTCAGGACACTCCCTACACAAGCACAGGAACAAATCGACACACCCTTAGAGCCCCAACCAGGGTTGTTCTATCTATTACCCAAGATCCACAAACCTGGAAATCCCGGATGCCCCATCATCTCAGGCATTGGCACTCTCACTGAAGGACTGTCTGGCTATGTGGACTCTCTACTCAGACCCTACGCCACCAGCACTCCCAGTTACCTCCGTGACACTACTGATTTCCTGAGAAAACTACAATGCATTGGTGATCTTCCAGAAAACACCATCCTAGCCACCATGGATGTGGAGGCTCTCTACACAAACATCCCACATGCAGATGGAATACAAGCTGTCAGGAACAGTATCCCTGATGATGCCACAGCACAACTGGTGGCTGAACTCTGCGAATTTATCCTCACACACAACTATTTCAGATTTGGTGACAATATATACCTCCAGACCAGTGGCACTGCTATGGGCACCCACATGGCCCCACAATACGCCAACATTTTTATGGCTGCCCTGGAACAACGCTTCCTCAGCTCTCGTCCACTTATGCCCCTTCTCTACCTACGCTACATCGATGACATCTTCATCATCTGGACCCATGGGAAGGAGACTCTGGAAGAATTTCACCACGATTTCAACAGCTTCCACCCCACCATCAACCTCAGCATGGACCAGTCTACACGGGAGGTCCATTTCCTGGACACCACGGTGCAAATAAGTGACGGTCACATAAACACCACCCTATACCGAAAGCCTACTGACCGCTATGCTTACCTGCATGCCTCCAGCTTCCATCCTGGACACACCACACGATCCATTGTTTACAGCCAAGCACTGAGGTACAACCGCATATGCTCCAACCCCTCAGACAGAGAACTACACCTACAAGATCTTCAACAAGCATTCTGTAAACTACGATACCCACACGAGGAAGTGAGGAGACAGATTGACAGAGCCAGACGTGTACCCAGAAGCCTCCTGCTACGGGACAAGCCCAAGAAAGAAATCAACAGAACACCACTGGCCATCACCTACAGTCCTCAGCTAAAACCTCTCCAACGAATCATTAGTGATCTACAACCCATCCTGGACAATGATCCCTCGCTTTCACAGGCCTTGGGAGTCAGGCCAGTCCTTGCCCACAGACAACCCACCAACCTGAAGCATATTCTCACCAGCAACTACACACCTCACCATAATAACTCTAACTCAGGAACCAATCCATGCAACAAACCTCGGTGCCAACTCTGCCCACATATATACACCAGCAACACCATCACAGGACATAACCAGATCAGCCATACTGTCACTGGTTCATTCTCCTGCACATCTACTAACGTAATATGTGCCAGCAATGCCCCACTGCTATATACATCGGCCAAACTGGACAGTCCCTACGTAAAAGAATCAATGGACACAAATCAGATATTAGGAATGGCAACATACAAAAACCTGTAGGGGAACACTTCAATCTCCTGGACACACAATTGCAGATCTAAAGGTAGCCATCCTGCAGCAAAAACTTCAGGACCAGACTTCAAAGAGAAACTGCTGAGCTACAGTTCATCTTCAAGTTTGACACAATCAACTCAGGATTAAACGAAGACTGTGAATGGCTAGCTAACTACAAAAGCAGCTTCTCCTCTCTTGCAATTCACACCTCCAGATCAACTACTAGAAGTGGGCCTCATCCTCCCTGATTGGATCTACCTCGTCATCTCCAGCCTGATTCTGGCCTGCATATTTATACCTGCCTCTGGAAATGTCCACTACATGCATCTGACGAAGTGGGTCTTTGCCCACGAAAGCTTATGCTCCAACACTTCGGTTAGTCTATAAGGTACCACAGGACTCCTCGCCGCTTTTTTAATGCTGCTTCAAAGAGGGCCCTTCAGGCACTTGTTGCTTGACTCCCAAGGCCGTCTATATGTCCAATCTTCTTTTGGATGAGCTCACTTCACAAGTCTTATTGTCTTTAGATCTGGCTCCCAGCCCTTCTCCACCCTTGCAACTGCTGCTGGAGGTGCTCACCTTTCATGGCTTCTCCTTTCACAGCTCATTCATTTCAACAGGGCAATCCATGAAAGAGGAGAGATCTATTCTACTCCTAGAAAAAGACATTTTTCTTTACATTAACTGTTCCTAAGGCCTATACCATAAAGGGCTTGATACAAAGTTTCTATGGAAAAGACTGGATACAAGGTTTCTCTTAATACAAGGGATTCTATAAGAAAGCTTAAAATAAAGATATATCTAAAATGACAAGATCTCTCTATAGAAAATTTCTCAATACAAAGTTATATGAGAAAGATACATGGTTATATAGAAATGTTACAGAGATTTATCCATCTGGGGACTTCGATGAACTCGGGGTTGGATGGAGCCTGGAACAACAGGGGCAGGCAGGAGGGGGCTAGAGTGGGGTCCAGGTCTGGCGGGGGAAGGGAAGGAGGCATGGGCATGGCAGGGGGAGCAGGGGTGGTGGGAGCAGGGGTGGGAGGAGCAGGAGTGGGAAGAGGAGCCAGGAGTGCCATCACTTCCCGGATGGTGGCACACATGTTTTTGCCCTGCTGCACAAGCTGGTCCCCCATGCGATTGCTCCAATTGGTGTCATCAGGGACCTATTGGGCCAGGGACTGCTGCATGTCATGCAGGACTGCTACGTGCTACCGCATGAGGTCTTTGTGCACCCTCCACCACTTGTGGCTCCCCTGGGTTTGGGCGGCTGCCTCTGATGGTGTGGATCGCCCCTCAGCAACAGCTGGTCTGGCTGTGGAGGACAAGAGGGAGACATGGTCAATCATCCAAGCAGACATTGTCCCTGAGGCCATGCCCTCCTCGGTGAGCAAGGTCCATGAGCAAGGCCATACGTGGCCTGCACAGCAGGCCCTGCTTCACAGGAGCCTCGAGGTTCCCAGGGGACCATACTTCCCGTTCCCCTTCCTTCCCCCCCCCACCCCATGGACAAGCAGCCAAGGGAAGTGTTCCGCTACAGTGGGATCCCATGTGGGGGAGAGGGACCTGGACCAGCTTGGCCCTCCCTGGGGCTTGCACACACACCTGCACCTGGCAGCACTGTCCACAGGAGCAGGTGGTGCCTCATGTGTGCAGGCATGATCGTGTGCTATGTACAGCACTCCTCAGTCTGTGTGGGATCATGCGTGTGCCCTTGTGCCCAGCTTGCTTCTGGTGGTGGCTGGCGGGGGGAGGATGTCCCTCCCAGGGGTCAGACGTATGTGGGGCCTCCCCCCAGCCTGTGAGCAGCAGCCTGTATGTGCTCTGGGGCTGACTCCTGAGACCACGTGCTGCACACTGCTGCTGCACGTGCTTGCATGTGCACAGACAGCAGCACACTGTCCAGGTCCAGCAGGCCGAATGACAATCATATCCCATCCTCTCTGAACCCGCCTCCCTCACCTTGTGTGTGTGACAAACTGAGAGCACTCACCTGATGATCCCTCCCCAGTGCCAGATGATGCCTGGGAGATGTCCAGGGCCTGTGGTACCTGCTCCAGTGTGAGGGTGACCATGCTACCAGTGTCCTCCTCCTCCTCCTGCAGCTGCTGTTGGTTGTCGTCATCCTCCTCCTCCTTTAGGAGCTCAGGCCGGTGACCCCAGGTGTCTCCAAGCCCGAATCCACCAGAATTGGTTGGGAAAGGTCTTCCCACCCCCCAGGATCTGGTGCAGCTTTGTATAGTATGGGCAGGAGTGTGGAGCTGCACTCCCTGGCCTGGGCGTACCCTTGCCGGAGCTCCTTGACCTTGCTCCAGACTTGGTCAAGGGTGCGGGGGTGGTGTCCTGAGACCTTCAGCCATGCGCCCATAAATGTCCGCATTTCTGCACTTGGAGCAGAGATCCTTCAAGGTCTCCTACTCCCCCCATAGCTCCAGGAGGGACAGGATCTCCGGCCCGGTCCAGGAAGGCACCCAGCATTTGGTGCCCCTGGGTGGGTCCTCTGAGCCCTGGTACTGCTCCCTGTGTGGACTACAGGTGTTTCAGGGGGCTTGTGACTGTGCCATGGGTCAGCAGGCCTTTGGCAGTCAGAGCCGCATGGTCAAGTTCCTGCTGCAAGGCCGGCTTCCTGCCACAAGGCTAGTACAGGGTGCCTTCAGCTTTAAGAGCTGCCAGGGCACAGGAACTATAGAGCTGTGATTAGTTTGGATGGAGTGGCCACCAAGGCACCTGTGCTTTTTCCTGGAGGCCTTTTCTTTCGAAAAAAACTCTCTCTTCCGTGTCCACACACACCTTTTTCTGAAAGAGCGCTTTTGGAAAAGGCGTTCTTCCTCGTAGAATGAGGTTTACCAGTGCTGGAAAAACCCCTGCATTCTTTCAGGTTTTTTTCTAAAGAACATGATTTCAGTGTGGACGTAAGTGAAGTTTTTTTGGAAAAGCTCTGCAGTCTAGATGCACTCTAAATCTCTACACCGATAGTAACTCTGGGTTCAACTCACCTTGCAGAATTTTCCTGTCATAGAATCATAGACTCATAGAGCTGGAAGAGACCTCAGGAGGTCATCAAGTCCAGCTCCCTGACCAAGGCAGGACCAATCCCAACTAAATCAACTCAGCCAGGGCTTTGTCAAGCCAAGACTTAAAAATCTCTAGGGATGGAGATTCCACCACCTCCCTAGGTAACCCATTCCAGTGCTTCACCATCCTCCTAGTAAAATAATTTTTCCTAATATCCAACCTAGACCTTTCCCACTGTAACTTGAGACCATTGCTCCTTGTTCTGCCATCCATCACTACTGTGAACAGCCTTTCTCCATCCTCTTTGGAACCTCCCTTCAGGAAGTTGAAGGCTGCTATCAAATCCCCCCTCACTCTTCTCTTCTGCAGACTAAACAAACCCAAATCCCTCAGGGTATGTCTACACTACAGCACTAATTCGAACTAACTTAATTCGAATTAGTTAATTCGAACTAAGCTAATTCGAATTAGTGCATCTAGACCTAAAAACTAATTCGAATTCGCATTTTGCTAATTCAAAATAGCATGTCCACACTGAGTGGACCCAGAACCGAAGTTAAGGCTAGCCAGAACTAGTGCCGGCAGGGCATCAGGTTAGGACTTAGAGTGTGGAACTGCTGCCTCAGGCTAGCCGAGGGCTGTGCTTAAAGGGACCCGACCCCCACCCCGGACAGACAGTTCTCAGGGTTCCCCGCTTGCTTGTCTAACTCGATGAGGGACAGCAAAGCAGTCCTGTCTTGGAGTGCCCTGAGTGCCCACACTCGGCACATCACAGCACTCGGCTGCACTTGCCGCAGGCTGCCATCCGGGGGGGTCAATCGGGGGGCTTTCAGGATCCAGGAGGCCCTGCAGGAGAGCTTCCACCCTGAAGAGCCCGCAGAGCCACCCCAGTCCTCCCCATCGGGGGCTCATGCCCCATTCCTCCCTCACCTCCTTCCAATTACCCCTCCCTAGCCCCCCTTCCTGATGTAAAAAATAAAGGACACGTGTGTTCAAAAATAGAAACTCTCTTTATTTAACAAAACTGGGGATTAACCTCTGGGAGACTGGGAAAAGGAGGTGGGAGAGGGGAAGAGAGAGGGTGGGAGAGGGGAGGGGGAAACCTGGGAGGAGGGAGCTGGAAGGGGGAAGCCAGGGGAAGAAGGAGGAGGGGAAGTATAAAACTATGGTATGCCATATCTTCAGTATTGTGTACAGATGTAGTCTCCTCACCTCAAAAAAGATATTTTGGCCTTGGAAAGGGTTCAGAAAAGGGCAACTAAAATGATTAGGGGTTTGGAACAGGTCCCATATGAAGAGAGGCTAAAGAGACTGGGACTTTTCAGCTTAGAAAAGAGGAGACTGGGGGGGGATATGATAGAGGTATATAAAATCATGAATGGTGTGGAGAGGGTGAATAAAGAAAAGTTCTTCATTAGTTCCCATAATATAAGGACTAGAGGACACCAAATGAAATTAATGGGCAGCAGGTTTAAAACTAATAAGCGAAAGTTCTTCTTCACACAGCACATAGTCAACCTGTGGAACTCCTTGCCAGAGGAGGCTGTGAAGGCTAGAACTATAACAGAGTTTAAAGAGAAGTTAGATAAATTCATGGAGGTTGGGTCCATGAAGTGCTATTAGCCAGGGGGGTAGGAATGGTGTCCCTGGCTTCTGTTTGTGGAAGGCTGGAGATGGACGGCACGAGACAAATCGCTTGGTCATTGCCTTCGGTCCATCCCCTCCGGGGGTAGCTGGTGCTGGCCACTGTCGGCAGACAGGCTACTGGGCTAGATGGACCTGTGGTCTGACCCAGTACGGCCATTCTTATGTTCTTATGTTCTAAGCTCAGGGCTCAGGGTTGGGGGGTCTCACTGGACCAACTTGATTTTCATGCAAACCTGCTCCTGGGTTTGCATGTGGCCTTTGGTGGCCAGGCTGGCAGCTATCCTGCCCTAGCCGGCCGCATTCCTGTGCCTAGTGCGGAGATCGTGGACGTTGGAGGCCTCCCCCCAAACCTCGATGAGGTCCACGATCTCCGCACTAGACCAGGCAGGCACCCGCCTCTTGCAGCCCAGGGCAGGCTCCTGGGAGCCGCCAGCCTGGTCCTGGAAAGAGGCGGAGGGCTGGGTGGCAGCGGGTGGCTGGCTCATGCCGTGCCAGGTGCAGGGTCTGCTGTCTGGGTGCTGGCAGGCTTGCAACTGGCACAAGCACTGTAGCCAGACCGTGCCCCTTTAAGGGCTCCGGGGCCGGGAGGGGGGCAGAAGAGTTTCCCTGGTTTGGCCCAGAGTGGCCACCACGGCAACCTGGGAAGGGCTAGCCTCCAACTAGTTCAAATTAAGTGGCTACACAGCCCTTAATTTGAACTACTTAATTTGAACTAGGCGTTAGTCCTCGTACAATGAGGTTTACCTAGTTCGAATTAAGCGCTCCGCTAGTTCGATTTAAATTCGAACTAGTGGTTTGTATGTGTAGCCCCTATTAAAGAATTAACTTTGTAGTGTAGACATACCCTCAGTCTCTCCTCATAGGTCATGCACTCCAGCCCCCTAATCATTTTGGTCACCCTCCACTGAACCCTCTCCAACGCGTCCACATCCTTTCTGTAGTGGGGGCCCCCCAGAACTGGACACAATACTCCAGAGCTGGCCTCACCAGAGCCGAATAAAGGAGAATAATCACTTCTCTGGATCTGCTGGCAGTACTCCTCCTAATGTACCCTAATATGCCTTCTTGGCTACCAGGGCACACTGTTGACTCATATCCAGCTTCTCATCTACTGTAATCCCAGGTCCTTTTCTGCAGAACTGCTACTTAGCCATTCAGTCCCCAGCCTGTAACAATGCTTGGGATTCTTCCGTCCCAAGTGCAGGACTCTACACTTGTCCTTGTTGAACCACATCAGATTTCTTTTGGCCCAATCCTCTAATTTGTCCAGGTCACTCTGGACCCTATCCCTACCCTCCAGCGTATCTACCTCTCCCGCTAGCTTAGTGTCATCTGCAAACTTGCTGAGGGTGCAATCCATCCCCTCATCCAGATCATTAATAAAGATGTTGAACAAAACCAGTCCAAGAACTGATCCTTGGGGCACTCCGCTAGAAACCAACTGCCAACCTGACATCGAGCCGTTGATCACTACCTGTTGGGCCCAACAGTCTAGCCGGCTTTCTATCCATCTTACGGTCCATTTATCCAATCCATACTTCCTTAACTTGCTGGCAAGAATATTGTGGGAGACCGTATCAAAAGCTTTGCTAAAGTCAAGGTATATCACATCCACTGACTTTCCCATATCCACAGAGCCAGTTACCTCATCATAGAAGCTAATCAGATTGGTCAGGCACTCAGACTTGCCCTTTGTGAATCCATGTTGACTATTCCTGATCACTTTCCCCTCTTCCAAGTGCTTCTAAATGGATTCCTTGAGGATCCCCTCCATGATTTTTCCAGGGACGGAGGTAAGGCTGACTGGTCTGTAGTTCCCTGGATTGTCCTTCTTCCCTTTTTTAAAGATGGGCACTACATTTGCCTTTTTCCAATCATCCGGGATCTCTCCCGATCCCCACGAGTTTTCAAAGATAATGGTCAAAGGCTCTGCAGTGACATTTGCCAACTCCCTCAGTACCTTCGGATGCATTAAATCCGGGTCCATGGATTTGTGTATGTTTAGCTTTTCTAAATAGTTCCTAATTTGTTCTTTCCCCACCAAGGGCTGTCCACCTCCTTCCCATACTGTGTTGCCTAGTGCATTTGTCTGGGAGCTGACCTTGTCCGTGAAGACAGAGGCAAAGAAAGCATTGAGTACTTCAGCTTTTCCCACACCATCGGTCACTAGATTACCTCCCTCATCCAGTAAGGGCCCCACACCCTCTCTGATCACCCCCTTATTGCTAACATGCCTGTAGAAACCTTTCTTGTTCCCCTTCACATCTCTTGCCAGCTGCAATTCCAATTGCGTTTTCGCCTTCCTGATAACTCCCCTGCATTCTCAAGCAATATATTTATACTCCTCCCTAGTCATCTGTCCAAGTTTCCACTTCTTGTAAGCTTCCTTTTTGTGTTTAAGCTCACCAAAGATATCCCTGGTAAGCCAATCTGGTCGCCTAACATATTTGCTTTTCTTGCTGCACATTGGGATGGTTTCTTCCTGTGCCTTTAATATGGCTTCTTTAAAATACTGTCCCTCTGGCCTAATCCCAGAAGCTTCTTTGTAGGAAGGGGTGATGTGGTGTGAGGGAGAGAATGGAAGTGGAAAAATAGCCAGAGATGTCTTCACATGAAACTGACAATATGCCAGGGAAGGAAATGCCAAATGCAAAGGATGTCTTCTGCTGGGATTAGGTAGCAATTCAGCATAGCCACTACAAGTAAAAGTCAGTGGGATGAGAAGCTACTCATGCCATCACAGAAAGACTTAATTTGCTAAAACAGGAGAAGGGAGAAACATCAGTTAATGGATTTTCTGTTTTACAAAACAAAGATTGAGAATGTCACCTGAGAACTATATGATAAATCAATGCAGACTAGGAAGTGTCATCTGGGGCATAACACAGCCCATAGTAGTAACTCTCCCAGCCTGGATCCACAGACGTGGGTTTTTGCTAGTGCTCTAATGATTTCTGAGTAGAGAGTGCTTTGAAGTTGTGGCTTCAGCTGGAGCTTAGTTTCTAAGGCCTAAGCAGAGGGCTAGGCTGTATCTGTACACAGAAGCCACTACTGGGCAACTCCTGTAAGACATTCAGCTCCTAACAACTGTCTGATTTCCTCAGCTTCAGCTTCAGCCTTGAGGTTTGACTCTGAATATCTATCTACCAAGCTTATACAGCATCAACTATTCCCAATCCCTTTGAAAAAAAATCACTTTTAAATGTTTTAATTAGCCTATCAGAGTCACAACTGAGATTGTTATCTAGTAAGGTTTTTGTCTCTTAATTTTACAAATAACCCAAACCTAAAAATCATCATGAACTATAAACATTATGTTTGCCAATCTCTGTTCTCATGGTTTTAGCAGGTAAAAAAAGCAAGTTTGAATTTGATTGATGAAACACCTACAACCTGCCATTTGTTAATGTTCACTGTTTTTTTCAGGATTGCATTGTAGGAAGAAAGAAAACCCATATATTCAAATTTATCCCCCTACCTACAATAGTAAACTTTGCAATGGAAAGGGGAAAGGGAACTCATATTTCAGCAAGGCCTTTGATACACTGAGATAAAGCATGAGATAAAGTGACACTACATAGCAGACGGGAGGGAATGCTCCCAGATATATTATGTGTGTCATTCCCTTCATATCTGGAAAAGCAGCTTGCTTTCAGGAAATGATGCTACAAAGAGTTAACCCTCCTAAACCCCTCCCACCCTGAATCCCAATTCAATCCTAAAATTGCAGGACCACGATAGATAAGGAATGCTCTCAAGGCTTCTATAGTAAGGCTGCCAATCTGGCAAGATGTCACCATTTCTCAGGACACATTTTTGAACTGGCAGCATGGTGCGTTGAGTTCCTAGGGTCTGTATCACTCTGGTTGCAAAGCTTATTTTTTAAAATAATTATTTTATAGAAAAACTATTTGTTATGTAAGTGTCAACCAGCCAGCCTGGGTACTGTTGATTTCTTTCAGTGTAATTAACCATCTAGAAAATTATGCTTCCATTCAAATGTGTTCTTTTAGCTTACCCATATTTGTATTGCATTCAAATACAGACATAGCCAACCTTTTCTATGTCAGTACATCCCGTCATTATTCTTTCATTTATTCGGTTAAAATCCCACGTAGAGTTAGTGCAGTTGAAGAAAAGATTTCTATCTTTTTTCATGGATATACAACTTTTTATCATCACTGAATAATTGGGCCATAAAAGTGGAAGGCAGCAAACATGAGCATAAGGGGCAATAAGAAAGCTGACTTTTAATAGCTGCCCAAAACTTGGATTTCCATATTAAAAAACTGAACTCTGTTTTAACTAGCATTCAGCAGCACCAGATATCTGGTCACCAGTTGAAAGCCAAGTTAGAATTCTGACATGCAATTTAATGACCATTCAGCTGAAACTCAGGAATGGATGCTTTAACGAGCATACAAGCAGAACCCTCAATTAACATGCAGTTCTCTGTACAAGTAAAACTGACTTTGTTTACATAAGTGTAGAAGCTTCGTGTGGCATGACAGAGGAAAGTAGAAATCAAAGTGACAAGTGAGAATGGAAAAGTAAGTAGCAGAAAGAAATCAAGTCTGTCCCTCTCCTGTAAAACTTCCTGTAATCGGAAAAAGAGACTCAATTTAGGCTGACTCTCATGGCTTGTCCATGTGAAGACTTAGTGTACTGCAAGCCAGGGTATGAGTCTATAGCGTACTAGTACCAAAGGGTTGTATGGACTCTGCTAATGTGTACGAGAAATGCTCTAGTGCTCTTTGACTCTTGCATTCTTGTTGTTTCAGCTATGGAACTTTGTGTACACGGTAGCAGGGTTCATGCAGCCCTTTAATACGTGGCAAACTAACACACTGTAAATGTACCCGATTGCCCTGCATGAAATCTCTGTGCAGACAAATCCTGAGGTTTCTAAACTGAATTTTAAGCTCAGCTGTGTGGGGCCCTTGCTTGTGGACTCAGTGTTTCAAAGCCTTAACATTAGTATCCACACTGTATTTTTAAGCCTTGAGTTTAAAACTGCTGACCCAAGACTCTCAGCCACACTGATACATCCATACTGCACTGTGCAGACCTGCTGACGTACGTCCAAGACTTCTGCCGCATCCACATTGCACATGGAAAGGGCTTAGGACCAGGGGTCAGGTCAGACATATCCTTGGGTGGGTCCTAAGACCTGAATCTTGAGTTCTTGCTGACCCAAATTGGACAGATTTGTATGTGGATGGTAGGAGGTTTGGGCTCAAACCTGAATCTTAATCTAGGTTTCCAATGTAGTGTAGACATTCCCTAAGCAACTTGCCTACAGTCACACAGCAGGTCACTGGAAGAGTTTGGCATATACCATTGGAGAACTGATGACAACAGGTATCTACTTTTGGCACAAAAACCACATATCAGCCCTGCCTCTACCAGCCTGTCCTTACTAGATGTAATATGTGGGATTGCAGCTTCCATGCAGCCTCCTTTGATTAAACATGGACAGTCACAACCAGTCAAGTCAGTCTGAAGTTTAGGTGTGTTCCTCTGTGACACTAAGCTCACATAACAGCAACTGTTAATTAGTGCTTTCTACTATCTTGACTGGATAAGAGAGTGCTTCATCTGGACAGACGATGGTTTGACCTCAGTAACAAGTGCTTTGGTCACCTCCAAACTCCACAACGTAGCTATCATTCATGGGACCAGGGAGCTTGCAAACAGGAATTGCTAACAGGGAGTTTGGAGAGGGAGTTCTCCAGGTGAAAGAGGAGTAAAAACAGGACCCTTGTGGTAAGTGGCTGTCTGGAGTGTGTGTTTGTGTGTGGGGGAGTTATTTGCTGTGTGCTGAGCTTGTGTTTATCTGTTTGGTTGGTTGGTTTGATTGTTTGTTTGCTTGAAGGAGCTTCTAAAAGGTTTGAAATCTAGAAGCCTCTGTTAATTGGCTAAGCCTCAGTCAGGGGGAGGGGCTACCAGAGCTATATAAGCCTGTGACTCAGCGACCAGGAGCTTGCGAACAGGAATTGCTAACAGGAGTTTGGAGAGGAGTTTAGAGGGGAGGGTAGAGGGCACTAGTGACTTCTGGCCTTCTTTAAAACATAACTCTTATCATAATCTATATTCCAGAGGTTTAAAAGAATCCCAGTTTATACTTAAACTTGTTCATTAGAAAATGGAGACAGAAGCCCAGCAGCAGAGTGGGGGCTATCCTGTTTATTGCGCCGAGTGTAACATGTATGATTACCTGCCCTGTGGGCGGGTGGCGTATGTGTGCACCTGTAAGGAGCTCCTGACCCTCAGAGACCGAGTTCGGGCTTTGGAGGCCAGGGTGGCTGAACTGGAGGAGCTAAGGGAGGTAGAGAGATTTGTGGATGAGACTTTCTGGGACACTGTAGTACTGTCCCACCTCCAGTCTGAGAGCCCCAGTGCTCTTAAGGAGGATGAAAGTCTCAAGGGAACAGAGCATTCAATGGGAGCAGAGGGAAACCATCCTGTAGTTGGGACCCTCCTCCCAGAGGATGTTATGTATCCTCTCGCACTGAGGATACCTCTGAGGGGAGGGAATGCCAGTTCGGAAGAGGCAGGTGTTAGTAGTGGGTGATCTGATCGTTAGAAACATAGATAGTTGGGTTTGTGATGACCGGGAGAACCGTATGGTCACTTGCCTGCCTGGTGCGAAGGCGGATCTCTCGAGGCATCTAGATAGACTTATGTGTAGTGCTGGGGAGGAGCCGGTGGTCGTGGTACATGTAGGTACCAATGACGTAGGGAAGGGTAGGAGAGATGTCCTGGAGGCCAAATTTAGGCTGCTAGGAAAGAGACTGAAATCCAGGACCTCTATGGTGGCGTTCTCGAAATGCTTCCAGTTCCACGCGCAGGGCCAGGTAGGCAGGCAGAGATTCAGAATCTCAATGCGTGGATGAGACGATGGTGTAGGGAAGAGGGGTTTGGATTTATTAGGAACTGGGGACACTTTTGGGAGAGGGGAGCCTATACAGGAAGGATGGGCTCCACCTAAACCAGGGTGGAACCAGACTGCTGGCACTAAACATTAAAAAGGCAGAGAGCAGTTTTTAAACTGAGAGATGGGGAAAGCCGATTGGTGTGGAGATGCACGAATCGGAGGGAGACTTCTCTTAGAGGAGAATCCATTGATAGAGATTCTCTAAGCTGTAGTCAGAAAGAGAGGAGGGGAGAGGGCAAACCGTGGGCCAGAGCAGACAAACAACCGCACAAAGGAATCCAATGCATCAGGGAAGGGCAGACAAATAAGCAGTGGCAAATTTTTAAAGTGCTTCTACACAAATGCTAGGAGTCTGACTAATAAGATGGGTGAACTAGAGTACCTAGTATTAAATGAGGAGATTGACATAATAGGCATCACTGAAACCTGGTGGAATGAGGAAAATCTGTGGGACACAATCATACCGGGATATAAAATATATCGAAAGGATAGAGCAGGCCGGGTGGGTGGCGGAGTGGCACTGTATGTGAAAGATAATGTAGAATCAAATGAAATAAAAATATTAAATGAATCAACATGTTCAATAGAATCGCTATGGATAGTAATTCCATGCTCCAAAAATAAGAAATTAGCAGTAGGGATATATTACACCACCTGACCAGGACAGGGATACTGACATTGAAATGCTGAGGGAGATTAGAGAGGCTACCAAAACAAAGAACTCTATAATAATGGGGGATTTTAATTACCCCCATATTGACTGGATACATGTCACCTCAGGAAGAGAAGCGGAGATAAAATTTCTCAATGGCTTAAATGACTGCTTCTTGGAGCAGCTAGTGCAGGAACCCACACAAGGAGAGGCACTCGATTTAGTCCTGAGTGGAGCGCAGGATCAGGTCCAGGAAATAACTGCTACAGGACCGCTTGGGAATAGTGACCATAATATAATAACATTCAACATTCCTGTGGTGGGAAGAACACCTCAGCAGACCAGCACCCTGGCATTTAATTTCAAAAAGGGGAATTACACAAAAATGAGGAGGTTAGTTAAACAGAAATTAAAAGGCACAGTGACTAGAGCCAAATCCTGCAAGCTGCATGGAAACTTTTAAAGACACCATAATAGAGGCCCAACTTAAATGTATACCCCAAATTAAAAACATAGCAAGAGACCTAAAAAGAGTCACTGGCTTAACCACCATGTAAAAGAAGCAGTGAGGGACAAAAAGGCATCTTTTAAGAAGTGGAAGTCCAATCCTAGTGAGATAAATAGAAAGGAACATAAACACTGTCAAATCAAGTGTAAAATGTAATAAGAAAAGCAAAAAGATTTTGAGGAACAGCTAGCCAAAAACTCAAAAGAAATAACAAAATGTTTTTAAGTACATTAGAAGCAGGAAGCCTGCTAAAAACCTGTGGGTCCCTAGACGATCGAACTATAAAGGCGCAATCAAGGACGATAAAGCCATTGCGGAGAAACTAAATGATTTCTTTGCTTCAGTCTTCACGGCTGAGGATGTTGGGGAGATTCCCAAATCTGCACCGTCCTTTGTGGGTAATGAATCTGAGGAACTGTCCCGGATTGAAGTGTCATTAGAGGAGGTTTTGGAACAAATAGAAAAACTTAATGTTAACAAATCTCCGGGACCGGATGGCATTCATCCAAGGGTTCTAAAAGAACTCAAATGGGAAATTGCTGAACTATTATCTGTGGTTTGTAACCTATCCCTTAAATCGGCTTCGTACCTAATGACTGGAAGGTAGCCAACGTGACACCAATATTTAAAAAGGGCTCTAGAGGCGATCCGGCAATTACAGACCGGTAAGTCTAACTTCAGTACCGGCAAATTAGTCGAAACAATAGTAAAGAATAAAATTGTGAAGCATGTAGAAGAACATAATTTGTTGGACAAAAGTCAACATGGGTTCTGTAAAGGGAAATCCTGTCTTACTAATCTATTAGAGTTCTTTGAAGGGGTTAACAAACATGCGGACAAGGGGGATCCAGTAGATATAGTATACTTAGATTTCCAGAAAGCCTTTGACAAGGTCCTCACCAAAGGCTCTTGTGTAAATTACATGGCCATGGGATAAGAGGGAAGGTCCTTTCTTGGATTGAGAACTGGTTAAAAGACAGGAAACAAAGGGTAGGAATAAATGGTAAATTTTCAGAGTGGAGAGGGGTAACTAGTGGTGTCCCCAAGGGTCAGTCCTAGGACCAATCCTGTTCAACTTATTCATAAATGATCTGGAGAAAGGGGTAAGCAGTGAGGTGGTAAAGTTTGGATGATACCAAACTGTTTAGGATAGTCAAGACAGAAGCAGACTGTAAGGGACTCCAAGAAGATCTCACCAAACTGAGCGATTGGGCAACAAAATGGCAAATGAAATTTAATGTGGATAAGTGTAAAGTAATGCACATTGGGAAAAATAACCCCAACTATACGTACAGTATGATGGGGGCTAATTTGGCTACGACAAATCAGGAAAGAGATCTTGGAGTTATCGTGACAGTTCTCTGAAAACTTCCACACATGTGCAGCGGCGGTCAAAAAGGCAAATAGGATGCTAGGTATTATTAAGAAAGGGATAGAAAATAAGACCCGGAATATCTTACTGCCCCTGTATAAAACTATGGTACGCCCACATCTTGAATACTGTGTACAGATGTGGTCTCCTCACCTCAAAAAGATATTTTGGCCTTGGAAAGGGTTCAGAAAAGGGCAACTAAAATGATTAGGGTTTGGAACGGGTCCCATATGAGGAGAGGTTAAAGCGACTGGGACTTTTCAGTTTAGAAAAGAGGAGACTGAGGGGATATGATAGAGGTGTATAAAATCATGAGTGGTGTGGAGAGGGCCGATAAAGAAAAGTTATTTATTAGTTCCCTAAATAGAAGAACTAGAGGACACCAAATGAAATTAATGGGTAGCAGGTTTAAAACTAATAGAAGAAAGTTCTTCTTCACACAGCGTGTAGTCAGCATGTGGAACTCCTTGCCAGAGGAGGCTGTGAAGGCTAGGACTATAACAGAGTTTAAAGAGAAGCTAGATAATTTCATGGAGGTTAGGTCCATAAAAGGCTATTAGCCAGGGATAAAATGGTGTCCTTGGCCTCTGTTTGACAGAGGCTGGAGAGGGATGGCAGGAGACAAAGCGCTTGATCATTGTCTTCGGTCCACCTCTGGGGCACCTGGTGCTGGCCACTGTCGGCAGACAGGATACTGGGCTAGATGGACCTTTGGTCTGACCCGCTACGGCCGTTCTTATGTTCTTATGTTCTTATGTTAATGGAAGTAAAACAACAAAAAAATCAGTCATGTAGCACTTTAAAGACTAACAAGATGGTCTAATAAACCATCTTGTTAGTCTTTAAAGTGCTACATGACTGATTTTTTTGTTTTGCCAAGATCAGACTAACATGGCTACCTCTCTGGTAATGGAAGTGTTAGCTCTTAGGAAACCAAATAGTAAACAGCATACTAATGCAACTCCACAGTAGCAGGTGGGCCTGCAAACACACCAAAGCCTTCTCTCTACACTAGATTTCCATAGAAAGCCCTGAAGTTCAGATAGGAAGATGACATTTAACAGCTTTGTTTTGCAGGCACAATGGAGCTGTCCACCAAAAGAATAATCATATTCTGAGCAAGTGACAGAACTTTCTCAAGGGCAGGTTCAAAACTGTGTCATGATTTCCCAAAGGAGCCAAGAAATACCACAGACTTCACCATCTTGTATTCTATGTGCAAGGTGCACGTCTTCAAACTCATCTTTGGTAACATAAGCACACAAATATGCAGATCAAAAATCCCCACATATCTGCCCCGGAGAAGGAGGTGAAAGCACTAACTACATGTGCCAACTACTAATCATGTCACTGGCTACACTTCTGGAAAGCACTCAGATCCTGTTCAAGGCCCTATAAAAACCGGAATAGAGAAGAGCAACATTTGCAAAGAGCATATGCAACTGTCATGGGGAGGGGTTTAAATGAACAACTGAGGAAATGAAAAGGGATGGATTTATGTGGTGATCCCTGGGTTTCTTGTACAATGAACATTATATTTTCATTCTCAGGAAAGATGACCTAAACTCCCACAAGCATTTCCACAAAAACTTCAACCATTACCACCCACCCAATAAACTCTCTCTGGAACACTCCCACTCCTGCATCAACTTCCTGGACAACGCAATCAGAGTCAACAATCAAACCCAATGGACAACTATATACAAGAAACCCATATATCATCACAGTACCATCACAGTTTCAGTAACCACCCCCTAATACAAGCTGTGATGTACAGCCCATGAACAATGGGCACCCCATCCTCAAAGGGGATATTTACACTACAGTAGACTTCCGATAATCTGGAACCTATGGGACTTAGGTGGTGCTGGATTATCAGATATGCCGGACTATCAGGAGGTACTATAAGCAGGTTATATATATAACCCTTTTTCTTAACCCTTTTTATTGTACATACTGTATACAGTATACCGTAATGTTTTAGTTTTTTTAAGCCTTTTTTACCCTTTTTGCTCAGTTCAACTGCTGCCGCTGTTACCTTGTGACTCATTTTTTGCCGAAGCTCACTCACTAGGCTCTTGCCATTTTGATGCCGGACTATCAGGAGTGCCGGACTATTGGATGCCGGACTATTGGAGTTTTACTGTACAATGTTTTGTCACTAAAACTAATGCTGACAAGTAGAAATCGACAAAAAATCAATAAGGCATGTTTACATTTGCTCCCTCTGTCAACAGTTTGCATTCACATCAGGAACATCCTTCTCGACCGTGTGGGAAATGCACTGTGGATATGCCTCCCCCAGTACCTGGTAACACCATCTGTCACTAAGTGTTGTGGAAATGCAGAATGGAGCATGGTGCATCTTGGAACAGTGCAAAATGTCATGTCAGACACTGCTTTGTTTCCCAGTCCCCCAATGGTTTATGGCTAGCTTTCGTGCCATTTTTCCAATTGCCATTCTTTCCTGTGCACTCCAGCATTTGCAGTAAGAAAGGATGGTTCCTGCACTTCTGTCTTATGCTCTGTTAAGTGTCATGAGGACATCCCCCATGGCAGTGCAGTTAATCTTGAAGTTACTGATAGAGGAAGAAGACTCACAGGCACCTGACAGTCTGTGTGAGATGGATAGCTGCATTTGGCACTTACAGCACAGCTGTACAGGGGAGCCCATCAATTCCGGGCTAGGGAAAGCAGCACTGATTAGTGGGATCACATCAGCATGCAGGAGTAGGATGAGGAACAGAGGCCGCAGAACTTTAAGATGCATAAAGCATCCCTCCGAGAACTGTGTGCTGAGCTGGCCCCCAACCTGTGGCACAAGGACACCAGAATGAGAGCTGCTTTCTCAGTAGGGAAGCGTGTGGCAAGTGCTGTGTGGAGGCTCCTAATTGCTACCAGTCTGTTGCAAACCAGTTTGGTGATGGGGTAGGGGAGGCTGCCTACTGCTACAAGTGTGCAGGGCAATGAACCACAGTCTGCTACAGAGGGCCATGATTCTGAGAGATGTGCAGGACCCAGCGGATGGCTTTGCAGAGATGGGCGTTCCTTACTGGGGGGAGGGGACAATAACTGGCACACAGGTTCTGATTTTAGCACCAGCCCAGCTCGCCACAGAGCACGTCACCAAGAATGGTCACATCTGGATGGAGCGGGAGGCGCTTGTGGATCACCATGGTGTTTCACAGACAATGACGCAGGTGCATGACTCAGCATCACTGGCCTGTACAGAAAGCTGCAGGTGGGGACTTTCTTTCCAGACTACAATATTCCAGTGGAAGATGTGGAAATGCCCATAGTAATCCGGGGAGAACCAGCTTGCCCCTTAGAGCCCTGGCCCATGAAATCTTACCCAGGGCACCTAGAGAGCAGCAAGAAGTTAAGAACAGGCTGAGCAAGTGCCACATTGTGGAATGTGCCTTTGGCAGAACGAAGGCAAGATGGTGGTTCTCTGTGGCAGCTAGAGCTAACTGAGGATAATATTCCCATGGTTGTAGCATGTCCTGCACTTTGCATAACCTTTGTGAATCTAAGGGGGAAGTGTTTGCTCAGGGATGGCGCACTGGGGTGCAGCGCTTAGCTGCAGACTTTAAGTAGCCAGACACTGGGGCTGTCAGAGGAGCCCTGGGCGCTGCTATTAACACCAGGGAGCCTGGGAGGGAGCACTGTGACAATGAGGGGCACTAAAATGTACAAGGCACATTCAGATACCTTTTTGGAAGTTGCTTCCCTGCTGCATCCCATTTAACATCCCAGGTAACACATGTCCATGCAAGAAAATGTTTGAAACGCCTGGATCCGGGACTGACGTGATTGCTCCATGAGTCTGTGGAGCACAATATAAAAATGTACCATTACTAAGTTTGCCTTTCTTAATCAAGAACAGTGAAACACACACAAGTACCGGTGTTTGCGGGGCAGGGACAGGTGTGGAAAGGGAAAAACTCACAGCTATGTGTAGGGAAATGTTGTGAGAGGCAGTGGAGTGTAGGGGAAGCTGCCGATTCCCAGACAATGAAAGGAATGTGTGAGCATTGTGAGGGGGGGGGTTGCTTGACAAAGATTTCTGTGTGTTGTGCAGGGGAGGTCAAGCACAGATCTGCTCTCTCTGCAGCTTGATTAAAGACTTGTGCATCTTGGTTTGCTCCTCCATGACTTTTATTGTGAGGTCAGCGGCATCCAGAGCTAATGCCTGATTTTCTTTTCCTAGTCTATCTCTGTTTCCCAGTGCTCCTGTCTCTGCCTTGATTCTGCGGAAGAGAGCTAGATCACCTCCCTAACCAAATCTTCTCTGTTGCATTTTGGCATCTTTAGTATCTACCCCAGTGGCTCCCAATCTTTTCAAGCACACAGACCCCTTTTCAATCTATTACAATTGCATGGACCCCCAAACAATACAGTTGTTCAAACATTCCATTACCTGATAATCATTTGAAATGTACAATAGTTCATGTTATCTAGATTTCTATTTTAAACTTTCTACGGATCCCCTACAGTACCATCATGGACCACAGGTTGGGAGCCACTGATCTAGCCTGACGGTGGAGTTGGGGTCACCACCAAGGATAGCATCCAGCTCCTTGTAAAAGTGTGCAGCGCTAGAGCGATGGTTTGCCTCCCCCGCCTGATGGTATGCCTGCCCCCGCTCCTTTATCTCACTCTACACTGTAGCCTGTCCCACTCATAGCCCATTTAACACAACCATCGAGAAATTTGCCTGTACATATCTCAATTCCTATGGCTCACTCACAGCTGGAACTGAACCTTCTTCTCCTTTCCAAGCAGCGTCGCGGTGGTCCAAGTGGGAGAGTGTTTGGTGTGATAGCCAGCCATGGCCACTTGTCCAAACCCCATGAGACCACTCCATTTTGAGCCAGCCAGCAGGAAATGGAATTTAAAGTTGCCAGGATTTGCAAGAGGAGGAGACAGATAGCTGTTTACCTGACGGCAGGGCAGCCACCTTCACAGCATGCTGACTAGAGCAGCTGCCTGGGGCTTTTGGGAAATTCACTGCAGGGCAATACAAGTGAAAACCACCTCATGATGTCTACACTGTGTGCTTGTCACCAATAAAGGGAAGGGAAATGAAAGAAGTTCCTGGTGGAGGTGGAACTTTTTTTTTTCACCAAACCTGGTCATTTTTTGTGACCATAGTTGTATTGCAGTGTGTATGCCCTCACTGTTTTGTTGCCAGAAGACATTTTTTCGCAACAAAACTTGGCAGTGCAGACAAAACCAAAGAATGTTTCTAGAATCCCCTCTTCTGGCTTTGCAACAACCCCTCCAAGCTGATCATCAGATGCAAGCTCCCCACAGACCAGGACACACCCACTCAACGCAGCACCTGACCCTGTTGGAATAACAGATGCAAAACCTGAAGACAGCTCTTCAGTTCTACAATGGTCAACACCCTCACAACATGCTTTTCAAGATTCATGGGTCCTACCCATGCCTATCACAAGATGTGGTATCCCTCAGCCGGTGCAAAAATGCCCAACTACCATGTAGGTGAAATGAGACAATCAGAACACTCTGGAATGAACTCACCCAGGAAAATGATAAAAGACTAAAACACCTTATCACCTACAAGAGAACACTTTCCACAAAACAATAACTCTCTCTGACCTACCAGTTCTCATCCACAAAGGAAACCTGCACAATACTTCCAAAAGACAAGCTAGCAGCTAAAATTTACAGCTCTGACAGACACTAAAAATCATGGACTGAGTGGAGACACTCGATTTATGGCTTATTACAGCAATCTGTAACCTGATAACTTCTCTTTTTTTTCCTGTAACTATAGGGGTGTAGTCAGGTCACTTCACCTTGAATGGTCCCTTAGATTATGTGCAATTTTTTTACCAGTGCATGCAAGTAACTTCTAACTCTTAACTTTAATCACATGCAAAGGCAATGCAATCAGTCATCCAGTTTCATGATTTGCCTCCACATTTAGATTTACCCTTTACAGTTTGATGCCCAATCCCCACACAGGCCATCACAAAATGAAATAAAAAATAAGCCACCTAATTCAGTTTAGAATTGTATTGCATTGCTCAACTACAGTTTTGCAGAATTCAAGTTACAGCCTCAATACAGGGTAATATTGTAAGAGAAAATATGAGTGGGAACATGTTTATGTATTACATTGTTTCTTTAATTATAACATCTGAATTTCCTCCATCAACCTATTCTGTTGTTTTAGTTTACACACTTTTACATTTTAAAATCAGTCACTCATTTTTAGTTTCTAGATTTAACAGAGTTTGCAGTGCAAGTTTTACCTTTTAAAAAGATTTCTCTCTGTCACTATCTCACAGGGCAGATGTTTTACTGTAGGATGAATGTACAACATGTGAGAATCAGTTACTTGGATATCATAATACATTTGTACTCACCCTGCCATTGTAAACCAGGATACAGAGCTAGCTCTTGACTAAGCTTTGCCTGAATACTCAAGGAGGGGTGAGGAAGACAGGGCACAAGAAACCACCTCCGCCCTGCACAAATGCAGAGAGCAGTTGCAGGCCTTGTGCTCAGAAAAGGGAAGGATTGGCACCCTGCTGTATCGCTAGTGGCCCCAACCTCTCCAAAAGGAATAAGAAGAAAGCAAATGAGAAGGCCCATTTTACTGCCTCACCATGACCAGATAACTGCAGGGCTGTATCCCAGTTTTGAAAGGGTGGCAACATGACTGAACTCCTTGTAGGTTGTGCATGTTAGAGGCACAATGAGCATTATTGATATTGATTAATTAGGTGCATTGTTCAAAGTAGCCATCACTGGGATGGTGTGCCTATGGTCTGCCTCTACTAGGGCACCAGAGTAATGCCAACACAACCTTTGTAATCACTGTAGAGCGGCCATTTTAGGACATGATACTCTTCTCACATCACTGCGTTGCCACTGGTTTCAACTGATTTATTTCTACAATTGGGCTTTTGGAAAAAAAGACAAGAAAATGTTCAACAAATTTATGTCAGTTCTGACACATTGTTAGTCTCAGATTCTTCTGTCCCCCTACCCCTTCCCTCCCCCAGCTCTCCCCATCAAACAGATTCAGGTACAAATTACTTTGTTTACAATCTACTTCAATTCTTCAAAATGCAAAGCAAAAAAAAAAAAAAAAAATCTAAACAAACATTTTACTTCTGCTGAAGAGAATGTTTTGTTTATTTTTGTATAATTTATTGCTTTGATTTAACTCTTTGAATCACAAAAAATATGTTGCACCTACCCAAAATAATTGTTTGTTTGTTTGTTTTTTCAAAACTACCAGGAAACTGAAGAAAAAATACTGCAGTTACAGCCAATTTACACCAGGGAAATGAGATGTCAAACAGGGCTCTTAAAATGGGTTGGACCTACAAAGGTATCCAAGGCCAAATTTTGCTCTTCATGGCATGCTCCTGGATTTTCTATTGATTCTGGAGGTTCTGAGGAAGCTGAAGGCAGAGACTGGCTCTTTAGAATGGCAAATATTTACTGCATTCACAATAAAACAAGTCTGCACACAATAATCTTTTCTGATCCGCATGGCAGATCTTCACAGCTTCATATTTGTTTTATCTGTGTAGCTTTCAACCAACACTGAGGTCAAAATGGTTATTACAACCCCGTCAAAATGGTTATTACAACCCTTTTTGATTTCAGACTCCATGGAAATCACTGTAAAAATATCAGGTATATGAGTAAAAAGAAAAAAAAGAAAAAAAAACACCATCAGCCTTCTTAGGGACAATGGACATAACATGGCTGAGATCCAAAGCTAATGAGAAAAGCAGATTCAGCTGAAGTGTAAGGATTAAGTATGGTGAAATATTTACATAGGCAGAGTAGTTATTGTTTTATGCTGCTCAGATACTCATGTGAGCATTAGCTGACATTTTTAACTTCAATAATAAATGAGCACATCAATTCAACATTAGTTTGTGAATGCCCTACATATGTTGTACACCTACAGCCACACACAAACAATATCTAACCATATCACACAGCAACAAATGGACAATGGGTCTCTTCTGATTCAACAGAAGCATCTGGGAATGGCTGCAGGAAATCCGCACAAAGTCTATTGGTATGCCAATGGAAGCAAGAGAAAAATTCCCACAAATATATCAGAGGAGTATCCATATGTAATAATAAAAACAGTACATGAATGAAATTTAGCACAGAAATCTCCAAGTAGGAAACACTGCCCAGCAACAAAGGGTACTCCTGGGGGCGGAGGGGGACCAGATCAGCTGTTCGGTGGCTGTCCCTTTGAACCATGCATCTGCACGATTCAAAGGGGTAGCTGCAGGGATCCGGGGGTCAGCTGGGGAGTCCCTAGCTGACCCCAGGCTCCATGGCTTTGATATGCACAACAGCCCCCACTGGGGACTCTTGTGCATTTCAAAGAAGGCAAACACATACAGCTCGGAGTCAGCAGGACTTCCCGCTAGTCCCGGGCTATACACGGAGTTCTGCATTCTTCCTTTGAAATGTACAAGAGCCCCTAATAGGGGCTCTTGTACATTTCAAAGGAGGAATGCGGAAGTGCCTGTCGACTAGTCAATGTAAATTCCATCGACTAGTCAACTAGTCAATTAATCACATTTTAACATCCTTAATCTGACCTTGGGTGAGTCACAAACTCTGGCCTCAGTTTCTCCTCTGTAAAATGGGGCTATCAGTGACATTCTCAACCATTTTGTCAATCTTCCCTATTCAGATTGTAAACTCTTCCGGTTAAGCACATCCTTTCACTGTGTGTGTACATAGCACTCAGCACAATGGGGCACAGACTTTGGCTCTGGGTAGTAGGTGTTAAAATTGCCAATGGAATGCTAGGGAACACACAAAACAAAACTTCATTTCTATGCACAGATGCAGCCATCCCACTTATTCCTTCAGGACCAAACTCTACAGTCCTCATCTCCTGGGGCCTTTGGCTGAATAAAGAAAACTTTGCACATGGAGCTGGCAGCAGGAAAAGCTCTCAGTTGTACTCACAAGCAGCAGAAAATAAAATCTGACACGAGCAACACTGACAGGTGAGAGTTGAATAGCAGTTCCTGGTGACAATTTGGTGTAGCATTGTCTCAGTGTTTATCACTGGAATAGGTACTTCTGCTAATCCAAATGACAGTGACAGTCATTTCAAACTGAAGGGAAAATACTCATTATTGTAAATTTAGAAATTGCTACCATCCCACATTAATGAAGCCAGAGAACCTCTTGTTAATTTGCATACTGCCATATGAGAGTATGCTAGAAGAAAGCCAGTATTGCCCTGTTTGTTTTAATGATTTCAGGTTAAGCTGTAAATATGTTAATTTATTTGGACATTTTCCTTCTGTTTTTTAACCTGTTTATGTATGTACACACATATACACACTATACTATAAAAACAAAAGGAGATTGGAGAATAGTAATAGAATTATTTTTTACAGTTTTTTTTCTTCAAACTTGTGAATATATATCTAATTTTCCAATATTTCTACATTATGCTTTGGATAATGTATTTATATTAAAACTAATCCCGATAAGAGGCAGAATACTAAAAAGAAGGATGGAAAATTGAATTAAGAAATGAAACTAATTTCTGGATAAGAGTAGTCAAATGCTGTCAACACACTTAATGTTCTTGCAACATTTTAGAGTGAATGCCCTATACCTTTAAACAGGTGGGGGAGAGGTTGGCTGGCTGGCCAAATTAAGGGAACAGTACTTTATGGCTGGGGAGGGGAGATGAAAACTGCTACAAAAGAAGTCAGCATGATCAATGACTCATTCCCTACCAATGCAGGGGATAAAAAGAGCAGGCCTGTGCTTGAAGCCCCTCTTTTATATGCAGCGAATGGCTGGTGCCTCCTTGTGGCAATTGTGATGCTGTGCCCCCATATTTTTTTGGAAATCTGTTATTGAATATGAATATATGTAACTCAGATATGCTTTATGCAAAATGTAACCTTTAATTTTAGAGCTTATAATTTTCTGAATGTGTACGTTCTATTTGTGTGTGCATATCATTCTCTTATGTGAAGTTAGACATATGGAGTATAAACCTGTTTATTATTCTAGGTCTTCTAGTAAAAGCCATAAGTTATACTTAGGAAACTTCATGGTCCAGTGCTCAAGGCAATGACTCATGAATAGTCTTCATTTTCCTGTAAGCCTGGATTGTGGATGGTCCTACAAAGAGAGGTGACCATGCCACCTGGCACTGGAATCCATCTTAAATTTTGTATTTTTCCATAGAGGTGGAGTGAATTGAACAAAGACTTCCCACTCTGGCAAAATTCTATTTAAGGAATGGGAAGCAAACAATGATTGTCTTAACTGACTTCCCCACCACAAGAGAACACAAGAAAAGACCTGGAAAAAAAGAACTCTAAGGAGATGGGGAAAAGCTGATGGACCCAAGTCAGAAAAAAAGATTAGCTCTGGTCTGAGGAGAACTTCACCTGGAATAATAACTAGGGTGAGAAATTACGTTTTATAACAATTTCTCTGAGTGTATTAGGCTTGGCTAGTGTGTTTTATTTTAGCTTAGTAACTTACTTTGATCTGTCTGTTATCACTTGCAACAACTTAAATCCTACTTTTTATATTTAATAAAATTATTTTTGTTTATTATCAAACCCAGTATAAATAATTGTTACCTGGGGCGGGGGGGAATAACAGCTGTGCCTCTCTCTCTTTCATTGATTACAGGTGTGAAATTGATGAGCTTGTTCTGTAAAAGGTTTTAGGTAGAGTAAGATGGTTTTACATAGGGTTTTGATCCCATTGGGGCTGTGCTCCTCAGTGCTGTGTTATGGCCCCGTGACTGAGCCTTTCCAGACCTGAGCGGCTCTCAGTGTCTGTGAGCTGTTATCTCAACTTTTTGACCAGAGTTTCTGGCTCAGCAGGATGGATGGTAAGGGTCAATGCTATGATCAACCAACTGGATGACAGTCTTCAAGGGCTCTCTGTGACTGAACCTGTCACAGTGATGACCAGTGCAGGTACTCTATAAGAAAGGTCTACAGTAACTGATTTAAAGACTTATAAAAGGACTTGAAAAGAGGTGTTCATTAAAGGAACAAATGGAATGTAGTTGAGGATTTCTATGATTGGTATGGCAGGGATCCATTCCCCCCAATTTTATAGCCTACCTTGCCCCTCCCAAGAGGGAGGGGTGGATGGTAAGGTCCCAGCAATTGATTTGTTGGATGAACCTGGGCATGAAAAGTGGGGCTGGCGGAAGCCCAGGTACAGTAAGGTCCTGACAATCAATTTGCCGCAGGGACTTGGATGTGGAAAGAGGGAGACCTGGTAAAAGCCCCCCAGATACTTGTGGAATAAATATGGGGTCAGCTGCACTATATGCTTTTATGTGCTGTGTAGTCCCAGTCATCTAATAATAAAGTTGTAGCCAGAATGAACCAATTTCAAATGTCTTGTCCTTCTTTTCAGAGTGGAGATGACACAGAGATGAATTTAGGGCTCCATGAAGTTTTTACTTACTATCCTTACCAATCGTGTTATCGAAGGGTTTTACATTCCCCAGTCATGGTGAGCATGAGAGTAATTATTCTGCCTAAACCAGTGATGCCAATTTGACATCAAATTATACAGCTCACATGGAGAATTCTTTTCGATCAAACCTGAATGTGATCTTGTTTTTAATGGGGCTATCAGCTGTCTGAGACCAGCTTAACATATTGGACTTTTGGCAGAGCTATCAGAAATTACCTCATGCTAGACAGTCCAAATGCTATTTCAGATATTTAATCAAAAGTTTCAGGTATGCCTCAATGCTATGTCCACCCATCAGTGTAGTCAAGAGAACAGTCTTCCGCAAGGCTCATTACATTATATAACTCAGATAGATCATATAAATGACAGTGTCTACCAAATTCATCTTCCTAATCATTAGCTTCTACCTAATGATGGCCTAGTTACACAGGCATGGAAGTTTATTTGCACAAATGACCTATGTTTCATAGGACAGCCTGGAACTTTCCACACCCCAACTTCATTTTTTAATGGATGTCCTTTCAGCTTTCTTCTGTTGATGGATACTCAAAAAAGTCCTCCTTCTGATGAAGAGAGAGATGGTTTCTTTCAGTGTCTCCACTGCAAAGCAATATGACCGCTCTCCTCCTCAATTCAGTTCCATCTGATCCATGAGCCTTGTTCATCAGAACTCAGCGTTAGTAAAGACAGAGCACTCAGGACACATCTACACTACTAGGTTATTTCAAAATAAATTCTTTCGAAATAATAATTCCTGAAATAACTATTTTGAAATAGCACATCCACACTACAACTCCCCATCGCAATAGTGTAAAGCTTTATCAAAATAGCATGTCCACACTGATTGGAGCCTGAATCGCATTTAAGGCCCCCCAGAAGCACTCTGGGCAGGACATCAGGACAGCACTCACTTCCTGTAGCTGCTTCCTGAAGTTATTTGAGGCTTGTGCTTAAAGGGACCCCCCTCTGCAGCCGTATCTCAGACTCTTCAACTTTGCCTACCTCCTTGAGGGATAGCAAACACTACACCATGTGCTCTGGTTGCCCTTGCAGATGCCTCAGGATGCTCTTAGACCTGCTGCTGCACCTCCTGGCACAGTCTATGCAGGCTGCCCTTGTGGCACTGCTTGAGGATGATGACCAGCCTGGAATGGGGGGCCCCCTCACCCAGGCCTGGGTGCCCCTTGTGCACCACATCCCCTCCCATTCCCTTCCCCCTGCACACCATGCACCACCACTTTTGGTGCCAGGACACCAGTTCTGACTGGTGGGACAGGATGGTCATAGAGCAGTGGGACGACTAGCAGTGGCTCCAGAACTTCCGCATGCAGAAGGACACCTTCCTGGAGCTCAGTGAGAGGCTCAGTCCTGTTCTGCAGTGATGGGACACCCACATGAGACCTGCCATCCCCCTCTAGAAGTGTGTTGCTATTGCACTATGGAAGCTTGCCACGCCAGACAGCTACTGCTCCATTGGCAACCAATTCAGCATAGGGAGATCAACCATTGGGGCTGTACTCATGCAGGTATAACTCTCTTGCTATTGTCCCAGGAGGGTGGAGAAGCACTGCAATGCGTTTCCTAAGAAGGGTGTTGGTGGAATCTGCCTCCCTGAAGGTTTTTCACCCCAGCTTCACAAAGCCCTGCCAGGGATGAGATAATTGGGGTTGCTTCTGCTGTGGGAAGGGGCTTGGGCTCAGGGAACTCCCAAGGGATCTGGCAAGCCTGTGGTTCCATGATTCTATCACTCTACGGGTAGTGAGGGCCATAAACACCATCCTGCTGTGCAGGGTTGTCATCCTGGGCAACGTGAACCCCTTCATCACCAGCTTCGCTGCCATGGGTTTCCCCAAATGTGGGTAGGAGGGGTATTGACTCATATGCCCATCCAGGCCCTTGACCACTGAGCTTCCGAATACAGCAATCAGAAAGGGTATTTTTTCAATGGTCCTGCAGGCCCTCATGGACCACCGGGGCTGCTTCACTGATATAAACATTGGGTGGTCAGGGAGGGCACATGATGCTCATGACTTTAGGAATCCCAGCCTGTTTCAGAACTAGGAATTTTTTCCCCCGACTGCACCATCAGGGTTGGGGACATGGAGATGCCTATGTGCATCATGGTTGATGCAGTGTACCCCTTGCTTCCCTGTCTAATGAAGCCCTACACGGGACACCTGGACCCCACCAAGGAATGGTTCAACACCAGGCTCAGCAGGGCCTGAATCATAGTGGAGGGCACCTTCGGCACCTCAAAGGGAGGTTCTGGTGTCCCCTCACTTGCCTGGACCTCGGTGACTGGAACATCCCCCAGGTGGTGGTGGCCTGCTGTGTCCTCCACAACCTGTATGAGAACAAGGGGGAGACCTTCCTGCCACGGTGGAGGGCAGAGGCCAAGGGGCTTGTAAGGGTTTTTGAGCAGCCGTGCACCGCTGCCATCCAGCAACCCCATCAGCAGGCTGTGCGCATCCGGGAGGCCTTGAATGAGAGTTTCAGCCATGTCCAGCTGTGACACTCTACCCTGGACTTCCCCATAGGAGGCCTCTGCATTTCCCCTCTCTGCCTTCCCACCTTCCCATCCCTTCCCCTGCGCTCCCTTCCCACCTTCCCGTCCCTTCCCCTGCAGACCAAATAAAAAAGACTTTTTTTGAAACAATAAACGCTGTTATATTTGTTTGGGGACTAAATAACTGGGGCAGGACAAGAGAAAGAACCTGGGAGGGATGAGGAAGAGTGAGGAGAAGGAAGAAGGGGGAGGAGGGGCTCAGGGATGGGGCTGGACTGGCATCTGCCTCAGGTGAGTTGGGATGTCTCAGCTGTCCAAGAGATCCCACCACCTCATGTGCACAGCCCTCGGTGGCCCTGGTGGGGGGATAGAAGGAGAAGCTGGGAGGGGTGGAGGCATGGGTGGGATTGGGTGCTGGGGGGACTTGGAGTGGACTGGGTGCTATAGGGTGGCTGCTGAACCCTCAATGGTGGCAACCAGGCACTCAAGAGCACGGTTGTATGCCGTGCACATTGTTTCCTGGTGCTGGGACAGCTGCTGCCAGATTTTGTGCCACAGCTCCCAATCAGCACAGCACTCCAGGAGGTCCTCCTTAAAGTTCCTGTTCACGGAATGGAGGGTCTCCAGATGTTCCCTCTCCAGGTCGTTGAGGGGTCACTGGCGCTTGCGGCTCTCGTAGGGGTGGGAGGATGGCACAGGAGGTGTTGGACATGCCCCACTCACAGCTGACCCAGCTGTGAAGAAAAGTGCAGTCATTCCAGGAGACACTGTGCATGAAGCCTAGCCTTAATGTCTGAGCCGACACCGAGGGTCTTGGGTCAGATGATGATGATGTGCTTTGAGCAATGCCATCTGTGGCCTAGACAATGGGCACTGTCCTGAAGCTGTATGGGCATCCCAAGGGAACCTCGCTACCCCCATGTTCCGGGGACAAACAGGCATGGAAAGGTGTCAGCCAGGCCGGAAGCCTGCAAGCAGGAGAGGGGGATGGGGCAGGTCGGCTTCCCTCTGTGCCATGCACACTCTGGGTCTGGCAGAGGCAGCGTCCCACAGATAGAGGACTTCTGTCCCTGCCTGCTGGAGGAGGGGGGGAAGGTGTTGGGGGAGGTGTGTATGAGCATGAGACGCCACTTGCCAGGGAGGTTGGTACTGGGGTCCCCTCCATTTCCTCCCCCCCCAGCAGGCAACCCGCAGAGAACCGGTGTCTTCTGCCTCACCGTGCTTGCCCAGGTGGGATGCTGCCCTAAGAGTGCAGGTATGAGCCTGTGCCATGTGCAGCACTGCAGTGTGTTTCCCTGACCCCAGCCTCCTTAGTGGTGGCTTATGGTGGGAAGATGTCCCACCACGGAGTCCTGAGTAAGGCAGGCCTGTGCAGGAACCTTGTGATAGATGCCAGTCCAGAGAACACAGACATATGAGGGTATGTCTACACTAGCTCATTAATTCGAGCTAGGTAGGCAAATCAGACAACCGGAGTTGCAAATGAAGTTCGGGATTTAAATATCCCGGGCTTTATTTGTATGATCCCGTCCGGCCGCCATTTTTAAATCCCCCTTAGTTCGAACGAACTGCCCGCGGCTACATGCGGCAGTTTAAAGTTAATCCGAACTAAGTCCTTAGTTTGGATTAACTGTTACACCTCATTCCACGAGGATTAACAGTTAATCTGAACTAAGGATTTAGTTCAGATTAATTTTAAACTGCCGCGTGTAGCCCCGGGCAGTCCGTTTGAATTAAGGGGGATTTAAAAATGGCGGCCAGACGGGAACATGCAAATAAAGCCCGGGATATTTAAATCCCGGGCTTCATTTGCAACTCCGGTTGTCTGATTTGCCTACCTAGCTCGAATTAATGAGCTAGTGTAGACATACCCTCATATGTCTGTGTTCTCTGGACTGGCACTCCACGTGCACCCACATGCATAGGCTGTTGTGCGATCCCCAGGTCGAGAAGGTCAAGCGAGGTGCACGCAGTCCCCTGAAGCCTATTGCCTGCCCCCACTTGTAGATAGGGAAAGGTTGAGAACTCATTCGAGCCCTGGGAGACATCCTGGGAGGGGGAGGACTGGCTCCTGGCTGAGGATGACCTCCTGGCTGGTGGGCATGGTGCCATTGCTGGCCTCCTCCTCCTCTTACTCCACCTTCTCCTTCTTGTCCTGGTCCACAGCTCTGCCCTCTTGGGGGTTGATGACAGGCGTGGGCAACCCAGAGTCCACGCCGAGGTGGGGGAAGGGACTGACCCCCCCTCCCAGGATGCCATCCACCTGGGCATAGAAGCAGCAGGTCTGGGGTGCTGCTCCTGATTGGGAACTTTGGTCTTGGTGTAGGCGTGGTGCAGTTCTTTTATTTACACCTGCTCCTGAGTGTGGCTGTGCCCCTTCTGGGCCAGGCTTATGGCTATCCAGCCATGGACATCTGCATTCCTGTGACTGGTGCAGAGATCCTAGGGGATTCAACTCCTCACCCCAAACCTCAATGAGGTCCAGGATTTTCACACCAGTCCAGGATGGGGCCCTCTCCCACCCCCCTGGGCAGGGCCTTCCAAGGTGGTTTCAGGCTCACTTGCAGTCATGTGGGGCTCAGAGGGAGTGCTGGGGTTTGCCAAGGCAGCAGGGAAGGCAGAGCAGGGTCCTGCTGTGTGGCACAATGTGAGCAGGGCCTGTGTTGTGCCACAAGCCCTTTCTCTTCTGCCTGCACCTATAAAGGCTGCAGGGGAAGGGAAACTATAGAGATATGTTGAGTGTGGACAGAGTGGCCACCAGGGCAGCTGTGACAAGCCCTGGAGGTCAAATATTTTGGAATAAGCACAGCTGAGCCGTCCATACTCACACTATTTCTAAATAGGCATTATTCCTCATGAAATGAGGGTTTATTATTTCGAAATAGCGGGCTTGCTGTATAGATGCTCACTTTGTTATTTTGAAATGTTAGTCATTTAGAAATAATACTGCAGTGCAGACACGCCCATATTGTATTTTCTATTCCTGCTTCCTTTGCCTAATAATATGTCCTTGGCATATTCATTTCTCCCACAGCTTAGAGCGTAACCTCCTTTAGTGTCACATGATATGCTGTGGAGGGAGAAGAGATCTTTTTATAGATCTAGATCTAAACAGATATAGATATAGTCCCTCCTGTGTGTGTACACATAGTATATACCAATATAGCTATCTAGATCTAGCTCTAGCTATATAGCTATATGTACACGAACATGTGCACACACATATGAAGCAAAACCCCTCTGTTTCCCAAAGACTTTCAAATAGATTCCATTACAAAATATTGACTCAATCCTGATCAACATACACAGAACAAATTACATAAGTGATTATTCTGAAAATGTAGCAGTTACACTATATGCTGCCTCTGAGATGTGGGGCGGAAGAGGATTTAGATTTTTACATTCTAGAACAATGAGACATACAGGCTATGTCTAGATTACATTCCTCTTTCAAAAGAGGAATGTAAATGAGGCAAATCGAAAGTGCAAATGAAGCATGGATCTAAATATCCCACACTTCATTTGCATATTCGTGTCCAAGCGCTTTTTTGAAAAAGGGTTTTTTGAAAGTGAAAGCGCAGTCTAGACAGGATTCTTTCGGAAAAAAAACCCTTTTTCGAAAGAACCTGTACTCCTGAAAAAATGAGGAGTACAGGTTTTTTAGAAAAAGGTGGGTTTTTTTTTAAAGAACCGCGTCTAGACTGCGGTTTCACTTTCGAAAAACCCTTTTTCGAAAAAGTGCTTGGACACGAATATGCAAATGAAGCATGGGATAGTTAAATCCACGCTTCATTTGCACTTTCGATTTGCTTCATTTACATTCTTCTTTTTGACAGAGGAATGTAGTTTAAACGTGCCCAAAGTGAACTTCCATGTATATGCAGTGTATGACCTTAAGGAAGATGGAAATCTTCCAGAAATTTTATAAAATTCTTTTATTAATATGAAGTATGAAGTATGTTGTGCAAAACTGGCAGGATGATTCATTAGCTTTCAAAGAGCTTCTCTGATGCGCACTGCCCCTTCTGAGGAGCGATCTACCACCTAAATACGTGTAATACATATCATGGTGGTTACCTATTGGTAAAGGTACCTATTGCTAATGAGAAGTACACGGCAGGGCAAAAGTCAAATTAAGATACGCAACTTTAGCTACATCAATTGCATAGCTGAAGCTGAAGCTTTAAATTGGCTTTTGACGCTGTCTACACAGCAAGAAGTTGCAGGAAGAGAGCTCTTCTTTCAACTTCCCTTACTCCTCGTGAAATGAGGGTTACAGAATTCGGAGTAAGAAGCCCATTATTTCGAAATTATTTCAAAATAACGGGCTTGCTGTGTAGACGCACACCGTGTTATTTCAAAATAACGTGAGTTATTTCGAAATAAGCGTGCAGTGTAGACATAGCCACAGAGACACAGAGCAAGACCTGAAGCTCTCTAGAGGACAGATGCTAGTAGTTTATCCTTTACTCTGGCATATCTTTGCAGGGCTGTCAGCAAATAAATGAACAAATGTTGCCATCTGCAAGCCTAAAGCATAACTCTTAGTTAAACAATCAATACCAGGGTGAGTCCTTATTGAATATGCCACTTCTGTTTTAAGTTAGTTACTTCCTACATCAGATAGGGCATGAAGGATAGTTTATTTTCCTGTAATATTACATTTTTAAATAACAGTTTGTGTTGACTCACAAAAATTGACACCATTTCCTTGCTTTACAGTAAATATTTGCAGTAGTCAGTTCCCATATTAACATTTCATTATATTTTCAATACCATACTACATTTGCTCCTATACTATTAGTAATCAAAATGAATTTGTCAACTGACTTTATTATTAAAAGTATATTTGGCATTATTCTTCCTTGGTATGAATGTGCAATAAAACATAATCATGTATCCAGCATTCATTCAGTTTATTTTCCTTCCCCCCTTCTTGCATCCATACACATGTTGTATCGGGAATGGTACTGACAGCCATGTCACTGGTGTGACCACCCAATAATTTCTACAAACCTTTTACCTTCCCTCTGGAGAGCCTTCAGAGAGGGACAAAAAGATTTCTGGAACTAAGGGTATGTTTACACTACAGAGTTTTGTTGGAAAAACAGCCTTTTTTCTGACAACACTTGAGGAACATCCACACTGTAGTTGCATTCTTCCACAAGAACATCGAAAGAACAGAGGGGTTTCTCCAGCATTGGTAATCCTCATTCTATGAGGAAGAAGGTTTTATGCGAAAGAGCTCTTTCGCAAAAAGGCGTGTGTGGACGGGGAAGAGGGAGTTCTTTCGGAAGAAGAGGAAAGAGGAAAAAGCACAGGTGCCCTGGTGGCCATTCCATCCATTGCAATCACAGCTTACATGCGAGAGAGCATCCATTCAGTCTGGATGCTCTTTTTCGAAAAAGCAGATCACTTTTTTGATGCACTTTTGCAATGTGGACGCTCTCTTTCAGAAGAAGTTTTTTCAGAAGATCTCTTCCGAAAAAAGCTTCTTCTGAAAGAAGCCTGTAGTCTAGATGTAGCCTGACAGACCATCCACATAAACAGATCTTTATTGTGCTTTAGTATGACACTGAATGAACCATGCTAAGTATTAACTCATATCCTGGTGCATGGTTAAAACATGCTGAGCCTGATTCTCCACTTCGTTAGCACTATACTTCTTCTCACATGAGCCAAATGAATATAATACACCACCATCTGTGACTGAAGAATTCTGATTTGATTGTACATGCATTTTGTGATCACTTCTACACAATGTACAAGGCAATGGAGAATCAAGCTCTTGGGCCCACCTCTTCCCCCATTGTGGAGCAGTAGAACTCTTTAGAAGCCCATCTGTGGACACTGAAGTCAGTTAGTCAATCAACTATTCTAATTTACACCAGTCAAAGTTCAACTCCTGTCCCTGTGGCAGACGTTCTCCCAGCTGAGCTAAACGAGGCTACTTAACAAAATGTTTTCAGCTCCTTATATCACAGTATCAATGCAGCATTTTCTTTTTCCTCCTTATCAGGCATTTGGTTACCATTCAGAAAGTCTCACAGCACCCCCTGCTGTAACTACCAGTACTTCAGATTTCATCACCATCAGTCAAGGACCTTGGTGAAGGATGATTCCGTTCCCTTTCTTTTTTTTCTTTTTCCTTTTTTTTTTAAAGCCATACTTGTCTAGCTGACAGGAACTAAGCAGCTATGCCTGCAGTAGCTTACCTTCTTATCAGCACTATTCTATTGTTGCCTAATTAAGAAGGAATTAGATGTCAAGTGCAGCATAAGACCAAACTGATTCTAAAAGAAGCTTTTCCCTATCCCATCATGTCAGACCAGTGACCCTATTTATTAATGGTGAGATGTGGAAAAGATCTATACATGCACTCCACATCAGCACTATGCAGCAAATCCCCATAATCTTCATGTTCAGCCGGTATGATAAGAACCACAGATTTTCCCCCTGCATAGTCCAAATGATAACAGCAAACATTCAGTATGCAGTTTCTTCTGTGTATGCTTTCCCCATCTCTCCTCACCAAAATCTGCTCCTTTGTGGCTGTCACTCTTGAAACGTTCCTTGTATTGTGCTGAGTCTCCCATACACACCTTCAGTGAGCATGACAATGAGACTGCATTGTATGCAAAAGCTATGAGCAAGGCTGTTTTTGTTGTTCATTCTTATGAAGTAGTCTATTTCTAAGCAAGAAAAAAAGGAAACGCTGACGTGCTATAAAGGCCCTTCAGAGGAAAGTTGGAAGATGAAAAAAAAATCAAAAGGAAGCAAAAATACTAATAAACCTGCTCTTTCTCTGTGGTGGTATTCAGAAATAGTCTGAGTTCACAGTGTTATGTTTGGGTTGTCAAAATGGGAGAGGGAGCTAGCGGCTTCTGACTTGGCTCAGTTTTTACGGTGCTCAGTACAGAATCTGATAAGTCAAATGTGCTGCTGTGGTTTAAAGTGAACGGAAGCTGCAGTATGGTATATTTCATAAATATGCATGTAAAGAAAAAATGGCCTCCTGGCTAAGGGGTGAGACTTGAGGAAACCCATCCCCCCCTTTGGCAACCAGCTTTCTGTGTGACCTTAAGCAAGTCATTGAATCTCTCTGTGCCTCATTTCCACATAAGAACATAGGGATCATACTTCCCATTCTCCCAGGCTTTGTCTGTTTTATCTGTTTAGATTTCAGGGTGGGGCCTGTACTGCACCTAACACAATGAAGCCCTGATGGTGGCCAGGACCAGATTACAAAAGGGGCCTTAGAGGCTGCAGCCCAGAGACCTGTGAGCCTGGGGACCTGCAATGCAGCCACTAAAGCTCTGCCTGGTGGGAGCAGAGGCAGCTCTGCACACTGCCATTCCCATTCCCCCCCGCCTGGAGCTGCATTGCCATGAATGCAGGGAAGCTGTCTGTCCCTGAACTCACCTACAGACTTTTCCCCTGCTGATCTCACTAGCGGTTGAATCGCACCCTCCCTCCTCGACCCCAGACCCACAGCCCACTCCTGCACCCTACCTCCTGTCCAGATCCCATCCCTTGCCCCTAGCTCACGCCCCAGCAGTCCCCTCCTGCAGACTGAAACGCTCAGTTTTGCCCACCCCTGAGCCTTTGGGACCCACAAAATCTACTAGTCCTGAGCCTCCAGAAGGAGGCCTGCCAATGAGGGCAAAGGGGATAATTGCCCCGGAACCCGGCAATACAAAAGGGCCCAGAGCTCCTGGGCTATGCTGCTGCTACTGTGGCAGCAAGAGCCCTGGACCATTTAAATCACTGCCAGAGCACTGTCTGGAATGCTATGGGCAGCACTGAGGGCTACCTGAGGGGAGGCGCGACACTCTTCAGGTGGCACTGAGGGCTGCCTAACCGCAAACCCACCCCTTCTGCCTGAAGCCCTGCCCCTTCTGCCTGAAGCCCCACCCCTTCTGCTTAAGGCCACACCCCTTCTAAGGGCACAGAGCAGGGCTCCCCTGCCTTACTCAGGGGCCTGGCCAGACTGTCAGACTCTCTGCCCACAAAAGTTAATCAAGCCCTGATCTTGGTGTGAGCCTCAAAGCACTAATATAATACAAATAGTGAACAGCAACATTAATAACTATGAAAGCTCTGACTCTGGACACTGAGGAATTCTACTGAAATGTATGTCCTGAAATAAGCAATATACAAATAAAAAGAGACAGATAAATAGTTATTCTAAATGAAGGTTCCTTCTGTCCTTCAAATAAAAAGAAATGTACTCCACTAAAGTGATATTACCTTGAGATAGCATCTGTCAGAAAATAGCTTTTGGAGAAAGCTTTGATTTTGAAATAGTGATCATATTTGTATCTATGATTGAACTGGGACAACCGAAGAGAAGGCATTAAGAGAGTAGTAAACCTAACAGATTAATGTATTTATGTATGGTACTGTTTTTCTATACTGCCCTTGTGGATTTGAATTATGCATCATGTTGTAACATTTCACTTATCAGATCACTTCACTTGCACTAACTTCCTTGAGCAGCAATATGACAGCAATACCAGGAGACTGCCACATAAGATTCTTGCTACCTAAATGGCAATAGATCTCCAGTCTGATAGAAAAGACACATTTTCTTATTGCTCAGCACAGTCCCAACAGTAGCAAAGAAATAGTTTCAAATTCAGTTCTTAGCATTTCCAGCTGTAGTTCTGTTTCAGCTTTACATCATGCTTGGCTAGCTTTCTGCCAGTCCAAGCCATGTATATTAGTGAGTGTATGATAAAGGCTCTCAACTAGCAACTACATTTTTGTTTTAATATTGTCTTCCAGAAACCAATTCTCCCGGCTAAAATGATATGCCCATACTGTATCAGCTGTCATAGCAGCATGCCCAGCAAGGGGGCAGTTGCCTCAGGCCTTTAAATCATTGCTGGAGCGTCACTCCTCACGCTTTGTATGACTCTGAGGACTTGGTGTGAGCGCTGAAGTCTAGGCAGTGTGGAAGGCTGGCTGCTCCCGGCCCTGCCCCTTCTGCCTATACACAACCCCTGTCAAGAGCGTGGAGCTGCCCTCGCCCCCCGGCACATACCTTGCCATGGGGCCCCCGGAAGATGTCGGCTTCCCTGAATAGTAGTATTGCAGGAGCATCTAGGAGCCCCAGTCATAGACCAAGACTGCACTGTGCTTGAATCAGACAATCACAGAACAAGAAGATGGCCTTGTTGCAAAGAGCTTACAGCATTAACACAATTAGAAAGGATAGGTCCACCCAAGGGGGTAATAGCAGTGGTCGGAGCCCTGAGCAGTGCATGCTAGGCAGTGCTGAAGGACTGGCTGAGGAAACTAGCTCCCAGCCCTGCCCTTTCCATCCAAGGCCCCACCTTGCCCAGGGCTGAGCACCAGGGCCCGGAGCTGTGCCCCCCCTCCCCTTGCTGGGCACCCTGTAAGGGAGCAAAGCCCCTCGGAGGGAGAGCTGGAAATGGGAAGCAGAGACTCTGCAACATGCTTCCTCCCGTCTCTCGCCCCATGGGCATCCATCTGCCACAGACTGGTGGGGCCCAGGGTTCCACAAAGAGAGACTGGGGTGGCAGATGGGGCTGCACTTTTCTGTCCACACTGCGTTGTTTGGCCTGCCTATGGATTTTTCCTTGTGGAAGTTAACAATGTTGTTCTCCTTTATATTCAAGAAATTTTTTTTCATGGTCACCTCTACTCACATTCATAGTGGAATGGACTATCCCCTTCTTATCTGCAATCACACAAATGCCCCTTGACACCTACTGCAATTGCTTACATGGAAAAATATTAGGAAAGGTTTTATAGCTTTGTTTAGGCCCCCATTTACCTAGGAATTTTAACAGGTGCCCAATGTTACACATGTAACTAATCCCACTGACTTCAGTTAGTTATAATCATGTGGTTAAAGTTAAGCTTGTGCCTTTTCAAAACAGGGCCCTTTTGCAATTTTACAGCAGACAACAGACAGTACAACGGACTGTCTGCAAATACCACTAAGTAGCCCAAGGCACAGATCACAGTGAATCTCCATCTAATCATCTTTTTACTACACCGTGGTGAGTTGTTTGCCTAGAAGGTAGAAAATGCAATGATAAGGCAGGCTAGTTTTGTCATTATATGTTAGCTTGAATAATTGTCTTTGGAAGCAACAAAAATCAAAAATTGCGCTCAGGTTTCCTATTTCAAATATATCATGTTGTTGCTTGAATGGCCAAAACATCAGCACCTGTGCCATTCTCTCTGCTGTGCCAATGGATTAGATTAGATCTGTGAATAATGTAATGATCGAGAACCTTTCATTTGAAGGTATTGTTATGAAAAAATTGAGGATTGGAAGTAGAATGGCTGACGATTGAGTCAAAGTGTATTTGTAATCAATTAAAATAACTGAACTATTGTTTTGGTCTTTACATTTTAGTCAAGTATAAAATGGACGGTCAGAAGACGTTATTCCAAACATACTGGAGACAAAATGACTCTTTCCACTGATTTCAATGATCTTCACTCCCTTCAGTGACCAGGCCCCAAACCACTGATTTGGCTCTCACATAGTATCAGCAGATGTCCTCTTTGTAAAGGTCAATGAATTTGAATCCTGGTTGTTACTCTCCCATTATTCTACTCCAGTGCTTCTGTTGAACAAGGACTGAAAATCATACCGAGTTATGAGGTAGGCTAGAATGACCACACAGCAAGTGTCAAAAATTGGGATGAGCGTGGGGGGAGATAATAGGTGCTTATATAAGAAAAAAAGCCCTTAAACTGGGACTGTCCATAAAAAATTGGGACACCTAGACACTCCAATGTAAGCAAATGTCCATTAGAACATTATGTTTTCAAGTAAATGACATTTTAAAATGATAATTAAGTACAGTAAATTCATTTAAAACCAGATTCAGCCCAGCTTCAGTTTTCCTTGTCTGAAATAAATGAAATATATCAGGCTGTTTACAGATGAATTAATCATGACATTATCCTGGAAACTTTGCAATTACATCAATTATTTTGTACTTAGCATAATAAATAACCTGCATACTAAATGAATGGAAACCTTTTCTATTAATAAAGAGGAAATCATTTTCTGGTGGTGCACAAATAGAAGCATATGTGCAGTCAATAGCCTGATTTCATATCTGCTCTGGGAGTTATGTCAAAAAATTCATGCACTGCTTGCTATTGATACAGTAAATCTTCATGAAATCTCACATAATGATTTGTTTTCTTTGCAAGTGCATCTATGAATTGATTATTATATTCAGACATGGTAGGCTGCACAATGCCTAGCAAAATTCAATCAGTTGTCTGAAATGATCCCATTGCTGGTGAACCCTGATGCTGAGAGACTGTCAAATACAGTCACTTTAACTGGGATCTAATATTTTCATTTGGCTGATCAATACACTTCAGAGCAGATGTTTGCTGACATCTAAAAAAAAGTGTAAGGGTCAAACGAAAACACCTTCAGTGTTCCTGAGCTGCCATGAGGAAGCGCTGCTACTTACACTTCCCCAATTAGCCATGGGTGATCAATAGAGTTTAGAAGCAGGTGAATGGCAAGATTTGTTTCAATGCACTGGTCAGAGAAGATCTGATGATATAATAGGATTTAAACCATTGTACAAATGTCCTTCCTTTGTCCCTTAACACAGACCTGACTAGCTAGGGAGCTCGTTCCCAGCTCATGAAAACCTGCTTGGAAATGAAGGTTGTACCTGAACCCAAACCTCCATGAAACTCTTGCCCCATGCCCAAGAACCCTCTTTCCTTTGCTCTCACCCTCCAGCTCCCATCAAAAACAGGCCTTTTATTCCTGTTTCTCAGCTCTTTACTACCCTAATGCTCAGAACTGCTCACGCCCTTCCACCGGCTCCGCCTAATGTTTAAGGGTCCTACTTAACAGCTTTCCCCCTTCAGTTAACCACAGTGGTCCTCAATTGCTAAGGGCACCATCCTAACTGAAATGCTCCTCAACTACATCAGCAACAGCTATTTTTAAGTCATTATTCTTAATCAAGTATGTTGATATGTATATTGAAATACCTCCTAGAGAGTAACTAGATCAGGGCTCTTGTTGTCTAGGCACTTTACAAATGCAGAAAACATTCCCTGCCAGAAAGAGTGAGGACCAGATTTTAAAAAATATTTGGGCACACAACTTCCTGTGGTCTGGTTACCTAAACACCTTCAAAATTTGACCCTAAGGGTACATTTACACTGTAACCTTATTTCAAAATAGCGCATCTACATGCAAAAAGTGCAACGAAATAGTAATGTGCTTTTTCAAAAGATAGAGTCCACACTGATTGGATGCTATCTCACATTTAAGACCTCCCAGAACCAGTCCAGGCAGGCATTAGGTCAGCAGTTGCTTCTGGGTGCTGCTGCCTAAGCCTGACCTAATGCCTGCCTGGACTGGTTGAGACATGTGCTTAAAGGGACCCCCTTGAACAGCCGTTTCTCAGCTTCTTCTGCTTGCTTACCTACCATTTGCAGTGTGTGCTCTGGTTGTCCTGCTTCAGTACACCACAGCACTCCCTGGCATGGAGCCGGAACTGCCTCTGGGCACGCGCTGGCCCCATACAGCCATGCTGCTGTTTCTGCAGAAGTTTCTGCAGGCTGCCTTCATGGTCCTGCATGAGCTCAACCCTGAGCTCAAGTTTGAGAACCTCTGCCTGTATGCGGGAGCAATGCCCTTGCAACCACACCCCACAGTGGAGCAACTCTTCTGGAGGCTGGATACTGGTTCCAACTGGTGAGAGGCTCCAAAACTTCTGCATGAGGAAGGAGACATTCTTGGAGCTGTGTGCCTGGCTCGCCCCTGCCCTCAGATGATGGGACACTCAGATGTGACCCGCCAACCCCTGTCAAAATAATGCAATTGCAGTGTGGACGGCCATTATTCTAGAAAAGCGGTGCAGTGTAGACACACCATAAGAGTCTAAAAGATGAGACATCAAACAAGCAGGCTGAGGTGGAGGCAAGGGAGACAGAATAACAAAAAGAACATAGTGTTAGCAAAGTTTTGCCAATCCAAAAGAAGTGATGAGAACTCCCTGCCTGGCTCACAACTGTCCAGTTTCAGCTTGATTTCAGATGAAGTGTGGACAGAGCCTAGAAGTTTACAATGATGTTGTTTGTCCTGTAATTAATATGTCAAATGTAAAACATGAACTTTAACTCAGAGCACTGCCGTAGAATGCTCTTCTAAATACATATTCTCCTTCATCTGTGTGCAGCTATTAGAGCTCTGCCATGGACTGAGGAGACCATGTGTGCCAATGGAAAAAAGATTCCCCTCAAGCTATTGATTTCATCCCGAAAACAATGGAAGAACTATAGCTCTGGTAAAACTACTATTAATGCTAAACTACAATTGAATACAATTTACCATAGTCACAGCCAAGTGTCTACAACTGGGTAACAATTTATGCCTCTGCTACTTTTGTGACAGATTTAATATAGCATCGACTTAATCTAACAGGTTGTATTTTGTGTCACTTTCCCCTATAGTTCCCATCTGGTTACCATACAAATTATAACCCATATATAATTGTGCCATCCTGTTAACTGCATAAAATCTCTGCTATTCAAACCGACCTATCACATGCTAGTAATAGAAGTCACCAACTCACAGTCATACAGCCCGGACATGTGCATAACTTCTAGGGGGACTGAGAGACTTGTCAGGCCTCTGTGTAAGGTGCCAGGGGCAGCTCAGTGCTCCCAGAAGGGGTGGGGCCTCAGGCAGTAGAGGCAAGGGTTGGGCAGTCAACTCTCAGCACTGCCAGAGAACACCATGCTACCCCCACCCAAACCAGCCCTCAGAGCTGGCCAGACCGTGGGGCTCCAGAGGCAATTTAAGGAGCCCAGGGCTCTGGGCACTGCTGGTCCTGTGCTAACAGATGCAGCAGCAGCTGGGAGCCATGGGCACTTTTGAATTGCTGGGCCCCAGGGCAACTGCCCCTTTCCCCCTTTCCCTGTTAGAGGTCCGGATAACTTCCACTGAAGGCAGTGGGAGTTCTTTGTGAATAAAGACTGCAGGCCTATTCCCCAACTAAAGATTCTGGTTTTGTAAAGGCCTTGTCCAAAGCTATTCATAATAATTGACGTCACCGGGTTTGATGTAGGCTTCATGGCTGTATGTCGCTCCTTATGAATACCGAACAAAAACTGTTGAATGAATACGTTTGTTGCCCATACTACTCATAGTCAGAATGTGTCACATCTATATAGTTTTCAATTTGCATTCTCTCTTCTATATGACCCTGTACTGATGGAGAAAAATCATCCATGTACATTTGTTCACCCTTAATCCAGTTTGCCAAATAATATTATAGAAAATTCAATTGTCTTCTGAGCTTCAGTGGATGAATTTCATCCTCAAATGCAATAAAAGGACTTTAATCCAAATTGCAACGCAACCTTAGATGTGGAGTCCCTGATGAGACTTTCCATATAAGTGTATATTTTGAACAACAGCACAGAGTATTGATTTTGACCTACACTTTAATTTTCAGTTGGCCTGAGTATCAAAGGTTCTGTCTGAACACCTGCAGTTTAAGTTAATGGCAGTTGTGACTGCTCAGTCAGAGAGAGGGAAAGGAGAGAGGAGGATGAAAAAAAAAATCAGGCTGCATACTTTTTATAAAAGAGTGGTCATGACTGGGTAACTTAGTTAACTCAGAGTAGAGTCAGTGTTATCTACATGTATAGAATCATAGGGTTAGAAGAGACCTGAGGAGATCATCTAGCCCAAAGCAGGACGAACCCCAACAAAATCATCCTAGCCAGGGCTTTGTCAAGTTTGGACTTAAAAACCTCTAGTGATGGAGATTCCATCACCTCCCTAGGTAACCCATTCCATCACCCTCCTAGTAAAATAGTTTTTCCTAATATCCAACTTAGATCTCCCCCACTGCAATTTGAGACCATCGCTCTTCATTCTGTTATCTGCCACTACTGATGGCACACTCTCCATCGTCCCCCTTCAGGTGGTTAAAGGCTGCTATCAATACCCCCTCACTCTTCTCTTCTGTAGACTAAATAAGCCCAAATCCTTGTCAGTCATGTGCTCCAGACCCCTAATTATTTTGGTGGCCTTCTGATGGACCCTCTCCAATGAGTTCACATGCTTTCTGTAATGGGCAGTCCAGAACTTGATGCAGTACTCCAGATGTGGCCTCACTAGTGCTGAATAATGGGGAATAATCACTTCTCTAGATCTGCTACAATGCTCCTTCTAAGGCACTCTAATATGCTATTAACCTTCTTGGCTATAAGGTCACACTGCTGACTCATAACCAGCTTCTCATCCACTGTAATCCCCAGGTCTTTTTCTGCAGAACTGATACTTAGCCAGTCGGTCCCCAGCCTGTAGCATTGCTTGGGATTCTCCTTGTTGAACCTCATCAGATTTCTTTTGGACCGATCCTCCAATTTGACTAAGTCACTCTGGACCCTATCCCTACCTTCCAACGTCTACCCGTAGCTTAGTGTCATCTGAAAACTTGCTGAGGATGCAATCCATCCCATCAATGACATTGGTAATAATGATGTTGAACAAAACTGGCCCCAGAACCACCCCCTGGGGCACTCCACTTGACAGACTGCCAACCAGACATCACGCTGTTGATCACCGCCCGTTGAGCCCAACCATCTAGCCAGCTTTCTATCCACCTTACAGTCCATTTATCCAATCCCTACATCCTTAACCTGCATGCAAGAATACAGTGGGAGACCATATCAAAAGCTTTTCTAAAGTCAAGGTATATCACAGCCACTGACTTCTCCTTGTCCACAGAGCAGGTAACCTTGTCATATAAGGCAATCAGATTGGTCAGGCATGGCTTGCCCTCGGTGAATGCATGTTGACTATTCCTGATCACTTTCCTCTCTTCCAAGTGTTTCAAAATGCATTCCTTGAGGATCCCCTCCATGATTTTTCTAGGGACTGGGGGAGGCTGACTGGTCTGTAGTTCCCTGGATTGTCCTTCTTCCTTATTTTAAAGATGGACACTACATTTGCCTTTTTCCAATCAACAAGGACCTCCCCCAATCACCACAAGTTTTCAAAGATAATGGCCAATGGTTCTGCAATCACATCTGCCAACTCCCTCAGCACCCTCGAATGCATTGGATCTGACCACATACATTTGTGCCTGTCCAATTTTTCTAAATATTTCTTAACCTATTCTTTCTCCACTGAGGGCTGCCTTCCCAATACTGTGTTACCTAGTGCAGTACTCTGGAAGCTGACCTTCTCTGTGAAGACAGAGGCAAAAAAAGCACTTAGAAATGCTACAATGTAGTCACTACTTGTACTGATGGGGAGGTAGAAACCAGTTCCCCAGGAGGCGGTAACTAGATCTTCTGTCAACCTAGAGCTGTCCACTCCAGTGGATAGATTAGCACTGTTATGTGTCTCAGAGGTGTAGATTTTTCACATCTGATGTGTAACTATGCCAATGTAAATTCCTAGTTGAGATCAGTAGCACATAACAGTCTCTTTTACACAACTTCTAGACTTTGTGCTTTTCTCACAATGTTGCCAAGTGTATTGGCTCTAATTCTCAAGTATTTTCAATCCCTCAGTTGTTCCCCACATTGTATCTGAAACCTTTCTTGCTAGGTTAGAACCACAGTGGTTCACTGTCCAGGGTTTTTCTAGGTCTTAGCAAAAAAAAAAAAAAAAAAAAAAAAAAGGCACCTGTGATGTTGGGGAAGCGATATTAACATTCTCAGATTTACTGCACTGAATGAAGACTAACACATCCAGCCACACTGGCTGCACTTGCTTTCAGGAGCTATACAAAGAGTGAGTGCCCTTAAATATACAGTCTGTGAGATTTATAGATATAGGATTTATTTATGCTCTGCACAGAGACAAACACAATAAAGAAAACATGAAGAATACAAGTGGATTACATAAAAAATGCATTACTGAAATCTAGCTAAAAGGTTTTGGTACTAAGGCAGAAATTTAGCAAAGGAAAAGATAAAAATACTTATTAAATCTTGCAACCCATTCTCCTTGAAATCTCATCTAGAATGACTCATGAGGGCCATGGGACCAGGAAGAGTGAGAGATCTGGAAATAAAAGCATCTGCCGTTTATACCTGCAGACTCCAGATACATCTTTAAGATGGGAAATATAGTGAGAAAATGAATTATGGGTAGACCAATGGTAGCATCTAGTAATGGTCTTGAAAGAGGAAGGAAGAACCTATAATTTGAATAGCCTCTGTTACACACATGCACCCCTTTTGTGTGCTTTGTCTCTAAAACTGAACAGTTAATAGATAAGGTGCTAGTAGATGTCACACAAGAATCACACAGCGCAGGTTCTGTAGGACTGAAAACTCAATGTACTACAAATGGCAACTCTATGTACTAGTTCTTAACACTTTCCTTCTTACTTTCTCTAGCATTCCACTTCAGGAGACCTGTTAACCAGAGGATCTTGACCTCATGCCATTGATGGTTGAGGATAGACGGAGGCTGCCAATGGGAAGATGTAGCCTTTTATTTTGTTTTAAGTGAATTTGGTCATGTGGTATTATACCACCATGGGTTCGGCTCTGGTGGCTACAGTTTCAAGTTGAAAAGAGTAAAAGTCATATCTACTACTTGCTTCAGATTTAGATGCTCTAGGAACATAGAAAGACCAAGGGTAGTGACCACATTCACATTCACAAGTACAAGGTCTAGATCATTTTAGAAGTTTTATTAAAGTTACAATTAAAGTTATGAAAACTCAGTAATACAGAAATTATGTGCAGACCTATGCAAAAGTGACAAATATAGCAACAGACACATTTGCAACTATATTCTTATGCTCTGATGGCTGCCTTTCCAACTGATCACCGATAGTGGGGGAGTTCCTGCTGTATTTTTCCCATAGGGAATTCATTTGACCTAATCTAGAAGCCCTCTTTTAGCTTGTGATGCTGACTACGCCTAAACCCTTTTCCCTAGAGCAAATATCCCTCATGACCACCAAGCAGACCACTCCCCCACCTGCACAGCAATGTACCCTTGCTTCATACTCCACATCCAGTTGCTAAGAGTCCTCACTAACACTGGGACTTGAGAACAATTCCTCGCTGCCTGGTGCACCAGTTGGCACTGGACCCACCCTAATCCCTTCAACTGCTTCTGCCTCTTCATCAATGACGTCTGTCTCTCGGACAAGTATTTCTGACTCTGTGCTATGGGAAGTATCCATAATCTCCTTGGGTGTTGATGTGGGGTTCCTGCCCAGGATTGTGTCCAGTTCCCGATAAAATAGCATCATTTGGTGCAGCACCAGACCAGCTGTTTACCTCCTTTGCCTTCTGGTACGCCTACTGGAGTCATTTTACCTTTCATAGAATCATAGAACACTAGAACTGGAAGGGACCTTGAGAGGCATCGAGTCCAGTCCCCTGCCCTCACAGCAGGACTCAGTACCGTCTACTATCTTTGGCTCTGTATTGTAGAGTGTCTCGCTCATAGCTCTTCTCACACACACTCACAGCTGTGATTGCACCTATTCTTCACTCCACACATTGATACGACCCAAAAACGCTGCATTACTTCAAGCAGGAGAGCATTTTGAGCTATACCCATCCCTGGTTCCCTTAGAAGATGCCATGAAGACCAATACACAATGAGCCAGACACCAGGAAATGGCTTTTAAAGTTCCTGGGGTTTCCAGGTGAGAGGGGGCACATCTGTTTACTTGTTTATGTGGCTACAGAGCAGCAGAGTTCAAAATACAGCCAGAGAGGCTAGTCAGGCATTGTGAGAAAAATGCTGGAGGTTAATACATTTGACAAAAAACTACTGTAATACACCATTATATCATGTAGTGGTGCTTGGGGAAGGTCCCAGATGATTGGAAAATGTAGTGCCCATCTTTAAAAAAGGGAAGAAGAGCAACCCAGGGAACTACAGGCCAGTCAGCCTTACCTCAGTCCCCAGAAAAATCATGGAGGGGATCCTCAAGGAATCCATTTTGAAGCACTTAAAAGAGAGGAAAGTGATCAGGAATAGTCAACATGGATTCACAAAGGGCAAGTCATGTCTGACCAACATGAAAGCCTTCTATGACAAGATAACTGGCTCTGTGGACCATGGAGAAGGCGGTGGATGTGCTATACCTTGACTTTAGCAAAGCTTTTGATGTGGATGCATTGGAGAAAGTCCAGCAGAGGGCAACAAAAATGATTAGGGGGAGCTGGAGTATATGACTTGCAAGGAAAGGCTGAGGGATTTGATCTTGTTTAGTCTACAGAAGAGACGAGTGGGGAAATTTGATAGTAGCCTTTAACTCTCTGAAGAGGGGTTCCAAAGAGGATGGAGAGAGGCTGTTCTCAGTAGTGACAGATGATAGAACAAAGAGCAATGGTTTCAAGTTGCAGTGGAGGACGTCTAGGTTGGATATTTGGAAAAACTATTTCACTAGGAGGATAGAGAAGCACTGGAATGGGTTAATACATTTGACAAAAAATTTGATGGAGGTGGTAGAATCTCCATCCCTAGAAGTTTTTAAGTTCTGGCTTGACAAAGCTCTGGCTGGGATGATTTAGTTGGGGCTGGTCCTGCTTTGGGCAGGGGGTTGGACTAGATGAGCTCCTGAGATCTCATCTAACCCTATTATTCTATGATTGTCAACAACAATGGCAAGGGGAGAGACAAAAGTCTCAAATAGAAATGGAAGTTCTTTTGTTGTGTTGCAGTGTGAATTCTCCCCAGGTTTTGTCGCCAAAAAGCATTGTTTAGCAACATAACTTGCAAGTGTAGAAAAGGCCCATGTGGAAATACAGATGGACTTGCAAGAAAACAAGCCAAAGTATGTAATCCTCAGATGAAATTTCACAGGCTAACTTTCAATGGTCACATATTAAGCAAGGAACACCGACAATTGTGCACATTTACACCTGCAGTCCCTCATTTTTCGGTTAAAAAACAAATACAGCTGGTGAATGAAAAAAAAACTTTAAAAAGTACAATGCAGGGGTGAAAAAAGGTAAAACAAAATATACTGTATACCCAAAATCTACATCCTTGTACCATTTCAAGTACATCAGAATTTATTGTATTGCGCTTTTGCTTCTTACATAAAAATGTGTCCTTTTTTTCCTCCAAAACTAGGGCAACTACTTTATATATGATGATATTTTATTATCTGATATTAGAGGGGTTTCATGCAAAACCAAAATAAAATAAATATCACTGCCACAGCTCAGTAGTTTCAGGTTGTTCATCAACCTTAATCCAGCATAGCTGGAAGTGGCAATTTCCTAATTTGGCTCAAGTCACTACTTTGATTCTCAGAGCACATTCCTCATTTTCTAGTACGGCAACAATCACAACAGAAGCTGTTCTCCATTATGCTAATTTCACATTTGTTTTTCTGCTGGTGTTACCTTATGCATTGCAAATTACTGTCAACCTTCACTCCGGTGGAGATCAAAGTGGAGCACTCAATTTGTAATGGGTGCCATCATACTCAAACTGACACATAGGAGACCTCCACATATTTAAAACAAATAAAGAGCACTCTAACCAATCTCAAAGAAACATACTGCCTAAACTTGAATAAAAACTGAAACAAAGATAGCATGTTGTTATATTCTCACCACACTCCTTTACCTTTTCTACTAAAAAAGGGACTGACTTCATGGGTGGTTGAACAACACAGTTGTCAGACTCAAAGCCTTATAGGGAACCAATTAAAGGGAGCTCAAGTCAGGGAAACCCATAAATGCACAGGAGAATCTTGGCAGTCTAAGATTGTAAGTCAATTTTGCTCCTGTAAGTTAAGAGGAAAGATGGCATAAATTATTTTAAAGAGTAAGATTAGATGACACTAAAACCCCACACACTTGCTGGGTGTGGTTCACTGTCCCATCTAGTGGCACTTAGACCACTTACAGAGAAAGAGATTGTGTTTGCTACAGCCTTAGCTGAGCACCAGCTGGCTTTCAACTCACATGGTAGAGGCTCATGCACTAAGCTCCAAAGATCCCAGGTTTGGTGCTCCTGTTGGTGTTACATAAATATGTACAGTAGCAGCCTGATTGTGCTTTTAAAATCCATGTGTCTCTGATGTTTTATTCAGACAGCTAAATAAAAATGATTTATTTTAAAAAGCTCTAACCCAGGCAGACCTGCACAATGATTGGTAGCTGGTATGCACAGAAAGGGGACCAAGGTCAGCTCACCCCATAAGCATGACATGTAACAATTCCATGCTACATATACCATATTCAAAGTCAAGTCTTCCCTAGAGTACCTCTAAGCATTTAGTAACATCTGAGCAAACTGCATTTCAGTAGCAGCTTTTGTTAAATATTCAGTACAGGATACTGTTGTTTAAAATGCAGACGGGTAACTGCTTGGTTTTCAGAATATGAATATAAGCAGAAGTTGCTTGAGAATTGGGGTTGAAAGATTAGAACCTTTAACTTGGCCCTGGGCATGTTAGGAACAGCCAGCCTTGCCTAAGAAATAAAGATGCACATACTGGATACACTTCTCCAATATACAGGGATGTGCCTTTCTCCAACCAACCACAAAAAGGGAGGAAAAAAAAGAAAAGAAAATACAAGACACTTGGCAAGATATTATTTTGAATTCATTAGGTAGCCCATAAGAGATAATGGAACTGTAGACCAGTTTTGAGTCATTTACAATTTAATTTACCCACTCATTTTACCAATTCACTTTGCATATATTTTTCCACAATGTGGCTTTTTGCCTTCCCAAACAAGTGAGGGGAGGAGGGTAGATACATCTGCCAATTTAAAGAGTAGCCCTTAATGCAATTTAAAGGCTTGCAAATTGATTTTCCTTAATGAACTTTATATCCTAACATCCTGTCTTTTTTCCTCTAGTACATTCAATTAGGCTATAATCAGATATTAAGGGGCAGATAACAGGAGCATGACATCATCTGCACGAGGCAAAAAATTGTAAAGGAGGATTAATTAAAACCTAATTTTCATGTGAGACTAGACCATCTGAGCCAGGAGGCGCTACAGTAATTGCAAAAAGCAAGGGGAAAGGAAGAACACCTTGCCTAGTGTAGATGCCCAAAGGAAAGCAGAACACAAGATAGCCTTCTTATAGCTAGCAGGGCCAGGGAAATATCCTTCCAAGAAAGTGAATTTACCCTTATCCTCAATGTTAGGTAAGTGGCTGTCTCATGGGGTCCCCTAGGGGCCTCAGAGAGCCCTGCACACATCTGTTTCTCAGAACCCCATATGACATGGTTCTTTCAGTTCATTCACAATAGCCCTTCTAAGGATCCAATTTATTAAGTTAAATTTCAAAGCTAAACATCAAAGTCTTCACTTAAGCTGGATTTAGCCTAAACTCCCCTAGTCTGGTCAGACTCCTTCCTGGTTTAGCAGCTCTTCCTAGCTGGAACATTCCTCTAGTCTCTGTTTCTTCCCTGCAGGAACCATTCTCATTCTTGGCAATCTCACTACAGCCTGTTAAGCTTCTCTGGGCATCTTCTGTCTTTTCCTTTCGAGTGCCTGATTCCCCTCAGGTAGGGCTCATTCTGTAATCATGGCTGGCTTAACCCCCAGCTATCCAGCCACTGAGCAAGCCACCCTGTGGCACTCACTAATGGTCTATACACACAGAGGGATCAATGTTGTGAACTGAAGCAGCTGGAATCATTTCTGTATCAAACGTATTTCTAAGGTGATTGAAAAGAAAAAAAAATATTTGCGGAACATTTTCTGGCAGACACATTTTTATTCATTAATATTTTTTAAAGTCATAGCTACAATATCTTTTTACGAGCATCTGATATGGCAAGAGGAGCTAGGTCCAAACCACATACCTTATCTTGAACTAAGAACATAATTCAGCAATTCCATTTTCCCCCACATCAAAGAGGGAGAGAAATGTTGGTATATTACTGAGATTGATCTAATGCGCCAGGATTGTAAAAACATTCCCTGTCAGCATTCGGTACAACTCCTCTCCCCTCATTGTAGGACCCTAGCACAGGATTCAGAACTTTAAGTCAACACATCTGTCCCAGTATAGTGCTTAGTTCTTTGACTAGCATGTTCTGGCTTTTGGAGCTACAAGCATCATAAAGCAGTGGGGTTATGATGACTGCATTAACAAGCAAAACACCAGAATTTTCATTATAATCTTGTATTTTAAGAGGTTAAAGTCAGCCTGAAAATAACTGTGAGTTAAAATTTAGCATGTGAGAATTTAGCTAAGAAGCATTTTATTATAGCTTTCCGAAAGAAAAGCAACAATGCACAGTGTGTAATCCTCAGAGGAGTAGTCATGTTAGTCTGTAACTAAAAAACACTTAAAAAACAACAATGGTCCTGTAGCACCTTAGGGTATGTCTACACTAGCTCGTGAGTTCGAAGGAGGAGTGGAACGAGGAGTACCGGTAGTTCGAATTAGGATCTCTAATTCGAACTACCTACTCTGTGCCGCGTGTAGCCGCGGGCACGGAGTTCGGACTAAGGGGGATTTAAAAATGGCGGCGCCCGGGAAGATGCAAATGAAGCCCGGGATATTTAAATCCCGGGCTTCATTTGCAACTTCGGTTGCCCTCATTTGTCTACCTAGCTCGAACTAACGAGCTAGTGTAGACATACCGTTAGAGACTAACAAAAAATATATAAATAGTATCATGGGCTTTCGTGGGCACAGCCCACTTCTTCAGATGACAATTATGTATAATCCTGTAAAGCTTGTTTTAATTAATACAAAAGATGCTATATCAAATAAGGCCTAATTCTGCCATGCCTATCCACTTGAATGGTTCATATACCTGTATGTAGTCCCACTGAAATCAGGGTTTGAAGGGAGAGAAAAGAGAAAGAGTAAGACTATTTTACCTACCATCATTTGATACACAGCAGCAAATGAATCCCTGGCTGTAATTGTTGTATAGGCACTGAGCCACCACTCTGCTGAAAGATGAACGTCACCAATAGGGCCTGATTTATTTTTCACTTACATCACTTTACACTGACCTAAATCTATTGACTTCACTGAAGTTACTCCTGATTCTCACTTGCACAGGCATTAGTCAGACCCATAGCTGATCACATTCTGATCTGCACACTTGGCATTAAAACATCCTTGATTACATTTTTATAAGACTAGGAATAAAGAAGAGTCTTTCCAAAAAGTAAGAGGTTTTAAATCCTTAATCTATACCAATAAATGTAATCATCAGAATAAATTTTAGTTTAGTTTAGTTTAGTTTATTAACAAATAGAAGCACCAAATCCCAAAAGATATTTCTGGTCTAATTAAAATATACCACCAACAAAGAACAACTCTAAAAACAAATCTAAGAAAACAAAAATGACTACCACAAATAATCCTGGAAATCTTGTTGTTTTCCCAGGAGAATTCCAAACCAAGTAAGTATCCATTGGAAGGCTCCTAGTAACTACTTAAAACTATCCTGTTAATTAAAAAGAAAAGGTTTTTGATGGGTGGTTTTTTTTTAGACTAGGCCTGTTTGGGAACATTGTTACAAAATTGTAACTTCAGTGACTGTATTTCTTCTCCAGAGAAAAGGTAATTAAAGTAATTTTGCAGAAAACCAATCTTTTCCCTATTGCCTCAGTGTAGGTGCTCAGAAGCAAGTAGGAATCAATATAAGAGAATCTATTCACAGAGAAAAAGAAACAAATATATCTTCATAATTACAATACACAACACATTCCACAGCTGCATGCCTCTCGTGAATAACTCTGAGTTGAATGTAAATAAATGTTTAACTCTGAGAAGAAATTAAAGGAAGAAATGGAAACCCTCACAAAAGCTCAACTTTTTACATTTGGTTTTAAGAGCAACCTGTCTGGTATTGGCTTGATTGCTCTGGATTCTCAAAATATTCCTAATTGTAGCATATACATTACTTCATCACAATGATGCAAGGGTTAACTAGTCAAATAAAATAAGAACCAACGCTCTCATTAAGATCCTTGCAAAACTATAACTACGCGTAATCAATTCTTATCAAGGGCTATGCTTCTCTGGGCCCCTATCCCTACCCTCCAATGTATCTACCTCTCTCCCTAGCTTAGTGTTGATGGAGAAACTCTCCCATCTACTTCCCTTACTTAGCTTGTTCTGGTGGCATACCAGGGTTGATGTCAAGTGATTGGAGGTCAATTTAGCAGGTCTTCACTAGACCACTAAATTGACCCCTGTGCATCGATCGCCTCAGAGTCACTCCAGCTTGAGGTACAGGCAAGCCCTAAGATACTATTATGATGTAATATAACTCTCTGTCTGCTCAGGTGGTTTCCTACACGACCCAATTTAATTGAGACAAATTCCCACTGAATTTGTCAGAGATTTGTTAACATATATATTGCCCAATCAAAGCCTACTAGAATTATGCACTCCCCTTTTCCATCATTCTGAATGATATCACAGGTCTTGTCAGCAGTGGTGGATATACATTAGCACTGGAGTATTCCATGATGTAATTTCATCATAACAGTTTCATAATATTAATGAGAATTCATTAATTTCACATCAAGATTCCCAAATCATCATAAAAGACAGCTTTCTGCTAGGGCCTCCATACTCTGAACAATATTCTATATATCCAGTTAATCTCACCTCAAAATCAGCATGGTTAGTACTTGGCTGGGAGAGTGCCAAGTACTGTAGGACTGCACATTTAAAACAGGGAGGATGAAATGTTAGGGATCAAATCCCAAGATCTTTATTCAATATTTACTCATGCAAACCCCATGCTAAATCTCACAGAATTGAGTTATCTCTGTCAGTGTAAAGCTTAAGTGAGAAAAAGCAAATATTTTCCCTATCCCTCCATGTGTTTACTTTGTTCTTCTGCCCCTATGAGCTTTTGTTTATTTTATCCATCTCAACTGCTCACTAGCAGAATCACTAATATTTCCCATCAAGCTTTGCTGTTGTCAATCACAGTGGATGCATCCATTAGGATGTACTAGCTCTTGTGGAGAACAGCAGCCCTGGAAATAAGCTATCATCCTTGGGACTGAATCACTTAGCAAAAACACAGCTAGATATTGCAGAATCAGGCAAAATATAAAGATGTTTCAAGGGAAATTCTTGCCAACACGAATTGTTTTTGTGCACTGAAATTGCACTGAATAAGAACTAGGGTTTATATTCAGCTACCCAGGCAATAAAGAGTCAGTCTATCTTAAATTACCATTCGGTTTCACTGTACTTAATATTCTTATTGCAAAAGGTTCTGGTATGTTGACTGCATCTCATAAGCACATCCCCCACCTCCATCTGTCAGAGGCTGCCCTCGTGAAGCTTAGAGCTCTTCCTCCCAGAATGAATCCTTTTGCACACGTTTTTGTTGTGGAGATTTTCCCCTGTACTGTATTTCAACTGTTTCTTGACTGGTAGAGGTGTCAGTATTTCTAATGGAAACAAAAAGGAGAATCAGCCTGGGTAAGGAGAAGCACAAAGAAGTAACAACCCAGGCTCAGGATCCCATTCAAGGACTTGGGACCATCTCAACACCTCCACACTCCCACCCAGGGCCAGATTAACCATTAGGCAAATAAGGCTCTAGCTTTAGGCCATCCCATTATTTGGGCCCTCTTGCTCCAGCAGGAGGCAGGGCTGGGCCAGGTGGGGTAGGGGGAGTGAGCTTGCTTACAAAGCCCTGCTGGAGCCTGGAGTGCTCTTGCCAGCAGGACAGATAAGGCCAACCAGCCCCCTGTGGCTTAGAAGGAGCTCCCCCTCACTCCCTGACAGGGACGGAAGGGGAACAGCGAGCAACAGGCAGCATTGGTAGGAATTGGGGGGAGGCTTCAGCCCCTTCTGCCCTTCCTAAATGGTTCTGAGGTGGGGCAGCTCAGGCAGTCCTGGACCAGTGCGGGGCGCACCCCCAGCCAGCCCCTTTCACCTGCCTGCTGCTTAGCACAGCAGCCTACTGAGGAGCTTCAGGAGCTCGGCTGGGAGCGCACCCACCTCCTGCTGCATTTGCGTGGCCCAGCTGACTCTGACTGCAGTGGTGCATGGGGGTGCATCGCCTTACTTTCACCTCTGGCTTCATTCCAAAAACTCAATGCTAAGTAAACCTGAAGGTTAACTTTTCTCTGCTCAACTCAAACTAACTTCAAGTGGAAAATGTTGGGTGACATAGTATGACTGTGATTGGAGAAGGGAATGAGAACAAAGGCCCATTCGTGCAGACAGTTACACTTTTGTAGCCTATTGACTTCAGGCCAGGGGCCGGAAGAACAGATTTTTGCACAAGAACAGATTTAGGCCCCTTCTGCTTTTTCACACCTGGATAAGCAGAATCTCATTCACTTTCCTCCCCAGCAAACAATTTAAAAGGGTAGCGGGGGGAAGCAAGGTCTGCCTGCCGACTCCCTGAGCCTTCATTCTACACCAGCTTAGTAAACCCCATCCAAACCTGATGATTCTTTTCAGATGTTGATTTTCAATGAAGTGTTTTTATTAAGGGGGAAAGAGAACACGACAGGGGATAGCTCTGTTTTGTCTTACTCATTCAAAAGTGGAAAGGACTGGGGGACTGGACTAGATGACCCCTAGACGTGCCTTCCAGTCCTAATTATGGAAGAGCTAATGAATACAGAGGAGATGCATTTATGCTGCTGGCTACAGACAGGACACTGTAGTATATCCCCTGTTTCTCTAGCTCCCACTTTAACCAAAAAGCCCCCTGGTGATAGCCAGAGACCCCACACAGAGCCCAGGGTCTTATCAAACATCTGTATCAGAAGTATCCAGATGATCTCCCAGTTAGATTTTACTAAATCATTTATTCAATTTGTTGGATTCATATCACTCTCAGATATAGAGAAAAAAGATGTCAAAAGCTTATCTATTTGGATGTACCGAGTTATCACTGACAATGTGACAGAATGTTTCCCAAATGTTGAAACTGCATTACGGCTGTATTTGTCACTCATAATCACTAAATATAGTGGAGAATGTTCCTTTTCTCTTCTGACAAGGGTCAAAAATGTCCTCTGATCCACCACGACTCAAGAGCGTCTCAGTGCTTTGACCCTCTTGAGCACTGAGAATGAAATGGCCAGGCTCCTGAGCCTGGGTTGAACTATGACGACATAATTCATGACTTTGCCACAGCGAAGGTGGGGAAAAATTGTGTGAGTGTAATGAGAGTAGAATACACATAAATATGTACATAGATAAATGTTTGATGGCTTCATACTTTTTTGCAATATATAATTCATACTTCGGCCCTTCCTTCCCATTTACATTAGGCCCCCTCATAACCTTAATCTGGCCCTGCTCCCATCACGTTCCAAGAGGAAATAATTTGCAATTTCTCATTACCAGTAGCAGATTACTGTCCTCCTTCCCCTCTCTGGCCAGAACAAAGGTTCCTCCCAATTTCCACCCATCTGCATGATGGGACAGGGAACGTACTGAGCACACAGGCCCTGGTCTCCCTTCTCTCCTCCATGTCTGCAGCTGAGATTCAGCCAAGGCAAGACTGGAGTGGAGGTCTGGAGGTCTTAGTCCCATTTGTACTCCTACTCATTCATACAACCTTGCCCAATGAGGGTGTGTCGTAATAGCAATGCTTTTGAAACACAAAGAATTCATAATTCATTCTCATCACCACCTGCACCCTTTGACCAGTCTTGTACATAAGAACATAAGAATGACCATAGTGGGTCAGACCAATGGTCCATCGAGCCCAGTATCCTGTCTGCCAACAGTGGCCAATACCAGATGCCCAGAGGCAGAGAATACAACAGGTAATCCTCATGTGATCCCTCCCCTGTCACACACCTCCAGAGAAATAGACACTAGGGACACCATTCCTACCTATCCTGGCTAATAGCCATTGATGGACCTAACCACTATGAATCTAACTCTTTTTTAAATCCTGTTAAAGTTCTAGCCTTCACTGCATCCTCTGGCAAGGAGTTCCACAGATTGACGTGCGCTGAGTGAAGAAAATCTTCCTTTTGTTTGTTTTAAACCTGCTGCCTATTAATTTCATTTGGTGACCCTTAGTTCTTAACTTGTGGGAATATGTAAATAACTTTTCCTTAGTTATTTTTTGCACACCAGTCATGGTTATATAGACTTCTATCATATCCCCCCTTAGTCTCTTCTTTTCTAAGATGAAAAGTCCAAGTTTTTTTAATCTCTCTTCATATGGGACCCGTTCCAAACCCCTAATAATTTTTGTTGCCCTTTTCTGAACCTTTTCTAATGCCAATATACCTTTTCTGAGATGAGGCAACCACATCTGTACACAGTATTCAAGATGTGAGCATACAGTGGTTTTATATAGAGGCAATTAATGTTCTCTAATTTTGTCATGAAATGTTCTGGAAATTCTGCATCTATAAATTTATACTATTAATTAAATATAAAATGAGCAAAATGTCCAGTGACAGGGGAACAAGTTTGTTTTCAACCACTGTGTTCTCTCCAGTTGTGGAGGGAAAGAGGGAACAATAGGATTTTCTTCTTTCTTCTGGAGCAGCACTCCTACAGAGACTTCTCCCTACTCTCTGATGTTTCAACTACTGTGGTAAGGTTTTCGACATCAACCAATGTCACCAAGATTTCTTGATCATGGAAGAATGAACAGCTTAATCTGCAATGCACTATTTGAGGATGGTGGTTCTGCAGTTTACATTTGAACTATGCTTTTTTCTCCCTAAAATGCACCAGCAGCTCAAATCCATAAATTCAAAAAATGTTAATATAATTTTTAAAACCCTGCTGAATCTCCTATTGTTCATCCTTGCACTTGCGTGGAGACCTTCTTTTGAATTTTTGCCTTTTATTTATTTCCCTTGAGGAATTTCACTTTCTACAAAGATCATCCTCTGAAGAATTTTCAGTTTTAGAGATTCCCATTTCACTAAGGTGTTGCTTCAAGACTCCGCAGGATAGCTGATTTTTAATCAGGCTAACAAATCACTTGGGGGTCCGTACAGCCTGGTGGAGATTTACCTTAGGATTTTCAATTTTGATGAAAACAAAAGTGGGAAGTAGCAAAGCTTCAATTTCCTTTGCAATTAATCAGAGGTTAAAGTGCTGTGTGAAATATACAAGCCTCGGGAGGGATATCACTTTTTGAACTTTTAACAAAAGCATCCAACTTAAGAAATACATTGCATTGTGTATTTGGCTAATAGAAGCACTAGTCAGTGATATATATATAGGGAAGTGTTCATATTTGGATGAAACCTTGACAATGTATTTCACATTAGCCAAGATAGCATACCCAAGCAATCCCTGTAGCTAATCATTTATCATATTACACCACAGAACATTCAACATGATGTTAATTCATCATCACAAAGTCACAGGTACATCTGCTTTTGCACATACATCACTCATATTATGAGAATACCTGTCCAAAATAAAATCAAGAAAATAGTAGAGCTAACAGGTGCCACTAGAATTTGTAGGTTGGTATTTATACATCTTTAGCAAGTCTGTCAATAGTTATTACCATGGTTTTTAACATTGTTCATTGCTTTAATTCCAGGTGTGTCTGTATCTCAGTGTTCATACTATATTAATTAAAGTTAACAGTTGTTTAATATATTAATACTGTCACTATAATAGACTACACTTCAAAGGTGTGAAATTTAACGTATGTGCCAATTTTTCTGATCCTAATGGGTTTAAACTTTGTTTTGTTTTTCATAACAGGCTGGGGACAGTTTTACTGAACAAATCTAATCAGATTAATGTTAAAAATATTTTACTCAAATATAAATCTATTTCATGACAGCAATTGAAAGCAAAGCTACAAATAGTGTAATGAGAAATTAAGAGGAGGTTTAAAAAAACAAGAGCTGAGTAAAATTTTTTGGCCAACCCTCTTTTCCCCAAAAAATGAAAATTCAGATTGATCAAAACATTTGATGAATATGTGGCAAATTAATCAAGATCTTTTGGTCCCTCTTCAAAAAATAATTTAAAAAAATATATAAAAAGCAGCTCTCAATTCCACTCTCCCCAAAAACATATTGACAGGTTTAAATAAAAAATTTTGATTGAAGATGACTTGAAATTTACTTCCCTTTTAATTTTTAAATAAATTAAAAAGCTAAAATTATTGAAAGCAGAATTCTGTCTCAATTGAAACGTTGTTCATCCCAAAACTATTTTTCAACTCCCCCTTCCCCACACACCCAAAAATATTCAGAAGTGTTGCTTTGGGTCAACACAAAATGATTTTGGGGCAATTGTTTAATGGGAACTATGACCTGGAAAAAAAACGAATTCACACACATGCACACATCGTGTTAATACTAGTTTAACAATAAATACATTGAGGGTATGTCTAGACTGCATCCCTCTGTCGGCAGAGGGATGCAGATTAGGCAGGTCGACATTGCAAATGAAGCGGGGATTTAAATATCCCACGCTTAATTTTCATAAAAATGACAGCCGTTTTTGCTGACTCAGCACTTTGTCGGCAAAAAGAGGCAGTCTAGAGGGGGATCTGTCAAGAAAGAAAGCCATTTTCAACAGATCCCTTATGCCTCCTGCAAGGGATTTTTAAATCCCCGCTTCATTTGCAATGTCGACCTGCCTAATCTGCATCCCTCTGCCGACAGAGGGATGCAGTCTAGACATACCCTAAAAGTCTGGTTGGCACTTCGAGTGGGTCCCAAAATCCCAAAAATGTTTGGGAAAGTTTGGAGGATGATAAGCAGTTTCAACTGTGTCGCTGGCCATTCAACCTGATTTAATAGTTGATAGACATAAAAGGTGAGGACAGAAGCCCTGCACTCAGTGACTATGCAGTGCACAATCAACCTGTGGAACTCCATCCTGGAGGATGTTGTGAAATCCAGGACTTTAACAGAGTTCAGAAAAAAACTAGATACATTCATGGAGGTTAGGTCTATCAATGACTATTAGCCAGGATGAGTCGGAATGATGTCCCTAGCCTCTGTTTGTCAGAAGCTGGGAATTGATAACAAGGGTGGGATCACCTGATGATTCCCAATGGCCACTGTTGGCAGACAGGATACTGGGCTAGATGGACCTTTGGTCTGACCTAGTATGGCTGTTCTTATGTAAATCATGTTGCATCAATGTAAACTCTCTCTGATAAGAGTTTGCAGAGGAGCAGCTACACTAATGGCTAATATCCCTGAGTAGACAAAGGACAAAATCTTAGAATAGTTAGAAGACAAAAGACAAAGTGAGGAATATCCGGTGAATAAGCATGATTTGCGTATATCTTAAATAAGTTAACAAATTCATTCCTGTGAGGTGGGGGGACAAGGTTAATAGTTGTGTATAGACTGCCAGAGGCCTCAGTTACATTCCACTGAGTAATGGTGGTACCTTGTGTTAATTTGGGTACAAAATACAAGACTTTATCCCCCACACCTTTCACAAAATGATATATTCTCTGTCTACCTTCTCTGCCTCTTTCAAAGAGCCAGTCAGAATTAATGCAGGTAGCTCCTATGTATCTAATTTCCATATTAGTGAGTAAAAGACAACCAGTTGTCTGAATTTTTAGTCATTAGATTATTATTTTTCTAAGATACAATTAAGAACTTTATAGAATATAAACATATTTTCCATTTGTTAAGGGAAAGAGAATTTTCCCTAGCCTGACTTTTGCATTGTTTAAAAGAAGTGTTGTACTGTCCTATGTCTCTTCTCTTTCTCTTCCCATCATAAAAAAAAGCTTTCTTCCTTGTAATTAGCACATTCTTTTTAACTTGTTTCAAAAATAGAGAGCAGGTTTTCCATACTTTGACACTGAGAATGTGTTACATGAATGGAATTTCAAGCAGACCATGAAATGCTGATATATGCAAATACTTTGTCTTTTGATTACTTCCAACAAAACTGCTTTTTCAGTACATTGAATAATGCAGAGTTTACAAAAGAAATTCAAAAGGGAGCTAACTTTAATAGCACCAGCACAGACATTTGCAGGTCCTAGCCAGCATAAGATAATAATATACCAGGAAGTATAAAAGTGTTATGGCCAGATTTGAAGTCAGCAAGAGCTGCAAGCATATCCAAGGGTAACGTTTACCCCCCTATGCACAATAATAAATTTTCTTAACTAGAGAGGACAATCTGAGTAATCTTGAACATCACTCAGAGTTTTCATAATACCATCTAAGATCCGATCAAAAATAAATGGCGAAACTCACATGGGACCATAATAAGTCTTGCATGAATCCTGGCTGAGTCTGGTGCCACTTTCCCCCTGATGCCAATATTTTTTTTTTCAGGGGTGAGGTTTTCTCTTCTTTATTTTTACTAGAGACAGTTAAATGACCACAGGGTCTGTGGGTCTTCCGCACTTTACCAATTCCTGAAGTCTGACTGGTTGCCAACAGGGCAACTTGCTTGGTGTGACAATTCCCTAATTCAGAGGTGGGGAACCTGTTCAGGGTGTCAGACAGAAAAATCAGTCAGGGGGCCGCACACAAGTGAGAAGCAAATAAAAACAAACCCTCACTGACATGGCCCCTGACTGAGAAGGAGAAAGACTCTCCCCACGTTCTTCTAGCACACCAGAGTCTGGGGAGGCCAAGGCTAGTAGATTTTTATGTGCTCCAGCTCAGCAGGGGGCAGCAGGGGCCTGGAGCGCCAACTTGGGCTCCTCAGTGCTGGGGAGGGGGGGAGCCCTGAGCCTAGGTTCCCCACCCCACCCTAATTCATTCCCTTCTAAGCCCAGTGCAGCTCTCTGAAAAACACAAAGCCCAACCATGCAGTGTTCCTTTAAAGAAGCTTTCATCTGTTCAAAGGAAAGACAATCATCCTCAAGAGCTCTCCTCCTCTTCATGCCTGTCTCCAGGCTGTTTGCAGTGGGGCTGCCTCTTTGATCCTCTCCACACCACTCAGAAGAGTGGTTCTAGTGCAGTGTCTCCCAGGCTATGTCTAGACTGCAGGCTTCTTTCGGAAGAAGCTTTTCCGGAAGAGATATGCGGAAAAAATTTCTTCTAAAAGAGAATGTCTACACAGCAAAAGGGCATCAGAAAAGCAATCTGCTTTTTCGAAAGATAGTGTCCACACTGAACGGACGCTATCTCACATTTAAGCTATGATTATTATGGACCAAGTGGCCACCAGGGCACCTGTGCTTTTTCCTCTTTCCTCTTCTTTCAAAAGAACTCCCCCTTCCCCATCCACACACATCTTTTTCCAAAAGAGCTCTTTAAGAAAAGGCTTCTTCCTTGTAGAAAGAGGTGTACCAATGTTGGAAAAACCCCTCTGTTCTTTCGATTTTTTTTCGAAAGAACGCGACTGCAGTGTGGACGTAAGTGAAGTTTTTTCGGAAAAATGGCCGTTTTTCAAAAAAACCTCTGCAGTGTAGATGTACCCTCAAAGTGGTCTGTGGATCCACTCTCAGAAACCTGCTAACTGGCTGCTCCAGTTTGTTCATTTGCCAGCTCTGCAACCAGGGAGCCTTGCAGCCCCTGTTGGCTCCAGTTTGCCAGGAAGCAGCAGCCCAGCCCACACCACTTCCCACAGCTCCCCTTGGCTGCAGATCCGGTAAATAAACAAACCAGAGCAGCCAGTTAGAAGGTTTCTCAGAGTGGTTCTGCAGACCACTTTGAGAAACACTGTTCTAGTCTACGGCCTTTCTGAATTTTGCCTGCCATATTAGAACATTCAGAATTTTCAATTTTCTGATTTCATCTAACACCAAAGGTATCATCTGGAATTTGTGACAAAAACAAAAATTCCAATGGCAACACATTTGTTATTATAACTGGATTGTGATTTAGACTGAACTCTTGGGTTCGTCCCATTCCACATAAGTCTTGAGAAGTTTATTAATTTGTAAGCCCCAGAGCTAAAAGGCTTAACGCAAAAGGGGAAAAGCCAGCGCATTTCCATAAATAATGTCCTTTGCTCATAGGCTGTGTCTACATTGGCACCCCTTTCCGTAAAAGGGATGCTAATGAGACACTTCGGAATTGCAAATCCACGGGGGATTTAAATATCCCCCGCGGCATTTGCATGAACATGGCTGCCGCTTTTTTCCGGCTCGGGGTTTTGCCGGAGAAAAGCGCCAGTCTAGACGCAATCTTGAGGAAAATAAACCCTTTTCTGGAAGATCTCTCATTCCTACTTTCATTCCTACTTGATCTCTCATTCCTACTTGAAAGTAGGAATGAGAGATCTTCCGGAAAAGGGTTTATTTTCCGCAAGATCGCATCTAGACTGGCGCTTTTCTTCGGCAAAAGGCAGCGGCTCATATCATAAAAGATATTTAAATCCCAGCGATCTCATTAGCATCCCTTTCTGAAAAGATGCCCAATCTTTTTCACATAGTAATAATACAGTGCTTTTATTGTTTTAGCTGGAATTTGTTTGTGTTCTGATTCTACAGATGACAGTAAATTATTATTGTGAGGTAAAGCACAATTTACTATGTTATGTTTTATAGTAACTTTGCCTCAATAAAAAGTTTCAAAAAGGAAAAAGAAAATGGACCTTTTCACTCAGCTTTAATTGGTATTATCTGATATTTTCAGTCATTCAGAGAGACTTCATCTGAATGGTTAGAAAAATGCACTGGGATGAAACAAATGTTTTCTCTGATTGGAGGCAACATCTTCTAGTGGATGGAGCACTGGGCTAGGAATCCAAGAACATGGGCTCTCTTCCTAGCTCTCCAAGGTATATTAGGCAAGTTGCTTCACCCATCAAACTCCTCCCACCCTTCTGCCTTATCTATTCAGGTTGTAAGTGCTTTAGGAGAGGGGAGAGAACTGTCTCTTACTCCATGTTTCTAGCACAATGGGACCCTAATCTCAGTTGGGGCCAGTAGGTGCTATAATAATACATTTTAACTCTTTCCGTGCTGCCCAGCAAAGAAAAGGCCAAGTATTTTAACTCGTTAGTAATCTCTTATATTTTGGAATAACCTGAAAATATTGCTTTTTGAGTAGGTATTCTTTGCTCCTTCAGAACCCTTCTTAGTCCAACTTCGATTCATTCCCATAGCAGTATCTTTTGTTTTAGTTCAAAGAAGGAGTAACTCAATTGAATGAAAGCTATTTCCCTTTACTCACAAAGATATGGCATTTTCAATAGAAGAAATATAAAAAATTAATAGTGAAATAATATCAGTCGTAAATATTCTCATTTGTCAAATTTGCTCCAGCACAAATGTCCCTCAAAAGAAAATACAAAGTCTAAAACTTTGGAAATTGAGAGTGTTTGTTAATTTTTTCACAGAAAAGAATTATGTATATTCCATTAACTGGACAGATTGGAGAATTAATGCAAATGGCAAAAATTCCCATCTCGTGCTCTGCATTACAGAAACCTTACAAAATTCTGCTGGAACTTAAAACTCACTAGGAACCCACAATTCAATTAATGCAATTTGTCAAGCCACTGGCAATGGAGGATATCTGGTGCTTTAGAGAAAGATAAAGAGAAAAAAATGTAACTTAACTAAGGGTACATCTAGACTGGTGGGTTTTTCCAGGATACTGGTCCCAAAAAAACTCCATCGCATACAGGGAACGCGTTTGCTCTTCCGCTTTTTTTTTTTTTAAGAGCAAACATGCTCTTTCAGGGAATCCTGTATACCTCGTTCTACAAGCAATAAGGACTCCTCTGAAAGAGGAGGCTTTTCCACCATTTGGCCCCATATAGACTGGACCAAATGGTGGAAAAGCCTCTTCTGGAAAAGCAATTGGAAAAAGCTATGCAAATTGCGGGGCACAATTTGCGTAGCTTTTTCTGAAAAACAGCAATAGTGTAGACGTATCATAACTGTTTATAACTTCCTGTTAATTGTGATGACAACTACCTTATGCAGAGAATTGTTGCTCCAAGTCCTAAGCTGTCCTGCCCCTATTTTTCCATCTTTATGTTTGGGCTTCCCCTCATTAGCAGCTGGATATACATCTCTCCATAAATGACAGTTAGCTGAGCCAGATTAAGGTTGGTTTTGATGTCTGGGAGTAGGAAATACGTTCCCCGCCCAACAGGGTGCCTGGGCACACAAACACACTGTGGCAGAACCTGATGCTATGGTTTTGAAAACATATAGTCGAGCTGCCCTTCTTTGCTTTGAGAATGCCTGGGATTCTGATAAGCAAACATCTACTCTGACTCATTTGTCACTCCGGATCAGGCCCGCAATGAATGCCTGGATACATATGCTGGCTCGAGAGCACTCGTGGACTGGATTATCTTGCCCTGGTTCTTATCAACAGAAGGGTCCATGTTGAACTCTCTGCTCACTCTCTGGGGATATCCATAGATGATCACTGGACTCAAAGTGATTCCAGATCTGGAGGTGGCAGTTGTTGTCTCAGAAGTAAGGGACTGGATGACCGGGACCCTGTGGACCTTGAAGAAGAACATCTACGTCTTTGACTCTGTTGCTCCGGAGGGATCTGAAGACCACCATTCCATGAGGACCTTTCCCTCATGTGAAGACTCTCTCCACTTTTCCTACTCTCTCTTCTCCAATCTGTCCACCCTCTTCCCCCTTCATGGGAATCTCCTAATGATTATACTAATCTTGCTTCTGTCACTGGACTTGACAACCAGGGTTAGATGGGCCACCTACTGTATACCTGGCCCCAAATAACCCATAGGACAGGGGTGGGCAAAAGCCTCTCAGTGGGCCAGATCTGGCCCGCCTAGGGCTTTGATCTGGCCCACAAGGCACTTCCAGGCCCCACCCACTGGAGTGTTGTCTGGGAGCCGGAGACACGAGAGCCCTTTTAACTGCATCTATTTAAAGGGCTCATGTCTTCCCCGTGGCTCACCTGGGGAAGGTGCGAGCCCTTTAAATTGAAGCAGTTGAAAGGGCTTGTGTCTCTGGCTCCCTAGCAAAGCTCTAGAGGTGCCAGAGCTACGAGCCCTTTTAAGTGCTTCTATTTAAAAGGCTCGTGCCTTGCCTGTGCCTGTTGGGCAACATGTTGCCTGGCAGCCGCTGGGAACATGAGAGCCCTTTAAATAGAAACAGTTAAAGGGGCTCAAAGCTCCCTGCACCTCTAGCGCATTGCTAGGTAGCTGGAGATGCACGAACACTTTCAACTGCTTCTATTTAAAGTGCTCGTGCCTCCTGGGTGGCTGCGTTGCCTGACAGCCACCCAGAAGGCTCAAGCCCTTTAAACAGAAGCAAATGAAAGGGCTCCCAGCTCTCAGTCCCACTGGCCCGTTGCCTGGGAGCTGCCTGGGAGGTGTAAGGCCTTTCAACCACTTCTATTCAAAGGTGGCTGCCACGCAACAGATGAGAAACCAGGGCCAGGAGCTGCCAGCCATGATATATGAATTCTAATCCTCCACCCCAGACAACTCTGAGAGAGGCTAGCCCCCAGCACCCTCCCATCTGTTTCAGGATCCTTCCATTGGTCAGAAGCCAGAGGGGAGGGACCCCAGGCTAAGGAAAGCTCCTGTTAGGGTAGCTCTCAACCCCATGCCTTCCAGGTCAGCCTGTGGCCACTTCTGAAATTTGTGAAGTGGCCCCCCTTCAAAAATTATTGCCCAGCCCTGCCATAAGAGAAAGCCTGTGTGGGTTTTGAAAAATAGTCCATGCCTTCTCAACAAATATTATTTATCATGGTACTTTTGAGATGCTTGTTATTTTGCATATATTTCTTTCTTTTTAAAAGGATAGCCAGTGCTCTAAAGAATAAGAGGGAAAATATGAAGATAAAGACCATTGTTAAATTCTAGATTGCTCATTAACTATTGAAGGCCACATTTTTAGATGGCTGAAAACTAGCCTCTAAATTTTGCCACCATAAGGACGATTGCTCATTCAAATGTTTGACTCTGCAAACAAGAACACAAGCCAGCATTTGAGCACAGTGTCCACCTATCAGCTTAACACAGGTCTGCACATAGGATGCTGATGTAACTTTGCAATTGAAAACACTTGTGCATTCATTTTTACTGGTGCATAATTAGAGGCTATGGCTATATATTTGGAAGTTACAATCAGTCCTCTTGTTTTCACTGAAGTAAGCCAACAACGTTCTATTTTAAAGAAGGAGAGGCAGGAGTGAGACAGGAGCAGAGACATGACAGGGGACACACAACAGAATTGGGAAGCAAGAAGAAAAGGAGTAGCAGAAGTTAGAGTCAAAACCAAAAATGATGGAAATTGCCAGTAACTCGAAAAAGAAAGCATGGAAAGAAAATAAAGTCTAGAGATGACTAGAGAGAGTCTAGAAAGAATTAGGAAGGAAAAATAGCAAACACAAAATCAATGTGGTAAGTTAAAGCTGGGGAAGGGGCTAGCTCTGATCTGTTAATCCTTTCATATCGTGTTTTCATTTTCCGCACTTTTAAATTTGTCCTTTCTGCACTAGGTCAAACGCTTACTAAAAACGGCATGCAAAGTGCCATTACACAAACCTTGGAGGACAGAATCTTCACTCTGAAATAGATTGGGAATCTTTACTGTGGTAGTTCTGGCCATATATTTGTAAGCACTGGAGGCAAAGGTCGTTACTGAAAAGTAACGATTTATGGTATGTTGAACCATTTTGGTGATTACATTTCCATCAGACGTTTACTAACGTGCTGCACATGACCAGCATGTTTGCCCATGTTCTAAACTACCTTAATCTGCTCTGTACTGACCTTCAGATCCAATTAACTTCCAGCTAACAGAACACTGTGTGTGTTCAAAGGAATTCCTGATATTACTTGAAATTCTCAGATGACACCCTTAGCCAACCACATTAGAGGAGATGAAAAGCAGCATGAGTGTGAGGCCTAATGTGAGAGCATAATTTACATCTGCCTCTAATTTAGGCTGCCTATAGTTTGGACACAAGTTACAGTTCAGGTTCCATGTTTGGGCAAGTCATGTTCATAGCATCTCAACCTACTGGCCATTTCTCTGTGTGACATAGAGCCTCCATTCAAATAAGTATTCCCATGAAGAAAAGTAACAACTTGACACTGAATAACAGCGCTGCTTTATGTATTGATGACTGGGGCATACACCATGGATCAGTTTCCTCTACCCAGCAGTGGGCAAAGCTACCTTTGAGACTCCCTAATTCTGGCAATGGGGAGTCTGCCTGACCCAGGTCTTAGGATTGATATAAGATGCAACAGCTTATAATTACCCTCACTGGACTAAAAAACGAGGAATCCTGTGGCACCTTGGAGATAAATCTGTCAGTCTCTCGGATGCCTCAGGCCTCTTCATTGTTTTTGCAGATACAAACTCACATGGCTACCCCGCTGGACTGTTAATACCAGCTCACAATAGCAACAGACCTGTGTGCTCTGCCCATATGCCTTCCTCCATTGGCCTGCCCCATCACAGCCTCAGCATGCTGCTATCTCTTTCCTGCTATAGGCCTCTCCCCTCCTCATGACAGAGTATTCTGTGGGGACTGATATCACCAGCTTTACAGTGAGCTATGTTGTAAAAACAGAATCAGTGTCTGTGTGTGCTACTGTAATACGAACGCTATTGACAATGTACGCGTGTAACAGGAAATGTGGCTCTAGGCACACAGTGCATGTGTGCGCAGAGAGGCTGAGAATGCCACAGACTTTGAAATAAGGAAACTCCACAGAACACCTGCAGAGGAGAAGGTGGGCAAAGTTGTCTGCTAAGTAGGAAAAGAACTGCGGAGTCCTGCATGGCCCTGTCACAGTATTGCCCCCATTGAGCTAGTCTCACAATGAAAGTCCAAATCCTTTTCTCCCAGTCCAAATATCAAGCTGTGTGCTTGGCAGCAGGAGGGATAGGAAGCCTCCTCCCAGGCCTCAGAGGTTACTAACACACTGCCTGCAGCAGTGAGCCTCAGAGCCCAGGCTGACAGGCTTGGTGCTACAAATAGCTGTGTGGACATTTGGGTTCAGGCTAGAGCTAGGTCCCAGAGGAGGGGGGACTTGAGACTTAGCCGCATGTCTGCACCACTCTTTTTAATGCTATTGACATAGAGCAAGCCTGAGTATTGACCCAGGCTCTGCAACTTGTTGCTGCTTGCTCCCAGTCACTTCATAGACAGACTCCCAATGGCGGTGGAGCCACTTTGCCAACCTTACTGAAGCCCTGGCACACTGTGAGGGAAGGAATCATGTGCGGAGAAGGAGATGCTCCTCTCTCGGACCGATCCTGCACAGACTCCCAGTTGGGCTGCTTACTAGGGATGTGCGCCCCAGCATTCCACCCCACCACTGATAACTACTTCCCCTCACCTATGCTGCACTACTTCCCCTGCCAGGAGGTTCTGCTACATATGCAAAGGATAGTGCGGGATTTGCCCATAGAGCAAAGCAGATAATGAGTTAAACATGGTACTTTCTACAGCTGTGCATTTTGAGCCAGGGTTTTAGCTGGTGTAAGTCTATATAGTTCCATTAACTCCAGTGGAGCTTTTAGGATTTACACAGTTTGGGAATCAGGCCCTTGGTTTCTCATTGTCTAAGAACTTTCTAAGCAATATGAGTCTTTTACAAACTAAGCCAGGTGGGGAATAAGTAAGAAATCAATTAAGAAAAGCTCTGCAAGTATTCTGTGGCATTTCTTTACTCCAAAGTCTGCGGAGTTCTCATCCTCTCTGCTCACATATGCACTGTGTGCCTAGAGCCACACATCTTATTACACACTTACATTGTCATTACTGATTCATCTGAATTTATAGCATACCACCTGAAGGTCCTGTTAATAGAATGCTACTCCCTAGAATGGATGCTTTGTAACCGCAGGTACTCAAATGATGAACAGCCTTTTGTAGTACTCTGGTGGAAATACAGTTTTGAATCATCTTTCTAGAGCATGCCATTTCTCTATTGAAGACACTTTTTTCTAGAAAAAAAAACCCCTTTCATTTAGCAGCTTCAGCCTTCATAAATCTACTTCTATATTTTGATCTTGAAAAACATCAGGCATATTTTGGAATTCAACAATGCCTTCTGTTCCATTCTTTAAGTGTGAGAATTTTCTGAAGTGTTTTTAATCAATGATTCATGTATTTTTTTCCTCTATTGACTGAGCTAACGCTAAGAATTCCTTCAAGACTTCACATCAAAGCCAAGAAGGGATGTCGATGGAGCCTAACATGCTTCTCTGCTGTAGAATTATTTCTTTGTAATAAAACAAAGTCCATTCATGACAGTTTTCAGAATGTTCTCATACATTGATTAACACATTTTAAATACTTACACTGGGTTTGGCAATTTCAGCTCTCTCCCAGTCCACTTTTTAGTTCCCACTGAGGTCCAATACGTAGTCTTGAGTCCTGGCTTAGACAAACTCACATTGAAATTTTAGATGTCACGAGACTCCAGGTCTCAATGATGTACCATCAATAGCACAAATCTACTATATATTGGAAAGAGTTTGTGTCTGCCTGTCTATTGGTCAGTGAGTCCGTTTGTTCAAGAGCTCCTCCTTAACAGTGAGAGCTGGATCCACCAAATTTGCTTTGCATCTTCCTCTTATCATAACTTATAGCAAGGTTGCACCAGGACACTGGGATGTGCATAGAATGTGATTGTTCTTCATCCAATGGAAAGGGAGGGTTGTGATATCAGGGACAGTTATACCACAGAATGACCACAGGAGGGCAGCAAGCCTACCCTGATTCCTGCACCCCCCACCCCATCCTGAGCTCCTCCACACATCCCAACCCTAACTCCTTTCTTCCCAACCCCAGCCTTCTGTCCTGAGCCCCCCATATCACCAAGGCCCAAACTGACCCCTCCATCCCCCCTACCTCCATCCCCCCTGGCCTGAAGGACCCAAGCAATGCTGGTAAGTCTTCTAGTAGTTTAATAATAGGGTACAAAAGATTGTTGACTGCTAGGCAGATGGCAATCCTCAAAACAGGGCTTATGGGCAGCAAAGGCTCTGCACTGGTTTGAATCCACCTACATATTTGTAAAAGACTCAGATCCTCAAATGGATATAGCTCTGTAAGTGCAGAGTATTATGAGTCATTCACAATCCTCACACACTATAGAAAGAAGTAGTTTGTCAACAACTTGTATCAGGATTATTGCAAACTGAATTTATAGCTGGGGAAATTTAAAGTGCTCGTATTTGGTATCATTAATTGAAGCTATATCTATCCTTCAACCTGTCAGCTACCATCTTGTTTATTCTTACAGAAATACCTGCAGGAAATATCTGCAAAATAAACTAAAATGTGAAGCAAGAATGCCACCCACTACTATGGTAGCTAGTGGTACGTGAACAAAATATTGGGGCCAAGATTTCATAAAATTCCACTTTTCCTGCTACTAGCCAAAGGCTTTCAAGTTTAAATGTAACCGAAATCCTTAATCCAATATAGAATCTATAATTTTCTATGAAGTACAAGAAGGTTTTTGTGACTGGCCTCCTTCCCCCTTGAATATGTGCCTTCCTCTCAAATATCTTGAGTTTGGTAAGGACAGTCAGAGCTGATACCAAAGCACTGAAGACCTAATTTCACAGTTTTCACACAATCCTGCTGGAAACAGCAAATACTGGAAATCTCATAATAGCCCTCTTAAAATTCCCTCCTATTGCCAAACCAAAGTCTACATCTTAATACACTCTAGCATTTTTATGGGTGCACCTTTTGTAAATGAGAAAATCCATAGAGGTATATGGTATACTTAAAAGTAATAATATCTGGGAAATTACCATTTATTGCTTGCTGTCTCTTTAGAAGCAAAATTTAAATATAATTCAGAGTAATGTATAATGGAACAACCAAACATTGCAAGCTAATCATAAGTCAAATAAGGGGAAATTGTATGATAAAAAACAATACCAGAGATAAAAATCAAAAGATAAAAGCATAGAAGGGAAAACAGAAAAGCATGGGCTTAAATCTGGATGAAGCACAATGGTCAAATGCAGCCAATAATATATGTCTAAATCAGTGACAATTAGGCATGTCTACACTAGGAAATTATTTCAAAATAACTTATTTCAAATTTTGAAATAAGTGTTATTCCTCAGGGAAAGCGGCGAGGAGTCCTGTGGCATCTTATAGACTAACCGAAGTGTTGGAGCATAAGCTTTCGTGGGCAAAGATCCACTTCGTCAGATGCACGTAGTGGAAATTTCCAGAGGCAGGTATAAATATGCAGGCCAGAATCAGGCTGGAGATGACGAGGTGGATCCAATCAGGGAGGATGAGGCCCACTTCTAGTAGCTGATCTGGAGGTGTGAATTCCAAGAGAGGAGAAGCTGCTTTTGTAGTTAGCAAGCCATTCACAGTCTTTGTTTAATCCTGAGTTGATTGTGTCAATAACGGGCTTGGTAGTGTGGACGCTCCACTTGTTATTTCAAAATAAGGGGAGTTATTTTGAAATAACACCCTAGTGTTGACCAGGTCCCATTGTCCGAGGCATCACAGAAGTGCATTCCCGTTTGAGCCTATTTTCGTTTATATCTCTTCACTAACAAAATATGAGTAAGTGAGTTTTTCCATACAGCCTCCATTCTTCACTGTTTTTAATCATTGTGAATTGGCTAATGGAATCTCTATAGTTTGACATTAATGCTTTTTCACTAGATACATTCTTTGGGAAATATGAATTCAGGTTTTTTATCAACAAAGGCACTAAGAACAATGAAACTATTTATTTGATTAAAAACTCATTCATCTAATGAAAAATGTTCTGTTTAAAGCTAAAGATTTCTTTGTTGTCTTAGAAGCCCTAAAATTGCAGTGTTATGAAAGTGACTAGACAATCACACTGACTATAAACATAAATCAAACTCTAGTTCTTTTTCATTCCAAAAATAAGCACACATCATAAACCACAAAAAGAACTTTAGAATTAGAACTTTTAAAATTCTTTTAGTTTCAATACAACAAGCATATGTAATTACCATAAGAAATTTTTGTTGTTGGGGTTTTTTTTTATTTGTTTAAATGTAAGTTTTTAACCTAACTTGGCAAAGTTGCTCTTTTTAGCTTGAGAGGAAATTCATCAGAGACCCAGGCCAAGGAGAAATGCTTATGTGGGGTTTCAGAATTGTTTTACAAGATTTCATTCAACTAAAAGAAAGAAAGAAAATACCCAGTCTTTGGCCACACTCCCTTAGGGCTTCTTCAGCTCTTACAGCTTAATGTCATGATTTTATCTCAAGCCTTGCGGTATTTGGAGTTTTTCTTAATGATCTTGCTTCATAATCCTATGCGTATGTGAGAATTTCAGCTTTTATTTAAAATAAAAGGAGTTGCTAGCCCTCATGGCTTCAGAGAAGCACTCGTAAGCATGACCCAAGTCAACCCTAAATACCCAGAAACAGAAGAAATAAAAAGAACTCAACCAAATTACCAAGTGTGACGGCGAGGCCGGGGTTCCCCCGATCCTGCACCCCCATAGCAGCAAGAACAGACTCCACCAGCAGATAGAATAGAGGGGGTTTATTGCTTCTCCAGGATACAGCACAGCATAGACATGATGGCTGTGTCTAGACTGGCCAGTTTTTCTGCAAAATCAGCCGCTTTTGCGGAAAAACTGGCCAGCTGTCTACACTGGTCGCTTGAATTTCCGCAAAAGCACTGACTTCCTACTGTAAGAAATCAGTGCTTTTTGCGGAAATACTATGCTGCTCCCATTCGGGCAAAAGTCCCTTTTGCGCAAAATTTTTGTGCAAAAGGGCCAGTGTAGACAGCTGAGATTTGTCTTCCACAAAAAAGCCCCAATTGCGAAAATGGCGATTGGGGCTTTTTATGAAAGCGTCTAGATTGTACGACGCTTTTCCGCAAAAAGTGCTTTATGAAAAGCGTCCGTGCCAATCTAGATGCTCTTTTCCGAAAATGCTTTTAATGGAAAACTTTTCCGTTAAAAGCATTTGCGGAAAATCATGCCAGTCTAGACGTAGCTGATGTGTTTACAGGAGTCTGGGCCAGAATACCTCAGACCCCTTGAGATGGGGTCCCTAGGCCCCTGGATTCCAGCCCTCTCCTTAGACTGGTTCCTCCATGATTCCAACCCAAGACCGACCCTTCCCCCAGCACACACTTCCTTTGTCTGGTCTCTTCCCTTAACCAGTAGAACCAGTTTGGCCACTGTCCTGAGGCCCCTCTTGCTGGGCCGTGCTTACAGACAATCGCCGGTGGGGGTCCTCTGCAGCCCACTGTCCAAGCATAGCAACCAGCAAGGTACTGACACTACATCACAACATGTGGGCAAGTCGGTGGGAATCACACATCACAACACAAGGGGACCCCGAGATACAGAGCAGACAGCACCCCCACTACGCCACACTAAGATCTCATGATTCTTAAACATTTGATAGTGAGCAGTAAACATCTCTAAATGTGCTTGTAAATTCCTAGCACAATAAGGTCTCAATTTTATTAGGGCTTCTTGGTGCCATTACAATACAAATAAATAGTAAGTAGCAAGCAGTTTTGCCTCTGTGAAACAGTGTTTGTCATGTAGAATGTTTTATACTTTTGTTTGTCTCTGTCCTTCCCAGATCTGTCTGAGAACCATAAGTTCACATTACCAAAATGTTAAGAGAAAGACTGTTCTCATGAGATTTTCAGTCCAGTTGTACACACACAAGGGATTTGAACAAATCAGATACACTTCGTAGGAGTAGGCAAAATTTGTTTTGCTCATCTGAACCTACAGATTGACGGTCCCCAGTTAAAAGTAATAAAATCACAATAAGGAGTCATCAGTTTTGAAAAATCTGGGAGAGCCTCTGTCCAGAATTATGCTTGCAGGTCTCAAAGGAATTCTAAGAATTTTCTTTTATTATTGCAAGTGTCTGTCTCAGGAAATGTAAGAGCCATGGTTTGTGCAGCAAGATTTCTTTGTGAATAGCACCCTCTACATCTATGAACCAAAAATTTGAGCATAAGCTCTTCACCAATGGTCAGACCTGTCAATTATTCATTTAATCAGACCTTCTAATTGTGCTATCACAAGACAGGAAACCAGGCTCAGACAGAACTTTTGCCTCTCTTCTATAAAAGTGCCTACAGATCATGGATGACATGCAGGGAGATGCAGTCTGCCTATAGGAAGACAGGAACCTTGCACAGACATTCACTGCACCTGGCCTCCACAATCATTTCATGTAGGTAATCTGATGGAACCTGTGTTCTGTTCTCCAGGCTGGAGAGCCAGGTTCAGCCCTGGGTCCAGGGAACCTGTGAGAAAATAAGTGATCCAAGATCAAAGAGGCGGTACTGCAATTTCTTCAGTGCTTCAGGATGCACAAAAAGAACTAAGTGTAAGAATGATGCAAGCTTTGTGTTTGAGATGTTCAGGGTGACCTTTTGTTAGTTTTAAGAGGGTTCAGGGAAGTTTTCCATTCCACTCCTCTAAGAATTTAATAGGACCAAGGCAGAAGGCTGCTTCTAATACTCCACGTACACGCAACAAATTGGTACAGCTGGTGGCCCTTCACACTACAAGGGGACTATATATACATTCCCATACACTCCCTTTCCCTCATGAGTTGCTCGGCCTCTACCTCCAAGGCAGCTTGGCTCAGGTAACATATGATGTATTATTCACTCCTCCACTACATGAAAACACCAGACTTTTTCCATTACACCCCAATCCTTCAGACAGCTTCAGCCAGGCAGCCCCTCTGAAGAACTTCTTTTGATGTCAATGGGGAAGTTGCCTGGAGCAAGGCTCTGCCCACACCAAGACTGATTAGGACTGGGATGTAAGTTTGGCTGCAGTTTCAAGTGTTCCTAAAGGGAAGTGGTTATTAATATTACAGTTGCATGTCATGGCCCCAACCCAGCTAATGACCCTGCCTTGAAAAATTTATAATTTAAATAGGCGAAACAGACAGAGGGTAGGAGAAAGGCAGGATGATCATCCTCACTTCACAGCTGGGGTATGAGGCACAACAAGATTAAGTGATTTGCCCTAAGTCACAAAAAGGGTTAATGGCAAAGCTGAGAATAAAACCTGGCTGTCCCATGCCCCAGGCCAATACATTTACATCTTTTCTTGTGCTTGAACTTGCTTTCTTTTCCCCTTGTGGTTAAACATATGTCTTTATTTCCATTGACACTAGCAGGGTTCTTTTTAATGAATACATAGATTTGGCTTGTTGTGGGTACATGTCTAATAAGCATGATTGTGACTCCAAAGTTGTAATAGACACACTGAATTTGAAAATGTTCCTAACAGGTTTTCTTCCCCAAAGTGACTCCAAAAGTCTGAATGCTTTTCTAAAGTATGTTTGGATTAGCCACATCTGCTTAGACCTTAGAACCAAACTGGAAATATCACAAGCATAGATTCCTTCTCACAAGATTTCTGGTACACATGGTTTCTGGCCTAGCTGGAATGTTTAGAAGCACAGCTGCTTTTATAGTATGTGATCCATCCACTGTTGTTCCAACACTGTAGCTAATAGGCAGTGGCATTGCAATGGAAAATAATGTCTGGGGTGGGGGGCTGGCAGAGATTAGCCAAACATTATAGACTTTCAAGTTGTACAGGAAATAGCAGTAGTCCTGGATCAAGGCAAGAAGCAGTGTGTGCGGGGTAGGGGGTGGGGCTGGGAGGTTCACCATCCCTACTGACAGTTCAAAAAAGCTGAATGTTATAGTAGATCTAGAAAGCCATGCAACCCCCTGTTGTCATGTTCATGACAAACAATACCAACACTTGATAAGTTTAATGGTGAATTAAAATCAAGGTCTTGTGCACTTCACAGGGATGGGTATTTGCAAGGCTTCTGCCTCAGCATATTGTTCTGACTTCAGATGTTTTTATTCTCTGCTTAGTTGTGATGTTTCCACTATATGACATGCCCATAAGATATATTTTCAAGACTGTTGCAGACTGTGCTGTAGGGCTGATGGGCAGCTGGTGACAGAATAAAAGGTCATTTTCAAAGTTAGATGTTAATGTATTCCATTTTTCATCACTGGGCACATTAGCTTGTCTAATGTATTATGTAAACTGTTTAGCTTTATTAGTTACTAGAGCACTGCTGCTGGCTCACCCAGTGATGAGTTAGGAATGTGCCTAGTGAAGAAACTGCAAGGTTGAAGCTTGGAGTAGGATCACAGAAGAGCAAATTAAAATCATGTGCATATCTTACAGGGCAAACAAGGTTGAGAAGAAATGTTGCATTTGTATGCAGGTCATTTTCTTATAATGGCCCCAAATTTCTAGCAAATACAATACATTAGGGAGCACAGGAGGGGGATCTTTGTATTTATGCAGCTAGATTTACAAGAAATGTAACTGGCATAGAGAGCTAGTTGTGGCACTGAAATAATATGCATTATGGTCTTCTCATGGTACTTCACTTCCTGGATGGTGGGAATTCTACAGAAAATCTAAATAGTGGCAGTCCCCTAAAGAGCTCCAAAGGAAAAACATAACTAGAAATAGTGGGATATTTGGGATAATTAGAGTTCCTACTGCCCTAAAATAAATGGGGTTTGATCCAAGCCCATTGAAAACATAGGAAAGACTCCTAGAGATTTCAGTAGACTTTGGTTCTCAAAAGGAGAGAACGCTGAGATAAAAAGTAAATATGGCATGGATGAACATGTGTGGTCCAAGTTAGGGAAAATGCCTTTGGATTCAGAAAAGAAGCCTCCTTTTGCAGTTTTTGCCAAAGATCTGCGGACACACTGAATAAGCCAGTCCCTCTCATATTAAACACGCATTGCTCTTTCCAAGGACACATAATGAAGCAAGGTATGAAGTCAGTAAGACATCTGCATTTAGTGTATCTACACAGGACAACAAAATATAGCAAGACCTAGAGCCTACATCGCCTGACTCAGGCTCCTGGTATGGGACTAAAAGTAGCGGTGTAGATGGTCGGGTTCAGGCTAAAACAAGAGCTCTTTGAGGGGCAAGATTCTCATAGTCCAGGTTGTAGCTTGAACTTGCATGTTCTCACTGCTATTTCTAGCCCCCTAATATGAGCTCAGCTCAGTTGACCTGGGCTCAGACTCAGGGCCATGCTTCTGGGTTTGTTTTTGCTGTGTAGATTGGACTCCATGCATACATGGCAGATCAACATCACTGAAAACACATTAGTCCAATCGATCTGAACGGTGCTATATAAAGCAAGGTCTAGTCCTCAAGAAGCATATTCACATAGTATCATTACTGTATGCAATTATTTTCAAAGGAGATAATATAATAGATAATAATATTTTCATTAGGTGTTATTGGAGAACCTTGTTATAGTGGGTATAAAATATACTCCTCACTGTAGCAGCTGTCTCACTAAATGAATGAACAGCTACTATATGTAGGCTCAGTCTGATGGGTAACTGGGGTTTCAAAACTCTCATTAACTTGGGTGGAAAATTAAAGGCTCCAAATCAAAGGCCCAAATTTTAACAGTTATTTAGTCATTAATCTGCATTGCAGTATAAGGCTTAAGGCCACATTTTTAAAGGTACTGAGGAGCCTAAAGATACAGAGAGGCATCTGGGGGGAATTTCAACTGTCTATACCCCTAAATGTCATTGATTTGACTAGAAGTTAGACACCTAAACATCTTTTGAAAAATCCCCTGAATGCCTATATGCATCGATAAGCTCCTAAATGCCTTTACATGTCTAGGTGACTAGACTTGTAAAGTCAGGTGACTTAGGTGGCTAAGGATCTTAATGAGACTTCTGAAATTGGGACTTAGGCCTTTCAAAATCTCTGCCTCACAGGAGTGCTCAACCTCCTCAAAGGATAAAGTCCCATTTACTGCAAACAGGATTACCCCATGCCTCTGAGTATCTGACATCAGCTGTGCCACTGGCTTCCTGTCAAGTCACTTGGGGCATGTCTACACAGCAGGGCTTAACTCAAAATAAGCTACGCAAATTGAGCTACATCAATTGCGTAGCTTATTTTGAGATAGCTTATTTTGAAATAAGGAACGTTTACACAGCGCTTATTTCAAAATAGAGCACCCTTCCTCTGACTTCCCTTACTCATACAATTAGGGTTACAGGAGTCAGAGTAAGAAGTCCTCCAGCTTGACAGTATTTTGACATTATTTCAAAACAACTGCCTGCTGTGTAGACGCGGACTAAGTTATTTTGAAATAACACTAGTTATTTTGAAATAATGTTGCTGTGTAGTCGTACCCTTGGGGCTTAATTCTGACACCACAGAAGCGCGCTGAGGACCTTGTGGAGTAACACACAAAGCAAAGTCTATCCATTGGGCAAGGAGAGCCGGTACACACACTGCAGAGTGTGTGTATGGGGGGAAGAGTGTATAGGGTAATTCTATCTATTGTCTCATTTCTGACTAGCTAAGGTGGGACAAGCTAATCAATTTTCAGACATGTCCCCCCCTCCAGTAGGACTGCTTGTGGTCAAGGCTACAGTGCTTATGGGGCTGGTGCCAGGTTCCTGTCTGTGCGGGTGGTCCCTATACATCCAGCCAGTAGGCAGAGTGTCATTTGATTGCAGAGGAAGGGAGGGGCATATTTTCTGCATATACCCACTGCCTGCTGGATGATATGGCCCTAGGGAGAGGTTAGTGGTCACATATCCATTCTGACCTCCACATTGTCCTGTGGAGGCAAATGTGTGCAAGCCACTTGAATTAAAATGGTGGCCATGCGTGCATTGCTTTTTCACACCACAGGCAAGTGGGAACCCTCACTGGAAGACTGCTATGCTGTGTTCAGTGTTGTTGCAGATCTCATCTGCATGGGGGTACTACATAGAACCACGGGAGTTTAGGGTTGGAAGAGACTTCAGGAGGTCATCTACTCCAGCCCCTAGCTCAAAGCAGGACCAGCTCTTACTACATTGTTTCAACCAGGGCTTTGTCAAGTCTATCCTTAAATACCTGTAGGGATAGAGATTCCACCCTCTCCCTAGGTAGCCCATTCCAGTACTTCACCACCCTCTTAGGGAAATAGTTTTTCCTAATATCCAACTTAGACCTCCCCATTACACTTGTGCCATTGACAAAATCAAGCTCTTAATCTTGGGTATCTCTGAGTCACTGCCCGTTGAAGTGAATGGAAAACTTCCTGTTGGCCTATTGGGGCTTTGACTCATGCCCATATATGAAGTTGGGAATAGCAAGCAATTCCCTACCTCAAAGGGAAATGCATTAATAATTCTCAGGTACATAAATGCTGTGGTGATGGGGTACTAGTAAGTACATATATATCTACCAAAATATATTGGAGGAACTATTTAATTAGGCAAGGTGTTTAAAGTAATTACAAGCAGCTGGAATTACCCATAAAATGAAGAGAAAAAGAAAGTTAACAATATGCAAAGAGTTGGAAAAGGACTGAACAGAATATACTGTTTGTTTAAATTCCTAACTCCTGGCAGACACAATTTGTCCATGGCAAGCAACAGCAATTATTGATTCAGTACCACCACATGCTAAGTAGTGACAGTTGGAATGCAACTGGGAACTGAAATGCCTGCTTTCCACACTGGGCCCTTTGAAATACAGCTCCTTGCCTCCCTGCAAGAAAGGTTCTATTAAAGCAATCTCCATGAGCTATAGAGTAGTGACAGATGTTATACAAATCGGGATACTTTTTATTCAGCAAGATGTTGGATCCTACTCAAAGTGATGAGCTTAAAAAAACCCCACAATTAGATCAATGTTCCCTCACCAAAAATAAAGTGAAAAGAAGATATTCTGGCATATAACTTTAATAGACAATGAAAAATATCTAGCATTAATTATATTACTACTTTTTTGTTTGTATTTTTGGTACTGTAAAATGACATAGTTCTCACATTAAAAAAAACAACAACAACCATGCATTCCATGTCTGTGTATAGGCACTGTGTATAGGCACTGGTCAGAATGGCCCACTTGTACATTATATAGGGAAATGCATTCATATTTCCTACGACTACATTCTATTACTCTTCAGAATTAAGGCTCCAATTCAGCATCCCTTAAGCACTTACCTGGTTTTAAGCAAGCTAGTGTTCCCCTTGACTTCAATGAGACTACCAGCATGATTTCAATTAAGCACAAACTTAAGCATCTTGCTGGATCAGGGCCCCAGTGCACAGGGATAGTTCTGACAGTCTGTGGACAAAATAAATTCAGATATGAAGATCGCTACACTGCAGTCATTTTCTTATTTCCAGGTTGTAGAGTAACTTGCATTGAGCTATAATAAATCCTGTCTCTACCTCCACAAGCCCATGTCTCTCCTCATGCAAGGTGTAGAAATCAAAGAGTTTATAGGTGGTAAGAAAGGGATAAACAAGGCAAACATAACCCAGTTTAGCATATTAAGTAGAATGTATTAGAGGAAGGGATGTGTTGTATTACACGGCATTCATATTCATCAATAGTACACATGGTGGCCTGATAGAGATCTCCACAAGGTGGTGTGGTACTTTCAGAAATGCTTTACAACATTAGAAAAATCAGCATTCTCTGCACTGTAAAGTTGTGAGCAGATGTGTCGTGAACGATTGTACTTGTGAATGTCACCAGAACAAATATTTCTTATCTTGTTTTTTTTAACCAAATGAGGAGATAACAGATCTCAGAAACCAGAAATCTTATTATAGCCATTAATAGTGACATCCTCAAGCAATTTCATGGCACTCAAAGAAATCAGCAGTTTCCCCCTCCTCGGCGTACATTTGTTGATTATCCAAGAGGCATCCTAAACTACATACAGCAATTTTCATATAGAAAATAAAAACTTAGTTTATTATTTTCTTATCTAAACCTCCAATTTCCGGAAGTGGGTTATAACTCATATTGTGTATCATTTGCAATGCAGGGCCTTGCTTATCCAAACTGCATTTCACATCCCCTTTTCTTTTTTAGTAAATCAGGTTCTGTATTAGCAAATAGTGTTTGTTCCGAGTGTCCAGAAAGAAGCACTTAATTAAATTCTTCCTCTTCCCTTCCTGTACTCCAAGATCCCCTCTCCTCAAGAAAAGAGGTAAGAATTTAAAATCTACTGAATTTTGACAACTGTAAATGTTTTTAAGAGGCCATAATGGAAATTTATATATTGCCTTGTAATTACAATTTCTTCTCCCCTCACAAAGAAGTCCAGAAGCCTTTCTGTCATTGGTTGAGTAGTTGATTTCAGTGGGATTATTTGTGCGAGTAGCTTTCCGTCAGTGTGAGTAAGGGATTTATAATCTACCCCAAAATAGGGTATATACAATTGAAAGGTTTTATTTCTAGCAAACCAAGTTAAAGAGCACTGATTCACTAAACATCGTGGCTTAACTCTTCAACAATATTTTAAAAGGGAAGATCTTAATTTCCCCATGCTCATACATACTCCCCCTAGGTACTGCTTATTTTACTAGCAATAGAGACATATTTGATGCCCACAAAAGCCAAAACTTTAGTAAAGAAACTAAAACCGTCAAATTTTTTGGCAACCTTGGTTTGAGTGTTGAGGCCATTTCTATGTGTGAAATACTGTTCATGGCTCAGGGCTTGTCTCTATTACATGTTTCACAGGATTAACTAAATGTATGTAGTTAAACTAATTTGGGTAAACGAGTGAAAATCTGTGTACAGATATTTAATTCAGTTTAAAGGTGGGCCCTATCTATTTAGCTTAAGGGTGCAGGAGGGGGCTAAATACCAAGTTCTTATAGATATTTTAACAGTAGATATCAAAGTGGCTTGCAAGGGAGGTCAGTGTTGTCATCCCCATTGTTCATACGGAGAAACTGAGGAACAGAGCTGTATGATGACTGCTAAAGTGAAATTAGCCAGTCTTGTGTACCAAATGGTTTGAAAGACAAGGAAAGGCACACACAAATCCCTACAAACTGAATGACTGAAATTTCACCTCACTCTAATTAGAGTGTTCTCCTTGTTCAAAGCTAAGAATATCAATCAGATTTAATGGTTGAAAAGAATTACTCAGTCTGTTTGGCAGCACTGCCTGCAAGCCATGTATGGGCTGTGACAAAGTTTACTAATTAAGCACTTTTATTAAGCATCAGAGCATCTCTTCTAAAACTGATGGCAGCTAACTGGGAGCATGATCCCACTCTCATTGTACTCAGTAGCCTCAGGATCAGACCCTGTTCTTGCATTACTCTACCTGGATATTTTAAGAATTGATGGGCAAAATTATTCCAAACCTGAATATTCTCTTTGGGATTCTCTAGGCAAATTGCTTATTGATTTTCCTCAGCACATTATGCTGATTTTCCTAGGTTCTGGATTGTGTTTTCTGGCATCTTGTCATGTAATCATAAAAGTTTCCCCCACTGATTAATATGGATATTAGTCTAATTTTAATGTTTAAGTCAGTATAAAAAGTGTTCTGTGCCATAACTTGAAAGTAAAATACAGTGATGGTGCCTGAATAGTGGGAGTCTTGCAATAGGCATTAAGAGAGATAGGCTACTCATTTCAGAACAACACAAACACCCACAAATCTCAAATTTACATTCATGGTCATAACCAAATCCAGTCCTTTGGAGAGGCTCTGCTAAGTCTTTTCCTCTCCATTAAATTTCATTTTCACGTTCCTTTGCTGGAACAGAAAGTACCAAAATACTGTGAAAAGGCTGTGACTGAGTTCTCTAATCCAAATAGAAGCAGGAAGCACAAGAAATATTTATGAGAATGATTGTTTGCACAAAATTCCAAGCCAATTCAAGAGGCCAAGTCCTCAGCTGGTATAAATTGAGGTGGTTCCATTAACTTCAAGAGGTGACTCATGAGATCTGGCTAGTTTGGATAAGCATTAAGACATGTTTTCAGACTGAGCAAGCTTCATGTTTCACTAAACAGTCCTCATTAATTACTCCACAGTTGTTGGTGTGCACAGGCTGTGTTGCAAATACAGCATATGTTTGCAATAGGAAATCTCATTAGACTGGCCAGGTCATAGGTCAGGGCCGTAGGTCAGAATGATGTAGAGCAGTTGGCATAGAAAAGTTGATGGAATTATCCTGTGAAGCCCTTTTCAAAACTCCAAGGAATGTCATTTTGCAGAGTGTTCCCCAATTAAAATGCTCTCTCTTTCTCTGTAAACACACACACACACACACACACACACACACACACACACACACACAGAGAGAGAGAGAGAGAGAGAGAGAGAGAGAGAGAGAGAATTTGCATTTAAAAATGCCGTGAAAAGAGTAGCAAAAGCTACAAACCTATAATTTTAAAGTTCCAATTGCCTTTTTCATTTTTTTAAATCTGAACAGATTTTAATGGAATCACCTCACCCTGCAGGGAAGGAAAATGTGTGCAGTGAAGGTGGAATGTTAAGGTTCCAGGACAATACACATAATCGCTCTTTAAGAAGTGTATAGTGCAAGACGTGCGATGCCCTGCTTTAGAGTTTACCCATGGACAACAGAAGAGCAATAAGATACTAGTCATACGTGACTCAGTGAAGCAGCAAAAAATCTGATCAAGTCATGAGTGGAGCATGACTGCTGGTCATTTAAGAAAACAGTAGAGGGAATGCATTTGATGGAGCATCTAAACATGCAGCTCATGAGTAAGGGATTGATAAAAACACATTTAGACACACCACTGCAGTTTCCTTTTTTAACACAATTCTTTTTGCATTCAGATACATGTGTACATTTACCATTGAAGTCACTTGCCATGTCTAAAGACCTGTGGCAAGTGAAGAAGATATTATTTTAATTACCACAGGGGATGAGTTTTAATCATCTAAAAAACAGCACCTTCAATATCTCAGTGCCTCATTGTACCATGTTGGTCACTTGGTTCAACAGTGACTCAGAAGAACAATCACTAACACCATTTCCTGCACAATATGGGTTTTCCTTGAAGGTCTCCCAACCAGGAGTCAATATAAAGAAAGAATGTTGTGGTACTCTCCAACAGTCTACCTGCAAACCCAAATCTGCCCACACAACACAAGCTGTGTCTGCTTATGGCATCTAGATGAGAGCCTCCCAGGTAAAACTTCAGATTTTCACAACAAGCTGGTTGGAAAAATTCTGATGAAATCATTTTTTTCCAGAATTCGCCTTTGTGTCAAAATCATAGTGTTCCATGGAGATGGTTTGATTTGAGCTCAGTTCCTCTGGAAGCCAGGAAGTATTCCACTGCTAGACAGCTGGCAGGTTTTTGCTGGAAGGCTATTTGGTTTACTAACAGCACACCTGTTCCTTGGCAGTCCATGCTTTTCAAGGTCCATTGGTCAGGAGCAGCCAGCTGCAAAGACGGCCCCTTTGCTGGGACTCCTGGGCTTTCCCTTTCAGGGAGGCTCATGAAATGTTTGGTTTTCATTCCTAACTGGAAAGCAACCAAACTTCAAAATATCAGTATCTTCTAGGAGATACAATTTCTTTTGCCCACACAGCTCTAATTATTATATTACTTAATTTAAAAGCTTTGATTCTGGAACACAAGATGGCAGCCGCCAAGAAGCAGCACAAGTTACTGTTCATCTGCCAAATTGACCATCTGCTTACATCCAACTACTGACTAGACCTAACTATGTACAATATGTGATCTCAGAAAAGATCACAGCACATAATAGTACACATACAGAAGCTGGCCTTCTATGAACAGATTAAAATGGGCTCATTTCTAATGTTCCTAAAAATATCTCAGAAAAGTGATCAAAAAAATATCCAACTTAAAAGTTCCCTTGAACCCAATCATAATGGTGCCAGAAAACAAAAGAAGATCTACATTGCAATGCTATCCTTGCTCATACTGAATAGCACCTTGCTCAGTTGACATCACTGGGGTTACCTCTGAAGTAGGGTGCTGAGTAAGGGTGCTGGGATCTGGATCATTTGGTGACAAATCTTTCCATGGTGTCCATTCTCCAATGTTGTGCAAAGCTTCTAATTTTAACTTTGCTCCTGTTTTATTAAACAACTAGCCAATTAGCCCGTCATAAGACGGGATTTTCAGGTCTTGTCTCCTGAGCTCTCTCGCTCTGTCTCTCTCTCTCTCTCTCTCTCCTACTGCTTCCCCTCTCTCTCAGCTCTCCTCCGCCTCCTGCCTCTCTCTCCATCTCTTTCTTTCTCTTCTCCCCTCCTGCCTCTCACTCTCCCTTTCTCTTCTCCTCCTCCTCCTGCCTCTCTCTCCCCTCTGTCTCTGCCCTTCCCCTTCCCCTTCCCTCCCGCCTTGGTGCTTGGCTGAGTGCTGCCTGCTCAGCCGGGCTGCTGCGAGGGAGGGGGCCGGGGCGGTGACGTACACGGCCGGGTGCCGGGTACATCACCGCTCTCCCTTCCCCTCCCACCCTGGGGGAGCCCAAACAGCCCCTTGCACTGCTGGCTCCCCCGGCGGCCCGGCTGAGGGGCGCAGCACTCAGCCGAGTGCCACAGTGGGAGGGGAAGGGGGGCGGTGACGTACACAGCCCCGCCCCCTGGCTGTGTACGCCATCGCTCGCCTCTTCCTCTCTCCGCAGCTCGGCTGAGTGTTGCGCGCCAGCCGGGCCGCCGCGGGGAGGAGGGGCGGGCAGTGACGCACACGGCCAGCGGGCGGGGCTGTTCACGCCACCGCCTCCTCCTCCTCCTCCCGCAGCAGCCCGGCTGAGGGGCGCACCACTCAGCGCCACGGCAGGAAGAGGAAGGGGGGGTGGTGACGTACATGGCCCCACCCTGTGGCCATGTACATCACCTCCCGGCCCCCCTTCCTGTCCCACTGGGCCCACCTGAGCGGCACTCAGCTGGGCCCAGGCAGGGGAGCAAGCGGCGGCAAGCAGCCCTTTGCGGGGGGGCCAGAGGAAGGGGGGAGGGAAGCAGCGCTGACGGGAGGGGTGTCCAGGGGACCGGGGGGCCCGAACAGCCAGGGAGCGAGGGGAAGGGGGCCGGGGCGCTGACATACACGGCCGGGGGTATGACCGTGTACGTCAGCGTTACAGACGCACAGACACTGGGCTACTATATATATGATTGCCCCAAACTATGGCCAGTGGAGAAAGTTCTTGTTTAAAAGGTTTTTGGTCTGGCTCACCTGGAGTGGAGAGAAGAAAGCATTTCTTCTCCGAAGCAGCCTACTGTCCGGATAGCCCTGCAGCCACTTAGTGCCTGCTCTGGAAAGGTATGTCTGTCCTGCAGTTACACCCCGGTGGCTGGCCCACCACAGCTCACTCAGGTTCATGGGGCTCAGGCTGTGGGATTGTAAAACTCTGATATAAATGTTGGGACTTAGTTTGGAGCCAAGGCTCTAAAACTCTCCACCTTGGGGGGAGTCTCAAAGACCAGGCCCTAGTCTGAGCTGAAATATCTATACAGGGTATTGCAATTTTGTAGCCCTAGTCCTAGTCAGTTGACCGTGGGCAGCCGTATTGTATTGCCATGTAGAAATACCCCGGTATTAGCTCAGGGTTCAGATAACTCAAGTTGGCAGACCCTGGGTTTGTTAGCCTAGGTGCAAAGCATCTACACTCATTTGTGATCCCAAGTTAGGACACGTTGATCCTGGGGCCCTAACTTAGGGATCCAGCCTGCGATACTGCATTATATGGGCCTGAGTCCAACCACCCATGTACCAGAGTTCCTAGTGCTCTTCCAAAAGATTACTGCTGTACAGTGGCAGGTAATATAGGTCAGGAAAGGCATTGCCTTCCCAAAACTGCCTATGTTCCCTGGCGACCCAAGATGGCAGCAGCAGCCCACAGCCTCCTGGGAGGGCTGAGGCCATGGCAGCTTGGCTCCCTTGCTGCCAGGAGGGCTGGGGGTGCAGAGCAGCAGCCCTGGCCCTTGGCTGGCCAGGAAGGATCAGGATTCAGAGCTGGGGTTAGGTGGGGCTTGGTTCCATGGGGGGAAGGTTGCTGAAGGGGCGGGATCTTGGGTAGAAGGCATGAGGCCTTGGATGGAAGGGGTCGGGCTGGGGCCTTTCCTAACTGGGCCTTCACCTGCCTCCCATGCTGCTCTCACCCATTGTTTGTAGTGCAGTATTGGAAAATGTGGCAGTCCACAAACTTGATCACCAGAGGATGAACAAAATCAGCCTGTGGGATTGTGGAATACTTTGTTAGTCTCCCAGAGCATAAAAATTGATCCTGCAAAGCAATAGGGCTTAAACCTTTGGTCCTGGCTTGAGTCAGGGTCCGACCCTTTATCTCCTCCCCCTCTAGGGTCCTGAAACCACACAACTTGTGTGTAGATGGAACAAGCGTTAAGCCTGAGTCTGAATTCAACCCTGGGCTTACTCTGCAGATACATCCCAAGTGCATTGCTTAGAGAGAGCCAGGCATGCAGGGACAGTGACTCTGCCTGGATGAAACATATCATATTTTATTTACACACAAGAACGTAGGATATTCCTGAGGCAGAAATATTTCTGGGGGGCACTAATATTTTATGTAGTCTAAAAATATGTTTAATTCTTTAAATATATGCCTCATGATCCATTGCTGTTTGTAAATAGAAAAAAGAAAGTAACATTTGCCTTCGTGGTATCTAGTAATTTATCTACAGTCAGCTTTAGCACCTCTCCTTAGATTTAGACAGTACACTTGGTCAAATAATATACAATATCTAATTCTAACAGATTCAAGAAGATGTTTATTTTAAGCATTTTTCTTCTATTTTTATCAGTTTGAATTTTCAGTTTCAAGGAACTTATTTAATGACTAGACAAGTTATCTGGCATTGCTCAGGTCCTTAACTCAAATAATTTTTGTTTTTCTCCATTTAAATCATTGCTCTGTGGTGGGGGTGGGGATGAGGCATTCAGTCTGCAGGCTGCCCCAGCCCTCTTTCACCATAGCAGCTTGTGGCCAGGTGAGAAGCACCTCTCAATGGCCGCTGCAGTTGCAGCTGGCACAGCTGGGCGAGGAGTGCATGTCCCCTTACTGGAGACACATAAATAAACTCCCAATGGGATTGTAGCACATCTCCAGTACACATCTCCAGAGCCCTCCCTTTCCATTTTATGAGGAACAATCGAATTCCAGGCACATCCCTGACCTTGCTTTATGTTATGATAAAAGGAAACTGCATACCGAATTTGGTGGCCCTAGCTCTTACTGTTTAGGAGGAGTTCTTGAACAGACTCAGAGATGGACAGACAGACAGACATTTCTAGAATATATAGTCAGACAGACATTAAGATTCAAAAAGTTACAGCATTAGAACAGTTAACACCCAAATCAATATTATCATGTTAAAATATACAAAATAAATATCCTTAAATCAAAATGTAGTAAGTCCTCAAGCAGCATTTTTCTTACTTTGCCTATCTGTAAACTTAGAATATCAATGGAAACATTTTCTTCATCGGTTTGTGTGTACAGTGAAATCGATGCTTACGAATAAAACCTAATCCTTTCAAGCCTAAGCAAATTCACACCGTTTATTGTGTCAGTCTGTGCATTTAATACAGTGTCAAGTACATGTAACCACTCTTCCATCTACAGAGCTAGTTCACCTCCTACCCTGAGAGGTGATTAGGGTATAACAAGATTCTATCCACTCCCAGATTCTAGCTACTGGATTTTCCTAGCACCATCACCTCTGGTGAGATGGGTTTGGTGGATCACTACTAGTATTAATGTTCCCTCTTTTGGTATTCACACCTTCTCATCCACTGTTGGGAATGGACCATATCCATCCTCACTGAACTGATCTAATTAACACTGCTGCTCCACATAGTAATTCAACATACGCATCTTTACACACATATATATAGCCACACCTACCAAACTGAAGTTTCCACTTCATGCATCTGACAATGTGGGTTCCAGCCCATGAAGGCTTATGCCCAAATACATTTAATAGCCGTTAAGGTGCCACAGGATTCCTTGTAGTTTTTTGTGAACTAGAAAGTACTTCTTCATCCTCATGTGATTCAAATCCATTATCCTGCTTCTTGACAACTGACATGGAATGTTGAACATTTTGCCTTTTCTAAATCATTGTTAACAATTCTACCACCTTCATTAGTCTCCTGATTCTGACGTTGGTGGCTTAACTAGAAGGCTATCCGTCCACTTATCAGAGATGTATACTGCCCTTACCTCCATAATATCTAGGTTTCTTGATGTTCTTAAAAAGAATACAATCTGCTGTTCCTCAAAAATATGTCCCATTTAAGTGCCCAAATACCCCTGAGCCTAGATAATAACAAACACATTAAAAAGCCCTACTGCCTCCCATGGAAAGATGAATTCCAGGCACTGACAACCAAAGACCCTCAGTCAGTCTTAACCTGCTGTGACAGGTCCTAAGGTCAGAGGCAATTTCTGAAATCATGTAAAATATAATCAAAATTTAATTTTACACAGAAGGTTTGAAAGGAGTTGCATGCTCAGTTCTGGCTGGAACTTGCCACACACATCAGATTTCTTTAAAACACTCCAGCGTAGGGCAGATTAAATGCTTAACGGTGATGAGTATAAATGCCATCTGAAAAATGGTATTGGGACAGATTATGGTCATGCCCCCCAATTAGATAAAGTAACAACACCTGAACTTTAAACGATCGGACCTCTCCCTTCTACTAGCCCTGGAGGTGCATCCTTCTAAGCTGGCGAAGGGATTATTGAATTAGTCTTTGTTTCTGTGTATCTCATTTACCAACCAGCTTGTTTATTGTATTGTAAAACTATTGGACAGTGACTAATTAAAGGATTTTCCAGGCTTTATTTTTTCCTACACCATCACCCCCTCTGTGTGTGCATATAAGAACATTTATAGCAAAGGGCATGACTCTGACCAAGCTCCCCTTCCGACAAGTTGGCTAAATTAGACTGGTATCTTGAAAATAGTTGTAAGACTTTTTGCCTTTCTTCTTTTATCTATAACAGCAGAGCCAACCTGTGAGAACAGATTTCATTTCTGAAGCTGGCCAACAGTAAGTTTTGTCCTGAACTATATTTATTTCTGTATTTCCAGAAGTTTCCAGTCAGAGTATCAAGTTTAGCTCTTATCAGATAATTAAAGAGTGCTTGCCTCCTGAGGCAATTTTAAATCAATCTCAGGGAAGGCAGTAACTATACACTGCAGATAATTATAGTCCATTAAATACCTTAAGATTAGATCCAGAGATCACTAATCACACAAGGTCATAAATGCACTGCACCCTTCTTTGGCAGTGTCTGAATTTTGATATATAGTCCTTTTGCAGAAAAAATATTTTCTGGGTTTCATATTGAATATTTAGGATAAATACCAAATACAGAAACATCCTGAATTATTTCCCAGAATGTGAATTAAAATCCATCCTGTTACTAATAAGACAAATCATGTCAGAAGCCAACAGTGTAACACTAATAAAGCTTTTGACAGAACATGATACATCTAGCTACCATCTTTATACCAATGGAATAGTTTTTTAATAGCAATGGCAGACATATGGAGCGTGCTTGTTAAGTATTTGATTTAATTGAGAAGCTTCCTTGTGACTAGAGCTGGTTGGGAATTTTTCACCAAAGTGGGAGGGGGGTTCAACAAAAAATGTGGTTTCCACAAAAATAAAATAAAATATCTTGCAGGAAATTTTTGATTTTGTTAAACTTTTTTATTTTCCATTAGGATTTTTTTTAAATTGTGTTTCAGATCAGGTCATGCCACACTGTAACATTTTGTTTGACATCATCTGTGGGAAATGCTACCGTACCTCATGGGAGTTGTGGTTTGAGTGCTTCAAGGCTGCATTGTCATCTAAGGGAGCCAGTCCACAGAGGGGGGTGGGGCCTGAGTCATGAGACACCATACCACAGGCCCCATTCCCTCCATGGACTGGCTCCCTTGCTTGGACTATCTCTATCACCATAGTAGTTCAGGCAGACATGGTTCAGTATATGCCTATTCAATATGAGCTTATCTGCCTTCTCTATAAGGTATCCGCTGTTGGTCACCTGACACAAGGATGAGGAAGGATGTTCCCCTCCCCACCAAAGAATCTTCAGCTGGCTACCTGCACAGTTTTCTGCTGATTGGCCAAGATCAGGAGCCAGGATGCACCCGCCATCGCGTCCAATTGGCTACAAGGAGGCAAGCGTACGAGTTGAGCGTGGCGTGTGGACCAGTGCAGCTCAACCACCTGAAAAAGACAGGCATGGCCATCTCATTGCAAAGGTACTACTGCTTCACCAACACCCCAAGCATCCCAAATGCTTCTACACACACCTCAATAGCATCATCAGAGGTGTCCCTAAAGAAGACAAGCTTATACTTCTCAGGGATTTCAATGCCAGAGTAGGTATTGACTACCACCTGTGGAATGGTGTAATTGGGAGGGAAGGTATAGGAAAAATGAACTCCAATGGTCACCTTCTTCTTACACTCTTTGCTGACCCTAGTCTTGTTATAGTAAACACCCTGTTCTGGCAGAAGAACCATTTCAAGTTGTTCTGGTGACACCCTGGCGACTTGATTATGTCATTGTACTGTCTCGGGACCATGCTGATATCTGCATAACTCGTGCTATGATAGATTCTGATGACTGTTGGACTGACCACTAACTAATACATTTCATTATATCACTCAAAATAGCACCAGGGCATGATTTTACCACCCCCCAAAAAAACACTGCTCCAAGAAGGACCCTGAGACAAGGTTTATCTTCCAGCAAAGCCTTAGTGACAAGTTGGGTAGCCAAGATCCACCAGAGGACTGTCTTCAGGCATGGTCCTTTCTGAAAATTGCTGTCCTGGAAACCTGTTGTGAAACCCTTGGCTACACCATGTGAAGTAACCAGGATTGGTTTGATACTAATGATAAGGAGATCTAGGACCTAACTGATGTTAAATGCCAACCATTCAAAGCCTGGCATAGCAACTTCTCGTCTCAGCAGAAGAAACATGATTATAAGCTTGCCAAGGACAAAGTACAATGAAGAATTAGAGTCCTTAAAAACAATCGGTAAAGGGATAGAGTAAAGGAAATATAGGCCTATGCTGACTCCAACACTAGTACCGAGTTCTTCAATGCTCTTAGGGTAATTTATGGACCACCAAAACAAGGTTTCATTCCCTTACAATCAACAGATGGGACATCACTTGTTGAGACCAAAGATGGCATCAATAGCCAGTGGCCACTCATCCTCAGCCCCACCCCACAGCCTGCGCCCCCAGCTGGGACTCATTCTCCTACACCCAACAATCTGCCTCAGGCACGAGCTCTCTCCCACACTGAGAACCCCTTGGGCCAACCCCACCACATGAATTTTGTTATGTGCACCAGTATGAAGGTGATGTGTCACACATCACCTCCATATTGGCACACACAATAAAATTTATTCCACCCAGGGCTGAGAAAAATTAGAGGGAACACTGCCCACTTCTCTAGGTCCGAGCCCATGGACTCTGTACCTAGCAGCCTCCTGCTTCCTCCCTAACTTCTTTGTGAGTATTGCTTCAATTTTCTGGGCCACTATCCTGTGGCCCTAGCACCTTCTTCTTTGCAGGCTTCCTGCTCCCCAGATCCCTGCCAGCAACTGCTCTGTCCAAGGTACTATCTTCCTGCAGCCTTCTAGGTACACAGCCTTCTCTCCTTGGCTTCCATGCAGCAACTGACCCTGCTTTGACTTATAGCTCCTTTTTGTGTAAGCCTGCTGGATCCTGAGTAGCTACTCCCTGCAGTCTTCCTAAGCTGCACTGCTGCCCTGGTGGCCATTCCGTCCATAGCAATCACAGCTCACATGCGAGAGAGTGTCCATTCAGTCTGGACACTCTCTTTTGAAAAAGCAGATCGCTTTTTCGATGCACGTTTGCAGTGTGGACGACGCTCTCTATCAGAAGAAGTTTATTCGGAAGATCTCTTCTGAAAAAAATCTTCTTCCGAAAGAAGCCTGTAGTCTAGACGTAGCCTTAGAAACCTGGTTTTGCCTTCAATAAGGCTACGTCTAGACTGCAATCCTCTTTTGAAAGAGACTTTTTTGAAAGATACTTTTGAAAAAGCCTCTTTCGAAAAAGAGCATTTAGACTACAACCAGTACTTTTGAAAAAGCAAGCTGCTTTTTTGAAAGGGAGCACCCAGGCAGTCTGGATGCTCTCTTTTGAAAAAGCACAGTTTGCATTACATAGCGCCTTTTTTCGAAAGAGCACTTTCGAAAAAAGGCGTTCTTCCTCATAAAATGAAGTTTTCCGCGGTTGAAAAAACTGCCGCATTCTTTCGATTTACTTTTGAAAGAACGCAGCAGCAGTCTAGATGCAGGGGAAGTTTTTTGGAAAAAAGGCAATTTTTTTCGAAAAAACCCTGTAGTCTAGATACACCCTAAGAGAACAGGACACTTCACACCTAAAAGTTGTTGTTTCAGGCTCTCTCTGCAGAGACTGGTAGCCATGGCAGCAGGAGTAGTGCTTGCTTCATGTTCTGAAGTTTTCTTTTCAACCACAACAGAGACTCACTTTGATCTTTTAAATAAAAGCCAACACGCTGTAGAACAACCGAGAAGTCTTCCTGTGAGAACTGATGCATGTGATTAACACATATCTCACTGCATCCCCAGAAATAATTAGGGTCCCTCTTTTTTGAAGGAGGGACAAATCTATTCTTATAGTGCAGCAACAGATGAGACAGTCTGTACTGGGGAAAATCCATTCAGCAGTATAATAACGAGTTTACTGGACCTATGCTTTAAATCCTTTAATTATTATTTACGGTCGAACATGGAGCCCCTAAACAAGATTGGGGTTCCTGCTTGCTAGGCACCACACAAAGACCTGAAGAGACAGCCCCTGCCCCCAAAGAACTTACACAAATAAACAAGGGAGGGAGAATTATAGCATGGAGATTAAACAATTGAACTGAAGTTCTTGAAAAAAAATGCAGATGATTCAATTTCTTTTAACTCTCTGCTCTACCTTGACTTCTAATTTGCTCTCGGCAGGGGAAAGGGAAGTGTAGCATCCTTGCAGAACCTCATGCCCCTACTCCAAGATGTGCACAAACTCATCCTGCCTCAAAGCAATTTGTCCATTCTTAATCCCTGATTGTCCATATGAAAGCTAACAGCAGTCTTACCCTACTATTTTGCACCTGTGGGCTTCAGTTTATAAAAGAGATCACACCACCTAGTCTATGCAAGCCAGGGAGGTACCCATTCTCCATCTTGCCATTATTTTTCCCTCAAAAGTTTATTTAAACACGACATTTTCATGTAGCCCAATCCTGCTATTTTAATATCACTTCATGGATAAAATATTAATGCAGTTATATCACAGACACCGAGTAACTGCCCCCATCTTTCTCCCAGTGTGGTCCCTTCAGGGCACCAACTTAAAGGTTTCTGGTCCCCAGACATCACCTCTCCAGGGCAGAGACCAGCACATCTCCCTTCCAACTGGGTTTCTTAAGGCAGCATAGTTCCCGGCATTACCCTGTGATCTCCTAGCATGCCCATCTACCGGAAAGGTCAGGACCTATGCTTTGCATTCTCTGAAAGCGGCCATGACCAGTGTATTGGCCACAGTAACTGTTTACTATACAGCACCTTTTAAACAACCACAAGTAGTATTATGGCAAATACATTACAGAGAAAGCACAAGAAATAACTGAAGCCTATATACTTGCTATAAAGCTTACCGGAGAGTCCTTCCCCACTCCAACCAACACAGGGCTCTGGTAGGTATCAGCCCTCCACACCCCACAGATAAATTCTTTGTGGTTTCAAGTTCATATCAGTCTTCAGAGCAGGAACCAGAACAAAAGCTGGACTCAATTTAAGCACTATTTATCCAAAAGCCCTTTCATTGTCTGTTGGTCTCTGAAGAATCCAGTTTGAGCCAGAACATTCAAGTCTTCCCAGGAGGTGATGCCTTTTCTGGAGATGTTATAACTGGAGTAATGTGCCTTAATCATGCCTGACTGTTTTCACATCTTGGAGGAACCACAGTAACCCACCATCTTAGGAGTACATACTGTCCCTGGCCCCAATGATACATAGACTATTCATACACTTAATTCAATATGGTGTCTCAGAGATACTGCAGTAAGTTGCCCTTATTTGTCACAGGGTGAAAAAAGAATTGTCTGCTGGATCAGCTACACTAGGAACAAAGTTTGCTCTTGGCCTAGATTAGAGAATACTGGTTTGAAACCCTTGGGAATTCATTTCAAAGCACTTTGGAGTGAATCATAGTGTTTACTTGCTCGTCTTCAAAAAATGCCCACAAACAGCTCTAGTCTATAGGGTACAGTTCTTGAAAGCATGCACTAGCAATTAGTGGAAACTAAATGTGTGCCTAAAGGAGTAATTAATTAGGAATATAGCCTGCAAATTGGCACAAATAATGAACATGAATAACAGTTGTCTTAACAAGCCCTGATAATTTCCTTTTAAAATTTCAAAGGAAAACCTAACAAAGAATAGTACAGGACCAAACATTGAAGCTCTTACTAATCAGGCTTGACCATACCACTTTTGACCTCCTTCAATAACACTTAAGAAACTGATAAACTTAAATCAGTGTAACCTCCTACTGTGGATGCAGATATTTTTGCAGTTTGCCTGAGAAATGACTGCATAAAACTGGGGTACAGATCCAACCCTTTAAGATTCAACCCCTTCACCTCCCTGTGCAGGTATCACTGCACCCCGTCTGAAGGACTCTCCAAAGGGCCAGTGATGCACAAGTGTGGAGAAGAGAGGTTGGGGTGGGGCTTGGTTGGATGCACTTAATCCCTTGCCCTACTGCATCCAATGGGGGAAAAAAGCAGAGGAAAGTTATTACAGCACAATTGAGGTGTTCTCGGAGTCCCTTCCCTGCTGGGAAATCCACTTAAAGTGGGTTCAGCACCCTGAGAGAAGTACAGGCCTCTTGCCTTGCAAGGACCCAAAGATCTGCACAGGTCTCAAAGGATCTGTAGGGCTTGTGGACAGATCTGTAGTATTTTTTGTCCTGTGAAGCAGTGAGGGAGGGACACACCAATGAGAAGTTTCCTGACTCCTATGTAGATGATCCTCTCTCTATAAGAGTCCCCATCTCATTTCTACTATCCTGAAGAGATCCACTGGCCCCTTTCCCTTCTCTAGTGATGCCTCGCTGAGACAGTTGAGGGTGGCTAGTTGGCCCTTCCTCCTTATCTGGATGCCTGGAAATGCTCCTGCACTAATGGGAATTTTCAGGTCATCTTGCATATTCTGTAGCAACGGGACTATCCCATAGTGAATGCACGTTTGTGTACACTCTGGGTTTTCAGGGACATATGGTTACTGTATCTATAGGTAATCACTGAGGTCAGCTCTCCACTTGAAACTTTTCCTAGTAAACTAATGTTGGAAAGGAGGGTGATTTTTAAAATTTTATTTCTATTGTTAATTCTGGCATAAAAGTGTTTTTGACAGTATAGCTTATTTAGCTCAGGGAGCTGGCACAAACTATGTCAATAAATATAAACTTGCCAGTATAAGTTTTCTGCACTTGGAGGGCATTCTGGTATACCTATGCTGGCAGACTTTTCTAATAGAGATCTGGCCAGAGATGGTTCTCATTATAGGGGTATTTGAGGATGGAGAACACCTGGAGTCAATGAACATGGCCATCAGATCAGTTAATTTGCTCTTTGGTGGGAGGGTGTAAAATGAGTTGGGGTGGGGGTTTGGTAGTGAAATGTTTCTCATGCCTGGCAAAATATGCCAAGGGTCAGCCAGGATTTCATAACTGTCCTTCTGACAAACACTATATAAATGTAACTAAAAATGTGCTCTTTTAGCTAGCAAATAGTCACGATGCCTTGTTTTTCTAGCTGGAATGCTCACAGTTGTGGTCAGTAGAGCTACAAGTTCTAATGAATAAAAGTGTAAAGGGTTTGATAAGGATATGCAATGAATTTTTAAAAAGGGAATGACTTTTAGCAGTACTTGAACTGAACAGGATTAGCTGTGAGAAAAGGTAGCTGAGGAGGGAATCTAATCGCATTATATAAGTATCCAAAGAACTGGATGGCATTCATCTGAGAGTTCAGAAGACGCTAAAGAACAAAGTGGCCATAATTTATTACTAAATACTGCTATTATACTGCAGAACTGTAGGATGGCCAAGAATGTAGTCATCTTTCTAAAGGTACCTAGGAATGACTGACTGGTGAAACTTATTTCACTACAAAGAACAGAAGGTAGAGAAAACTGTTGAAGCATGATTAAAGTGGAAAGCACTTGGATTCCTATATCTAGAAGGGATAAAAATGTATGGACTTGATACTTCATCATTTCTTCACAGTGACTAGCACTTTACTCATTGCACAGTCACACAGACGACAATAAGACAATTGCTAACTAGAGCTCATTGAAAATTTACTGTCAGAAGGAGTGCAAGAGTGTTGTTTATTCCCTCCCCAACAGAAAATTAGATTTGACTTAAAAAATCTGGAAAGTGTCTGCTTATCTCAAGAAATGTTGATTTTTTAAATCAGAAACCAAAAAAAAAAAGGAGAGACTTATGAAAAAAAGTCTAAAAAAATCTGCTGAAAATTTTGCTGAAAGTGAATTGCATTTAGTTTTCATTAAAATTTTTCTTCAGGATATAAGTAAAAAACAAACCAATGTTCATACATTTTCGGAGCAGCCACATTTCCAAATAAGGTGCTACTCACTTTGAATGAAAGTTTCTGAATTGGCCTCTTAGGTGAAAGTAAGATAATGCCCTAATCAGATGGAAATCTTTGAAAGAGCTGACAAAATAACTGCTGAAAGAGAACAGGGCCAAGATGTTCAGAAGTCTCTAGAGATTTGGGACACTTGATTCAATGCACTTTGTGGGCTATACATTCAGCGGGGGCAGGGTATTCTGCACTTTTGGAAACAATACCCGCAAATCATCAGTCGCTTTTGAAAAGCTTGTCCCAGTTGTATGCAGTTAAGACCCATGGTTTGGGCTTTTATCCATTTCTACAAAAGGCACAGTTCAGTTTTTACTGATTTTCACTCACATTTGGGAAGTGCCAGAACTGCCCAAATCTGGCTTCTTGGTCTAAAATGAGAGATGATGATGACTGAGCCACCATCTTTCCTTCCCAAGCAGGCCCAGAAGGGGAAGGGTAGAGGAAATGCAGGTGCCATGTGCGCATACTGCCTCCTCAACTTTTTCCACTTCGGAGCCTCTGCTGAAGGAGAGAGAGCAGCTCAGTAACCTGAGCAGGTCAGGCTGCCAAGCCACCATAGTGCCTTCCAGAGTGGGAGCTGGGTCATGATATAACCAACAGAATTAAAAACTGCTTTTATACAATTTGTTTTCATTTTGCTGCCCTTCCAGCTCCTACCTTACCCTAAGATTTACTCTGAAAACTCTGAATGTATTTTGCAGTGATATTCACCATTTTTTAAACTTTTGCAGTGAACCCTGACAAATTCCTGGGAAATTTTAAACAAAATAAAATTAAAAATGAAGGACCTTACATTGAGTTTTACTATTCGCAAAGAGAGTTGTTCACATTTTTTAAATTTTGCACTATAATGTTAAGAAGTTAACTATGTCTTCTATATTATAGCATATGGGCAAATATACTGCCCATTTATAAAAAGGAAAATAAGAATAACCCAGGAAACTACAGATCAGTCAACTTAACTTCTGTGCCAGGAAAGATAATGGAGCAAATAATTAAGGGATTTATCTGCAAACATCTGGAAGATAATAAGGTGATAAGGAACAGCCAGCAGGGATTTATAAAGAACAAATCCTGTCAAACCAGTCTGATAGCTTTCTTTGAGAAGATAAGAAGTCTTGCAGATAAGGGGAAAGTGGTGGACGTAGCATACCTCAACATTAGTAAAGCATCTGATATGATCTCACATGATCTTCTTATCAATAAACTAGAGAAATACAACCTAGATGGTGCAACCATACAGTGGCTGCATAACTGGCTGGATAACCATTCTTGGGGTGCATCTACACTGCAGCGTTTTCCCGGAAAAACAGCCATTTTTCCAGAAAAACAATACTGCCATTAAGCCAGAAAGTCGAAAGAATGGAGGGATTTTTCTGACGGCAGTAAACCTCATTCTACGAGGAAGAAGCCATTTTCCAAAAAAGCTTTTTAGAAAAAGGCATGTGTGGACGAAGAAGAGGGAGCTCTTTCCAAAGAAGAGGTCTCCAGGAAATAACACAGGTTCTCTGGTGGCCACCCCACCTAGACTAATCACAACTTAAATGCGAGATAGCATCCAAGCTATCTTTCGAAAAAGCACATCGCTTTTTCATTGCGCTTTTGCTGTGTGGATGCTCTCTTTCAAATTAAGCTTTTACAGAAGATCTCTTCCAGAAAAGCTTCTTCCAAAAGAAGCTTGCAGTCTAGACATAGCCTTAGAGAGTAGTTATTAATGGTTCACAGTCATGCTGGAAGGGCATAACAAGTGGGATTCTGCAGGGGTCAGTTTTGGGACCGGTTCTAGTCAATATCTTCATCAACAATTTAGATATTGGCATAGAGACTATGCTTATTAAGTTTGCAGAGAATACCAAGCCAGGAGGGGTGGCAAGTGCTTTGGAGGATAGGGTCATAATTCAAAATGATCTGGACATAGTAGAGAAATGGTCTGAGATAAATAGGATGAAGACAATGCAAAGTACTCCACCTTAGGAAGGAACAATCCGTTTCACACATACAGAATGGGAAGCGACTGTCTAGGAAGGAGTACTGAAGAAAGCAATCTAGGGGTCATAGTGGACCACAAGCTAAATATGAGTCAACAGTGTGACACTGTTGCAAAAAAAGAAAATATGATTCTGGGATGCATTAACAGGAGTGTTGTGAACAATACATGAGAAGTAATTTTTGCACTCTACTCTGCAATACTTAGGCCTCAGTTGGAGTATTGTGTCCAGTTCTGAGAACCACATTTCAAGAAAGATGTGGAGAAATTAGAAAAGGTCCAGAGAAGAGCAACAAACATGATTAAAGGTCCAGAAGACATGAGCTATGAGGGAAGACTGAAAGAATTAGGTTTATTTAGTTTAGAAAAGAGAAGACTGAGAGGGGACATGATAGCAGTTTTGAAATATCTAAAAGGGTGTTACAAGGAGGAGGGAGAAAAATTGTTCTCCTTGGCCTCTGATCATAAGACAAGAAGCAATGGGCTTAAACTGCAGCAACGGAGAATTAGTTGAACATTAGGAAAAACTTCCTAACTCTCAGGGTGATTAAACTCTCAGGAATAAATATCCTAGGAAGGTTGTAGAATTTCCATCACTGGAGATATTTAACAGCAGGTTGGATAGACATCTATCAGGGATGATCTGACTGTGCTTGGCCCTGCCATGGGGGCTGGGAACTGGACCTGATGACCTCTCGAGGTCCCTTCCAGTTCTAGTAATGTATGATTCTTTATTTTGACTTCTGATCAGATTTGACCCTTAACACTATATACTATAATGAGGAATTATTTACTTCTGCAGATTCTAACTGACGAGTATACATAGCATTTTTTTAAAAGGGATGGGGGTCAGAAAAAGAAACAAATCCTTTCATAAAGAGCTTACAAGGCAAAAATATACCCAGCCAGAGAGGTGACGGGGTGAGGGGTCGACCATTATCAAAATCAAAATAAACTAGAATAATATAAGATATACTCTAGTTCTTACCACTTCCCAGGGAAGTCTTTCATCATTCAGGTTGGAGAATAGATGAATATATTTGAAAAGTGATGAGAGAGAAATCCAAGATAACAGCTAAACAACTGAAAACGAAGACCAAAAGATTCCTTCAAATTGTTTTCAGTACTAAGACGACAATAATAAATAATTCTTCATTCTCTTCAGGAGAAGAATTAAGATGACAGTTTTTTTGGTTCTTGCTTTTGTTTTGTTTTGTTTTGTTAGAACAAGTCGATGTATCTACAATGGCTCACTACTTTTTTAAGAAGTATCATATAAATTCTTTATAGTGTTATAACAAACTATGAACTACAGGGAAATGAGGAGTAATCAGACTGTAACAGTTGCCTTAGGTCTTGTTTTTTAAAATTATGTAATGCATCTAACAACGTCTAAGTGAAACATTCATTAAAAGCTAATGGTATTATTTTTTTATGGAAAGAATATAATAGCCCCAGAAGATTTCTGCCATCAGGTTAATGTTCAGAATTTTAATGGAGGCCCTAATTAGATGTCATTACTTGAAAGAAAGCGGGATGAAAGATTGAGACAGACTTTTGTCTCAGAAACTGTGACTCTTGCAAAGTGCAGAAAGAAAAGAAAGACAGCAAGAGAGCTGAAAAATGCTCTTAGCTGATGTGTGAAATTAACATTTATCTGTCTAGATTGCTCCCATCACTGCAGTGTCTGAGTGCCTCTGAAGTATTTAAAGATAGAAATAACAATCCCACTTTTTCCCTCTTTCTTTTTAATCTGGAGGAGAAATAGTGGGATTTTGATGGGGGGTTGTTTTTTGGTTCTTTCTTTGTTTACCTGTTCATGTTAATTTGTGCACGGACATAGTCTGTTTAGTGAAAGAAAGCTAAATTGAAGAAACGAGTGCTGCATTTTGCTTTATTTCACAGAACAGTGCAACCTGTGGACATTTCTCTCTGGTGTGGCAGACAATCTGTAGTCTACATCCAGCTCCTATGAAAGAAAGACATTTTGTGCTGTGACTGTGGAAAAAGGCATTACACACATTAACTTTAGTCCATACTAGTAAAACACCTTATCCCCTCATAAGCTACACTGCAAAGTGGTGAGACTATGGCTTGACAAACCAATCTGGATGAAATAAAAAAACATCTGAGCCTTTCTCAAAATTCAAATGAAAACCAAACCAGATTTTATTAAGGTTGGAAAGAATGTAATTAATTGCCTCCCACCCACCCCGCTTTTTCACTTCTGCCTGTCCATGTTCCAGATGGAACCTGACGCATAAGCTTCCAAAATACAGAGGGAAGAATCTACTGTTGGATGTGGGTAACTCAGGCTACATCTAGACTACGGAGTCCAGGGAACATGTCTGCTCTTCCGACACTTTTTGTGGGAGAGCAGACATGCTCTTTTGGAAACCCCTGTATTCCTCGTTTCATGAGGAAGAAGGGCTCTTCCAAAAGAGGAGGTTTTTCCTAATTTTGGCCCAGTGTAGATGATCCAAATTTTGGAAAAGCCTCTTCTGAAAAAACAATTGGAAAAAACCTTTTTCCGATAAAACTCTGTAGTCTAGACGTAGCCTCAAAGAAGACCCTGTGCCCATGAGCCTCCATATTAATTGATGATTTCAGCAGCTCTGGATGATTTCATTTTGGTTCAGATAAGCTTGCCATGACCTGATCCTGCATGCTTTCACCCTTATGAGGAATTCTTATTGTGCAAAAGATAAATGGGCATGAATCAGACATCAGAAATGGTAATACACACAGCCCCACACATTTTAACCTGCCTGGTCACTCCATCATGGATTTAAAAGTAGCCATTCTTCCACAAAAGAATTCCACTAATCAGTTACAGAGAGAGTCTGCAGAACTGGAATTTATCTACAAATTTGACACTGTTAACCCGGGCTTGAATAAAGACATTAACTGGTTGGTGCATTACAAAGCCAATTTCTCCCGGAACTAACATATGCATTTTCACATCAAAAGCTATGACTGGGACACATCCAGCCCAAACAATCAGTCTTATGATATGAAATATATTTTTGTTAGTCTCTAAGGGTACGTCTACACAGAAAAATTATTTTGGAGTAATGATCGCTATTCCGAAATAACTTTGTGAGCGTCTACACAGCCAAACTGCTATTTTGAAATAATTTTGAAATAGCGGATGGCTTATTTCAAGTTCTGTAAACCTCATTCTGTGAGGAATAGTGCCTATTCCAAAATTGCTATTTTGGAATAGGCACTGTGTAGACAGGGAATAGGGGCTATTTAGAAATAGGGGGCCTCCAGCCCTCCAGCCCTCCCAGGGTGCCCTGCTGGCCGCTCTGGCCACACACAGGAAAACTCTAGCCCCCCGCCCTTCCCCTGGAGCCCTTAAAGATGCAGACTCTGCAGAAAGGGTATGTGGCTCGCAGTAGGCCTGAGAGCCCTGAGCCACCCTGCAGCTGCCCCTGACTCCATTTTGGCCCAAGATGACCCAAACTGATTGTGCCAGCCAGCCCTCCACTGCTCCCCGGGAGCATTCAGCCAGCTCCCAGGAGCCTGCCAGGGGCCGCAAGTGACATGCGCCTTCCTGGTCTGGTGTGGAGATTCCTGGTCTGGTGTGGACCTTATTGAAGTTTGGGGTGACGAGACAAAGCTCAAGGATCTCCGCACCAGAGGCAGGAATGCAGACGTCTATGGCTGCATGGCAGACAGTCTGGGGAGCAAAGGCCACATCCACACCCAAGAACAGGTGCGGATGAAGGTCAAGGAGTTCCATCAGGCTTACGCCAGGGCCAAGGAGGGCAGCTCCCGATACAGGGCAGAGCCCCACACATGCCCATATTATAAGGAACTGTACCATGAGGGGTTAAGGTGGCCAGTGTAGGGCTTCATCAGCCATAGCTGCAGGGGATAGCCTGCATCCCTCAGCAGGCATATGGGCATGTCCACGTCCCCAACTCTGATGTGGCGGTCAGGGAAGAAAGTCCCAGTATGCAGTTTCTGGCGGATGCTAGTGTTCCTGAACACGTGTGCTTTCCCTGACCACCCAACATTTATGTCTGTAAACTGGCCCCTGCAGGATCACCGAAAAGTATCCCTTGCAATTAATGTACAGTGAAGCCCTCAATGACGACATCCACATCTGCAAGGCAGCTGACTTTGTGCAGCAGGATGCTGTTGATGGCCCTGACCACCTGCAGAAGGAGACAAACAAACCAAGAATCACAGGGGTGCCAGGGCATCTTAGAGTTTTCCCCCTCACCCCTCCGATTCTTCACTCACCAGGAGCAACCCCCTGCAATCACGGCCACCCCAGGCAGGACTTTGTGTGGGAAGTACAGAACAAATCCTCCTGGGGAAGGGACTTGCACCACCCCTACCCCCACTCCCCCTTTTCCTAGAGAAGCCTATTCCATCCTTCCACCACCCCCTTCTGGGACAGTAGCCTGAGAATGCCATACTTGATGAACAGGGAGCCGATGGTCGATCTCTCCTCTCTGAGCTGATTCCCCATAGATCGGAGGCTATCAAGTGTGGAGAGTTTCCAGAGGGCGATGGGGACACACTACTGGAGGGAAATGGTGGGCCTCATGTGCATGTCTCATCACCTCAGGGCAGGGGCAAGCCACTCACAGAGCTCAAGGAAGGTGCCCACCCTTCTTCATTCTGAAGTTCTGGAGCTATTGTTGGCTGTCCATCCGCTTCCCAGAGTGGACAGAGGGGGACTCAATCCCCCAACCCTGTGCTCCCCAGGCAAATGCAATATCCCCTAATCCACTCAAAGGCTCACCTCACCACCTTCGGTGGGTCCCTTGTGCTGCCTTCCTAAGGCTGGAGCCAGGTCCAACCCTGGCACAGTCAGTGCCTGAGTGGGAAGAGAGGGATTGAGCCCACTACCCTGTGCTCTAAAGACTGATGTCCTATCCCTGAGTTCATTGTCGTCTATGTCCCTAGTCCTGTTCTAGTCCCTGATTTGAACCCAGCATCCTGCACTCCCCAAGCCAGAACAATGAGATCTCACCAGTCTGCACTGGTGTCCAGATGCAGCAAGGCAGGGAACTCAGACTATGGCGGGTGGTGTCCAAGTCCTGTAGCTGCTCCCCCACATACCTGAGGAGGATCTCCAAGAAGCCCTGGGGGTTGGGTTCCTGCAGAGCCTGGGAGGCAACCTGCAGAAAGTGCTGCATGACTTGCAGCAAAAGCAAAAGCTGCAAGAGCTGAAGACTGCCCAGAGGCAGCTCCTGCTCCATAGTGGAGTGTGCTGTGGTATCCTGAATCAGGGCAATCAGAGCATGCAGAGAAAATGCTTTGCTGAACCTCAGAGAGGTAGCCAAGCAAGCAGGGAAACCTGAGAAATGGCTGTCCGGGGGGGTCCCCTTAAGCACAAGCCTCAGATAGCTTCAAGCAGCAGCCGCATGAGGTAACTACTGACCTGATGCCCTGCCTGAACTGGTTCCGGGTAGCCTTAAATGTGATTCAGCATCCAATCAGTGTGGACGCGCTATTTCGAAATAGGCTATTCCAGAATATCTCTTCTGGAATACCTTATTCCGAAATAACGCTGCTGTGTAGACATAGCCTAAGGTGCCCCAGGACTACTTGTATCTAAACAGAAGACAGCCTCTTGTGATTTGCCCAACCACCAGTATATATTTGAAAGCTTCAGGGGGTAGCCAAGTTAATCTGTAACTGGAAAAACTTAAAAAATAACAAATAGTTTAGTAGCACCTTAGAGACTCACAAAAATGTTGATGGCATCATGAGGTTTCATGGGTACAACCCACTCTGTTTAGGAATATCAGAAGAGTAACAAGACAAACATGCTACTAGAAGACACACTATATTTTAATCCCATTTTCCATGATGCATAGGTTTATATGAAATCCAGACATTATTCACCAGAAAAATGGTTTAGGATGCTTTTCAATCCTCTCAAGGAACTTTCTAACTAGTGAGAAGAAAACATCCTGAAGCCTCCAAGTTATTATTACTCTCTGACTTTATTGAATATTTTATAAGAATTCCACAACAGGATTGAAAATGTCTTCAACACCTTGTACTTGAAGAATGATGCATTGATCAGAGGTCTGAGATAAATTTAAATCCCCTTAGTTATAAAATATAGACTAACTGCAAAGAATAAACTTTCCCTAGCTTTCAGCTGTCATATATCTTATTCTACTACATGTACACAGGACAGTGTTCATGTATCGTGGGAATTCATCAGCTGGAAGTTTTCAAAGACCAATGGAATAAATGTAATGGCCTTGATTCTTCCTCTCACTTTATATATAATGTGAATAGTTCCACTGGAGCCAGTGAAGATGCACCAGTTGAAAGAGAACTTACTCAAGTGCTAGTATGAATAGATTGTTGAAATCACATTTTCAAAGTACATCCATTACAGGTGTCTAACCTCAGTCTCCTTAACAACCTCCAGTGACGGAGATTCGATGACTTCCTTGGGTAACTTGTTCCAGTGACCATTCATTTAAAAATGTAAAGGAGAATATAAAAGTCAGTATTCACATCTTACAGCACATCAAGCTCTTGTTTACTGATCTTGGAAAGATCATGACTAGGTTTCATACATGGCATACTTTGGCCTTTCAGATGGTTGTTGACATCTGTCTTTGAATAGATTTAGAATCCTAGTTACTCATTTGCTGGTTATGATTCACATTGAGGAAACCATGCAATCAGCAAACTAACAACTCTAACCTTTTAGAAGTTTTTCTTTACCCAGCATACAGTCAACCGGTGGAACTCCTTGCCAGAGGATGTTGTAAAGACTAGGATTTTAATAGTGTTCAAACAGAACTAGATAAATTAGGTCCATCAATACTTATAGCCAGGATGGGTAGGAATGGTATCCTTAGCCTCTGTGTGTCAGGGGCTGGAAGTGGATGATAGGAGAGGGATCACTTGATTTCCTGTTCTGCTCACTCTCTCTGGGCATCTGGGATTGGCCACTATCAGAAGACAGGATACTGGGCTATATGGACCTTTGGTCTGACCCAGTATGGCCATTCTCATGTTCTGTGCAGTGTGATGGTTTAAGCAATGTCAGGTCTGAATACTTTTTGTCAAGAACGGCAAGTAATTCTAGGTTCTTGCTTTACAGATCAGAGACTCCATTTTACCAGCTTCATGTACAAATTCAGACATGCTACTTTTTATTTACATCAGAACCAGTGACACATTCAATAAAAGTGATCAAATTCTGAAATGCAGCCAATGAGAAAAAAATGCTTCCATTCTAATTCACAGCCCTGATCATGTACACAAAAGTCCTATTTAGTCATATAGTTCATCTTTGTGAGTACACAATTGATACCTACATTACACAGAAATAGATGCTTTAGAAAAAAATGGATTCTCTTAACAGGGGAGGAAGGATAGCTCAGGGATTGGGGCATGAGGATGGCATATAGAAGATCCATGCTCAGTCCCCTGGTTTGCGATAACATTCTTCAGTGATCTTGGGCAAATCACTTAGCCTCTCTGTGCCCCAGTTCCTCATTAGTAAACTGTTACGATAATTATTCCCTAGCTCAGAGGGTCCTGGGGAGGAGATGAGTCCCGCCCATTGAACCATCATGAAACGATGACCCTACAACTGTGCCAGTCTCATAAAAGTCTTATTTCATGGAATGACAATAGATATTCAGAATTTAGAGTGGATTGATTACTAGTGTTGAAGGTGAATTACTGATGATGTCCATTATCTTATTAATATAGGTTGAACCACTCTAGTCCAATACTCTCGGGACCTGACCAGTGCCGAACCAGACTATTTGCCGAACCACAGGAGGTCAATAATGTCTGTCAACATTATCAACACTTCCACTGCTCACTGAACTCTTAGAAGACATTTAGGGGTAAATTAGAGCTAAACAACAACACAGAACATTGAGAGCCAGGACTGGTGTAATCAAGCTGTATGGGACCATGGAACATCTGGCTAACCAAAATCATGCCAGACCACAGATATTGCCTGACCAAAGAGTGCTGGACTAGAGCAGTTCAACCTGTATTATCACATAACATTAAATGAAATTAGAAGATAAGGAACAGGCAGGCCTTGATCAGGATCAAACTAGAATGAAAGGGCAACATTTTCCACATTGTTTATTGCCTCTGTGGAATGCAAAGAACAAGACCAGATTCTCTTGCATGGTCCATGGCAATCGTGTGAAACTAAACCACAAAATGACAATTCTGATGCTCCATTACCTTGGGTAGTCATTTACTGCACAAAGTCCTAGTGAGCCCGAATGCTATCCTTTACACATTTTGCTCTACTGCAAACGATTACACTCACTGCAGGAAGAGTAGAGAATCAGACCTAACATATTTAGTAACATGTTCTGGGGAACATCACAGAGATAATGAAGGGAAGCATACTGTGGAGTAACGACATCAAACTAGATTTCTTTAAAGCAAGAAATAATGCATTACCTGAGATGCTGTGGCTTGGTAACTACTGGAAAATATCAATTGCTTTAAACAGAGTCCCTTAAATTGTGCTTTTAAAAAATGTGCTGTGAGCCACCAATGTTGGTAATAATATTAATCCCCAATGTGTCATGGTACATATGAGATATTTTATTCAGATGAAAGAGCAAAGAAATGAAAATGGATCAATAATACAAACCTCTTGCCTATTTACATTGCATATTGTTTGGGCCAAGGGCTGTTATATGTCTGAACGGTGCCTAGCACAATCTCATCGTTTTCGTTTCCAGCCACAGAAAGTCACCCTGTGATCTACAATTCTATCTCAATCCAGGCATCATCAGTAAGAAGCAAATCCATAGGCCCAAAATTCTGCCCTTGCTTTCCACTTTGCTAGCAGGGATACACAGTTGCAAATAAAGACAGAATTTGGCCCTCTAACTTGTTCCTCAAGGGGCAATGATGTATCTGTGCAAATCACCACAAATCTCAACATAATCCAATTCTGAGAAGGATGCATAGGATTCAACTGCTTCCCCTTGTATCTATGTTGGCTGTGAAAAGCTAACAGGAGTGAATTCTATTATATGGCCCCGCCTTGTATTACTCACCAAAGTCAGCCAATATGACTCTGGTTGCGCAAAAATAGTGTTCTGTTGAATAAGGTGTTGTTACCTTTTCAGAGTTGCCTTTCAGACTACAGCTGCACTTTGAAATATTTTGTGTATGTCCTTAATCAAAAACTGTATGCAAGACAAATCACTTTGCTTACCTTTGTAAGTACGAGTGAGTACATTTGACAAAGAAGGCTGCTACCCAAGCAGTTGCTTTTCATTTCTGCACAGAGGTCTGATCTCTGCCTCTCCCAAAAGCACGTCAGACAACATAATCCAAGTGAAGGGAGCTAGTTAGAATTTGGAAAGCAACATATCCAGGGCTTGTCCTTCAGGGCTAAGCAATCACACATGCTGAAGAACTCTTTGACTAGCTTGAGGTCTGAAGTCTACCTGACTACCTGAAGTCTGTGGCAAATGTACTCAACTAGAAGGAGTTTTCCTATTGAGTGAGGAGAATAGCAGATATTTGTCACACTTGGTGCAGAATGTGTTCGCTTGACCATGAATGCTATTTCTGAGTATTTGCTGAAAATTATTCTTCAAATACATTCATGTCTTGGAACATTTCAGAGATTGTACTCTTCTTGGCTCATCAATAGGGAAAAGTTTCTAGCAGTAACAGCCTTAGATACCTTAAATACAAGAAATGCATTAGCATCTTTATTACAAATATAATTGGTTTTCTTTTATTTGTGACTGGGGAAAGGGTCACCAGTTAAAATACACCACTGTAAAATTTGCAATTTAAATTTCATTTCATGCCAGAGTGTAGAACAGTTTGCACAAATAGTATCCATTAATCATTGAAAGGAAAGGTTAGATGTAAGCTATGCCACTATTATTTTTCACATATGATTACTTATAGTTTTGTAATTAAATTTGTTTTCCCAAGGAAGAATTAAGGTTTTTTGAAAGGGAAAGTACACTTTTACAAAAAAAACCCAAACAACCCCAAACCTGAAATTTCAAGTGAGCAAAGTGCGGGCTTTATTGCTTTGACCCACAAGGGCAACCACAATATCCCACAATTCATTACTTGCTCTCATCTTTGAAGCAAAACGCTGTCGCTCGCGCTAAATGCTATGTAACATCTTTTGTATTCCAAGCTGCTGCCTGAACTCAGATTGCCTCCCTTGCCAGCCTCTGTTTGAAATATCTTTCTTCAGTTTTCTTCCCATTGAATTTTAAAAATACATAGAAATTTGTTGTGCTAGGTCACTAACTCCGCTGAAGTTAATGAAGTTAGTCCATTTTAAATTGTGTGAGGACCTGGACCCTAAGGGGAGATTACCTAAGGTACATGTTTACACTATGGGGTTACACTTAGAGGCTATGTTTACACTATGGGGTTTTTCCAGGATACTGCTGGTATCCCGGAAAAACTCCGCCGCGTCCAGGGAATGCATCTGCTCTTCTGATTTTTTTTGCCAAAGTGAAGATGCACTCCTTTGGAAGCCCTGTCTTCCTCCTTCCACGAGGAAGAAGGGCTCTTCTGAAAGAGGAGGCTTTTCCAAAATTTGGCCCAGTGTAGAGAGGCCAATTTGTGTACCTTTTTCTGATAGATCATTGTAGTGTACACATAGCCCGAGATAGGAACAATGATGTCTTTTCTTTGGAAACTATAATGACTCTGAATTGCAGGGAAATAGGTTGTTATAAGAATCATCCAAGCTGATCTAGGATCCTCTGCAGGTGGCCCCTACTGAAGGCTGCAAGATTCAAGGTGCCAACCTTTCCTTCCACCCCACATTTATAAGTCAAACCAGTCAGATGGGGTCAGGGCTCAGTTCTATGGGCAAACACAGGGTCTGCAACCGGCAATGTGATCACAACAGGAGTGTCTGTAGTGGATCAAGTTTTCCTTTCAAGCAGGAGAAATGAGATGGCCCGACAGTAGCTCTAAAAGAGAAGGGAAAGAGAATCTATGGCTTTAGAGGTCTCCATTTGTCACCATAAAGCATTCTCTCTTCTCAGAGCAGCTAATTCTTCAGACCAGGTGGGAATGAAGCATGAACAGTAAATACAAGATTTTTCTCTGGACCCCTTTAAACTGGAAACCTGCTGTTGGTTTGGCAGCGCTAACCAACCAAGACCTGAAATCAGTAGTTTCTCTCTAAGCCCTGGTCTACCCTAGGGCATTATTTCAAAATAACCCCCCTTAGGTTGAATTTATAAATGGAACATCTACACTATTAAGCCCGTTATTTCGAAATTGCAGGCCGCTTATTTCAAAATCTGTACTCCTGCTTTTCTTGGGGAATAATTAATAGTTATTTCGAAATAGTGGTAGTGTGGGTGCTCCAGTGCTGTTATCTCAAAATAATTGGCCTCCAGAGGCCTCTCGCAACTGCAGTTCTGACCGCTCTGGCCACACCTGGCATCTCCACTGCTCCCCTCTTCCTGTGGAGCTTAAAAGTCCCAGCAGTACGAGAAGGGCTTGCCCCATGTGGTTAGCTGTGAAAGCCCCATGCAAGACAGCAGCATCCAAGGCAGGCATGAGTGATCCCAATGCTCCCTCAGACTCTCCCATGGCTGCCAGCTCTCCTGCTGCTCCCTTAGCTGCCACTGCCCAGAGATACAGGAGAGCTCTGGCTTTGACTGATGCAGAGATCCTGGACCTCATATAGGCCTGGGGGAGGAGACCAACATCTAGGATCTCCACACCAGAGAAAGGAATGCCGACATCTGCAGTCAGATCAATAGCAGCCTGGCTGAGAAAGGGCACACTTGGACCCTCGACCAGTGCTGCATGAAGATCAAAGAGCACTGGTAAACCTACTACAAGGCCAGAGAGCAGAGCCAATGCTCTGGAGCAGCACCACACAGCTGCCAGTACTATGACCAGCTGGATGCACATCCTGGGAGTGTGACTGGTCACATTCCCCCTTCCCCGCCATCATCATCATGTCCAGCCAGGACACACCCAGCATCAGCCTCCAGGAGGGTAGGGTGGTGGAGGATGATGCTGACAGTGAGGAGGAGGAGGCCAGCCAGGCGACCATGCCTGCTAGGCAGGAATGGCTCCTCACTCTAGAGCCAGTCCCCCCGCTCCCAGGATGTCTCCCAGACTTTGGAGGAACCCAGGAAGGACACTTCAAGTGAGCTCTATCACTTTCCCTATCTACACACGGGGACAGGAAACAAGCTGTGAGGGGCTGTGTGCTCCTCACTCAGCCTACTTGGCCTGGGGGGGTCTCACAACAGCCTGTTCACATGTGTGCACATGGAGTACCAGTTCGGAACACTCATCCCCATGACGCTCTCACACAGGAACCCCTCAGTCCTTCTCACAAGGTTCCTGGAGAGGCCTGCCTTTCTCCAGCTTCTGTGGTGGGACACCTTCCCATGACAAGCCACCACTCAGGAGGCTGGGGTCATGGAAACATGCAGCAGTGCTGCACATGGCCTAGGGTCATGCCCGCACTCAGGCAGCATCTGCTTCCGATGAAGCACGGTAGTGTGGAAGAAACTGATCCCATGCATGGGAACCTGAGGGGTGAGGAAGTAGAGGGGAACCCAGTAGCACTCTCTCTGGGCAAGTGGCCTCTGCTGCTCACACACACCTCCCCTCAAAACCTCTCCCCCTCCTCCAGCGGGCAGGGATAGAAGTTCTCTCTCTGTAGGACACCGCCAGTGCTGGACCCAATGTGTGGGGGACACAGAAGGAAGCCAAGCCGTCCTACCCACCTTACCCCACCAGCAGGCTCTTGGCCTGGCTAGCACTTTCTCATGCCTGCTTATCCCTGGGCCATGAGTGTTGTGATGCCCCCCTGGGAAATCTGTGCCCTTGCTGAAAAGTAACCCCTGTCTAGGCAACAGATGGCCTTGCTCAAAGCACATCACCATTGGCTGAACTGTCTATGCCCCCCCTTGCAGCTGAGGAAGTCCATGGCAACAAAGTCATCCACAATGCTGTCCACATTCCCCAGAGTGACAACCTTCTGTAGCAGCATGTGGTTGATGACCTGGCAATGTGCTTCTGCACAAAGATGGCAGGTGGCATGTTGGTGTCCTGTCACCTGAGGGCAAGGGCGAGCTACTTACAGAGCTCCAGAAAGGTGACCTTTCACATACAGAAGTTCTGCAGCCACTGTGCTGATTGTCCCATACCTGCAGGACCGTGTAGTACCACCTGACTGAGCTTGTCGCCCGCCACCAGAAGCGGTGCTCCACAGTGTCTAGGGGATTTAGGGGCATGCACAGTAGCAGGACCTGGGAAAGCAGGGCTTGTGGTCCGTGCTGGGGTTTGTCCTGCAGGTCCTCATCCTCATCCTGCTGGAGCAACATGTGGGCAGTCTGGAAGAAATGCATCATGAGGCGCAGCATGAAGCCTGAGGGCCTGGCACTGCTTTGCAGCAGCTCTGGCTCCATGCTGTGGGTGCTGTGGCATCCACAAGGGCAACCAGAGCTCAAGAAGGTTTGCCCACTGTGTCCCTTGTGTGTCCCATGCAGTGGGGTGGGGAGGGGCAGTGGTGGAGTGGCTTGTGAGATGCAGCTGTAAAGAGGAGCCTCTGAAAGCACATGTCACTGCTTGCCTGACCAAGCATCCACAGGAAGTATCCACCCTCCTGGTGCCCTCCGCAAAGTTCCTCCGGGGGCTCTAAGTCTGAGGCAGGCTCCAACCAATGTGGAGGTGTTATTCTGGACTAATTCTAACCAATTTCAATGCTTCCCCATATTGGGGACACACTATTTCAATTTTGTTAAATCATGAGTTAAGTCAATTTTAGTAATTTTGAAATAATTTCCTAGTGTAGACATGGTCTAAGTGCACATAAGAGCAGTGTCAGTGAACACTCTCTAAGAACTAAACAGCTTTGTTTTCCTTAATGCTCCTGGAAGTTTAGAACACAAAAAACAATAGGCATTTACTAAGCCGCAATTCACATTGGGTACATCTAGACTTCACTCTAAAATTGAAATAAGATATGCGATTTGCGCTATGCAAATTGCGTATCTTATTTCGAAATAGGCTATTTTGAAATTTGGCGCATCTACATGGTGCCAAATTTTGAAATAAAGCACTAATTTGAGACATTCATTATTCCTCATGGAATGACGTTTACAGGGATGCTGAAATAGCACATCCATTATTTCGAAATTTATTTCAAAATAGCAGATGCGGAGTAGCTATTTTGGGATACCTTCAGTATCCCGAAATAGCCTTGCAGTCTAGATGTACCTAGCACTTGAACTTCACATGCAAAAATTGCTTCCCTTGTCTTCTTAGCAAGATATTCAAATGAGATCTAGAATGCCCAGCCTCCCTTATTTTGCAAAGGAATGTTTAGCATATTTACCAGAGGACTCTGAAACAGAACTATAAATCATTAAAATTAGTAAAATTAACCTGCAATTGTCAATGTGATTCAGTATCTTTGCTTTATGGCTTCCATGTGTTGCTTGTTTACTCACTTGCTACTTCATAGACTATGATAACACAGTCTTCAGAGAAGTTCATCTGTATGTACCATTGGACATTCCACTGGATCTAAGTTTAGGGCCCATCTATATCCATCTATATGTGGATGCACAGGAATGCATATACAGTTCTTTTTTCTTTACTACAGTCCTGTATTAACTAATTGATATGTGTGTAACACACCAACCTACTAGGTGTGATGCACTGACCCACCTAGTGGCACTGAGGCCACTTATGGATAGAATAATGAGTCTGCTCTACATCCTTAGCTGAGAGCCAACTGGCTTTTAACTCATGCTGTAAAGGCCCATGCACTAACCTAGAACCTCTGGAGCCTAGCTCATGAACTAACAAACAGCTGGCTATTAGCAAAGGCTGTAGCACAGACTCATTATTCTCTCTGTACGTGATCTTAGTGCTGCTAGAAGGTGTGTGGGTTACATGTGCACAGGACTATTCATGAGTAGGGCACCTCTGACTGGGGAGTGGGCAGAATCTTGATCCTGCTTTCCACTATCCTGGCCAGTACAGCTGAGCAGCTTTTGTAATTGCTACAGTAATGACCCAGGAACAAGCCAGGGAAGCCAGGAAAACATCAGGGGGCGGGAGGTGGAAAGTATCTTCTCTTAGCCTCATAAGGCTATTTCCAGATTGCTCACAACATTGCTTCAGGCTGAGTTGAAAGACAAAATTTATACCCTCAAACACAATAGAACCTTTACCCAAAGCTGTTTTTCACTGTGCATCTTTGTGCTTTCATTTGAATATTAAAGTCAGCAAGGTGACAGTGATTTAATGCTTTTTTGTAATCTGACTACACATGCCATCGTAAGGAAAGCACCGAATTTTAAATATACTGTTGACATCAATTGGTCTAATTTATTTTTCCTCCATTGGAAATAGAACATCAAGTCTAATCTTATTTTAATGTACCCATTGGAGCAAAAAATATGGTAACAACTGCCCCCCGGTTACATGCGGGGGAGGGGAAGTACTTATGTTATTCTGAAAGAGCAGGCCCCATGCCCTTGAACTCTGTATGTAGTCTTCATTATGGCATCTTGGCACTGGTCCCATTGCTGTCTCCGACAGACACCTCTTCAAAAATGTGTGACAGCACAGCAGGATAGCAGAAGCCACTTGAATTCTATATATTAGTATATTCATTAAGCCCAATCAATAATTAATATATCACTTGCATGAAACATATGGGTTAAATTACATCTTGGCTAGGACTATTCAGGTAAGGTCCATGTGTATTTTGCTTCATTATTTATGTTGTCAACATTGGTTGAAAAGAGAAATAATAATAGGCTGTTGGAAAAAACTATGGTTGCTCACTCAGGCCTTGTCAACCAAAAGTAGCTGTTGTCGACAAAACAGTGACTATCTACACACTAACTTCTGCCCACAAAAATGCCATTTTGTTGACAAAATAAAACCACGATGAGAGAGATATGGCTTTTTGTGCACAATTTTTGTGAAGTAAGTGTCAGTGTAGACCTCAATTGGCCTCTAGGAGGTGTCTCACAATGCTCATTCTGATTGCTCTGGTCAGCAGGTTGAACTCTACTGCCCGGCAACCAGGTAAGCAATCATTAGCCCTAGGAATTTTTGAATTTCCATTTCCTGGTGGCTCAGCATGGAGACATCTCATTGTATCTTCCCAGGTAACAATGGCATCTTATCGCAGCAAACACAATTCCACTTGGACCACTGCGGAGCTGCTGGACCTGCTCAGTGAGAGGAGGCAGTGCAGTCCCAGCTGCACTGGAGCAGCTGGAATTTTGATACCTATGGGCAGATTTCTTAAGTGTGGTGAAAAGGGCTATGATTCTGGGATGCATTAACAGGTGTGTTATGAGCAAGACACAAGAAGTCATTCTTCCGCTCTACTCTGCGCTGGTTAGGCCTCAGTTGGAGTAGTGTGTCCAGTTCTGGGCACCGCATTTCAAGAAAGATGTGGAGAAATTGGAGAGGGTCCAGAGAAGAGCAACAAGAATGATTAAAGGTCTAGAGAACATGACCTATGAAGGAAGGCTGAAAGAATTGGGTTTGTTTAGTTTGGAAAAGAGAAGATTGAGGGGGGACATGATAGCAGTTTTCAGGTATCTAAAAGGGTGTCATAAGGAGGAGGAGAAAACTTGTTCATCTTGGCCTCTGAGGATAGAAAACAATGGGCTTAAACTGCAGCAAGGAGGTTTAGGTTGGACGTTAGAAAAAAGTTCCTAACTGTCAGGGTGGTTAAACACTGGAATAAATTGCCCAGGGAGGTTGTGGAATCTCCATCTGTGGAGATATTTAAGAGTAGGTTAGATAAATGTCTATCAGGGATGGTCTAGACAGTACTGGGTCCTGCCATGAGGGCAGGGGACTAGACTCAATGACCTCTCAAGGTCCCTTCCAGTCCTAGTATTCTATGATTCTATGATTGGGACAGGCTGGAGTGAAAGGTGAAGATAAAGGAGCTGAGGCAGATGTACTGTAAAGTATGGGGAGGCAAAACATTGCTCTGGTGTTGCACCTAAGACCTGCCAGTCTATAAGGAGCCTGAAGTTATCTTTGGTGGCTATCCTACCTTCATTGCCAAAAGCCCCATGGCTACTTCAGTGGGCCTGAGGGCAATAGAAAGAGGACCTACCATGGAGGATGAAGTCATTTATGAAGTGTGGGAGTTTGATGACAATATGAAGCTCCCAGTGAGGTCACCCAGTGTGGCAGGCCTTGTTCACCATTCTGGAGGTGTCAAGCCAATCTCATCAGTTGTCCTCCATGAGCAAGAAGCAGGGGAGGAGACACCTGGAAAGTGTCTGTGGTTGTATAGCACAGAGGTGGATTCTGGGTACAGAAATGCACAAGGTTGGCCATGGTTTGGTAGGCTGAACATGTCCCTATGCAGCTAATCAGTGTGGTGGACGATGGTGTTGATGCATACCAAAATCTCACAGGAAACCACCAGAGAGATTTCCAGGAAAGTTGACTGGGTCTGCTTTGGCAGATCTGCTTAGTCCCTTGCCTCACTGTAGGAAATTTTCACGCAGCATTCAGCAATCACTTGGGCAAGAACCAGGGCAGCACAAAAGCAAACAGCCTAGGGACCCGGGTGGAAACCACATACACATAATAGATTTTCCCTCACTTTCCTGCTTACACTCAGTAGTGAGATATCTGATACTATTACTCCAACTTGTAGAAAACTGTGGGAGAATTTTAGATTTTTCCTCTAGTTGGCTGCACCACAGTCCTTGCAGAAAGTGCTTTTCCCATTTAGTGTGCCCCCTCCCAACCAACACACACCATGCTTTGCGTGTTTGTTCACCTGCATGCCCGCCAAGGGTCAGCAAGAAAGTGATTGCTATGTTACCAGATGAGATTTCATCAAAATATTCCAAAACTATGTGTGTACTTCACAATCATACTTTTGTGGATTGTTTCTTGTGCTTTGGCAGATGGGGCCTTGAGGAACATCCCAAACATACTGGCCAAGCATCTCCACCAATTAAGAAAGCGCCCAAGATGGAGCAAAGAAGACATGTTCTGGGACATACCACCTTCTCCAGCACAGAGACAGGGGAATACAAGAAGTGGAGACAGGTAGAAAGGCAGGACAAAAAAGAAAACTAGGGATGCTATTGAGCAGATGATTAAAGTAGTGGAAGAGCAATCACAGATGCTGATGTCCTTAATAATGCTGCACACTGAGCCAATGCATGCATGTGCTCCCATGCAGCACATTCAGAACTCTTTTCCATTACCCCCCCTTCCCCACAGTCCTTTCCACTTCCTGTACTTCTCAGTTTCCCCTTGATTCCACCACCTTAGACAACTTTCAGAAGATAGCTGAACCTATACACAACTGTGAAAAACTGTCATTCCCTGGCACCTTCTTTCCCTCAAGTGTCCTTCTGTGTGTGTGTGTGTTGGTTCTCATGCAATAAAAGCAAAGTTTTGAACAGTAACTCATTTTTGTTTGTTTCCTACAAACTGAGATAGCAGGCACTACCGATACATACACAAGTGTCTAATAATTTGCTTAAGTGGAGTGTAGGGCTCCAGATTTCTCCAGTGCTTCCCAGGAAAATGACATGTAATGTAACGTTGCAGAACCAATCATAGAGATATACTTTACCGGTTCTCATTTTCAAATGTTGCCTCAAAGCCTCCTTGATTTGAATTGTCCCCTTCTAGGCCCTTCTGATAGCCCATATATCTGTCAGCTCAAGTTCAGCAGCCAACAGACGTACTGCAAGACTCTACCCCTGAGCAAACCTTTCACCTAATTCTTATTATGGCGCTTTTTGAGTGTTGCCATAACTTTTCTCGACAAAATTCTGTAGAATAGATAAGGCCCAATTCTGTAGCTAAGTGCCTCTTGTGGTACATCAAATATTCATCTCATCCCATGGGAAACTTGATGTATTGGCTTTTCTCAACCAAATCCTGTCTCCTAAGAAAAATCCTAATGAGTTCCACTCATGATATTTCCAGGAGGGCTAAATGCTTGTTCCACGTTACTAGATTTCCAGCTCAGTTCTCCAGTCCATACTAAAGTGATTTGAACAAATATCCAAACTTTGAGATTTCAAGACCTACTTTTTAATTTCAGTAGCGCCCAGAGGCCTCATTGGAGAGCTAGACTCGAGTGTGCTAGTTGCTTTACATACATGAAAAAGACAGTTTCTACAGGAAAGAATTAATGGACACAAATCAGATATCAGAAAAGGCAATACACAAAAACCTGTTGGAGAACACTTTAACCTGCCCAGGCACTCATTAATGGATCTCAAAGTCACCATGTTGTTTCAGGCCTCTTTCACAAGCCAAATACACAGGGAAGGGTTGGAACTTAACTTCATTTACAAGTTTGATTCCTATCAGAGAGGAATGAATAAAGACATTGGCTGGCTAGCACACTACCTTCTACATCCTAAGGACTTAACCAACCAAACAATGGGTACTTAAAGACCTTCAAATACTCCTTATCAGCTTTTTGTAACTTGAACAATCTAATTCACTATTTTTTCTACTTTTTTCTTTCCCCCTTCTTTTCCTCCCTTCTCCTCTCTCCCTCCCTCCTCCTGCCTTTCCTTATTTATTCTTGGATCTGGACTTTTAATACTCCAGTCATCTGAAGAAGTGGGTTGTACCCATGAAAGCTCATGATACCATCTACATGTTTTGTTAGTCTTTAAGGTGCTGCTAGACTATTCGTTGTTTTTTAAGTTTTTCCAGTTACAGACTAACTCGGCTACCCATCTCAAGCTTTTAAAATTTCAAGACAGGTAAATGAGGGAGAACAGAGGCACAAAGAGATGGAGGGACTTTTAGAAACTCATGCAGCAGTGCCAAGACTAGAAATCCATCTTTTGACTCCCAACTCAGTGTTGTAGCTATTGGACCATGCTGCCTCTCAGTGAACCTTTTAGAGATTTGCACATCACTGATGATTAGTGCATGAGCCCTCAAGCCTAGTGGCTAAAAATCCTGTAAGAACAGCAGTGTGCTATTGTCTTTAAAATTCCATTTTCAAACAATTGCCCTGCTCCTATTCTATTTATGAGATGTGACGCTTCCCCTCTATAACTCAGGACTGACGATTTTGGGATACTAAGTGTTTTTCATTCTCCTTCATATCATTGTATTAAACAATGAGCAGAGCAATAGCGTAGATTGCAAACGAGACTTGAGAAGTGAATCATTGCTCAGTTATCAGCAAGAGGGGAAAAACATGAGATAAAAATGTTACTGTGAAAGTAAGAATTTCCTGATTTTTACTCCTTTTTATTTTACTTTGTCTCTTCATTATTGGATGTGTAATTGATATTCTTTTGAGTTCTGTCACACTGAACAACACAGCGTGTACCTTTGCAAAAGTACCAGCCAGTGCTCCTTATAAACAATGCTGCAATCTATTTTGCAGCAAATGTAGATTTAAAATGTAATATGAAGTTTTAATACATGAGATAGAGACCCTTACAAAGATTATGTAATGTGCTCAGGTTATTCTAAAAATCCATTTACATTGAATTATTAGCTCTGAGAAATGAAATATTTCTGAAAGATGATTTAATTTCTCCAGGAGTTATTGGTCTGAGCTTGAAATGGGATATTGGGTTCTTTCCAGATGATTAATTGGGATGTAATGAATAGTGTCAGATGCAGGAGTTGTAGTGGGCATATATTAATAATATTAGAACTTAGGCATTTATTTCACATTTCACAAAGTGTAATGACATCTAGGGAATAGGAAGAATACAAGTGCATTATTTAAAACATGATTTATTACATAAATATTCAAACTGAGAGCTCAATCTTGCAAACACTAAGCCACATGAATAACTTTATTCATGTGACTAAGAGGTTGCAAGATTTGACCCTACATTTGGTAGCATTAGACAGAGCTGGCTGGCGGATGACAATTCCATTTCATAGTACCAGAGGGGTAGCCGTATCAGTCTGTAACTTAAAAAACAATCAGTAGTCCTGTGGCACCTTAGGGTGTGACTACACTTCAGAGTTTAACTTGAAATAAGCTATCCAAATTGAGCTAAGTCAATTGCGTATCTTATTTCGAAATAGGGAGCATCTACACAGCACTTGTTTTGAAATAGAGCACTCTTTCTCCAGCTTCCCTTACTCCCCGTACAATGAGAGTTACAGGACTTGGGGTAAGAAGTCCACCAGTTTGACAGTATTTTGACACTATTTTGAAATAACTGCCTGCTGTGTAGATGCGGACTAAATTATTTCAGAATAGCGCTAGTTATTTAAAAATAATGTTGCAGTGTAGACGTACCCATAGAGACTAACAAAAATGGCAACTTTTTAAGGTTTCAAAATTTGGTTTCATTCTATATGGGACCAAAAATCAGCACTGTTGAAATGTTTTTACAAAAACAACAGCATAATTGTCAGGTGCTGTGTAGCCAGTTAGTTAGGGCACAGCATGAGATGACCAAGGTTCAAGTCCCTACTCATGCCAATTCCGAGTGATCTGAGATGAAGAACTCCGTGCTGAATCACAGAAGAGAGGGAGCCTGAATTTTGTCGTCCATATCCCAGTATCCTAGTCATCAAGTTAGAAAGTCTCTCTCCTTTATGACAAAAGTCTTGCAGAAATCAATGGAAGATTTTAGCAAAAATGTTTCAACTAGCCTCTCTCTCAAAAGGATGCACTGAGGTTTGTTTTATTGGTAATAACAGCAGCTTTGGAATCTTTATGCTCTTCATTTTTTTATATATTAGCTTTTGAATAGGTTAACCGACTGTTAAGCACAAAGAATTATCTTCTATATATTTGAGAGAGCTTCTTTATCAGACTCTCAGATGGATGGATAGACAACCAGTTTGTTCAACAATTCCTCCTAAATGCTAAGAGCCAGGACCACCAGATTTGGCATGCAGCTTCCTCTTAGCATAACTTAAGGCAAGGTAAAGGTTTGGTTGTGCCAGGACAATGGGATTTGCCTATAATATGATTGTTTCTCATAAAAAAGGGGAGGGGCCTGCTAGCAGGCACAGCTATATTGCAGAATGACCACAGGAAGGCAGGTACAATGGTAAGAGAGTGGCCAGCTAGGGGTGGGGCTCTGGATATTGCTGGCCACCATACATGGGTAAAATTCACAGGCTGTTGAGCTGCCAGCTGGACAGCGCAGCTTTCTTTGCTCTGCCCAGCCCCAGGGAGCTGGCCACCAAGCAACACAGCCCTCACTGCGCTGGCCAGCCCCAGGGCTCTGCCAACCCTGGGGCACTGCCAACCCTGAGGATCTGTCACACGGGCACTGTGCCCCTGCTGTCACCTAGGCAGCCTGGACCCCCACCACCCTGTCCAGCCCTAATGATCAGCCAGCCTCCTTCACTGCCCACTCCCTGCCTTGAGCCTCCCAACCCCCTGCCCTGAGCCTCCCCATACCTCCCAACTCCCTGCCCTGACTCCTGCACATGCAGCTCCTGCCCTGAGTCCCTCCTCACTCCCAACCAAATCATAAAACATTCATCCTTCTTCCCTGAGCCTTTCCTTAATGACCTGAGCAATGGTGGGTAAATGTGCTTGTCTACTATATATCTGAAGGAGTTTTTTCTGTCTGCCTGCCTATCTCTTCATTCAAGAACTCCTCCTAAATGGTAAGAGCTAGAGCCACCAAACTTGGTACACAGCTTCCTCTTGCAACTGATAGCAAGGTCGGGGTTTGGTTGAGCCAGGAAAATGGGATATGCCTGGAATGAGATTAATTCTCAGAAAACCATATAGAAAAGAGACAGACTCACCAGGCAGGTGAAAAGGGCTGGTCAGGGGTGTTCTCCCCTGCTCTGTCTGGGACTGCCCCAACCCTGGTGCCCTTTACGGAGGGTGGGGGATGCTGCAGTTACCCTCATTTCTAATTCATATGAGAACATTGCTGGCTGTTCCTCTTCATCACGGTGCAAGGGGAAAGTGCACAGTTTGCTGCATTCCTCATTCTGGATGGGAACTGCAGTGGCCACGGAGAGGTGCTTCCCACCTGGCCCCAAGCTGCTGCACTGAAAGAGGACAGAGGTTGTCTTCTCTCCCTGGGGCAGCCTGCACCCTGAACCCCTCATCTCCAGCCCCAACCCAAATCAAGCGTGGACATTTTCATTTTATTTTGCCCCCCAAAATAATAATAATTGAGTTAAGGATCCAAGCAACACCGGGTAAATCTTCTAGTTCTAAATACAGGAGGATACTGGCAATGTAATGAGCCTCCAATGTCCATGACAAAGAACAGACCGTGCACTGAAAAAGTTCAGCTGAATGAGATTTCAACTGGCCACATTGTGATGCTAGAATCATTTCCATTTGACAAGTCTGGAAGAAATAATGAATGATCTGGTAATAGCTGCCAGTTCTCAGGATAACATGTATGCCACAGCACATTCACAATTTACCTACAGACAAACTTCTACTAATTAGAACTAAAACACAAAGCCATCCCCAGAACAAATATTCATAGAAAAATTAAAAAATACTAGTATATTAAAATCACTTTTTTTTCCATCACTTGCCTAATGTAGCATGCAAAAGAATTTCCAATTTCTTTCCCCAGTACACTTAGAAACATTCTCTACATCAATAAAATGTCAGAATCAATCCATAGTTCACTCTTGTGTCATATTATTAGTTTTATGGAAATGATTCATGGATTTTAAGGTCAGGGGGGACCCATTATGATCATCTAGTCGAAGCTCCTGCATAATAAGGCATAGAATGTCACCCAGGAATCAAATCCATAACTTTAGGTTCAGCTAGAGCATATATCTTTCAGACAGCCAGACATGTACAATTTTGATGTAAAGATTTCAAGTGATAGAAAGCCCAGCGTATCTGTAGGTAACTTGTTCTAATCTTTAATTATCCTGCTGTTAATTTTTCATCTTACATTGTCAGCTTCCAGCCATTGGGCCCAAATTAGCTGTAATTCAGCACATAGTAGAAGGATAATTACTTTGGCTGTGCAGGGTAGACTATGTTGTGTGATCTATGTATCGGAAGTAAACTTGTGTGAAACACTGACTGAAACAAAACACATAGGCTGCGTCTAGACTGGCATGATTTTGCGGAAATACTTTTAACGGAAAAGTTTGCGCAAAAGCATCCATGGCCAGTATAGACGCGATTTTGTGCAAGAAAGCTCCGATGGCCATTTTAGCCATTGGGCTTTCTTGCGCAAAAAATTAAGGTGCCTGTCTACACTGGCCCTCTTGCGCAAGTATTCTTGCGCAAGAGGGCTTATCCCTGCGCGGGAGCATGAAAGTATTTGCGCAAGAAGCACTGATTTTGTACATTACAAAGTCAGTGCTCTTGCGCAAATTCAAGTGGCCAGTGTAGACAGCTGGCAAGTTTTTGTGCAAAAGCAGCCGCTTTTGCACAAAATCTTGCCAGTCTAGACGCACCCATAGGGTTTTTTCAAAAAAAGTGGCTTTTTTTAAAAAAACTTCCCCTGCGTCTAGACTGCTGCCGTGTTCTTTCGAAAGTAAATCGAAAGAGCGTGGAAGTTTTTTCAACTGCGGAAAACCTTGTTTTACGAGGATGAATGCCTTTTTTCGAAAGTGCTCTTTTGAAAATAGGCGCTATGTATTGCAAACTGTGCTTTTTCGAAAGAACGCATCCAGACTGCCTGGGTGCTCTCTTTCAAAAAAGCAGCTTGCTTTTTCGAAAGTACTGGTTGCAGTCTAGAAGCTCTTTTTCAAAAGAGGCTTGCAGTCTAGACATAGACATAATGAGAATAATTTTGCCATTAAAAATAAAACCCAACTAACCCACGTGCAAGGGCTGATCTACCCACAAGCTGACATGTCTCCTTGTGACCAAGGCTAGGGATTAGCTGTACCAGTCTGAGACTTCTTTCTGTGAGAGTGCTTGCTCTCTCTCCCCTGGCCTTGGGACTCAACTGCTATCCCTGTAGACTATCCCTTCTGGGGGAAGAAGGGTTAAGTACCAAAGTATCTCTATGCCAAACATCCCAGGGAGGCTTCCAATTGCTGCTTCTCAATGATGCCCTTCTCCCAGTGGCAGGTAGGACCCTTTTCCCCAGGTTTCAGTCCCTGTACCTTACAACTAGCATGTCTCCCAAGTTGCATCTCTTTTCCTGGACTGTCTCCCGTGCTGCCTTTATCTTTTTCCTTCTCCAACCTCATCCATGTGAGCCCTTCCTTCTAGGCCAAACTCCCTTCTCTCCCTAGTCTTACAGGGTGACTGCAAACCTCCTCCATGTCGCTCCCTTTGCCCTCAGCTATCTGACCTTTATACGAGCCCTGCCTGATGCTGTCCAGGTGAATTTCATCCAAGGACAGAGATTTGCCTTTGTAAAGTATAAAGAGACAGTCTTTGTAAAGTATTATAAAGTTCTCACTGTTCTCTGACTCCTCCTCCAGATTCAGCCTAGGCAGTTAATTGACCCACCTAGCAACCTTCAGAGGCTGCTAGGAGGCGAATGCCCCAACACACCAAGTTTGCCTAATTTTAAGTAACCAAGTCAGTGACCTTTCTCTGCTTTTTTATGAAATCCTCATTTCCCCTCTGCTTCGAGAGCGCAAGAGTGGAAAGTGTGTAACCCCCCCTCTGCTCTCTTCGGGCACGTCTACACAGCAGGGCTACAGTCGAATTAAGCTACCCAACCTCAGCCCTCAATTATGTAGCTGAAGTCAAAATAGCTTAATTCAGCTTTTGGCACTGTCTACACAGCAGGAAGTCAAAGGAAGAACACTCTTCCTTTGACTTCCCTTACTCCTCATAAAATGAGGGTTACCATGAGTCAGAGTAAGAAGTCCTCCAGCTCAACATTATTTCAATATAAAGGCTTGTAGTGTTATTTTGGAATAACGGACACTGCTGTGTAGATGTACCCTGACTGCCCCCTCTGAAAATTATTCTGGAAACTTGGTAGGCAGCTAGTCTATCTTACTAATATCCAGGAAACCAAAGATATTGCAGTCAGTTAAATCAGTTCTCTCCTGAGGAATGAAGGTAACCACTTCAAAGACACCATAAGTAGGGAAAATTGCAAAAAGAGTTGGGCAAAAAAATATTTGAACATAACTTTTTGGGTGAAAAAATGCAGATTCAATGACTCCACAAAGTTTTGTGAATTTGTGAGAGGTCTGTGAAATTGTTAGAGATGAATAACTCATACCCCCAACAAAAATTCAGAGAAAAGTCAAAGTTTGACATTTTAGGAAAAAAATATTTGAAGCAGGTTTTGTGCAAAAAAAATCCCTTCCGTTTTGTTTTTTTTTTAAAAAGAAACTCTAAAAACCATAAAACATCAAAGGAAACATTTGGTACTTTGTTTCATCAATTTTGTTTTCAGGTTAACCAAAAGTATTTTTTTTTTAATTTTCAGGAGCTGCAAATGAACTAAAAAATCAGTTATTCTTATGCCTCTGGTTGCAAATCAGCTTTCTGTAGTCTCCAGTTGCCAGCAAATGGCAAAGGGCAACCTGGATCTTAAGAGAAGGAAGGGCACAGTGGTTTATGATTCCAGGAGGAAATTATGGGTGAAACATGAAAATCAGTGGCAAAATTCCAATCAACTTGAGTGATGTTCCTGATCTTTAGATTATGTGTTAATTCCCAGATAGCATTCTGTGATTAGGCAGGGTTCTGCTTCATTACCAGATCCAGAAATATTAAAGTTATTACAAAGACCCCACTGAACAAGGGAGAAAACTACATGTAGGAAAGGCATTCTGTCCTTGTAGTGTTTTTATTAGCACAGATAACAAAATAACAAACATTTCAACCCAGGAAAATAGAGAGAGCACCCATATACGCACCCACCCTGGAAAAAATAGTGTTAATCATCATCCTCACCATAATCTTCACCACCCGTAGTCAACATCATGCCACCTCCCAGGGCACACCAGCAAGAGTACAGCTTTTATAAAGTGTTATCTAATGCCCCAAAAGGGTTTGGGGTTAGGGGATTTCCAGATTGTTGTAATAAGCCATAAATCCAGCATCTTTTTTAAGACCATGATTTTCAGTATCTGGCATAATTATAAATTTAAGCTCACTGGTTCATCTTTTGAAGGTGTTATGCATACTTCCTTTGAGATAAAGGAGTAAGAAGTTCCATGTAAAGTGCTCATACATAGGTGATAGGATTGTCTTCTCATTTTATATCATTTTTCTGTGTGAATTCATTTGCAAGCATAGTTATTGTCTGGCTTCACCCACACAGCTGACGAACATTGAATACATGGATGTGATACACCACTAGTGTTCACTGAAGATTTTCCATCCATGAGTGGAGTGAGTTTTGACTTGTGCACCAGTACAGAGGTCATGTGCACTTGTTCAGATGTGTGCCACTGTGGCACCCAAGTTATTAACATACATATTCAAATGTTATGAAAGAACGAATACTAAAACAAGGGATAATTAACAAGGTGCATGACTTTAAATGTTTATTTAATATGAAGTTAAATTAAAAGAAAATTAATGCTGCAAAGTTTTTGGTATGTTAGATTAGCCTCACAGCTGCTCTAAATCTGCACTGTCCACAGTTCCATAAAAGTCATAGGAGGCCAAGAATAAGCAGACAGCAGCACTGCTCTTGTTTTCCTCCAGAATGCCCCTATCCCAAGAGCTTTAAGCAGGGAAGTGGGTGACACAACAGACCATTTTACTAGACCCAAATCCAAGTAGGGAAGTGAGATCATTGCCTTTAGGATACCTTTGTGCCACCGGAGTGCAAAATGGTTCTAGGGCATGAGAGAATCAAGCCTGTTATTCATTGTTTTATCTGTATTGTGAGACTTCTAAGGCTGCACAGAGCAGTGTCAAATAATAAACAGTATTTGTAAATGTTATTTTACAAACAACCCATATTGCCTGACTTTGGAGAATCCCTTTATATATAGTACAATATCAGGGAGGTCATAGTGTTTAAATAGTTGCAGCAGAATGTTTAAATGGTGTGGCAGAATGTAATAATTTAAATTACATATCTCTGTGTGCAGGTGTAACCCACATACCTAGTGGGTGTGGTTCACTGTCCCATGCACACTACAACCTCAGTTATTCTTAAATATTGTGAATTCTAAACAACAGGCGCTTTGCCTATTGCAGTGAATAGTTCTAATGTAATGGGGCTGTTCATGTGACTAACCACAATTCTCACTTACATATATTGACAAATTGGGCCGTTGACCCCCTATCTCAGCCATCTGATCCATGTTTGCAGACCCTGCACATATGTGGCATCCAAAGGCCTCTCCTTTTGATGCCGGTATCTGGAAAATGCCATACACACCTGTGTGTCTGACTAACAAAACCAACAACCCAGTCATGAAAAATTTTGTCTATGCATTTGGCCAATCAAGTGTATAATCAATGTTGCACAGTTGGACACACTTTACCAATGACCTTCTGAGGGGGCTACCCAGCTTCCTCCCTCCCCCCAGTGTCTGAGCTACCTTGCTCCAACCCCCAGCGGCAGCCGTCCTCCCACCACACAGCTGCAGTCCCAATCCCTAGGGGTAGCTGCCTGCCTGCCATGTTGCCGCGGCTCCAACCCCTGGCAGCAGCCTCCCCAACCCTCAGCAGCAGCCGCCCACCCACTCACCACGTGACCGTTGCCCCAATCTCCAGCATCTGCCTGTCCGCCATGCAACTATTGCCTCAACCCCTGACTGCAGCTGCCCACCCACCATGCAGCCACAGCGCCAACCCCTGGTGACGGCCACCTGCCTGCCACCCGGCTGCAGCCTCAACCCTTGGCGGCAGCCCCCTGCCTGCCCGCCATGAAGCCCTGGCCACCAGAGCAGCCATTCCACTCACCTTCCAGGTCCAGGAGGCTCTGCAAAGGAGGTGGGCAGGCTTAGGATTTTTTGTGCGCAGCTGTGCAGACACGCACCTTATAGGGAACACCATACACCACATGTCTGATTATTCCATAGCTTCACACATTCCACGCTCACCCTCGCTGAAAGATTCCCGGGCTTCATTCATGGTGAATATTTTAAGAGAAAAATATACAATTTCACTATATTAAAAACCACCACAAAATGACTGTGAACCATGAACTTGAGAGTTCCATTCCTAAATTTGAGATGAATTCTGTTTGTTTTAGATGGCTTCCTGCCTTTGCTGCAATCAACTGCTCTGAAAATGTCCATAGCCCATGTACGTGTGTGTGAGAGAGATGAGATAATTGAACTGCCTCTTCTTGTGTTCCTAGCCCCACAAGTTGTTGTATCTACCCAGAATATATTTAAAAAGAGAACTCTCATTAGCAAATGGGTACATTTGTTCACACTACTGAAGAAAGTAAATCTTTTGTTTGTGAAACACATGTACTAAAACATTCATCCATAAAGCATTACCTGTTTCCAATAGCATTTACATTGCTGTCCTTTTAGCAAGCTATAAACAGTACTGATCACCTAATTAATTGCACTTTTCCATGTTATATATAAGTGCGATTTAAATTGCAAAATATTATCATCATTATCCCACATAGAATAGCTTAGAATTAGTCTGTTAAGGATGCAGAGATGTGGACATTGGTACTAAAGAATTCATTAGCTCTTTGTGCATTATTTAAATAAACATCACAGATACTTAAAAATATAAATGAAGGAAATGCTTCCAGAATTAAATTTAAAAATGGTAACTAGAAAAATGATTATATTAGACATCTGTAATTTAGTTAATAACCTCACTCCATTTCATTTCTTTAGCACAAACTTGATAGCTATTTTCCAGACATAATATTTTAGTTTCTCTCCTTGATTAAACATTATGCAGTAATATATTGCACTGAAAAACTCTGAGTGCTAGTGATAATTATAATTCATTAAATATTGATCAAATTAAAACTCACATTGCTTGGATGCCATTCATTTGTCAAGTATAAAAGAAAGGAAAATTGTATAACATGCAGATACTTTTTAGTAGCTGTATAAGTAAGCAAACGAATAAACACCAAACATATACATTTTTGATAATATTGTCAGTGAGAAAATTGTCATTCCAATTGAAAAATCAAACCAAATCTGGGTTTTAACATGGGGAAGACCACAGAGATTTAATGACCTTGCCCTTGAGAAAAGTATAGATTAGTGCTGCAACCACTGTCCAAATTGAGAAAGAGTAGAAAACAAAGTATATATAAACATTTTTTCTTCTGTTTTGGAAATACTAAATGAATATTGATCCATATTTGATTTTGGCAACTAGGAAATTTGCACACTTTATTTCCAGATTATCCTTGGTTTTCAGTTTAAAGTACATGTTACCTCCTGCTCTCTACTGATATGTTCCATTGATGGAAAACCTTTCACTGATTTCACTGCACTTGCATCAGGTCTGAACTTTGTGCAGGATTCAGTGCTAAGATCACACTACATTCCCATGGACTTTAGTGTGAAAAACTTTAGAGGGAGTTGAGGGTGATCAGCACCTCTAAAGGTTGTGCTCTTAGCTTCCTCACTCTACTCATTCTCATGTGCTTATGGCACATTGGGTGTGTCTACATTGTGATGAAAGGTCTGTAGCTTGGCCTTGGCTAGTCCAAGTCAGCTGACGTGAGCCATGGGGCTATACAATTGCTGAGTAGACATTTGGGCCTGGGTCAGAGCCTGGGGTCTGAGACTCTGCAGGGGAGAGAGGTCTCAGACCTTGGGCTCCAGGCTAGCCCAATCAGTCTGAATCAGATCAGCAACACTTAAGACTCAGGTCCTTTGATCTTGCTGGGGGGGGGGGGGGGGAGAGGGATGTGAGTCAGAACTTCATTTTGTAATGTGGACACAGCTCAAGCCATAGATCCAAGTCAGAAAGTCTGCATAGTGCAATATGGGCACTTTAGCATAGCTGTGTGACCCAAATCCAGCAACTATAAGCTGGATATAAGTATTTACAACACTGTGTGGCTGTTCAAGTGTGGCCTTGGACACACCAAAACCCCAACCCTAGGTCACACAGATCCAGCATGACAATGTAAAGCAGGCATATGATCACATTCCAGGATGCATTCAAACCAATGACAGGCTCTGTCACTACCTGGCCTGCAATTCTTTGTTGCTATAGTTCTCACCATGGCTGTTCAAACAACCTTCCAAGATGCAGGTCACAGCCTGAGGACCTGTATATAGCTGCAGCCTGCCAGCTGCACATCAATGACACTCTCTCTAGCTTCTGCCAGCCTTGGTTACTGATTGCAGAGTGACCTCAACACACTTCCAGTGACACATTTCCCAAGAACATGTGTTCTGCACTGTACAGACTTCTGGACAGCTCAGATATTTTAGGTCTGTTGCCCTGTAAGGGGCCATGTATAACAGTTTACTATCTTAAATGGAGTTACACACAGTTCAGTTTAAAGACACTGGCTCCCAGAGCTTGCACCCTGAAACTCCTCCTAGATTCCAATCCTCTGCCCTGGGCTAAACCCCTCCCACACTCCATACTCCTTGGCCCTAGACCAGAGCCTGCACCCCAACTTCCTACCCCAGCCTGGTGAAAGTGAGTGAGGATGGAGGAGGAAGGGGGATGGAGTGAGCAGGGTGAGGCCTCAGAGAAGAGGCGGAGCAGGAGCAGGGCCTCAGAGAAGGGGCATGAAGGAAGCAGAACAAGGGTATTTGGGTTTAAGGTAGATCTGACATTGCATTTACATTGAAAAAGTGATCTTGTGGTTAAAAAGGTTGGAGACCACTGGTCTAGATGAAGTTCCTTCTAGTTTTTAGCATGGAAACAAGAGAGTCTGGTGATGGTAGAGGTTACATGTTCCTTGTTAAAATGCATATAAGTCTGTTCTGGCCTCCCTATGTTGCAGAGAATGGCCAATGGACAGATGATTGTCAATCAGCTTTGATGACACTTGGCTAAAGGCATCACCTTGTCCTTCGTCTTTGAGATGTTGGTTTATCCCTTTTCCCAGACTTGTCTGCTAAATATATTTCAGTCATAACATCAGCTTATATTCATAAGCTTACATATAATGTTGCTATACACATTTTACCATTATATTATTGACCAGTGAGTTATTTGTTTTCAAACAAAACCTCACAAGGCATATTTTATACAAAGATTATAACAGTGGTACATAGGGTTGGAATACAGGGGTGCATTCAGTCACACTATCCATTAAGGCCTAGAGAGGTCTGGGAGCTCACCAATTCAGGCTAATTCTTACTGACGTGCACACACCTGAATTGACATATAAAATAAAAGAGATGCTTCTCCTAACCCACTATTGTCACTCCTTATTTCACTTCTTTGTATCTACTCATCAAAAACAGGATGGGATTCCCAGCCCAATATCCACACCAAATGGACCGGCTTGCATTGTATAGAAATAGGATAGTATTCTTTTAAACCAATGGTTTTCCCACTAGGGTACATTTACTCCTAGGGGTATGCAAGCTTCATCAGGGGTACCTGAGAAAAATCCTGTAATGGCGGAAAATGCCCTTTATTAGGTGGCCTTATTGAGCTTTCCCACAAAGCATTACCCTATTCCAAATGGGTATACAGTAATTACTCTCTTAACACATGCCTGCTCAACACGTTTTCACGATAGCACGGTTTTTTGGGGGAACGTTTTTTGAACAACACGACCGTCTCCGAAATAACACGGTTTCCCCAGCTGGCTGGTCACCGGCGGCTGCGCTGAGCTTCCCTCACCTCCCTTCAAAGCGGCGGAGGGTTTGCCGCGCCGTTCCCCGGAGATCCCCTCTCGCCAGACGCCTTGCTCCCTCTCCTCCGACCCACCTTGCAGGCCAGCAGTTCTGCTTCCCCATTCCCCACCTCTTGAAACACAACCCCCACCTTTTCCATTATTTTCAATGGGAAAATTGACCCCGCATAACACGTTTTCACTTAACACGATCATTTTCTGAAATGTATATACCGTGTTAAATGAGGAATTAAATGAGGAATGGAGTGCAAACTCAGAAATGTTAGAAAAATCACTGTTATAGTTTGTGAGCCCTCTAGTGGCATGCACTGTATTGTATGATGGAGAAGCCAGGCAGCAGCAGTGTGCACATACGTAGCTAGCCTTGTATGCTTTCTGCATGGATTTCACGTGCCTATGTGGTTCCTTTTTAGTATGATTGATGTGTAAAGAGCAAAAGAAACAACACTCTTCAGTTCTGAATGTTAACCAATCAAAAACATTAAATGTTTGGTGCAAATTGGGCACCTAGTTCTCTTAGGGTTTCTGAAAATGCCAGCTTCCTCCAAACCATCACCGTAGTATTATGGGCACTTTATGGAAATGCTTGACAGTGTACCAGAGAGCAATAAAACTTATTCTTATCTCTTCCCTCATTGCTACTGACATCAATTTTATTTCTCTGGTAAAAATATCCATTTCCTGCCATGTTTCAGAGAGGTAGCTGTGTTAGTCTGTTTCTGCAAAAACAACAAGGAGTCCGATGGCACTTTAAACATTAATTAATTTACTAGAGTATTAGGGCATAAGATTTCATGAGCTACAACTTACTTCATCAGATGCTTAAGACAACATTTCCTGCCATGATTTTTCTCTTTCTTTCTTTCTTTCTTTCTTTCTTGTAAATTAGAGTCCTATCTGATACAGTGTCAAGCACTTCTATGAGAGACAGAGACATTATTCATGCTGTTTTAGTCACATTTAGCAATACAATAGAAACAATATTCAGAAATCTCAACTATATGGTTCAATTTTCCTGTGATTTATGCAAGTGTTCTGTTAAAATTTGCACATTTCAAAACATCTTATTGGTTTGCTCCTTATTATGGATACTTTAGCTCGATTAGAAAATAAATATTGTATTTATTTTTCTGTATCACCCAATTGTACTCTTAAATTCTAAAAATTCCAGCTGAAAATGCTTAAGGATGTAGGTATAACGATCTTCCTAATGAGCTATCAAAAATTACAGCCATCCATTTTTCTGTTTCCTCATTCATTTTTTTACCCTAGTTCAACAAAATTACAAAAGTAAATACCTAAATACTGAGGCTGCGTCTAGATTGGCAAGATTTTGCGCAAATACTTTTAATGGAAAAGTTTTTCCGTTAAAAGTATTTACGCAAGAAAGCGTCTATACTGGCATGTGACTTTGCACAAAATATTTGCTTTTGCGCAAAAGCATCCATGCCCAGTGTAGACGCTCTCTTGCGCAAGAAAGCTCCGATGACCATTTTAGCCATCGGGCTTTCTTGCGCAAGAAATAAACGTGGCTGTCTACACTGGCCCTCTTGCGCAAGAATACTTGAGCAAGAGGGCTTATCGCTGAGCGGAAGCGTCGGAGTGTTTGTGCAAGAACCACTGATTTTGTACATTACAAAGTCAGTGTTCTTGCGCAAATACAAGCGGCCAGTGTAGACAGGCGGGAAGATTTTGCGCAAAAGCAGCCGCTTTTGCACAAAATAATGCCAGTCTAGACACAGCCTGAAAGTTAAACATATTCTTCACAGTTTTGCTGATTAGGATAGACTTTAACATATGCTTAACTTGAAGCAGGTGTTTTACTTAATTGAGCCCACAAAAAGTCAAGCATGTAGTAATTTAGATCTGTAATAGTATCAATTACAGCTCTAAATGCCAATAAAAGCTTATCATAAGTTCACCTATTTTAAAACTTCTTTGGAAATCTTCTCTTGGTCACAAATATCTATTTTTTAAAATAATGCATTGGATGACAGACTTTTTAAAAAATGGCTCTGTGTTTCATCCTTCGCAATTATTGTCAGTTGTGAAGATGCAGCATTAAATGTGCACATTCTACAAATAGCAACTATCATCAGCCTTCAGCATGATGATTCTGAGGAACTAAACAGCCAACAGTGCATTTCATTGCTGGTTAATGCAAAAGGATAAAATATCGGGACATCAGCAACAAAGAATTTATTTAACAAGAGAAATTATTTAAAAAATCTTAAATTGCTTTGTTGTATTAACCATTGAAAAGCACATAAAGAACAAATGAAAATAAATTGTACGTACCTCTAAAAGCCAGATAAATGGATGTTGTAAATACCCTGATACATCAGCTAGACAGGTGAAATGGCACTTTAAATCTACATTTGGCAATACCATTTTCTCTCTCTATAAATCTGGGGGGAAAGAATTGCCTTTTCTTCACTTTCCCAAGTAAGATGGTGTCCCACGCCAATGGGAGTTCCAGGAACTACTGCCTCACACCCAGAGAAAGTGCAGCACGCTCCGTCCCAACACAGGCTTCTCTCATGCATGCCACGCAGAAGAATCTGGAACAAGGTCCAGCCTTACCACAGCCTCTCCTGACCCGTCAATGGATTCTGCTGACACTGTCAGCTCCTTCTCACTCACCACTTCTCAGTGAACATTAGTTTGACCTGGGCAGATGACTGCATCTATATTTTGCCCCACTGAAGTCAGCAGACACAGGGCTACATTCACACTGAACCTGCAGAATCTACCGTTGTGACTGAGTCCCCTGAAAAGGCTTGTGGGGAGGGAGGGGGGGGAACTGAGTAACGGGTGAGGACAGGCCTCTCGTTAAGCTATTCTGAACCTGAACCTCACTACTCAAAATTTAGCATTTGGTGAATAAATAATTTCAATAAAAGCAATGTAGGTTAGGAAACCATTCTGAGTCCATATGGAAAAGGTTCACCTCTTTCTGTGAGCAACCCCTTCTGGCTGAGGCCATGTGCTTGCACACTCTTGTTACTTCTTCCAGCTCTGGGATAGGGTGGTGTCTCAGAGCTCCTTCCTCTGGATTGGCTTCCCCACTCTCCAGTAGTTACTGGGGGATGGGGGACCCAGGCCCACCCACTACTACGGGTCCTGACCTGGGGACCCTGTAAATAGCAGTTGTCCGCTGTGTTCTAGTTCATTATCACTCCCTGGCCACTTCCCCATGGCATTGCACCATGCAGGGTTCTGTGGCTCTTCCCACCAGCCAAGCCCTGGTCTTCACTAGCTGACCCTGGGGCTCAGTCTGGTCTGCAATCAGCTCTCCACAGTGATCTGTCCATGGAACTGCTGCTCTCTCAGGATACGTCTACACTTGTTCCCTAGTTCGAGTTGGGATGCAAATGTAGCCGACCGAAATTGCTAATGAAGTGGGGATTGAAATATCCCATGCTTCATTAGCATAATCTTGCCCCGTGTGTGATTCCACTCAACAGCTGATTTGAACCAGGAAGTGCACTCTGGGACGCGTTAGTTCGAATCAAACCTCTTGGTTAGAACTAACGTTACTCCTCACTGCTCAAGCTGCAAAGAGGAAGTGCCTGGATCTGGCTTGGCAGCTTTCTTTATGCTAGTTTGCTGGGCTCTGACTGGTTGTCTCTCAAGCCTGGAGGACTTCTCAGTTGCTCTTTCCCCTGGTCCAAGACCACAAGCTTCCAGCAGTGGGCTTTGGGGCCTAGTCCACCACATCACACTATACTATAGGCATTATTTGAATTCTGTGGTTCTCACTCTCTAAAGATTAACATAAGAACATAAGAACATAAGAACGGCCGTACCGGGTCAGACCAAAGGTCCATCTAGCCCAGTATCCTGTCTGCCGACAGTGGCCAGCACCAGGTGCCCCAGAGGTGGACCGAAGACAATGATCAAGCGCTTTGTCTCCTGCCATCCCTCTCCAGCCTCTGTCAAACAGAGGCCAAGGACACCATTTTATCCCTGGCTAATAGCCTTTTATGGACCTAACCTCCATGAAATTATCTAGCTTCTCTTTAAACTCTGTTATAGTCCTAGCCTTCACAGCCTCCTCTGGCAAGGAGTTCCACATGCTGACTACACGCTGTGTGAAGAAGAACTTTCTTTTATTAGTTTTAAACCTGCTACCCATTAATTTCATTTGGTGTCCTCTAGTTCTTCTATTTAGGAACTAATAAATAACTTTTCTTTATCCGCCTCTCCACACCACTCATGATTTTATACACCTCTATCATATCCCCTCAGTCTCCTCTTTTCTAAACTGAAAAGTCCCAGTCGCTTTAACCTCTCCTCATATGGGACCCGTTCCAAACCCCTAATCATTTTAGTTGCCCTTTTCTGAACCCTTTCCAAGGCCAAAATATCTTTTTGAGGTGAGAGACCACATCTGTACACAGTATTCAAGATGTGGGCGTACCATAGTTTTATACAGGGCAGTAAGATATTCCGGGTCTTATTTTCTATCCCTTTCTTAATAATACCTAGCATCCTATTTGCCTTTTTGACCGCTGCACTGTGTGGAAGTTTTCAGAGAACTGTCACGATAACTCCAAGATCTCTTTCCTGATTTGTCGTAGCCAAATTAGCCCCCATCATACTATGCGTATAGTTGGGGTTATTTTTCCCAATGTGCATTACTTTACACTTATCCACATTAAATTTCATTTGCCATTTTGTTGCCCAATCACTCAGTTTGGTGAGATCTTCTTGGAGTCCCTTACAGTCTGCTTCTGTCTTGACTATCCTAAACAGTTTGGTATCATCCATAAACTTTACCACCTCACTGCTTACCCCTTTCTCCAGATCATTTATGAATAAGTTGAACAGGATTGGTCCTAGGACTGACCCTTGGGGACACCACTAGTTACCCCTCTCCATTCTGAAAATTTACCATTTATTCCTACCCTTTGTTTCCTGTCTTTTAACCCAGTTCTCAATCCAAGAAAGGACCTTCCCTCTTATCCCATGGCCATGTAATTTACAAGAGCCTTTGGTGAGGACCTTGTCAAGAGCTTTCTGGAAATCTAAGTATACTATATCTACTGGATCCCCCTTGTCCATGTTTGTTAACCTTCAAAGAACTCTAATAGATTAGTAAGACAGGATTTCCCTTTACAGAACCATGTTGACTTTTGTCCAACAAATTATGTTCTTCTACATGCTTCACAATTTTATTCTTTACTATTGTTTGACTAATTTGCCCGGTACTGAAGTTAGACTTACCGGTCTGTAATTGCCGGATCGCCTCTAGAGCCCTTTTTAAATATTGGTGTCACGTTGGCTACCTTCCAGTCATTAGGTACGGAAGCCGATTTAAGGGATAGGTTACAAACCACAGATAATAGTTCAGCAATTTCCCATTTGAGTTCTTTTAGAACCCTTGGATGAATGCCATCCGGTCCCGGAGATTTGTTAACATTAAGTTTTCTATTTGTTCCAAAACCTCCTCTAATGACACTTCAATCCGGGACAGTTCCTCAGATTCATTACCCACAAAGGGCGGTGCAGATTTGGGAATCTCCCCAACATCCTCAGCCGTGAAGACTGAAGCAAAGAAATCATTTAGTTTCTCCAATGGCTTTATCGTCCTTGATTGCGCCTTTTATAGTTCGATCGTCTAGGGGACCCACAGGTTTTTAGCAGGCTTCCTGCTTCTAATGTACTTAAAAACATTTTGTTATTTCTTTTTGAGTTTTTGGCTAGCTGTTCCTCAAAATCTTTTTGCTTTTCTTATTACATTTTACACTTGATTTGACAGTGTTTATGTTCCTTTCTATTTATCTCACTAGGATCGGACTTCCACTTCTTAAAGATACCTTTTTGTCCCTCACTGCTTCTTTTACATGGTGGTTAAGCCACGGTGACTCTTTTTAGGTCTCTTGCTATGTTTTTAATTTGGGGTATACATTTAAGTTGGGCCTCTATTATGGTGTCTTTAAAAAGTTTCCATGCAGCTTGCAGGGATTTGGCTCTAGTCACTGTGCCTTTTAATTTCTGTTTAACTAACCTCCTCATTTTTGTGTAATTCCCCTTTTTGAAATTAAATGCCAGGGTGCTGGTCTGCTGAGGTGTTCTTCCCACCACAGGAATGTTGAATGTTATTATATTATGGTCACTATTCCCAAGCGGTCCTGTAACGGTTATTTCCTGGACCTGATCCTGCGCTCCACTCAGGACTAGATCGAGAATTGCCTCTCCCTTGTGGGTTCCTGCACCAGCTGCTCCAAGAAGCAGTCATTTAAGCCATTGAGAAATTTTATCTCGCTTCTCTTCCTGAGGTGACATGTATCCAGTCAATATGGGAGTAATTAAAATCCCCATTATTATAGAGTTCTTTGTTTTGGTAGCCTCTCTAATCTCCCTCAGCATTTCAATGTCAGTATCCCTGTCCTGGTCAGGTGGTCGTAATATATCCCTACTGCTAATTTCTTATTTTTGGAGCATGGAATTACTATCCATAGCGATTCTATTGAACATGTTGATTCATTTAATATTTTTATTTCATTTGATTCTACATTATCTTTCACATACAGTGCCACTCCGCCACCCACCCGGCCTGCTCTATCCTTTCGATATATTTTATATCCCGGTATGATTGTGTCCACAGATTTTCCTCATTCCACCAGGTTTCAGTGATGCCTATTATGTCAATCTCCTCATTTAATACTAGGTACTCTAGTTCACCCATCTTATTAGTCAGACTCCTAGCATTTGTGTAGAAGCACTTTAAAAATTTGCCACTGCTTATTTGTCTGCCCTTCCCTGATGCATTGGATTCCTTTGTACGCGGTTGTTTGTCTGCTCTGGCCCACGGTTTGCCCTCTCCCCTCCTCTCTTTCTGACTACAGCTTAGAGAATCTCTATCAATGGATTCTCCTCTAAGAGAAGTCTCCCTCCGATTTACGTGCATCTCCACACCAATCGGCTTTCCCCCATCTCTCAGTTTAAAAACTGCTCTAGAGGGAGGGATAGCTCAGTGGTTTGAGCATTGGCCTGCTAAACCCAAGGTTGTGAGTTCAATCCTTGCAGAGGCCATTTGGGGCAAAAATTTGTCAGGGATGGTACTTGGTCCTGCTGTGAAGGCAGGGGACTGGACTGGATGACCTTTCAAGGTCCCTTCCAGTTCTAGGAGAAAGGCAATCTCCATTACTGTAAAAAAGATTTGATCCACAGCCTACTGAAATCAGTGAAAAGACTGCCATTAAATTCAGGGAGCTTTGGATGAGTCTTTGAACTGGATATCTTGATTCAAAATGGTAGCTTAGGCCTGTGGTTCTCAAACTTTTTGGGCTCCGGAGCCCTTTACATGCGTAAAAATTTATGTGGCGCCCCAGGGGTCCACTGATTGTATGTGTTGTACCTATCGATGTTTCCAGTTTGTCAACCTCGCGGAGCCCCTGGAGATGTTTCGCGGAGCCCTGGGGCTCCGCATGAGCATAGTTTGAGAAACACTGGCTTAGGCAATGTTTAAGGAAGACAAAAATACCTGACTAAGCACAATATGCCAATGCACAGATAAACTTGGTTGCATCCTTTGTCCTTATGGAGACTGATGATGAGACAGAAATTCACAAACAAGCTTTTGTATACGCTGCTGAATTCTAATGATTAAAAGCCTTTTCATTCACAATGTTACCATTACATATTTCTTACTCTCCCCATAAGCATTGTTAATGTATACATATAATTAATCAGTCCATTTTTGTTTACTTATCTTAAATTTCCACAAGTAACATAATTCAAGGGAAAATGAAATGTTAACATAAAGCAAACAATATAAAGGAAGCAAGCAAATATTTTCATTGAGACTTTAATGCATACTGAATTTTTTGACAATTAACATTAAATTACTGAACTTTTCTTACATCCTAATATATTTTCTGTGTGTTATAAATATTGCCATTGTAAAGCAGGTATGTTTGGCATGATGTCCTGTAAATTGCAGACTGAGTTAGTATAGCAAAATATGGTTTGATGAATAATTAAGTTTAACTTAAGAATTGGATTCCTAATAAATTCAAAAACTGGAGCTTGGTTCCTGTTTGCATTCATCTCCTTAGTCAATACAGGAGACCTTTTTTAAGTTTACTTATTCACAATGGAAAATGCTTCCAACAGGAAATGGTTGTAGGTTTAGGCTCTTATTAAACAACTGTTTGCAGAAGGCAAAGTTACAAAGCCTGATTTTCATTTGCACAAAGACGACCTTATACCACTCTGAAAATTACTGCAATGGGTCCTCACAATGGGCCACCTTTAAGGCTACTTTCCACTTGCAGAGGCAGATGACCAGTTGGAGTGATGGCTATTTACATCAGCTGGGAATCTGCTCTCGGTTTAAAGGGGACTTAGTGTAACTGAGAATCAGGCACACAGCCAGTAGACAAATGTATCCTCGACATTATATAGCTCACTTTTGAGATGCAGAGGAACCTTCCACTTGCAATACCTATTTAAGCTGGTAAAAATCCAAATTGTATGAAGAACAGTTTGGTATCTTCAGGACACAGAGAAACAATCTTTTTTAAAGCTGAGGACAACCTTTTGTTACAGAAATTATGCACAAAGTATTAAAATAAATCAACCTCTGTGTCCCATACCACAAGCAAATGTCACACTTGTCTATGCCTGACTTATGCCTATAAGTCTTCAATTTTAATGACACCTTCTCTTTTACCTGAGTTTATAGGAACAAAGCACTAGAAGAGATTTCCTAGGTCATTGAGTTCAGTCCTCTGCTATTGCAAGCAGCTATGTTTCACAATCCCATTCCCATTTTCATATCAAGCTCTGTCTTAAAACTATTAATTTTGTTTTTTCACCCCCCAGTGCTCCTTTACAAAAGTAGTTGTAGAATCTCACTCCTGGAATGGTTGGAAATTTCCATTTTAAAATTACTTACTACCGGTTTATACACATTTGTTCTTGTTCATTGTTGCATATAGAGTCGTACTCCAATCCCATGGTAAGTCAATGGCAAGATATTCATTGGCTTCAATGGAAGTGGAATTGGGGCTTTTGTTGATAACTGCTTTGAAATCTGAGTTTAAAGTAAAAGCTGTTTCTCACATAGTGAAATCTATAATTACCTAGCAGGGATCTAACATATCTGCAGATAATTAAAATAATGTTGATGGAGACACAAGCACTCTTAATTCCCAGTAATTTAGTAGGATTTGCATTCACTCTGTGCCATGGAGAGTGTGAGCTGATTTAGCTTAGCATCCAGATTCAGGAATAGCACTGAAACTCATACTTAAAATTATTGCTAAACTGATACAAATTATGAAAGAGGTTTATCAGATTCCATGGACACTTCTGTAGTATTCAGTAACACATATACCAGTTTCTTCAATTACACAGGTTAGTTTGACAACTATATATAAAAGACAAAATTCTTTTATTAAATGTACAAGATTTTAGCTTCCATTTCTACAGATCTGTCAAGGGGTTCCTTGTGCCTGGGGCACCTCTTGCCGATCCTCCAAAGTACAGCTCCTTCTTTAGAGCAGGTTCAGCCGCATAGACCTAGTCCCAAAGTCCCGTTCACCCCTACTACAGTAAATACGGCCACTCGGGTTTCGTCCCAAAATGCAGTTCACCCCTACTAGGGTAAATACGGCCACCCTGACCTAGTCCCAAAATCTAGTTCACCCCTACTAGGTTAAATACGGCCACTCTGGTCTTGTCCCCAAACACACTTCCCTTCCCTCAGAGGCCTTGCCCGCAGGTAAGCCTCCCGACGAGCCTGGGAGCGGAGTTGCTGTGGGGTGGGGAGGTAGGGGACCCGGGCCCTCCCACTCCATTGGGCCCCGGCCTAGGGCCCTGTCGGCAGTGGTGGGTTACACTGCCTGCTCGGTGGGGCTCCAGCCGAAGCGCGCCGAGCTCCCGGAGGACAATCCTCCGCCCTGGGCCACTTCCTACCATTCCCGGCGTTCTGCTCAGCTTTCGCGGTGCTGCTCGGTGAAGCGGGCCTTCTCGGATGGTCTCCCTGGCCAGGGCTGTCACTGACGCTGTGGCTGCTGAGGCTCATACTACTGCTGCCGGGGTCGCTGTTCCTGCGGCAGCTGTGGCGGCTGCTGGTTGGGGTCGCTGCTCCCAGGGTGGCTGTGGCTGAGGCTGCTGCTGCAAGGGCTGTTCAGGACCTCTGGCCTAAGCTCCTTCCCCTTCTGGCGATCTGCCCCGACTGACCTGAGTAGCTCTCTTTTATCCTAGAACAGCCAGAGCATGCCCAGTAGGCTAAAGGGGGGGTGACTTCCCCTGCCCTCCAGGTTGATTTAATCCCCTCCTGCACAGTGTGGGGGGAATCCCATTAGCTTCACCCCTCTTACGTTCTTTAGGACTTCTGCAAGGGGCCTTTTTACACCATATATCAACATTTGTATACTTCTAAAACCTGTCCAATAAAGTGAATCGTCTTTAATATTTTGAAATGTATCCTAAGTTATCTTGTATACATTTTAAGCCATTCCAGTTTCATTCTCAGGGTTTTATTTAAGTACTATTACTTACATAATAAATACCATTATACTATTAAATACTGCTTAACTAAGTTGGGTTAAATGCAGATATATTCTTTAAAAGGCCACCCTTATCAATGGAAAAACTTTGATTCAATCAGTAATGCTCAACAGCACCACTTCGATTAAACCTCATTCTATCAGGGAAAGACTGTAAAAACAAACCTTCGCAAGTAAGCATTTTGAAGGAGGCAATTGGAAATCCTGAAGTATAATGGATGGTACAGTAAATCCATCTGTTTTATCCACATTTGCCAAAGCCACCATATTAGGCCACAGAAAAATATTTAAATAATTCCATTCAGATCAACTTTACCTATCAGATATTTAGATCCTATGAAAATGCTGCTTTCTGTTTTCATTCACAGAAAAGTGATAGAATATAAAAGAGTGATAGAAAACACGTAATCTAACAAACAGCTATTAAATGTTTAAATTATATAGTAATACTCAGAGGAGAAATGGTAGACAAATCTGTTAAGCACTTTGGTAACAACATAATTTGAAAGCAATCAGTATTTTCATGTCCATAAAATGACATTATCAAACTTTTTCACAGTTCAGCAAAGCTAATGCAACTCAGATCCAACACATTAATTTGTTAATACTGTCAAATCCATTCTGCTGATTCAAACACTGCTAATCCACCACGGGCAAATGTTTACATTTTCATTCCTTTCAAGATGTCCCTGTTTTATATAGAAAGTAAGAGAAGCATCCTTAATTTTACTATTTTTAGAAAAAAAAAAAAAACAGACCATGGCATGTCATGCTCCAGTGACAAGCTGGCCATTAGGTAACTAATATTTCCAAAAGTCTTCATTTTCTAACCTCACTTATTGCCTTATTCAAATGAAAGTACGAATGAGGTCAACTGGGAATTTACAAGCATAAGGATCAGACCATAGATAACTTGTCATATAATTAAAATACAGGCATAAAAATGTTTTGTGAAGTTATCACCACCCTCTGCCCTGCCTTTTACTTTTTTTTAAACATTTTTTCCTTTCTACAAAGGAGTTGTTTAGTATCTGGATTTCTTTTCCTTGTGTTTCTTTTCCCTGTGTTTTACTTTACTTTTAACAGCGTCCCAAATTGTTGCAAAGTTTGCAGGAGATTAAAAATTCAGAACAGTTGTCATTCTTTCCAATATATTCCTTGTTTTTCAGATCAAATCTCTACAAAGAGTTTAGCACATTTTATAAAGCCAAGCCATGGTACTGTAGTTTATTCTTCGCTGGTTAATTAGTTGGCTAGAGTTTTATCTTGGACCTTGCCCTTTACCGGTAGCTACACAACAAGGTTGTTTCCAAATCTCTCATTTCTTTCTCCACAACCACAAAGGCTATGTCTAGGCCACTGCAGGCTTCTTTCGGAAGAAGCTTTTCCGGAACAAATCTTCCAGAAAAACTTCTTTCAAAAGAGAGAATCCACACAGCAAAGCACATCAAAAAAGCAATGTGCTTTTTCGAAAGATAGTGTCCACATTGATTGGACGCTATCTCGTATTTAAGTTGTGATTACTATGGACGGAGTGGCCACCAAGACACCTGTGCTTTTTCCTGGAGGCATCTTCTTTTGAAAAAAAAAAACCACTTCTCCATCCACACACATCTTTTTGTAAAAGAGCTCTTTTGGAAAAAGGCTTCTTCCTTGTAGAAAGAATTTTACCGCTGTCAGAAAAACCCCTGAGTTCTTTTGACTTTCTGTCGAAAGAACGCAATTTCAGTGTGGATGTAAGTGTAGTTTTTCTGGAAAAACAGCCGTTTCTCTGGAAAAACTCTGCAGTGTAGACATACCCAAAGATCCAACCTTTTTTGCTTCATTTACACCATTGAAACTCTTGACCAGGATCTCATCATCTCCAGTTTTGACTAATAAAATTCTTCCTCTCTGTCCTTCCTGACATCCACCTCACTTTCCATGCTCCATGGAACCCTCCCTGAATTTGAAAAATTTTAACACCACAACTTTGTCTTCCTTCACACCCCTCCTTAGTTCCCACTTCAATCTTTATGCCTTCAGGGGTCATCTGACAACACTAGGCAGATGGTCATTGAGGCATTAGGATATATGTCTTAGTTATTCATTGCCAATATATTTTAAGAACATGAGAATGACCATACTGGGCCAGACCAATAGCATATTTAGCTGCAGTCTTACAACAGTGGTGGATACCAGACACTTCAGAGGGAATGAATAGAACAGAACTATTTATTCGGTGATACATCCCCTGACATTCAGTCCCAACTTTGGTAGTCATGGGGTTGTATCCCTGACAATTTTGGCTATAGCTATTGATGGATGTAGCCTTCATCTAATTCTTTTTTGAACTAAGTTTTACTTTTGGCCTTCACAAGAACCCCTGGAAATGAGTCCTACAAGTTGACAGCACATTGCATGAACTAGTACTTTCTTGTGTTTGTTTTAAATCTGAGGGCTATTAATTTGATAGGGTGACCTCTGGTTCTTGTATTAAGTGATCTTCCTTGTTCACATTTTCCATACCATTCAAAAAAGTTAATACCTTGGAAATATTATATCTAAATTCAGTTCAGATCCAAACTTTCTGTTAGAGACATTAAGATCCAGACTTTTAGTCTGCTACAGAGATACAGGACAACTATCATGTTTTAATCCAGACACAAACAAAATTCTCCCAAAGTTCTAAAGTGTTAAGTACCAACTTTTTGTTTCAGCCCTTCTGTATGAAATGTGTTACAGATGTTCATGTGTATAAGAAGGAATCGCCCTGTAGCCGGGATGGGCAATAACTCACCCATGGACTGGATGCAGATCATCAGGGTTAGCCCCTGGTGGGCCACAAGATGTTTTATTGTACATTTGCTCATACCTCCCATTGGCTGCAGATTGCCATTCCCAGTTAATGGGAGCTGCAAAAAGCGGTGTTGCTCCTGTTAACCAGGAATGGCAATCAACCACCAGTGGAAACTGGGGGCATCTGGAGGCCCATGAGGGACTAACTCTGGTGAACCACATCCAGCCCATTGTCATTTATTGTTCACCCCTGCTGTAGCCACATTTTCAGAAGTCTAAATGTTACAGATGTTGAGAAACGTACTTGTTACTTTATCCTTAGATCAGTACCTCAGGTTTAGTATGACTCAGGTCCAGATCCTGCTTCCAGTGAAATTAATTGTGGTTTTGCTATTTACTAAAATGAACTCTTGGTCAGACTGTAATTCTGAGTTGGTTTAACTTACTTCCCTCAAAAAGCAAATTTTTGTTTTATTTGATGTAGGAGCATGTTTCTGACACTTTTCAAAGTTCTCCTGTTTTTTCTCATTTGACATATTTTCCTACTCTTTAATAGTTAAGTTGGTGCCAAATAACTGAAAAGTACAGTAAATGCCTACGGAGATTCCCCTTATTTGTTGCCTATCCAAAAAAAAAAAAAAGTCTCTCTAGGCCTACTCTAAAAAGAAAAGCAAACATACTTCATAGAACTGTACAGCAAGCATTCTCCAGGAGAATAGAAGCTATTACATTAGTGGGCAATTAAAATGTTCCGATTTGTTCCATATTCCATTCACATGTAGATACTTAAGCAGCTGCCAGATAGCAGGTGGTTTGTGAATCATTATCCTTTCAAATTATGCTGCTGGTGGCATGTGTGAAATGACTGAAAAATTACATGTTTAGCACTTTCCCATTCTGCACCATTAAAATAAAATAAATTGCTGCAATACATTATCTCAAGCTTGTAAGTCATCATACTCCAGCAAATACGCATTTTTTTCCCTTTTCACCCTTCCTTCTGCTAGAGGTTCCTCCTCCCCAAACACAGGATAATAAAACCTGTGGGATCTGACTATTTTGACTCATTGCTCTATATACTGATAATGGAAAGTGTTAGGCAACCACAGGTGTTGCCACCAGCTCCAGCTATAAAATGAACACAAATTATTACTTTGGAACAATCAATCAGTTCTTTGTCCTATGTTTACAGATGTGACCAAGATGGCAAGGGGGGCAAACTGCAAAGAATGGGACAGTCACTCCTCAAAACTAGAGGCTATTCCCATATTAAGATTTACCAGACCAGCACAAAACAGTATCTATGATATCTTACAACACAATCCCTTTAAAGCAACCCAGCACACACATTCCACCAGGCACCCAAAGTCAAAATTAGTTAAGGATCACCCCAAATTTATTTATCTCATACACAGAAGTTCCACCAATCCCAAAGGATCTGACACATTACATCCCATATCAATGAGTATTTCAGATCTTACCTCATACACACTGATAGCCAATTCTTAATAACTAATATGGATCAAAAGAAAAAGAAGAGAGAGAGAGTATTGGTTAAAAGATTGTGCATCATAGTAGTCATGAATACAGTTCTGAGATCAGATTTCATAGAAGAGTTGATGACCTTTCTGGTTACAAATAGTTCTTGCAGCATCAATCCGGAGTTATCAATTCAATGTCCATTTTAGGAGTGTCCTCAGATCTTAATTTTAGGACTTGATGCTTTCCCCATTGATCCTGCAAGCAGAGAGGAAATAAAAAAGGATCAAGTCCAAGATGTCTTTATACAGATCCAGGCTTCCCTTGAAGGCTAAAAGTCATTAATAGGAGATCCTTGTAGATTTGTTTCTCAAACGTTATTGATACTTGGCTACATGGATTAGCAAACGACAATTTCCCCTTTACTATCATTAACAAGTGATTAGCTATATACTCCAAAGTGAGTTCAATACATTGTCATTATTATATTTATAATTCATTTAAATTAAGATCTCCTTTTGATCCCTGAATTGACACAATACTACATATACAGTAATCATTTCATTACACTGTTAACCTCTAACAATATACATACACCAAAACACACATTACCTACCAGTATATCCCTAGAGGCTGAAATTGGGTCTTTTATCCTGCAGAATGCTTAACCCTTTTCAGGCCATGGACCACAACAGGCAAGTGATGTAGTCTACAGAGATGAAAGTGATATGCAACTGTAGAAAAGATGGAAATGACCATGCTGGAGGGCTTTTAGCAAAAACAACTTATTAATCAAAATATAATGAGAACTATTAGTCTGTTTTAAATCTGAAGCGATGGATTACAACGGGCCTCGAATGTCATTGAAAGTATCCCTGAACCTCTTGGCATTTGGAATTACATGAATTTTTCAGGCTATGCCTTTGATTTAGAGCAGTATTTCCCAATTTTATTTGGCCATGGAACCATTTTCAGCTTTTCAGAATTTCAGGGAACCCCAAGGTTTGTCCAACAACAACAACAACAAAAAAGGGAACCCACCAATGTATGAAAATCTCATTCCTTCCCCAAGACCCCACCCCTTTGAGGCCCCATCCTCTCTGTTCCCCTCCTCTCCATCACTTGCTATCCCCAGCCCTTATACACTCTTAGGGTATGTCTACACTGCCACCCTAGTTCGAACTAGGGTGGCTAATGTAAGCATTCAAACTTGCAAATGAAGCCCGGGATTAAATAGGCTTGCAGGAGGAATAACGGTAGTTCGAATTAGGAGCTTTAATTCGAACTACCTAGTCCGTGCTGCGTGTAGCCGTGGGCAGGTAGTTTGAACTACGGGGCATTTAAAAATGGCGGTGCCCGGGAACATGCAAATGAAGCCTGGGATATTTAAATCCCGGGCTTCATTTGCAAGTTCAAATGCCTACATTAGCCACCCTAGTTCGAACTAGGGTGGCAGTGTAGACATACCCTCACTGGGTTGAGACAGGAGGTGCGGGCTCTGGGGTGGGAATGAGGGATTTGGGTGTGGGAAGGGGTGAGAAGTGCAAGTTCTGGGAGGGAATTTGGATGCAGGAGAAGGGGATGCTGGCTCAGGAAGGGGGCTCCAGGCTGGGGAGTGTTGGGCTCAGGTGGAAGGTTGGGGTGCCGGGCAAGTCACAGGCTTGTGGATGTGAGGGTGCAGGAGTTTGGGTTGGCTATGTGAGGGGCTCAGGGCAAGGAGGCTGTGAGTATGATGGGCTCAGGACACAGATTTGTGATGTGTGGATGGTGCAGGAGTATTGTGGCAGAAGAGTGAGAATGTGGGGATGCAGGAGTTTGGGGATGTAAGAGGCTCAGGACAGGGGGTTCCAGTGTATGATAGGCTCAGATTTGGGGTCAGGCGGTGCAAGATTGTTATGATGCTGCAGTGAGATGGGGGTTTGGCCCCAATTGGGGGCATGTTGGCCAGGCTTCATTTTAAATAAAATATTATGTCGATCTCAAAAGGTTTTAGCATTGTCTTTATTTATGAGAGGGGCGAGGAACCTGTTTTGAGTCAAGGGTCACTGACCCACAAAAAAGTCAGTTGGGGCCACACAAGTGAGATACAAAAAAACCCCCCAAGCCTCACTAATGTGGTCCCAACTGTGCTGGTGCGGGCAGGGCACAGGATGCTAGTGGGTGCTGGGGCCGGGGAGAGGGTGCTGCTGGGTGTCAGGATGCTGGCACAGGTGGTGGGGTTCTGGGGCAGAATGCTGGGGTCAGGGACATGGTCCTGCTGGGAGCTGGGGTGGGTGGCAGGGTGCTGGGACAAGGAACGAGGTGCTGCTGGGTGCTATGATGAGTGGCAGGGTGCTGGGGCCAGGGCCAGGGTGCTGGGGTGGGTGGCAGGGTGCTGGGATGGGTGGCAGGGTGCTGGGGACAGGGACAGGGTGGTGCTGGGTGCTAGAGTGGATGGGATGGTGCTGGGGCTGGGGACAGGGTGCTGCTGGGTGCTGGGGTGAGTGGCAGGGTGCTAGCGCCAGGGACAGGGTCTTGGGGTGGGCGGCAGGGTGCTGGGACTGGAGACAGGGTGCTGCTGGGTGCTGGGGACAGTGCTGGTGGGGGCAGGGGACAGGGTACTCGTGGGGGGTCTGGGCAAGGGACAGGGGCAGCTGGGACCAGTACCTGGCAATCCTGCAGCACCTCTGGGTTCCAGGAATTGTGCGACTGCACTTCCCCTCCCCAAACAACTGGCGTGCGCGCTGCCTGAACAGCAGGGGCTCTTGCACTGCAGCAACTTACTTCCGCAATGCCGTCCTGCGGGGGAGGAGAGGGCGCGGTGAGTCCCAGGGCAGAGTGTGCTGCCTGCACAGTTGGAGCTGCACAGACCCGGGTCTCCTGACCTCCCTGCTCTCCCCTCCCCCCCACACCACACAGAAAGGCGGTGGAACTAAGTTGCTGGGTGCCACAGCCCCAGCTGTTCAGGCTGTTCATGCCGGCTCCTTTGGGAAGGGGAAGTGCTTCCTTCCCCGCTTTGGGTCACGTGGAGTCATCCCTGTCCAGCACCCCCCTAGTGTGCTGGCCAGGAGCAACTGTTCCCCTCAGCATCACCAGGGAGGAATGGGAAACAAGCTAGCTGTCTCTTTCTCTTTCAGAGGGGCCGGGGGAGTGCCGGCTCTTCGCGGAACCCCTACTTTCGCTTCGCGAACCCCAGGGTTCCACAGAGCACCAATTGGGAAACACTGATTTAGAGACTCCACATTGAATAGATTCAGTTAGGCACAGGGAGTCACATTTTCAAAAGAGCTCAGGAGAATGGGTGGTTAGGTCTGCTGAAAATTTATCCGTAAGGTGTCACATAAGAAATCACCCTTAAGCATCTGCTAGTTAATTTACAAGCCACGTGCAGTCTTTCAAAACTATGTTGCAAGTTGCATGAGTGATATGGCTGAAGCTGCTGAGGATGGTGCTCTTTTGAAAATCTCACCTTTATTTGCACACCTGGCCTGTAAGCACTTTGGAATCTGGCCCTGTTCCCCCATAATCTCCAAGGGTATGTCTACACTAGCCCCCTAGTTCGAACTAGGGAGACTAATGTAGGCATTTGAACTTGCAAATAAAGCCCGGGATTTAAATATCCCGGGCTTTATTTGCATGTTCTCATCCGGTCGCCATTTTTAAATGCCACTAGTCCGGACTAACTCCTGGAATGAGGTGTAACAGGTAATTCAAACTAAGGACTTCGTTCGAATTACCGTTTAACTGCCGCGTGTAGCCGCAGGCAGTTAGTCCGGACTAGTGGCATTTAAAAATGGCGCTCGGACAGGAACATGCAAATAAAGCCCGGGATATTTAAATCCCGGGCTTCATCTGCAAGTTCGAATGCCTACATTAGCCTCCCTAGTTCGAACTAGGGGGCTAGTGTAGACATACCCCAACTCTGTTTACCAAACTGGGGCCAATTAGGTGATGCAGCTATTCAGAATACATACCTGGAGCACCAAGACAGTTCCCTTGGTTTGAAGTTCATGCTGCGGAAACAGGCAGCCAGCCATCACTTGGAATAATGGGGACAACATTGTAGTTTGTTACTGCTATTCTGAAAGGGAGACGAAGAGACCCCTTCTTCCCAATAGGGTTTGAATGGTCAGACGTCTGGTGCTCATCTCACAAATACACAGAAAATGGGAGGACCCAAAGTGATTGAATTACAACTTCCCTGCCAGGAAGTGAATGAGGGTTGGGGTCTTAAGTGCAGGTTTTCCAATCTTCTGCAGCTGTTAGAATGAATGGCAGATGTAGAAAGTTTCTGCTCTAAGATCTCGGGCCAGCAATGAAATGCTTGGTTAGTTGGTTTTATATTAGAAAAGTGTATTGAACTGAGTGCACTGTGGCAGATTTTATTTTACCACACTATAAGTTTACACGATTTATATCTATTATATATTTGAGAGTTTGTGTGTCTGTCTGACTGCGAGTCCATCTGTGAGTCTCTTCAAGAACTCCTTATAAACCGTAAGAGCTAAGTCCACTAAATTTGGTATGCAGCTTCCTCTTACCATAGCTTAAAGCAAGGCCCAGGCTTGGTTGTATCAGGACAATGGAATGTGCATGGAATGTGAGTGTTTCTCATCACACAGAAAGGGAGGGGTGTGGAGGCAGGAGGGGCAGCAAATGATCCAACCCAAGGGGAGCAACTGCTAGTCAGTGACCTGTGCAGCCCCCTGCCACCAACTGCATGTCCCACCAGCCTGCCCTGAGCCTGCCACCCCCTCTCCTGAGCCTTTTCTCACCACAAAAACCTTGGCTCCTGGATCTGTCTCATGCCCCCAGCTCCCTGCCCTGAGCCCCCCACCATGTCCACAATCTCTGCCCTGACTTCTGCACACCCCACACTCCCAGCCCCCCTGCCCTGAAGGACCCGAGCAATGCCAGGTAAGTCTTCGAGTTAATAATGGGAATAGTGCAAAAACAAGTACTCATCCCCTGTCTGGTTTCTGAAGGTATTCCTCCTCTTCTCTAATGTTGCAGCCACAAGCTCTCGGTGTTCAAAACCCAATAGATAGATCAAGTCAGCTGCCAGTTACATTACCTCGCTCAGGAAAGCCGAGAGACTTGTTGGGCCCCTGAGCAAAGTTGGGGGGGGACAGCTCCACGCTCCCAGATGGGGCAGGGCCGGGGCGCTCAGTGCTGTCCAGAGCGTGCCACCCAATACTCTGACGACAATTTAGAGGGCCCTGGGCTCCAAACACTGCTGGAACTCTGGGTCCTTTGAATCACTGGGCCTTGAGGCAAGTGACTTCTTTGCCTCCCCCTGTCAGTGGGCCTGCATAGACATACTCTCAAATTACTCCATATTATTGGCAAGTAGCACGTATTCTTTTTCATTAACTGTCCTTCCGGGGGAACAAACATGAAGCATAACAACGTGAAAAGATATAATGGGAAGCTGAGAGTAAACAAGTCTTTAGTCAGTGAAAAAGTGTTTCCTTCAATGCAGTCAGAGCCTGATGTACTATCCAGTACTAACCTGTTTCTATCAGAATATCTAACTCGAGGATCTTGGGTCAGACCATTTCATTTAACAGAGAGGATTGTTATACCTTAGAAGGTAAAAACATCCTGCGACTCTCTAAGGAACTGATAAAGACCTCACAATGAGTTCAAATGTCCTGGCAGCCTCATTTATCTCAACCACAATGTTCTATAGCCCATCCTTTATCCCTTATTCTCTATTACTGAGCAGGAATAAAAGATCTTTATTTCATTTGTTTTAATCAAAAGGTTATTCTCAAATACTGCCTGTTAATGTTGAGTCACCATTGAACTGCTCCATTAGAGACTGCAGACAATCCTACCACCCATAGACCAGTAGGAAGGCAAATAGCATACAACCAAAATTGATATAATGAAGTCACAAAGCCTTTTCCTCCCAAATATTTCAAAGCTTATTTTTGTAATCTTCATTAAAAGAGTCTGATCCAAAGCCTAGTGAAATAATGGGGAGACTTTTGATGGGTTTTGGATTATACCCCTCTGAAGCTTTTTTACCCACATAATTATTAGTCTCAGCACAGGTGGATCAATCTATGTATGGAATTGTTTTGAAGAAACGGTCTATCAAATATTAGATATTAATATGTCAAATGAATCTTTTCCTGTGGAGTGGCAGAAGAAATGCTGCAAAATGGAAGGTAGAGGAATTAGAATAGAGTGTACAAGTAAGACAGTGGCCTATAGGTTTGGGTTGATTAGTTTGAGGTCCAAAATCATCATCGGGCAAATCCTTGATTTCTGTAGACAGGAAAATATCTGTGGACAGGAAAATTGTGAACAAGCGCTATCAATAAATCTATCCTTCTAACTTCTCTTTGCTGCTGATGTCATGCAGGTTATTCCAAGATCATGGACTTTAATATGAGTCCCTATTTTTGAAACTACATTTGGAGCCTCTCAATTCTGTCTTCCAGAGCTAACTGCCAATGCTATCTGATGCTCATTCTGTACAGAGAGAGCTTTCACTTAGATGCTGCTGAAACAGTGTGACAGACAAAATTAAAATGAAACTGACAGACTTTGCAGATAAATCCTTCTCTTTGTATAGTGTGCAGGTTTCCTTCTTTGTGTCATGTCAGAAACCAGCTCTCAGGATTAAAGCACAAGTATAAAAGAGATCACATTCTTTACTGCCGAGAAGCAATGAGTGACCATGCTTGTGTGTGCTGTTGCATCATTAAGGGCACATCTAAACTACATTCCTCTTTCGAAAGAGGAATGTAAATGAGGCAAATCGAAAGTGCAAATGAAGCGCGGATTTAAATATCCTGCACTTGATTTGCATATTTGTGTCTGAGCGCTTTTTCAAAAAAGGGTTTTTCGAAAGTCAAAGCGTAGTCTAGACGGGGTTCTTTTGGAAAAAAACAACTTTTTTGAAAGAACCCATACTCCTGAAAAAATGAGGAGTACGGGTTCTTTTGAAAAAGGCTTTTTTTTTTAAAAAAAAGAATCCCGTCTAGGCTGCGCTTTCACTTTCTAAAAACTCTTTTTCGAAAAAGCACTGGGACATGAATATGCAAATGAAGTGCAGGATATTTAAATCCATGCTTCATTTGCACTTTTGATTTGCCTCATTTACATTCCTCTTTTGAAAGAGGAATCTAGTTTAGATGTGCCCAAAGAGTAGTCATATTGCAATGGTATTGTGCTGAAGTTTTATTTCAATTTTGCCCAATGGAACTGGCAATTTACCCAGGTCCAGCGATTCAAAGAGGGCCTAGTGCTCCCAGACACCACTGTTACTGTGGCAGCTGCCTATGACTTGCTGGCAGAGCACCGCTCCACGTAGCTCTGAAGGCAGAGGCAGGAGGCACACCACAATCTGGACAGTGCTAAGGGCTGACTCCCTTGGCCACGCCCTTTCTGCCCAAGACTTTACCCCTTCTGGCCCTCCACGCTTTGCCCCAGCACCCAAAGTGGCTGTTGGCCCCACTGGGGGGAGCCCAACTTTCCTACAGCTTCTGCCCTCTCTTCCCCCTTTAAATGACTGGTGAATTTGAGGATTCATTGGGAAGGTGAAAATAAGACCATCTACTGATTGGTTCAAGCTACTGGGAATTAATTCAATAAAGATAAAACCCATGTTGTGCAGCAGCAGCTACTCTGAGAAATGTGACTATGATGCGGCTCAAAATGAACTATGTCTTGTTTGCCTTAAATAACCCTGTTAAACACAGGGCTTGCCCAGCATTGACGCCAGTGGAAAAAAACTAAAGAAAAGCCAAAATCTTTCTTTTTTGCCCTACTGTCAGAAACATACACTTTAACATACACACACATTACAGAGTAGAAGAATGTACCACCAATTTTTGGGATGTGCAGATCTGGATCCCAAACTGTGCAATTTGTGAAAGCTTCAAAAACCAAATTTTGGAGTCAAACAAATAATACTGATTAGTGATTAATTAACCCTAGGCCTTGGGCAAGTCACATTTGGGCTGATTTTTATGACTTAGTCCCTTCTACATCTAAAGTTGATTATCTTTTAAACTGAATAGGATTCTGATGTTCATCACATTTAATTTAGAAGACTCAAAGGTGCACAGATAAATGTACAGATAAATGCTTCAGTAATTAAAGCTCTGTTAGGTAGAGATAAAGATGGATTCTATATATTACTTCATCAACTTTAAATGAGATAAAATAACTGAAAAATCCAAATCAATAGACAGCTACATGCTCCCCATACAGAATATCCTTGCAAAACCAGGGTTTTTAGATAAAATATTATATCTGAAATGACATGTTTTGAAAAGTGGTGGAGTGGAGAGAGGAGGAATTTAATTTTAAAACCTCAGTCTGTAAGTAGAGAGCCAACTTGTCTCAAAATAATCGCATTCAGTGACTGAAATAAATAGGTATACAAGAGCATGTGAGTCTAATTACAAACCACAGGTAATAAATGTCATGTTATGTTTCAGTGGTTTTATGGAGAAAGAACTCATTTGTGTGCTATGTCTAATATGAATTTTATGACTACTGATACTAAATGTAGGAAAGCATCTCCTGGTTTTTAATAAAATATGGTACCTTGTAGTAGCAGTTGATTATGGCTAACATAAAACGTTACATATAGGGACCGGGTTAAGATTAAGATTAAAAAGTAAATTTAAAATCGGAATCTAGATTTTGCTGTAATTCTTGCACAAACACATGTTGCATTCTTTGATTCACTTATTAGCACTGTAGTTTTTCCCATAAAGTAACTGGCATTGAGCTTGGTACAACTGGGCCTTTCTATCATTAAATACTAGGACACTTCTTCAAATTCCTATTAAGATTCATGTCTGCCTTGATGCCAACAAAAATCCTGTTTCAGCTAATCATAGTTAGGTATGTAACAATCCGTAAGTGTGCCCTTTCCCCTTTTCTTCTTTTTCTACTCCCTTATTTTTACTAAATTCCCAATTCTGGCTACTCCCACTAATCCTGGGTTAGCACCTCAGCTGATATAAATTAGTCCAGTGCTATTGATCCCCAACTGTATATTTGGAAAAGCCACAAAATAGATAACACAAGTCTGAGCTAGTCGTCAATGCAGCAATTTATTTTTATTCTGTATTCTACCTTACTTAAATGGTCTTCATTACCATATTACTGAACCATTGCACCTCTCTAACATACTTATTCTCACTACAATCCTATGAGGTAGAGAAATGCTAGTATGCTCATTTTACAGATAAGCTATTGAGACACAGAAAGATTAAATGACTTGCCTGAGGTCACACAAGTAGGCAGAGCAGGAGAACAAATACAGGTCTCCCAACAGGTTAGTGTACTAGGTGATGGACAGTATTTTTTCCTCAATCTTTTGTTTGTTCTTGTACCTTTTATTCTTAATTTTTTTTAAGGAAATGAATTGTCTTTCTGTATTTGAACTACGTCCAGCCTGGTAGGATCTATTCCTGAAGTCAAGGGGTATGTCTAGACTACATCCCTCTGTCGCCAGAGGGATGTAAATTAGACATACCGAAATTGCTAATGAAGCGGGGATTTAAATATCCCATGCTTCATTAGAATAAAAATGGCCACCGCTTTTTGCCGCTGTGGCAATTTGTCGGCAAAAAGCAGCAGTCTAGATGGGGATCGGTCGACAAGGAAAGCCTTTTCTGACTGATCCTGTAAACCTTGTTGCACGAGGCATAAGGGATCGATCGGAAAAGGCTTTCCTTGTCGACCGATCCCCATCTAGATTGCCGCTTTTTGCCAGCAAATTGCCGCAGCGGCAAAAAGCGGTGGCCATTTTTATTCTAATGAAGCACGGGAAATTTATATCCCGGCTTCCTTAGCAATTTCGGTATGTCTAATTTACATTCCTCTGGCGACTGAGGGATGTAGTCTAGCCATACCCTCCGAGCTATGTTGATTTATACCAGCTGAGGATCTAGCCTTTTAAGTATCTAACACAATTGTAAAGTATTAACAGACTCCCAGAGGTGTAATTCAGCAATGGGCCAGGAAGCACAAATCACCATGTATTTCATTGTTGGATTTAAGTCTTGCAATTTGATTACGTACAAAATATCTGAGCTGGGTATTTTTTTATTTTGGTTTTTTAATAGGGTTTTTTGTGGGGTGAGGAGAGGAAACTAGACCTTGGTGAGTTATAAAACCATCCCTTTACACCATATCAAGGGCAGGTGTCAAGTCAGCTTTATAAACAGAAATCCTTGAAATAAAGGTCTCTCTCATTTTATTGCTTGACAGTTGCATCTGCTAATGTCAGACTGGGGCTCTTCTGTTTCTGGAGGGATTGCACAAATTCTCTTTGTTAACTGCACACAAGGAAGAACTCAACAAAGTGAGGAGCTGTCAAGCAACAACAGCTGCAGAAGCTCCCAGGTGCTTATTGGGGAACATAGCTAGCCAGAGATAAATCCATCAAAACTGCTTGTAGTGCTCTACAAGATCCCTATGCTAAAGAAATCAGGTGAATTACAGCAGAAAGTCTGGCACATTATCATTGTCACACTTCACCTATAAACACCATAAACCCAGAGGTGATGGAATGCACTTCCACTTTGCTGATAAAGGGTACTGTCTTCGTTATTTGCTCAAGGTGAAAATTGGTGGCTTTATCTGATAAAACCTCGGTTTGCAAGCTTGGTTTTGGTCATGTAAATGTGTGGCATTAAAGATGCCAGAGAGAAAATTGTTTAAGCAGCATTTGGCCGATTTCCTAGCTGGGCAGACTGTGCCACCTATAATTAAGACTAGAAAAGAAATCATTTGAAAGGTGATCAGTAAAAAGATGGATATCTCCAGAATAGTGGTAATCAGAATTAAAATAGATTTTAACTATTACAAACGAATGATGGCTAACCTTGGGTTCTTTGAATGTATGTGGCAAGTTAATAATATGAAAGTAATAGAGGACTATGCTGCACTTGGTTTGCATAGACGTAGGGCAGGGAAAGGGAGGACTCCATCAGGGAGTGTGGGATCTGGGGTTCAGCCTACAGTGGCCAAGTTCGAGGGTCATATTCCTGGAGGTTTCATCACATGACATAATTTTCACCTAAATATTAATCTTTAGTTCCTGGACACTGCAGGCCCACCTTAGTGCTAGGGATGAGGAGTTTATGTGCAAGAGGAGAGGATTGGGATGTGTGGAAATGTTGCAGGCTATTAGAGGGAGTTTGAATGTGGGAGTAGGTGCTGGGTCCCACTGGTGCTTGCTGCAGCTCCCAGGAAGTGACCACCAGATCCCTGTCGCCCCTGTGTGGGAAGCCAGGCAGGGTCCATGTGCTGCCTTTGCGCCAGCAGGCACCATCCCCACAGCTCCCTTGGTCACAGGTCCAGTCTAAGGTGAACTATGAGGAAGAGTCGGCACTCAGGCAGGGCCAGTGCATGAAGCTTCCCTGAATGCCCCTGAGCCTAGAGGCCTTAGGGACCTTGTTACCACTTCCAGGATCTGCCTGAAACCAAAGCAGGAGGGGAATTTTCTTAACTCTGAGGCCCCCTGGGCATCGCCAGGCAGACTTTTAACGGCCCAGTCGGCATTGCCAGGGTCCATTTTCAAAGTGCATTCTGGGCAAATATAGGACACCTGGAAACCCTGCTTAACACCCAACACCTTCCCGTCCAATTGCTAAATGGAGGATTTTATTTTCCAGAAATGTCAAAGAGACTGGCACCTTTCACACACACTAAAGTCATTTAACAAAAACCAACTCATTCTGATAAAGCCATGGCCGCAGACACAGAAAGCTGCAAATTCCACCTGCCAGAGTCAGCCTGGTCCATGACCCAGAGAGATATTCCCAAAGGGTGAAGCAGCTGGTATTTTAATGCGGGAGGAATTTCCACAGACTGAGGACAGCTGATTTCAGATAGAGGGTCTATAGCTCTATAACCATGGGAATCTCCTATTTCAGATGTTGATTTACTCCCCATGGAAAGTGCTGCAGTTAGGGTTTTTACCCTCAAGGTTTTCAAAAGTGAGGTTTTTTCCTGGGTAAGAGATTTCTGATTTCCAGCCAGCACTGGTGCAAACAACGTGTTTTCAGCCCACTTAAAAGCTGTGATTTTGTAGAATCAATTTCACCAAACACAAATAAACAAAGAAAAGACACAGGGAAGAGGAAGAAAATATTTTCTGTTATAGTTACATGTGGGTGGCTGATGTCAGGCCAGATCTGGTACTCTGTCTTGGGAAGACACAAGGGACCCTGTCCATTACATTCCTTCATAAAGGCTCTCATACCAGCTCTGCACACAGAGTATGTCTACGTAGCAGGGCTAAAGTCAAATTAAGCTACACAACTTCAGCTACGTCAATTGCGTAGTTTAAGTCAAAATAGCTTAACTTGGCTTTTGGCACTGTCTGCACAGCAGGAAGTCAAAGGAAGAGCACTCTTCTTTCGACTTCCTAACTCCTTGAAAAATGAGGGTTACCATGAGTTGGAGTCAGAAGTCTTCCAGCTTGACATTATTTCAAAATAAAGGCTTGTAGCGTAGATGTGCACTTGGTTATTTCAGAATAACATTAGTTATTCCGAAATATTGCTGCTGTGTAGACATACCCACAATCACAGTAAGACCAACCTATAGAGGGAGCTCAGAGAGGGTGCATCTACACAGCACCCAAACCTCAAAATAAGATATTTCGAGTCTATTTCAAAATAGGCTATTTCATCATTTGGCGCTATCTACATACTTTTTGTAGAAGGATGTTTACAGGGATGGGTGAAATAGCACGTCTACTATATTTCAAAATAGCGGACGTATTCAAAAGACATGGGGTAGCTATTTCGGGATATCTCTGGTATCCCCAAATCACTTTGCTGTGTATACATATCCAGAGTGCCCTGAATCATTGCATCTACTGGTTGCTGTAGCCAAGTTCCCTTTGAAAGCCCTGGTAAAGGGAAGGTTACTGATCCAGACAATCCCTATCATTGCACCACTAACGGTATGTCTAGACTGCATCCCTCTGTCGGCAGAGGGATGCAGATTAGGCAGGTCAACATTGCAAATGAGGCAGGGTTTTAAATATCCCTCACCTAATTTGCATAAAAATGGCCACCGCGTTTTGCCGACTCAGCACTTCATCAGCAAAAAGTGGCAGTCTAGAGGGGGATCTGTTGAGAAAGAAAGCCTTTTTCGACAGATCCTGTAAACCTCCTTGCAGGAGGCATAAGGGATCTGTCGAAAAAGGCTTTCTTTCTCAACAGATCCCCCTCTAGACTGCCACCGTTTGCTGACAAAGTGCTGAGTCACTTTTTGGCATTTTTATGCAAATTAGGTGTGGGATATTTAAATCTCTGCCTCATTTGCAATGTTGACCTGCTTAATCTGCATCCCTCTGCTGACAGAGGGATGCAGTCTAGACATACCCTAAAAGTGCTCTGCTAGGGTCTACATAGGTGCTGAACCAAAGCAAGTGTTTAAAAAAATCAGTAGTGGGGGTAGCCAGGCTACTGACTCAGTCAGCAGATCTAGTGGTCAGGGCCTACTGCCCCATCTCTCTTCTCATCCAATATGTCCAGAGCCCCTGGATGGGGTTCAATTGGATCAGCTTCCTTTTCAGTAAACCCCTAGTTCTGCCCACAGGGTGAGGCATAGGTGAATTTGGGATGAATAGGGGGACACAAGCCTTCCTGCTCTACCAGGGCCAGTCCAAAAGTCCTGACAGCATAGGCTGGCCTATGCTTGACTGCCCACCTCCTCTTCATGTTTCAATGGCTCACTTCCTACTTGACACAAGTTCATAAGTTACTGTTGTGGCGCCTCCTGCTGATCACTTCAGAAAATAGCTCAGTACAGCTTCTCCTGTTGGTGTCTCACTCTCTGTTGCACTGGTTCAGGCCCTAGGTCCTTCCCAGCCCTTGGTGTCCTTTCCTCATAGTGCTGCCCTGTGGCCCAATCCTCTACATCTGTGGTGTCCAACACACTAGCCTCTAGCCACATGTGGCTATTTGGCCAGTTGAGTGTGGCTAGTTCGCTATAGCAGTGGATACTGCTTCAGAACTACAGCTCTATACCAACCTTGCCTCAGTGACCTGCTGCCAGTCTGAAATGGCCACTCATCATTGGCAAGGGGGTGTGGCCTGCTGCCTTCTGTGACCCTGGCTGCTCGTCTGCGTCCCTAGTACTTCCCTGGGTTCTGGTAGCTGGGCCACAGCCTGAGGTTTATTCAGGTCCAAGCTCCCCTGGCTCACCTTCCCTTTCCCTAGCACTGCTCTGTGCAAGGTACCCCTGCTAGCAGGCAGCTAGGTCCCTTTCTCTCCAGAGCTGGAACAAGAGCATTCTCCTCTTGGTTAGACATCTTCTTTTATACTGTCCTGGTGGGCTTTGATTGGCTGCACAAACCCTCTCCTAATTGTCTCCTAGCCACACCCCTTTACCAGAGCTGTCCTAACCCTTTACACTTCAGTGTGGGGCAACTGCACAGTCACACTACCCCACCTAAGCATCAATTTGGAGTATGGCTGTGGTTTGACTGAAGACCTTTGCTGCAAATCCCCAGGACCTCAGTACTGATGCAGGCAACTCTATAGTTCCCCTCCATATGGATCTGCCTACCTCTGGGGTGATGTCTCAAAGGATGGGGGGAAATATTCAGCTGTCAGACCCCTTTGATAAGGTCTGCTGCTTCTCCTCTGGTCTCAGGGCAGTGCTTCCCCTGGAAGTGACTTCTCTCCCACCACTCTGCCTGGGCTACTTCAGCTCTTTTTATACCGCTCCTTTTTCCAGAAACATGCTCAGCATGGCCCGAGGGGTACAGCTTTCCTGGCCTACTACTAACCCAATCCTCTCTCCTGCATAGCGTTTGTAACCTCCATCAGTGGGATTTTCAAAAGCGTGGACCTACATCTGCTCCCATTGTCAAGGAAACTTCTACCACTGACATATGAACAAAGTTCGGCCTGTCCTAAACACTTTTGAAAGTCCTATCTTATATGTGTTACAGAACTTACCCACATTCCTCCTTTGCCTTTATTTGGATGCATCATAAGCTCCAAAGCCCTGAAGTGGGAATTATACTTCTCAACAGGTCAATACAAGTCTTACCTAAATATTTTGCCAGGCAGGTTATTCTCAGGACTCCTGTCTAAAGGACTTCCTGTCCTCCCTGTCTCTGTCTCACCATAAAGAAGCACCAAGCCTTTTGATCCTCTGAATTGGAACAAGTAAGACCCATCCAAACTGGGCTGCCCATGAGCGTCAGGAAAACAGATCTGTGTCTCTGCACAAGATTCAGTTCCCTGACACAATCTCACATGTCAGCATTCACCTATTTCTTGTAATCTTCTAATAAACAACATTCATCCCTTTACAAGGTTTCCTCACCTGAGTATTAACGTAGTATAGATGTAGTCTCAGGCTATGTCTAGGTGCAGGCTTCTTTTGGAAGAAGCTTTTCCGGAAGTGAGCTTCGGAAAAAACTTCTTCTGAAAGAGAGCGTCCACACTGCGAAAGTTCATAGAAAAAGTGATCTGCTTTTTTGACAGACAGTATCCACACTGAATGGATGATACCTTGCATGTAAGCTATGATTACTATGGACAGAATGGCCACCAGGGCACCCGTGCTTTTTCCTCTTTCCTCTTCTTGTGAAAGAACTCCCTCTTCCGCGTCCACACATCTTTTTTCCTAAAGAGCTCTTTTGGAAAAAGGCTTCTTCCTCGTAGAAAAAGGTTTATCAATGTCAGAAAAAAACCTCAGTTCCTTCAATTTTTTTTTGAAAGAACGCGATTGAAGTGTGGACGTAATTGAAGTTTTTTTGGAAAAAAAAATGTTTTTCCAAAAAACCTCAGTAGTGTAGACATACCCTCAGAGACAATTTACGTCCTTGCTTGTCTATTCTATAGATGTTAGGATCTAAGACGGTAGTCCAGTCATTGTCCATGAAAGTTCCATGCATGTAAAGAACTTTCCACTTCCAGCATAAAACTCCTTCTTGATCCAAGGACACATTGTACTACATTTTTTTGAAGGTTAACACAAGTTTATTCTTAAAAATGGTGGTATATAAAATCAAATTCTGATTGCAGTCTAGTCTGCACATCAGCAATTCAGTTTAACACGTCTAGGTAATTATGTCTCCCCACACCAAGGTACATGGAAACATCCTTGCATAATAGATAACAAGTCATTTCTTTAAAAAAAATGAAAACAATTAAGAGTCTAAAATAGACATGTCAAACCACTGAAATTATCGTGCCATAGTTTGAGTTCCATCCCTAAATTACTACCTCTTATCTCCTTTCACTCAATCTATTTTTAAAATCGTTCTGAGGCTCAAGTAGACACTAATAATGTGAGATTTACCTAGAAAAATATAATTATTAACAAGCACAAAAGCTCACAGAGACTGAGTAAGCCCATCTGTACATGACCTTAGCTACTAGGTCCTCTGTACTGATGAATTTAGGGCAAGTTGCTTGTGGGAACAATTTGTACTCTCCTCATCTTCGCATTTTTATCAACGGGTATTTTGTCAGCAATATTTGTAACAAAGATGTTCAAGATAATTTTAAGTGCTTAAGAAAAATGTTAGAGCTGGAGACTGAATTTCCCTACGTAACTGTAGAATAGTTAGCGCACAGATAACTGCTCTACTAGATTTCCCATGCTCTCCCACCAATTTAATTCAGTCATATTCCAGAAGAAGCACCTACAGGGGACTATGGCTCATTCACTCATTGGCTTTTTGTTGAGACTGACAAAAAGGGATCATGAGTTGGCTTTGAGGATACGTCTACACTACAAGTTTTCTCGGCAGAAAATATGCTAATGAGGGACTAATTTGCATGAGTTGTGATCTCATTTGCATATTGTCTGCTGATCCGTTTTTGCTCTGGGGTTTTTGCACAAAAACAAGCAGTGTGGACGTTTTCTTTTTGCACAAAAACCCCTTTTTCCACAAGATCTTTATGCCCCAAAAAAGGAGGTATACCGATCTTGCTCAAAAAGAGTCCTTCATCAGCATATTTTTTGCTGAGAAAACTTGTAGTGTAGACATAGCCTGAGGATATGTCTACACTAGCCCCCTAGTTCGAACTAGGGAGGCTAATGTAGGCATTCGAAGTTGCAAATGAAGCCCTGGATATTTAAATTCCGGGCTTCATTTGCAACTTCGAATGCCTACATTAGCCTCCCTAGTTCGAACTAGGGGGCTAGTGTAGACATACCCTGAGTGTATATAACACTTTTAGCCCCAATGTTTTACCAGAATTAAGGAAGTCTCCGAACAGGCGTTTGCAGGATTGTAGTTGAATGCTGTTGTGCCCATTTTCAAAAGGGTAAGCTTAAAATGATCAAGGGCCATGTCTCTGGGTCAGTGAGATGCCTCTATAAGTAAGATGCTATTCAGCATTAATGAAGGGTGGCAGAAACCTACCTTACATGTGCCCACGAAAGCTACCATCCACATGTTTTGTTAGTCTTTAAGGTGCTGCAGGACTATTCATTGTTTTTTAAGTTTTTTCTGCTTTATATGATTTGCCCAAGATCACATGTATGGGTCAGTGACAGAGCCACAAAGGGAAGTGTAAAAGTTCTGACTTCCTAGATGCCCCTCCTCTTTTAGAGCTTGCTTGGAATCCCACCAAAGCCTAAGAGAGACTTGTCAGTATCCTTTATGGGAGCTGGATCAGGCTCTTCCAGGCTTTAGGGAGCCTTTAAATGTAGCTCATACAGAAATAAATTCCTTGTATTATTTTTGAGCTCTGAAACATAAAAACCAGATTTATAAAGCTCATGAATTTCAGTTGCAGGTGAGTTTTTGCTCTTTCCACAGATGGCATTTCAGTGGCAATAAGTGAAGAAAGACAACTGCATGATTTAGAAATATAATAAGAAATGCCTGTTAAATTCAGAGGTCAAATTACATTGCGGATATCATGAAGCAAAACAAGTTATTCAGGAGGGAATCACATATGTATTTAAAACTATTTTCAAGAGCAAAGGTACCCTAGTGACCCACAATGAAGATTAGAAATTGGATTTAAAGGGATTGTATTTTTAAAAAGTTTCCAATGTGATTTTTTACATTTTACAGATTTGTTTCAGACCATCAAGTGATATAGCAGTGAAGCACTGGGTTTTCTGTTAATTTATCCACATAGATGTAGATTCCAGCAAGATAAAAATGGTCCCTTATGTCTTTTAAAGACTCATTCATGACTGAGCTTTATAAGAAGCTATTAGTCTTGCATCAAGGTTGAAAGGTAGGCACATGTGACTGAACAGTGACTGAAAGCAAACTCTCCGGTGTAATATTAAATATGGCAAGCATGTTAACAGCCAATAAAAAAGGATCTTTTCACATTTTGGTTCTATAAAATGTTTATGATAGAGTTATTGGCTCTGCTCTGCAACAGTCCAAGCCAAAGTATTGCTATGCTCTCCATTAGAGCTCCTGACAGTGACCGATCCTTTTGGTATTGGCATTTTGATTACCCAAAAAACAAGGAGTCTAGGGAAAATACATGGTAAATTACATTAAAACATTTTGGGAAAATGAAGTCAATGGGACTCAGGTACATGCTTAATGAGAAACAGGCATGAGTGCTTGGCTGAATAAAAACAAAGGTAAGCACATACTTGTTTTGCTGGATCAGCATTCCAGTGAATAAGGGCTATGAAGTCATACTCCACAGTTTTGAAAAACACAAGCTATTTGATAAAATCATCTGCCATGCAATAACACTTTTGATTATACTGTGAGTCTTGGGGTGCTCTTTAATAAATTGTTGGGGATGTTCTAATACTACAAAAAGTAGTTACTGAACTCTGTGACTTTGTCTTCACCCACAACTATCTCCAGTTTGGGGACAAATTATATCTTCAAGTCAGCATCATAGCTATGGGCACCCACATGGCCTCACAATATGCCAGCATCTTTATGGCTGACATCTCTCATCCCTAGAACCCTTACTCTACTTATGCTACATTGATGACATTTTCATCATATGGACTCTTGGGAAGGAGACCCTTGAAGAATTCCACAGAGATCCTCCACCCGATCATCAACCTTAGCCTGGACCAGTCCACTTCCTTGATACTAGAGTACAATTAAACAACGACCACATTCCCATCACCTTATACTAGAAACCTACCGACCGCTACACTTATCTACATGCTTCCAGCTTCCATCCGAGACACATTTTCCAATCAATTGTTTACAGCCAGGCCCTAAGATACAACCAGACTTGCTCCAATCCCACAGACAGAGACAAACACCTACAGGACCCATATCAAGTATTCTTACAACTTAAATACCCACCTGGAGAAGTGAAAAAATAGATTGACAGAGCCAAACGAGTACCCAGGCATCAGCTTAGAATCATAAAATCATAGAATCCTAGGGCTGGAAGAGACTCAGCAGGTCATTGAGTCCAGCCCCCTTCCCAAAGCAGGACCAATCCCAACTAAATCAACCCAGCCAGGGCTTTGTCAAGCCAAGACTTAAAAGCCTCTAGGGATGGAGATTCCACCCCTCCCTAGGTAACCCATTCCAGTACTTCAACACCCTCCTAGTGAAATAGTTTTTCCTAATATCCAACCTAGACCTCTCCCACTGTAACTTGAGACCATTGCTCCTTGTTCTGCCATCCATCACTATTGAGAACAGCCTCTCTCCGTCCTCTTTGGAACCTCCCTTCAGGAAGTTGAAGGCTACTCCCTTCAAATCCCCCCTCACTCTTCTCTTCTGCAGACTAAATAAGCCCAACTCCCTCAGCCTCTCCTCATAAGTCAATTGCTCCAGCCCCCTAATCATTTTGATTAGGAACCTCTGCAATGCATCCACATCCGTTCTATAGTGGGGGGCCCAGAACAGGACGCAATACTCCAGATGTGGCCTCACCAGTGCTGAATAAAGGGGAATGATCACTTCTCTAGATCTGCTGGCAATGCTCCCCCTAATGCAATCTAATATTCTATTCGCCTTCTTGGCTACAAGGGCATACTATTGACTCATAGCCAGCTTTTCATCCACTGTAATCCCCAGGTCCTTTTCTGCTGAACTCCTACTTAGCCATTCGGTCCCCATCCTATAACAATGCTTGGGATTCTTCCATCCCAGGTGCAGGTCCTTGTTGAACCTCATCAGATTTCTTTTGGCCCAATCCTCTAATCTGTCTAGATCACTCTGGACCTATCCCTGCCATACTGTGTTGCCTAGTGCAGTAGTCTTGGAGCTGATCTTGTCTGTGAAGTCAGAGGCAAAGAAAGCATTGAGTACTTCAGCTTTTCCTATATCTTCAAGATAGGCCCAACCAAAAAAAAACCCAGAACACCCCTTGTCATCACCTACAGCCCCCAACTACTTAAACCCCTCCAACAGTCTACAACTTATCCAGGAAAATGACCCATCACTCTCACAGGCCTTGGGAAACAGGCTAATCCTCACCTACAGACAACCTCCTAACCTGAAATAAATTATTTCCAGCAACCACACAGCACACCTCCATCATACTCACCCAGGAACCCACCCCTGCAATCAACTCTGGTGCCAGCTCCATTCACACATCTAGACAAGCAACATCATCACAGGACCTAACCACATGAGCCACCACATGAGAGGCCCAAACAACAGAACATCCACCAATGTGATCTATGCCATCAAATGTCAGCAATGCCCCTCTCTCATGTATATTGGCCAAACTGGACAATCTCTGTGACAAAAGATTAATGGACACAAATCAGATATTCAGAATGTTAACACGCAGAAACCTGTTGGGGAACATTTTCACTTTCCTGGGTACTCACTATGGATCTCAAAATGATTGTATTTTTATTACAAAGCAATTTCAAAAGCCAGCTTGAGAGAGAAACTGCAGAATTTGGTTTCATTTACAATTTTGACACATGGAATCGAGGTTTGAACAAAGACCTGAGTTGGATGGGTCGCTACATTCCACCCCCTAATGACATAAAAAGCCAGGCACCGGGTACTTAGAACCCACTCTATTAGCCTCATTTAGCATGGATACTCTTATTGACAATATTTTCCCCCTTTTTTTCTTCCTCTTTCCCTCTCTTTCTCTGCTATTTATTTGTACCCTGGACCCCTTAACTCCATTTATCTGAAGAAGTGAGTTTTCTCCACGAAAGCTCATGATACTATCTCCTTGCAGGAGGAATAATGGTAGTTCGAATTAGGAGCTTTAATTCCAACTACCTAGTCTGTGCCGCTTGTAGCCGCAGGCAGGTAGTTCGAACTACGGACATTTAAAAATGGCGCCGGCCCGGGAACATGCAAATGAAGCCCGGGATATTTAAATCCCGGGCTTCATTTGCAAGTTCGAATGCCTACATTAGCCACCCTAGTTCAAACTAGGGTGGCATTGTAGACATACCCTAAGGTGTTGTAAGACTATTCATTGCTTATAATTTTTTTCAGTTACAGACTAACACGGATACCCCTCTGAAACTTTTGAAAATGGTCTCCGTTGGTCATTCTACCCTAACTAGTGCATGGTTCCCACTAAATCTTTGGGGGACCAAAATTGTGAATATGTAATGTAAGAATATGTTCACTTCTTTTCTTGCATAGATGTGGATTCTGAAGGATTATAGTGTATATGCACCAATATAGAAAAAAACATGAGAATCTATGCATCTGCTTCACAGTCATGTGGTTAACTGAGGGAATGTGCCAACACCATTTGCTATGGTGAACATGCCAACACTGATGTTTCCCATGTGAATCTTTCAGCACCTGTGCAATAAAGATCAAATAACTCATATTGCTTCCTATAAGTTGACAGTTACAATATAACATGTTTCTATTTTATGGAGAGGTTTACTGTGAATAGTAAGCAGAATAGCAGCTAACTAACAGCCTGAGACACAGGATTTAATGTGTGGGACAGGGATGAGGGACAGGAAGTAGAAGCGGGATTATGAGTGGATATGAGTCAACAATGTGCCCTTGTAGCCAAGAAGGCTAATGGCATATTAGGTTGCATTAAGAGGAGCATTGCCAGCAGATCCAGAGATGTCATTATTCCCCCTTTATTCGGCTTTGGTGAGGCCACATCTGGAGTATTGTGTCCAGTCCTGGGCCCCGCACTACAAAAAGGATGTGGACGCATTGGAGAGGGTCCAGCAGAGGGCAACCAAAATGATTAGGGGGCTGGAGCATATGACTTATGAGGAGAGGCTGAGGGAGTTGGGTCTGTTTAGTCTGCAGAAGCGAAGAGTGAGGGGGGGGATTTGATAGCAGCCTTCAACTTCCTGAAGGGAGGTTCCAAAGAGGATGGAGAAAGGCTGTTCTCAGTAGTGACAGATGGCAGAACAAGGAGCAATGGTCTCAAGTTGTGGTTGGATATTAGGAAAAACTATTTCACTAGGAGGGTAGTGAAGCACTGGAATGGGTTACCTAGGGAAGTAGTGGAGTCTCCATCCCTAGAGGTGTTTAAGTCTCGGCTTGACAAAGCCCTGGCCAGGTTGATTTAGTTGGGATTGGTCCTGCCTAGAGCAGGGGGCTGGACTTGATGACCTTCTGAGGTCTCTTCCAGCTCTATGGTTCTATGATTCTATGATTCCTGTTCCAAAGAGGTCGGATAATGAGAATTGTGTGGCAGACAAGCTTTGAACTAGTTTTAAAAAATCTGCACTTTACTAGCCTCTGAGATGGGACAAATGGTCATTTCCTGATCTCAGAGCAGATCAATGTGGTATTTTTTTTAAAAACACCACCTTATTGCAGAGGTTTGGTACCTTGACGTCTGAGGAAAAAGCATGGATTCTGGGAAATGCTGAATAAAAATGATTCAGAAATTTGCCGGTGAACAAAAAGTACATCCTGACATGGATTGCAGTCTGCAGCGTGCCAAACTGTGGGACATGATATGTACAGTTGCCTAAATGACTACTGACACCAACTAATAATATATCTTTTCCTGTTAAAGAAGAACCTAGGAAACTCAATGGCAAAAGCCTATGTTAATGCAGAGTTAAGGTTGCTTAGGGATAGGTATCCTACACATTGGTAATCACAGAGGGGTAGCTATGTTAGTTAGCAAGGGTGTGTCTACAGAGCATCCTAAACTCGAAATAAGATATGAAATTTGCACTGTACGAATTGCGTATCTTGTTTTGAAACTATTTTGAAATAGCTTATTTTTAAATTCGGCGTGTGTACACAGTGCCAAATTTTGAAAGAACATGCTATTTCGAGCCATCGCTTATCCCTCATGCAACGAGGTTTACTGGGATGGTGAAATAGCATGGCTGTTATTTCGAAAAATATTTCAAAATAATGGGTGGCTTCTGTAGACACAGGGGAGCAATTCCGGGATATCCCCAGTATCCTGAAATAGCCATGTAGCGTAGATGTACCCTAACTGAAAAAACTTAAAAAACAACAAATGGTTCTACTTAAAGACTAACAAAAAAATGTAATCACAGTGTGTCATATGTTGCAGTCAATCCCACTTTATTTGGTGTAGGGTTTGAAGAGAAGCTTGTAGTTATGACAAGAAAGGGAAGTCATGGGAATGAGGTCAACATACACAAGGATTTCACAAGTGACCCCTACTGAGGAAGAATATTAGATACAAATATGAACTACTGTTGAAATCAGAAATTGAATTTATACTATGATGTCAGAGATATTTTTTATATTATTTATCTGGTCAAGATTTTTAATAGCAGGCTTTGGAAATGACTTTCTCTAAAAAAAATAAGAGTTTTCTCCACATTACAATTAAAGAGACTGGGACTTTTCAGCTTAGAAAAGAGGTGACTAAGGGGGGATATGATAGAGGTATATAAAATCATGAGTGGTGTGGAGAAAGTGAATAAGGAAAAGTTATTTACTTGTTCCCATAGTATAAGAACTAGCGGCCACCAAATGAAATTAATGGGAAACAGGTTTAAAACAAATAAAAGGAAGTTCTTCTTCACACAGTGCACAGTCAATCTGTGGAACTCCTTGCCTGAGGAGGCTGTGTAGGCTAGGACTATAACAGGGTTTTAAAAAGAGCTAGATAAATTCCTGGAGGTTAAGTCCATTAATGGCTATTAGACAGGATGGGTAAGGAATGGTGTCCCTAGCCTCTGTTTGTCAGAGGGTGGAGATGGATGGCAGGAGAGAGATCTCTTGATCATTACTTGTTTGGTTCACTCCCTCTGGGGCACCTGGCATTGGTTACTGTTGGCAGACAGGATACTGGGCTGGATGGATCTTTGGTCTGACACAGAATGGCCTTTCTTATGTTATTGTGTACAATGTGACCCAAATATTCTCTTAATCTTACTAATATGCAAACATGGGCCTGAGTAGAAAAATTTACCTCCTAGATCATTTTAGCTGTATTAAGTTCAGCGATATTTGGATCTTTGGCTCTGATTTAAGCCCACCTCTAGTACTATACATTCTAAAAAAAAACTTTAAAAAACAATGAATAGTCCTGCAGCACCTTAGAGACTAACAAAAAATGAAGATGATATCATGAGCTTTCGTGCATACACCCACTGCTTCTTCCTAAACATACATGTAATGTCTTGTATGAAAACTATTGATTTGCACACTAATGGTATCCTAAAAAGTTTCTTTCATATCCAGGAATGATTATTTTAATAAAGAATATGAGTTAATGGAGTATTTGCCATCGGTTTGAAAGCTTAGTTTAAAAGTTAATCCAAATTGGCTTGCAAACTAAGATCATGTAGACTGAACTTTGTCTAAAGAGAATATAAACAAAGAGATATGAATGAATAGCAATATACTGTGTTGATAGACACTGCACCTGGAGGGGAAATCACACAGATCAGAGTTGGGACTCTTCTTTTTTCACAAGTAACAGCACATTAATGAAACTGGTATTTGGAGGCATTGTTAACACCAGGAAAACAGACTGATTAGAATCAATCTAAGTGCAAGCTGATTGCCATTTTGGAAGAAAAAATTAGAGAATTGGAGGCCCAAGTGTAGACACTACACTCAATCAGAAAGGATGAAGACTTCCTCGATAGAAGGCAGCTTTTAATCCTGCAGACACAGCAGGTGGAAGAGCCAGAGAGGGCAGTACAGGACAAGGAAGAAAACTGGCAACAAGTAACTTCTAGAAGAAAAAAAAGGCCAACTCAGGAATCCCCCATTGCTATAGAGGTAAGTAATCGCTTTCAGGCTTTCTCCACAGGCACTGTGGTGGAGAATGCATTGGGAGGGACCTCTCAAGGAAGAAATCAGAAGGGAACATCATCTACTGGATGGCATGGGATGCATAGTTCTAGGGATGGGGGTTCCATGAGCCCCACCCTCAAAAGAAAAAGACGGGTGGTGGTGGTCGGGGACTCACTCCTAAGAGGGACTGAGTCATCCATCTGCTGTCCAGACCTGGAATCTCGAGAGGTGTGCTGCTTACCGGGAGCTCGAATTCAGGATGTGACTGAGAGTCTTACAAAACTGATCAAATGTTTGGATAGCTACCCCTTCCTGCTTCTCCATGTGGGAACTAACGACACGACCAAGAATGACCTTGAGTGGGTTACTGCGGATTATGTAGCGCTGGGAAGCAGGATCAAAGAATTCGAAGAGCAAGAGGTGTTCTCATCCATCCTTCCTGGTGAAGGGAAAGGTCCGGGTAGGGATCGTTGAATTGAGGAAGTAAATGTGTAGTTGCGCAGGTGGTGTCGGAGACAGGACTTTGGTTTCTTCAATCATGGGACTCTGTTCCAGGCACAAGGATTGTTAGGAAGAGATGGGATCCACCTAACCAAGAAAGGAAGGAGCATCTTCGCGAGCAGGCTTGCAACCCTAGGGAGGAGGGCTTTAAACTAGGTTCATTGGGGGGCGGTGACCAAAGCCCTGAGGTGAGTGGGAAAGTTGGATACTGGGAAGAAATGCAAAGAGGAACGAGCAACAAAGGAAGACCCCTGATACGAATGGAGAAGGTAGGGCGAACAACTGGTTATCTAAGGTGTTTGTACACGAATGCAAGAAGCCTGGGTTACAAACAGAAAGAATTAGAGGTCCTGGCCCAGTCCAAGAACTATGATTTGATTGGGAAAACAGAGACTTGGTGGGATGACTTATGACTGGAGCGCTGTCATGGAAGGGTATAAACTGTTCAGGAAGAACAGGCAGGGGAGAAAAGGAGGAGTAGTTGCACTGTATGTAAGAGAGCACTATGATTGCTCAGAGCTCCAGTATATAGAGGGAGAAAAGCCTGTTGAGAGTCTATGGGTCAAGTTTAAAGGTGGAACCAACAGCAGTGATGTTGTGGTTCGTGTCTGCTACAGGCTGCCGAATCAGGTGGATGAAGTAGATGAGGCTTTTTTCAGACAACTGAGAGAAGCTTCCAGATTGCAGGCCCTGGTTCTCATGGGGGACTTTAATAACCCTGACATCTTTTGGGAGACCAATACAGCAGTACACAGACAATCCAGGAAGTTTTTGGAGAATGTTGGGGATAACTTCTTGGTACAAGTGCTGAAGGATCCGACTAGGGGCCAGGCGCAGCTTGACCTGCTACTCACAAACAGGGAGGAACTAATAGGGAAAGTAGAGGTGGGTGACAACCTTGGAAGCAGCGATCATGAGATGGTAGATTTCAGGATCCTGACCAAAGGAAGAAAAGAGAGTAGTAAAATACACACCCTGGACATCAGAGAAGAAGACTTTGACTCCCTCAGAGACCTGATGGGCAGAATCCCCTGGGATGCTATCATGAAGGGAAAAGGAATCCAGGAGAGCTGGCAGTATTTTAAAGAAGCCTTATTGAAGGCACAGGAAGAAACCATCCCAATGCACAAGAGAAGCAAATATGGTAGGAGACAAGATTGGCTTACCAGGGAAATCCTTGGTGAACTTAAGCACAAAAAGGAAGCTTACAAGAAGTGGAAATTTGGACAGATGACTAGGGAGGGGTATAAATGTATAGCTCAAGAATGCAGGGAGTTATCAAGAAGGTGAAAGTGCAATTGGAATTGCGACTAGCAAGAGATATGAAGGGTAACAAGAAAGGTTTCTACAGGCATGTTAGCAAGAAGAGGGTGATCAGAGAGGGTGTGGGGCCCCTACTGGAAGAGGGAAGTAACCTAGTGACAGATGATGTGGGGAAAGCTGAAGTACTCAATGCTTTCTTTGCCTCTGTCTTCACGGACAAGGTCAGTTCCCAGATAAATACACTAGGTGACGCAATATGGGAAGAGGGTGGACAGCCCTTGGTGGGGAAAGAACAGGTTAGAAACTATTTAGAAAAGCTAAATGTACACAAATCCATCGGGCTGGATGTAATGAATCCGAGGGTACTGAGGGAATTGGCAAATGTCATTGAGGAGCCTTTGGCCATTATCTTTCAAAAGTCGTGGAGATCGGGACAGATCCCGGATGATTGGAAAAAGCCAAATGTAGTGCCCATCTTTTAAAAAGGGAAGAAGGACAATCCAGGGAACTATAGATATGGGAAAGTCAGTGGATGTGATATACCTTGACTTTAGCAAAGCTTTTGATACGGTCTCCCACAATATTCTTGCCAGCAAATTAAGGGAATACGGATTAGATAAATGGACCATAAGATGGAGAGAAAGCTGGCTAGAAGGTCGGGCCCAGCGGGTGGTGATCAATGGCTCGATGTCAGGTTGGCAGTTGGTTTCTAGCAGAGTGCCCCAAGGATCGGTTCTAGGACCAGTTTTGTTCAACATCTTTATTAATGACCTGGATGAGGGGATGGATTGCACCCTCAACAAGTTTTCAGATGACACTAAGCTAGGAGGAGAGGTAGATATACTGGAGGGCAGGGATAGGTCCAGAGTGACCTAGACGAATTGGAGGATTGGGCCAAAAGAAATCTGATGAGGTTCAACAAGGACAAATGTAGAGTCCTGCACTTGGGATGGAAGAATCCCAAGCATGGTTACAGGCTGGGGACCGAATGGCTAAGTAGCAGTTTTGCAGAAAAGGACCTGGGGATTACAGTGGACGAGAAGATGGATATGAGTCAACAGTGTGCCCTTGTAGCCAAGAAGGCCAATGGCATATTAGGGTGCATTAAGAGGAGCATTGCCAGCAGATCCAGAGAAGTGATTATTCCCCTTTATTTGGCTCTGGTGAGGCCACATCTAGAGTATTGTGTCCAGTTCTGGGCCCCCAACTACAGGAAGGATGTGGACACATTGGAGAGGGTCCAGCGGAGGGCGACCAAAATGATTAGGGGGCTGGAGCACATGACCTATAAGGAGAGGCTGAGGGATTTGGGTTTGTTTAGTCTGCAGAAGAGAAGAGTGAGGGGGATTTGAAGGGAGCAGCCTTTAACTTCCTGAAGGGGGGTCCAAAAGGCTGTTCACAGTAGTGACGGATTGCAGAACAAGGAGCAATGGTCTTAAGTTACAGTGGGAGAGGTCCAGGTTGGATATTAGGAAAAACTATTTCACTAAGAGGGTGGTGAAATACTGGAATGGGTTACCTAGGGAAGTGGTGGAATCTCCATCCCTAGAGGTTTTAAATCTCAGCTTGACAAAGTCCTGGCTGGGTTGATTTAGTTGGGATTGGTCCTGCCTTGGACAGGGGGCTGGACTTGATGACCTTCTGACGTCTCTTCCAGCTCTATGATTCTGTGATTCTATGGTCAGAAAACGGCAAAGATATATGTATCCAATATGGACATATGCAAGCTAAATGTGTCAAAAATTCTGAGCACATATCCTCAATACAATGGAGATACCTGGGAAGATGTAACGTGAGAAAAGACCAACTAGTGATAATGGATAGCCATTTAGACACTAAGCTGTAATGTGATTTAGCTGCAATAGGCTAGCAGCAGTTTGGGCTGCATGTACAAAGAATAACACATGAGCAGGGGAGCAAGGCAATCTGTACAGGTACGTCAGTGCTTGGAATATTACATTACATTCTAAATACCTTGTTACCAAAGAGAGACAGAACAATTGGAAGGAGTTAAAGAGCAACAAAAATGGTGGAAGGGTGGAAGAATTTATAGAGGGAAAGCTATGGTCTTTTGAAATTAATAGCCAGTCCGACTACTTGCACGTCTAGATTTAAGGATCTGAATAAGTACTTTGCCTAAAAGAGATAAGCGGGTATAGCTTGGTTAACTCCAAAAGAGATATCATATTGGCCTGTATATATTTGAAAGGCATACACTGCAGTGGTCCAATTCATCATTGCACTAAACTTTGGATAGTCATTTAAAGCAGTGTAAAATAAGTATACAATACTTCCAAATCACCTTGTTTTGAGAGATGTAAATAATTACACCAGATGCAGGAGAAGAATGAATTGGGGCCCGAGAAGGAAGATGACTTATTATGTGATGCATAGAAGTAAAACTTGATATAAATGATGAGAAAAAAATCAAAACAATTTAGTCTGAATATCTCGATAAACAGGGCTCAATAAACTGCGGTGAAAGCTACTCGCCAGCACCGCACTGTGTAGGTGCCAGACCAGCACTGCGCATGCACGCAGAGCCGGTGAATGGGGCGCTCGGAGCGACTGGCTGAAATCTACTCGTCACGGGCAAGTAGAAGCAGCGGTTTGTCAAGCCCTGTCGATAATCATCCAAACAGTAACAATCTTCCAAAGCCTAGTCACTTGGGAAACTTAAAACTAGACTACAAAAATCCTTTTTAAAAATCCCACAAACAGAATCAGTTCTACTTTTACAAGGTGATAAACTGGATTACCTAACTGGGTTTTCCTCCCTCCCTAACTAGTGAGTTCATGTTAAACAATTTAAAACAAGAGAAATGTGAACATCTTATTTTTCCATAGATAATGAACAATTCAATAAAAATGTAATTGCGTATTCTAAATAAAGTTGTAATTTTTTTTGGTCCAACTTGCTTTTAAGAGAAGTATCTTTTTTCCTCTGAATTTTGGAGACTGACACATTATTAACATTATGCATTGAGTCAAGACAGTAAGGGAAATGGGAGTGATAAAACAAAAATAGAAAGTGTCCAAAAATGAAAAAGTAAAACAGTATCAGCCTTCTGAACATTCATCAAAGCACATTAGCAATAAATCCTAATCAACGGCATGTCACTTTCCATTGAGTGAAAATACAGCTGCTATGCTATCTGCACTCCCTGACATGACAATAACCAGAGGAAGGAGGAAAATGATTAGAATTGGATTTTCAGCTGTAATCTGCACACAGAAAGGGAAAACTCTGTGCAGTGGGGGGGAGGTGGGGGGTGAGGGGTTATAAGAATTTGTGGCCAAGAAGCTAATTATTAAAGAAGGTTGTAAAATTGTAAAGGTGTTTTCAATGGAATGCTGCCCTACAGCACTATTTCGAATTAACTTAATTCGAAATAGTTAATTCGAATTAAGCTAATTTGAAATAATGCATCTATACACAAAAACTATTTCGAAATAGCATTTTGCTATTTCAAAATAGCACGCCCACACTGAGCGGACCCTGAACCGAAGTTAAGGCTGGCCGGAACCAGTGCTGGCAGGGCATCAGGTTAGGACTTAGTGTGTGGGGCTGCTGCCTGAGGCTAACTGAGCTCCGTGCTTAAAGGGACCGTGCCCCTAATCCAGACAGACAGTTCTCAGGGTTTCCTGCTTGCTTGTCTACCTCAATGAGGGACAGCAAAGCAGTCCTGTCTTGGAGTGCCCTGAGTGTCCGCACTCAGGACACCACAGCACTCGGCCACATGGAGCCAGAGCTGCCCCTGGGCACGCCGGTGAGTCTCATGTGGTTGCTGCCATCAGCCCGGCTGCACTTGCTGCAGGCTGCCATCCGGGGGGTGCATTGGGGGGCTGTCAGGATCCAGGAGGCCCTGAGGGAGAGCGTCCACCCCGAGGAGCCCTCAGAGCCTCCCCGGTGCTCCCCACTGGGGGCTCGTGCCCCATTCCTCCCTCATGTCCTTCCACTTACCCCTCCCTAACCCCCCTTCCTGATGTCAAAGAAAAGACACGTATGTTCAAAAATAGAAACTGGGTTTATTGAACAAAACTCGGGGGGGGGAGAGGATGAGCCTCTGGGGAAACTGGGAAAAGGAGGTGGGAGAGGGGAAGAGAGAGGGTAGGAGAGGGGTGGGGGAAACCTGGGAGGAGGGAGCTGGAAGGGGGAAGCAAGGGGAAAAAGGGGGAGGGGAAGCTCAGGGCTCAGGGTTGGGGGTCTCGCCGGACCAACCTGACTTTCATGCAAACCTGCTCCTGGGTTCGCATGTGGCCTTTGGTCACATGGCAGCTATCCTACCATAGACGGCCGCATTCCTCCATCTAGTGCGGAGATCATGGACGTTGGGGGCATCCCCCCCAAACCTGAATAAGGTCCATGATCTCCATCCTCAACCAGGAAGGCACCCGCCTTCTCCAGCCCCTGTCAGGCTCCTGGGAGCTGGCAGACTGCTCCTGGGGAGCGGTGGAGGGCTGGCTGCCAGTGGCTTGCTGGCTCATGTTTTGGAGCCACTGGGTCGGGGCCCCAGTGGCCACTGCTGGCTCTGGGCTGGCAGGCTTGGAGCTGGCACAGGCACTGTGGCCAGGGTCTACCCTTTAATGGCTCCAGGGCTGGGGAGAGGAGAGTAAGTAAGCTTTCCTGGTTGTGCCCAGAGTGGCCACCTGGGAAGAGCTGGAGGCCCCCTATTTTGAATTAAGTGTCTATACAGCACTTAATTCGAAATAGCTATTTCGAATTTGGTGTTACTTCTCATAGAATGAGGTTTACCAAATTCGAAATAAGGGTTCCACTATTTCGAATTTATTTCAAAATAGTGGTTTGCCTGTGTAGACGCTATTAAAGTTAATTCGAAATAACTGCTGTTATTTCAAATTAACTTTGTAGTGTAGACATACCCTGAGTGTATTATTATCAGCATCAATGGGGCCAGGATTCCACCAGCAATCTGCTTGTAATGGGATGATTTCTAGAAAGCAAGATACACAGCGGTATATACAGATTACACATCTAATTTGCACACATGTTTATGCCAAATGCACACCTCAACTGGATGTTTGCACATGCAAATAGCTAACCACATCAATATTAATTTACACATTCATTGGCAGTAACTCACAACTTGACTAACTTCAGAAGAGCTGTGCCTGCTTACACCTGCTCAGGATCTGCCCCTTTAAATTCTATTGTACTGTTGCAGTGATCTGGGGAAATTCTTTGAATACTATCCAAAGATACAGCAATCATTTTCTTCCTTGACCTTGAGAAGAAAATTCTATTTATGGATTATTAATCAAAAGTAAAATTTCTTAGCCACAACAGTACATCCTGCCAAGTAGTCATGTGCCTTGGAATTCATAACTACAATATGAAGTAAATTACCAATGATATTATATTAACTCACTTGCAGGCTGTTCACAAGGTTATAAAAATGGTCTTAAAATGAGAATCCAAAATAAATTTTTCTGATTATCTGCACAATGCTGTTGGCACAGATCCTAAAACATTTAAAAAAAAAACCCTTTAAAACAGTGAGGCACTACATTTGGATGATTAGCCTTAATCTTTCAGGAGTCAGTTATAAGCCCTGCTGCACCAACTAAACTGAAGAGTAAGGATTCATGAGCAGCCTCTTACTCCCCTGGATGAGAAAGCCACATCAGCAGGACCTGTGTAAGGGTTGTGGAGTGGGGGCATTCCTGCTGGCTTCAATGGAGCCAGGATTTCACCTCTGGTTCATATTGGCTACCACCAGCTAAAGCACTTAGGCCAGTGGCCACCAGTCAGTAGATTAGTTGATCCTGGAGACTCTCTCAGTTGATCGCAATCTCCAGGAGAGCAGCAGGGCTGCTGCTAGGGCAGGCTCCCTGCCTTCCCTGTCCCCGCATCACTCCCAGAAGTGGCTGCCTGGGTGCTTTGGCCCCTTTCAGAAGTGGCATGGAGCTGGGGCCACCTGATGTAAGAGCCATTCCCAATGGGCAGGTTCTGAATGGCTCTGCAGCATTCAGATCAGGAGTAGCATGATTACAGCAGATTCAGCATTTTTCTCCCACTACCCAATCTGCCGCCTCCTGGAGCTGGTCCCCCATGTTGCCTCTTGCACCTCAAGTCCTTGTGCCTGGAAAGGAGGAGGGTGAATCCTGGGTTGCTATTAAATTCCAAAATGATGTTGGGCATAAAAAGTTTAGATGTGCATGTATGGGGCCAGATTCCCAGAGGGTGTAAAACAGCATTAAAGCTACACCGATTTGCACCAAAGGAGGAAATGGACCATTCATTTTAAGATCTACTCTAATTTTGTCATGACATCCACAACACTTTTTGGAGTCACTACAGAGATATCTACTATATATTTCAAAGAGAGTTTGTCTGTCTGTGTGTCTGCCTCTCTGATTGTTCAAGAACTCCTCTTAAATGGTAAGAGCGAGGACCACCAAATTTGGTAGGCAGCTTCCTCTTGTCATAACTTAAAGCAATGTCAGGGGTTGGTTGTGACAGGAAAATGGGATGTGCCTAGAATGGAATTGCTTTTTATAAAACTATACAGAAAAGAGAGAGACGCAATAGACATATGAGAGGGCCTATCTGGGGGCATGTCCCCCCCCTTGGGACTGCCCCAGTCCCGAGCCTCTCCTCCCCCAGGCACCCTTTGGAGTGGAGGCTGAAGTTTCCCTCTCCCCAATTCATACAAAATTATTGCTGGCTATTCTTCCTTATCAGGGAGAAAGGGGAAAATGAAGTTTGCTGCGTTCCTCACTCTGGCTGGGGAGCACAGGAGGTGGATGAACCTGGGCCTGCCCCCGGCTGGGGGACATGCACCCCTCCCTGTCTGTGGTTGCTGCAGCTGCAGCAGCCAGGAAGAGGCACTTCTCACCTGGCCCGAAGCTGCTGTGGAGAGAGAGGGCTGAGGCTGTCCTCTTTCCCCAGGGCAGCCTCCCTACTGAACCTCTCATCCCCACCCCCACCTCAGAGCAATGAGTCAAATGAAGCATGTACATATTCATTTTATTTTCCAAAAAAATTTTTTAAAAATAATAGAGTTAATGACCCATGCAACACTGGGCAAATCTTCTAGCTACAAATAAATATATCTGAATGTATTGGAGTTAGAACCTACAGAAATTTATTGCTCTTAGAAATGCAATTCTTTTGAAATGCTGGATAAATATCTAGTAAAATCTGTTTTGCCTTTGTTTTTCTGTTACCAAAACCAATTTTCATAGGGATAACCGTTTATGCGTTATACCCATGTGCCAAACCAAACATTATATGATACCAAACCTTCTAGAAGTATAGTTAACATGCTTTTTGTTTGCTGTAGACTCAAACTATAAACAAAGAACAATACTCACCCTTGTTTTCTGCAATTATCTATACTAGATGTAAGCAAGGCCTGAATCAATGCTTCCATTACAGCTAGCTGGAATGGGAAAGAAATCCTGTGTGTGGTTATGTAAATACAGTTCGCTCAGTTGGTTAGGCCTGCTAGATATTCAATTGCGAGAATGATATTTTGTCTGTTGTAACCAATTTGGCTGTTGTGGGGTCACAAACCATGTTAACCCTAAATGCAGGAATTGTAAGATATGACCACCAATGCTTGCAGTTATTGGGAATGCAGAAAAGCAGACCATGTTTAACTCAGTTCAAAGGAGAGAAACTGTCATTGTAAAGAATCTCAGATGGACAAGGCTTTCTCTTCAAAACTCTGTGAAGTCAACTAGGAGGAAGGGCAGAGCTCTGAACCAGCAGGCTGCATGCCCTCCCCTCCAGGCATGAGCTGTAAGACTGGTTCAACCTATTTCCCTCCTCCCCGCCCCTTCTAATGATAAAACTAAAATATACTCCATAAGGGGTCTCTTTATTATTTTAAAATGTTATTCCAGTAGATGCTGAATCTTTTGGCTGGACTGTGCTGTGGGCCAAGAGCTGAAATCACTGAGAAGCTGAAAACACAGAGTGCTGAAATCACTTAGTTTGCCCCAGAACCAAATCCATCAGAAGGCCAGCAGCAGTGGTCAGTGGGAACAGCAGCAGGTGGCTGATGGGAGCAGTGGTGCAGCTGGCAGGAGCAGTCAACAGGCGACCAACAGGAGCAGCACGTAGGTGGCATTGCCACATGCTCAACAAGTGGAGACATCATGGTGATGTACCTTGGACTCTAGGTCTGCACTGACTGGACAGAGCCGTGAGAGTGGGGTATTTGAAGTGAGGGGAGACCACACTTTATAAGTTGGGGTTTGGACTAAAGATCTTTAAGGAAAAGACTCTGCCCTGTGGACTCTGGTGATGGTACCTTCCTTACAAGTTTTCTTTGTTTATGTGTGTTCCTATAGGTTGATGCTAGATTACTGTTATTAAACAGACTGTTTCTATCTCTGACTCGGTGCTTGTGATAGGGGAAGAATTGCCTCGAAAGGCACTCAGTGGGTAGGTTGGCATTTTCCCAGTTTACTGGGTGGGGGCTCGAGCCAGTTCGATTACCTTGTTTGAAAGAACCTCCCTAGATACTGAACCCAGCCGTTCTGGCTGCTGACTCCTACTGGCAGGAGGGTTACATAATTAATTATGTAAAATATACACAAGTATAAACTGATAGTTTAATACAAGAGAATGGAAACAGAATAATTTTGCTCCAGCACCAGGATGTTAAATAATTCATAGATTCTTAGGCCAGAAAGTACATCTACGTTAATCTAATCTAACCTCTAACATAACTTCTTAGAACTCTGACCTTCCACCAAAACAATTCCCATTTGAATTTTACAAACCCTTCCAATCTTGATTTTAAAACTGCCAATAGCAGAAAATCCTGTACAAATGAAATGAAATATGTCATCTCTTCTAGAGCATATAATAGTTTCAAAATCCAAATGAGTAAGAAACCTGAAAGAACGGTGCTCTTTTGCAGAAATAATTAATAAAATATTTTTGTTGAGTTTTATTACACACTGTTTGCATTTCTTCATCTATCCATTCTACCATAAAGCCACAATCTTTAATTAAGGAAAAGAGGTTAAAAGAAAAGTTAATGCTATTTTCACACAATTAATTAAAAGTGTTCCTTCTTGGATTGAACGGCTTACTATATTTATAAAGGGGAATAATGATATTGAGATTTAAAGTTATCTGTCCTCAATTACTATAATTCTTTGCCACCTGATTGCACCTACTTAGCACATTAATCCAGATTCCTTCAGTCCACTTTAAAACATACAAGTGTGTATAGCACCATAATAAAAAAAATCGACAAACTAATTATGGGGAGGAAAGTGACTGAAAGTGATATCTGCTTCTTCTGCTAATGATTCTGCAGGTCTTTAGTGTCCTTACCTCAAGCTTTGTAACTATTAGTTCATTCTAACAATCTCAAGGGGTACGTCTATACGGAAGGGCTAAACTCGAAATTAGCTACACAACTTGAGTTACACTAATTGCATAGCGAAAGTCGAAATAGCTTATTTCGAATTTGGGCATGTCTACACAGCACTTATTTCAAAATAGAGCACTCTTCCTCCAACTTCCCTTAATCCTCATAAAATGAGGGTTATAAGAGTCAGAGTAAGAAGTCCTCTGGCTAGACGTTATTTCAGCATTAATTCGAAATAACTGCTTGTGTGTAGACATGCACTTTGTAATTTCGAAATAATGTCAGTTATTCCAAAATAACGGTGCTGTGTAGACGTACCCAGAAGCAGGGTTTGCCAAACTGAAGCACCTTTGCTATCAGGATCAGACATGAACAGGCCATAATTTCCTGTCAATCACCTAGAAGCCACAACAAATATCTTTGCTACTATTAGAACCCCGCAGGCTGTGAGACTGAAGCAAAGTCCATCTAAGTCTATGCAAAGACTCCAGTGGGCTTTGGCTTTCACCTTATGTCCGCACCCTATTAAACATCCAGGCCTTTAAAACATACTGCCACAAGTGAGAAAATAGATACAAAAATAAGCTGGAATTCAGAGGATGTATGCAACCAAAACCAAAGAGCAAGTGACAGAGTAGAAGGACATAAAGATTGCCAAAAGAAAAATAAAGAGGACAGAATATAAACGGATGCCAAGACAATAGCAGGAGAAACATTCTGTTATCTGAAGTGCCAAAAGATAAAGAAGGTTCAGATGCTGTATGTTTTATTGAACATTTTATCCCCAAATGATAATAAACCAGCTCTAAAATGTCCTTTGCAGCAGAAGCATTCCTATTCTACTATGCCATGCTAACTTAAGGCTGTTTATTTTATACAACTCGCTGCTTCTCTTGGGTAACACAGCTCCCCAGAGAGGAAATCTCAAAGAATAGCTCAATTATAAGTTAAGGGACTTGGAGGCAATGTATTGTTTTGATCAAGTTATGTCAAAGACAGAGTGCTCCAAAGGAGAAAAAATCTGACTCTGTACCTGAAAAGACTCCATGAATAACTCTGTTCAGATGTACTCTATGCTGAACCACAGACTCACCAATCCATAAGCTTCTCTACTATCTGTAATAACTAAAGGGTCTTATTACGTAGCTCACAAGTCACTACGGCTATGTCCACACTACTAAGTTATTTTGAAATAAGTTATTTCAAAATAATAATTCTTGAAATAACGATTTCAAAGTAAGCTTATTCCTCTTCACAAGCTGGAGTTATTATTTCAAAACAACAGGCTTGGTAGTGTGAATGCTCACTTTGTTATTTCGAAATAAGGGGAGTTATTCTGAAATAACTCCCCAGTGTAGACATGCCTGTACTTCTAAGCTTATTTTAGAATGTTCATGTTCTCTTAAGGACACACATATGAAAAAAGATAAGAAGTCTTCTCTATAGCCCAAAACTTTCAAAGCTGAATATTTATAGTTATGCTCCAAGTCCATATTTTAGAGACCAAAATAAAGTCATCTGATTTTACAAAGGTGCTGGGCATCTGCAGCTCCCAATTATGTTACTAGGGTTAGAGGAATCACAGCACCTCTGAAAAATCAAACCATTCTAATCTGCAATAAAATAGTGAGGGATCTCACAAACAGTGATAGAGGTTACGTCTTGACTGTAGTGCTTTTCTGGGATACCGGCAGTATCTCAGAAAAGCAATACTGTATCCAAGGAATGCATCCGCTTTTCCGAAATTTTTTTTTGGAAAAGTGGACGTGTTCTTTTGCCGTCCCTGCAAACTTTGTTTTACGAGGAAGAAGGGATGGCTTAAAAGAGTGGGTTTTTCTGAAATTTGGCGCCATGTAGATATGCCAAATTTCAGAAAAGCCTCTTTCAAAGGAAAAGCGGAAAAAGATACACAAATTGCAGTTCACAATTTGCGTATCTTTTTCCAACATTTCTTTGTAGTCTAAACACAGCCTTAGGGTACGTCTAGACTGCATGCCTTTTTCAACAGAGGCTTTTTCGACAGATACTGTTGACAAAGCCTCGAAAAAGAGCGTCTAGACTACAACCAGTTCTGTCGAAAAAGCAAGCCGCTTTTTCGAAAGAGAGTGTAGATGCTCTCTTTCGAAAAAGCACAGTCTGGATGCAATAGCGCCTTTTTTCGACAGAACTCTGTCAAAAAAAGGCTTTATTCCTCATAAAACGAGGTTTACCACCATCAACAAAACTGCTGCGTTCTGTCGACCTACTGTTGACAGAATGCGGCGATGGTGTAGATGCAGGTATAGTTTTGTCGACAAAAGTCCCCTTTTGTCGACAAAACCCTGTAGTTTAGACACACCCCTGGGCTATGTCTACACTGGCGGCTTCTTGTGCAAGAACATCTTGCACAAGGGTTCTTGTGCCAGAAGTCTTGCACAAGAAAACGTCCACACTGCCATGTGCGAGCTGTGCTTTTGCACTAGAGTGCCCATGACAGTGTGGAGGCTCTCTTGCGCAAGAAAGCTCTGATGGACATTTTAGCCATAGAGCTTTCTTGTGCAAGAAATCCCTGCCGAGCATCCACACTGCCCTCTTGCGCAAGAGCTCCTGCGCAAGAGGGCTTACACCTGTTAAAAAAGAGCGTAGCTCTTGCGCAAGAAGCCCTCTCTTACCATGCCGTACTGTAAATTTCCTTGCGCAAGAGCCGGCGGGTAGTGTGGACACTCTGCGGATTCTTGCGCAAGAATGGCCATACTTGCGCAAGAAGCCACGAGTGTAGACATAGCCCTAGAGTGGAACATAAGGACAGAAAAGGCACTGTAACCCTAAGCGGATGTTTATGAAATTGCATTTGGATTTTTAAAGAGTGTGGCGCTAGGATGTTACTTCCAGTCTCCTGGAAATGGGATTTCAAAGCCCTTTTGACCTGTGGGTGTTAATTCTGGTGTCCTAGCCAAACTGCATGTTGGACAATTGTAGTCTGCCTCTCCAAGTTCAAATCGTACACAATATTTCCATTCACTTCAAACTGTTGTGCATGATTGTTGAAAGATGTTAACAGATGCCATATTCTGCTTCAGAGATGTTGCACCCCTTCTTGTCTGTGGCTTCTTTACAAATTAGTTTGAGATGGAATTTGCTCTAGAACTTATTATTGTTATAAAGAACCCATCTGAACAGGCAGCAGCAATACTGATGGTAAGTCATCACTTCCCTGGGTCAGCTGGAAGTGGGGAATAAGGTCATGTTATGGGAAGAATCATGAAGTTTTCCTATTTGTTCTGCTTAATTTTCCTCTAGTCGGCTGGGTTCTCCAGCTAACGGATCTAAACAGTAGTTCTTATTCTCTCTGATGTCCCGGACATAACAGCATTCTGGAGTGCTATTCTGCACAACCTAAGAAATGTTTTCACCTTGAGCTTCTGGCATTTTTTACACATGTTCAGTTTAAAAAACAGACTTGAGCAGCACCTCCAATTAAAATGTTCCAGTGTAAAGTTTCCTACCAAGAGGGGAAGAGAAAGGTCAGGCACCAGTATGAAAGTTTGCTGCCTTCCCAACAAGGTCATCTCGCAATGCCCTCTCCAACACTACATACCTTTTTACACATCACTTCTGCACCCTTTTATCATTGCAAAGGGCTACACATCACATATCACCAAGAGTTCTGTGAACTGGAGCCCTGCCACAAAGAGCTCTAGTAATGTCAAGCCATTTACATCCAGCTGTAGTGTATCACGCACGCACTTAGGAAAGTTAGCCTGTGGATACACAAAGTCTCACCATTAAGTTTCCTGTTCAGTTGGCTAGCCTATGATGTCAAGAGTGGGAGCAAGAACATAAGAACATAAGAACGGCCGTACCAGGTCAGACCAAAGGTCCATCTAGCCCAGTATCCTGTCTGCCGACAGTGGCCAGCACCAGGTGCCCCAGAGGGGGTGGACCGAAGACAATGACCAAGCGATTTGTCTCCTGCCATCCTCTCCAGCCTCTGTCAAACAGAGGCCAAGGACACCATTTTATCCCCTGGCTAATAGCCTTTTATGGACCTAACCTCCATGAAATTATCTAGCTTCTCTTTAAACTCTGTTATATTCCTAGCCTTCACAGCCTCCTCTGGCAAAGAGTTCCACATGCTGACTACACGCTGTGGAGAAGCAAATGCACTTGTCCCTGTTAATCACAAAATAGGGTAATATTCATTAGTACCCAGATTAATTTAATGGGCATTTGACCAAATATCCAGATAACATCCCTGCTTTCAAAAGAGTCCCTAGCTGTATTAGGATGGGATTAATGAGTCTAATACTGGTATTGCTGACACTCACACAACCCAACAAATTAAACAGGGTTTCACAGATGTGATTACAGGAGAATGTGGCTTCATATAGAACCTGATTCAACCCCCATTAAAGTAAACAGGAATCTTGGAAATTGGATCAGGCCCAGATGGAAGATTGAGCAAATGATTGTACAAGTAGGCTGAAAGGCATTTAATATATCAACGGAGGAGTGTTCTCACTCTCCCCAAGGAGAAATATCATTATTTAAATAAATTTAAGTGCTAGTGAATTCAAGCTGATACAAAGGGAAAAACAGGACCCAGCAGCAAATCTTTCATCTCAGCAAAGAAGGAACACTTTTTCAAAATCTTTTTTAAATGTTAATTTATTCCTATGCTCATCCCGGAAAACATACACAGATAGTGATTCAAACACATTTAATTCCATAATGAACAAACAACCATCTATTAAAGCTCACTCAGATTAAGACAATATACAAAACAGGAAGCACAACATATAAAAGGACATCTGTTATTCTCATAGCTAATGTGAGTCACATGTCAGAGACTATACTAGACATTAATCACAATAGGCTACATACATAAAGATTGTCATTTTAAAGATCAAAATACAGGTTGAATCTCTGTAGTCCAGCACCCTCAGCACCTTACCAGTGCCACACCAGAGAATTTGCCAGACCATATTGTCTAGCAGCATTACTAATATTTCCACTACTTACTGGGCTCTTAGAATCATAAAAAAACAGGACTATGTAGCACTTTAAAGACTAACAAGATGGTTTATTAGGTGATGAGCTTTCGTGGACCAGACCCACTTCCTCAGATCAAATTGTGGAAGAAAATAGGCATGACCATATATATCAAAGGGATACAATCAAAAAAAAGTGAACACATATAGAAAGGACGAATCAAATTTCAGAACAGAGGGGGGATAAGGAGGGGGGGAGGTAAATGTCTGTGAGCTAATGATATTAGAGGTGATAATTGGGGAAGCTATCTTTGTAATGGGTAAGGTAAGGTAATTAGGGTCTTTGTTAAGACCCCGGCGTAAAGTGTCAAATTTAAGCATGAATGACAGTTCAGAGGTTTCTCTCTCTCAAGCCTGGTGTGAAAATGTCTTTGAAGCAGTATGCAGGTAATCAAGTCATTGAGACAATGCCCTTTCTGGTTGAAATGGCAAGAAACTGTTTTTTCTTTGTGATACTGTCTGATATCCGCTTTGTGTGCATTGATTCTTTGGCGAGCGCCTGAGACGCTTTGTCCAATGTACATAGCAGATGGACACTGTCGGCACATGATGATATAGATTATATTTCTGGATGAGCAGGAATATGTGTTCTTGATCTTATAACTGAATTGGTTAGTCCAATAATGGTGTCAGCAGAGTAAATATGTGGACAAAGCTGGCAACGGGTTTGTTGCAAGGAAAAGTCCCAGGGTTGGTATTAGTGTGGTATGTCCTGTGGTTGTTGGTAAGAATCATCCTGAGGTTAGGTGGTTGTCTGTAGGAGACTATGGGTCTGTCTCCCAGAGCCTCTTGGAGTGTAGTATCCTGTTCTAGTATAGGTTGTAGTTTATTGATAATATGTTGGACGGGTTTAAGTTGGGGCTATAGGTGATGACAAGTGGTGTTCTATTGTTGGTTTTCTTGGGTCTGTCTTGAAGTAGATGGTTTCTGGGTATTCGTCTGGCTCTTTCAATTTGTGTTTTTATTTCTCCAGGTGGGTAATTAAGGTTTATAAATGCTTGGTAGAGATCCTGAAGTTTCTGGTCTCTGTCGGTGGGATTAGAGCAGATGCGGTTGTATCAAGGGCTTGGCTATAGATGATGGATCGTATGGTGTGTTCTGGATGGGAGCTGGAGGCATGAAGGTAACTGTATGAGTCAGTGGGTTTTCTGTAGAGAGTGGTGTCTAATTTACCATTGGTGATTTGTACTGTGGTATCCAGGAAATGGATCTCTCGTGTAGAATGGTCCAGGCTGAGATTGATGGTGTAGGTTGTTAAAATCTCTGTGGAATGTCTCCAGTGTTTCTTGGCCGTGAGTCCAGATCATAAAGATGTCATTGATGTAGCGTAAGTATAGAAGGGGTAAAAGGGGACGGGATCTGAGGAAACGTTGTTCTAAGTCAGCCATAAAGATGTTAGCGTACTGTGGGGCCATGCGGGTACCCATGGCTGTGCCACTGATCTGGAGGTATAAGTTGTCCTCAAAACGGAAATAATTGTGGGTGAGAACAAAGTTACAGTGGCATCCTCTGGGATAGTGTTTCTAATTGCTTGTAATCCGTCTTCATGTGGGATGTTGGTGTATAGAGCTTCTACATCCATGGTAGCAAGGATGGTGTTATCAGGGAGGTTATCGATGTTTTGTAGTTTTCTCAGGAAGTCAGTATCTCGGAGATAGCTGGGAATGTTGGTTGCGTAGGGTTTGAGAAGAGAGTCTACATAGCTGGATAATCCAGTAGTGAGTGTGCCGATACCTGAGATAATGGGACATCCGGGGTGTCCCGGTTTATGGATTTTGGGAAGCAGATAGAACAATCCTGGTCGGGGTTCAGAAGGTGTTTCTGTGTGGATTTGGTCCCGAGTAGATGTAGGGAGGTCTTTAAGGAGACAGTGTAGTTTCTTTTGGTATTCTGAGGTGGGATCAGAGGAGAGAGGTTTGTAAAATGTGGTGTTGGAGAGTTGTCTGGTTGTCTCCTGGTTATAGTCGGACTTATTCATAATGACCACAGCACCCCCTTTGTCAGCTGGTTTGATTATAATGTCCGGGTTGCTTTTGAGACTCTGGATAGCATAGAGTTCAGCGCTGAGATTGTGTGTCGCTTGTTGTCGTTGTGAATAATGTCAGTATGTGCATTGTTGTGGAAGCTTTGTATATAGAAATCCAGATTGTAATTCCGACCATCAGGGGGAGTCCATATGGAATTATTTTTCCTTTGGTGTTGATAGGGGGGATCTGGTTGGTCAGACTGATGTTCATTGATAGTTTGGAAATATTCTCGTAGGCGCAGGCGGCGAAAGAAAGCCTCAAGGTCACCACAAAATTGAATCCAGTTTGTGGGGGAGGTGGGGCAGAAAGAGAGACCCCGGGATAAGACAGACTCTTCTGCTGGGTTGAGTTTGTAGAATCATAGAATCTCTAGGGCTGGAAGAGACCTCAGGAGGTCATCAAGTCCAGCCCCCAGCTCAAAGCAGGACCAATCCCAACTAAATCAACCCAGCCAGGGCTTTGTCAAGCCGAGATTTAAAAACCTCTAGGGATGGAGATTCCACCACCTCCCTAGGTAACCCATTCCAGTACTTAACCACCCGCCTAGTGAAATAGTTTTTCCTAATATCCAACCTAGATCTCCCCCACTACAACTTGAGACCATTGCTCCTTCTTCTGCTATCTATCACTACTGAGAACAGTCTCTCTCCATCCTCTTTGGAACCTCCCTTCAGGAAGTTGAAGGCTGCTCCCTTCAAATCCCCCCTCACTCTTCTCTTTTGCAGATAAGCCCAAATCCCTCAGCCTCTCCTCAGAGGTCAATTGCTCCAGCCCTCTAATCATTTTGGTTGCCCTCCACTGGACCCTCTCCAATAAATCCATATCCTTTCTGTAGTGTGGGCCTCAGAAATGGACGCAATACTCCAGATGTGGCCTCACCAGTGCTGAATAAAGGGAAACAATCACTTCTCTAGATCTCTGGCAATGCTCCTACTAATGTGCGGCGTGCATGCCATAAGACTGCAAAGTTGACTCATCAGCTTCTCATCCTGTAATCCCCAGGTCCTTTTCTGTAGAACTGCTACCTAGCCATTCGGTCCCCAGCCTGTAACAATGCTTGAAGGATTTTCGTCCCAAGTGCAGGACTCGGCTTGCCACTTCTTTTGGCCCAATCTTCCTAATCTGTCTAAGGTCACTCTGGACTCTATCCCTGTCCTCCAGCGTATCTACCTCTCCCGCTAGCTTAGTGTCATCCGCAAAGTCATGTTAGAAAACATTTAGAGAAAATTAGAGCTAAATAACAGCGCAGAACAGAGAGCGCCAGGACTGGTGGCTGCAAATGGGAAACTTACCTTTATGTGACTGCAGGAAACTTGACCATGCCCAGGATAGGTGGACATTTGGCTAACTAAAATCATGCTGGACCACAGATGTTGCCAGACCAGACAATGCCTGAATAGAGAGATTCAACTTGTGTAATTGATAGTAGTAGCAATAAGCTCACAATAGCATTGCAAGTGTCCCCCACTTAGCTCTGGTCTACACTAGAGAGTTATTTCAAAATAACTCCCCTTATTTTGAAATAATAAGCGGAGCAGCCACAGTTACAAGCTTGCTATTTCAAAATAACAGGCTAGTTATTTCGAAATAATAACCCCTACTTTCCACAATGAATAACACTTATTTCAAAATAGTTAATTAGAAATAGGGTGAGTGTGGATGCTACACTGCTGCTATTTCAAAATAACTACTCCCTAGAGTCATTCAAAGTAATTATTCCCCAGTGCTTCCTGGGGCTTTGAGTCAAGGTAGCGCATCCACATTGAGAAAGCCTGCCTTGGACTAATTGCAAGGCTTCTCTGTAGTGTGGACACGCTATTTTGAAATAGTTATTTCGGGAGTGATTATTTCAAAATAAGTTATTTTGAAATAATTCCCTAATGTAGACATGCCCTCTAGTGACTTTGCCTGGCCAACAAGTGCTATTAAAACCACAGCAGCCTCCATCACTATCTGACATCTGAGCTAGTTGGTGGTATGTGTTTTGTTCCTATGGACATTTTTTACTAAAACAAAAAAATGTTTTGTTTGCATCAAAGATTTTCCTCAAAACATTTTAGGCTTTCATTGAAAAAAAGAAGAAAAAGCTTATTTGCTTTTGGCAACTGAAGCCTGAAAAATTTTACACCAAAACTGAAATATTTAGTATTTGGGGCCAAAAGTAGTAGTAGTAACATTCTATACATGATTGATTTACGCTTATCTTTTTCCTATTACCTCCAATTATTTATTTCATTGAAAGACAAGAGCTTCCACACCAGAAGAATTAACCTTTTAGTCTCCACAGGTCTTAAGAAAATCCACATATTATGCTTATAAGCAGGGCTTGACAAATCAGTGAATCTACTCGCCCGTGGCGAGTAGATTTCAGCTGGTCACCATGTTCACCGGCGGCGCACACATGCACAATGCGGGTCTGGTGCATGCGCAGTGGGGGCTGGCGAGTAGATTTCAAGCCCTGCTTATAAGATAAAATAAGCCACACTCTATTATCAGGTCTAGTCAACTGAAATTCCAGTATGAAATACTAGAAGATTAACCTGGCATTACTCAGGTCCAAAACTCAAATAAATTTTCATTTGCTTCATTTAAATCATTGTTCTGGGGTGGGGCTAGAGATGAGGGGATCAGTCCTCTCTCACCACAGTAGCATTGAGCCAGGTGAGAAGTGGCTGTCCATGGCTACTGCAGCTGCAGTGGGCACAGCTGGAGGAGGAGTGGATGTCTTCCAATGGGGGGTCAGACAGACACACAAACAGACACAGACAGTGTCTCTGAAATATATGGTAGATAGCTGTCCCTTATTATACTCCTGCTCCCTGCTGGCCCATTGGGGTTTTCAGAACTTCAAAAGAAATTATGATTTTTCTTTGTTTTAAAATGTATTATTTAAGTGTATTCATTAATAGTTAAATATTTTTTTAATTTAATACAATATCATTTCAAATTCACCTTTAACACAAGAAGAAGGAACAAAAAAAAATCAAAGCCAGTCAAAGGCATGAACAGATTTTCAGAAGATTACTTATCAAGTCCATGTTCCATGAGTTTTCAAACAATGAATAACAACATTGCAGGAGGGGGAGATTTTTTATATCCACAGCATAATACCATGCCTGGCTCTGGCATGTGGTTCACCAATTTGTTAGGCTTTTTGCTGGAAAGCAGATAAATGGAGGCCTTTCTGAAAACATAGCATAACTAACAGACCAGTCACTCTGAATGGCTATGTCAAGTAAACATGACCTTGTGCCCTCCAGACTTAAGCTTTCTTGCTGAAGCATTCAGTCTTGCAATAAGAGCATTAGAACAGCCATATTGGGTCAGACCAATGGTCCATCGAACACAGTGTCCTGTCTTCCAACGGGGTTATATCAGGTGCTTCAGAGGGAATGAACAGAACAGATAATCATCAACTGATCCATCCCCTGTGCCCAGTTCCCATTCTCTGCTATGAGAAACACTTCAGAGCATAGTAATAGAGATGTAGCCGTGTTAGTCTAGTCTAGCTGAAACAAAAAACAGGACTATGTAGCACTTTAAAGACTAACAAGATGGTTTATTAGGTGATGAGCTTTTGTGGGCCAGACTCACTTCCTCAGATCATGTATACAATCTGGTATATATGGTCATGACAATTTTCTTTCACAATTTGATCTGAGGAAGTGGGTCTGGCCCACGAAAGCTCACCACCTAATGTTAGTCTTTAAAGTGCTACATAGTCCTGTTTTTTGTTTCACTTCAGAGCATAGTTTTGGTTCTGTGACTATCCTGGCTAGTATTCATTAAAGGGCCTATCCTCCATGAATCATAGAATCATAGGGCTGGAAGAGACGTCAGGAGGTCACCGAGTCCAGCCCCTTACCCAAAGCAGGACCAATTTCAACTAAATCATCCCAGCCAGGGCTTTGTCAAGATGGGACTTAAAAACCTCTAAGGATGGAGATTCCACTACCTATCTAGGTAACTCATACCAGGGCTTCACCACTCTCTTAGTAAAATAGTTTTTTCCTAATATCCAATCTAGATGTCTCCCACTGCAACCTGAGACCATTGCTCCTTGTTCTGCTTCTCATTCTGCCATCTATTACTACTGAAATTAGCTTCTCTCCATTCTCTTTGAAACCTCCCTTGACAAATAAGTGCGGTTCCACAGGGGTCTGTTTTGGGACCGGTTCTGTTCAATATCTTCATCAACTATTTAGATATTGGCATACAGAGTACAATTATTAAGTTTGCAGATGATACCAAGCTGAGAGGGGTTGCAAGTGCTTTGGAGGATAGGATCATAATTCAAAATGATCTGAACAAACTAGAGAAATGGTCTGAGGTAAATAGGATGAAGTTTAATAAGGATAAATGCAAAGTGCTCCACTTAGGAAGGAACAATCAGTTTCACACATACAGAATGGGAAGTTTGGGCACCAGCACTATTGGCCTGGGCAACTAGTTGTGGGATTCCTCGATTATCCCCATTATCAGCATTTGCCTTACTTCCTCTTTTATTTCCTCCCTTTTGGCTGCTGGTACCTGGTAGTGCCTCTTTGGGTACATCTAGATTACATGCCTCTGCCAACAGAGGCATGGAAAATAGGCTACCTGACATAGTCAATGAAGCAGGGATTTAAATATCCCCGGTTTCATTAACATAAAAATGGCCGCCATGCTGTGCCGGCTCAGCTGATCGTCGGCTCAGCGCGTGAGTCAAGACGCAGATCGGTCGACAGGGAACACCTTTGTCGACCGCTCCTGTAAACCTCGTTTCACGAGGCATAAGGGAGTGGTCGACAAGGGCGTTCCCTGTCGACCAATCCACGTCTTGACTCACACACTGTGCCGACGATCAGCCGAGCCGGCACAGCGCGGCGGCCATTTTTTTTAATGAAACTGGGGATATTTAAATCCCTGCTTCATTGACTATGTCGGGTAACCTATTTTACATGCCTTTGTCGGCTTGGTGATATGTCTTGGTCGTATGACCCAGTTTTGTTGAGAACAAGTCTTGCTTCTGAAAGATCATCTTGGATACCTCTTCCTTCTGGTCTGTCATTAGGACAGGTGATACCCTCACCTATTGGTCAGATGTGTGGTGTTATTGATTTATTTATTGCCATTACTTTACAAAGAGTAAGACTACTAAGAGCTTTGGGTAAACAACCACAGGCAACAACACTACTGAAGAAAAGGAACATCAAATGTAATCGTGCTCTTCTGAGATATCTGGCTGCTTATCTAGGGGTTGAATCACTTCATACAAGGCTCCCAAAACTTACAGTTTCACAACTTGTCTACATGATGCATTAGTTGACATTACAGGGGTCTAAATTCCTGTGCTCACTACTGCGTTACACACTAACTGGCCTGTGTGGAGTCTGTTGGTGTGTGTTAAAAGTTCCCTACTATGCATGAATGTTATTTCAAACAGTAAGGCATCCCTCTACATACAGAGAAGGGCTATTCTTAGGAGAAAGAGGTTATATCTTTGCACTTGATTGTTGCTATGTCAAAAATAAGGGATGGTTTTCTGCTAGATTATATGAATTACTTAGTCTCTTCTCTATTTCACATGCAGAATGTAACATATTTTCTCCAGCCCTCATGAGTCTCTGTGTTATCTCCCTGTTCTGAGAGCAAGATGTGCATCATCAGGCCTGATATTTCTCATAGTATTATGAATCTTAAATTGCACATCTCTTTGGAAATTGCAGATACTGCAAAACCTGTATCAATTTCCATTCTTGTATTTCCATTATTTGTATTTGCTTTAACCCAACGCTGAATATTGGAAACCTTCTGAGGCCACATTAAAAATAGTTCTGCAAAGTGGTATCAATCACGAGCCATTTCACCATGAATGGGCACAGATGCGATATAGCTTTTCCTACATAGGCACTTAGGCAAAAAAGACTTTATTCTTTTCTCTGCTATGGCACACAACAGCTTGCTCCTACCACGGCTCCTGCATATCATCTTATTGGAAAGAAAACAAAAAACCAACATAATTTGTTCATATGAGTTCAGAAAAGAATTAGATACATTCATGGAGAATAGGCCAGATGGTCAGGACACCGCTCCATGCTTTGGCTGTGCCTAAACCTCTGACAACCAGAAGCTGGAACTAGACAACAGGGAATAGAGGCCTCAATAAACTGCCCTGCTCTGTTCATCGGAAGGATCTGGCCCCAACCACTGTTGGAAGACAGGATATTGAGCTGGATGAGTCACTGGTCTCACTCAGTATGGCAATGACAGGCAACCTGTGTCCTGCAGACCCTCTGTCTGCCCCCTAGCCCACCTGCCTCTCAAGCACGGGGGCACTGGAGCCCCACATTTCCAACTCCTCCCCCTCTCTCCCAACACTTTTGGAGCACCACAAATTGATTGATTCACGATCCGTCCCCGTCTTCTCTCTCCCCCAGAGCCGGAATGCTGTAAATCAGCTGTGAGCAGGTACAGAGCTTTACTTTGGGGGGATATATAACATAAAGAAGAATCCATTTCAAAGGGTCGCAGAACAAGAAGAGCGCCCCGGTGATATTCACTTAAAAGACAAAAGAACAAAGTATTCTGGAATTTATGGGAGATCTTGACCCATGGGGTTGGTCAAGCATCTTGCTGGAAGGTAGATTGGTAAGAAAACAATATTGCAGAATGACTGCTGCTTGTTTTGTTGTCTTCTCTCCGTAAAGTATTGTAATGTGAATGTTAACTCCAGTTAATGGGTCAAGCCACTGGGAATTACATCTTTAAAGGAACAAATGAACTTTCATATCCCTTTGAATGATCCAGGAGAGGGTTCAAAATCGCAGAACACGTGGTTTTAAATAAAAGCAATCCTGGGGGTACTGAGGCTACCTTGCCAGGTGAAACCAAGAATATAGGGTGGCTCTGGTGTAACAAGCAAGCTGATGCAGTCAGAAGGGTGAACCCTGCAGCACCAACACTCAGTGCATGTTTGTATGCTGGCTGAAAGCACCCAGTCAAGAGAGCAACAACAGCAGAGCATTTTGGGACAGTCGGGATTACAGGACAGGCAGGGTCACAACCCCTCACTGTTCTGGATGCACTGAGAGGTCTCTCTGCTTTTGTTATGCAGAAACTCCTCCAAAGAGAAATTTATGAAGGTGACCATGCTATGGCTGACTGTTGGAATTCACTCCCTGATCATATAAAAGAAAGATATGTCATTGCTCTTTGCATGATCTTCACAGCTCACATCTGTTTGATCGGTCAGAGCTTATGGATGAATGTACTCCCAAATCATGGTGCATTTCTATTATGTCATGTGAACAGGTGAGGCTGTCGGATCAGCCTGCTCAGGGAGAGGGTTTATGTTAGCTGCAGGTGGTAATGGAGGAGGAGAGTCAGGAGCAGGTGATTCTTGACACGGTAGCTCACCAGCAGTGGGAAGGATGGGCAACTCAACTGGAGATGTGTCTTGGGGGCAGGCATAACCTGTCAATAACTGATCTACATGCCGCTGCCAGATGAGATCCTTCACAGTCTGGACAGTATAGGAAACAGGTCCTGTTTAAGCAATAATAGTGGCAGGGACCCATTTAGCTCCAGGAGCATAGTTCCGAGCCAAAACTGGCTGTCCAGGACTAAAGGTTCGATCTTTTGCTCTGGATGCACACCTGATGACTTTACCTTGCTGCTGATGTTGCACAATTTGTCGAGGTTCTAAAGGTTTCAGCAAATCAAAGCAAGTGCAAATACAGACTTCTGGCCATTTGGAATTAGCATCTACCACCACCACCAATAACACGCTACCTTCAAATGGGCCAGCAAAATCAACATGAATACGTTGCCATGGTTTTTCAGGCCAGTCCCCATGGGTGTAGAGGTGCCAATTGAGGTGCATTCCTCACACCCTGGCAAGAAATACAAGCTCTTGCCTTCTCTTCAATGTCACTGTCCAAGCCAGGCCACCACAAATAGCTTTGTGCAATTTCTTTCATGTGCACCATTCCACAGTGACCTGAATACAGCTGCTCTAACATCTGTTTTCTCAGTATTTTTGGAATAATGATATGCATTCCCCACAACAAGCACCCTGAATGGGTTGATAACTCTGTTCTCCTGGACATGTAGGGGACAAGGTCAGGTGAGACCTGAGAGTTCCGTAGAGATGTTCCATGCATCACTAGATCCATAACTTGGGACAGTACTGGGTCAACATGAGTTGCTCTCTTAACTTGCGCAGCAGTGATGGGCGTGTTCTTTACCAATTCAAAGTAAAAGATTTCCTTCTGGCCACTATCTTGATGTTTCACTGGCAAAGGCAGTCTAGACAGACCATCTTATGCAGAGTGGATTTCCGATATCTGATCTCATATGTGTGTCCTGAAAGCCACAATGCCCATCGTTGCATACGACTAGCTGCCAATGGTATGTGGACCAAAAATTGCCGTCAGAGGTTGATGGTCAGTGAGAAGTGTAAACTTCCATTCAAACAGGTACTGGTGAAATTTCCGTAGCCCGAAAACGATTCCCAATGCTTCACGCTCAATTTGTGCATAGTTAGTTTCAGCCTTGCTTAAGGTGCATGAAGCAAAAGCAATTGGCTTCTCCTCTCCTGAAGGCAAAATGTGTGACAAGATCGCTCCCACTCCATATGGGGAGGCATCACAAGCCAACTGTAAAAGTAAGGATGGATCAAAATGTGTCAGGACCTCTGCATTTAGCAATGCACACTTAGCCTTGTTAAATGCAACATCACAGGCGTCAGTCCACTTTCAGAGCTTGTTCTAGCCAAGGAGCTCACGAAGAGGTTTTAATAGTATGGCTAGCTGTGAAATAAACCTTCCATAATAGTTCAATAGTCCTAGAAATGAGCGAAGTTGACTAACATTTTGAGGGGATGGAGCCTCCATGATAGTCTTAACTTTTGAAGGGGACTTATAAAGGCCAGTAGCATCAATGATGTGTCCCAAATATTCAACAGAGGGCTGAAAGAATGCACACTTATCTTTGCAGACTCATAGGCCATACTCTTCCAGTCTTTGTAGGGTAGCCTCTAAGTTCTTAAGGTGATCCTCCTCGTTCCTGCCTGTGACCAAGATGTCATCAAAATAGCACTGGACTCCTGGCAAGCCACACAAGATCTGGTCCATAGCTCCCTGGAACAAAGCTAGGGCAGAAGTTATTCCAAAGGGTAAGCGACAGTAACGATAAAGCCCTTTATGTGTCACAATAGTCACCAGCTCTTGGGAGTCCTCATAAACTTGCATCTGTAAATATGCTTGACTCAGATCAATCTTGCTGAACTTTTGTCCCCCAGCCAGGCCCACAAAGATGTCATCGATGAGGGGAAGGGGGTATTGCTCGGCACACAACACTGGGTTAAACAGTGACCTTAAAATCCCCACAAATCCAAATAGAACTGTCTTTCTTCAATACTGGAACTATTGGAGTTGCCCATGGACTATGGGTAACTGGCATTAGGACTCCATTTTTGACTAGGTGCTCCAGGTCCACTTCAACTTTTGGCCTGATGGCATATGGCACAGTTCTGGCCTTCAGATATTTTGGTTGGCTGCCAGGTTTAATGTTCAGTTTCACAGTGATTCCCCTCATACTTTCCAGATCCTCTCCAAAAACAGCAGCATGTTTCTTTAATACATCAGTCAGACCTGTTTCTTCTTTAGTCATCTGGTGTACTTCTGCCCAGTCCAGCGGGATCTTCCTAAGCCATGATCTCTCCATTAAGGCTGGGTAATGACCTTTCACCACAAACAGTGGTAATTCAGCTGTCTGTCCATTTAGTTCCACCTTAACATTAGTAGTGCCCAATAGGGGTACTGCTTCTCCCATATATATCTTCAGAACAATCTTTGTTGCCTTAAGTAGAAGACGCTTCAGCTTTTCCTTATACACCGTGTCTGAGACCAATGAAACTGCTGCACCAGTGTCCACTTCCATGCGTACAGGTTTTCCATCCAACAGTGGGGTTACCCAGTATTCATGGGAGCCCCCTTCCAAAGACAAAACATAGCATGGCACTTCTTCTTCAGACAGGGCGTCACCTTGATCATCAGGCATCTGCTTGATGGTATGCAGATTTTCCTTTTTGTTCTGCCAGACCACAGGCTTCTTTTTCTTTTGTTGGCAGGCACGCTCAATGTGTCCTTTTTTCCCACACTGTCGACACACTAGGTTCTTACACCAGCATTCTGATGCATGGTGACCTGGCTTACCACAGCGGTAACATTCCTGGCTTCCCACTGTTTCATGGGTAGGCTCTTGGGACACTTTATGCACCCTAGGGGGTGCACTAAGGTATTGTGCCTCCTGTGTGGCCAGTTCCATGGAGACTGCAATATCAATGGCCTTCTGTAGGGTGAGCTGAGTTTCTGTTAACAGACGCCTCCGTATAGCTTCACTGTGCAGGCCACACACTAACCTGTCACGTATGGCATCATTTAACATCTCCTTAAATTCACAGTGTTCAGCAAGCTTTTTCAAATTTGCTACAGATTGTACAATTGTTTCACTTTCTTTTTGGTCTCTGTTATGGAACCTATACCTTTCTGCAATTACCAATGGTTTTGGAGCATAATGTGACCCCAGGATTTCCACAATGTTACTGTAAGATTTGGTCTCTGGCTTAACAGGGAGCAGCAGACTGCGTAGCAGAGAGTACCGTAAATTAGCGTATATAACCCGCGCACGAGTATTACCCGCACCTGTGTATTACCCGCGGTTTTTCCTGATTGAGTAAAAAACGTCTTACATACCCCGCGCAGGTGTATAGCCCATGGGAGGTGAACCGCGGGTACTGTTAATGAAAGATAACAAGGGTAATTAACTCAGGCATCAAGGTCTGAGCCTGTCGCGCAGAAGCATTTGAGCTCCCATACACAACTGCCAAAGCACAGAGTAGATGGCTGCAGCCCAACAGGGCAGACAGGCAGGCTCCCCCAGGGTGAGCTGTCTGTCCCAGGCTGCATGGGAAGGGAAGATGACTGGGCTTACCCCTCGCACCGTCTCCAACCCTCCCCAGCTGCCTTCCGCCCATGCTGTGCACTCCCCTGGGGTGAGCTGTCTGCCCCAGGCAGCCAGAGCCAGGAGCTGAGCAAAGGAGCTGTGTCCTTAAACAGAGCACCCCACCTCTCACGGAGAGCCAGCCACGTTCGGACAGACGCAACAGAGGGAAGAAAGGTTGCTGGGTATTCCCACAGCAAGGGAATCTCCTCTCCCTCCCCACAGCTGATTACGTCTTCTCTGAATTCTCATCCCCCTCTGCTCTGCCTGCTTGGTCCCACCCTGTGACAGCTGCTCAGGCTACGACAGCGATTCTGATTCCGCACCTCAACAGGCACTGAAGTAAAAAAAAAACCTGTATTACATGTGGATGAGCATAGCCCGCGGGGAGGGGTTGTTAAACTTTGCATAACCCACGGGTTATCTACGCTAAAACACGGTAGGTCTTAGCCCCTACAACACTTAAAAATATTGGCACCTTCTTCTCTTCTTTAATATCATTCACAACAAAAAGTTCAAAACGCTCAGTATATGTATGCCATTGCTCTATAGTCTTCTCAAAAGGTCCCAGTGGCCCTGTAAGTGTAGCCATGGCTGCTGCACTCCTCCCCCTCCCCCCCCCGCCATACACACTTTTTTTTTTTTAGCCTCTGAGCTCCACTGATCTTAGTTTCAGTTTGCACAGTGTAGCAGTCAGTTCTTACCCCCACCTTCCAGAACAGCCAAAAAAAAAAATTTGTTTTCTTACATTGACTTCTACTTCTTTTGTTGCTGGAAGCAGAACAGGTATCCCATCCTCGTTGCCGCTTATTATGTCGTGTGGTGTTTCACAGTATAGGAAGAAATCAGTGGAAATACAGAGAGCTTGAGTAGTTGCAAGTGTCCATTTTATTGCATAGCACAGAACTAAATAGAACAAGTCCAAAGCAGCTGGGCTGACCCCAGTGACCTAACTCAGTTACTATAACAACAAGATCTATATCTACAACCCAATACACAACAGTCTCACCTTGTGTGTTCTTGTTAGGAAGCCTTGTGTGAAATTCTGGCCCCAGTCAGTTATAAAATTCTCATGAACTTCAATTGGAGGAAATGTGGGTTTCACCCGTAGTTTTATGTAAACTGTAAACCAGGGGTGGGGAACCTTTTTTGGGTTGGGAACCGCTGACCCACAGAACAATCAGTCAGGGGCCGCACACAGGTGAGAAGCAAAAAAAAAAAAAGGAAAAAAGAGTGACCTCTGACTGAGGAGAGAGACTCCCCCCCACCCCATTCCCCTCACACACGGGGGCACAGCTGAGTAGATTTTGTGTGCTCCAGCCCTGTGGTGGGACAGACGAGGAGCTGAAGCGCCGCTGTGGGCTCCCCAATACTGGGGGGGAGGGCTGAACCTTGGGGACTGGATCCAGGCAAGCTGGGGGCCACATCCAACACCTGGGTGTGAGGTTCCCCACCCCTGCTGCAAGCAATAGTCAAAGAGCAAACAGGATAATATTAGGCATGAGTATGCTGTGCCACAGTTTCTTCTTCACATCTGACTATGAGTTATAATTTTAGCATACTACACATAAGGTATGCATAGTTTAACCATTACAACCCTGTAGCTTTATAAGAACTGTGACTCACCTGGTAGGATAAATGAATTAACTTTACTATTTCCATAGGACTAATATGCAGGAATATATGCATAGGTATATCAGTAAGACAGGATAAAGAAACAGAACAATTCGGGAAATTATGGGACAATGTATTGGAATAAGACACGAGATAGGAAAAGTAGGAAAAGTTAAGATTTTGTGCTAGCAAGTAAGTATTGGTTCTGTGCTTGCACTAAAGAGTAGGAACTTTTCTGTTTAAATAAGATTGGCTGAAATCAACAGTCCTATCGTAAATCCCACTCAGAATTCAGTTTTGTTCTGATAACAGGTGTAGGTTTGGAGCCATTTCTGAACTTCCCCGGGGTCAGTCATGTCCAGATCTAGGATTTAGTTTAACCCACTACAGAAAGGAGCAGACACAGGAGGTCAGAGTTCATAGTGAAATACGCCACTGTCCAAGGAATATCTTACTTACCCTGCACCAATGATCAGAGGCACTTATTGGGACCCAAAGAGAAGACCTTCTACATGGAGGAATTCAGGTATGCCTGTGGAAGGAAATTGAAGGAAAACACGAGCAATAAATATGACTTGGAGTAGCACAGAAGGAGAAAATTATGCTGGCTTTGTTGTTTGCTAGTTCACTATTTCAACTTTATGCTTCTGGTGTAATTCCTTTTATCTCTCTCAGTCACTGTAGTTTTGGGCAGAGAATGTTACTAGGTGGCAGTTAATTAGTTTTTATAAGAGATGCTTTTCCTTCTTCAGGAGCTCCAGACTTTGCAAACCTCTGACTAATTTGGGGTTTCTGTGACCCCATATAAGCATTGTGGGTCCCTCTGAGTTCAGTGAGGAGCTGTATTGACTTTAAATCATTGAAGATCCATCTTTGTGGGGATCATTGCTGGATCAGGACCTTCATCTGATCTTGCAAATCCTTTATTTCCTCTCATTTAAAGCCAGGATTAATTGGAGATGATTAAATTTGAAAAACAAAACAAACTATGATTTTCTGGCTAAAGAGAAGCCTGCATTCTGCAGTAAGAACTCCTTAAAATCTAGCATGGCTCATGCAGGTGCATTACAAAGGTATGAAGCTGGATTTTTTCATATGAATTTCATATGAATTTTCTATCTTCCCAGATATGCTCCTTTTATTCATACACAGTGAATCTAAGATTTCCGCAAGATTAATAATCAATTGTATAATCAAGATTTATAAGCAGTTTTTGGCTATATTGGGATACCAGAGTATCCCGAAATAGCTATCCCACGTCTTCACAGCAAGCCTTTTATCTCAAAATACTCACTATTCACTATTCTGATGTCCCTATAAACCTCATTCCACAAGGAGTAAGGGATGTTTCAGAATAGGGGGTTACTTCAAAATTTGACACTGTGCAGACAGTGCTAAATTACAAAATAAGCTATTTCAAAATAAGATCAAAATGAGGCTATGTCTACACAGCAGTGTTATTTCAGAATAAATGACTTTATTCCGAAATAACAAAAAGGCTATGTCTAGACTACAGAGTTTTTCCGGGATACCACAGGTATCCCGGAAAAACTCCGCCATGTCCAGGGAATGCCTCTGCTCTTCTGACTTTTTTTGTGGAAGAGCAGACACACTCTTTCAGAAGCCCTGTCTTTCTCATGCCACGAGGAAGAAAGGCTCTCCTGAAAGAGGAGGTTTTTCTGAAATTTGACCCAGTGTAGATGGCCCAAATTTCAGAAAAGCCTGTTCCGAAAAAATTATCGGAAAAAGGTACGCAATTTGCGTAACTTTTCCTGACAAAAAGCAGCAGTCTAGACATAGAAAGAAAGAAAGAAAGAAAGAAAGAAAGAAAGAAAGAAAGAAAGAAAGAAAGAAAGCCAGCATCTCCATAAAAGTAATACTTCAGAGAATAGCTGCTATTTTTTCTGCTGTCCTTTTCCCTAGGAGACTTTTTTTGTTCCCTAATATGCTATACCATGATTAGTGAAACTACCACACTTGGTGTCCTTCACTGCTCTGTATCTACTTTGTACTCGTTGGATGCATTCTCCTTCATATCAGCATTTTTTGTCATGTTACAAGATAATGATAAGAACACCAGCACCAGGATTCCAGGTTCCCTTCTAGGTGCGATGGATCTCTGTGGGTGTTTCTTTCATATATTCCTGAGGAAATGACAGCTCAGCCTGATCTCCTCTCTGCTTTTCATTTTTATTTGTTCTTCAACTTCTGATATATTGTGGAAAAAATGCACCCCCTTTGAGCTCTCCAGTTCTCCTATCTTTACTCACATAATTACAACAGAAAGGCACAATTATCAGTTTTGCAAATAGAAAAACAAGTCTGTTTTAGGAGAATTTGATATTTTGCAGGATTTCATTAGCTTCCGAGGAGTTTCACACAGTGCTGCAGCAGGATCTCACTGCTGAGCACTGCTTTTGTTAAACAAAAGACCTCACAACATCCCAAAATGTAACGAAAATGTTGCAATCCACAGGCACTAACTCACTCTATTTGAAAAATAAAGTTGCAGATGAACCAATATTCTGTTTTTGCTTTTCAGACCAATCTACTCTATTGTTTCTTTCTACTTATGCTGCTTCTATGCCCTCCTCCTTTTAGCCCCACTCCCCCTTGCCCTGCGGTCTCTTCTTCTTTTTTTCTTTTGTGGCACACTGCCATTTTCATCAGTCACCCCCACCCCAGCATGGATTTAGGAATGTGCTAATTATACTCCTGAATTGGAGCCACTATTTCTTTTAATTTTATTCTGTTTATCATTTCTGATACTTACACAGCTGCACATGCTTAAGTCCCATTGACTTAATTTAATATGCTTAAAATTAAGCACATGCTGAAATGCTTGCTGGCCTGGGCCCCAGATGCCTATCTTCTTTCCATAGGTTTATTCTGGCCTATGATGGGGCATCTGCCCCACACTGGCTCTACAAGGGTTAAAACCAACCTAGAGAGGCTGAGTGGCAGGCAGCCAGAGGCAGGGCTACAAATAATTAAGCACAGCTGACCCCGATAAAAGGGCAGCCACAGATCAGGGTGGGGGAATCTGCTTTAAGGAGCCTGAGGGGAAGGCTGGCTTCCTAGAGGGCTGCACAGTTAGCACCGGGAAAGGCTTTCCGAATCCTGTCAGGTTCAAGACCCTGAGAGCAGAGAGCCTGGGGTGCGAGCTGAAGATGCTGGGGCTGTGGGGAGCAGCAAGCGAAGATAGAGTTGGAGGTGGGGCAGTGAGATGCTACTGAGGTCCCTGGGTCAGGCCCAGAGTAGTGGGGTGGGCCTGGGCTCCTTTCCCCCCATGCTTGCCAGTGATGAAGGTGGCCAGGAGAGACTGCAGTTTGCCTTTGCAGGGAGAGGCTAGACTGAGGACTGCTGCTGGACCCTGAGGCAAGTAAAAGCACAGTGGGTTGGTGCTCCCCTGGGAAATGGGAGAGGCAATAGCGCTGGAGCTCAGCCAGAGAGCTGTTCCCCAAGGCAGGTTGTGGAGCAGGAGCAGAATAGAAGTCATAGTGGTGAGACCTTGCTAGTAGGGGGTGCCCTGGGGGGAGGGGACGACAGAGCTTAGGAGGCACCATAGCAGTGAGTGGACCCTGGGACACTGCCTTTTTCCCCTTGTAATTTAATCAGCTATATAATTATTGTCCTATTTTACTACAAACTTAAGGGAAAGTTATGATATTAGTTATATGATATGATATTTTTTCCCCAAAGAAATCAGCTTTTTCAATTAGATTAGCTCTTCCATGTTCAGTAGGGACTAATGACCAGTCTCGGAGATACAGCATTTTAATCCTATTGCTTTGTTCTACTCTCTACTGATAATACCATTTTGTGAATTATAGAGAATACATTAAAACTGGCAGCAGATCACAACTGTAGCATCAAACTTTGAACTCTCCTTGTCCATATTTTTTTCCATGTGATACCATCTTCTCTCTGCATTCTGGGGGTGGGTTTGATGTTGAATGCCCTTCTTAGGTGAGATTGTACAGCTTTACAGATATCTATATTAAAGGGACAGCATTCTCTTTGATGTACAACAGAGATTTATATTGATTTTCTTTTTGATAAGAAATAATTCTCCAGAACTGAATTTCTAGAATGAAACACAACAAACTTGTTAACCAAATCTGTGAAGATAAATAAGGAACTAATATTTAACATCCTTCTTTGTCAATTGGATGCAGTTCTGCACTGTAAAAATTAACCTAACTGTAGGTACTGTTTTTACTTATGAAATAATATACCTGCTCATTTCACTCACTTGAGAAAATACAAGGCATTGAAGATCTGGGATAGAAGATCTGGGATAGATCTGGGATTGAAGATAGGAAAGCAACATTAGTTGAGAAAATGCTTACCCCCATAGCAATTAAGTACCTGCTTAAGTGGCATTAAAGTCAATAGCTTAAACAGAACTATCACTGATCTGATGGGTTGCTTGTGTACCTTAATTCAGATGTCTGTGTGTGTGTTATGGTAGCCTTTAATTACATGATTGCATGCCATTTTTTTTCAAAAGATCATTCTTCATTCCGAACCCCCATCCAGCAAAGCACTCAACAATCCACTTAATGTTAAGCATATGAATATATTTGTGAAGTCCATAGGAATATTTGTTTGCTTTACTGGATAAGATGATGAATAGTGCTCTGTGAATACATCAGATTTGAACCAGTGACAGGCTACGTCTAAACTGCAGGCTTCTTACAGAAGATGCTTTTCCGGAAGAGATCTTCTGAAAAAACTTCTTCCGAAAGAGAGCGTCCACACTGCCAAAGTGCATCAAAAAAGCAATCTGCTTTTTTGAAAGATGGTGTCCACGCTGAATGGATGTTATCTTGCATGTAAGCTGTGATTACTATGGGTGGAATGGCCATCAGGGCACCTGTGCTTTTTCCTCTTTCCTCTTCTTTTGAAAGAACTCCCTCTTCCCTGCCCACACACGCCTTTTCCCAAAAGAATTCTTTTGGAAAAAGGCTTCTTCCTCATTGAAAGAGGTTTACCAATGTCGGAAAAACTCCTCTGTTCTTTCAATTTTTTTTTTGAAAGAACATGATTGCAGTGTGGACGTAAGTGAAGTTTTTTCCGGAAAAATGGCTCTAGTGTAGACATAGCCATAGAGATGAAAAGATTGTTTCCTTTACTATCTAGTTTCCTTATTCTGTAAGGCTATGTCTACACTGCAGCGCTATTTTGGGATAGCGGAGGTATCCCAAAATAGCTATTCCCCATCTTTTGAGCGTGCCTGTTATTTCAAAATATAACGGGCTCGCTATTCCAACATCCCTGTAAACTTCATTCCACAAGGAGTAAGGGACACTTCGGAATAGCAATTTGTCTAAATAAGTGCTGTGTAGACAGCACCAAATTTCAAAATAAGCTGTTTTGAAATTAACTTGAAATAAGCTACGCAGTTTGTGTAGCGCAAATTGCGTAGCTTATTTCAAGCTACAGATGCAGTATAGATACACCCTAAGGCTGCGTCTAGACTGGCATGATTTTGTGGAAATACTTTTAACGGAAAAGTTTTTCTGTTAAAAGTATTTCCATAAAGAGCATCTAGATTGGCATGGATGCTTTTGCGCAAAAAGTGCTTTTGCGCAAAAGCATCTGTGGCCAGTATAGATTTGATTTTTTTTAAGCTCGATGGCCATTTTAGCCATCGGGCTTTCTTGCAAAAATTAAGGTGCCTGTCTGCACTGGCCCTCTTGCGCAAGTATTCTTGCACAAGAGGGCTTATCCCTAATGCGGAGCGTGAAAGTATTCTTGCAAGAAGCACTGATTTTGTACATTACAAAGTCAGTGCTCTTGCTTACTAAATTCAAGCGACCAGTGTAGACAGCTGGCAAGTTTTTTCGCAAAAGCAGCCACTTTTGCGCAAAATCTTGCCAGTCTAGACGCAAAGTGTTCTTCTTTTACTATCAATTCCAACAAAAGTTCTGTGTAAAAGCACAGTATTTATACAACACTGGAAGCATTTAGGAAATAGCACATTATACCTTCAAAATAGCTTCTCACATAAAAGATCTGCTCCACTAGCGTCATTATCAATATCTGGGAATATTTTATTGACAGCATTCTTTGCTAATGTAAACACATTAGTAGAAGAGTCAAACCAAGCAGTAATTTAAGTTTCTTTGAAAAAAATCCCATCGTCCTTAAGTGGTGGAATTGATTTCAACTCAGTGTTGTATGCTAGTGAGCATTTCAATATCCACTGTAAATGCCATGTCATTTTTTAATAAGACAGTAGCGCTATGTCTGTTGAAAGTATGATTTAGTTGTCCCCAATGGTGATTAAAAATTCAATAGCTGCCCATTTTTATTTTTCAGTGCCCATTAAACACTCTTATCTTCCCTGAAGAAGAGGGGCTGGAATCTGTTCTGGCCTCCTGAGAGGCACAGAATAGCAGGTTCAGCCCTTGAGGAGAGGCGGTAAAGGTGTCTTTATGCAACCCAGATTCTGGGCTCCTTCAGGGGTTGAAACAATACCTGGCATAAAATAGAGCAGACTATGTTATTGCTCTATTTTAAGACTTCCTTTTGCAGACAGATAGTTTACAGCCTTGAATTCCAAAAGTGCTGAGTGCAATAAGCAAGCTTCTCACCCAACTTCCAGGGCTCCATTTTATATGGAAGACCACATGAGGATAGCTGAGAGAAACTTGTCAGCCCTACATACAGAACATTCTTTCCTGGCCTTTTGAGACCTCTTTATACCACAAGAGCAGCATATGAAGACTGAAGCCTGGCCAGAATCTAACCTAGTTGTTTTCAACCTTTTAAACCACAAGATCACTTTTTCAATTTAAGTGCAATGTCAGATGTACCTCAAACCCAAATACCCCTGTCCCGCTTCCTTCCCAACTGTTCTCCACGGGCCTGCCCCTGCTCATTCCTTCCCCCTCCCTCCTCACTCACTTGCAGCAGGCTGGGGAAGGGGTTGGGGTGCAGGCTCTGCTCTTGGACCAAGGAGTTTGAAGTGTGGGAGGGGGTCCGGACTTAGCCTAGGTACTTAGCCTAGCCTTATCAAAGGACATCTGTTGTGTATATTTTTAAAATACCCACGTACATTAAAGACTAAATAAGTGTGGAGGGATGTGCCTGTTACCTCAGAATCTGACATTCTTACATGTACCCCAGAACTTGATTATACTTGAGTATAATCAGTGTCTGTTCAGCCACTGCCAGCTGAAAACCAAACATCACACAGCTATGAAAATCTGAGGACTACTCTTGTATAGTTGCAGTTTGTTAATCTAGAATGGGAGGACAAGATAGAAAATTAATAAGTAGGGTTTCCAGGTGTCCGGTATTGACCCAGACAGTCCGGTATTTTCACCTCCTGTCCGGTAAAAAAATTCAGAAAATACCGGATACCTAAAATGTCCGGTATTTTCTGATTATTTTCCCCAGCCAGGAGGCGAAAATACCAGACACCTGGCAACCCTAGAACACACTCAGCAACTAGGCCCAGCCCCAGACCTCCCCCCACCGGGCCCGGGCCCAGGCCCCCAACACCCCCAGACCCCGGCCCCCGGACCGCCTGCTTACCTGGTTCCACAGGGAAGCTGCATTTTGGCTTGATCAATAAAACAAAATGGCCTTTGGCAAAAAGCCTAAAGACCAAGGGGAAGCAATGCCTTCCCTGGGTCTTAGTGTTCAACTGCTCCCCTGTTCCTATCCCTATTATGACTCTGCAGGCACTCTGAAAGGGGCCATGCTGCTTTAATGTTGTTTTATTATTTAATTTTTACTTAATAACTCTCAGAGTCCTTTTTTTTTGCCCAACAACTTTGGTCTCCCCCCTTTTTTTTTTCCTCAACAGAATTTTTCCTCAGTGGTTTTTTTGTGTGTGTATAGGGGGGTATTTTTGGTTAAACCATCTGGCAACCCATTAATAAGTATAGAAGACAGTAAAGCAATCTTGGTTTTAAGTTCCCTGACAAATCATTGTTATGACTAGCATTGTTTGATGAAGAGAGTAGTTTTGCTGAAATTAGGAGAATTGATGACCCGCTAAGAAGCACTATAGATTAAATGCTTTGTTTGAAGTTAGCTTTGGAGTAGTCCAAAGAAGCCTTCTTTGGGCAAGGATCTGACAGCTAAGTTCGTTGGCCACTAGCCAGAAGGTGGGCTGGCCAGTGGGCTGGCCACTGACCCCTCAGAATTATTTCTTAGCGCTAGGTAAATAGATTAGTTTTGAAATGCTCTAAAGCCTACTGCAGCAGCATGAGGGGGTGTACATGTGCACACTTGAGATCTAATAAAAAAGTAGCTTTTGATGAAAGCACTCCTAGGTTGTTTCAATTATTTATCATACAGATTGAGCTGTGTCCCCACTGATTTATTCCTGACAGTGCCTGGAGAGAAACAGTTAAGTTACCACTGCTTTGGGTTTTGAAAGCCCTGGATAATAAATCTTCCACACCGGGGTCGATTTCCATCTCTTTGGATTCATATTTGCTGCTATTAATATTAATGGAGTGATTCTGCGCTGAATTTTCTCCAGAACTATGTTGATATAACTCAACTGATTTGAGCCCTAATGCTGCAGACAGTTAGGCCTGTGCTTAACTTTACCTAGGTGAGTAGTTCCATTGAAGTCATTGGCACTACTCATGTGCCAGTGTTTGCAAGATTGGGGTGTAAATATTCCCGGTGGGAGTCCCTGCAGATGGATGCCATTGTATAAACCCTCTTCAGTGAAGTGAATTATGTAGTCTTCATGTTCCTCCCTGGACAAAAAATCATCTGATATGAAAAAGGTATGAAATGTGGAATTAGAAATAGTGATTTTGCTGGATTTTCATAATTTGGATTTAGTTTTTAACCTCAATCTCATCTGAGATTTGCCAAAGGGTAGATAATTCTTTGGGGTAAAACTGGACTGAGCTTTGTGTTAGCTTCCTGATTGAGGATGCCAAGACGTGATTTATGATCTTTGCCTAAATCTATGATGAACACAGTGATTTCAGTTTAGTTCCAATTTGATTTGTCAGGCTCAGCTCCCAATAACTTCACAGCTTTCATAGAGGTTAGCCCAGAATGGACCATTAGACCATCTAGTTTATATCATGGACCAATAAATGTCACTCAGAGGCCCCTATGTTGAGCCCAATGACGTTAGTATTCTGAGGACTGAAATGCTTTGGTTTAAAGTGTGTCTCACAAAACCTTGAGAACACAAGCCACTGAGACTTCTAAGCTCTGTTGTTAAACCATCATCTTACAGTACTCTTTGGTTAGAGTTTTATGAAAATAAGGATGGAGCAATCTAGTCAGAAGGCAATATACCACAAAGGTCAAACTTTCATTCTTCCACCATAATTTAGATAGATTATTAAGCAATGAAATTTTGTGTTAAATCATGCTCATGACAAAGATTGTAAGAAGAACAAGAAATGGAAGAAATTAATTCCGCATGTGGGAGACAGTAAAACTTTAATTCATTCTGATCACAGTTTTTAACATTGTGGTTCCCTTGGGAAAGAAGAAACAAATGGACCTTGTGAAGATTTAAAAAAAAAAGAAATGTATATCAAATAGACAAATTGTCTCATAACTGGTGGTAGAATACACTTTAAGCTCTTTGGTAGAGCTTTTGAAAATAAAAAGAAAGCCTTATCTAACTAATGAGACAAGATAGATGCAGTAATATCTTTTATTTGACCTAAGTAACAATCTTCCCACACCTGAATAAGAGGTCCATGTAAAGTCAAAAGCTTGTCTCTTTCACCAATAGAATTTGGTCCACACCAACTGGTTCTATGTGTATTATCTGGATCTTTGGATTATCTATGGATTTAGTGACCAGAACTACCCTGCCTCTAACTTGGGGAGAAATCCACCTCAGAAAAGCAGCAGCCAGAATTCTTTTTTATGCCTCCGGGCAACAGCAAAGTCATTCTATCATGTAAAGTCCTGAAAGATCATGAATTGTACCAGATCCCAAATGATGACAGAAACCTTGGGCTGAGACAAACACATTTAAATGCAAAGAATTCTGACAAGTCTATGCTGAGGCTGTGTTTCAAGCCAAGATAACATTTTTTTCTCTATGGCAAAAATTCTTTGGAAAGAGCCATTATAGTTGGTGAACTACTTCTTCTCCAGTCTGAAGAGTGTAAAATAATACAGTACCACTCTGAGCAAAGAGCTAGTTTCACCTACAGACCAGGATATCATCTAATTAAATACTCGCTAAGTATCACCAGCAAATTCAAAAAGAAAAGGGCTCACTGAGGGAGTGTTACAGGGAGATCAGGCCCATGCAGCGAAGTATTATTTTCATAGAATCGTGGAAATGTACGGCTAGAAGGGACCTCAAGAGGTCATCTTGGTCACCCCCTACCAGCTCTGTTCATCACAGCCAGGGAATTCATCTTACCGCATATTCAGATCCAAATAAAAATACTACTTCAGTTGTGCTTTCCACAAAACAATCTACCATCATACATTTACAGGTACAATACAAAAATTAAATAAATGAGGTGATTTGCACCCACCCTTAACTGTGCTCATCTAAGGCTGTTTTTAAGCTGTGGAAAGAGCTCTGATACTATCAGGATTGGTAAAATATAAGAATCAAAAGAGAATCAATTGCTGGGTGTTTTGTTTCTTTTTCTGAGGGAATGGAATCTGCAATAATGTGATATTATACACATTTGTCCTCAATTACTAGCCCTCTGGGTTAAATACATAATGATGCTTTTGTCTCTTCTTTTTGTGTGTCCCCGCTCTTGAACTACACACCATTAAGTTATTTTGTTAATACCACTTATTCACAGCTTTAGATAAAGTGGTATGCATTAAATAATTTCTCCTCACTATTCCTCCCTTCTATGATATTTCCAATGTGAGAGTCTCACTGCTTTCAGATGCTAACATAAGGCAGTTCCTGGGTGAGATGAGCAAGAATTATCCCTGTATATTAATGGAAAACTGAAGCACAGAATTTGGACTTGGTAACACCATTTACCAAGAGAGTGGCAGAGCAGGAATCAGAACGTAAGGCGTAACTGATCTTCACATCAATTCTCTGACCTTTTCCATTGGGAGGAAATCTTTGCAAGTAGTATTAACAATCGTCTCTTTCAATAAATTATGTGCAATCAATAGAGCCTGAGATTTCCTCATTAAAACAACCCAGGGTTTTGTAAATGTCAGAACTCCATAGGAGAACCTGTCCATACAAATATGAGGGCTCTTTGGAGTCCAAAAGGATCTGTACCTGTTCAGAGTTTTATAACTATGTCTCTCATCTAGTCCAACCTCCTGCTCCAAGCAGGATCAATCCCAACTAAATCATTCCAGCCATGGCCTTGTCAAGCCTTGCACCAGATCCCAAAGTGCAGTCCATAATGACCTCTAAGGATGGAGATTCCAGAACCTCCCTAGGTAACCCATTCCAGTGCTTCACTACCCTCCTAGTGAAATGGATTTTTTTTCTAATATCCAACCTAAATCTCCCCCACTATAACTTAAGACCATTGTTCCTCATTCTGTCATCTATCACTCCTGAGAATATTTATTTATTTATTTAAATATTTTTACCCCTCTTTTCTATTTAAAATATTCAAGGTGGCTTACAAAAAAACACAATACAAATATATATAAAAATTTAAAATATGAGACCCCAGAGGGACATAACCAGCTAAAAACATATAGAGAGGAGGAACACACACATACAAACTCAAATATTAATAAAAGCACAAATAAAAAGGGTGGCTTTAGCCTGACACTGAAACAACGCTAGCGTTGGCGTCATGCGAATATCCTGAGGAAGAGAATTCCACAGCCTGGGAGCAAAAGCTGAGAATGCCCTGTTCTGCGTAGATGTTAATCTTATCTCCACAAGTGGGGGAACACGAAGCAAAGCCTCCCCAGCTGACCTCAATCCCCGGGCAGGTTCATATGGGAGAAGACGGTCCTTCAGATACCCCGGACCCAACACATTTAAGACTTTATAGGTCATAACTAAAACCTGAAATTGTGCCTGGAAACATACCGGAAGCCAGTGCAGCTGCCGAAGCACTGTCATAATGTGCTCCGTATAACTAGTGTTAGTTAAAACCCGAGCAGTCGCATTCTAGACCAGTTGAAGTTTCCAAAGGCTCTTTAGAGGCAGCCCCACATACAGTGCATTACAGTAATCCAGTCGGGATGTAACAAGAGCATGAATCACTGTGGTCAAGTCATGCTTGTTCAGTAAGGGTCACAGCTGGCAGATCAAACAAAGTTGCCCAAAGTCACTCCTGGCCACATCTGATTTTCAAATGTTAAAAAAGGGTCCAGGAGGACTCCCAAGCTGCGTACCTGTTCTTTCAGGGGGAGAGTAACCCCATCTAGAACAGGTGCCATGCCACATTCCCGAACAGATGGCCTCCTGATCCACAGGACCTCAGTCTTATCTGGGTTCAACTTCAGCTTATTTGACTTCATCCAAACCATCACTGCCTCAGACCCCAATTTAGATCAGTCACCGCCACACCTGGTTCTAATGTCACAGGGAAATAGAGTTGGGTGTAATCTGCATATTGATGGCACCGTCCTCCAAAACTCCTTATGACCTCTCCCAGCAGCTTCATGTAGATATTAAACAGCATAGGGGACAAGATGGAACCTTGCGGGACCCCATAGCACAATTGCCACGGGGTCAAATAGCAACCCCCTAGCTCCACCTTCTGAAAGCATCCTGACAGGTAGGACCGGAACCACTGCAAAACAGTGCCTCCAATACCCAACTCCTCCAGGCGCCTCAGAAGGATACCATGGTCAATGGTATCAAAAGCCACTGAGAGGTCTAAGAGAATCAACAGGGATGCACTCCCCCGTCTATCTCCCAGCGTAAATCGTCTACCAGGGCGACCAAGGCTGTTTCAGTTCCAAAACCAGGCCTAAAGCCAGACTGAAATGGATCTAAGTAGTCTGTTTCTTCCAAGAAAGCTTGGAGTTGCAATGCCACCGCCCACTCGAGTACCTTGCCCGAGAAGGGTATATTAGCAATTGGGCAATAGTTATTTAAGTCATGTGGGTCCAGGGAAGTCTTCTTGAGTAATGGTTTTATCATTGCCTCTTTCAAGGTAGCAGGAACCAAACCAGATCCAAACCAGATTAATAATCCCCTGGACCCAGCCAGTCTTCCCTTCCTGGTTATATTTAATAAGCAATGAAGGGCAGGGGTCAAGTGAGCACGTGGTCGGTCGCACTCCTCCAAGCACCTTGTTCACATCCTCAGTCTGCAATAGCTGAAACTGATCCAGAGAAAAAAGACTGGGTGGTGCACTCAACACATTCTGTGCCCCACTTACATAGCAACCAGAGTCCAAATCCAACCGGATGCGGGAGATCTTATTTGCAAAATGCTTTGCAAACAGATCACAGCAGGGGGCCAAAGGCTCCTCTATTTCATCATGAGTGACAGATTGCAACAGGCCCCGCACTACTCAAAACAATTCCGCTGGATGGCATTGTGCGGACGTGATACAGGTGGAGAAGTAGCTTTTCTTCGCTGTCAGCACCTCCACAGAGTAAGCTCGCAGTTCAGCTATAACCTGCAGTCGATCAGACTCAGCTCTAGTTCTCCTCCAGCAGCATTCTAGCCATCGCACAGACTGTTTTGCCGCCATCAGCTCCCCAGAAAACCAGGGAGCAAACTTGGCTCGACTGGTCCAAAGAGGGTGCTTAGGAGCAATCATATCAACTGCCCGGGCTACCTCCATGTTCCATGTATCAACTAGGGCATCTACAGGACCATTTGCCATAATGGCTGAACAATCCCTCAGGAAACCTTCCAGATCCATCAGCCTTCTAGGGCGGATCATCTTATTTAGTCCTCTGCCTCTGTGGAGGGGAAGGTCAGCAGATAGTCTAAACTTGACCAGGTAGTGATCAGTCCATGACAAAGGGAGTGTAGCCACATCCCTTATCCCAAGAAGTCTATCACCTTTAGTCCAAAAAAACAAATCGAGCGTATGACCTGCAACATGTGTTGGGTCAGTTATTTCTTGGGATAGTCCTAGGGTAGTCATGGTATCCATAAAACCTCGGGCCGGACCAGACAGAACAGCCTTGGCATGGATATTAAAGTCCCCCAAGACCAAAAGCCTCGGCGTCCTCAATGCCACGTCCAAGACCACGTTGGCCAGCTCGAGCAGAGCATCTGCCGTATAGCGAGGTGGGCGGTATACAAGCAGCATACCCAACCTATCCTGGCCACCAACATCAAGTACAGACACTCGAATCTGACACTTTGTTGGACCAAATCCCTAGCCAGTGAGATAGTATCTCGACAGACAATTGCCACCCCACCCATTAAGCTGCAGCTGATGCTGTACTAAGAACCCAGCCAGGCACAATTGGGAAAGGTCAACATCTCCCTCCACTCTCAGCCAGGTCTCAGTGATACAAGCCAGGTCAGCCCCTTCATTCAGAATTAAATCGTGGATGACAGCTGTCTTCTGGGATGCTGACCTGGCATTCAGCAACAACACCCTCAGGGCTGATGGCCAGGTATAAAAGTTCCCAAAATTTTTAAGGCTGGGAACAGGACCAGAAAAAGGAATAGCACATAACTGTCTAAACCTCATACGCAGAATAGTGTAGCTCAGAGTGGCCAACCCATTCTGGGCAAAGAGTCAAGATAGCAGTGGATCCAGCGCAAAGAGCCGGGGCAAAGTTGTCAAGAAAAAAAATTAGGCTCTGCCCCTTTAAGAAACCACATTTAAACATGTTTTGAGGCTTTTTGGCCACAGCAGTCTCCTGCTGCCTGCCGCCATCTTTATTTCTGCAGCTTTCATGGCTGTGCCGGACGGCTCCCCTGCCCAGGTCAGCACAGGGAGCTGGAAGGAGAGGGCCGTTTTTGGGAGCACGGGGGTGGCTTTTGAGCCATGGGGGGGCTTAGCGAGCCACAACCCGGGGCGGGGGGGAAGAGCCGCATGCAGCTCACGAGCCTCGGGTTAGCCTTGGCTGGCCTAGCTAGCTCTATCCTCTTTGGAACCCCCCTTCAGGTAACTGAAGATTACTATCAATTTCCTCTCCATTCTTCTCTTCTGCAGATTAAATAAGCCCTGTTCTCCCAGCCTCGCCTCACAAGTCATGTACCCCAGGCCCCTAATTATTTTTTTTGCCTCCCCATTGGACTCTCTCCAATTTGTCCACATCCTTTCTGTAGTGGGGAAGAGAGGCCCAAAACTGCACGCAGTACTCCAGATGTGGCCTACCAATGCTGAATAGAGAGGAATATTACTTCCCTTGAGCCGCTGGCCGTCCTTCTGTTTATGCGCTCCAGTATGCCGTTAGCCTTCTTGGCAACAAGGGCATATTGTTTACTCATACCCAGATTCTCATCTACTGTAATCCCCAGGTCCTTTTCTGCACAACTGCTGCTTAGCCAGTCGGTCCCCAGCCTGTAGCAGTGCTTGGGATTCTTCCATCCTAAGTATATGACTCTAAGAGCATTTTCTAACCCCCAACATTGTTCAAACTTGGTTTTATGCTAATTCATTGTATTTTGTCCTTCATTAACTGTCCATACATAAAATAAGGAAAGAATTATACATTTTTATTATTGTAACAACTATTCTCTTATACCATAATGTTAATTAGCATTCCTGCAGATAGACTAGTTAGATTAACATCCATTTTGATTTAGAAACATTTTATTATTTCTACATGCAAAAGCATACACTTTTAGAAGAACATACAGATAGATTCCAATAGGCCCAGTGTCAACAGTGAGACTTTCCCAACCCATGGCACCAAGACAGGTGGAGCTCATCTGAAGTTGAGGAAAGAAGGTTCCCCTCAGAAAAAGGCTTCATCATCCCCTCTACATATCCGTCTGTGTGCATAACAGCCCCTCACTGGGCAATCCTGACCGTGGACGGGATGCGGCTCTACCTCACTTCGGCAGTGATGGGTAACCTAACATGAGATCCTGAGTGGCACGGCGGAAGTAAGTACCAAGAGGAGGGTTTACTGGCCCTGTAGGCAAAGATCGAGGAGTTGGTGGCCAATGCCCAAAGATATATCTGGGCTGGCCGTCTGAGGTACACACAGATAGGGAAACACCGTGGACCATGCCAAACACCTACCTCTGAGGCACTCAACCAGGCAGTAGAGGTCAAACCTATAATCATGGGCAGCGCCAGTAAGGCGATGAAATATCTTGGGGATGGATTTGAATAGTGTTTGCCAAATTATGTGTGGAGTTTTTATTTTAACATTTATAATAATGCTGGTGCTGTACCGGCACTTCCAGAGTAAATTAAAACCCCTTAAATTGTTGCATTTAACCTGGCGGGTTAAGGAAAACCCCAAAGTCAAGAGAAAGGAACTATAGGAGTAAATTGAGGCAGCCCATGGTATCTTGCTGAGAACTGACAAACTCAAATCATTAGGCCAGCCTGAGAAGCATACACTACAGCAGTTACTGTGACCCTGGTTCCCCTGGCAACCACATTCCAAAGGGCCTCACTTTGATAAGGCCGGTACCAAACAACCGCGCGGGATTGTTTTTATGGTTTGCTTTATTCCTAGGAAATAACCTTGGTTCCAAAGGAGCCAGCTGTCTTTTAGCTCAGAGAATAGAGACTCTTATGTCCATCAGCGAAAGACAGCTCTAGAAAGACCTTTACCAAGTTTTGCTAACCAGCAACACCACTGTGAAATGCCAAGAACTGACTGTTGGCCAATGCTTCTCACTGCAAAAAAGATCCCTCCATCTCGAAATGATCCTACCCCAACTGCTGACCTCTCTCTCCTTCTGGTCCTGCTTTCCCACCTGCTGGACACCAGCAGAAGTAAATATTACAGGGTGATGTGCTGGTAACCTCTCCCCTGCATGATGCTGAACCACGACTGTTTCAAGAAAAAAAAAAAGAGGAAAAGTCCGCTCCTCTGACACCGCCAAAGCCCAAAGATTCCTGACTACAAAAGGACATTAAGAACTGACATTGGTGAAAGAAGCAAAGTATTGTATATTGCCAAGGAGAAACTTGTGGGAGTGGTTTGGGTTTCTCCCTTTGATCTGGACTCTGTGCTTATGGACAGGTACCATCAGCATATACTGCCCTACCTTAGTACCCAACCGATTCCAAAATATGTTTTACCAGAGGTTCAAAGAAATCTCTGAATTTCCATTTAGTCCATAGCACATTCTCTCTGGTGTACTAATTATGATATGTTGTGTTATGTTACTAAAATTATAGAACAGCCCCATCATAGAATTATATTGGGGATATTAATGATTATATTGCTTTTGCTTATTAAAGGTTTCATATTTGATTGTTGTTGTAAAAGATGTAGTAATAGAAATAGCTTTTATGTTTGTACTAATTATGTAATGTCTAATGAAAATAGAGGTTTAGAAAGGTAGTTGTGCTGTAAGCACAAAAGGGGGGACTGTGGAGGCAGGAAAAGGGAATAAGGGAATTTGTGTGCAGCCATCTTGGCCTTGTTAACAAGAGAGCAAGAGTCAGGCTAAGTCTGTGGCCTGACAACGCGAGATCTGTAATTAGACGCTGCCTTTGCCTCTCGCCTCCATACAGAGATAAGGATAGAATGCTGACTCTGGCAGGGACCTTGAGATAAGGAGCATCTGGGTGGAACTAAAATAACTGTTAGCCATTGGTGTTTGTAATGCGAAGGAGACTAATTGTTATTATTATTATATCTAATGAACAGTATATAAACTGCTTCATAATTGCTTGTATTCGAAGATCTCTCGGGGCTTCCGTCCAAACCAGTTTTTCCCTTGCTGCAGCTCATAATAAAACTGCCTCTGGCTACTTGTTGCTTACAAACGCAGAGTGAGGACAATGTTTTCTTCCACAATTTGGCTCGGGACTCTTCTCTGTCATCTCATTGTTAAATTCCATTTGAGTCTGTCTGAGTTTCAGACAACTTTCAGGCTACTGGCTGGAGAAAAACCATTCAGAACTACTGGAGCACTTGAAAGAAAATAGAAAAGTATTATATTTCCAAAGTGCAGTGAAGAAAGATTTTCTGTGGCAGGGAACCTTCTGCATAAAAAAATGTTTCTTTTTTTTCTGGGAAAATACAAAAGAAAAAAATAACTTTTTGCAGTAATTTCAGTTCATAATTTCTTCTGTGTTCAGGCTACCGAACTAGTCTTTGTGGATCTGTTCATGACGTTTTTGTGTCTGTCTGCTACTCCAGAGTGATTTACATTATTTGTATTGTTGAAGCACATTGAATGAGCCTCATGACATCGCAAGCTATGAGCACAACGTAGCCAGTAACACTTGTCAATTTTCTGAGTGAAATCACATTCCCAACTCTCTGTTATGCTTATTAGTCTGTGATAGCCAAGCTTTGTCCACATTAACAAAAGTAGCTTCTCAAGGGAAAGGTAAGGTAGTGTCCCCTAACCACCAGTTCCACCCATTCTTTTCCTCCATACCAAACCCAAGTTACTATATCGTTTTTTCCCAGTGATGCTGAATGAACATTCTATTGAAACAATACCTGACTGGTCATTTTGCTTCCCTAAGTTTATAACAGCCCTCCCTAATGCTTCTGAGACACTGTTTAGGAACAATGCCACAGTTTTCTTTCTGTCTGTAGCAGGTGTCTACTACTTTTTTGTATCCTTTCAGAGACCATAGCATTTAATTATTTCCACACGAGCAGTAAAGAAGTTGCTGGAAAAAGTCTCCAAATCAAAGAGATTGCATTGTGACAATTTTACAGGATTATTTTTAAAAAGACATAAAATTCAATATTGTTGATAAAGACAAACTTGTCTACATGAACCTGAAAGAAAGCAACACTGGGCTGGCAGTGTACACACTGAAGGGTGTTTACATTAATCAGAATCTTCTACAATTCTTTTCAGTGTCTAGCAGTCTAGACACTAGACAGTTTCATCCTGTCCATATGATTTCCCTTCCACAGCTAGGGAGTGAAAAAGCAAGTGGAGAGCCCATAGAGATTCGTAGTTTCTTTTCTTTTGGTGTGGAGAGGTTGGGTTTTATTCCACTTATTATGCTACTGCTGGGTGATTTCATTCTGGAGGCTACAAATTAGAAATCAGAGACACAGCATCACAACAGGCACTTCACATCATCTTGCTAAAAACAGTTGTCTGAGAAAATTATTTACTGCTCTATATGGACAAATTATTTTTCCTTGTGTTGGCTGAAGCATAAAAGTCGTCATATCTTTTCATGTTTTAATTTTACATTGATACCTGGGTGCATCTTAAAAAAACTAAAAAAAGATTTCCTCACTTCAAATATATCCTTTGATCTAAGGGTGAGGCCAGGGTGGTTTGCATAAATCTCATTAGCCCATTGATCCCACTTTCAACACATTTGGTATTATTCATTACCATGCAAATAGAGGTAGGCCTTTTGCTGGAAGCCTAATTCAGATTTCTCCTTCCTATCTTAAGAACCATAACTACAGAGACATTATTAATTAAAATCATCAATATTTATACAATAGGTTAATCAATTCATATCAGACTCAGCTTTAATATCACCAAAAATAACCCCACAGATCATCCTAAATACCAGTCTGAAAACACAGTTAATGAGACAGCAAGAGAAGCACTGGAAATATGGCCCTGAGAGGAAGCAATGAGAGGGATATGTCCGAGTAGTCTGAGACTTAGACCCATAAGCAAAGAAACTGTCACTTGCTGTTTGATCCCTGAGGTGCTCAGGGAAACAGGAATCGATACATGTTGTATAAATAAATGGGAAAGCCTTCCTCCATCAACATCTGTCCTCCTATGCAAACAGCCAATATGCAAAGTCTAGCAGGTTAACTTCTTAGGTCAAAGGGGTTAAAAAGATGCTGTAGCTTGTAATTTACAGGGTTACCAGAAATATACCTGGGGTTTTATCTGCTTTCTTTCTCCTCCACTTAATTTAAATAATTCTGCAAAGATATTACTTAATCCTGATCTGTTTGGTATTAAAATATTATTTACATAGGAGCGATCAGTCTAATGTGGAAATTTACAGACCCATTACTAGTGTGCATATCTTGGTCCACATCTGTTTCTCATGTGACTATTTTCAGCCTGGTAGATATTCCTTTAATTAGCTAAATTGAGAATCAAGCTTTTTTCCATAATTAAGGCAAAAGGCACACACTACTTAGTGATCATTTTCATGCAGAAAAGGTTTGAGACTTCAATTACATGTGCACATACCGTATAATGAATTGGGTCCATTTTCTGTAGCAATTGCCAGATGAAAAAAAAATATCATCAGGTCTGCTAAATAATTCAGTTTGATTACAAATGTTGATTTCTTCTTTTATTATTTTTTTCAATAGTGACAACTTCCCTTGAGGAACAACAGCATCGGCTAAGAACCAATTATCTCAAGGTTCACAGAGACGGAGAGAAAGAACTCAATAAATGCAATAATAAAAAGTTCTACTCTGTTAAGCAGACATCCCTTTCTCCTGCTTGAAAAGGAAAGCACTTTTATATGCAAGCTAATCTTGCTCTATTGCCTAGGAATATGAAACAAGCAGGCAAAGTGATAAAAAAGAGAATATATATGAAAATGTATATGTAGATAAAGCAGTACAAATCAATCTTATAAATATTTATTAATTATTATTTGGACCCAGGCAAAGTCAAAGTAATCTAATGAACTGATGAAAAATTCTGGATTTGTTCAGTTATTAAAATTCCAGGCACAACTGTCATAAATTTAGATATTCTGTAAGGAGACAGAAGATTTTTTTAAAAATTACAAACTTATAAATGCATGATTACAATATTTACTAATCTTTGCAGGCCTAATTCAGAAAGAATTTAGATTTCACATGTCTGTCACTGTTCAAAACTCTCACGCAGGCTTTAAAATATAGTAGTAGTCACTCAGGTCATTTTACTTACAGGTTTTATAGACAGAATTATATTTTGTTGGCGGACTTTTACATGGAAGCATTGTACCCTTTTGCAATTCCAGATAATCATTTCTAGATGCTTAGCATAGATAAGTGACATTTTTAACAGCACATAAATGTTATCTGAGCTAGTAGAGGAATGCAAGATTAATAGTAGTAATATCAAAGATCCTAATTAAGCACATTTTCACCAGACCATATGAATGGATTTCATAGAAATACAATTAAAAAAGTGCAATCCAAAGTTTCTGCAAATGTATGAGTGATACAGACTGAATCTAATACAGGTCTGAGCTGCTAATGTGGATGAGGTACCTTGAATTAGATCCTAAGGAGGCATTGTGGAATAATTACTTTGAATAGCCCTGGGGAGGAGCTATTTCAAAATAGCAGCAGGGGAGCATCCACACTACTGCTATTCCAAAATAGTTATTTCGGAATAAGTGTTATTCCTCATGGAATGAGATTTACAGATTTCAAAATAAGCTGTCTGTTATTTTGAAATAATGGAATTGTTGTATAGTTGCTCGCATTGTTATTTCGGAATAATGTCAGTTATTTCAAAATAACTGTGCTGTGTAGACACATCCTAAGAGTAAATGTGTTCTTTGGAGGTGCTGTAAATACTGATATGTATTAACATCTCAGAGTCACACATTATTATCCCCTCTGTTAAATGCTAAACAATAGCATTTGGCAGTGACTTCATGGGAACCTTTGGCTCTTTTTGGAAGCCAGAGAACTTGTACATATCTGCACATAATACAAAACGTTGGAACTGACCACCATTATTTGCTAAGAACTATAGGCTGAAATTGCAGTATCATCTTTCCATAATCATTTATTTCCAATGTCTTTGTCCCCACAGAAAGAGGAAGACACTGTACCAGCCTAAATAATGACACAGCCTCTGATGTTCCTCTTTACACCTATGGACACAGCAATGTTTTGGTTCTTGAAAATACATGAAGGAATCATGTGGCCCCTTAGGCTATGTCTACACAGCAGCGTTATTTTGGAATAACTGACATTATTCTGAAATAACATAGTCCGTGTCTACACACAAGCAGTTATTTCGACATGTCAAAATAATGTTGAGCTGGAGGACTTCTTACTCTGACTCCTGTAACCCTCATTGTGTGAGGAGTAAGGGAAGTCGGGGGAAGAGTGCGCTATCGTGAAATAACTGCTGTGTATGTAACCCACACACCTCATGTAGTTCACTGTCCCATGCAGTGGCACCATGACCACAGCAACAGATAAGCACAACAGACCTTTACAACATGAGCTGAGATGCAGCTGGCTTTATAGCTCAAGCTGTAGAGGCTTCTACACTGAGGTCCCAGGTTCAAATCTATCTGGTCTCAGTTACATGTATACTGTGCCAAGTTATGTAATTTATTTCCAGTTTAGCCCTGCTTTACAGATGTACCCTCAGAGACTAAGTGTATGTCTACACTTGCACCCTCTTTCGAGAGAGGGCTGCAAATGAAGCTGGGATTTAAATATCCTGTGCTTCATTTGCATATTTGCATTATGGCACTATTTTGAAATAACACAAATATGCAAGTGAAGCACGGGATATTTAAATCCCGGCTTCATTTGCAATTTCGAATGTCTTCATTTGCATCCTTCTCTCGAAAGAGGGTGCAAGTGTAGACATACCCTAACAAATTTAATAGGGCATAAGCTTTCATGGGTAAAACCCACTTCACCAGATGAATTGGAATGGTTTACAGAGCATGGGTATATGTAAGCACAACCGAAAAAAGAGGGTACTTGTGTAAATGAGGCTAATCAAGTCAGGTTGGAAGTGGATCATTCACAGCAGTTGATGTGGAAATAAGGATATGAAGAGAGAGGAAATTGCCTTGGTAGTGTATTAACCGGTGAAGATCCTTATTCAGTCCTAAACTGATAATCTTGAATTTGAAAATTAAATCCAGCTTAGCTGTCTCTCTTTGTGTATTTTGTAGAAGGATGGCTACTTTTAAATCTATTACAGAATGTCCGGGGTGGTTAAAGTGTTTCCCTACAGGTTTATATATGTTACCTTTCCTGATGTCTGATTTGTGTCAATTTATCCATGGGCGTAGAGATTGTCAGGTTTGGCCAATATTCATGGCAGAGGGGCATTGCTGGCACTTGATGGCACATATCACGTTAGTGGATATGCAGATGGATGAGCAAAATTTATTAATTGATTGTAATGATGGTCCATCTTATTTGAAGAGAATCTCTATTTAATTGAAAACAAATGATTTCATGGGAATTAAAACTCCTAAATCAGGTGCAATCAACAGGCAAGCAAATCTAAAATTTGACCTATTTTGGACTCATAAAAGGCACCATTTTGACTTGTTAGACACATTGTTGATATTCAGAAAAGAAATCACAAAGTTTTAAAGAGAAAGTAGCATGAACTGGCTCTTCAATAAAAAGAAAATCTAAGACAAAGTAACCCAACATTTTGTGGATCTGTGAGAATGAGGGAGATGTTTGTATTATGACCTCAGTTTACCCACTGGGTACTGTCTAGCCTACAGCATTCAGTTAAATCAAAAGAGGTTGCTAGTGGGAAACAGTCAGCAATCAAAACCATGATAAAGATCAGGGAATGTCAGATAGAATATTGAGGGGACAATGGGGAACTATTAACTGGAAATATGCAGCTACCTGGTTCCAACAAAGCTAAACAGGTTTAGGCCCAAGCCTAGGCTCAAAGGGGCATTACATCATAAATGACACACTAGCCTAGGGAGGAAGGGTGTAACCCGGGGAGCAGTGGGAGCAGGTGAGTCTCTCACAGAGAGCCACAGAGAATGCCATAGGGGCTGGCTAACCTAAGGAGAGAGGGCGTATAATTAATATTTTGCCCTGGACACAAAAATACCTAGTTACTACACTGCAAATCCAGATGGGAATGTCACATTTACATGGTTAAACAATGAGACTGTGGTCCTGAAACTCTGTCTAACAGAGCAGGATCATGCAATCCCCCATCTAGAGAGAGGGAGTATGTAGTGAAATCTCTCACATGATGGGTGCGCTAAAGAGGGATTAAAAAGGGTCTGAAGCAAAGCTCACCCTGCAACCATGTCAGGGCCCATAGCTGTTTTAAGTACTTTTCATACATCATGATGAAAAGATTCACTGAAACAGGAGTTATCTCCACTCCAAAACTACAATGGATGGGCCCATTGCTAACAGTTGAAGGTTAAAGGGGCATAGATTTCCATAAATCCCATATATTCATTTGTCCTAAAATAAGCCTACATTTTTTGTTTTTAAAAATAGAACCTGTCAGTGCTATTTTGTCTGTAAAGTTAAAAATATTTGCGTTAGCTGCTCATTCTTGCAGCTGCTGGCAACAAGAGATGTTACTCATGGTAGTATTTAATCTAGCATTAAACTGGGAGTGAACATTTCCAGGATTCTATTTGCTACCGCTTCACCCTACTCAGTCTGTGACCTTGGGCAGGTACCTTAACTTTTCTCTGTGTCCTATGTATAAAACAGGAATAGCATCATTAACATCTCACATAAGACCCCGTGAGACAATTAATCACTATTCTTTGAGGTCTGTTGGAAGAGGGAATAACAAAGTTGAGAGTAACCCCCTCTCCTCCATTCCTAGGAACTCTTGAGTAAGTACCTCTGCTATTCCCAATGGCAAACATGGCAGAGAAAAATGGCTTTCCAGTTATAATTAGGTGTGGATCATCCTAAATCAAAACAAACAATTTAAATACCATCCAGAAGTTGGTAGACAATGATTGCAGATTGAGAGCACTGGCAGCAATTTCATTTTGGGTACTCCATTTAGCAAATAAGATCCACTAGCTTCCAATTCTGAATTAATGTGAAATGTAGCCTTAAGTGGTGTGTAGTACTGAAAGCCAGTACTGAAAGAGGATCTGGCATGACAAAAGCAACACAGCTTCAACCCAATTTGTCTGTTCGATTTTTTTTTTTAAGATATGAAAAAGAAGAATAACCTTTCCAGTAAAAATACCCATGTTTTGCAAGGGTAATATGAATAGTGAGTTAGGGTTTCATAAAGACGACAAGGGCATCTTACTTTATTAAAAAGCACCCTCGGTCTTGCAATGGTCACTGATATTTCTGGCCTGTGATTTGTGTCTGACTGAGATCTCTAGTGACACTGTGCCTCCCACATTTAATGGCGGGTTGGAGCTGTTCAGTGCTGGGAGGAAACTATCACTGCATAAGTCATCAGCTCCATCCTGTAGAATTTGGGTATGAGATAAACAGAATCACAGCTCAAGATGATCTGACTGCATGAAAAAGTGATGTAATGTTCCTTGCCTAAATTATTCACTATTGGCATAATGGAAAATTAGAGATGGAAAACACCGATTAATTCACTCAATCTCCAGTGTTCTAAATAGTAAATTTGCTAATGATTCATCGAGTCTAGCTGCAAGATCCCAAGCAATGTAGCTTCTACCACTTCCCTAAAAGGCACCATCACTGTGTTATATAGAAAGTGTTCATAGTATTCCCTTACATAATATCATTCTTCTTGTGACACCTGATTCAACTCAGTGTTGACAGCCTTGTATCTGCTATCACTTAGCAAGCGATACAAGTTTATCTATTTGTATATAATGCAATGTATCAGTATTATTATATTTTTAGTCAATTTCAGGTAAGGTTTCATGCACAGTTATGAAAGAAAATTATAGGAAAAGTGAATGAGGCTGACTTTATTAGTCTCATAACTAGGTGTCACACAGCTGAGGTGAGCACCTCGTCCAGGGCGGGGTAGGGGTGTCCGCCTCACCCCTGTCATGCCTGTATTTGCCCCTTTTCTTCCCCAGCCAGTGCCTCCATTCTCGCATGCCCAAATTGGCTTACTCCTGTCCTCTAGCCCCCAGGTCACAATCTATATCTAGCCTTCATTAGCGGGGCAGTACAAGTCCATAGTCCTAATAAGACCCAATAGTCAAAGGCGGTAAATTGCCCCGATCAGCAGGGCAGCACAGTTCAATAATCTCAATGGGACCCAATAACCAAGGTATATAACTTGCCCCTATTAGCAGGGCAGCACAAGTCCATAGTCCTAATACGACCATTGGATAATAAATAGGGGAAAGTAATAAATAGGGGAAAGTTTTACATCCCCCGGCAGGGAGGCCAGGCCCTTCCACTCCACTGGACCCCAGCCCAGGGCCCTATTAGTGGCTTGCCCTAGCCACTGAGTCAGAAGGGAAATTCCTGCCACAACACACTGACTTGCCAACGGTGGCTCACCCCTCCTGTGGCCATCGCCATCCCTGGGCTGCTTCCTGGTTTCAGTGTCTCAGTGCACCGATGGATCTGCCTCCTCTCCTTCCCCTGAGATCTGGCTACTCCCACCTGCTTCTGAATCCTGCCTGGTCTGTAGAAGTGTCGGGTCTCCGACCTGTGTAGTAGCATCTCAGTGTCTGGGCCGTTGCATGGGCTTGCAGAGAGCTGGCCAGGCAGGTCGTCTCCCTCCAGCGGCCAGCCCCAACTGAGCAGAGCTGCTCTCTTTAATAGCAGTGCAGCCTGAGCATGCCCAGTTGGGTAAAGGGGGTGTGGCCTCCTCCGTTCTCAAGATGGAGTTAACCCCCTCCTGTTCATTTCAGGGAGAGTGTGCCCCATCACACTAGAACAGCATTCATGTTCTCCATGTGTTGATCAATGACAAAGCGTGTTTGGGGGTGAGAGGAAATTGTCAGCTCCCAAGTTTGTTCTGTGGGTATCTGACCAAAGGATCTAGACGGAGACAACCACCTATTTTAACAATGTGTCCAAACAGTTATCAGGTAAATACAGGATTTAAAATTCTATCCACTCAATTCACATTGATAAAGATATGGGTAAAGCATCTTTAGCCTATTACTAATTTTCACCTTCTATCACCCACTAACACAAGTAGGGCGCCAATTTAGCCATTCAGTTTAGTCTCGGCACTATCTTTTGGGGAATGGCCTTCTAAGCTGCTAACTTTTATTATAATATCGTGATTCTTGAAATGTATAATATCCTAATTTCCCGCTGTGCTACAGCATTTTCACAGGTATTTGTCTTTATTCAACACAGCCACTTTCCCATTACTTTCAGTAGCACTGAAGCTACCTCTTAGTAGCTCATTAATCTCAAGCCTTTGCAGGTACAAGTGAGGCTAATGACAGACAGACAGATAGACAGACAAAGAGGCATCCTCTGAGGACTTCAAAGTATTTTAAGAACATTAATGATAACTGCACAACATCTCAATGAGTTAAATGCTTCCGAATGTATTTTGCCTGATTTAAAGAGGGGGAGAAGAGCACAGGTGTCTAGTATGTAGTCAGGGGGAAGGCTCTGCCTTCCCTAACTGCCAGGCATAGCTCCCCCTTCCCCCCAGCCAACCCCAAAAACGCCTGCAGTAAGCATTCTGGGGCAGAGTGTTGCTGCCCCCAGTACCTTCCCTCCTCGCGCTCCAGAGCTGGAGAGGCAGGGCTGGAGCAGGCCACGTGGCACACCCTCCTCCAGGAGTGGAGAGGCTGGGGCCATGCTGCATGCCCTCTGACCTCCTCTAGGATTGGGGAGGCTGTGCTGGCTGGGTCACGCAGCATGCCCTCCTCTGGGGCTAGGGAGCCTGGATCCATGCCACGTGCCCTCTGCCCTTCCTGGGTCTGGGGAGACAGGGCAAGTGCATGCCCGCCTGCTCCCTTCCTCTCCCCATGGTTGGGAGGGGGAGCACATACCTACTACACCTTGATAATTCCCCACTGTGGTGGATTTTCCCAGAAATGGAAAGGGAATGCTAGTCCTTTGTCTTCCATTCCCTTGATAGGATCTATGTATGCTGTCTCACCATTCCACAGCCATAGCAACTGAAGACATTTAGAGAAAGTTGCTTGAAAGTGATGGTTTATTTTTATGCCCATTTGTTGGATTTTTAAGTCTTTCCCTGATAAGTGAATGGAATAGGATGTGTACTCCGAGTGCATTCTTTAATGTTTATAAAACATCTTGCAGGATGGCAGCCGAAGGAGATCAGTTTTGAACTCCACAAAGGACAGTGGTTGAAGTTCAGCTAGGCAGTGCAAAGGGCCATTTAGGAGCTAAGGGTCCAATTATGGTTTGGCAGGGTTGTGAATTTCAGTCTCCTGTATAACTTTTTCCTCTGAACCTTTTATTGGCGTTATTGCTTCTTGCCCTGACGACTGATAAAAGATGGATAGTGTCAGTAAAATAAACAGAAGAAACCCTTTTCTTTTTTTCCTTTTTTTTGTAAAAGAAATAAAACTGTACGTGTACTTTATATTTATCACCGCTATTATTTCGGTTAGAACTGAGGAGAAGGAACTGCCACAAAATGCTCTTTTTCTTAAGGTGCACTAGATTGTGACTGAAACAGCACACATTATGCATTACTAAGAACAAAAGATAAAAGCATAAGAAAATTGGAGCAGGGTACTTGAGGACCACTTTATTTTTATTACAGCATCGTCCTCATCAGTTAGAAGAGGGAAATAGCTATTTCGCTATAACCACTGTCTCACAATAATCAGACTATAGAAGATGCTTGTCTACAAAATATTCTGCTAAGTAGCTTTTTTATTGAATAAAATCATACTTAATACTGGCTATTAGCAGTCTTCAGGGGTTCTTGACTGTTAATGCCAATAGTGCATGGGAGCTGGAAAAATTGAGATTATCATGATCAGCTGCTACAAGAGCCTCCTATTTAGACTAGCTCTTATTTTGAGCACTAGCTGAATGCTTTCAGGGGGCATCACATGTGTAGGATGTTATGGTATAAGGAAAAATGCTATTAGTACCTTTTCTATATTTGGACTTTAGCCAGGGTCATGCTAAAATGTGTGGCTGCACATAAGCGAACTCCCAGCTCATCAGTGCCTCTTAGTTCATTTGACATTGCAACTCAGACCTTACACCAGTGCAATATATCTGTAGTAGGGGTTTGCACTAGTGCATCTACACAGATGTAGGTACACCAATGGCTAAGGGGGTAGATCCACAAAGGGACATAGGCATCTATCTGGTACATTAGGTGTCAAGGTCTGACATTTAGGTGCTATTGAATTGCTCAAAACCCCACACAGCTGCCACCTAATCCTATAGGCACTTATATTTCCATTGGCTATGTCTCCAGGGTGCTACGTTTTTTGCTGGTGGACATATCCAAAGCCCCCAGAGCAGTTCAGAGGGCATCAAGACTTAACACCCTTGCTCAAGCCCCATTGGATTCACAAACTAGGCCTTGCCTGCACAGTCCATTCCAGTAGGTGTGCTGAGGCCCCCAACAAAAGGCAGCAACAAAAGTCAAGTTTCGAGAAAATCTGTCGGTGGGCATGTGCGTTCCCAATATCCCCAGTAGTTAGTATATTCTCCTAGGAGGTGGAAGACCTATGCTGAAACCCCACTCTGCCCAATTTGGAGTTGGGATTTGCATCCAGGTCTCCCACTTCCCAGGAGACTTACCTTGATACTAGATTCCTGGGTATTTTGGACTAGGTCTTCCTCAAGCCACCTGTCAAGGCTGTTCCCTACTCTGGTACTCAGTACAGAAGGTGGGGGCCAGCAAGAGATCTTAAGTACCTTATCTCTATAGGCTTCTGCTGAAAAAAACTCCTCAAGATTACAGATTACCTGGCCTTGTAAGATAGGCTGCCACCATCAAGTGTAAAAAAACCCCTTCTTCTTAGACTTAGGAAAAAAGCACTTAAACATCTTCCAGAAGGGTACCCCCCAAGCTCTTTTACCACAACAGAGCCTGCAGGAAAAAAAAAAGGGAAAGCAAACTGCAATCTCTGATAGCTGGCTTCTCAGTCTTAGGCATGCATACAGAGGCCTCCTTTTGACAAAACCATCACATCATTGCCTTAAAAAGGTGATTTCATTAACAAGATGAAAAAATATACTTGATAAAGCATACTTGGCTGCTAGGTGATACAGAGCAAGTCAGAAAAGAACAAATTAAAAGACAGAGAAAGTGGTATCTCTGGATGCAGCTTATATACAATGAATGGGGGGAGCATATGGACTTAGCATAGAGAAGTTAAACCAAGCAACAAAACAAAGAAAATAACCTGATTGTGACTAAATATACATTTTTCCTATCTACTCACAAGCCGTGCTTCAAGGTCCAGTCCATTTCCATGCCCAGTATTCCTTGTAGACATGGTAGTTCTGCCTGGTTCAATTCATCTTGTTTCCCCAGCTCCTAGCTTAAAACTCCAATTCAAATTTCAACAACTTCCAATTATCTTCCAATTCAAATTTCAACAACTTTTTCCATTGGCTTTCCTGGCTCCCTACCAGCCACCCTAGCTACTTGAGTTTAGTCACCCAACGTTAGGCAGCACTCTTCCTATGCATCACACAACACCACTTTGTATAAACATGTGAACAGGAAGAGTGAGAATGACACTACAACCCAGTAGTTAGGGCATTTATCCTGGAGACCTGGGTTCCAATATCTGCTACAATAATTCATAGAATCATAGGGCTGGAAGAGACCTCAGGAGGTCATCAGGAGGCCCAAAGCAGAACCAATCCCAACTAAATCAACCCAGCCAGGGCTTTGTCAAGCTGAGTCTTAAAAACCTCTAGGGGTGAAGATTCCACCACCTCCCTAGGTAACCCATTCCAGTACTTCACCACCCTCCTAGTGAAATAGTTTTTCCTAATATCCAAACTAGATCTCCCCCACTGTAACTTTAGACCATTGCTCCTTGTTCTGCCACCATCACTACTGAGAACAGCCTCTCTCCATCCTCTTTGAACCCCCCCCTTCAGGAAGTTGAAGGCTGCTATCAAATCTCCCCTCACTCTTCTCTTCTGCAGACTAAATAAGCCCAAATCCCTCAGCCTCTCCAAGTAGGTCAATAGCTCCAGCCCTCTAATCATTTTGGTTGCCCTCTGCTGGACCCTTTCCAATGTGTCTACATCCTTTCTGGAGTGGAGAACCCAGAATTGGATGTAATACTCCAGATATGGCCTCACCAGTGCCAAATAAAAGGGAATAATCACTTATCTAAATCTGATGACAATGCTCCTCCTAATGTACCCTAATATGTCATGAGCATTGTTGGCTACAAGGGCACACTGTTGACTCATATCCAACTTCTCCTCCACTGTAATCCCCAGGTCCTTTTCTGCTGAATTAAATACTTAATTAGGGTGCCTATAAATTAGGCACTTCAATATAGATTGCACCTCTCTAGTCCAGAACCTCCAGGACCTGATCAATGCTGAACCAGACAATTTGCTGAACCATGGGAGGTCAATATTGTCTAGCAGCATCACTAACACTTCACTGCTTACTGGACACTTAGAAGACATTTAAGGATAAATTAGGGTATGTCTACACTACAGAGTTATTTCAAAATATCTTATTTTGAAATAGTTAATTCGAAATAAGTTATTTCGAAATAACGCATCTACACACAAAATGCATTTCGAAATAGTGTTTTGCTATTTTGAAATAGCACATCCACACTGAGTGGATGCTGAATCGCATTTAAGGCCGGCCAGAACCAGGTCCGGCAGGGCATCAGGTCAGGAATTTCTTTGTGTGGCTGCTGCCTGAGGCTATCTGAGGCTTGTGCTTAAAGGGACACCCTTCCCCCCGGGCAGTCAGTTCTCAGGTTTCCCTGCTTGCTTGCCTACCTTGATGAGGGACAGCAAAGCATTTTTTTTCTGAGTGCTCTGGTTGCCCTCACTCGGGACACCACAGCACTCTGCAACATGGAGCCGGAGCTGCCCCTGGGCACTCTGATGCTTCTCTTGGACACATTGCTGTGAGCCTGGCTGCACTTTCTGCAGGCTGACATCCGGGAGGTCCATCAGGGGGCTGTCAGTATCCAGGAGACCCTGTGGGAGAGCTTCCACCCTGCGGAGCACTAACAGTCTCCCTGGTCTGCCCCACTGGGGGCTTGTGCCTCATTCCTTCCTCACGTCCCTCCACTTACCCTCCCAACACCCCTTCCTGATGTAAAATAAAATACACATTTTTTCATAAACACAAACTGTCTTTATTTAACAAAACTGGGGGGAGGAATGAAACTCTTGTGAGACTGGGGAAAGGAGGCAGGAGAAGGGAGGAGAGAGGGTGGGAAAGGGGAGGGGGAAACCTGGTAGGAGGGAGCTGGAAGGGGGAAGCAAGGGGAAGAAGGGGAAGGGGAAGCTCAGGGATTAGGGGTGGGGGTCTCGCTGGGCCAACTGTCTCCCAGCACTGCGGATGCGGGGGCCTCGGTGTCCCTGGGGGGATGGGAAGGGGATGGAGAGTGAGGAGGGTGTGGAGGGAGAAATGGGAGGGGGAGAAGGAGTGGGAAGAGGAGCGGTAGCTGGGGAGGCAGCAGGCGCTGGAGCAACAGGAGGCAGCACGCTCTGCACCAGGGTCTGCAGGTATTGGCAGATGACACTGACCTGGGCAAGCTGCTCCTGCCGAAGCTCCAGGTCTTCTTGCACCCAGTTCTGGAGGGTGCGGTGCAGGGCTTGCAGTGTCCCCAGGTGCTGCTGTTGATAGCCCTGCACTGCACGGGTAGCTCTGCGGAGCCCTCGGGTGCGGGAGCATGTCCTGGGCGGGGTGGTGCGCCCTGCACACACAGCTGGTGCGGCTGTGGAGAAAGAAGAGAAGTGATCAATTATCCCTGGGGACACAATGGGTGAAGCCCAGACCCCCTCTGCAAGCTGAGGATGACCATTCCCTGCACCATCAGAGCCGATGTGCTTGCACACAGGCCATGTTCGGAATGTCCTGCTATCTCCGGGAGTAGGAGCTGCCCTGAGACTGCACCCACCCCCCTGTGCTGTTTATAGTGTGGGTGAGGTCGGGGGGAGATGTCCCCTGTCTTTGTGTAGAATGGCCTTGTGGAGGGAGGGCATCCTGATGTGTCCCACCCCAGGGTCAGGAGCATGTCATGTCTCTTCACGCATGCTTGTAGCTAACAGGCCAAGGCCCCTGTGTGGCAGCCAGCTGGGGCCATGTGCCCAGGGGTGGCACGGCACATGCTCGCACATGCGTAGGTTGCTGCATGATCCATGGTAAGCAAGGCCCATGCATGCAGTCCCTGGTCTCCCTCCCCACCCCCCAATAAGGGGACAGTGATGGCACTCACATGTTGTTACCTCCCTGGATGACACTGGTGACGGGTCTGCTGGGACAGCTCGGGGGTCCTGGCTGTGTAACATATTCCCTCTGGACTCCTGTGGCTCCTGGTGCTCCTCCTCCATGCCCTGGTCAGGGCCCTCTGCTCCAGGATCGATGATCCCCAGGGTGGCACGGACTGTCCCACCCCCCAGGATGCAGTTCAGGGCATCAAAATAGGGGCAGGTATCTGCCCCTATTTGGGAGCTGCCCTGTGTGACCCTGGCATAGGCCTGCCGCAGCTCCTTAATTTTCATGCGCACCTGCTCCTGGGTGCGCATGTAGCCTTTGGTGGCCAGCCTGTCAGCCATCTGTCTTTAGACGGCCGCATTCCTCCATCTAGTGTGGAGATCATGGACATTGGAAGCATCCCCCCAAACCTCAATCAGGTCCATGATCTCCGCACTGGACTAGGAAGGCGCCCGCCTTCTCTGGCCACTGGCAGGCTCCTGGGAGCTGGGGGACTGGGCCCGGGGAGCAGTGGAGGGCTGGCTGGCACTGGCTGCCTGCCTCACGGTGGGGCCACTGGGTCGGGGGAAGTGACTGCTGGCTCTGTGCTGGCAGGTCTGGAGCTGGCACAGGCACTGTTGCCAGAGTCTACCCCTTTAAGGGCTCTGGGGCTGGGGGAGAGGAGAGGAAGTTTTCCTGGTTGTGCCCAGAGTGGCCATCAGGGCACCCTGGGAAGAGCTGGAGGCCCCCTAATTCGAAATAAGCAACTACATAGTGCTTATTTCGAATTAGCTATTTCGAATTTGGCGTTATTCCTCGTAGAATGAGGTTTACCAAATTCGAAATAAGCGGTTTGGCTGTGTAGATGCTAGGAAAGTTATTTCGAAATAATGGCTGTGTAGACATACCCTTAGAGATAAATAACAGCATAGAACATTGAGAGCCAGGACTGGTGGCTGTAAATAATCTTTATGAGACCACAGGAAACTTGGCCACACCTATGGATAAGTGGACATCCAGCTAACTAAAATCATGCCAGACCACGGATGTTGCTGGACCAGAAAGTGTCAGACTAGAGGTCCAACTGAGTGTACTAAGTGTGGCAATGTTGAAGTCCCTCTGTGGATTTAGCCCTAAAAAGCCTGCTATATACTTGACTGTTAAGATAGATAGATAGATAGATAGATAGATAGATAGATAGATAGATAAGAGGTATGAGCCCTCTCAACTCCTACTGAAGATCCTTTGAAAATATAATCAATGCCAAGTGAGTGCTTATAACAAGTGTATGAATATTTTATTTATGGTATTATAATTATCAGAACTTTTTAGTTTCACAGTTGTCTAAATTTGGAAACAAGTTTAATGCATGTAAAGCAATTCTATTGAGCTTATCAACCTGTTCATATGTGGTCTATATCACATATAGTAGAGCAGTGGTCATTAATGTCTGTCCAGATCCCTTTAAGCAGTTAGTTATACCCAGGTTGCCTCCTATACCATTAGTGCAGAAGCATGTTTTTGTGGTTAAAGCACTGGACTGAAATTCAGTCCATAGTTTATACTTCCTGTATGTTCTTGGGCAAGTCATTTCAGTTCTCTGTGCCAGGCATCCAACACTATAAAATGGGCTGAGAATGTGCACTTTCTGTAATAACACAAGTTATAGTCTGACATTACTTGGTATGTTTCAAAGTTTCAAGCAGTCTGTCTTCTCTCTGTGAATCCCTTCCCCTGGTTCAGTGTCTCTGCTAATCTAAATGTTATCACAGGAGGCGAGAATGACATTTCTAGCCTACTAGCTCTGTTGCTAGAAATGTGCAGCCAGATAAATGATCCTGTAAGTGTACACTGTGACGTTGCTGTGAACAGCACTGAATTTGTCATGAGTCAATTGGCTAATGTGTCACTTGGTGACATATGGGACGTCTGTCAAGCAGAGTGCTTGGCTATGAGAAAGGGCATGGTTGCCCACCCACGCATCTTCCAAAACCAAAACAAAAAGGCATACTTCACAGGGAATCTAAGTTCTTTATCAAAAAACTCCAAATGCTTAATGGGGAAGCACTAGATCAAAACAAACAAAACAAAATATATGGGGTTCCTATTACAGGGCTAAAATGAGAGCCAGAATTTAGATTTTCAAGGTAATCTGGGGCATTTAAACACATCTTCTATTAGTTTCAATGGACGATGTGTCTGCAATAGAGTCGACTGCCTCCTCATTGTTCCCACCTAGCGTGAGGTGGCTCTGCAGAACCTCCGGTTTTTGCCTTTCTTATTACATACTCACCAGAGACTTCTATGGCTCTCCTTGGGGTCTAGTTTATTAACACAAGGTTCAAAATAAACACAAATCTTGCACCCAAATCTTGAGCTGATCACAGTCTATCCCTCTCTGAATTACTCTCTGAGAAGATGCAAAACCTGATCTGCCTTCTTCCCAAAAGGAAAACAAAATTTCCAGCCAGTGCATTCTACCCAGACTTGATTCCCTTCTTTAGGACCCACTGCAGAAAAACAACTTTACTCTGAAAGCCCCAGTGGGCTTCTCACAGGTCTGGTTTTCTACCCATGCAAAGACCAGGTTTAGTTACATACTATCTGTCATGTGTCTTAATTCGTTCTTTCCAGCAGGGAAGATAAATCAGTTATGTCACAAGAGAGCTCAGACACGAAAGCTCATGATACCATCTACATGTTTTGTTAGTCTTTAAGGAACTGCTAGACTATTCGCTGTTTTTTAAGTTTTTCCATGCTTTAAAGGATTAGCCATTCTACAAAAGTGTCTATATCATCACCAAGGGCATTTTGAAAGTTTTCCCTCAGAATCCTACACCAGATCATAAGATACGCAGTAAAACGTCACCCGTTTTCTGGTAGTAATAGCAGCTCACAACAGATCTGGAAACATCAACAGGTCATAAATTGCTACAGAAAGGGGGGCTATTTAAATTTTTGATCATAATGATTAAATTTACACATTGCTTTATCATAGAGAAAATAATCTGAGCATGTTGCTTGAATGCCAAATCACCTGGAATCCCGAAGCCTTGAAGTCCTACTTGCCTTTCAACTAGTGAGTCATTTTTCCCAACTGCAACTTCACATTATTCAGTTGAACTCGTCTTTGAAGGCTGGAGAAGAAGTCGAGACTCCAGGAATGTGACCAATCTGTTGAAGCAGACAATCGAGGTGTCAGACAGGTCCCATATTAACAAGCAATTATAAATATACACAATAATATTATCTGCAGAGTTTGAAGTTTTAGGGGAATATTTTGATCATGAATCACTCTCCTCATGGTGTCACATGACCCATAAATATATTGCTACTAGTGTAAACATAATTATATTACAGTATTCTGTACTCAAGAGAAGCTGCAATATTCAAAGCACCAGACCCCCAGCAGGTGTAAATCAGAGTAACTCCAATAGCGTCAAAGGAGCCGTGCCAACTTACACCATCAGATGATTTGACTCAGAAAATCTAAGGCGAGCAGTCCACAGGAAAGGAGGCGACGGTGAAATCATATAATGTTATAAAAAGCATTTAAATAGTGATGTGCTGATGCAGAAATATCTAATTATTCATGGGTATATTAACCTCTTTGCTCACAGATGCCAAATTATGCAATGGAAGCAGTGCATTCAGTGTAATGAAATGTTCTCTTAGCTCATATCAAAATGTTAAATTATTGGCTGCTTCCAGGAGTTGACAATGTTCTAATTCACTGTGAAGGTTCAGGATCACATGTTCTCCTCTTTAATGCTCCAAAAAGATTAGCAAGAGGGCGCTGTGAGAGAAATGTGTTGATAGGAAGACCTCCAGGTGGAAAAAGTACAGACAGATCTAAGTGCTTGAGAATAATTTAGGAAACAGAAAACATAAGATTGTTCAGGCTAGCTGTCACTAAGCCTTTTCAAGCACCTTTCCATTCCATCTCTTATTTCAGCTCTCCCTTTTCCATTCCTTCTGTAAAACACTGTCATGGTCCTTGAGCTTGGAAATTCCTATGCCTCTTCCATTTTTAGACCAACATTTGTGGGCATCTGTGATGATGCTCCTAAAACCATATTTAAGCACCCTCTAAAAGAAAAGGCTGATTTTTCAACCATGCTGAGGATTAAGAGCTACAAATATACTATGATTGTCAATGTATTTCCCGTATCATGTGACATGATACATTTGTAACCAAATGTTTAATATGTAAAAAGGAAAAAATTTGGGGCATAAACTATTTTTTATTTACAGAAGGAAGGCCCTTGGTAACATCTGTTTCTTATATTGATCTTCACTGTCTGCCTATGAGCTAAAAGCTGGATTTCCTCTATTACTGACAACCTGAACTCGAACAGTGGGAGGCCACTAAATCTCTAACAGCAGTGGTTCTTTATGTACCTTAAATACTGAAAGATTAAAAATGTGGTTTTATCCCAGCATGATACCAATGTTAATAACTAGGTTTGGGCAAGGAATCAAGATTTTCAAAGCTTCAAGATTGTGTAATTGAAAGTTGTCCAATCGTGCATATGCTAACCTAACAATGGAAAAGCACAAATAATCTTAGTCAGTATTTTACTCAAAGAAGAATATTTGAGTAAGTTTGACTCCTACATTACCAGCTTTGATGTACCAAATGAGTTTCTGCATTTGCACATAAAGCTACCTACAAACATCAGCCTGACAGCCTCTAATTACAAAGTCAGACATGCAGAAACTATCATTTGTGGGATTCAGTAAAAAAGTATACCAAATGTTTCAATTTTATATTTCTTGCTCAACAACATAATTTTACCTACAGCTAAGTTATCAAGCATCATAGCACAAAGCTTTTGTTTTTCTTCAGGTTAATTTTTGTTGTTGTTCCTTCTTTTCAATGTGTTTTTTATTTAAAAAAAAGAGATTGTTTTTCCTGAAACTTGAGTAGGTACTTCATTTTCTGACTGTCTGGCTAATATATATGTAATGCCAGTGATACCCCCATTTAACAGGACTACACAAACACAGGTCTGTACATCACTTCATAGATTTTGAGTACATGTGGCATCATTGCATTTTATTCCGAATTATGAATCAAAATTATTAGCCCCATATTTCTTCTTCTTAAACCCTTGTACTCCGAGTGGAGCATAGGTCATCTACAAGTCTCCTCCACTTCACTCTGTTTTGAGACAAAACTTCTAGCTGACTCCAGGAGTACCCAGTTCTCGTCCTTCAATCTCAGTAGATCTTCTCCACGTTGTCCGAGGCCTTCCTTTTTTGCGTTTTCCTTGCGAATTCCATGTGAGAGCTTGACAGACTATGCTGGATGATGGTTTTCTGAGAGTGTGGCCTAGCCATCCACACTTTCTTCTCTTGAGTTGAACGTCAAGTGGTTCTTGTCGTGCTCTGTTCCAAAGCTTCTCATTTGTGAGAAAGTCTTGTCATTTGATGTGAAGGATGTACCTTAGGCATCTGTTTAGGAATGTCATTTCCATTTAGCAAAACCTATATGCAAGCTTTCCAGAGTGAGTCATTCTTGACATTAAGATAATTGGACTGGAGACCTCATGATAGTTCTCCTTTCCTTTCCGTGGATGACAACACCTGATTCACAAGATTTAGAAATTCATTTCCCCCACAAAAGTGGCAATTTTTAAATTTGGTACTGAACTAATCAAAACTTATAATCTTCAATATGAAGCAAATCTTCAGGAGGAACTGTAAGAATGTTGCAGAATAGGGAACTACTCAACATGCTAACGCGGTGTGTCTTTATTTGCACATTATTTTTCACAAATGCCTGTTTAGTATCATTGTGCACACTCACCTAGGGTACAAACCCTCCCCTTCCCCTTCCCCCGAAACATACAGGTTATTGTATATATCAGACTGGATATACTTAGAACAATCAGACCAATCAAAGGTCTCTGGAATTCTAATAATTCCTTTAGGTTTCTTCCATTGAAATTAAAGATAATAAATATGTACATTTCACTTAGAAGATTGGAGGCTGATGGAAAGAAAGATGGAGAAGCAAAACAACCAGCAGGAGTGGTAATCTCAATCAGACAGAAGATACTATATATTAGTCTCAGTGATGGCACTCCTCCTTTAGGGTATGTCTACACTACAGCACTATTTCGAATTAACTTAATTCGAAATAGTTAATTCGAATTAAGCTAATTCGAATTAACACATCTATACACAAAATCTATTTCAAATTAGCCTTTTGCTAATTCGAAATAGCACATCCACACTGAGTGGACCCTGAACCGAAGTTAAGGCTGGCCGGAACCAGTGCCGGCAGGACATCAGGTTAGGACTTAGTGTGTGGGGCTGCTCCCTGAGGCTAACTGAGCTCCGTGCTTAAAGGGACCCTACCTCCACCCCGGACAGACAGTTCTCAGGGTTCCCTGATTGCTTGTCTACCTCGATGAGGGACAGCAAAGCAGTCCTGTCTTGGAGTGCCCTGAGTGCCCTCACTTGGGACATCATGGCACTCGGCCATCAGCCCGGCTGCACTTGCTGCAGGCTGCTATCCGGGGGGTCCATTGGGGGGCTGTCAGGATCCAGGGGGCCCTGCAGGAGAGTGTCCACCCTGAGGAACCCTCAGAGCCACCCCAGTCCTCCCCACCGGGGGCTCATGCCCCATTCCTCCCTCACGTCCTTCCACTTACCCCTCCCTAGCCCCCCTTCCTGATGTAAAAAATAAAGGACAAGTTTTTTCAAAAATATAAACTCTCTTTTTATTTAACAAAACTGGGAGGGGGGATGAAACTCTGGGGAGACTGGAGAAAGGAGGTGGGAGAGAGGAGGAGAGAGAGGGTGGGAGAGGGGAGGGGGGCAACTGGGAGGAGGGAGCTGGAAGGGGGATGCAAGAGGAAGAAGGGGGAGGGGAAGCTCAAGGGTGGGGGTTCTCGCCGGGCCACATGTCTCCCAGCACCGTGGGTGCGGGGTCCTCGGCATCCCCGGGGGGATGAGGAGGAGGGTGTGGAGGTTGAGGTGGGGAGTGTGGAGATAGAGGAGGAGGAGGTTGAGGAGGCAGAGACGGGAGGGGGAGAAGAAGTGGGACGAGGAGCAGGAGCCTCAGTGGCACGGGCCAGCATACTCTGCACCAAGGTGTGCAGATCTTCAAAGAGGGCACGACCCTGGGCAAGCAGCTCCTGGTGGAATTCCCTGTCATCTTGTGCCCACTGCTTGAGGGTGCGGTGCATGGCTCGCAGGGCCCCCAGGTGCTGTTCACAGTACCCCTGGTGTGTGGCGGTGGATCTGCTGAACCCTCTGGAATGGGAGGAGGTCCCAGGCGGGGTGGTGCGCCCTGCACCCGCAGCTGGTGAGGCTGTGGAGAAAGAAAAGAAGTGCTCAGTTCTCCCTGGGGACACAGTGGGTGAAGCCCAGCCCCTGTCTGCGAGGTGAGGATGACCGTGCCCTGCACCGTCAGAGCTGACATGCTTGCACAGAGGCCATGGTTGGGATGTCTGGCTCTCCCCGGGAGTGGGAGTTGCCCCAAGACCGCACCCATGCCCCTGTGCTGTGTATAGTGCGGCCGAGGTAGGGGGGAGATGTCCCCTACCTCTGTGTAGAGGGGGCGTGTGAAGGGAGGGCATCCTGCTGGGTCCCGCCCCGGGGTTGGGAGCGTGTCAGGTCTCTTCACACACGCATGTGGCTATCGGGCCACGGACCCTGTGTGGCATGCAGCTGGAGCCACCTGCCCAAGGGTGGCACAGCACATGCCCCGCACGTGCACAGGTGGCTGCATGATCCATCGGAGGCATGGCCCATGCGCGCAGTCCCTGGTTTCCCACCCCTTCCCTGGGTAGGGGATAGTGATGGCACTTACCTGGTGTGGCCTCCCCTAACGACCCTGCTGACTCTGGTGCCAGGACAGCTCGGGGGTCCCGGTGGCATGGCACCCTCCGTGCTGGCCCCTCTGGTCCCGGCTCGCTAGCCCTCAGGGTGGCGCGGACCGTTCCACCCCCCAGGATGCAGTCGAGGGTGGGGAAGTAGGGGCAGGTGTCAGCCCCTGCTGCGGCGCCGCCCCTGGTGGCCCTGGCGTACCCCTGCCGAAGTTCTTTTATTTTGAGGTGCACCTGCTCCTGCATATGCCTGTGGCCGTTTGTGGCCATGGTGGCCGCTATGCGGTGATAGACGGTCACGTTCCTCAACCTGGTGCGGAGATCATGGACATTGGGGGGCCTCCCCCCAAACCTCAGTGAGGTCCATGATCTCCACACCAGTCCAGGCAGGCGCGCGCCGTCTACGGTCCCTGGCTGGCCCCTGGGAGCTTGGGGACTGGGCGGGAGACACTGGGCTGGCACTGCCTGCATGGCTCATGATGGGGCTGGCAGTGCTTGCTTTCTATAGGCAGGCCTCTGGCTCACACGTGCCCAGTAGCCTGACTCTACCCCCTTAAGGGCTCCGGGGCTGGGGGAGAGGAGAGTAAATTTTCCTGGTTGTGCCCAGAGTGGCCACCAGGGCACCCTGGGAAGGGCTGGAGGCCAGCTAATTCGAATTAAGTGTCTACACAGCACTTAATTCGAATTAGCTAATTCAAATTTGGCATTACTCCTCATAGAATGAGGTTTACCAAATTAGAATTAAGTGCCCCGCTATTTCGAATTTAATTCGAATTAGCGGTTTGCATATATAGACGCTATTAAAGTTAATTTGAAATAATGGCTGTTATTTCAAATTAACTTTGTAGTGTAGACATACCCTTAGAGTTTTGTTGCTACCAGTTGAACCTCTCTAGTCCAGCATGCTCTGATCCGGCAACATCCATGGTACAGCATGATTTTAATTAGCTGGATGTCCACTTATCATGGGTGTGGCCAAGTTTCCCGCAGTCCCACAAAGTTTCTTTACTGCCCCAGTCCTAGCTCTCAGTGTTCTGTGCTGTTATTTAGCTCTAATTTACCCTTAAATGTCTTCTAAAAGCCCAGGGAGCAGTGGAAGTGTTGGTAATGCTGCTAGACAATATTGATTGGTTCAGCAAGTTCTCTAGTTGGGAACCAGCCAGGTCCTGAGGGTTCTGGACTAGAGAGGTTCAACTTGTATCAACAAATTAAGCTCAGGAAGGGATATGGAAAAATACTTCAAGAACAGCAACAGCATCACATCTACTTTGCTTGGGTGGCGTGGCCACTCTTTTGTTTCCTCTGTATGATGTTTAAATTATTATGTATAATATAGCATACCCATCAGAAATCACACATTTTGTTATGCATTTTTTTTTAAGTTATCGGGTTGCTTCTGAAAGAACAAATTCATGCTCTTGTCCACTTCCCTTGCTTGAGCTATGCTGTTCTTGTGGCTTATAATTTCTCATAACAGCTCTTGAGGAACATTCTTCAAATGAATATGCAGAATCTTCTATATCTTGTTGAGACTGATGCTTCTACTGCTTATTTTGCTGCTCCGACTTTCTTTTATATAGCCGCTGATACTATCCCAATTGTCAGTGATAGCCAGGTTCTTTCTGCCCTTGCCTTTATGGATTGCATAGAAATTTAAATCTGCCAGAGACAAAACATTGCAGTCTCTTTCATGCAGGTAAGCAGAAGCTTATATGAATTTGTTCACTGAGGACCAGAAGTGGAAAGCAATTTGAGGTAACTGTTTTCCCTCATTGCTAATACTTAGCTGTCTCCAGTATACAACATCAAAAGAAATAATGGTGGCACATGTCCATGTCACAAAATATGAATGTGGAGTCCATACAGTGTTCACATTTAAATATTTAGAGCTGGTCAATTTTCCAAAAGTTGATTTAACTTATATTTGGAACCCCCCCTGCCCTTCCCCTACTCATACACACACACACAAAATGCACAAAACTATCAAGGAAATATTTGAAAATGTTGTGTGCTCAGGTGAGGAGGATGGGGTAAAGAGAGATTTTAGACAAGTTTTATTATTTCAATTACTACTGTATGAGAATCCCATGATGCCAACCTTATTAATACCAGCTCTCAAAGACAATACTAACATGACTTCACATGCGGGGTACGTTGCATTGTATAAGGCTGAATGAGCAGTTCCTTGTGTGTACACCATTTTCTCAGAGCATGCTCATTTTTAAAAAAACTTCTTGTGCCACCTATGTGACCTACTTTTTAGAATGATGTCACAAGGTAGCCCTGCCCAAGCATGATCCAGCAGGAGGCCATGTCATGCCAGGAGCACTGTCTCTTTTAGGGGCAAATTCAACGCCATTTCTATAGCATGACACAGTGATCCATCGCTGTAAGAACAGTTCCTTACAACATGAAATAAAGATAACACGCAGCAGCTGTTCATACCAACTCAGAAGGTTGTCAGTTCACCCATGCAAGATCACGAACACATTAACTATCCTGCCCTAGTTCCTTTAGCCCCTATTTCAGGCCTGTTCTCTGGGCCTTCTGTCTGAAAGTTCCGTGACCCACTTCTCTGCCACATGTCTTCTCTCCTTGTCACAGGCCAGGTATTTTATGAAAGGACACCCTAAAGGATTCCACTCAGAGATGCCTGCTAGTCCTGTACCTCCAGGACCTGCCCCTTGTCCTTCAGCTTCTCCTACATCATGCCAGGTGGGTCTTCTCCCAGAAACTTCCCACCAGATTATACTCCATGAGGCCCCTCTGCCTGTGAGTTATATCCCTCCTCCTCAAGAACTCCCTTCAGTGTCCACCTCTTGTTTCTGGGTCCAGTTTACATCAGCTACACTTGTTCTTTCCCTCGCCCTAGGGCCCACTGCCCAAGCCTGCAGGTTGACAGGGTTCCCCCAGTCTAGCCAGTCTTTCAGGTCTTACCAGAAGCTCACAGTTTCTGGTCTCCTTTTGTTTCTTTGCAGCTCTTCCTTTCAGTCAACTCTCTGCTCTTCCTTCTGTCTCTCCTTTGTTCTCAAGCAGCTCACACTTGCTTTGTTTCCTGACTGACTTAACATGTTTCTCTCCCTATTCAAGAGTTCAGCTGTTTAAATCATGACTGCAGGTCAGCTGACCATTCTCATGTGAATTGGCCTTTTTCCTCTTGAAGGGATAGTATCACCTGTATCATACAAAAAAAGAGGGGAAGGCAAGTCTTCATGTTCTATAGCAATCTGTGGTGGAGTGGAATGCAGTAGTAAGAGCATCAGCATACACACAAAAAACAGCAACAACTCTCTTTCCTGTCATGGATCATAACGAAGCCTTGTTGGAGTAAAGCTCATAGAACCTCTCCGATTTCTGATCAAAGACATCCTAAGAAAATCAGTTAGAAATTTCTCAGGTGCATACAATAATCTAAAAGTAATCTGCATATGCAGCAGTAATCTTTAAAATATTTAGAAAATGTCATTAATCAACAACCTTTATTAAAATCTTTTGGTAAACTATTGGAATATTAGCTGCGGTAATTTATATGAAAAATTCTTTGACAGTATTTTGTACTCTACTTAACAGTCTGTTATCACTTTACTGCTGCTATAAGTACCATCAAAAGAAAATATTACGTTATATCTAGTAGTACAAGATTTGTTTATAGTTTAGCATCTTCCAGAATTGTATTATGTATTCCACGTGTTTTAAAAAATCACCCTTTCAATTTCTGCACTGTTTAGGAATTTATATTCATTTTCAATTCTATGTAGTTGCTTTGGTTTATGAAGTCTGAGGGAAATTCTTTTAGCCTTCAAGGCAAAAAAATCTGCTCCTGAATTATATTTAGATCTTTCAACATGCAAGTTTTAAACCCCTAAGACAACTCACCTAAAGCAATGAAACTGACTTACAATTGATAGGTATAGTTTTTAATGAGCTGTTTTATTAGCAAAAAGAAGCATCCTTGCTATCAGTTGTCATGGTTGGATTATTTTACAAACAGTAGGTTATCCAGACCATTAGAGCCCAATCCTGTAAAAGTGCCTTGTGTAGAGCACCAAATGCCTTAAATTCTCATTGAGTTAAAAAAAAGTACTTTAGCCTCAGCACTTAGCAGGATCAGCCTCGTAGTCAATTAATTTTTCTTTTTCAAATGGTTAGTTTCTTTGCAATTCCTAATTTTATTCCCTTGCATGATGACCAGAAAAATTAAACTTTCCTCACATAAATTATTTCCTTCAGTAACAATGTTGACACAATTATAGGTGATGAATACCTTTTCTATGCATTCAAAAACAAGCTGATGTGGAACAGCATAGACATTTTTGCTTACCTTTCTCCAGAAATGTTACATGTAAAGATTAGCATGTTTGCACAATAGACAAAATGGAAATAATAATTGTGTGGCTTTGTTTGGAATAAATAAAGTGAAAAGGAAGACATAAAATGATTGCTTGTGAACCAGAATGAAAAGCTTTCTGTCAACTTGGTTTAAAACGAAGATTTGCATAATATTATTGACACATGATATATATTTGTATTTAGATTACTAAATGCAGTGACCCTTGCTGTCATACTAGGCCAGAAAACTGAAAGAGGTCTGAGCTTTTATCAGCTTAATCTATATCATTTTACAAACAGGTAAGTTGTACTGTGCATCTTCAAAAGTTAAAAGGAAGCAAAATGATTTGGTTTCCCTTTAAAAAAAATCAAGTATTAATTGTGTCTTTGTGAATGAATTAGGCAAAGTAAAATCTTTGCTGAAAGTCAGCATACACAGCATTGTGCTGCCAGTCTTTTAACTAGTGGATCCCAATTTTTGCTCCCTTTAGCTTGTGACAATCTCCATGTGTCTATGACCTTACAAGGAGGAAAAATAATGGACTCACAAATGTATTAATTTGTTTTCCTTTTCATGTTAAAAGAGTTTTGTATTATCCCTGTCCAAGAAAGCCAACACCATCATTTGATAATCAAACTTCTATCAATTACTCATCCATTCAGTTAAGCGTTTTACCTTCTGAATTCCCTTGACACATTACCAAAATTAAAGGTCAGCCTCACAAAGATAGATCTTTACCAGCACATCAAATTGCGTCTAGTGCAAATCACATTCTCTCTACTTAAAACACCACTTAGTAAGCAGCTGCTGAATTGCACATGGGTCATGCTCCTGGAAGGACATTCACCCTCGAAATGCAGATTCATGAAAGAACTAGAGGAGGAAAATTCAACAATTGGTTCACAAAGTGCTTTTTTCCATTTTTAAGCCCCACCAGTTCCATCAGACAGTATAGAACATTTCCAACCTATGTATTTAGAGATGTGGGTGAGAGACAAGAAGCTTTGTGTTCTGGTGGCAGAGGGTCCTGAGAGGATTTGGCCTAAGATTTTTTTCTTCTTTACAGTTTTAGAAATACTTGAGGTTTGATGCATCCCAGAACATTTGAAGGCAAAATATTTGATGTGGAGCTCAAGGCACGTCTTATTCTGAAGGAATGACTAAAGAGCCAGAAAGAAGCTGAACTCCATCCAAGACAGAGAAATCACTCCAACATTCTCTTCAGCCTTGAGAGCAGAATTTGAGGAACTTTGGGAGCTGGAAGTCATGCTCGGATCCATGTATACGTAGAGGCAACTTTCAGTCCCTGCTAGCCAACTGTGAGCTGTGCATACTTATCACTGTGTTTAGGATTCCCAACTCTTGGCCTAAAGCTTTAAGATTGGGTTGGCACAGATTAGTTAGGAAATAGAAAGTGATCAACTTTGCACTCATGTCCCAATCTGTCACAGTCCATTGTTTCGCTAAGAGAAAAAGCTTGTTTTCAAAGAGCCTAGCAGGATGGAAATGCAGCAGTGCATTTGAAGTAAGCAGTGGATAGGATTGAGAGGACTATTCTGGCTCTTCCTCATTTAGGAAATCTGTGCCAAAAAATAAAGATGGATTAGCCTTTCTCGTGGCTACAGCACATAATTTAGGAAGGCCTCTGGTTGCAGTACATCTCAGTGAATTTTCCTTACAGTTATGTTTGTGTTCCCTTTCTATTTCATCCAACATGGCTCATCTGTAGCTAGTGCCACCATATCTGAATGGATGTTCCAATCCTTGATCCATGGATTGGGTAAGGTTTGTGTCTCTGGAATTTGGTGGGGTCCATCAGCTCTGTCATACAGGTACCATCTCAGCATGCCCCTTCATGGAAAGCAGCAGTATTTTTAGTAGCTCTGCCTTGTTTCCCCATTGTCTTCTCAAGCTCACTCTGGCTACAGGAAAGACCTGACCCTCCACATAACAGAATTCAATCTCTTCTGGATTCTCAACATCTTTCACTCGAAGTCCACCAGAAAACAGTAAAACAATCAAATCTTCAGCCCAGCTGGGCTAAGCTGTTAGACATCATCCTTTGTGGTCTAGCCTCATCTGCAATAAGAAGTCCTAACAATGTCCCCCGCTCCAGCACTTCCACCTCAACAGTGAGGGCTGCCACACTGTAGGGGTTTCTGGCAAGCTATAGTCTCTGTCTTGGTTCCTTTTCTAGCACAGAAGAATCTGTCTGCTATATTTCCAGCACCAGAGCCCACAGCTGGGATATCCTTCTTCTAAAGACAGACCATTTACAGATATGGTAGGACAGGGCTATTTGAATAGGGCTGACTGGCCCAAGGCCTCTGGCCCTTACAGAGGCCAGCCACCCTGTTATAAGCTTGCAAGAGAGTACATTTACGGGTGAGCCTTTTTCCTTTTAGGAACTCTGATGCCTGGTTTAGAGATGACAGTGATTTCATCCAATAGTGCTCTTCTTACATTTTCAGGACAAGATTCTCAACTTGTGTGAGCTGATGTCTGGCCATTGAATCTGGCCCTGTATGTTCAGTTCTACACAGACTAAACATGGTAACAATTTCAAAAGCATCTAAGTTACTTAGGAGCTCTGTGCCCTTTTCAAAAATAGCATGCAATTTGGAACCTAAGTCTTTCTGAAAATCAATGCGACTAAGAACCTTTTGCTTTTGAAAATAGAGCATAAGCACTGTTGAAAACATTTCCCCTCTTCTAGGGGGTGAACAGTTCTTCGCGTGGGTCCAGGGATCATCTACATGAGACTCATGGAGGGAGAGTTATATTCACATGGACAGTAACATCGCCACCTATGATTTTTGGAGACTCTACCACCTGTCAATCATCTTCATTCACTTTCTTCTAGAAAACCTTCATTGTCTGAGGGGCCGGGGGAGGCTGTAGATTAGGATTTCTCAGTTGATTTTGCCTGTTGAAGTGGCTATCCTCATATGTTTTTGTTTTGTTTTCCCCCTGGAGCTCCTTCCGTGTTTGAGGTTGGACAGATATAGAATAGCTGCTGTTTCCACTAATCCCTGTGTGATCAGGTAATGTAGTATGTGCAATCTCAGGTGAGTCAATGCTGACAACATCAATAGTGCACACATTTTTCATGAGGCAATGAATGTCATAAGGCTCGTTCACCCTGCACAAAGCAGCATTATTTTGAAGTCTAGCTTAGAAGCTCTGAGTATCATGCTCATCAGCAGGTTGAGTGTAAAAATGTGGGGGAAATTCCCTGGTGATATTTTTCCCAGGGATAAGTTGGAGGAATTCCCCATGAGCTTCAGTGACACAGGATCAGTCCCTGGTATTTTGCAATTCCTAACTTTTTAGCAGAAGTGGGAAATCTTCACTATCCATTACCCATTGTTTTGTACACATATTTCTGATTAATTAGTCATATTTCCAGAGCAGCATAATATGTCCATTAGCATGTAATCCTTTGGAAAATCTGGACATGCTTCCAATCACTTGATTGAAAATAATGTCGTGCTTGTAAGGAATAATCCCAACCTAATTCAAACCCATATTAACAGAGTTATGTACAATAAAAAAGTATACTCTTTTCCCCTCATACTTAATCATTCCTGGTATTTTCTGCTATTCTAGAGTCATCTTCTGTGGAGAGAGCAGCTAGCAAGGAGAGTTAACGTAATTGCTAAATTTGAAGGTGAGGCTACTCTAGGATGATGTGTTTCATTTATCATATTTAATTCTGAGAGATACCACTGAGCAGCTAATATCTAATAATCCACTTACAGAAGCTGTGTTTCTCTGTTAAAATCAAATTATTTACATTTACAATGCTGTATGGTACATATAAATGCTTGTTATTTTAAAAATGTATGTCTCTCTGCTCCACATTTACCTCCTTGTGAGGATAATGTTATTCTCCTTTTGTAGATGGCTAAAGGGCTTCTGTAGATACATCAGCACCATCTTTTGGTTAAACTGTATTCTGACCTACATTTATTTATTTAATGATGCTACACAACCCTCTTATGGGGATAACAACAAAACAGCCATGCAGCAGTTTGTATTGGAGAGCAAAATCAGAACAGTCAAAGCAATCAAAGGCTTTGAAAATAAAGGATCATTCAGGAAGTCACCATCTGATTCTGTGAGGGAAAGAATCAACAGATCCATGCTGTGGAATGGGTACAGAAACAGCAAAGGCCAGCTCTGCTTTTGTGTGCTCAAGACAAGAATGAAGGGAGATTTAATAGCAGCCTTCAACTGAAGGGAGGTTCCAAAGAGGATGGAGAGAGGCTGTTCTCAGTAGTGAGGGATGGCTGAACGAGGAGCAATGGTCTCAAGTTACAGTGGTGGAGGTTTAAGTTGGATATTAGAAAAAACTATTTCCCTAGGAGGGTGGTGATGCACTGGGATGGGTTACCTAGGGAGGTGGTGGAATCTCCATCCCTAGAGTTTTTAAGTTCTACCTTGACAAAGCCCTGGCTGGGTTGATTTAGTTGGGATTGGTCCTGCTTTTAGCAGGGGGTTGGACTCAATGACCTCCTGAGGTCTATTCAAACCCTAATGTTCTATGATTCTATAAGACCCTCTCTGGCAGCTCCCCGAGGTATGTCTAAACTGCATTTGGAGGTGAGATCCCCAGCTGGGGTAGACCGATACAGGCTTGAGCTAGGATGCTAAATGTAGCAGTGTGATTACTGAAGGACCGGCAGCATCTCAAGCTCTTTAGTCCACTTAGCACCTGAGTCTGAGCTCAGGTGGATAGACTAAGTTTCCTCCAGAACACTAACTCAAGCCCTGAAAACAGGGGGGGGAGGGTCTGCCTATCTGTGCTGGGATATTTAATCCTATCTGCATTGCAGTCAAATAGGCTACGTCTACACTGCACCGTTGTTTGACATAAGATACGTAAATTGAGCTAAGCAAATTGTGTATTTTATTTCGATCTTATTTCGAAAAAGCTTATTTCATAATTTGGCGCTGTCTACACAGCACCAGATTTCAAAATAACCTACTATTCCAAAATGTCCCTTACTCCTCGTAGAATGAGGTTTACAGAGATGTCAGAATAGTGAGCCCATTATATTTTGAAATAACGGGCTTACTGTGAAGTCGCGGGATAGCTATTTCGGGTTACTCCGGTACCCAGAAATAGCGCTGCGGTGTAGACATAGCCATAGGGACTAACTTCTGAGTGTGAGGAGGAGCCAAATGGTTGGATGAGTAGACTGGGAGGGCATGGCTACTTTTTATGGTATCAACATCATCTCTTAATAAATTATACAGATTTTCATTGTAAGAAAATGTTTTCCCTTCCCCTTAAAAAGATTCTTGAGGGCAGCAGCAGTCAATGAGGCTGGTATTTACCACCTAATTCGAATTAGGGGCTTTAAATCGGAAGCCTGTTTCACTGCCGGGTGTAGACACGGGCAGTTACTTCGGGCTAGTCAATTTCTAAAATGGCGCCCGGCTGGGAACATGCAAATCAAGCGCGGGATATTTAAATCCTGGGCTTGATTTGCAATTCTGGTCACCCTCATTAGCCTCCCTAGATCGATCTAGGGGGCTAGTGTAGACGTACCCTACTAGATGTACTTTTCTACTGCTATACTTCTCCAGCGTTCTACATTTTTAAAAGTATTTTTCTTCTGAAATCATGTTAAAAAAAGGAAAGAATAAATTGCTTGTTTGGTACACAGTCAACTCCCCTTCATTGGCATAATTCTTGGGCCAACTGACAGTGCATCATCAAAAGGACTTGCACGTATTAGATCTTACCAAAGATTTCTCTGCAGGAGAAGTCCAACAGAGGAAAAGTAACATTTGTGGATGAGGCCAAAGACTGCTTTTCATGGTGTTACCTACACAAGGACATACAGGATCTATGCCAAAGGGATGGCATAACTTTAAAAGATTTTAAGATTAAAAGACTCTTGAACTTTGAAAAAAGGCCTAAGAAGTAGAACAGTAATGAGTACCATAAAAACATTTTCTTGTGCTTGCTTTCTCTAAAAGAATACATTAATAGCTTTGGAATATATTGAACGGGATGCCTTTATTAGTAACCCTAATTCAATTTATTATTTTCAAAATTAAGGGTGGGTGAAGTAAGGGTGGGCACAAAACATGCAGGTGATTGGGGAATGCAGAAATGACCTTCTCGTCCTGATTGCAGAGGAATGTACTGGCCCTGTCTTGGTTTCATTCAAATAATTTGAGGTCAAATTCTACCGCTAATGATGTCTGTGAGAGTTTGTCATTGATTTATATTAGGCCAAGATCAGACCCTAGAAATATAGTTTGGCCTCATTTGCCCCACCAAAATTTTGTCTCTCTGTCCCTACCGGAGCCAAAGGAGTAAATACAAACCTCTTAGGCTACGTCTAGACTACGTAGTTTTATCGAAAAAAAAGGTACGCAAATTGCACTTCGCAATTTGCGTACCTTTTTCCAATTTTTTTTTGGAAGAGGCTTTTCTGAAATTTGGCCCATCTACACTGGGCCAAATTTTGGAAAACCCTCCTTTCGGAAGAGCCCTTCTTCCTCATGAAACAAGGAATACAGGGGCTTCCGAAAGAGTGCGTATGCTCTTCCGCAAAAAATGTCAGAAGAGCAGACGCGTTCCCTGGACTCCGTTGTCTAGACATAGCCCAAGAAATCACAAAGTGTATGTCTAGCCAGATGCGCCATCTTTTCTACCAAAGGGAAACATCATGTTAGCAGAGGACACAGTAACAGCCAGACTGCAATAATATCTGCATGCGAGCAGGATTGGGCTCACTGTGTTGTTAGGTCTGTATCAACTGCGGTTCTATTAGGATCCTCGCCAACTTCCATGCAAAAGCTAACTTTCAGAGAGTGAAACAATATGCAGCATTATGTCTCCTTAGTGTAATATGTTAGATTTCAATTACTGAAATATATAATCAGTTTGGGACTCTGTTTTGCATAAGAGAGTCATCATCATTCACTGCCATCCTAATCTATCAAGGTAGGTTTATCAGGATTTGCCTGTGGCATAGAATGTTATAGCTCTGTTAATCTACAGTAGGGAAATAATTTATTAAGTGACAGCAGCAATATCAAAGTAAAACTTAATATAAAAGAGAAACAATAACACTTAGAGAGAAATATGTGCTACCCATATAGTAATATGAGCATATTATGTATATTTACTTTAGTGTGGCAATTACTGGAGCAATTGACAATACATTTAGGGACAGATTCTGCCAGCTTTACTCTTTACTGAGGTAACACCATACTCTGAGCCCGAGGGGGATATATTGAGATAACACCATACTCTGAGCCCGAGGGGGATACTCTTAGCGATGCACAGGTACTTCTACTGTCTCCACTAGAACTGTAGAGGTTCGTCTACACTGCAGGACTTAATTCGAAATAAGCTACGCAAATTGAGCTACATCAATTGTGTAGCTTATTTCAAAATCGGGAGCGTCTACACAGCACTTATTTCCAAATAGAGCTCTCTTCCTCCAACTTCCCTTACTTCTCACACAGTGAGGGTTACAGGAGTGGGAGTAAGAAGTCCTCCAGCTTGATAGTATTGCAACATTATTTTGAAATAACTGCCTGCTGTGTAAACGCAGACTAAGTTATTTCAAAATAACGCTAGTTTATTTTGAAGCACTGTTGCTGTGCAGACGTACCCTGGGAGGGCAGGGGATAAAATACTATTCATTGTGAGTAAAGGGGTCACAGTCGGGCCTTCCATGATTTCAGTGAGACAACACAAAGCACACGGTTACATTCAGTCCAGTGAAGGATGCCAAAACCTGGCCCCTAGGAAATGGAAGATGTCTTCAGCTTCTTTGTCAGATTTGACCTCTCCCTCTGGAGATATGTAGTAATACTGTAATAATCAAATTGTGACCCAAATGTTCTGCTATGAAGAGGAGATCATACTGTGAGAGATGTAGTCTCTGCAGAGCTGTCACACTGCAGTTCCCATTGGCGGGCAGGGATGTGTGCGAAGGGGCAGGTTTTGTTGTCTTTGCTTCACTCCCAAATGATAAACATGTTTTTATGAGCACCAAGATGTGCGTGAATGTGCATCACTAGTAAAAATACAAAATCATGCTGTGGGTGCACTGCTAATCAGCTTGGCAGCATTTGAATAACTCCTGAGTAGCCCACAAGTGCACAGCTTCCAGGTAACACTGCCCAGGAGGTCTCCCTACATAGCTGTAGTGGGTTTTTTTGTTTGTTTGTTTGTTCTTCTCACATTCCCCTTGTAAGTTAGATCAACACAGTCACAAATGAAATTCTAATAATCCACTCTACCATAACTTCCCCTCAGTGAGCAGTCACATACAGTGTTTATACAAGCATTACACTTCAGGATTCACAATATTATTACATATCAGCTCCACATCTGTCACAATGGAGGGCCAAGTTAACGGACTACTGCCAAAGATAATAATTTTCTTTATCTGCCATTTAGCTATGTTGTGACCATGTTCTGTTTCTCCTAATGAAGTTTTTTCTCATTTTATATAGATTCAGTGCTTGCATATGGAGAAATATTGCCTGTTAAAGGCATCCAGGGAGATATATAGTGAGCCCAGAAATTCTGGGTGGGGACTTAAACTTGTGGTAGTGTTATTTTTAAGAAGGACCCTCCTTAGCTTTTTGAACTCAACCCTTGTTGTTTCCAACAACACTTGACAGAAGAATTACAAAAATAATAAAGTCCTGTTTCACCAAACATGTAAGAGGAATAACAGAGGAGAACTAGCAAGTAAAGGAAAAGAGACAGGAAAAAGAGTATAACTATGTTGCCAAGAGTGGTCAGGCTGAACTTCATACGATCTGTTTGAAATTAATTATTTTTTAACATTTTTATGAGACATGTTCATCATAGTTTTCATTCATGTCTGCCAAGCTCTAAAAGTTCATGTGCCCAAAAGAAAGGTGTAGGATGCTTAAAAGTTGAGTTAGGTTGAACTAACAGAGATGTGGAAGGGATCAAAGTTGTACAAAGTAAGGGCTTGTCTACACCTAACAGCATAAATTCAAGGGGAGCTTTTTCAGTGGACGTAATTCAAATTGTGCCAAATTAGGTAGGCAGTTATTTCAGTTTAGACCATGCTTATTATTGTTTAACATAAGTTGATTATGAACAGACTTAAGCAAAACTGAAATAAGCCAGTCATAATGCCAAATGCGTGCTCCCATAGGCGTTTGCATTGGTTTAATTCAATCAGTTTACAAAAAGTGATGTAAATTAAACCAGCACCACCTCTGCATGTAAACAAGGCCCTGGTAACCATTTTAATGTAAATTCGATAAGGCTTCTAAATCTATGTTTGTGTCTTGTTAAAAATGTAAATGTTCTCATTATTTGGGATTTGGGCCACAAAACTACTGAAGTGGGTATTTTTTTCACATTACCAGTTCAAGTCTGATACTCTCCATTGGCTATGGAAACAGTGGGTGCACATGGTTAAAAGTAGCATTATTACTCAACAGCCTACTAGCAAATTTGATGTGCCAACCACACATGATTTTTAATAAGCCTTTGGCACAGCACCCCTCTGCTGTGCCAATATCATTGTGAAGGATTTATATATCCCAAATCACTTTCAGCAGTTTGCTGCCATCAGATTTGAAATGGTAGTAGCTATATTACTGTGATAATGTTTGATTAGACACCATTGTATCTGATTAATACTGCATCAGATTGCATTATTAAAGCAGCATTACATTACTGGCTGCCAAACACTTGAATGCTCTGTCACAACCAACTGTGAGTATCCTTTGGGAAGTTAGTCCATTATTGTGAATACAGAGTCTTCAGATTGCATCATCTTAATGTGATGGTATCTGGCATAGGAGAATAATATAAACAAGGTAAATGAAAGGAATCCAGGTCTCAAAGCAAGTTCAGGGTGAGGATGTGTGCCTAGAGTGTAGAATTGCACAGAGAAAGTTCTGATTCTTGGTTATCTTCTTTATCCACATAGCCCACTAAGGAGAGCCCTGAGGGAAGAAGGAACTGAGGCTGTGTCTACGCTGGGATATTATTTTGAAGTAATAACTCCCAAAATAACTATTTTTAAATAACATGTCCATACTACAAGGCACCATCAAAATAGCACAGAATTATATCGAAATAGCACATCAACACTCACTGCAGCCTGAATCGCATTTAAAGCCCCTGCAAGTCCCTTCCTGTAGCTACTTCCTGAGGCTAGCTTAGACTTGTGCTTACAGGGGCTCCTATCTACAGCCGCGTCTCACACTCCCCACTGACTACCCCCTCAAGGGACACCAAACTCATGCTGCATGCTCTGGTTGCCCTTGCAGACTGCCCACATGGTATTGCAGGAGGACGACAACCAGAACCAAATTCCCTTCCATCCACCCTTGCACACCGTACAATGCTGCTTCTAGTGGTGGGAGACGAGTTCCAATCAGTGGATCATCATGCAGTGGTGGGACAACCAGCAGTGGCTCCAGAACTTTCACATCTGGAAGTGGCTCATCCCTGCCCTCAGGCAACAGAACACCGAGATGAGTCCTGCCATCCCCTGCAGAAGCGCGTTGTCATCACCCTGTGGATGCTTTCCATGCCAGATAGCTATCATTCAGTCGGGAACCAGTTCAGCGTGGGGAGATCCGTGATCAGGGCTGTGCTCTTGCATGTTTGGCTCTTTTACTAGGAGTGTGGGGAAGCACTGGAATGGGTTACCTAGGGAGGTGGTAGAATCTCCACACCTAGAGGTTTTCCAGTCCCAGCTTGACAAAGCCCTGGCTGGGATGATTTAGTTGGCGTTGGTCCTGATTTGGGAAAGGGATTGGACTCGGTGACCTCCCAAGGTCTCTTCCAACCCTATGAATCTATGTTTCTATGGTTGTATAGGTGGTCAAGGCCATCAACACCTTCCTGCTGCAGAGGGTCATCACCCTAGGCAACGTCAACCCCAAGGTCACTGTCTTTGCTGCCATGGGCTTTCCCAACTGCAGAGAGGACAATGACAGCACCCACATCCCTACCCTGGCCCCTGACCACCATGACTCCGACTATATAAATAGAAAGGGGTATTTTTCAATGGTGCTGCCAGTCCTTGGGGACTACAAGGGCTGGTTCACAGATATATTTGTCAGGTGGTCGGGGAAGGCACATGATGCCTGCATCTTCTGGAATTCAAGCCTCTTCCATGGGATGCATGCTGGCACTTTTTTCCCCGACTGCACCATCGGGATCAGGGACATTGACATGCCCACGTACATCCTGGGTGATGCAGCCTACCCCTTGCTCCCCGGCTGATGAAGCCCTACATGAGCAGCCTGGACCCCATTAAAGAACACTTCAATACCAGGCTCAGCAGGAGTCACATGGTGATGGAGGGTGCCTTCGGCCGCCTCAAGGGGAGGTTCCAGAGTCTCCTCCCCTGCCTGGACCTCAGTGACCAGAACATCCCCCAGGTGGTGGCAGCTTGCTCTGTGCTCCACAACATATGTGAGATCAAGGAGGAGACTTTCCTGTGTGTGTGTGGGGCAGAGGCTGAGCGGCTGGCCAAGGCTTTTGAGCAGCCGGACACTGCTGTCATTTGTTGAGCACATCAAGGGACTGTGCTCATCCAGGAGGCCTTGAGGGAGAGTTTCAGCCAAGGCCACCTGTGAGACTGCCCCGGGCTTCCCCAAAGGGGCCTCTGCATTGCCCCCATGTGCCTTTTCTCCCCCACCCTTCCCTTCCCACCTTCCCCTGCAGACCAAATAAAAAAGCATTTATGTTTGGAAAATAACTCTGTTATTTTATTTGAGGAATATACAATGGGGGAGGGACTAGGGAAAGAACCTGGGAGGGGGAGGAAGAGGGAAGGAGGGGATAGAGAGGCTCAGGGATAGGGCTGGGAGTGGCATCTGCCTCAAGTACCTCATGAGGCTTCGGATGCCCAAGAGATCCCACCTCCATGTGTTCTCAGGCCCTGTCAGCCCCTGGGGAGCTAGGAGGAGAAGCCAGGGTGGCGGGGTGGGGTGAGTATGCGGAGTTGGGCAGGAAACTGGCAGGGGGCAGGGGTGGGAGTTGGTCTGCGAGTTGGGAGGGTGGGGAGTTGGGGGAGTTGAGTGTGGGGAGGTGGCTGGTGCACCACTCCATACATGCAACCATTCTCTCCATGACAGAGGTAACTGAGGAGCACATGACATCGTGCTGGCATGACATCTGCTCCCACATCATCCTCCTCAGCTCCCAGTCAGCCCGGCACTCCTAGTGCCCCCCCGCCTCAAAGTTTTGGCTGAGGGAACACAGGCAGTCAAGATGTTCTTGTGGGGTCATCTTCGCCTGTTGCTCTCACAGGGTCAGGAAGATGGCGCGGGAGGTGGTGGATGCACCATGCTCACAGCTTGCCCAGCTATGAAGAAAAGTGACAAGAGCAGTCATCACAGGAGACAGTGTGCATGAAGTTTGGCCCTAATCTCTGTAGCTCTTGGTTCGGACTGTGGTGATATGCTTCGAGCAAGGCCATCTGTTGCCTAGACAGTGAGTGTTCTCCTGCAGGGGCATGGTTGTCTCACAGGAGCCTCACTAGCCCATCCCAAGGACAAGCAGGCATGGAAAGGTGCTGGATAGGTCAGGAGCCTGTGGGTGGAAGGAGGGGACAGGGGCAGCTCAGGGTGGCTTTCATGTCCCACATACACTGGGTCCGGCAGTGGCAGCATCCCACAGAGAGAGAACTTCTATCCCTGCTCACTGCTGGGTGGGGGAGGGTTTTGGGGGAGATGTGTATGAGCAGCAAACACCACTCTCCAGAGATAGAGTGCTACTGGGGTCTCCTCCTCTTCCTCCACCCAGCAGGTTCCCATGCAGGGGATCGGTGTCCCTTGCAGGGGATCGGTATCACCATGCTTGACCGACAGTAGACACTGTCTGAGAGTCTGGGAATGAGCCTGTGCCATGTGTGGCACTGCTGTGTTTCTATGCTCCCAGCCTTCTTAGTGGTGGCTTGCCGTAGGAAGGTACTCCAGCCTCCATGGTGTGATAAGGCGGGTCTGTGCAGGAACCTTTTGAGAAGTCGTGAGGGGTTCCTGTATGAGAGAGTCATCTGGCCGAGTGCTCCGGACTGGCGCTCCTCGTGCACATGCTGTTGTGAGAGCCCATGAATGAGAAGGCTGAGTGAGAAGCTCACAGCCCCTTGCCACCCACTCCTGCATGAGAAATGATAGAACCCGCCTGAAGAGCCTTCACCGGGTTTGTCTGAGCTCTGGGAGACATCCTAGGAGGGGGAAGACCAGCTCCAGCAAATGATGACCTCCTGGCTGGTGGGCATGGTGTCCAGGCTGGCCTGCTCCTCTTCCTCCTCCTCCTCGTCATCCTTCTTCACAATCTTGCCCTCATGGAAACTGACAACATGAGTGTCCTGGCCAGAGTCAAGAATGGGGAGGAGGGGACCAGCCCCCCTCCCAAGATGTCATCCAGCTGCTTGTAGTAGTGTCAGGACTGTGGTGCCACACCAGAGTGGGAACTTTGCTCCATGGCCTTTGTGTAGGACTGCTGGAGCTCCTTAATTTTTATCCGCACCTGGTCCAGGGTGCATATGTGCCCCTTCTGGGCCAGGCTGGTGGCCATCCGGCCATACACATCAGTGTTGCACCTCTTGGCACAGAGATCCTGGATGTTGGTCTCCTCACCCCAGACCTCAATGAGATCCAAGATGTCTGCAGCAGTCCAGGCTGGTGCCCTCTTTCACGCCTGGCCACGGGCTTCAGAGGTGGCTGCAGGCATGCTAGCGGGCATGGAGCGCGCAGAGAGAGCACTGGTGTCTGCCATGGCTTGTTTGAAGGCTGCTATATGGCATGGGGTGGCAGGCCTGTTGTGGTGCCATAAGCCCTTTCCCTTTTGCCTGCAGCTTTAAAGTCTGCAGGAGAAGGGGAGTAGCAGAGTTGTCAGGGGTGTGGCCACAAGGGCAGCTATGAGAAGCTTTTGGAGGCTAAATATATCGAAATAACAGCAGCTGAGCATCTACACTAATGCTATTTTGAAATAAAAATTTCAAAATAAACATTATTCCTCTTCCCAAGTAGGAGTTATTATTTCAAAATATCAAGCCCGAAATAATTTAAAAATAACGGGTTTGTTGTGTGGAGGCTCAACTTGTTCTTTCAGAGCAAGAACTAGTGTAGACATGCCCTGACAGGGATATTCTGATTCCCCCAGTTGATTCTGGATAGAAGAATGCCAGTGGCAGGATGTCCTGGTTCCTGAAGTGAGGAGAGGGCTGTCAGCAGCAGGATCAGTCTCTTCATTTCTTTTCCCTCCAAGGAAAGAGAGAGAGAACCACCAGATGATAGATCTTCCTTCGGAAGATGGAGGCGCATAGGAAAATATTGACTGTCTGAGCCAGGAGCTGCCTATGGGATACTAATGCTACTCTCCCTACCAGCAGGGAAACTTAAATCCCTTTGAACTCTCCAACCAGATTCCCTCTCCTTTTCCAAATTCAAATTCTGACAAGTCCTTCTATCACCAGCTGGTGAAGAGGCAGTTTGGTGGTGTAGCTCTGGGAGACCTGAGTTCTCCCTCTGCAGGAGAGGACAAATGATCCAAACATTCAGTAATATGTATAACATGACTTCAAGCACATCAGGTATTCCACCAGCCAGTCCTTAAAAACAATTCACTGGGCTCTTGAAAGCTAGAAAGTGGATCAGCACTTTCAGTAGAGAGGAATGTCACAGCAAATTCCTTTGTGTGACTAAAAGTGAGGCAGTGACACCTTTTGGAACTCAGGCAAAGGGAGGAAAAGCACATTTGCAAATACAATATAAAATTGTGGCTGTCAGTCCACTGACATGGGTTTTTTTAATCAGTCATTCAGTGATTATAACTATTTTCAGGGTAGAATTCTTCCCAGCTCGAAGGGCCTATTAAATAGCTAAAGTAGGTCAAAACTGGAAGGGAAGGTGTCACCACATGAATCAAAGAGGAGGCATAGGGGGAGTGGAATGCTGTGTATCTAAACCAGATGGACACAGGGTGGCTTCCCCTTTGCTTTCAGCTTAGCTGTATTGCAGGGCCAGACTCTAAATGTGAATGATCCATGTTTGAAAAGGAGATGCACTTCTTGCAACCCTTCATAATTGAATGTGCTGTGGTGTCCCTGCTGGATACTATCTGTTGAATCCTGAAGATGCATTAGGTGTTATTGTGGTGCAAATGGACTGTGTTCCTAGCTACTCATTCAGCTACAGCAGGGGCTACTACAGGTAATTCTCCTATATGTTTCAGCACCTGGAGGAAAACAGAAGCAGACAGTTGTGGCTTGTGAGTCTATCTGGGGTCCTGGAAGAGACAGAGGCAAAGTTTCTGCTGAAGGGGGTTGCCAGTGTGCCATTGTTACCACCCCTTCTCCAAAGGCAGGACTCCCGTGCATTTGTAAATAAACACGTTACACAGGGAAATACACTGACTTTGTTGTTATTTCTCAAACAAATGATAAAATGAAGCCAAAGTCCTCAAAAATGCTCAGAAGAGAGGGAACAATTGATACACCAAATGTGGGTCACAGATTACTGAACGAGGGCTACTCCCAAATATATACAAGTCAAAAATACACTTCTCTGCCCAAGAGAATTTACCTAAACTCTTGGCTTCTTGGCACTGAGTTATTTTAATCCTTGTCAGAAGCAGGAAACAACAGCCGTCTCCCCCAGAACCCTTTTTTATGAGTTTCTCAGACAGGTTTTCAGACCTACATTAAAATCCAGATAAAGTTTCAGGCCGTTCAGCTGTGCTTGAATTTTCAAGGTTCACCCTTCCCTGATTATAAGACTCTCTGGCTTTCTAACTTTGTAACATTATGAACTATCCCTTCTTATGTAGTTATGGAGATCACGTAGAAGAAGAAAAAATTAAACAAGTAAGTACGGATTAGCTCACCGTGCAGCACATTAAAAAATAATCAGAGACGCTTCCATAAAATGTACGGATGAGCGGCACTGGAAAATTAGTTTAGGCTATGGATGCTATTTTTAAATTTCCTTAAAATTATTAATGGTGGGGGAAGGGACAGTGTTGTACATGTGTGTTTAATACACTAACAATGGAGTAAAACAATGTAAACCCAGATTAGAAAAATGTTTCTAAGACACATCACAAATGTGAAGTCTTATGTAAGTACAGTTCTGCTTTCAATAGATTAGAATTTAAAGTACTTTGATCTCTCTTTTTCTTTTGTAGTCAAAGAAAGACATGGAGCATGAAACACCAGATGGCTTCCTTTGATCAGATGCATATCTTTACAGTAATCAGAAAAAAATAAAGTGTAATAGAGTAAAAGTTACAGAATATTTAAATTTGCAAAATGTTTGGCTCATTCCGATCCCTATCCTTAGAACCAGTCTTGTGGTGTGTACTTGGGGCGAAATGAGTATTTCAGCCCTGGTTAATTAAACCTTGAAATTTCAACTCTAGATGAGTGAAAGGAGTAATTAATAGTTTAGTGCAAAATAAAGTCGGGATTGGGGGGGGAGATCTCTTTTCTGAAACAAATCGTTGACTAATAATAACATTGAGCCACTTAGCAGAAATAGGGCCAGTTTCTGTGTGTTAATATAGTCTCTTTGCTCCATGCATAGTAAACATAAAGCTGGTAGCTAACTGGCAGCTAAGCAACCCCCCCCCCCCCACAGGTGACCCAGAACCAGCACAGCGGTATGTTACCCCTACCTTGCAGCACTTGAGATAGAGTTGTGTCCAATGAAGGGGATGTCGCTGGATTGTCTTTATGTTCTGTCAACCCCAGCTGGTGTTATTCCCCCCCTTGGGAGTTTTGTAGCTGAAACATGTTAGAGAAAACTTAGGGGCTGCTCTAATTTGGGCTGAGGGCCAGACTGTCCTTAGCAATCCCAGGAATCAAAGAAATGTAATGCCGGGCAGACATATACCCCACCACCACCCCACTGTGGGGGCTAAGCCACATATAGCTCAGCCTAGTGTCTTTATTATGATTTTATAGAGGTTTTTATTACAATTACAATTCTGTTGCCACATTTTTCATGGATTTCCCCTCCCCTCAGCATGACAGAAAGAAAGTTAATCAACTAAGAATTGGTAAATGGCATAAAAAAGGAAACATATGATGCAAAGGAAGTTAGGTTGTTAAAATGGCCCTTCTTAAAGTAAGATGAAACATGGCTGGCAGGTAGGAGGAAGGTATATATCGCTATTCACTTTTTCCTCACAGCTCTTTAGACTTACCACTCAGCAAAATAAATAAAACTACATAATGAAAGGCTGCTTCTTCTTAGACTGTATTTTGTTTGCCAAAGAATCAAGCTACTTCCTATACATGCAGCACTAAAACCATCCATTTCTTTGTTACCTAGGCAACCTAGATTTAACAACAACGGGGAGAAAAACGGTTTCATCTTTAAACATCAAGAAATCAAAAATAACATTCTAGTAGATTAAAGGCTTTTTATCCCCGCTTATCTAAACTGCTTCTCTGCCGACTTACAGTCAGAGATCTCTAAGGCAGCTGCTTTTCCCTCCTTTTCTTCATTCACATCAAAAACTGACAGAATAATGAATCTGGGCCAGCATCTCCCTAGTGTCTGTTTGCAGAACACTGTCCTGTCTCTTCCAGAGAATTCTACCTCTCACAGCCTGGGATATTTAGAAATGATCAAAGGGACCTTGGTGTCGGTTTAAATTTGCTCATACTGTGTGATCCCAGATATTGACAAGTCAGTGTTTGATTGTCCAGTGAAATGCACCTTGATGATGCAAAACGAGGTATGATTTAGTAAGTGACATTTGGTCTGTTCACAGAAATTGCACTGACCTAACTAAAATCAGTTTTGAGAAACTGGTTTGAGTGGCTAAGATTGATTTAGCTTATTTCACTACAGACTAAAAGTGCCCATGCAAAGGAGTTGTAGACCTGGTCTGCATTACAAGGTTATGGTATTTAGGAACATGGCTAGGAGAATCAGAAAAAAAAATGTTTACTCCCTAACCAACCCGGCTATGCAAGCAAAACTCTTAGGGTATGTCTACACTAGCCCCCTAGTTTGAACTAGGGAGGCTAATGTAGGCATTCAAAGTTGCAAATGAAGCCCGAGATTTAAATATCCCGGGCTTTATTTGCATGTTCCCATCCGGTCGCCATTTTTAAATTCCAGTAGTCCGAAGTAACTGCCCGTGGCTACATGCGGCAGTGAAACTATAATTCGAACTAAGTCCTTAGTTCGAATTAACTGTTACACCTCATTCCATGGACTTAGGACTTAGTTCGAATTACCGTTTCACTGCCGCGTGTAGCTGCGGGCAGTTGCTTCGGACTACTGGAATTTAAAAATGGCGACCGGACGGGAACATGCAAATAAAGCCCGGGATATTTAAATCTCGGGCTTCATTTGCAACTTTGAATGCCTACATTAGCCTCCCTAGTTCAAACTAGGGGGCTAGTGTAGACATACCCTTAGTGAAGATGCAGCTATGTCAACAGAAGAGGACTTCCATTGCCATTGCTAATGTCATTCAAGAAAATGGTATTACTGGGCTGTCAAAGGAACTCCTTCTGCCAGATACACTGCATCTCTATTAAGGGGCTATGCTGGCATAGCGATACTAACATAGGCTCAGCAGAATGGATACTGTTGTTCTCGTTTCATTACATTGATATTGTCTTTCACCATTTTGGTATTTGTATAACAATGCCAGTCAGGGTGTATTTTTCATCAATATAGTTCAATCCAAAGAGTAGATGTAGTTCTATAGTATAAACGGCACTTTATATCAGAATTGCGTATTCCCTTTCGAGTGTGGGAATAAGCTATACCAATCTAAGCAGCTTTACACTTGTCTTACTGAGCAGTCATTAAGAGGGTCGTAATGCACTGGCTATATGGCTGTGTCTACATTGGCACCCTTTTCCGGAAAAGAGATGCTAATGAGACAAGTCGGAATTGCAAATGCCGCAGGGATTTAAATATTCCCCGCGGCATTTGCATGAACATGGCTGCCGCTTTTTTCCGGCTCGGGGCTTTGATGGAAAAAAGTGCCAGTCTAGCGGCTCTTGCGAAAATAAAGCCTTTTCCAGAAGATCCCTTATTCCTCTTAAAATCAGGAATGAGGATCTTTCGAAAAGGCTTTATTTTCCGCAAGAAACATTCATAAAATACATCAAACAGCCCGTCAAGCGAGCCGGAAAAGCGTAGTTATAGCTCATCTAAATGCCGTGGGGAAAATTTCGTAGTGACATTTGTAATTCCGACTTGTCTCATTAGCATCCCTTTTCCGGAAAAGGGTGCCAATGTAGACACATCCGTAGAGTTATAGTACAACCTGTGTGTTTAGACAACACATTAGAACCCAATTAAGTTAAATTAGTGTGATAGCTGAATTTAGACATGGCCTTTGTTGAAGTGGATGTAAGGCACATGAATGAAGATTGAGTGACATTTTTGGAAACTATTAGTTTTATTTGTCCATGCTAAAACAATGCTGACAACAGTCCAGTAACCAAATCAATGCTTGCCCACATGGCTCAACAATGGCCCACAGAGATAATCTATTCCATTCAATTTGGGTGTGTCTACACTGCACCTTTACCTTGAAATAAATTGCGTAGCTTATTTTGAGGTAATTTCAAAATAGCTTATTTCAAAATTTGGTGCTGTTTACACAGTGTCAAATTTCAAAATAAAGCACTATTCTGAAACATCCCGTAACCTTCATGGAACGAGGGTTACAGGGATGCCAGAATAGTGAGCCCATTACTTCTAAATCTATTTCGAAATAACGGGCTGCTTTAAAGACACGGAATAGCTATTTCAGGATACTTCCAGAATCCTGAAATAGTTCTGCAATGTAGATGTAGACTTCTTGACCTCTCTCCCAAGACTGAATAAAGATTGGTAACTTGTGGCAATCAGGGTGGTGGTTTTAGTGATGTGAAAATCTGGTAACTATCAGCTCAGCTCACAATGGCACATTGAACATTTAACAAAGCTTCTTTTCCTTACAGCAGAAAAAGGGTGGGACAGTTGCTATATGTTTAATTTTTTTTTTAAACCAATTGCTACTTTTAAGTGTTGTCTACTGGCTGCATTAATTACTGTAATCATCCACAGATGTGTGCCTTTTCCATTAGGAAATCTCTAACTCTCTGTAATCTTTATTTACATTTAGACTTTGGCAGTTGCCTTTGTATATTGGCAAAATGTCCCCCTTTCTACTCTGGCACTCTCTGGTCTGGCAACATCAGTGGTCCAGCATGATTTTAGTTAGTCAGATGTCCTCTTTTCATGGGTGAGGCCAAGTTTCCCATAGTTCCTTAAAGTTTGTTTCCAGCTACCAGTCCTGGCTGGAAGTTCTGTGTTATTATTTAGCTCTGATTTACCCCTAAATGTCTTCTAATAGCCTAGCAAGCAGTGGAAATGTTGGTTATCCCACTAAGCATAAGCATGGTTTTTATGCTTATCTACTTATTTCCTTCTGCCAATACAGTAAAATTGTGTAACACTTCATTATGAAAAGAGCTGATAAGCCTTGGCTTACATAGGGTGTCAAATTATTAAGCATCATTACAAGTATTGTTCCATTTATTCACCTCAGTGAAAAAAATAAAAAGAGACCCACTCGCTACAATATTGGCCTCTCTTGTTTCTGAAAATTCTCTGGTTCAGTATCCATCAGGCCCCGAGGGTGCCAGACTACATAGGTTCATGCCATAAAGTGATCATCACCTGAAGTCAGGAATGAATGCCCTTTGTTTTACCTAAATGCCAGGTGCACTCAAATGTATTGTGTTACCTTTTCTGTGAGGCACTAAAATTAAACAATTTCTAGCAACTACATATTTGAGTAAATGGAGCATTAGTCCATTACAGGATAGATACTGCATATTTTTTGCTCTAGAGATACAAAAATGCTGATATGGTGCATGTCAGACCAGGACATGTCTTCATTTAAACCATGAAACTATCTATCTTAACATAAAACTAGAGTTAGACCTTTTCATCAGAGAAGTCCTCTAACCTGAAGGTCTAGGCTAATAGACAAGTGATAAAAAAATTAACCAACTTGTCTAGCTCTTTGGCAGAAGCATCATCACTAGAAAACATTGTAATAGAAAAGAAACTATGTTGCTCTATCACTTTAACGAAATTTAAACAACACAAAATAAATATGCAAACAATGAAGTCAATAAGAGCTTCGAGTTTTACCTGGAATTCCTATGGGAGGAAAATGTACCTCCAATCCTGCAAACACTTATGCATGTGCAGGGCTGGCAATAGACATAGCCAGACCCTGGGCAATGTGAGCGGAGGTTCAACTCCAGGCTCCCAGAAGGGGCAGGGTCTTGGTGGAAGGGGCAGGTCGCCCTCTGTATATTGTAAGACTGAGGCCATACATTACAGAGAAAATATGAACGCATCAGTTGAGAGTAATCAAATCACATCCAGGTTTTGAGGGTGAAATCCTGGCCCCATTAGATCAATGGAAAAACATCCATAGACTTCACTGGGGCCAAGATTTCACCCAGAATCTAAAAAATTTTTCTAGTGAAAAGATTACAAGTTAAAATATACACGATCTTTTAAAACTATTGGAAGACTTTTGTTAAAATAACAGCACTTTCTGTTGGTTATACAGACCTCCTGTTTGACCTTCAAAAAGTAATTTAATTGCAGTGTGCCTTAATTTCTCCATCAGTAAAACTGGGATAATACGTGATGTAAGTCCTCTCTCCCAAGGATATTGTATAGCTTAATTTTTCATATTTGGAAAGAACCAGGATATCCTCAACAGAAGGCAGTAGAGAAGTTCAACATGTTATTTCAGAAGATAATTAGAAAGAACTAATCAATAGTGCAATGAAGTTTCTGGGTACAGACATGCTCAGACTTTAATGCAAAATTCAGATATGAATAAATATTCATCTGCCCAAGTGTAACACTTAATTTAAGAGACACTGTGTTCCCCTTCGCATAAACTACTCACTGAACTTGCAGACCTACCACCCATGTCATCATAAATACATTCCATGGGCCACCAAAACTGACTCTAGTTTGTCTTGGAAAACCCTACAAATTCTATTGTGTCCCAGTGCAGTTTGCTCAGCAGCTATACAACTTGCTACAAAATTAAGCAACTGTAATGAGTTGTTTAAATAAAGTTGGTTGTTCAAAAATCAATATACTAATGACTGACTGATTGCTACAGGTGACTCCCTTTTAAGTAATCAATGCACAGATGATTGCAACACTAAGTCACAATAGAAACTTCTTTAAGAAAAAATCTGGTTAGAAATCTCTCCCAATACAGTACAAGGAATATGAATATTTAAAGAAAAACATTTTGGGGAAAGGTGTGCAAGGCTATCAGCAGAGTCCATGAGACTCTATATTCAAAAAAGACTTGTGAATGTAAAGAATTAAAAAAAAAAAACCTAGTGTGTAACAAAAAAGGAACCTTCAGCTGAAATGAAAATGGAACAATGTTTTCAATTTTTAGGGTGACTGGATTTCCCATTTTTAAAGGGGGCAGTCCTGTATTTAAGTCCTCCTGTCTGTGCCCCTACTTTTTCTTTAAAATGGGCAAATTGTCTTGTATTTTGTGTCTCTCCCACCCATCAGTGCTGGTGTGTACTACTGCTGGCCAGAATTTTGCTTGCCAGACACCCACCCACCAAGTGATAAGTTCTGGGTCCAGTGGCTGATGATGGGCTGGTGACCAGGCAAAGATGCAGTGTATGGAGCCAGCTGTTCCTCCTACTGGTCCATCAGTGCAGTCCTCTTGGCTGGCAAGTCCCCATCACCCTGTTTCCAGCCAGCACTGGCTGCTTGCTTCAATAGCTGGTGAGTGTGGGATATGGGTTGCCTCTGCTGCCCACCTATTGGCTCTTTAAATGCTCCCCCTCTCACTGTCCTCTCCCTGCTAAGCTGCTGCACACAAGCCTCAGCCCTGCTGCCCCTCCATATTACCATGTCCATGCTAGCAGGGTGTGTCTGGCTTGAACCCTGCACCTCTTGTTCCAGAGGCAGATACCTCATCCCCTGTACCACTGGAGGAGTCCCCCCCAACACCCCTACATTCTGGGCCCCCCTTATCCTTCCTTCGTTCCAAGGGTACCAAGCGTTGTTCAGAGAACCAGCCCCTAGTCAGATCACTCAGCTCACCAGTAGCCAGGCTGGCAGGCTCCTTCTTCCCCCCACTGCCTCAGGCTAGGCTGGCTCCTGTGGGACACTCTGGCCTGGGACACTGGCCAGGAGGTGCTGAGCTGGGATTGTGCTAGAGCTTTTCCGGCCCTCAGCCTAGCTCTGGAGTGGTGGAGAGGAAACTACTTCCAGCCTGTTGGCACCCGGACCCTGCAGGCTCCAAAGCAGGCCCCAGGTGGTGGCTAGGCACCCTCTTCAGATGCCATCCCCAGAGTAGGTCCTGCCTGAGCCAATGATGGGCTGCTCTGTCCCCTCGGCACTCTCCTCTGCTGAGCCACCTTTCTGGCTGGATTCTCTGAAGCTGTTTCAGTCAGGTTCCCTGGGTCTGGTGTAGCCTTAGGGATTAACCCCTTCCTGCACTAGCAGTAGGCTGTAGACAGGAGGTGGTTGGGTTCTGTCAGTGGCCAGCAGCAGCTTAAAGATGTTAGCTGCCTGTCAACACTGTGTGAACAGGAACAGACAAACTGCTTTTAACTACAGAGGAGTGTGTGTGTGTGTGTGTGGATCATCTCTGCAAAGACATTAGCTAAGTCATCCCTACTCTCCACCGCCCCTCTCTGCGGCAGGCAGCCGCTCCCGGCCCTTCTGTCCTGCACAATGCCAGAAGAGTGCTGATGGCCATGTTCTGGGGCAAACCCTCACAGAAATATGGGGGAACTGTGACCTTGCATCCTTCACCCCCCACCACATGTTGCCTCAAGAGGACATGGCACCAAGTACAAGGAGAGGCAGGTCCATCCCAAGGGCCTAGCCAGGCATGGAGGATGGACCGTAATGGGCAAGGCCCCCAGCCTTGTATGAGAGAGGCATATGGGAGTATGTTTCACCTCTCCCCATGCAAACCTTAAAGATAAGGGGGTAAATAAAAAGACTCCAGCTAGACCGTATTGCTTTTTAACCGGGGCTCAGCCAACTTGATGTTAATGTGAAAGTTTGTACTGCATAGTTCTGACTGATTGCCTTTGAACTCAATTGAATACAGGTAATTTTACCAGCTGTCCCATGTTCAGCAGATGGAAATAAGGTCACCCTATTAATAATGGAACAATAGCTTAAACACCAGAGACAGACAGACATCTAGCTACAAAGAACCCTTTCCTTGAAACAACAGTGAAACAAAACCAGTGAAGTTCAACAATGCAGCACAGAGCAAGGAGAGGAGACCTGATCAGCACCAATCTTGGATCTGCCTCTTCTGGTTCATGGGGGATTCCTGGTTCATGGGGGATGTCCTGAGATGGGGTCTCAGATGGGCATAGAAGCAATGCTGCAGGGGTATGGCGGGGCAGTGTTGCTCTTGTTCTCAGAAGCCCATACTATCCAGCCTCTATGCAATGAGACTGGCTTGCAGTACAGCTTTCCCTGATGCCTTAAAAGCTACATCTGTTGCAGCTTATGCATTTTGATATTGTAAAGGGCATCCAGCAGCTGCCTCTGCATCTTCCCATCTTTTTCAAACTACCTTTGACCATGGCAATGCTTTTCCTAGGAACTTCCACAGTCACCCTGAAAAGCTTCTTGCTGGATTCCCTCTCCCTCTTCAGATACGGCCTCTGCTTCTACATTTTTCAAATGGGGGATTTTGGAGGGAGGGGAATGGGTAGGCAGGGGAGAGATGCGGAATTGATAGGCACAGACATTTCATCACAAGTTTTCTGTTTCCTCCCCCTGAGACATTCATAAAGGACTAATCTGGGATTAGAATCTCGCCAGTAGCTAGGGGCGGGAGATGGGGGAACAGAAGAGTGAAGGCCATGCAGCTATTCCTCAATCTCACAACAAATTTTTTGCTAATTCTCAGCCTTAGTTATTGCCTTCTCTCCTCTGCACACTTGTAGGAAAAAGGAGGAAAAATAGAGAGTTCTACACTGATTGCCTGAAGCATTCACTGATACTAGTCTGTAAGAACACATGTTACAGGGCATTTACTCTTTGTAGCTTCATGGACATCCAGTGTCTATGTCTGCCTCATGTAAAGTGAGAGCTCTGTCCAAACTTCTTTCCCTATAATTACTGTTTTAATAACCATCAAGTAAGAGAACGGTTCCCTTATTAAAATCTTTTACAGGAGTGGTGTGGGGTAGGATCTGCACCAATGCTATGCTCCTGGCTCCCATTTTGAATGGGGTTGTGAGAGGGGGCAGAGATGGCTTTTGCCAAATAGAACAAGTAAGGGAAGAGGAATGAAAAATATGTACATGGGCATGTGCCTTCCCCCAGTATGAGTCTGAAAAGATTCCATAGTCAGGGCTGAGTATGAAAGAGAGGCTGATAACCCAACCAGAGTAGCCACCATTTTGGAAAGCTATATTGGAAAGTGTGGGTGTTCAAGCAGATTGAGTGGGCCAAAGGAGTGAGAGAGACAGGGAGTGGCTTCTAGCATACATCTGTCTACGGTGTCTGAAGCCATGGGTACCTGGAACAGAATCTAGGTCAGCAGTGTCGCAATAATACATTAAAACAAATATTAGTTTTAAAAATTATAAAGGTTCCCCTCCATAGGATCAACCTCCTCAGTCCTGGTCTGTATTGTTGACTGGGAATCTGGGTTGGTTTCTGCATGGAAGAAATCCGGCTTGCCTACCCCTTGTCCAGAATCGTGGTTCCTGGCTTTCCAGGGAAGTCTCTTCACTGGCTCCTTGGGTTCATCCCTGAATGAGTTTTGCTAGTCATCCTTTGTGGGTTCTAGTGGAGAAGGAATGAGCAGGAGGCTTCATAAGCTTCCTGGGTTTGGTGGTCATGTTATGTCAGCTGCTGTCCAGAGCTCATACAAAATGGATAGGTTACATACCCCCTGCTGGATTATTTTTTCCTGTTAAGCCTAGTTTTAATGTAAGTGGTCCTGAGCTGTTTGCTTTTTATCAGCACTGTTCACTATCCCAGTCATGGCCTCCCAGGGACAACTGCCTATTAGCAGCCACAAAAGGTGGCTGGCCACAAGAGTTTCCACCACCAAAGCTCAAATGGTGATGAGACCCAGGAGAGAGCCCAGAACTGTGTCATCTGTACATAGAAGTTTTCAAATGAGATGAATTTGACTTCGTCCAGCTTAAACTCCCCATGTAGATTGGCTGGGGATTTCAGTGCCTCTTAAGGGCTATGTTTTTTATTAGGATGATCTTAAAAATTGAGGTAATTAAGTCTGTAATCTTAAGATGAAAAGCCACTTGAGACTGAGAGATGGTTAAGGAAATGTTGACTAATCCATGTTGGGTTCACATTGAGATTTGATTCATATATAGCATTAGATACAAAGCTGTGCTGATAATACCTTCCAAAAAGTACTGAAATCTCTGCCATTCATCTATCAGAGTCCAACCCCACACAAAGCACAGAACTAATAGGATGCTAGATGGTACCTGAATGAGAAAATAGAGTTTACAAATGGCTGGCACCTACTGTGTTATTGATTTGGTCTCTCTCTCTTTTTTAGCCTTTGGCCACAAGCTGAAATTTTACCTCATCTTATTCTACAGTGAACTTTCCTATGAAACAAACTTCTATCATAAATCTTTTCAAAGTCTCTCCCCCCTTTCCAATTTCCAACACAAAGAAACAAAAAAGAAAATTACATCTGTAAGAGAGTCAGACAGAAGTGCACTACTCCAAAATATCAAAAACCCTCTCTAATAGTCAAGCAGAAGAACATTAACTTTTCAGAACCTATTATTTTCCCCAATAAAATACCCACTGGGCTGATTTGGCACAGTGATTTGCAGCATAAGCTTCAGTAAAAGCAAAAGAACAATGATCTGAGTAAGTCCTGCTGGACTGCATTTTCAAATCATTGTCTCCAAAATGCCCAAGCTTTTATTTATATGGGCAATTTGGTCTGTAGGGGTTAAGTGAGCAACAACCTACATGCTATTTTCAGCACACATGAATGTGTGCGTGAGCTATGCAATCAGACACTCAAGCCACACTTGACTGATTTATGAATAATAAGGTGGGTGTTTTATAAATGTGCATCTCTCAGTGGCCTATGTTTTATCATCTGATGAAAATTAGTGGTGATTGAATTGAAAAGAACCTAAGCTCTGCTTCAAATTATGCCCCTGAAAATTCAGAAGTGTAGTTGCTTTTTGTGTTACGCTCCCTCAAAAACTTTAGAAGTGCAGCCTCTGAGGTGGGTGTTTAACACTTCTGTGCAAAGTTCCAGCCTTTCCTGAGTCCAGCTGAAGGAAAAGGGAGAATGATTGATGGCACTTTTCCAAAGCTCAAAGGGTTTGACTCATTTTCCAGTGACTTTTGGTAGGGAAGAGGGATGGATTTTTGAGGAAAGGTGAGTCGAAGTCCCAGCTCTGCCATAGAATCCCTGTGTGACCTCAGCAATTCACTTCATCTCTCCATATCTCAGCTCCCACTCTGTAAAGGGGAACTAGTAATCCTTCCTTCCTTTCTCCTGCCTGTCTTGTCTATTCAGAACAGGTGTTGTCTCTCAATAATAACAGATGGATCATACCAGGTGCAAGGATTATGCATGTTTGCTCATGGAGGGTGTCAAGTTGATAGCTCTGAAAGGGCCATCTCCATGGAGTTGGTGCAGCCTGGGCTGTGATACTGCAATCTTTCCTGCTCTGCTCTTTGAATGTACCTCAGGCCCTCAGCCATGACCTCTGAGGTGAGGATTGAGTCAGTTAACACTAAAGCAGTCCATGGCTGCCTTTCTGAGACTGCCAACTGTGATGTAGAGGCCTACTCAAGGTTCACCACTCTGTCCCGCCAACCTTCCTACACCTAAAACATTGTTGCCATGATACCTCCCCAAAAGATGGTGCATAACAGATCATTGAAGACTAACACTGGCCATTAATACTATTGTGATGATGTATGGATACTGGTGTGTACAACAAATTCCAGAGATGTGCTCAAATTGCATTCTTACAATGTGTTTGGCAAGCAAAGCATAAACCCAGTCTGCACAAAACAATGGAATGTGTGTAGTTGTTTGTCTGACCAGCTTGGTCATCAGTCAGAGATAATGGAGGCTCATTTGCATAGAAAAGTAAACAAAACCATCAGCTTGGCCAGCGAGGGAGATAGACGCTTGACTACAAAAATGGGATCTGTATCTCAAATCATAAGTAATTGAATCAACTGAGTGCATACAGTATCATAAAAGTGTCACGCAAGGTCTTTTATGAAAGCTAACATCTCACTGGTGACTAATATCACAGTAAAATGAATGTATGGACACTCACCGATGCTATGCTTTGAAGTTTCTGACCAAACACAAGGAGAAACAGGATCTCCCCAGATACAATGGAAATCGACTATCTCCAATGCAATTAAGCAAAGCGTGACTAAAATGCAAGCACCATTCACATACAAATTGATGTGGGAAATCCCATGCACTAAAATGCACTTAAAATCTCTCTTTTTTTATTTAAAAACCCCTTCTTTTCCTCTTTAATCCAAACCAGTTAGTGCTGAGTTTGAACTGAAGTGATTGTCAACTCCAATCAAATAAGCTGGGCATTTTGTCTCTTTAAAGGAGCAACAGAATTTGTTACTTCTCTGAGTGTCCCAGGAGAGTGCTGGAAGGTGGTTCTGATGCCATTTGGGTCGTGGGGTGTACTGGAGTTACCCTGCACATAGTGCCCAAAGCTGGTGAAGACCCAGGATGGAGTTATTGTGTGATAGACTGGCTGCTGAAATCAGTGTTAAACCAGGCCTGCACCACACACACATGCTCAGGAGCTCTGTGCTTGCCTGCTAGTTGTTGGTGTCTGGGTTGTGAGCTGTAGCAGCAGCAGGCCATTAAAGGCACTGAGGGCTATAGGGCAGGCAGTGACACAACCTTGCACTGGACTCTATTGCACCCCAAGAACATGACACCAACCAGTCCCAATCTTACAAGGCAGAGTTCTTTCTTGGAACTGGTTCCACCATCTCTTTGGAAAGTGGAACAGGTTTGAATTAACAAGGTCTGATTGTGCATAAATAGACCAAAGGAAAAGTAACTGAGAAAAAGCACTGAAAGCCACAAGGACTTGTGTGGGCGATTTGCAATTTTCCTCTGCAAACATACGTCCTTAACCATGTAAATGTAATTATGGCTACTGGGGGCCTATTTTTGTAGTGTTTATCTAAAACAGCTAGATAGTTTTGAAACAATTATTCTTTAATGAATAGCATGCATGACTCCTAACAGCATTGGTTAGTGGGACCTTTTAGAAAGAACATTCAGAATGGTGTGTGTTGGATTCCGCTGTTATATTATTTGTATTATAGTCATGCCTAGAGGCCTCAGCAAGACAGAAGCCCATCTTCCTGGGTGCATAGTAAGAGATAGTATTTCACAATGCACTTGAAATCTTAACAGACATGACAGATAAAGGGGAAACAGAGGCAAGGATAGAAGAAAACCTCCTCAAGATCCCAGGAATGTCAGTGGCAAAATCCAGATTAAACCTCCATCTGCTGAGCTGTGTTCCTACCATGCCCTCTGTGCAACACAAATCACATGCACCTATCCATGTGTCACTTTCTCAAGAGTAGGGAATCTTCAGTACCTCCCTCCCATATGCCTCTCTCTCTTTCTGGTGCTGTCTCTCCTTTTTCACTTCATTGGATTTCTCCATTTATAGCAGTCATTTTACTCTGTATTAGAAATCCATCTCTTTTTTCTCCCCTGAGCCTAAAAATGAATAATACTCAACAATAGCTTGGGCTGAGCTGTTTGAATTTAACCCATTGGGTTCCTGTTTTAAAGGGTCACTTTCCCCTAGAAAATCTGGTCTTAAAAAAAAAAAAAAAAAAAAAAAAAAAGAGGGAGCCTAAAGTATCATCCATGTCACAGTTTCATTGCCAGATTTTGTGATTTCAATCGCACTTGCCTATTTGAAAAAAATGCTTCTTTCCCTTGTTACTGTGGGAAGTATCCATGCCAAGGGAAACTGACCGTTTAGGCAAGAGACACAATGACCCCGACTTTACAGAAAGTGCTGCCAAACACACAAAATAATGAAACAAAAAGGAATGAAAAGGATTTTTCTTTGTTCTTTCAACTGTAGAATTTTAGGTACCACATGTAACAAAAGTAGCAGGACAGTGTCAGAAAACTGCGATTGAAGTTGATTGTGTCCCTCCAAAATGTTGCATTTCCAGATTACCTTTTATTTCAATAAACTTGACAAGGTTTAATTATACCTCATCAGCTTTGTGAGGAACATAAATCAGGTATCTGTCTTACACCAGGATAAAGTGAAGCATGGAAAAAAGTTAAATTACTTCCTCAAAATCATATGGGGACTTACAATTGTGTCATAAGATAAGTCAGAGATAATTTTGACCCCCGTCATCTGTTGTGTTTGCAGTTTAAGCTATACAAACTGAAAAAAGTATCAACTATGCATTTAAAAACAGACCCCTCTGAACAGATGTACATTTATCTCTCCTATACTTCAGACATCTCGGTCTTTTCTGCCTTTTCTCTTCCAGGCAATGAAAAGTACAACACATGCCTTTAAAATGTTTGAGAGAGAAGGTGAGGTAATATCTGTTATAGGATCAGCTTCTGCTGGTGAAAAATATGCTTTTGACCCTGTGTAGCTCAAAGGCTTGTTTGTTGTTGGCTTTTGTAAAGGGAAATCATGCCTCACCAATCTATTAGAATTTTTTGAGGGAATCAAACAAACACATGGACAAGATGAGCCAGTCGATACAGTGTACTTGGACTTTCAGCAAGTCTTTACCAAGGTGCCTCATCAAAGGCTCTTAAGCAAAATAAGAAGACATGAAATAACAGACAAGGTCTTCTCACTGATCAGTGACTGACAGGATACAAAGTGCTTTCCCAATGCAGAAAGACCACTTAAATACAGGTTGAACCTCTCTAGTCTGTCACTCTGGTCTGGCAACATCTGTGGTCTGACATGATTTTAGTTAGCCAGAAGTCCACTTATGTGGCCAAATTTCTGTGATCCCATAAAGTTTGTTTACAGCCGCCAGTCCTGGCTCAGTGTTCTGTGCTGTTATTTAGCTCTAATTTACCCCAAATGTCCTGTAACAGCCCAGGAAGTAGTGGAAGCGTTGGTAATGCTATGAGGCAATATTGACCTCTGGTGGTCCGGCAAATTCTCTGGTTCAGCAACAGTCAGGTCTCAACAGTGCTGGACTAGACAGGTTCAACCTGTACTAACTTTTATACTTAATCATTAATAAACCCAGTGTACATAATTATTATTTGAGGGCACAACGAATGTGTGCCTGTCTCTCTTTACACTGAGAAAGAAGGTAAATATGAGCTTATCTTGTATAAAACTTTATATAGAGTAAGTCAGATTTATTGGGGATTCAGGACCTATTGAGACTATGCATTTGGGTGTTGAGGCCTTTGGCTGAGCCTTTCTAGAGCTGAGCCGATATCAGCATCTGTGTTATACTGCACAGTGCATGTCCCTATCTCTGTGTCAGTGATGGATGGAGCCGGAGAGCCTGGCTCAGCAGGATAGAGCTGAGGGGTGCCCAGGAGCGCAGAAAAGCAGGCCTGGTGGTATTTCAGTATATCAAGTGACAGTCCCAAGGGCCTTTGCAACCAAACCCACCACAGGGGAGTCACCCAGGGATCTGTACTGGCACGTGTGCAATCTGGGGAAAGGAGCTAGCACTGAGGTAACAAACTAGTTTGAATCAAGTACAAATTTAAGCCCAAAGCAGACTGCCAAGAGTTACAAAAGGATCTAATAAAAACTGAGTGAATGGACCACAAAATGGAAGATGATATTTAATGTTGAAAGTAATGCACAGTGGAAAATATAATCCCAACTATACATACCAAACAATGTGGCCTAAATTAGTTTATTACCACCCAAAATGATCATTGAGTCACTGAACAGTTCTCTGAAAACATCTGCTCAATGTACACGAGCAATCAAGTAAAGCTAACAATATTAAGAACAATTAGGAAAGGCACTAAATAGTATAATGCTAGTGTCTACATCAATACTAGGCCCATATCTTGAATACTGCACTCCATCTGGTCACCCCATCTCAAAAAAAAAGGTGTATTAAAATTGGAAAAGATACAGAGAAAGGCAACAAAAATGACTAAGGGCATGGAATAGCTTCCACATGAGAAATTAAGAACTAGGACTATTCAGGTTAGAAAAAAAAAAAAAAAAAAAAAAAAAAAAAACTACTGCATGACCTGGAGGGAACTGGCAGAAGTTTATAAAACCATGAGTGGTGTGGAGAAAGGGAATAGGGAAGTGTTGTTTACTACTTCACATGACACAAGAACTGGGAGTCCCCTGATGAAATTAGTAGGCAGCAGGTTGGAACATATTGCCACAGGATACTATGAAAGCCTCAGCTGTAACTGGTTTCAAAACAGAATTAGATAAATTCATGGAGAACAGGCTATTAGCCTAGATGGCCAGGGATGCAACCTCATGGTCTGACTCATAGCACTCAAGCACTCATGGGGAAAAGAACCAGGTGCTCAGCCCAGGAGCAGAATGTAGGTGTGGAAAGTGAGGAGTTCAGTGCTGCTAACAGCTTTTACCTTAGGGCAGGGAGTTTTTTTATAAACAGAGATGGGGAGAAAAGAAAAAAGGCTTGTCATTAAATGAAATGAAGGATTATTAGATGATCCTGTGACCATTCCCAAGCAGCACAGTTAAAATATAGGAAGCAAAGAGTATGAATAAATGGTCCTGGAGGAGCATATTCTGGTGTCACTGCTATTCAACAAATTCCTAAATGATCTGCAAAATGGGGTGAACAGAGAAGTGGCAAAGTTTGCAGCTTATCCAAAATTACTCAAACTAGTGAAGTCCAAAACATAGTGCAAGGAGTTAGGGCTTGTGTACCCTGGCAAGGGACTGTGCTGAAACTCTCACCCCAGGAGGCAAAAACCAAAAAAACAAAAAAACAAAAAAACACACCACACACAACTCCCCCACCCAGCACAGCAAGTGTCAGTGTAATTACATTCCCAGCACTAGGAGCTGCACCCCTCATGAGGGAGGATTTCCTACAGGGCTGGAAAAGCTCTCTGCAGCCACTGACTTCCCTATCACATTAAAGTGCTGCCAGGGCATTTACAAAACATTACAAAAGGATCTAACAAAAATTGGGTGACTTGGCAACAAAATGGCAGATGAAATTCGATGTTAAATTCAAAGTAATGCACATAGAATCGGAAGAGACCTCAAGGGACCATCAAGTCCAACCTCTTGCCCAAAGCAGGACCAACCCCAACTAAATCAGCCCAGCCAGGGCTTTGTCAAGCCTGGACTTAAAAACCTCTAGGGATGGAGATTCTACCACCTCCATAGGGAACCCATTCCAGTGCCTCATCACCCTCCTAGTGATATTAGGAAAAATAGCCAAACTAGACCTCTCCCACTGTAACTTGAGACTATTGCTCCTCATTCTTCCATCTGTCACTATTGAGAGCAGCTTCTCTCCATTTTCTTTGGAACCTCCCTTCAGTTACTTAAAGGCTGCTATCAAATCCCCCTCACACTTCTCTTCTGCAGACTAAATAAGCCCCAATTCCTCAGCCTCTCATCATAGGTCATGTGCTCTAGCCCACTAATAATTTTGGTTTCCCTCCACTGGACCCTCTCCAGTGCATCCACATCCTTCCTGTAGTGGGGGGGAAGGGGCAGGCAACAGGTTCAGTCCTGTCAGCAAGAGCCCCTTAGCAGCTATAAGGGGGCTTGCAACAATGACCTCACCACTCAGGGTGAGATACAGTCCAATTGGCAGTCAAGGTCCAAAGGTCCAGGGTTCCCACCTTGCCCAGGGTTCTTCCACACCGCCACAGGCTAGCCTCCTGTTGCAGGATCTAGCCTTGGTTCCTTGAAAAGGTCCAGCTCCCACTCAGAGCTGGCCCAGGTGCTGATGCTCCCAGCCAGCCCAGAGTTCTGGCCAGGTTGAGCTCCAGGAAGGAACTAACTGACCTTCACTCAGCAGCTCCTTATATACCAGGCTGCCGAACCCTGATTGGCTGCAGGGCCCTTCTGCCCTACTTGGAGGCCCTCTCCACTGTCCCTGCTGCTGGCCAGGGTGCTGAACGGCCTCCAGTGGAAGATGGGCTCTGTCTGCTCCATCAGAGGGCCCCAGAACTGGAGGCAATACTCCAGATGTGGCCTCACCAGTGCTGAATAAAGAGGAATAATAACTTCTCTAGATCTGCTGGCAATGCGCCTCCCAATGCACCCTAATATGTTGTTAGTTTTCTTGGCTACAAGGGCACACTGTTGACTCATATCCAGCTTCTCCATTCACTGTAATCCCCAGGTTCTTTTCTGCTGAACTGCTGCTTAGCCAGTTGGTCCCAAGCCAGTAACAATGCTTGGGATTCTTCTGTCCCAAATGCAGCACTCTGCACTTCTCCTCGTTGAACCTCATCAGATTTCTCTTGGCCCAATCCTCCAATTTGTCTAGGTCACTCTGAACTCTATCCCTGCCCTCCAATGTATGTACCTATCTCCCTATCTTAGGGTGCATCTAGACTACATGGCTCCGTCGACGGAGCCATGTAAAGTAGTTTACTCAGCATAGTCAATGAAGTGGGGATTTAAATAATCCCCGCTTCATTAAAATAAAAATGGCCACCGTGCTGTGCCGACAATCAGCTGATCCAACACAGCGCAGCAGTCTAGACGTGGTGCGGTCGACAAGGGAAGCCTTTGTCAAGCGCTCCGGTATGCCTCGTGAAACAAGGTTTACCGGAGAGGTCGACAAAGGCTTCCTTGTCGACGCGCGCGTCTGAGACTGCCGCGTGCCTGATCAGCTGATTGTCGGCACAGCACGGTAACCATTTATTTTAATGAAGTGGGGATTATTTAAATCCCCGCTTCATTGACTATACCGAGTAAACTACTTTACATGGCTCCGTCAACGGAGCCATGTAGTCTAGACGCACCCTTAGTATCATCTGCAAACTTGCTGAGGGTACAATCCATCCCCTCTTCCAGGTCATTAATAAAGATGCTGAACAAAACCGGCCCTAAAACCAACTCTTGGGGCACTCCACTTGAAACCAGACAAAATATAATCCCAACTATACATACAAAATGATGGTGCCTAAATTAGCTGTTGCCCATCAAGAAAGATCTTGGAGTCATTTGCAGTGCTCCAAAGTACTGAAAATTCATAAGAATTCTTCTCACTGTGCCTGTGCCATCCTGAACTCATTCTCCAGCTTCTGAACAAAAAATTATCTCCAGTCATCAATGGGACAAACACAACCAAATAATGTAGCTGTCTTTAATGTACATCAAAACAATATCAGGAAACCTAGGTGTAAATAAGGTCCCTGACAGTTTCATCCAGCAAGCTTCAGTGAGACATAATGTGTTTAACTAGAATGTTAGCAAAGACAGCTTGTTGGTGACTGCAATAATTGTAATATATTGTAATTTATGATAATGTATGTATGGAGTTTGTAACGACTGAATCATTATTAAAAGGGTTAAGATACCCAAGGATAGACACATTCACTAACTAGAATATGAAAAAGTATATTAATGCTCAAAATTGCCTCCCCCAAACACACTCACCTCAAAGCACCCACTGCCACAAACAAAAATCAGCATCCAGGCTCTGGGTATCCCTAGCCTCTGCCTACCAGAAATGAGAGTGGAGGACTGGGAAGTCTCACTCAATGGTTGCCTGTTCTGTTCATTCTTACTGAAGCATCTGCCACGACCACTGTCAGAAGACAAGATACTGGATTCGATGGACCCTTCATATGTAGAAGTTGCTCCATTAAGAGATCACTTCACCCAGCTTGTGTCTCTTGTATCTTGGGACAAACATGGCAACAATACATGGCAAACAATTAAAATGTTTAACTCTTCAGGCTTTAACCACCTACCTCCAGAGTGAAGCACATGCACCTCTTGCTGTGTCTAATCCAGACTCCAACGTTCTGTTTGTAAAACATCTTTAGCCCTTATATTGTCAGTTTTCCACATGGGAACTAACCAGAGCCAATGCAATCTTGTCTTTCTGAATTTTCAGACAACCTGAAACAATGTTTCTAGGAGGTGTCAACTGCCCTCTTATCCTACTGAATTTCATTAGGATACACACAGGGTCATGATTAAGCTTTGGTGTTATCATTAACTGCTTCATTGTTGCATGGAATAGGGTGACAGGTAAATTTAGGGGGTGGGAATCAGAAGTTGCTGAAGGTAATGAAATGCAGAGAAGGGGAAAGGGGACAGAAACAGACGAGGGAAAGAGCGAACAAGAACAGAAATAACAGAGGACCTAAGATTTTTTCCCTCTACTAAGTGGTGCTGAAGGAGAGCTAATAAACAGCAAGGATGATCAGCAAAAAGATAGCATTAAATTCATAAAACATCATCTATGACTTCAATGAGATCAGGATTTCACCGTGTGATTGTTCTCCACTGTGTGAATATTCTCATTACTCAGAGCATACAATTAAACACATATATAACTCTTGGCAGGACAGGGCCTATTGACTGACCATTGCTCATAAATTCAAAGCAAAACTAGAAAAGGACATTCTTACACCCAAGGTATTGGCAGACATTGGGAAAAAGGCAAATGAGATGTATATGAATATGCAGTTTTGAGGGAAATTGATGCTTTCTGCTACATCAGTTTCATGAATTCCAGATATGACTCTAACAAATGACAAGTGAATAAGGGGGGTTTATTGGTGATGTGTGGAGGGTGGAAGAGCTTAATACAGAAATGAACAATCTTCAGGTAAAATCAGTGAGTTGATCCATAAGACCAAGGTATGTTCAATGCATTTTTCTAGTACAATACTGACATCTAGTGGACATTTTGGAAAATTCTCTTTTCAGTCCTGAAATATTGCATTTCCAGACTAAAATGGAATTCTAGGTAAAACTGGAATTTCGGCCTCTGCTCATCCCTGCTCTGCTGAAAATCTATATGTATTTATGATGCATTTAATCAAATCTTACTGCTTCGCTAACAAAACTAATTGGACTGTGTATCACTTCCTGCTGGCGTATGAGATGAAAATCACTTTTTAACTATCCTGGGGGGAAGGAGCAGGACATTAAATTCCAAATAGCTATTACCACAGATATGACAAATGTCTCCATTATTATGCAGTACACAATTTCAATAAGGGGTGCCACAGCAGCCCTTTCTGAGGCCTGAGCCATGTATTCTTCACCCGGACACAGCCCAAAGTCAGGAAGCAAGTATGACAAAAATCTCAGATGAGAGATCTACACAAAAGACTACTAATGCAGGAAACTTCAGAAGATGTGAGATGACTATTTAAGCACAACTAATGTTTTCTGTTACTTCAGTTCTACTCTTCTATAGAATTGGAAAAGATCTCATAAGACATTTAAGTGGAATGCCTAGATGCCCCTGCAAATCATAGCACCACTTTATACCTATAAAAGGGTAACTCATGCTAATACAGTAGTCTCATTGTGGCTGAGTTTTCCCTTCCCTTCCTCCCCTTCCTCCCACTTCTAGCTCCCTCCTCCCAGGTTTCCCCCTCCCCTCTCCCACCCTTATTCCTCCCTCCCCCCACCTCAGTTCTGTGAAATAAACAGACATTTTTGTTGGCAAAACAGGTGTTTTTATTTTACATTAGGAAGGGGGGTTAGGGAGGGGAAAGGGGAGGGTGGAAGAAGGCCCCAGTGGGGCATGCAGGGAGAGTTCAGTCCTCGTCTACCTGGAAGCTCTCCCGCAGGGCTTCCCGGATCTGGACGGCCCCTTGCTGGGCCTCCCGGACGGCGGCAGTGCAGGGCTGCATGTACTGGCCAGCCATGCACTCAGCCTCAGCCATCCAGGCTGGCAGGAAAGCCTCCCCCTTCCACTCGCATAAATTGTGCAGCACACAACATGCTGCCACCACGGGAGGGATATTGTTCTCGGCAAGGTCGAGGCGGATGAGGAGGCATCTAAATCGGGCTTTCAGGCATCCGAAGGCCCCCTCGACCACAATGCGGGCCCTGGTGAGCCTGGTATTGAAGGCCTGCCGGGAGGTGTTGAGGTGCCCCATGTACGGCTTCATCAGCCAGGGCTGTAGGGGGTAGGCTGCATCCCCCACCAGGCACACAGGCATGTCCACGTCCCCGACCCTGATGTGGCGGTCGGGGAAGAAGGTCCCGGTATGCAGCCTCTGGCACACGGAGGAGTTGCGGAACACCCTGGAGTCGTGTGCCTTGCCGGACCAGTCCACATTAATGTCCGTGAACTGGCCCCGGTGGTCAGACACGGCCTGCAGGAGGACGGAGAAGTACCCCTTGCGGTTGATGTACTGGGAGGCCTGGTGTTCCAGGGCACGGATGGGGATGTGCGTCCCGTCGATGGCCCCTCCCCCCCGCAGTTGGGGAAGCCAAGGGCACCGAACCCCTGCCGCGTCCAGGTCGGCGAGGCAGACCACCCTGCGGAGCAGCACCCAGTTCGTGGCCTTGACCACCTGCAGAGAGACACAGCAAACCGCGAATCACTGGGGCTCCCGGGTGGCTGGGCGTGTTCATTCCCTGGCACTGCCCTTGCCCCACTCCTGGAAGCGACCCCCGCTGTGATCCTGGCCGCCGCAGGTGGCGTGTAGTATGGCCGGGACAGACCGAACCCTCCCATGTGTGGCACTTTCGCCTCCTCCCCCCCCGTTTTCCCTGAGGCAGCCCATTCCCTCCTTGCAGCCCCCCTCCCAGCTGGCCCAGTGGCCAGTGAGTGCCATACCTGCATGAGCACTGCTCCAATGGTGGATTTCCCCACTCCGAACTGGTTCCCGACGGATCAGTAGCTGTCCGGCGTGGAGAGCTTCCATAGGGCGATGGCCACACGCTTCTGGAGGGGGATGGCGGGCCTCATGCGAGTGTCCCTTCGCCGCAGAGCAGGGGCGAGCCACTCGCAGAGCTCCAGGAAGGTGTCCTTCTTCATCCTGAAGTTCTGGGTCCACTGTTGGTCTCCCCAGCGCTACAGGACAATGCGGTCCCACCAGTCGCTGCTGGTGTCCAGACGCCAGATGCGGCGGGGCACGCTGGCGTCCGGCGCTGCTGCGGCTCCTCCACGGCCCCAAGGGAGGCCAGGGGGAGAGGCAGAGGGCTGACGTGCACCAGAAGGTGCCAGGCAGCCTCCAGCCATTGCTGGCAGGCTTGCAGCAGCAAGTCCAAAAACTGGAGCAGAATGCCCAGGCCGAGCTCTGGCTCCATGGTGCCAACTGTGGCGGCGGCCCCAATGGGAACCACCGACACAGGCAGGCGGAGAGGAAAACGCTTTGCTGTCCCTCGGCGAGGTAGCCAAGCAAGCAGAAAAGCTGAGAACCGGCTGTCCGGGGGGGTCCCTTTAAGCACGAGCCTCAGATAGCCTCAGACAGCAGCCACACAAAGCAACTACTGACCTGATGCCCTGCCGGAACCGGTTTCAGCTGCCCTTAAATGCGACCCAGCATCCAATCAGTGTGGACGCACTATTTCGAGTTAGCAAAACGCTCATTCGAATTAGTTTTTGGGTCTAGATGCGTTATTTCGAATTAGCTTATTTCGAATTAACTAATTCGAAATAAGTTAGTTCGAATTAGTGCTGTAGTGTAGACATACCCTAACAGATTTATTTGGACATAAGCTTTCATGGGTAACACCACTTCATCAACCGCAATGGAGTGAAAATTACAGAGGCAAGGATATATATGAGTGAATTCCAAGAGAGGAAAAATTGCCTTTGTAGTGAGATAACCACTCTAAGGGTATGTCTACACTACAAAGTTCATTTGAAATAACAGCCGTTATTTCGAATTAACTTCAATAGCGTCTACACAGCCAAACCGCTATTTCAAAATAAATTCGAAATAGTGGAGCACTTATTTCGAATTTGGTAAACTTCATTCTACAAGGAATAACACCAAATTCGAAATAGCTAATTCGAAATAAGTGCAGTGTAGACACTTATTTCGAATTAGGGGGCCTCCAGCCCTTTCCAGTTTCCCCTGGTGGCCACTCTGGGCACAACCAGAAAAACTCTTCTCCTCTCCCGCAACCCCGGGACCCTTAAAGGGGTAGAGTGTGGCCACTGGGCACATGCCAGAGCCAGGCCTGCCAGCAGCCGCAGACCCTCACCCAGTGGCCGCACAATGGCAGACAGTGGCAGCCAGCCGTCCCCTGCCCAGTCCCCCAGCACCCAGGGGCCAGACAGTGGCTCCCGCCTGGACTAGTGAGGAGATCATGGACCTCCTTGAGGTTTGGGGGGAGGCCCCCAACATCCATGATCTCTGCACCAGGCAGAGGAACGCGGCCGTCTACAGCTGCATAGCGGCCACCAAGGCCTGCAAGGGACACAGGTGCACCCAGGAGCAGGTGTGCCTCAAAATTAAAGATTTGTGGCAGGCGTACGCCAGGGCCACCAGGGGCGGCGCTGCAGCAGGGGCTACCACCTGCCCCTACTTCCCCGCCCTGGGGGGCAGGGCGGTCCGCACCAGCCCAGGGGGCAGTGATCTGGGAGCTGAGGGCCCTGACCCAGGCGAAGCAGAGGGGCCACCACCAGCTGTCCCAGCACCAGAGTCGGCAGGGCCATCCGGGGAGTCCATACCAGGTAAGTGCCAGCACTGTCCCCTACCCGGGGAGGAGGCGGAGAGGGAGACCAGGGACCACGCGCGTGGGCCATGCCTCCCACGGATCACGCAGCCACCTGTGCACGTGCGGGCACGTGCCATGCCAACCTTGGGCAGGTGGCTCCAGCTGTGTGCCACACAGGGGCCATGGCCCGATAGCCACACGTATGTGTGAAGAGACCCAACACGATCCCGACCTCAGGGCGGGACACAGCAGGACGCCCTCCCTTGACACGCCCCCTCTACACAGTGGCAGGGGACATCTCCCCCTCGCCCCAGCCACACTATACACAGCACAGGGGCACGGGTCTGGGTATAGTGTCGGACCATGCCGGACATGCCGACCATGGCCTCTGTGTGAGCACATCGGCTCTGACGGTGAAGGGCACGGTCCCCCTGACCTTGCAGGGGGGGATGGGCATCATCCACTGTGTCCCCAGGGAGAACTGACCTCTTCTTTCTCTACAGCTGCACCAGCTGCTCGTGCAGGGCGCACCACCCCGCCCAGGACATGCTCCCGCACTCACGGCCTCAGCAGGACCACCACCTCGTGACAGGGGTACAGAGAGCAGCACCTGCAGGCCCTGTGAGCCCAGACCCGGATCATGGAGCAGCGGGCACAGGACGACCAGGAGTTCCAGCAGGAGCTGCTTGCCCAGGGTCGTGCCATCTGTCACCATCTGCAGGCCCTGGTGCAGAGCGTGCTGCCCCCGTGCCGGTCCTGTGCCTGCTGCTCCCCCAGCTCCCGCTCCTCCTCCCACTCTTTCTCCCCCTCCCGCCTCTCCCTCCTCAACCTCCACCCTCCTCCTCAATCTCCACACCCCCACCTCAACTTCCACACCCTCCTCCCCATCCCCGGAGATGCCGAGGCCCCCGCACCCGCCGTACTGGAAGACATGTGGCCCAGCAAGACCCCCAACCGTGAGCCCTGAGCTTCTCCTCCTCCTTCTTCCCCTTGTGTCCCCCTTCCAGCTCCCTCCTCCCAGTTTTCCCCCTCCCCTCTCCCACCTTCTCTCCTGCCCTCTCCCACCTCTTTTCCCCCGTCTCCCCAGAGGTTCATCCCGGCCCCCCCAGTTGTGTTAAATAAAGACAGTTTCTATTTTTGAAAATACGTGTCTTTTATTTGACATCAGGAAGGGGGGGCTAGGGAAGGGTACGTGGAAGGACGAGAGGGAGGAATGGGGCACAAGCCCCCAGTGGGGCAGACTGGGGAGACTGTTAGCGCTCCTCAGGGTGGAAGCTCTCCCGCAGGGCCCCCTGGATCCTGACAGCCCCTCCATGGTCCTCCTGGATGGCAGTCTGCAGGCAACGTGTCCACGAGATGCAGCACAGTCCCCAGGGGCAGGTCTGGTTCCATGTTGCAGAGTGCCGTGGTGTCCTGAGTGAGGGCAAGCAGAGCACTCCGAGACACAAATGCTTTGCTGTCCCTCAGCGAGGTAGGCCAGCAAGCAGAGAAACCTGAGAACTGTCTGTCTGGGATGGGGGGGTCAGGTCTCTTTAAGCACAGACCTCGGATAGCCTGAGGCAGCAGCCCCACACACTAAGTCCGACCCTGATGCCCTGCCGGCACTGGTTCCGGCCAGCCTTACCTTCGATTCAGGGTCCACTCAATGTGGACGTGCTATTTTGAATTAGAAAAACACTATTTTGATTTAGTTTTTGTGTCTAGATGCGTTATTTCGAATTAGCTTAATTAAGTTAATTCAAAATAGCGCTGTAGTGTAGACATACCCTAACTCCTTTTTAAATCCTAATTTGATCATGTTAAATTTGCAAGTGAATTTATTGCAATTCATTTGCCAATTTAACAATTCATTTTCAAATTAACCACTCCAGCACACATTAGCTCTTCTGCTGCCTGTGTGGGGCAGATTCATCACAATAGAAACTCCAGGTCTGTGCTCTGAAAAGTTTGCATTCTAAGGAGACAAGAAATAGAGCCACAATGATGCTCAAGGTCGTAAAGGAAATCCACAGCAGAGCTGGGAATTGAGCCTAGATTGCTGTATCCCAGGCAAGAGCCGTAACCACAAAAGCCATCTTTCCTCCCAAGCACTAACCTTGCCTGGAATATAGGTAACTTTAGATCTAATATGAGTGTCCTCCCTTAAAGCAAGGGACTTTCAAGAGGTATTTTGGGCAGAGCCATTTTCTGAAGTTGCTGCTTTTCTAAGTGCAGAGCTTGCTAAATTGAAATGCAACCTTACCAAATAATCTTAAAGAGAACTTGGCTTCACTGTTTGCATCTCTGTACATAGTATGACCATTATTCTGAAGTCTGAATCTCAGACCCCCCTGAGGAAAACGTGTTTTTGATTTCTCCCATCTCTTAGAAGTCAACAGCAGGCAAGAGAAGAGCAAATACATAATGGCACAGCTTATGTTAAGAATATTGGACAGAGGGTGGGTTCTACATTCACAATAAGTAAAAAGAAAATAACTAATATTTTAAAGGTCAAACACATAGAGGAGACTAATAATGAGCCTTAGATCCAAACAGCCCTGTGCACTGGGAAAGTTTGATTATGGAGATAGTTACACACCTTGATGCTTGAGACCATGTCTGGGGATATGAAAATGATGCAATTCAAAACCACAAGGAAGTTCAACCACAGTCTGTATGAGATAACCTGAGCAGGAAAATCTCCCTGCATTCCCAAAATTATCTGGATACCTAAATTATTTCCTACACCCAGGTTGGAGACTGGGAGAAAACACAATGAATCCATAATTCCCATGGTCTGCTTTTTTTCTTTTCTGTTTCTTGCTCATCCCTTGTCCCATGTCAGCTGCAGAGTGGACTTCTGTTCTAGTCAGGTTCTTACATCCCACGGGTGGTTTCTGACATCACCACAAAAGCTTTTGGCCCTAATAAATGTGTTAGTCTTTATGGTGCCGCTGGACTCCATGTTGTTTTTACAAAAGGTGTCACTTTCCTGAACAGACCAGGAATAAAAAAAAAAACCAGGAGGCAGTTTCCTCATTCACAATTCTCTGCCCCAAAAGCTCTCTCTCCACTTTCTCTCAGGGCCATATTACCAAATATTTCATTTGATTTCCCAGAGATTTCTGCTTGCTTGTTTCTTTCCTTTGCTGGCTTTCCCATTGCTTCTGACTCCTCCATCCAGTTGCACTAAACAATACCCACCTCATGCTTTTTCTTTCAATTCCTAGGAGAAAATCCCTCAGGGTACATTTACACAGCAGCTTTATTTCGGAATAACTGACGTTATTCTGAAATAACAGAACGTGTCTACACTGCAAGCAGTTATTTCGACATAATGATGACATAATTTCAAGCTGGAGGACTTCTTACTTCGACTCCTGTAACCCTCATTGTATGAGGAGTAAGAGAAGTCAGAGGAAGAGTGTTCTACCTGGGACTTCCTGCTGCAAAGACAGCACCAAAAGCCAAAATAAGCTATTTCGACTTAAGCAACGCAATTGATGTAGCTCAAGTTGCGAAGCTTATTTCGGCTTTAGCCCTGCTTTGTAGACGTACCCTCAGATAGCACCAACTCAGCTCCAGCTTCAGCCTTGTCACATTAGTCAGTGACATGGGTGGTGGTTTCTCTTGTTTCAGCTATCACTAAGCAAAGCTGCATTTAACTCAGTGGTGGACAACCTGCAGCCCGCAGGCTGCATGTGACCCATTGGGATTCCACCAATGGCCTGCACACTCCCTCTGTGCCCCCTACCCAGACACCTCTTGCACACACGGGCATTGGAGCCCTTCACTTACCTATTCTTCCCTCTCTCTCTCTCACTTTCAGAGTGAATCAGTTGATTTGTGGTGTTCAAGCTCTGAGAGGGAGAGGAAGAGCGGGGATGGAGCATGGTGTTCCAAAAGTGCTGAGAGGGCGGGGGAGGAGTAAGTAAATGTGGGGCTTTAGTGCCCCAGTGCACAAGAGGCTTGGGAGTAGGAGTAGAAGGGGATGTATGGGATGCAAGTAGAACCCCAATAGGATGTATGCAGTCTGCAGGAGGCAGGTTGCCCTCCATTGGATTTTAAACTTGTGGCCCATTGACACGAAGGAGGGTCACTCATGTGGCCCCCTCACTAGTCTTGGTTGCCCACCACTGATTTAACTGCTTCCTCATTAGGGTTAATTGAAGGTCATACCCACCAGCTTCAGCAAGGTCTGTGACGGTCCTTAGATCAAAAACAGATTACCCGGCAGCCATCAATCCTCTGGCATACACAAAATGAAATGTTTATTTTCAGTTGAGTTCACAACTTTCCCATCTTCACACCTATCACTGTGATGTAAAAGAAACTCTTGACCAATATTTCAAGTACTTCATTCTGCTGTTGGGGGGAGGGGGTTTTTAAGGTATAACCAATCCAGAGTATCAGCATTTTAGTTCCAAGTAAGAAATACAGCAATAAGTATCTTTTTCCTTCTATTGAAACATTTAATGTAATGCTCTTTTTCCATTGTTATTGAAAACATATTAACTTTAACTATGAATAAGTGATAACTAATTAAAAGGAAACCTCAAACCTTTTTTTAAAGATAAGACCAACCTCATTAAATTTGCTGCAAAGATTTTACCATTGGGACCCAGCTGGAAATGGGTTTCAGAAATAGGAATCGGCAAGTGGGGCCCAGGAGACAGTCTACTGTCATTTTGATATAATGTACTTGTTTACCACAGATATCTGGGAATAAACAGAATGAATGTGCCTGGCCTCTGGAATGCTTGAGAACTGAATTACCGAAAGAAGGAGGTCAATAACAATCCGAAAGTTAAAAAGTCAAAAACTAGATTGAATGAGAGGAGATGTGAAGATTGTAAAGCATCACCTCATCAGTTTCTGCATAATAAGTCTCAGCATGCTACCAGGTATTCACACAACTGCTTTGAAACAAATGTATTGGTAGAGAAAATCTCTCTCCTTTTCCATCCATTAGGGAAGCAAAAAGTGTTTGTATTATCTAAGTAAGCACTTGGGCTTGAATAGTAGCCTGGCTTTGAAAGCACAGCCCAAAACAGTCCATGGTAGGTTCATCCATTCTGAAGTTCAGAGATTATCAAGTAACAGGGATCTTCCCTGGGAGATGAGAAGGTGTTTGTTGTTCCCGGTTAGCTTTCAGTACACTCGTGATATGCACAACGGGCTGCATGCTCATTTACACAAAAGCCCCTTTCGTGATGTAAAGGGACTGTATGGTAAACCACATCAAGGCCTGCAGAATATAAATTAAAACACAATGTTCAGTGCAGGTGCATTAACCTATAAAACTAGAGATTAACTACATTTCCACATTGAGTCCAACAAATGAAAAAAGACACAGTTCTAAACAATGTAATCATATCTACCTTTTGAAGAGTTGTTGGTTGATTAAAGAAGTTCCTCTACTCATAAAAATTCCAATATAAGGCTTACTTCTTGGCACTACCAAGTGATCCAGCACTACTATCATCTCCTGGGTAACCCATTTCTTTATTATTTCTACTGCAGTAGCAACAAGTGCCCCCCCCCCCAAAAAACCTGTTTTTCTTTGGGAAGGAAAAGGAGGGGGAGGGGTTCACTGAAATGATTCCTACCTACTCTATTCCCTTCCTCACAGGAAAATAAATCAGTAGATAAGAACATAAGAATGGCCATACTGGGTCAGACCAAAAGGTCCATCTAACCCAGTATCCTGTCTGCCGACAGTGGCCAATGCCAAATGCCCCAGAGGAAGGGAACAGAAACAGGTAATCATCAAGTGATTACTCTCCTGTCATCCATTTCCAGCCTCCGACAAACAGAGGCTAGGGACACCATCCCTACTCATGGTGGCTAATAAGTATTGATGGACCTAAGCTCCATGAATTTATATAGCTCTTTTTTGGAACCCTGTTAAAGTCCTGGTCTTCACAACATCCTCTGGCAAGAAGTTCCATGGACTAACTGCACACTGTGTGAAGAAAAGTTTTCTTTTGCTTGTTTTAAACCTGCTACTTATTAATTTAATTTGGTGACCCCTAGTTCTTATGTTATGGGAACAAGTAGATAACTTTTCCTTATTCACTTTCTCCACACCTGTCATGATTTTATAGACCTCCATCATATCCCCCCTTAGTCTCCTCTTTTCTAAGCTGAAAAGTCCAAGTCTTTTTAATCTCTCTTCATATGGCTCCTGTTCCAAACACCTAATCATTTTTTTTTGCTCTTTTCTGAACCTTTTCCAATGCCAAGATATCTTTTTTGAGATGAGGTGACCACATCTGTATGCAGTATTCAAGATATGGGCGTACCATGTATTTATATAGAGGCAATAAAATATTCTCTGTCTTATTCTGAATCCCTTTTTAATGATTCCTAACATTCTATTTGTTTTTTTGACTGCTGCTGCACACTGAGTGGATGTTTTCAGAGAACTATCCACAAAGACTCTTGAGTGGTTATAACTAAATTACAGGCGACCCCCACACTTATGACCTAATTGGCTCCTGGAGAACCGTCGTAAGTCAAGCTATCCTAAGTCGAACCCTTATTTCTCATAGGCGCAATGTTATAAATGACAGTTCCGTTCCTGGTAACCCATTTCATACCCTAAAAATACCAAAACTGACTACAGAAAAGGAGGAAAACTAAACTAAATAGTTCAAATAAGGCACAAAAATAACTAAAAAATGAAGAGCGATGTGGCAGAGACGCGTGCAATTCAAGCAGCAGCTGCAGACTGGCGAGTCTGACTGACCTTGTGTGTTTCCTGTTTTGGGATGATGTGTGGAGTCTGCGTCATACACCGTCGTAAATGTGAGCTGCGGACATAAATTGGGGGGTTTAAGGAGCTATCTCGTATGAAAAAAATTGTCATAAATGCGGGGGGGTCGTAAGTCAGGCAGTCGTAAATTGCGGGTCACCTGTAGTCCTTGTCATTTTATATGTGTAGTTGGGATTATTTTTTCCAATGTGCATTGCTTTGCAGTTATCGACATTAAAATTCATTTGCCATTTTATTGCCCAATTACCTAGTTTTGAGAGATCCTGTTGAAGCTCTTCATAGTCTGCTTTGTTCTTAACTATCTTGAGCAGTTTATTATCATCTACAAATTTTGTTAACAGTTTACTCCTTTCTTCAGATCATTTATAAATAAATTATATAGGTTTGGTCCCAGTATGGACCCTTGGGGGACACCACTAGTTACCTCTCTCCATTCTGAAAACTGAACATTTATTCCTACCCTTTGTTTCCTGTCTTTTAACCAGTTATCAATCCACGAGAGGACCTTCCCTCTTATCCCATGACAATTAACTTTATTTATGAGCCGTTGGTGGGGGACCTTGCCAACAGCTTTCTGGAAATCTAAGTATATTATATCCACTGGATCACACTTGTCCACATGCTTGTTGACCCCCCTCAAAGAACTCTAATAGATTAGAAAGGCATTACTACCCTTTACAGAATCCATGTTGACTTTCTCTCAGTAAATCATGTTCATCTATGTGTCTGACAATTCTATTCTTAACTATAGTTTCAACTAATTTGAATGGTACTGATGTTAGACTTACCAGTCTGTAATTGCCAGGATCACCTCTAGAGCCCTTTTTAAATATTGGTGTCACGTTAGCGATCTTCCAGTCATTAGGTACAGAAGCTGATTTAAAGGATAGGTTACAAACCACAGTAAATAGTTTTGCAATTTCATATTAGAGTTCTTTCAGAACTCTTAGGTGAATGCCATCTGCTCCTGGTGACTTATTACTGTTAAGTTTATCAATTTGTTCCAAAACCTCCTCTAATGACACTTCAATCTGTGACAAGTCCTCAAATTTGTTACCTACAAAAAACGGCTCAGGTTTAGGAATCTCCCTAACATCCTCAGCCATGAAGACTGAAGCACAGAATTCCTTTAGTTTCTCCACAATTACTTTATCGTCTTTAAGTGCTCCTTTTGTATCTTGATCATCCAGGGGCCCCACTAGCTGTTTAGCAGGCTTCCTGCTTCTGATGTACTTAAAATAAATTTTGTTATTACCTTTTGAGGTTTTGGCTAGCTGTTCTTCAAACTCCTTTTTGGCTGTTCTTATTACATTTTTACACTGGCAAGATCCATATTTTATCATCTTCCATCCTCTCCTCCTTACTAGAACATAGAGAATTTCTGTTAATAGACTCTCCCCTAAGAAATGTCTCTTTCCAATCCATGTGCTCCACCACACCCATTGGCTTTTCTCCAGCCCTTAGTTTAAAAACTGCTCTACGACCTTTTTAATGATAAGTGCCAGCAATTTGATTCCATTTTGGTTTAGATGGAGCCCATCCTTCCTGTAGAGGTTCCCACTATCCCAAAAGTTACCCCAGTTCCTAATAAATCAAAACCCCTCCTCTCTGCACCATTGTCTCATCCATGATTGAGACTCTGAAACTTTGCCTGCCTACACTTTGCCCTGCATGTGGAAATGGAAGCATTTCAGAGAATGCTACCATAGAGGTCCTGGATTTCAATCTCTTACCTAGCAGCCTAAATTTGGGCTCCAGAACCTCTCTCCTATCCTTCCCTATGTCATTGGTACCTACATGTACCACGACCACTGGCTCCTCTCCCGCACTACACATAAGACTATCTAGATGTCTCGAGAGACCTGCAACCTTCGCACCAGGCAAGCAAGTCACCATACAGTTCCCCCCAGTCATCACAAACCCAGCTATCTATGTTTCTAATGATCGAATCCTCCATTACTAACACGTGCCTTGTCCTAACAACTGGAGTTCCCTCCCCCTGAGATGTATCTGCAGTGCGAGTGGATACCACAACATCATCTGGAAAGAGGGTCCCAACTATGGGATCATTTCCCTCTGCTCCAGTTGACTTCCCTGAGCCTTTCACCCTCCTCAACAGCACAGGGGTTGTTTGACCAGAGGTGGGACAGTTCTACTATGTACCAGAAAGCCTCATCTACATACCTTTCTGACTCCCTTGGCTCTTCCAGTTCAGCAACCCTGGCCTCTGAAGCCCATACGTGGTCTCTGAGGGCCCAGAGCTACTTGCACTAAATGCACACATATGCCTCCCACCCATAGGGCAGGTAATCATCCATGCTACAAAGGGTGCAATAAACAGGATAACCCCCCACTCTGCTGCTGGGCTTCTACCTGCATTCTCTCCTACAGAGAATTAGATTCTTGAACAGGGTTTTTATTTAAACCAGGTGGTTTGGATTTAGTTCAGTTTAAAAGAAGTTTTAAAGAATGCCAAGTGTACGTAACCCCCTTCAAGCTCCCCCCTCTAAAGTCCCTCATGAAACTCCCTGTTAGGTGCTCCTGGTCACTAAGCTCCCTGGTCGCTTACTAGCGGGATTTATATAGCCCTGGCCTTCCTGATAGCCCCGCTGTGGTGAGGTGAAGCAACCCCGCTCTCACCCGGTGCTGGAGGAATCCCCGGAGCCGAGGCCAGCTAGCGCCTGCCATGGGCCGGAAGCGGCGGGGCTGGACTTTGAAACCCCGCTCAGAGCCGGGGGAGGGGCCATGCGGAGAGCAAGAACCCTGGAAGCAGCCACAAGCATGGCGCCAGGGGATGACATCACATGCCAATGCGGCGTGATGTCAAACTGGCACCGGAGAGGGAGTGAGGGGGAAAGCGGGGTGCAGGAATTGGTGTGATGTCACCCGCTGAGTGCCAAGGCGGGGAATAAGAAGACGCTGGTGCCAGAGAGAGGGGAGGAACGGGAGGAGGAAGGTCGCCAGGGTAGCGAGGAGATGCCCCTCCCCCTTTTCCTCAAGGGAAAGAGAGTAAATAACTCGGATGGCAGAGGTAGGAAGTGGCCCAGGGTGGGGTTGTGGAGCCCGTGAGCAAATGAGTTTAGGGGCTTCTCCCCCATTTGCTAGGGTAGAGAGTCAGGCTCCCTACCATAGGGCCCCGGGCTGGGACTAGGGAGAGTGGGCGGGCCCGGGTCCCCCTCCTCCGCTGTCGGAGGTCGAATATTGGCGCTCAGGCCAATGTGATTACCTATTGGGTATAACTGTTAAGTAGAAATCGTAAGGAACCTATATTGTTGAGAGTTGTAGAGGTGACGGGGGGAGCACAATAAAATTGGTAATTGAATGAAGTATGAGTCAGGACCTCTTACACCCGCCCCTTGGTTAAAGTTTGACCAATGAACAGAGGGTAATATATTTCAAATCCTCGTTAAGAAGCCCATAGCATACAACTGCCGGCCTCAGCACATGGACCTCCAAACAAACAGACAAACACAAGCTCAGCACCCAGTATCTTTCAGGCAACCAGCAAGTACCCCCAAACACAAACTCAGACACTACAGACAGCCACTTACTCCAAGGGGACCGTAATTGCTCCTCCTTCACCTGGAGAACTCCCCCATGAAACTCCCTGATAACTGCTCCTGTTCGCTAAGCTTGACATTCAGGAAGTGTTTGATAGTTACATTGATAGAGACCAAAATAATACTTGGATAGACTGGCAGAATATGCCCCTAACCCCAACCAGAAGGGGGAAAGAGGTGGTGCCCAAAATGCATTCCATGCTTTGTGGCACTATGCCTTCTGGAGCGCTCTTTGGGGAGGTATGACTGTAAGCATTCTCCAACCTGGGTCTGTGCCAGAATAGTATCATCTGTCCTAATTTATGCAAGACTTGAATCTTTTCCATGTTCAGTGCTTTGCTTAAAATAGAACGATAAATAAATGAGACTATGCAAAATGATTGATGGTCCCTTCACATTTCTAATCTCTGCTACGAAAACGCAGCTGAAATTGATGTCCACAAGGATTTATTTTTATTAATCCAGAAGGATTTTGTTTTTTACATTAGACATTAGAAAGAATGTGGTCCCTTGAGTTATGACTGAGCAATGCAGAATATCGAATTTGAGTCTGCTTTTTACAGTTAACTCTCATCTGTCATCATTATACTTTTCAAACATATAACTCTGCTTTGGTTTTCCCTCCTTTCCATTTAATATCATACATTTTTGTTATTATTCCCCAAAGTTTTGCTCTTGCCATAATTGATATTATTATCCAAGTTAAATTAGATTGTGAGGAGAAAAATAAATCATTTGAGTTCTGATCCCCTCCCCAGAATTTATATTGAACTAATTGGAACAGAATTTTGATTACATGTTCTCAATGGAAAACTCCTCTGAAAGTCTACTAGGAATATACAGGTGGAACCTCTGGCACTCTCTGGTCCGGCAATATCTGTGATCCAACATAATTTTAGTTAGCCAGATGTCCACTTACCATGGGTGTGGCCAAGTTTCCTACAATTCCATAAAGTTTGTTTACAGTCACCAGCCCTGCTCTCAGTGTTCTGTGCTGTTATTTAGCTCTAATTTACCCCTAAATGTCTTCTAAGAGCCAAGTAAGTAGTAGAAGTGTTCGCAACACTGCTAGACAATATTGACCTCCCGTGGTCCGGCAAATTCTCTGGTTCGGAACTGGTCAGGTCCTGAGAGTACTGGACTAGAAAGGTTCAACCTGTACCAAGATGAAAGCACCTATCCAATCTGCTCTGGTGTACACAAACAATGGTAGGCTTCTCATGCGTAACACGGCTTATTCATTACCACACAGAGACTCACAAAAAGTCAGCTGTTCAGTTCAGTATGCAAAATGCTACAATTTGCTACCTATCAAAAACTTCTTCAGTCAGTGGAATGAACAATGCTTCAGCCCTCTGACTTCAACAGGACTACGCACACGGTTAAAGTTACAGAGGGGTAGCCATATCAGTCTTTACTTTGAAAAACAATAAGTGGTCCTGTGGCACCTTAGAGACTAACAAAAATAACATATAGGATCATGAGCTTTTGTGGTCAAAACCCACTTCTTCCGATGAGTTTGAGTGCATGGTTAATGTTAATGTATCTAAGTGTTTGTCAGATAAGGGCTGATGATGTTTCTGTTCTGTGGACAGATACGGGATTGCAGATCTGCAAGACTATAGTCCATATTTTTCACAAGAACTAAGACTGTGTAAATATAAAGGTCTTCCAAACATTTACCCTAGATTTTAGCTGCTGGGACTTAAGCCCACTATTTCTACCTGTCTCGTCGTCTAGTAAGAATAATGGAACTCTATCCTCCCTAAAGCATCCCTCTGTCAATTTCTAGACATTTATGCCTCCCTTCAGTCCTCTTGGTCATTACCCAACTAGCTGCTGTGTCCAGCTTTACCTTTCACTTACTTTAACGATTCTTTAATTCTTGTTAAAAACAGGAAACAGGAGGAATCAAACTTTCATTTCCCCAAACCATCCCCTAACCAGAAAGCTCATGTCACCATTGTTAAATCTAGTCCCTCTCAGCTTCTACCAATTAATTTTGTCTCCTCCAGCTAGAACCAAAGTGGAGAAGATAAAAATGTCAACGTCTCATCTGCTTTTTAGTTTTATCTTCTTTCCTTTTAGTGGCAAAGCCAGTTAATCCTGCATGGCATCGTAAACATCACAAACAGAACCAAGCTATAAGTCAGTGAACCATGCAATAAACAGCAAGCGCTTTTTTAGTTTATTTAAAAGATCTCATCACTCTGATTTGGTAAAAAGCAAAAATACTTAACTTTTTCTTTTTCTGCTTCTACATTTAATCATTTCATGCAGGGCTGAAAGCAGTTATAAAATTAACTGGTGTCACTGTAATGACCCTTAAATGGAAACCTGGTTTCCTGTAGCTCTTCCTTACAGAGAAGATGCAGGAGTCTCTTATTGTGCTCTCTGTTAGCATCTGAAAGGTATTCATGTCATAAGCAATGTGGCATAAATGCTTTAAACATGGTAAATGATTTGGTAAGATGAACGGTATAAAGATGAGAAAAATGGAAAATAAAATAGTGAAAACGTGTGCTTATTGCACAGCTGTGTGGAAATCCAAAAGACAGTTATCATGTATAATATATAAAAGACAATTTTATGGAACATAATATGAGTCTATGAGTCAATACTACACCCGCACCTAGGGTCAATGGGGCCGATAGCCACTGTGGGCCCCAGGGCAAGGTGTGGGGGGGCTGATTCTGTGCCCCTGGAAAGGGTGGGGCTGAAGTTGGAAAGGGCAAGGCCAACGGCAGTCAGCCCTTAGCACTTCCCAGACCAGGGCACATAGACCCCCCGCTCCTCCCAGCCCTCTCAGCTGCACAGAGCAGTCCCCGGCACTCCCTCAGCAAATAAAAAGGGCCTGGGGCTCTGGTCACTGCCGCACTGGAGGCAGCCAGGAACTCCAGGCCCCTTTGAATTTCCAGGCTGTGGGGCAATTGCCCCCTTTGCCCTGCACCCCCAACAGGAGGCCTGCCTTGGGTACTGTGTTCAGTTGTGCTCATCCCAGAAACAGGAAGGGTCAGGCAGTGAAGGGAATCAGAGACAGGGAAGGAATTCCCCATGAGGAGACCTGAGGATGATTAATGGAGGTACAACTGAGGTGACTAAGAGTGGATGAGATGTATATAAAATATGAATGTGACAAAGCCAAGGTTCATTAACTTCCTCATAGTGTAGAGCGCATTTTAACTAGAAGTGATCTTGCGGCCCACTTACCTTCCACATGCCACATACCATCTGGTGATTGCTACTTGCAGCAAAGCTCCAGCTATTCCCCTTGGGTCTTGCACTTCTGGCAGACAGTGTTAGTCTCAGAGGCTCGTTGTGGCCTCCGCATGGCCTTTTTCTCTTTACTAGAGGCAGGAGCCACAGCCTACTGAGCCATGCTCATCACAGGCTAGTTCATAAGTCTGAGGTAAAATCCCCTCTGGAGTTCTGATCTCCTTTCTTGAGGCAGAGGTTGAGATGTTGTGGGGACGTTGGGGGGAACTCGGGCCCACCTGCTACTCTGGGTTCCAGCCCAGGAACCCTAAGGCAACAGCAACAGGCCGGGTTACTGCCACTCGCAATCTGGCAGCGTTTCCCTGGGCCACTTTCCCAAACAATCCCTCCCAGCACCTTTCCTTTGGTACCTGCTCATCTGTCCTTTGCTCACACCCACACAGTTCCTGCACACAGCGCTTCCTCCTTCCATTCCTTCACTCTATTCCTTCCCCTTCTTTGCCTGGGGAGCCCTTTTAAAGCAGCACCACAGGCCTTAATTGGCTGCAGGTATCTAATCCTCCTTGCCAGAGAATGTGGTGAAGACTAGGACTTTAATGGTATGTGTACACAGCAGTGTTATTTCAGAATAACTTATGTTATTCCGAAATAACATAGTCTGCGTCTACACTACAAGCAGTTATTTCGACATAATGTCAAAATAATGTTGAGCTGGAGGACTTCTTACTCTGACTCCTGTAACCCTCATTTTATGAGGATTAAGTGAAGTCAGAAGAAGAGTGCTTTTTCTCGGAGTTCCTGCTGTGCAGACAGCACCAAAAGCCAAAATAAGCTATTTCGACTTAAGCTACGCAATTGACGTAGCCCACGTCGTGTATCTTATTTTGGCTTTAGCCCTGCTATGTAGATGTGCCCTAACAGGGTTCAAAAAAGAGCTAGATAGATTCATGGAGGATAGGTCCATCAATGGCAATTAGCTAGAATGGATAGGAATGGTGTCCCTACTCTCTGTTTGTCTGGAAATGGGTGACAAAGGAGGGATCACGTGAGGATTCCCTGTTTTGTTCCCTTCCTCTGGGGCATCTGGTATTGGCCACTGTCAGCAAATAGGATACTGGGCTAGATGGACCGTTGGTCTGACCCAGTATTGCCATTTTTATGTTCTTAATCAGCCTGTAGCTTCTAGCAAGCTCTAGTTGACCCCAGGTGCCTGCCTGATTATGCTGCACACAAGTTTTGGGTTTTCCTTTACTCAGGGAAAAGAAAGTGGTTCACACAAGCCTCAGCATGTGTTCCCTCCATCAGTGTATGGCAGCCAGCTAGTCTGGGTCTATCACACACTGTAATTGAGTATATGGAAAAGTCATATGAGAGAGACGTTGAGTGTAATTTGTTGATGAATGTTACCATTGGAAATGAAGTGAGTCATATACATGTGCCCAGACAGCTCTTTGTAGAACACCAGAGATCCACGATCTATGCAATGATCGGTAGCTGCTGTAAAACAGGAAAACTGGGAATTTATATTTCTCACATTACAAGAACAAGGGAATACAATGAACCTGGAATTCATTACATTTGAACTGCTAAAAGAGAATGAGTTATTTTAATAAATCAACATGAAATAAGCCTGTGAAACTCACTGCTACAATATGTCACAGACACTTAGGGTGTGTCTACACTGCAGGGTCTAACTCAAAATAAGCTACTCAAATTGAACTACATCAATTGTGTAGCTTATTTCAAAATAGCTTATTTTGAAATAGGGAGTGCCTACACAGCACTTATTTCAAAATAGAGCACTCTTCCTCCAACTTCCCTTATTCCTTGTACAATGAGGGTGATAGGAGTCGGAGTAAGAAGTCCTCCAGCTTGACAGTATTTTGACATTATTTTGTAATATCTGCCTGCTGTGTAGATCCAGACTAAGTTATTTTGGAATAGCGCTAGTTATTTCGAAATAGTGTTATTATATATATATATATAATAACTAGAGTTATTTCAAAATATCTAATTTCGAAATAGTTAATTCGAAATAGCTTATTTCGAAATAATGCGTCTACACACAAAATGCATTTCAAAATAGCGTTTTGCTATTTCAAAATAGCACGTCCACGCTGAGTGGATGCTGAATCGCATTTAAGGCTGGCCGGAACCAGGTCAGGAGTTACTTTGTGTGGCTGCTGCTTGAGGCTATCTGAGGCCTGTGCTTAAAGGGACCCCTATTCTGCAATAGACGGCCGCATTCCTCCATCTAGTGCGGAGATCATGGACATTGGGGGCATCCCCCCCTAACCTGAATAAGGTCTATGATCTTCACCCTGGACCAGGAAGGCGCCCACTTTCTCTGGGCCCTGGCAGGCTCCTAGGAGCTGGCAGACTGCTCCTGGGGAGCAGTGGAGGGCTGGCTGCCAGTGGCTTGTTGGCTTATGTTTTGGGGCCACTGGATCAGGGGCAGTGACTGCTGACTCTGGGCTGGCAGGCTTGGAGCTGGCACAGGCACTGTGGCCAGAGTCTACCCCTTTAAGGGCTCCGGGGAGAGGGTGGGGAGGGAGACGAGTGTTCTTGGTTGACGCCAGAGTGGCCATCAGGGCACCCTGGGAAGGCTGGAGGCCCCCTATTTCGAAATAAGTGTCTACACAGCACTTATTTCGAAATAGCAATTTCGAAATTGGCGTTATTCCTCGTGGAATGAGGTTTACCAATTTCAAAATAAGCCCTCCACTTTTTCAGTTTAATTTTGAAATAACGGAATGGCTGTGTAGATGCTAGGATAGTTATTTCGAAATAACGGCTGTTATTTTGAAATAACTTTGCTGTGTAGACATATCCTAAGAGAATAGTAGGATTAGACAATTGCCATTATAACTGCATCCAGTTGCATAAAAATACAAGGGACATATTCTGATCTAATCACTAAACAACAGCAGCTAAGAAGAAATTTTCCCTGTGGTCAGGTATTAGATAATTATTTATTATGGGGATTATACTATGTTCTTCTGAAATAGCTGATACTGGCTACTGTTGAAAACAGGTTTCTGGTCTCCTTGGACTACTGAGCTAATCTAATCTAATATGGCAATTCCTATGTTTCAGTTACTAGCAAATCTGAAGAATCTCTGGATTTGGTCTTGCCCGTTACATTATTCCCTTTCTTGGCTTCTTTCTGCTGCTGTATGATATCATTATGGAACTCCCTCCTCCCCACTCTGTGCTAAATGGTGTTTCTATCACTGCAGCTCATGTTAACAGCTTGATTATTCTATAATAAGCATATGTGGGATCGTGAGCTTTAGGGGGCTGGGACAATCTTTGAGTTACATATTGTACAGTGCCTAACAAAATGGGGTTCTGATCCCAGATCAGATTCTTTAGACAATACTATATAGCGCATGTTTGAAAACAATGCACCCAGGAAGCACCGGTCCTGTTCCCATTGAAGTCAAGGGGAGTTTTGCCATTATTGTAAATCAGAGCAAGCACAGGCTTTGGTTGGGAGGGGAAGGTGGGAAACTGAGTCACAAGTCCACTCAATGAAGACTTCATCAATTTTCACTTTTATTTATAAATGTGCAGATACTTATAGAGTCAATGAACAGATAAAATGGAACAGTTTGGTGCCAGATAAGGTACCCAGATACTGGGAAGTCCTCCTCCACTTCACAATGGTCCTCTTAGGCTCTGATCTCTGGTCTGCTTATTCAATCTCATTCCTTCAGGTTATGTACTAGTATTTCTCCAATTTGAATCTCCTCATTCACTTGGTTTCTTATACATTGCCACATTACATTTTCATTATTGTCAGGTAGCTCAGTTAAGTGTCACTCCAGCTATGATTCTATTCTATTCTATTAGCCTTTCTTCAATCAGCATTAAGCTTTGTGCATCATAGCACCCATATTCTACACATGCATAAGTTTCAATGTACACAACTTTTGCTGTTTACACAATACCTTCTCATTCATTTTGCCTATTTCATTCTAAGGGTGCATTTCTTTCAGAATAGTTCATTTAGTTCAGGAGAGTTAGCTGTTCTCCAACACTTTAAAGAGAACAATAAGAATTATTTTGTAATAAATTGTTTCTTCTTTGTGCAAGATCACCAGACAGAATGTTTTCATTTTGTGTTTGTTTAATGTCATGTGCTCTGGCCAAAACAAGCTAGTGATGTTTTCAAAGGAGCTCTTGGTTAGCCAGTACTGTCACACTATGTCTTGCCATGCTCCCTATATAAAATGAAGCCAGCAGCAATAGTTTATATTAGTATCAGTTTTCCTACATGATGGATTCTCCTGCAGAAAGGAAATCTTCAGCTGGCTGCTTATTCAGCTTGTTTGGAGCAGGGGCCAACAGGAAGGACATGGCTGTATAGGTCCTAAGCTTTCTCTCTCTCTTTATTCAGAGTCCCCTCAGAGTAGCCAAGGGTTTAATAATGTGCAGCGTTTGCCAGCAATTCTTTTATTGTTTTATTCAGCTCAGGTTGTATGTTCTCCTGGCTTCTGTTTGACCTCAGCTTCAGCTTTATGTTCCCACATAGATTAATGTTTGAACAGAATACAAAATAAATTCTGTAATAAAAATAATAATTGTAGACTTTCTGCCCCTCTCCTATTTTCTGTTTGACTAGCCAGAGTCATGGTTTAAATGTATCAAGTCACAGATGAAAATGAATATGCTGAGTTAATATTAGAAATATAAACCACCCTGAATGTCAAGCACACGAAACCAATTATGCTATCAGTTATGCATCATGTAGTTTAACTCTTACTTTTACCTCTTCTGTTTCGATTACTGTGTTCCTATAGTGTGGTACAGCCTTCAGATTTGGTTGTGAGGGTAAAAGGAGATTTGCATGGGTAACATCACAAAGCAAGGCAAAAAGCAAGTTAATAGGAGAGCAAAAGTTTGAGCAAGCAAAGTATTTTGGTCTGGTTCCCTGGGAAAAACCATGAGTAAATGTAAAAATATATTGCGCAAATTAATTTACTACAGAGATATATTAGGGCCATATTGCATTTACAGTGGCAGTGGGGGGGAAAAACCACAAAACGTCAGTGCTTCAAGAATTGGGTTAGAAAACAACACTGAAAACAGCTTGCAGTGATGGGACCCAGAAAAATCTGGGTTCAGTTTCTGGCTCTGCCACTAGCTGGCTGGGCAGCCTTGAGCAAATCATATCCCCTCAATTGGGGATAAGGATATTTACCCTCTTTTGTAGGTTTTCTGAGATCCGCTGATGAGATTATTAATTGTTATATAAACCAATAAGGTGTTCTCACCTGAAACACTGTGTGTAGTTCTGGTCATCTCATCTGGTGAAAGTTACAGTAGAAAGAGAAGGCAACAAAGTTGATTAGCATCTTGGAGAGATGAAGACATTGAACAGACTGGGAATGTTCATATAGAAAAGAGATGAATACCAGGGTAAGCAAACTGACAAGGTCTGGGGAGATAAATTGGTTTCTCCTTCTGACTCCCTCATAATTCGAGCACAAGGAGATTGCCCAGTATTTCAGAGGCAACAGAAAAAAATGAAACCGAGAAAGATTTTTTTATCCACAACTTTGTTGGCCTGTGGAACTCCTTGCCATGAATCTCTCTAAAGCCAATAGCTCAGCAGGATTAATAAGGATTGGATACTAATGAAAGTTTCCATAAGAGTTTGAAAGAGGATTTTAACCCAGATGCTTCTGGTCACAACCAATCTCAAACTGAGGGGGATAGAAAGATATTTCTTCTATTCCATAATTACCTATTTTGAGGCTTCTTGAGCTTTTCTCTGCAACATTTGATACTGGCAGTTAGACACAGGATAGTTAACAGTGTCACCACATTGCTCTCAACCACTGGTACGATTTCTATGAAGAGCTACAGGATTTATATACATCAAGAGCAGTCCCGGAGGGCTCATCTAGATGATGGGGAAGATTCAAAAAGAGGGTATGAAAATTCCACGGGAATTTGCATATCTACTTCCGATCTCAAAGTGAAAGTAGTCTAGATGCATTTTTTCAGCAACCCCCTCCTTTTTCGAAAAGCTGCTTTTCCTCAAAAAATGAGGTTTACGCGGCTTTTCGAAAAAGGGGGGGTGCCAAAAAAATGCATCTAGACTACTTTCACTTTCGAAAGCTCTGCTTTCTAAAGTGAGATTGGAAGAAGATATGCAAATTCCCACTGAATTTGCATATACTCTTTTTGAATCTTCCCCATAGTCTAGACATAGCCTCAGATATACTGAGCACCTGATGCTCGAGTGCTGTGGTTGTTTTCAGGTCAGGCACAGTTTGAGGGACATGTATGGTGCTAAGACAGCAGTAAAGGAACTGAAGCTGTGAACGATATCCTATCCCTGTGCCTGCTGTTCTGGTTCTGACAATGGAATGAGTCACAGGCAAAACATGGACCTTGTATCGCACTATTTAAATGTACTAAGGTACTTTTCCATCTGCAGAGACTCATTGTGATGATTCAGATAAGCTGCTTCTCACCATAGAGATGTAAGCGGTAACTATGTCAATCCTAAACTTTACCATAAGAAATAGCCCCTCACTGGCTATGCATCTCACTGTATATACAGAGTCTATGCTGGGTCTGATTTTCATCTACACTTAGGCCATTTACACCACACATATAGTATAACGGGTTTTTAAGGGAGTTAAATTAACTTCTTTCAGGACTTATGTTGCCAGAGTAGCTTAAATGGGCCCTAGTTTAAAAAAGAATCAGCCCTACTATCTTTTGTGTACTAACTGGCTCTTAACTTTTCAAGAGTATTCTGTGATATAGACAAGAAAATGAAACCAGCGACGTCAAACATAGTTCATTTCTGTTCTTTTCCCCATAAACAGATTAATAGATGCCTCTTTCCTGAAGGGTGTGGGCTTATTCTCCATGTATAAAAAAAAGACAGTGATAGTTTTCCTTGAAGTCTACCAGTGGGACAACAATGAACTTAAAAGAGACTCTCACAGGAGGCAATCGCCATGTGAGTAAGTTACAAATGGCAACATTTTTCTCAACGTTATTACACTGCTACAAATGGCTGGGCTAGAACTTCTGAGAGTAGACGGATGTTTTTATCAGCAAGAGTCTGATTTAACTTGAAATTCTGCAAACAAAAGAATAAATTCATCCTCCCTGTGAAGCTTCACAATTGAGTGGGATTATTTATTTAAAAAATAATCTTTCATGCATAGATTAGTATGGCGAATGCTTATTAGGTTATTCCATTTCTGACGGCATGCTTTTTAGAACTAGAGTCTAGAATAACCTCAAGCTGTTATATTTGACTTAAGCTTCTGATTTGTAAGCAATCTGTGGAAATCCTTGTGAGTTTTTGTGCTATACGATCTTTTTGATAACCATGAATTACTTCCCATCTCCACCATGGGATTTCTGAATATGTAAAAATTAAGCTTCAATGCCACATAGAGTTGCACATTTATTATATCATCTATCAGGAAGTCTGGGTATGTCTACACTAGCCCCCTAGTTCGATCTAGGGAGGCTAATGAGGGCGACCGAAATTGCAAATGAAGCGGGGGATTTAAATATCCCACGCTTCATTAGCATGTTCGACGTCGCCATTTTAAAATTGACTAGCTCGGAGTAACTGCTCGCGTTTAAACAGGGGATTCCGAATTAAAGCCCTAAATCGAATTAGCTGGTAAACCTCATTGCAGGAGGAATAACAGCCAATTAGATCTAGGGCTTTAATTCGGAATCCCGTTTCACTGCCGTGTGTAGACGCGGGCAGTTACTTTGGGCTAGTCAATTTCTAAAATGGCGACTAGCCGGGAACATGCTAATGAAGTGCGGGATATTTAAATCCCCCACTTCATTTGCAATTTCGGTCGCCCTCATTAGCCTCCCTAGATCGAACTAGGGGGCTAGTGTAGACATACCCTCTGAGTGGGATAACAGCTAACAGATTTCTTCAAAGGAATTATAGACTGTGACATTTGAATTTTAAAACAATATCAACCTACCTACATAACATTGCTGCTTTTTCCATTTGTGGACCATTTTTTTCCACAGGGCTTATTAGGCAAGTGGGCCTGAATGCTATTAGTTGGGCTAGCAAAAAAGAAATGTGTCTGCTATATTAATCGAGATGGAATATATGGGCTAAAGCTTTTAACGTAACTAGGGCTGTCAAGTAACCCACGTTAACGCCTGCGATTAATTCAGGACAGGATTAATGTGTTAATTTTTTAACGCGTTAATTGTAGGTGCTAATGCTATGGTGCCCTTTGAAGTGCCCCTCCAGCGCTTCAAAGGGGTTTTGCAACAGTGGAGCTTTAAAGGGGCAGCGCATTAGGAGCCTGGGATCAACTGGAATGCCCAGCTGATCCCCGGCTCCACTGTTGCAAAACCCCTTTGAAGCACCAAAGCGACACTTCAAAGGGGCTTTGCAACAGCAGAGCCAGGGATCAGCTGGAATCCCCATCTGCACCTTCAAAACGCTGCACCTTCGAAATGCCTCTGTTCTTCCCAGAAAATACATGGATCAATGCCGCATGGAGCCCGGGGTCAGCTGGGGACTCCAGCTGATCCCGGGCTCCATGCAGTGCTGCCCCATTGAAACGCTGCTGTGGCATTTCAAATGGGAGGCACACGCAATTAATCGCGCACTTAATCGTGATGAAACTTTTTAGTCACTTGACAGCCCTAAACGTAATTCAATCACTATGTAACCTTAAGCAGTGCTAAACAAGGTCTAGGGCTTGATATTCAGAAACCACAGTCTGCTTAGCTTCATGGCAAACACACCATTAAAAATAGTTTTAATCTTTTATTAAAAGGAGGAAAAATAGGCAAAGCATTTGAAATGTAAAGTATGAAATAAGGCTTTCATGCTAGCAACTTCCTTTGTCCCTTTCCTTTTTGCTGGAGATTGTTTTTAAAAGGAAAAATGCCTGTTGCTCAACAGTCTCTTAGATGGCAGCATACTGTCCTTTTTTAGAAAAAGGAAGTTACCTGTGATAGGTTTGTTGCTGCTGCTGTTGGTGAAAGTCCATTCTAGAAGGAAAAGCCTCCTTGTCTGACAGTCAAAGACATTAACAACTGATATCCCAGCTGGCATTTGGGATTCAGCTAGAGAAACCCAGATGACAACACCATCCCCCTGTCTCTCAGGCCTATTCTGGTGAGCGCATCCCTCATGATCAAGGTGATGAATTTGCCAAGGACTCAGTAAATGAGAGGGTGACACTCACTCTGGTATCCTCTGCTCTTTCCATTCGTACATCCCTCATTGTTTCCCCCACAAAATCTCTTTCTTTTAAGGACCCAAAAAGGAAATGCTGGATGGTCTAGCCTACTACCTCATTATTTGGTTGACTAATTAGGCCTAATATCATGGATAACAATTTTGGCTTTTTAACTTCTGGCTTCATAGCTCCTGTTTTTAACAAGCATAATTTTAACACAGTCCTTGAATTATACCAACTAGGCCTATGCGTTTAGACTGAGAAAGCAATTCTGTTTCCCTTTCAAACTGTTTCCCTCGACTTCTGTTAACAACTGTAACTTCTTACTAACTTTTATGTATTTTTCACAGTTGAGCTTGCCATTTGGACAAATTTGCAGACCCAATTATGTATCTAAACCCAACTTATCAAACAGTTCTCTCTCCTTTGATCCAAATTTTTATGTATAGAGACTTCCGCAACAAATTCTTCTTCATTACAATGATTGGTTTGAAAACCAGGGTCAGCTAAGCTCCATTCAGCAAAGCATTTAAACATCTTTAAATCATTCCCTAATCAGCATGACATTTTAGTACATGCTTAAATTTAATGTTTAAGTCCCATTGACTTCAGTGTAATTTAAGCACACACTTAGGTTAAGCTCAATGTTTAAGTGGTTTGCTGAACATGACTCTTAGTTGGGTGCCTAAATGTGGAATTAAAAACGTACCTATAGGGCATCCACATATAAACATTTCTGGCCTTTTTTTAACTTTCAAACAATTTTCTAAAATTATTATTTTGTAGCTCAATTAAATGTAACTGGTTGTTAGCACTAGCCAATAAAACAATCACTACGACAGTTCTCACTCATTTAATTTTTAATGTAATTAAAATTAATGTTACTTTTGTAGAAGTATAAAATGATTTTTCAATGAATACTGAAGTCCTGCAATATGCAGAGAATTTTAAAAACAGATGTGTATTATTTCTTAGATAAACATTCAAATGATAGTATAGGTTGAACCTCAGTGGTCTGGGACTCTGTGGTCTGGCAACATCCTGAATGTTGCTGGGCCAGACAGCCCCAGTTTAAAGGTTGCCAGTGGCTAGATTCGGAGCTGGTGCGCGGGGCCAGTGGAGCAGTGGAGCTTGTGGGCCAGCGGGTCAGCAGAGCCTGCAGGGCTACATAGTCCGCCAGGATGCAGGGCCTGGAGTTGGCAGGGCTGCCAGAGCCGGCAGGGCCACAGAGCCAGCGGGGCTGCCAGAGTCAGTGGGAGCTGCTGTAGCCGCAGGGCTGGGGGCAGTGGAGCTCGGTCGCTGAGGAGAGGAGCTCAGAGGGGAGGATGGTGCCTCTCCCCTAACCTCCTCTGTTCCAGCAAACTCCCTTGTCCAGGACCAGTTAGGTCTTGAGGGTGCCAGACCAGGTACAGACCAGACCTGTACAAAGATTGGGAAGTACAATTGGAAAGCAATAGTGGAGCAATTATTTAGTTTTAATTACCCTTTAAATTACGCATTTTTCCATAGCGACACTGAAATCAGCCATATTCCTGTTTTTGCTTGTTTGCCATTTCCATCATAGGAATGTTACACACAGAGCATTGTCCTGTAACATCAAAGTCACTGTTGCTGCAGTCAGCATTCAGCTGCAGCAACGAAAGACTAATTTCATAACAAGCTTTGGGGGTTAGAAAGGAGCCTCTCACAGGCCATTCCCCCTATTGCTTGCAAGGTTGACTTTCTTACACTCAAACCTTCCTTGATCAACAGGAGTGGATTCTCTTACAGTCAATCTTGATTAGCTGTTGTTACTGACTATTTCAGGTGACATTTATTCCAAACACTCTCGGAGGAATCTCATCCCAATGACTAACTGTTCTTCTAAGACAGCCTGTCCCACCACATTCCATCCTAGCTAGTGGTTTTTCCAAGCCCCAGCCCAGGGTATTTGATCATTGCTCTCTATGATGAAACTAAGCCACAAGACTAGTTGCTTTGTGGAACATTTGACCAAATTCATTACATTCCACCAGGCATGTTGACAGATGTGCTGAAATATGTGACAAACTGGGAATTATGTGGCAATGCAGAGAGATTACAACATTATTCTATACAGGACAATACAGCATTTCAGTACAGCCAACTCTACAAAAAATCCTAATCCAAATCAATGTCACTCTAATTACTTTCCAATAAAAAGGGAAAAAAATCACCTATACAAATTATTAAACATATATATATACAGAGAGAGAGAGAGAGACATTTTCAACTTTACACATTCAGACATAAGTAATAAATAGTAACAACACATTAGCAGTGTCCAATGTTGCTCTTTACTATTGAAAATGCTAGCAGGCAACTGAAACAACAAAGGGGAGTTAATAGCTTAATAACTGAATGCTATTTTTAAGAAATGTGTATCTTACATTAATTCTGACTTGAAAGGCCACATCCTCAGCTGGTCTGAACTGAAACAGTTTTTATTGAAGAAAACAGAACTATACTGACTCACATCAGCCACTGCAACTAAAACGGATTCAGAGCAACTGGCCTTTAGACTTCCCAGAAGCACAACAGTAAATTTAAAAAAAAAAAATCAATGGCCAATAAAACCCCTCCGCTCAATGAGGAATCGTTTAATGGGTTTTAACCATAGTTTACAACTTCATGTTAGCTATCGATATAGGCTACAGGCAAAATGTACCCAACTGGAGAGGGCTGGTAGAAGGGATTTTGAGTATTATTCAAGGTCAGCTGTGACTTATTGATGGATAGCTTCGCAATGATCCTCTGAATGTGAGTACATTTCTCCCCACATGACTCTCTATCCATGGTAACATTAGAGTCCAGTGTGGAAGAGTTCTTGAAGCAAATACTAACCCATGCAAAGCACAAGATAAGACCATCCTTCAACAAGCTACACACTGACATGGAAGAAACCCAAGATATGTGCAGATTTGGTTTGGGCATCACAATGGTCCAAATAACGTACCAAATATAAGCACAAAATGTGAGTTATCTTTGATAAGCGCAGTCAGGGCCATCAGTCCATGCAAATACTGATTTAATTGTAATTGATTCCATGTGAAAGATGGTGCTGCCAGCTCTCTGTTTTAGCCTCCATTATGAAACTAACAGCAATTGTTTTCATGTGGCTATCCTTGCGCATAAAAGATAAGAGCTGACAACATTTCTATTAAGCTACCCTCAGGGTACAACCAAGCAAGCAGCTTGAGATGTAAATTTTTTTGCATTGCTTTGCAAATAACAACATTTCGGCTCCAAGACCATCTTGAGCAGCAGCCTACCACTGTGAGCAGCAATATGTGCCCTCTGTGGCTTGTGATAAAAGACAGGTCACACAGAGGCATTGTAGCCACTGTATTTGTAATTTTTTTTATAGGCAGAGCTATGGACTTCCCAAGAAGTCAATAATTCATCCTGTCCTAAAATATACCCCCCTTGCCACACATAAACATGACTTCCAAAAAGCATCGCCATTTCATTTCAAGCTTCTCTCTCTCTCTCTATATATATATATATAAGAAAACATGAAGGCAGAGTTCCATGTTCATTTTTACCTATGAAGAATTTTATGATTATTTCTCAAGTGCTTTGCACTCACAGAACAATCAGACAGTTCTTACCCCTACCAGCTTAGAGTCTAAAAGGGGGTCAAACAATATAGGATGTTGCCCCACGTGTTTTATATGGTCATACGGGAGAAACATTGAGAGAGTAAATAGAGTCCTATAAACAAGGTTCTGAGTACTATGGTGGCCGTGAGATAGCTAAGACGCCATCCTTTCTATGCGTTTACTGTTACATTGCGAAGTAGTAACATCAATCATTTGTTAAACTAAATGAACACGTCATATCTGGGGCTTTGCTTTCCTACTGAGTCTCCTCACATAGGAGAAAAGATCAGTAGCCACTTCAGGACCACACAATATGGAGAGTACTGGCCACCCAAAGGGGGTTTTGTACCCTAGAATGGTCGGCATCACCCCATCACCAAATATGCTGATGTGGAAAAACCACTAGATCCACCAATCAGGGAAAGACTAGTGGTAACAGTCCCACATCCAAATGAGGAGTGAATTAGTGGCTACTGAGGTACTTTTCACAACCTTTTTCTTCAACACCCTTGCAAATTAGAAGGGCTCTATTAGCAGTTAAGCTGGTCAAAATGTTCTGATAAAACCAAAGGTGAAAGTAACCTACATTTCTATCAAACTGCTTCCCTTGGGAGGCGGAGCTTAGTGCAGGGGAGGGTGTGATACACCAGTACTTGTAAGAAATTGAAGTTGGGCAGAGTGTGGGATGCTCAGGGCAAGAGTTGTAATGGAGGTGTGTGGGGGTGCTGGAGTCAGGGCAGGGGCTTGGGGTGTGGGGGCTCAGGGCAGCAGGCTGGCTATGTGTGTGTGGTGGTGCAGGACTAAGGGTTTGGGGTGGGGAGGGACTCAGGGCAGGGGATTGGAAGCATGTGGGGGTGCAGAGGAGTGTGGGGGCTGTAACCCCCCGAGATTCGAATCAGGACGCTGCTTGTGTAACCCACACACCTAGGCTATGTCTACACTCGTGGCTTCTTGCGCAAGAGCATCTTGCTCAAGGGTTCTTGTGCAAGAAGTCTTGCGCAAGAAAACGTCCACACTGCCATGTGCGAGCTGTGCTTTTGCGCAAAAGCGCCCATGGCAGTGTAGACGCTCTTTTGTGCAAGAAAGCTCTGATGGCCATTTTAGCCATAGAGCTTTCTTGCGCAAGTAATCCTGAAGCGCCCACACTGCCCTCTTGCGCAAGAGCTTTCTTGCACAAGAGGGCTTACACTGTTAAAAAGAGCGTAGCTCTTGCGCAAGAAGCCCTCTCTACCACGCTGCACTGTAAATTTCTTGCGCAAGAGCAGGCGGGCAGTGTGGATGCTTATGCTTCTTGGCGCAAGAACGGCAGTACTTGCGCAAGAAGCCGCGAGTGTAGACATAGCCTCAGTGTGGTTACTGAGCAATGCAAGAGGTGCCTAGACCACAGCAACAGTTAAGACCAAGAGACCGCTACAGCATGGGCTGGGAAGCAGCTGGCTTTTAGCTCAGAGGGTAGAGGTGCCTATGCTCAGCTCTAAAGGTCCCAGGTTCAAATCCACCTGGGGGTGGTTACACTTGCTGTTGCCCTTTGTCACTGTCAGGAGTGAGAGGGAAGAAGGCAGCATGTTCTCCAAGGAGGGAGAGGAATTTGCACACACTGTGGTGTTTCCTCTTGGATGCTGTTCCCCTTCTCTCAGAGAGAGGCCAGCATACGGCTGCTGTGTATTTCTCTCCCTCCGGGCAGGGGCGGGCAACCACGCTCTGAGCTTCTCTCTCACTCCCTGACACTGCCAGGAAGGGGAGCAACAAAAAGCAGCATCCCAGTTTGAATCTTGGGGGGTAGGGAGATTGAGCCCCTCCTACCCTTTCTAAATAGTACCGGGGTCTCAGGGCTGGGGCAGTCCCAGACCACTTTGGAGAGTATGACCACAGCCAGCCTCTTTAACCTGCCTGGCTACTTGCTGCTCAGTGCAACAGCCTGCCGGAGAACCCGTCTAGAAGCACCGCACCTACTCCTGCAACCAAGTGTCCCAGCCTTACGGGAATGGCGCACAGGGGCGCCGGCTTGCTTTCCCCTCTGGACAGAGCAGTTTTCCATCTGAAAATGATGGTTGGGGAACACTGAACGCATGGGAGCATCGCCATTTCATTTCAGGCTTTGCTCTCTCTCTCTATTGTAAGCAGGGGCTGAACTGCTGCTTGCTATCAGCCAGCTAAAAGGAGAGAGCTGCCCTGGGGTGGGTGTGCCCACTACAATTGTTTAGTTCTGCAAGATAATTAACTGTTAACTGTTGATATGTAAATACAGCTCATGCCAGGATGGGGAGGGAATACGAGGTGTGGCTATGTAAATCCCATTTAGCCAGGGCTGATGGAGGAACAGTGTTGGAATGGAATGTGGTGTATTGTAAATAATTTGGGGCTGATGTGGGGTCACAAATCATGCTACCCCTAAATGTGGGAACTGTAAAACATGCCACCAGTGCTTGCAGGAGAGACACCACCATCACTGTAAGAGGTCTCCGAGGAACAAGCCTCCCCCCCTTCCAGAGTTGAGTGAACTGAGCTGGGGGAAGGGTTAAAGGGCTTGAGTTAGACTGCTTCACACCTGTCAGGTATGAGCTGTAAGACTTGCCCAACCTGCCCCTTTCCCCCTTTATTTTAAAGACAGAGCTAAAGCAGACTCCATAAGAAGTCTTTTTGCTAGTCCAGCTGGTGGCTAAAGAGTTGAAATCACTAAGGCTATGTCTACATTGGCATGATCTTGCGCAAATACTCTTTAACGCAAGAGTTCTTGCATTAAAGTATTTGTGCAAGAGAGCGTCTACACTGGCATGTGCCTTTGAGCAAGAGATGTGCTTTTTGCGCAAGAGCATCCGTGCCAGTGTAGACGCTCTCTTGCGCAAGAAAGCTCTGATAGCCATTTTAGCCATTGGGCTTTCTTCCACAAGAAATTAATGTTGCCTGTCTACACTGGCCTCTTGCGCAAGAACAGTTGTGCAAGAGGGCTTATTCCTGAGTGGGAGCATCATAGTTCTTGCGCAAGAAGCACTGATTTCACACATTAGAACATCGGTGTTCTTGCACAAGAACTCCCCGCCAGCGTAGACAGGCAACATGAATTTCTAAGGCTATGTCTACACTGGCGGGTTCTTGTGCAAGAATATCTTGTGCAAGTATACTTGCACAAGATCTCTTGTGCAAGCAAACGTCCACACTGGCCAGAACCGCATTGTAAGAACGCTGAGCTCTTGCGCAAGAAAGCGTCCACACTGGCGGGAAGCCCTTTTACAAGAACGTGTCTCTGGAAGAAATTCGGCCATGTCAAGAGGTCACCAGCAGCATCTGTGGGCATGCACCGGACCCCCACTGGGAAAAGTACTTAAACGGACTCCTGGATGGCCATTTCCCTGTGGCTGCGTGCTCAGGCACCCTTTTCGAGGGAGCGAGAGCCACAACAGTGCCTGTCACCTCTGTTCCTGGCAAGTGCCCCGAGCACCCTCGCTGCCACCTTCACAGCCATGGAGCCGAGGGAGGACCCCAGCCAGCAATGTCCCCTCATGGCCATTATAGAGGCAGTGGAGCTCCTCCACCAGGGAGCCACATTGCTCCAGCAGGAGCTGGAGACTGGGCAACATGTGCAGGACCTCGCCACGGCTGCAACTGGGCTCGGGCACCCGCACCCCCACCACTGACAGGCACCTCTGGAGCTATGACACCAGTGGGGACTGGTGGGAGCACCTGGTGCTGGGAAAATGGGGCGACCAGCAATGGGTGCAGAACTTCCAGATGCGCAGGGGGACATTCCATGAGCTCTGCACCTGGTTCACCCCTGTGCTCCGGAGGCAGGACATCCGCCTGCGCCCCGCCATCCCCGTGGAGAAGAGGGTTGCAATTGCCCTCTGAAAACTGGCCACCCCAGACAGCTACTGCTCTATGGGGAACCAGTTCGGGGTGGGCAGGTCCACCGTTGGCGCGGTCGTCCGGCAGGTAAGGCCCTCCATGGACCACGGGCTCATCCTGGGGGAGGGAAGGGGCCAGACCGGGCGGGGGAGACTGTAGGGGCAGGGGGAAGCCCCGCACCCAGGGGGTTATGCTGTCCCTCCTGCACACAGCCCCGCTGTTGGGGGGGGGGGGGAAATCCCAGGGGGCAGCGGGCCCTGGCCTGCGTGGGGGGAGGGGCCATCAAAGGGAGGGTGAGCACAACCCAGGGGCCCATGTACACACTGTGTCTCATTCCATGCATCCCCTGTGCTCCCATGTGCCCCTCTGCAGGTCGTCCACGCCATCAATGACGTGCTGCTCCAGAGGGTGATCCGCCCCCGTGACGTGGACACCACCATTGCCGGCTTCGCCAGCCTCGGGTTCCCGAACTGTGGGGGGGCTGTAGACAGGACCCACATCCCCATCCGGGCGCCAGAGCACCGAACAGCCCGGTTCATAAACCGGAAGCACTACTGCTCAGTGGTGCTCCAGGCACTAGTGGACCACCAGGGCTGGTTCCAGGACATTTATGAGGGGTGGTCCGGGTGGGCCCACGATGCTCGCATCTTCAGGCACTCAGGCCTGTGCCACAGGCTGGAGGCGGGCACCTACTTCCCCCAGCGGGAATTTACCATTGGGAATGTCAGGATGCCAGTCTGCATCTTGGGGGATGCAGCCTTCCCCCTGATGGCCTGGCTGATGCGGCCAAACACCAGCCTACTGGATCACAGCCAGGCCACCTTCAATGCCCACCTGGACCGGGCCCGCAACCCCGTGGAGTGCGCCTTTGGGCGTCTGAAGGCACAGTTCAGGTGACTCCTGACCATCCTGGACATGGGGGGGTGCAGCACATCCCGGAGGTCATCTCGGCATGCTGCGTGCTGCATAATGTTATTGAGGGGAAGGGGGAGGCCTTCCTCCCAGGGTGGATGGCAGGTGAGGGCCAGGCCTACCAGCAGCCCCAAATGGCCGCCACCTTGCAGACCAACTGCCATGGGGTGCGGGTCCGGGAAGCCCTCTGGGTGATGCTGGACCAGGCCCCACAATAGGTCGCCCCTACACCTCTGGCCGCAGGGATGCCCCCATGCCCCCACTTCCCACTCTCATCACCACCCCTTCCCACCACCCTTCCCTCACCTCCCAATAAATGAACTGCACTTGCTAGATATAAGGCACTTTTATTTACACGGGGAAGGGGGTGCATTGTGGGGAGGGGGGAGGAGGGGGCCCTGAATTGGGTGAAGGGGGGAGGAGGGGGTCCTGAACTGGGAGGGCCTCATGGGTGTGAAGGGAGGCCTCTCCCACCCCCATGGGTGCGGGGGCGCCTCTGCCCCTTGTGCCAGGTCAGGGCAGGCTGCAGCAGGAGGTGCTGAGGGTGGGGGACCTCAGGAGGGGGCATGGGCAAGGCAAGGGGGACCTCAGGAGGGAGCATGGGAAAGGCAGGGGGAGAAGCGGGGGGAGAGCTGGGGGTGGCAGAGGGGGGCCTGGCAGCATTGGGCTGCTGCACAGGGCCCATTCAGTCTGCAATCGTGCCCAGGATACTGCACACATGGTCTCAGCGCTCCAGGTACTGGCCCCACACCCACTCCCGCCACTCCGCATCTGTGCGGATTTTCTGAGTAAGAGTGCACTCCATGCGCTCAATTGCGCAGAGGTGGCGGCGGAGCAGGTGGTGGCGGTCCTGGGAGCGCTGCGATGGGCCCTGGATCCTTGGCGCTGGCGGGATGGGGCTGGAAGGTCCCTCGCTGGCAGGGGGTCCCACTGCAGGAGAAGCAGAAGAGAGCAACATGGTCAGCGAGCCCTGCCCCATGGTGTTCCGGCGCCCCGTGCCCTCCTCCCAGCACGTCACGATGCCCAGGTGTGGCTGGCAAGGGGGAATTCCCCTGGGGCAATGGGGGCCTGTTGTGCCTTCCCCAGGGGAAGCTACAGTGTCCCAGAGGTGGCCATGGATGTGTGCTGTGTGCAGCACTCTTTAGGCTGTGTGGGGTCAGGCCTGCAACCTTGGGGCTGGCCTACTCCTTGCCGGACACCGCCCCCTGCCCCTCCCCCCCCGGTCTGGTTGAGCAGAATCCCTGGGGTCCCAGGCGTGTGCTGGGGCTAGCTGCCGCTTCTCTGTGTCACTTGGTCTGGCTGCACGTAGGGTTGCCAGATGGTTTCAACAAAAATACCGGACACACTTGACATTACATGACAGTCTACATTACATCTTAGTTAGAAAATACCGGACATTTATATTTTCTCATTTATATCCTCTCAATTTGTTTTCCGAACAGAAAGCTCAAAGACTGGACTATCTGGTTCAAAACTGGACACCTGGCAACCCTAGCTGCACGACGTTGCACGTGCTGCATTCCTCTGCACAGCATGTGGCCAGGCTGTGCCATGTGCCGCTACCTCTCCCCCACCCTGTGGACCCTCCCCACCCCCCCGTCTCCAGCACACTTGCGAATGGTAGCCACTGCACTCACCAGACAATCCCTCGCCAGGTTCTGAGGATGCCCGGGACACATCCTGACTGCTGCTGGGCCGGGATGGTGGGGTCTGGCTGCTGTCCTCTGCCACCTCCTCCTCGTCCGTGGACTGGTCTCTCTCCTCCTCCTCGTCTTCCTCCGGTTCCCTGGGTTGGACCACTGGGGTGGCCACCGCTGTGTCCACCTGGGCCAGCAGGGGACTGGCCTCTTTGTCCCTCAAGATGCGTTGCAGGCGGTGGTAATGGGGACAGGCAGTGGCTCCTCCGCCCCCCACGCTCGCTGGCCCGCACATAGGTGAGGCGCAGGTCCTTCACCTTGGCCCGGACCCATTCCAGGGTCCGGGCTGGGTGTCCCTGTGTGGCCAGTGCCTGGGCCATCTGGGAGAAGATGTGGGCATTCCTCCTCCTGGACTTGGGGTCATAGAATCATAGAACCATAGAGCTGGAAGAGACCTCAGAAGGTCATCAAGTCCAGCCTCCTGCTCTAGGCAGGACCAATCCCAACTAAATCAACCCAGCCAGGGCTTGGTGAAGCCGAGACTTAAACACCTCCAGGGATGGAGACTCCACTACCTCCCTAGGCAACCCATTCCAGTGCTTCACTACCCTCCTAGTGAAATAGTTTTTCCTAATATCCAACCTGGACCTCTCCCACCACAACTTGTTCTGCCATCTGTCACCACTGAGAACAGCCTCTCTCCATCCTCTTTGGAACTCCCCCCTGCAGGAAGTTGAAGGCTGCTATCAAATCCCCCCTCACTCTTCGCTTCTGCAGACTAAACAGACCCAACTCCCTCAGCCTCTCCTCATAGGTCATATGCTCCAGCCCCCTAATCATTTTGGTTGCCCTCCGCTGGACCCTCTCCAATGCGTCCACATCCTTTTTGTAGTGGGGGGCCCAGAACTGGACACAGTACTCCAGATGTGGCCTCACCAAAGCCGAATAAAGGGGAATAATGACATCTCTGGATCTGCTGGCAATGCTCCTCTTAATGCAACCTAATATGCCATTAGCCTTCTTGGCTACAAGGGCACACTGTTGACTCATATCCAGCTTCTCATCCACTGTAACCCCCCAGGTCCTTTTCTGCAGAACTACTACTTAACTGCTTGGTCCCCAGCTTATAACTATGCTTGGGATTCTTCTGTCCCAAGTGCAGGACTCTGCACTTGTCCTTGTTGAACTTCATCAGATTTCTTGTGACCCAATCCTCCAATTTGTCTAAGTCACTCTGGACCCTATCTCTGCCCTCAAGCGTGTCTACCTCTCCCCCTTTCCCCAGAGGTCCTCCTTTCCCCAGGGCCTCCTCCTTTCCCCAGAGGTCCAGGAGGGCAGTCACCTCAGCGGTGCTCAGCATGGAGCCCGCCGCTTGGTGCCCCTGTGGGCCTGCTGGGTGCTCTGGGGTGGCTCCTCGGTGTGGTCTGAGGGACCTGGCTGAGGCTGGGCAGCTGCCACTGCTCCCCCTGGCTGCTATCCGCGCCACACATGGCAAACGGCTGTGCTGTGTGCCTGTGCCTTTAAGGGAGGGGCCAACTAGGGGGAACCAACGAGTGGTGATTGCCTGTACGGAGTGTCGGAGAGGCCATCTGTGTTTTTGACTGGAGGCCAATTCTTGCGCAAGTACGCGTTTGCCGAACGTCCACACTGCCCTCTTGCGCAAGTGTGCCTGCACAAGAGAGCTTACACCTGATAGAAAACAGCGTAGCTCTTGCGCAAGGAGCCGTCTCTTACCACGCCGTACTGTACATTTACTTGCACAAGAGTGGGTGGGCAGTGTAGATGCTCTGCCGATTCTTGCGCAAGAACGGCCGTTCTTGCGCAATAAGCCGTGAGTGTAGACATAGCCTAAGACCTGAAATCACTGGTTTAGCTGGGAGTGAGACCCATTGCAGCCAGCGAAGCGGCGGCGGCCAGCAGAGTGGCTGGTGGGAATCACTGGCCGGTGGCATGGCGTGGCTGGTAGGAGCGGCGGCAGGCGAGAAGCGGTGACCAGCGGTGTGGAGCAGCGGCAGGCAAGGAGCGGTGACCAGCGGCATGGAGCGGCGACCAGCAGTGCAGCGCGGCTGGTAGGAGCGGCAGCAGGTGAGAAGTGGCGACCAGTGGCGTGGAACGAGACAGCTGATGGAGCGTGGCGGAGTGGCTCGTAAGGTGCCCCCTATCTATCTCCCCACCCCCATTTCTACCCAGGTTGGGAGGTGAAACCCTGTGGTTGAACTTTTGGACTCTGGGTGGCACTGACCAGGAACAGAGACTTTTGGGGTGTCGGACTTTGGGACTTCGGGTGATTCTTGGTTGGGTGAGGGGAGACTTAGCTCATGTTTGGGCTATGAACTCTGTGGTATTTTCCCAAGTTAATGCCATATGACTTCTCTCTCTGTTTCATTAAATGTTTCTTTCCTACACTCAGACTCTGTGCTTGCAAGTGGGAAGTATTGCCTCTCAGAGGCACCCAGGGGTGTGTGAATTTCCCAGGTTACTGGGTGGGGGCTCGAACCGGTTCTGTGTGAGATGGACCCCAAGATATTGAACCCAGCCCTGGTTGCTGCCAGGCCTACCCGGCAGAAAGGTTACACTATAAAAAACCCTTCCTGCGGATGATAGAGTGACGTCACCACATCGCTCTGCATCCCACAGCCTCCACCCTTGCTCGGGTTCCCTGCCCTGGACACTATTTGGGGATGGCAGAGCCACCTGGCAGCCTGGCCTGGGCAGATTCTGCCTCCCAAGGGTCCTGCCTGCTCAGCCCTGGCTGCAGCCTTTTGGGTGTCCTGTCCCCCGACCCAGGGGCTGCTTCGGCTGGTGCGGGGCCCGGGCGCAGCCCACGCGTGCCGAAAATGGAGGCAGGCTCCCACGCCCTGAGGCGCTCTGACTTGTTCCAGGGCAACACCGCTGTTGTTCTTGGTACTCATGGGCTGCTAGGCCAGCAGGGGCTGGACAAGCACCATGTGCAGGGTGAGGCGACCTGCATTCCCGGCCACCTGCTGCCCCATCCTCTGCCATGCCCCAAGCCCAGCGCTGAGCCGCCCCGGTGAGTCCCAAGCCCAGCCTGTCTCTCAAGCCCAGACTGGCTCCCTCCTGCCCAGCCACGCGTGGGGCTGCCACATTGAGTGGCACTTCTGTAAGGTGGGCGAGGAGGCGCCCAGCAGCACTGACTTGAGCAACCTGGGCCCCCTTTGCCTGGCATTGCAGCCTCGCCTTCCCTCCTCCCCAGCATAGATGGAGCACCAGCACTGGCTTCCTGCTTTGGGGGCAGGGGCAGGAGAAGGCCCTGAGCCTTGCTGTGTGGGAGAGAAAAGCTCAGGCTCCTGGGCTAGGGAAACAGCAGTGTGTGAGAGCGTTGTCTGGAGCATTTCCATGCGCTCCCATTGGCCGGAATCTGCCTAATGGGAGCAGCAGTAGGCTGCGGCTGGGACCCATGCAGGGCCCGAAAACTAGAAAGTATCTCCATCACCTCCGCCTCCCCACCCTACCCAGCTCCCCCAGACACCTTGCCCTCCTCCCCCCCAGCCAGACACCCTGGCCTCTTCCCCCTGGCCAGACACCCTGCCCCCAGCCCACTTCTGCCTCCCTCTCCCTGGTAGGGTTGCCAGATGGTTTAACCAAAAATACCGAACATCCATTCCCCCGCCCCAAAAAAACTCCAGTATGGCCCCTTTAAGAAATGCTTTTGAGGCTTTTTGGCCCTAACAGTTTGCTGGCAGCCGTCCACCATCTTGTCTTGCTGCTCCGGGCTGGACAGCTCCCCTGCAGAACCAGGTAAGTGTAACCCACACACCGAGGCTATGTCTACACTGGCGCGATCTTGCACCAGAGATATGCAAATGAGGCTAAGCGTGGAATATTGCTGAGCCTCATTTGCATATCTAATGAGCCGCCATTTTGCAGAAGAGGCTCTTGCGCCAGAAGGGGCATCTACACTGCCCCTTCTTGTGCAAGAAAAACCCTCTTGCGCAATGCCATTATTCCTGAAAATAATCAGCGTAGTGGCATTGCACAAGAGGGTTTTTCTTGCGCAAGAAGGGACAGTGTAGACAGCTCCTTCTGGCGCAAGAGCCTCTTCCGCAAAAATGGCGGCTCATTAGATATGCAAATGAGGCTCGGCGATATTCCACGCTTAGCCTCATTTGCATATCTCTGGTGCAAGATCATGCCAGTGTAGACATAGCCCTAGTGTGGTTACTGAGCAATACAAGTGGTACTTAGACCACAGCAACGATTAAGACCAAGAGACCTCTACAGCAGGGGCTGAGAGCCAGCTGGCTTTTAGCTCAGAGGGTAGAGGCTCCTATAGTCAGCTTCCAAGATTCCAGGTTCAAATCCGCCCAGTGGCGGTTACATAAACACCCAGGTTTTTCGCCTGCTGGACGGGAAAACTCAGAAAATACCAGCCATTTTAGGTGTCCGGTACTTTCTGAATTTTTTTTTTTACCAGACAGGAGGCAAAAATACCAGACTGTCCAGGTTAATACCAGACACCTGGTAACCCTACTCCCTGACCAGAGACCCTGGGCCCTTCACCCCAGCCAGACACCCTGCTCCCAGCCTGTTCTTGCCCCCCTCTCCCTGGCCAGAAACCCTGCTCCCAGCCTGCTCTGCCCCCTCCCCCTGGCCAGAGATCCTGCCCCGAGCCCACTCCTGTCCCCGTCCCCCTGGCCAAACACCCTGCCCCCAGCCTGCCCTGCCCCCTTCTCCTGGCCAGACATCCTGCCCCCAGCCTGCACCTGTTCCTGCTCCCGCTCCCATCCCCCCAGCCAGACACCCTGCCCCCCTCCTGCTCCTACCCCTCCCCTGTGGCCAGACACCCTGCCTCCAGCTTGCTCCTGCACCCCACCTCTTGCCCAGATCCTGCACCCCCACCCCTAACCCACTCACTGGCCCACACACTGAACCACTGATTTTTGGCCCCACCCCAGAGCCTAAGGGGCCCACAAAATGGCAGAACAAGGAGCAATGGTCTCAAGTTGCAGTGGGAGAGGTCTAGGTTGGATATTAGGAAAATCTATTTCACTAGGAGGATGGTGAAGCACTGGAATGGGTTACCTAGGGAGGTGGTGGAATCTCCATCCCTAGAGGTTTTTAAGTCTCGGCTTGACAAAGCCCTGGCTGAGTTGATTCAGTTGGGATTGGTCCTGCTTTGGGCAGGGGGCTGGACTTGATGACCTCTTGCGGTCTTTTCCAGCTCTATGATCCACTCACTCTGGAACCACAGAAGAGTTAACCTGGCCTGAGGCCTTGAACCTCAGTCCTCTCCCCGTCCCCTCCCCAAGTGAGGTGTTTCAGTTGGGGGCCACATCAGAGAGTGTTGGAAGTTTTTGGAGGGCCTTTTTTTCCTTCTCACTTGTGTGGTTCCCAACTGATTTTTCTGTGGGTCAGTGGTTCCCCACACCAGCCATAAATAAATGGAAACCTGGTTTCCTGTAGCTGCCATAAATAAAGACAACGATGAAACCTTTTTGTGTTGGACATAATATTTTACTTTATTTAAAATAAAGCCTGGCCAAGAAGGACCCAATTGGGTCCCAGTCCCCATCTGGCCACAGCGTCCAGTCCCTGGTCTCCATCCTGGGGCAGGCCCCGCAGTCCAGTTGCCATCTGGCTACAGAAAGGGCTGGTGGCGATCCCCCCTCCTGCTGCAGCATGGATAGCAGGAGAGGCCACAATCCAGCTGTGGTGTTTGTGAGCAGGGGGCACAGTCTCCTAGTACGGGTCATTACCAGAAAGGTTTAACATTTTGGTTCTATTTTAAAGATTTTTATGACTTGGATATTATCATATCATATGTCATGTCATATATCATACCAAAAGCAAAGTCAAAAGGAAATGCTTCCACTTTAAGTAAACAAAGTCTTTGGGGAAATCAAATGAAATATTTTATTTTCTAAACAACTCCCAAGATTTTGACTTTCCTTTCCAATTTGAAACAAAACCAAATTTTGAACTTTCACAACTTCTTGCATGCTTTATAGTCTCATTTTTTAACCAGCTCCAAATTATTAAAGCTCTATTGCTTTTCCCTAAGAGAACAAGAATTCTTTTATGTTCAATATTCATACATTTTGCCACCATGTTTCAATGTACATTAATGTAAGAATCAGTTATATTTCACCATTTCAGGAGCATGAAAATTACAGATGGGACAAACCACTGAGTATGACAAGGCTTGAGAATAACTGCCAGCCCTCCACTTCGTTCACTACCTACATTCCCCCTCTTTTAATTAATGGGTTTTGGGTCATCAAAATTAACATTCCCGTTTAGGTCTATTTTTGACAGGACACATTCTATCACTGTACAGACAGATTAAAGTGATTAGTAAGGGCCAAATCAAGATCAACTTCTGTGTGGTTATTTAAAGCAAAGGGCATATATGCCACGTTCATCCCATTAAACAGTTGTCTGCACCTGTTGTTTGTGATTCTCTTGCACCTGTCTGTCTACTCCTGAGAGACACACCCAAGCAATTACATAGATGAGCTGTTCTATATACGGTTTGTTTACCTGCTCCACTCTTTTTTATCATCCTAATATATGTTTTTCAAACTAAAGCCTCCCAGACATCCAACCCCCTCCACAAACTCACCTTTTCCTACATCCGTGGCTGGGCCATCACACTTTGGTTTCATATTTCTCATGAGGACTCTCTCTGACAAATAGTAGAATCACAGGATAGAATCATAGAACCATAGGGTTGGAAGAGACCTCAGGAGGTCATCAAATCCAACTCCCTGCCCAAAGCAGGACCAATCCCAACTGAATCAACCCAGCCAGGGCTTTGTCAAGCCGGGACTTAAAAACCTCTAGGGATGGAGATTCCACCCCCTCCCTAGGGAACCCATCCCCGTGTTTCACCCCACTCCCAGTGAAATAGTTTTTCCTAATATCGAACCTAGATCTCACCTAGTGCTAACTTCCTGTTTGTCTTTTAAAGAGACAGGAAATAAATTGACCCTACAGGTTTTTGTATCCATACTTACATGAAATATGAAATAGTTACAGGATATAAAATCAGTGTTGACATAGTGAAAACATTGAGTTAATCTTTCTACAGGATATGGGTTTACAATGTTGCCTGGATTCTATAATATGTATTCCTTTCAGAGTAATGTTCATTACTGTGTATGCAGATCATGTTTTCTCTGTGGGGCTGATTCTGTTCTCACATATACTGAGGGTAAAAGTGGAACAAATCCTTTGCTGTCAATATATGGGAAAGTACTTTTAAATTTGGAATCTTGTAACAGAAAAGGGTCACTTTGCAATTCAGTTGGGACCCTACAAGGAGCATGATAAAAAAAACTAGAAAAATTAAAACTGCTTTAAAATCTCAGTGCGGGATTGTTGGTACGTTATGCTAAAGAACGTTCAGAACATCACCAGTTTGGTAGTAGAGCGAGTGTCTGTACTGAACGGGTCTAAACATTAGCTTACTGAACATTATGCCACTAATCCCACACAGAATGAAATTCACATACTGTAAAATAAACTTTGTACTAACGCCTTACCCCATACAACCCCACTGAAGACACAGAGATTGTGTGGGCTGTTTATTGGTGCAGACTGGCCCTTTGCTGTTATTAGCAGAAGCTAATTAGTGCTGCAATTAGAGGGGTTATCTTTTATGATGTATAATATGCCAGACAATGTAGAGCTAGAGATGCAGGGCCAGCCTCTGACCTTAGTTACAGTGCATAAAATCTGGTGTAATAGACCAGAATTGATGGAGTTACTCTGGCTTAACCCGGCATAAAACAGATCCAAATGTCTATGTCTCAGACATTCTATAAAGCCTAAAAGCTAAACATTACGATTTCCTATAAGCATATCTGGTTAACATCTGCTCTTTTTACTGATTCATATCTCTTTGCTTAACTGCAATGAGTCAACCCAGCTCTAATTTACACTCCATGAAATTCAGATCGCTTCAGTGAGCTATTCAGGTTACAGGGCCATATTCTCAGCCTGTGCAATTAGCTGCTATGTCAATAAAGTTACGCTGATTGACAGCAGCTGAGGATGTGACCTGCAGTCTACCTTTATCACCCAAGTACTAATTACTTTCTTTGTTTAACATGATGTAATCTGGCAGTGTGACAAAGTCGGTAACCCTCGTTAACCCATGAACGCTGGTGACATAAGGCACCATAGCAGTAGTGCTAACGTAACACTTCATTATGACCCGCTCAAAGAGACTGCTATTGCCTACATGGGGAGAATGCAAGGACCAGTTTCAGCCACGTTTCCAGGGCATGCCCCAATGGTGGGGATGAAATGAGAAAAGAGGGCCATCAAAGATGGCACTGTATTATTGTTTGTTTTTGGCAGCACCTGTAACCTCCTTTGTGCTAGGTGTTGTACAACACAGAACAAAACGCCTGCTTAGTCCCACTGTGTCTTGGGCTGAACAGGCCAGGGCTGTGCCTGCATAAAACACAATCCCTTCATGAATTTCTTATGGAGTGAGGAGTGTTACACCACCTGCCATGACTCACGGCGTTGACTATATGCCACAATTTAGTCAAAACTATTTTCTCAGTTTTCCAGGCCAAGGTTTTAAAAATCAGGTGCCTAGCGTTAGACAAAATAAATGGGCTCATTTTCAAACACATGGAGAAGCACGCTTATAATTTTTGAAAATCTTGATCATACTCTTTTATTACACATTTTCCAAGACCCTAACAAAACAGTGCTGAAGTGCTCTCGTGTGTGTCTAATACCATCTGTACCCAAAGAACTGGGTTTCTGACCTGGAACTCTCCTCTCTCCTGTTTAGTCTTGTTATCATCTTGTGGAAACAGGTTTCGAATTCTGCCCGTGTTACCCTGACACATAGCATGCTGTGTTTTTCATCTGATTGACTTGGAGTATGGTTCATTTGCCTCTAAATAAATGAGAGTTGAATAAACTGGGAAAAAATGTGAAACCAACTACACACTCATTCTTCAGCTGGTAAATGGTGTTCATCAAACAGGCAGGGGGCAGCTAGAGAATCCCAAACAGCCGAGCTTCCAAACTTTTCTTCTTTACTATCTGATCTTGTAGACAGCTCAGTGCCTACAGTTGGCTGCCTTGCTGCTCTGGGCTTCCTGGTAAGAGACAGCCATTTTGGGCTACAGGCTTGCTGATACTATGGTAGTGCTTAAAGAAGCAGAGGGGGCATGTCTGGAAGGGGTCAGATGTAGGAGAAATGGAGACAGTCTTCTTCCTACTCCGCCCTCTTCTTTCATTCTAGTTTCCGTTGGAGAATTTAAATCAGGCAGCACTACAGAGAGGAGGGGAAGGGTCGGGTCGGTTGCACATCATCCGCCTCAGCCCAGTAGGATGTCTGCACAGGACATAATGCAGCCCTTCAAGAATGTCACTGAATAAGGTTGAATAGCAATAGAGAGGTAGCCGTGTTAGTCTGATCTTGCTAAAACAAAAGGAAAAACTATGTAGCACTAAAGACTAATAAGACGGTTTAATAGGTGATGAGCTTTCGTGGGCCATACCCACTTCCTCAGATCATATTCTGGAAGAGAATTGGCATGACCATATATACCAAAGGAATACAATGAAAAAAGTGAACACATTATTAAACTGACAAATCAGATTTAGTACAGAAGGTAGGTTGAGGAGGAGGGGGAGTGAGGGAGGGAATAGCTATTTGAGTCAATAAATGGCTAATCAGGGGTGATAAGTGGGAAGCTATCTTTGTAATGGTTAAGGTAATTAGCATCTTTGTTAAGGCCCATTCGTAAAGTGTCAAATTTAAGCATGAAAGAAAGTTCTGAAGTTTCCCTCTGTAATCTGGTGTTAAAGTCTCTTTGAAGTAAGATGCATGTAGTAAGGTCGTTAAGACTATGTCCAGGTAGGCTGAAATGAAAAGCAACTGGTTTTTCCTTATGAAGATGTCTGATGTATGATTTGTGGGCATTAATTCTTTGGCGAAGTGTCTGAGAAGTCTGTCCAAAATACATAGCAGAAGGACACTGTTGGCACATGATGGCATAAATTATATTTCTGGATGAACAGGAATATGTGTTCTTGATCATATAACTGACATGGTTAGGTCCAGTGATGGTGTCACCAGAGTAAATATGTGGACAAAGTTGGCAACGGGGTTTGTTGCAAGGGAAAGTTCCAGGGTTGGTATTAATGTGGTATGTCCTGTGGTTGTTGGTAAGAATCTTCCTGAGGTTAGGTGGTTGTCTATAGGAGACTATGGGTCTGTCCCCCAGAGCCTCTCTGAGTGTAGTATCCTGTTCCAGTATAGGTTGTAGGTTACTGATAATGCGTTGGAGGGATTTAAGTTGGGGATTACAGGTGGTGACAAGTGGTGTTCTATTGTTGGTTTTCTTGGGCTTATCTTGAAGTAGATGGTTTCTGGGAATTCGTCTGGCTCTTTCAATTTATTTTTTTATTTCCCCCGGTGGGTAATTGAGATTTACAAATGCGTGGTAGAGACCTTGAAGTTTCTGGTCTGTATCAGTGGGATTAGAGCAGATGCGGTTGTACCTAAGGGCTTGGCATTAAATGCATGGTCAAGTGCTTTGCTGAATTAGGGCTCTAATCTGCAGTAAGAGACAGAGCCTCAGGGTATAGCTCTTTGCTAGTAACCATTCATTACCCAAGACTGAGATACTGCCCCCAAGTTCTAGCGCTCCCTTACAAATTAATATCAGCATCTGACTCTATGACTCAGTCCAGCATAACACACTGCTCAGTGGTTTATTATTTGAGATTCTTTCATTGTCCCGGTCTTAAAATCTATATCTAAAGCTTCATGTAATTAACTCAATACTAAAAATAACCCACATCTGGCCCCCTTCCGCTGCTACCCAGTGTTGCGTCTAGATAGACACTGTCAGAGTTTCTTTGATATCTCTCAGAATGTCTTACCAGATAATTTCAGCGAAAACATGAATCTTTTAATTTTGGAATTAGCAGACATGCATGAGGTACCTTGAGGGTTTCTTGTGGGAAGAATTGTGCTGTGGCCTCCTCCTCTTTTTGTTAATCAGATTTGCTTGCGAGATCCAGAGTTCAATTAAATCTGCATTGTTGGACACTAGCATTCGCATCACGTGTCAATCAGTGATACCTCCTAGTTAACCACTGTGTCCATCGCACTTCACTTGCGCTTCCTTCAGTATCTCCTTTACTGTATTGCACCAAAATGCATCATGGAGAGAAGAGATGATGCAGAAAAACATCTCTCTTTAAAGGCATGAAAATGAGCCTATTCAATGTTCATGAAAGGTACCAAACTGAGAAACAGCTGAACCAAAGAAATCCCTTGACCACTCCATAGCATAGCCAGTGGCTAGGCACACTCCTTCATCCTGAATGCTGCAGCTTACACCTCTAAGGACCACTGGAGAGGCTAAATCAGCCTCCCATCCCCATTCATTGTTTGCTCCTTCTGAGAGGCTGTTATGAAGAGTGTCTAGAAGCGTGACTGCTGATGTCGACATGAGCAGGCTTAGAAATGGACTCAGCCCCACAACTGGCTCCACATAGCTCTGCCACCAGCATTAAAGGTTATTAGTGTTTGGTCACAAACAGGCAGTGTAGACGAGAAAGACTCTGTGAATCAAACCCCTAACTGATCCAGGCCTCCTATAACCCAAGCATTATGGGCAGTCACGTTTTTAGGCGTCTTCTTGATATTGTTGTTAAGCAATGACAGTTTCCTTGGCTCTAAATAAGACACAAAGGAAGAAACAGTCTATGCCCTTCAGAGCTTAGTACCTCCATCAACCCCAAAATACCCTGGGATGTGCAGATGATGGGTCTGTCTTAGGAAAAAGTGACCTTTCTAGCTTAGCCAGAACCTAAAAATGGAGGGGGCGGAATCTCATCAGAATAAGCCTCGGAATGATTTCCAACCTCTAACATTGTTCTCAGTTGTGATGTGGCAAATGATAACCAGAGAGACTATCTGTTGTGTTTTGTTCTTTGCCCATTCTTTGTATGAAGATGGAGGCAGAGTTTGAAAGCAAGTTGGTATGAACAGGCAGGCAGTGCTTAAAATTGACAGGTAGTGACAGGGTTCCAGATCAAGTCAGGAAACTCAGTCCTTTTTTCAGAGGTGGGAAGACTTCTGGGGATCCCCAGTTACAGTTCCTTTGAGTGACTGAGGAATCATAGAACCCAAGGGCTGGAAGAGACCTCAGGAGGTCATTGAGTCCAGCCCCCTGCGCAAAGCAGGACCAATCCTAACTAAATCATCCCAGCCAGGGCTTTGTCAAGTCTAGAGCTAAAAATTTCTAGGGATGGAGATTCCACCCCCTCCCTAGGAAACCCATTCCAATGCTACACCACACTCCTAGGGAAATAGTTTTCCTAATATCCAACCTACACCTTCCCCACTGCAACTTGAGGCCATTGCTCCTTGTTCTGCCATCCGTCACTACTGTGAACAGCCTCTCTCCATCCTCTTTGGAACCTCCCTTCAGAAAGTTGAAGGCTGCTATCAAATCCCCTTCCCCCCCCCCACTCTTCTCTTCTGCAGACTAAAGAAGCCCAGATCCCTCGGCCTTTCCTTGTAGGTCATGTGCTCCAACCCCCTAATAATTTTGGTTGCCCTCCACTGGACCCTCTTCAATGCGTCCACATCCTTTCTGTAGCGAGAAGCCCAGAACTGGACACAATACTCCAGATGGAGTTTAAGTCCATAAATGGCTATTAGCCAGTATGGGTGAGGAATGGTGTCCCTAGCCTCTGTTTGTCAGAGGGTGGACATGAATGGCAGGAGAGAGATCGTTTGATCATTACCCATTCAATTCACTCCCTCTGGGACACCTGGCATTGGCCACTGTTGGCAGACAGGGTACTGGGCTGGATGGACCTTTAGTCTGACCCAGTATGGCCATTCTTATGTTCTTATGTGGCCTCATCATTAGCCTTCTTGGCTACAAAGACACCCTGTTGACTCATATCCGGCTTCTAATCCACTGTAAGCCCCAGGTCCTTTTCTGTTAAACTGTTGCTTAGCCATTTGGTCCCCAGCCTGTAACAATGCTTGGGATTCTTCTGTTCCATGTGCAGGACTGTACACTTGTCTTTGCTGAACCTCATCAGATTTCTTCTGGCCCAATCCTCCAATTTGTCTAGGTCACTCTGGACCCTATCACTGCCCTCCAGCGTATTTACCTCTCCCCCTAGCTTAGTGGGAGAAAGCTGGCTCCAGAAAGCTCTCCTGCAAAGGAGCACCTTTGGACAGATTAAAACCCGCTAGTCACATCCTACCTATGGAAAGCCTTGTCCAATTTGTCCCTCTTCTTTCCTTAGGGACATGAAAGAATGAGGAAGAGAAGAAAAAGCCAGTGGCATCAGAGGCAAGGGCTGAAGTAGGAGTGAGTCTAATACAGTGTGCTTTAAACCACAAATCTTTGCCTCTTTGTTTCACAGCAGGCAGAGCTACAATACCACAGTTGCTGGTTGCCCGAAGAGAGAGTGAGAGAAGAAGCAGAGTTTGAAGCCAAGGGAGTTTCTAGAGCAGAATGAAGTGGATGTTCTACTGACAGGAGCAAAGAGGCCTAGGAGAGCAAGGCATAGAAGCCATAAAGCTCAGCGTGAGAACCCAGATGTGGATGGGACGGGGGTACTGCACTTAAAGCAGTAGCAGGGTGTGAGAGCCCCAGAGCGCCGACCTGAGCCTGGAAGTCACACTGCAATGAATCAGTCACCTGAAGGAGTCCTGTGAGCTCACATTGGTTGGCACCAGCCAGATATGAGATTTTCTTTGCTGTGTAAGAACATAAGAACGGCCATACTGGTTCAGACACATGGTCCATCTAGCCCAATATCCTGTCTGCTGACCGTGGCCACAGCCAGGTGCCCCAGAGGGAATGAACAGAACAGCTAATCATCAAGTGATCCCTCTCCTGTCACTCATTTCTGGCTTCTGACAAACAGAGGCTAGCAGCACTTCAGAGCATGTTTTTTCATCCTTGGCTGATAGCCACTGATGGATCTATCCTCTTTTTTGAACCCTGTTATAGTCTGGGCCTTCACAACATCTTCTAGCAAAGAGTTCCATAGGTTCCATTCGAGAGGGTCCAGTGGAGGGCAACAAAAATGATTAGGGGGTTGGAGCACATGACCTACGGGGAGAGGCTGAAGGATTTGGGCTTGCTTAGTCTGCAGAAGAGAAGAGTGAGGGGGGATTTGATAGCAGCCTCTAACTACCTGAAGGGAGGTTCCAAAGAGGATGGAGAGAGGCTGTTCTCAGTAGTGACGGATGGCAGAACAAGGAGCAATGGTCTCAAGTTGCTGTGGGGAAGGTCTAGGTTGGATATTAGGAAAAACTATTTCCTGAGGAGGGTGATGAAGTGCTGGAATGGATTACTTAGGGAGGTGGTGGAATCTCCATCCCTAGAGTTTTTAAGTCCTGGCTTGACAAAGCCCTGGCTGGGATGATTTATTTGGGGTTGGTCCTGGTTTGGGCAGGGAGCTGGACTCAATGACCTCCTGAGGTTCCTTCCAATTCTATGATTCTATGATTGACTTGTGTGAAAAAATACTTCCTTTTGTTTGTTTTAAACCTGCTGCCTATTAATTTCATTTGATCATTTTGGTGTTTTGAGAAGGAGTAAATAACACTTGATTATTTCCTTTTCCCACTCCCATCATGATTTTATAGACCTCTGTCATATTCCCGTTAGTCATCTCTTTTCTAAGCTGAAAAGTCCAGTCTTATTAATTTTTTCATGAAAGGTGTTGCATAATCCTAATTTTTTTTCCCATTTTCTGAACCTTTTCCAATTCCAATATATCTGCTTACAGTACTGAAGATGTGGGTGTACCATGGAGTTATATAAGTATTTTCTGTTTTATTATCTCTACCTTTTATAGTGATTCCAAACATTCGGTTTGCTTTTTTGACTGTGGCTGCACACTGAATGGATTTTTTCAAAATGGATTTTTTTTGAGTCCACTAGGACTCAAAGATCTTTTTCTAGAGTGGTAACAGTTACTTTAAACCCATATGTATAGACATACTCATAAGTACATAATGGGTCTCTTATTCCACTGGATCAGCACTTATCAGCAGGTAACAGCACATCATGCTTGGAAAAAACCCCAGCCATAGAGGACATTTGTTGAAGAAGTTGCATGGCAGCATCACTGTGTAGACTCTCCAGCTGGCTTTACTGGCTCATACAAAGGTGCATGTCATCACAAATGGGTAATGGGTTCACAGTGTTTTGACAGTGACTTAATTTGCTTGTCCAGAATTTCTTTACAACACATTAGAATGTACATAGCACACAGAAAAATGGCTAGACTCAATGTTCTCAGCCATCAGTGGTGCGGGTATGTTTTCATGGTCTGCTATGAGTCTGAGCTTAGCACTAATATTTTAAATATAAGTTGTGCATTCTTATTGTGAGACAGACACATCCATATTGACTCAGACAGCAGATTTCTGCCAGTAGGAGCTACTACCTCAAACGCTGGAAAGATGATTTTGGACAAGCCACAATATCCTCCTGCAACAGACTCACTCCCAACATTGCACCCGACAATAAAGAGATGCTATCTTGGTGAATTGGATCCTATCTACTTCTGCTGACTGCTAGCAGGGATGTGTCATCATCATCACAGCATTTGGCAGAACTAGGAAATAGAATTCCCTTTTGCTAAGCCTCTGGATTAAAAGAAATTTAAAACAAGAGCAAATATTTATTTCAAATCTACAGCTGCAAAAAATCAGTCTCTCTGTTTTATATCTATTCATGCAAAATATTTGCTTCAATTTCACTTACTGCCATATCGTTATTCTTCCTGTTTCCCATAGTCAACCCAACAGAACATCTTGGCAAAGCATGTGTTTAGCATATCTAGATGATGAACTTCAGTCTTACATCTTCCTACTGAATGCAATGAAAAACCTTCCCATTAACTGGCATATAAATCCATGTTGGGACATGTCTAACCTTCCTTACAAAGGAGTTGGGCACCCACAGCCTTAGTCATTATTGTCTACAAAGCATCTGAGATCCTCAGATGAAGTGTCAAGTATTGTCACCATACAAGTGCAAAATGGCAAAGCTGGGAAGTGTTAAAAGCTTTTAGCATTAAAGTCATCCCACTTATTCAAAGCTGGCTTGTGCTAAAACCAGTTCAATGCTTATAAGTTAAAGCTGCAACACTTTCATTCAGTTTTCTAAATCAATTCAAAACTAATGTTAGAACACTGAGTCATCCTCCTTGAGATCTGATTAGTTCTTGGAGCATGTCACCCAACTCAAATTCTGTATTTTTACAAACTCCAAATTATCTCAAATGTAAGCATTCTGAAACTTCACACTATCAATTTTCCACAAATTTGGCTCATTTAGGAGAGCTCATAAAGTTTAAAAATCAAACCAAACTTTGATCTGTATATGCTAAATTGCAACTGACTATAAGAAACACAAGAAATTCCAATTTCTACTATACAGAATGTGGTATTAACAAACATGAATTATATTTTTAAAATACTGTCTTTATAAACACAAAGGAGTAGAAATAAGGTCAAAGTTTTCACCCTTAAGACTGCATTTCTAGACTTCTAACAGATTGATTTATCAATCATTGCATTGACATAACTTTTTCACGTGGACTTTAGCCTATTTAATTCCTATGATTTATAGTCATTTTTGTTGAATCACTATGAACTTCCCTTTTTTCCCTTGCGTGAGAAGGGCTAGTATACATATATAACTTAATTTGGTGACTCAGAAGATTAGTGTACACGTCTAACCCTTATGTAAGTAAAAAAAGTAAGAGTGATGGTGAATCCACAGCTTCAGGAAATACCTACATGCTTTCAACTTGAGTGAGCAGCAGGGAAAGCATGTGTCATGTAAATTTGTTTGGTTGTATAACCTGTGTTGTTAACAGCAAATCCGTTTGTTGTTACAGACTGCTTTGAACATCATCCTCAAAAAGAATCCTTCCAGTGGCCTAAAAGCAGACAAATCCCTTGCAAACCTAGAATGCATTAGACAAGAGCCTAGTGGTTTCCAATTCCTTGCATATTACTTAACATAAGAACATAAGAACGGCCGTACTGGGTCAGACCAAAGGTCCATCTAGCCCAGTAGCCTGTCTGCCGACAGTGGCCAGCACCAGGTGCCCCAGAGAGGGTGGACCAAAGACAATGATCAAGCAATTTGTCTCCTGCCATCCTTCTCCAGCCTCTGACAAACAGAGGCCAGGGACACCATTTCTATCCCCTGGCTAATAGCCTTTTATGGACCTAACCTCCATGAAATTATCTAGCTTCTCTTTAAACTGTTATAGTCCTAGCCTTCACAGCCTCCTCTTGCAAGGAGTTCTACAGGTTGACTATGTGCTGTGTGAAGAAGAACTTTCTTTTATTAGTTTTAAACCTGCTACCCATTAACTTCATTTGGTGTCCTCTAGTTCTTCTATTACGGGAACTAATAAATAACTTTTCTTTATTCGCCCTCTCCACAGCACTCCTGATTTTATATACCTCTATCATATCCCCCCTTAGTCGCCTCTTTTCTAAACTGAAAAGTCCCAGTCGTTTTAACCTCTCTTCATATGGGACCCATTCCAAACCCCTAATCATTTTAGTTGCCCTTTTCTGAACCCTTTCCAAGGCCAAAATATCTTTTTCGAGGTGAGGAGACCACATCTGTACACAGTATTCAAGATGTGGGCGTACCATAGTTTTATACAGGGGCAGTAATATATTCTGTGTCTTATTTTCTATCCCTTTCTTAATAATTCCTAGCATCCTATTTGCCTTTTTGACCGCGCTGCACATGTGTGGAAGTTTTCAGGGAACTATCCACGATAACTCCAAGATCTCTTTCCTGATTTGTCATAGCCAAATTAGCCCCCATCATACTGTACGTATAGTTGGGGTTATTTTCCCAATGTGCATTACTTTACACTTATCCACATTAAATTTCATTTGCCATGTTGTTGCCCAATCACTCAGTTTGGTGAGATCTTTTGGAGTCCCTCACAGTCTGCTTCTGTCTTGACTATCCTAAACAGTTTGGTATCATCCATACTTTACCACCTCACTGCTTACCCCTTTCTCCAGATCATTTATGAATAAGTTGAACAGGATTGGTCCTAGGACTGACCCTTGGGGACACCACTAGTTACCCCTCTCCATTCTGAAAATTTACCATTTATTCCTACCCTTTGTTTCCCGTCTTTTAACCAGTTCTCAATCCATGAAAGGACCTTCCCTCTTAGCCCATGGCAATGTAATTTACACAAGAGCCTTTGGTGAGGACCTTGTCAAAGGCTTTCTGAAAATCTAAGTATATTATATCTACTGGATCCCCTTGTCTGCATGTTTGTTAACCCCTTCAAAGAACTCTAATAGATTAGTAAGACAGGATTTCCCTTTACAGAAACCATGTTGACTTTTGTCCAACAAATTATGTTCTTCTACATGCTTCACAATTTTATTCTTTACTATTGTTTCGACTAATTTGCCCGGTACTGAAGTTAGACTTACCGGTCTGTAATTGCCCGGATCGCCTCTAGAGCCCTTTTTAAATATTGGTGTCACGTTAGCTACCTTCCAGTCATCAGGTACGGAAACCGATTTAAAGGATAGGTTACAAACCACAGATAATAGTTCAGCAATTCCCCATTTGAGTTCTTTTAGAACCCTTGGATGAATGCCATCCGGTCCCGGAGATTTGTTAACATTAAGTTTTTCTATTTGTTCCAAAACCTCCTCTAATGACACTTCAATCCGGGACAGTTCCTCAGATTCATCGCCCACAAAGGACGGTGCAGATTTGGGAATCTCCTTAACGTCCTCAGCCGTGAAGACTGAAGCAAAGAAATCATTTAGTTTCTCCGCATTGGCTTTATCATCCTTGATTGCTCCTTTTATATCTCGATAGTCTAGGGGGACCCACAGGTTTTTTACTTCTCAGTTTTCATCACACAGACAAAATACTTTAGGTCAAAGCAGGGATTTAGTGCTGAGATAATATTCTTGCTCCGCTGCAAAGAGTTAAATCTTGACATCAACATTCATATGGTTCCATTTCTCGTGCTTTCCAGATTAGTCAGAGTTCATCCCACAAAGCTGTTCTTGGCAAATAAGTGATACATAAATAATAAATAACAATAATGTAAACAGACATTTAATACATCTGATCTTCAAGCTGGAAATTCCACCATACATGGTCAGTATCAACATGTCGAGACAAGAGTTCTGAGAGATACCTCCAGGGATGCAAGTCACAGGGCCCAAACTCAGTAGGCCCTTCCGGCAACAGGGCAGTTGGTGGCTTAAAGCTGCCTTGAATTAGTGTTAGTTGACCCAGAGGGATTCCCTCCATGCATGGGGTAGCTAATGTAGCACTGAGCTGTTGTAGTGGCTCCTTATTCCACTTCTGTTCCCTGTGGATCATACTGAGGAAAGGCAACACGGCTGCACCAACCCATAAGCATTGTCATTAACAACACTGATTTAAGAGGCTTCAGTCTTGCTGCTGGGGACATGATTTGGTCTAGAAAACCTCCCTGACCAAAGTGATGGGTGAGAAGGAAAGAAAATGGTGTCCCCTAGAGTGGGTATTTGGGGATGGGAGAGTATTTTGCTTGGAAACTGAGGAAATTTAATCTGAAAATCTGTGAGATACATGAATATTGATCTCTATAGTGCTACTTTATTAAAGACACTTTTTATGATAGAGCTACACTTCAACATTTAAACTTTCTGTTCTCAGCCCCAATCCTGAAAACAGGAGTTTGGTCCTGGACTTCAATAGGAGCAGGCATTCACCATGAATTTTAATCAACAATCCAAAGAAGACTAGTTTCCAGTAAATCCTAGAAAATTAAAAGCACAACCTGCCCCCCCAAACCTAGCTGGCTGCCAAGTGGAGCTTGTTGGCTTTTTAAAAATGTTTTCCTGCAGGTGGGTTTGGGGTTTTTTGTTGTTGTTTTGTGGGGTTTTTTTGTTTATGTTTTTGTTAGGTTCCCCCCCCCCCAAAACTTTAAAGGATAGCAACCCACTCTGGAGTTTGCTCGGGGAGAAAAAAGAGGCATAGGTGAACATGTGGGAGAAGGGACAGGCTCTTAACAATGTAGTCGTTTTTTATTTGAAAAATGTGGCCAAACTTTTATTTCATTTATTTCAGCCAGCTTGAAATGCAATTATTATGTTGTTAAACAAACAACCTACTTTCTTTCAAGAGGTATCACAACCAATAAACCCGCTAAAGCTTTAAAAAAAAATATTATGAATATTGTTGTGTGAACAACAATTATTTGGCTTGCTAGCAAATACAACCAAAAACCTGTTTCGGGTTGATCCAAAATGTAATATCCATGAGTTTTGGAGAATCAACACATAGAACAAAACCCATTTTGAGTAAAAACTGATATTAAAAGACATTTGAGAGCAAAAATAGTTTTGAATTAAAAAAAAATGGTGTTTCATTTCAAAACAAAACATTTTGGATTATTTGCCCCACCAAAAACAATTGAATTAACTCAACACCAATTCACAAAATATTTTAAGTTGATCAAAATCTGCAGGTTTCTGTCAAAACATTTTATCCAGCTGTAAGTATGAACCATGGGACTGGTTAATAATTGTTTTCTTCTTGGTTAAAGAAGAAAATAATTATTAATGGCTTCACGTCACTGTGAGAAGGTGGGAGGAAGTTTACTTTTTTCTGGGCTACTGTTCATCTTTTATATAACTTCTTATATATGACCATTGGTTTAGCCTCTTGCGTGACAGCTGAACTGAATTAGGCTTGAATGCGTCACATTCTGAATGCACGCAGATAGATTTCCTCTTTTATATTAATGAATGTCAAATTATGAAAGATTTTCATTTGATTGCAGCAGCCAAGTGGAATAAACAAAACCAGACATCAATACACTAGCTAGGAAGACTGAGCCACCTCACATGTTTCTCTTGACAAAGAAACAGAGTATGCTTAAGTCCATTCAAGCGTTTAAAGATGACAGTGGGTTTTGTCCTAAAAGGGAGGGAAATAGCAGATATTCTGGGTCTGAATGGCTTGCTATCCATGCTGGTTCAAGAGCACTTGCAGCTGTAAGTATATTGAAAAGGTCTGCCCTGCACTCATTCACGCCCTAAAATATTATTTAGAGTTTTGATGTGTCTAATATTTTGCTGCCCTAATATAGGTTTCACCTCTATAAACCAGGACTCTCTGGTCCAGCAACAGACCACGGATGTTCCAGGATCAGAGAGTCACGGTGCACTGGAAGAAGTGTGTGTGTGCGGGGAGGGGAGGAGAGGGGCTCAGGAGCCTGACATGATGTGGGGGGTGGGGAGAGACAGAAGGCTGGCCCAATGAGGGGTAGGGGGGCGGGAGCCTGATGCATGGCCCAGCTGGGCTGTCATGGGGGCCAGGAGACAGGAAGCTGCTGGGCTGCCGGGAGGAGGGGGAAGAGCTGGAAAGGCCAGTGCACCCCAACACATGACCTGGCTGGGATGCCTAGGGGAGATGGTAGAGCACTATTGTGGGGAGCAGGAGGCAGAAGGGAGGCCAGAAATGACCTCCCCTAGTCCAGCAAAATCCCTCATCTGGTGCCACACCAGGGAGGTCCAACCCATATGGATGGCCAATATCAGACTGCCAGCCTTGGTTGCCATATGGTAATACAGGTTGAACCTCTCTACTCTAGAACTCTCTCATCTGGAACCATCCATCATGATTTTAGTTAGCTGGATTTCCACTTTTCATGGGTGTAGCTAAATTTCCTGAAATCCCATAAAGTTTGTTTACAACCCCCAGGCCTAGGTCTCAGTGTTGTGTTATTTATGACTAATTTATCCTTAAATGTCCTCTGACAGCCCAGTAAGCAGTGTGTGTTGACAATGCTACTAGACAATACTGACCTCCCATGGTCTGGAAAATTCTCTGGTTCAGAACCGGTCATGTCCCGAGTGTGCCGGACTAGAGAGGTTCAACCTGTAACATGATTCAAGTCCCTCGGGAAAAGATATACCACACTCAAAGGTTCCCTGCCCATTGGAAGAGTGAGTTGCCATAGATCCCCTGTGCCGGCAGCTCATCAGACTGCTGTGAAGGGATGCAGACACTGAAAACCCCAAATGCTTTAAACTTCCCAGGGTCACAGCAGGGTGCAGCTCTGTTTCCTCTCCAATACATTTTCTGAACCCTGATTCTTAGTCTATTATCCCTTCATAGAAAGGGAGCCCATTAGCCGCCTGCCTTTATCCCCCAGGATGAGGGCTGACCCCTCCTACAATTCCACCTGTGGTGTGAGCCTGAGAGGTACAGCACAGAATCTCCCCAGGGTGAAGTTTTAAAATCACTCTGAGACAGATACACATGGGCCAGATCTGTCCTTAGAAGTACTTGAAATTTTTCAAAAGTCAATTGAATTTCAACAAAAAAATGACATTTTCGTTAACATTTTCACAAAAGCTACATCTTGGCATGGACCAGCTGTACCTGCATGCCTTGCTCACTGGTTTCCACTCTCATTAGTTCGGCACATCTGAGCTCATATCACGATGCATTATAAAGGACAGTGCAGTGTCTGAGGATTAGTGTGCCTCCTGAAACAACGAATGCCACAACCAAGTTTTATTTATATATTGTCATCTGATAACATAATAAGGTGGTAATATAAATCTTACAAAGTGAGATACTTCTGTTGGTGTCACAAAATACATAGTATAAAATAAAATAATTATGTTAATCAAAAGAAAAAAATATGTTTAGAGAAGAAAAATATTACAATATAGAGGTGGTACCAGCTTCTTCCTGTTTTCAATCATTTGCTGAAAATGTTTAAATTATGAATTGCTAGGATAAATTACCTTTATTTTCTCTTTTTATTTTAAACAGGTACTAACTCAAACACAAATAGAATCTGTTCCTCAATAAGGGCCACATCTGGAGTACTGCATCCATTACAGAAAGGATGTGGATGCAGTGGAGAAAGTACAGTGGAGGGCAACCAAAATAATTAGAGGGCTGGAGTACTTGATTTATGAGGAGAGGTTAAGGGTACGTCTAAATGTACCCTTAAATTAGACATATTGAAAGTGCAAATGAAGCCAGGATTTGAATTTCCCGTACTTCATTTTCATAATGTCGGCCATGCGTTCTTTAAAAAACGGGTGTTTTGAAAGTGAAACCACCATCTAGATGCGGGTTTAAAAAAAAACAAACCCTTTTTCGAAAGCTCCTGTATGCCTCAAAAAACCCATTTTCGAAAGAATGCGCAGCCGCCATTATGCAAATGAAGCATGGGAATTTCAAATCCCGGCTTCATTTGCAATTTCGATCTGCCCAATTTAGATCCCTCTTTCGAAAGGGGGATGTAGTATAGACATAGCCTGAGTGATTTGGACTGATTTAGTCTGCAGAAGAGTGAGGGGGAGATTTGATAGCAGCCTTTCCTTTAACTACCTGACAGGAGGTTCCAAAGAGGATGAGGAGAGGTTGTTCTCAGTAGTGACAGATGACAGAACAAGGAACAATGGTCTCAAGTTGCAGTGGGGGAGGTCTAGGTTGGATATTAGGAAAAACTATTTTACCATAGGGAGGTGGTGGAATCTCCATCCCTAGAGGTTTTTAGGTCCCAGCTTGACAAAGCCCTGGCTGGGATGATTTAGTTGGGTTTGGTCCTGCCTTGGGCAGAGGGTTGGATTCGATGGCCCCCTGAGGTCTCTTCTAACCCTGTGATTCTATGAAGGGAAGTGTTTATTAATCACCAAGTATCAGGAGCGGCCCGAGGCCGGCTGTGGCAAATGGCGCCTCAGGTGGAAAGCGCGATCGGCGCCCCCACCTGCATGGCCGTCAATGGCCATGACATCATCAGGCGCCCGGGTGCCCCGGGCCGGTGGCACCCTAGGCGACCACCGAGTCTGCCTAGGCTCACGGGCCATCCCTGCCAAGTATTACATAAATTTAAGGAGGGACAATAAAGTAATTATCAAGAAACATTCATTATACTTGCTTATTTCCTCCTGGGTATTAAAATCTTAGACATTTACAAATGTTGCTATATTTCACAATTAAAGGAACTGCCATTGGATTAACAGTAACCTCTTTGATAAATAAGCAGTGGCTGTAAAAATGTTTATTGTGAAAAAGTTTTAAATGGAGCTCCTTTCGGGATCTAATGTACTGTATTTTTGGCAAGGTCAGTCCAGCCGAAGGACAGCAGTGATTCGTTACTGAAAAACTGTTCCAGGGAAAGGTTACCTATAAAAAAGGTCTATAGGAAGAGTCAACATTACTAGTCCTGTTAAGAACAACTAATGACAAACTGCATATATTAGAGCAGTGTTTCTTAAACTTTTTAAGACTGAGGAACACCAAGGATTTTTTTGGTTTTGTCGAGGGAAAAAAAAAAAAAAAAAAAAAAAAATGGAGCCCCAAGGGAAAATTTGTGGAACAACAACAACAACAACAAAAAAAAACCCAACCCAGCGGACCTGGGAGACCTGGGGGTCAAAATGCGCCACAACCTCCCCAGAAAGACTGCCCTAATAACAGTCTGAAAATGTAGACCACAAAAAAGTAAGGATAATAATAAACAAATGCTAAATAAGGTCATGTGCCTGGCCAGGAGGGAGGGTGTCTGGCCAGGAGGGAGGGTGCAGGAGGGGACTTGGGGCAGGGTGTCAGAGCAAGCTGGGAATGAGGGATCTTGGCAGGCAGAGGAGAATGAGGGGGTTTGGGTGTGGGGTCTGGGCATGAGGGGGGATGCTTACCTGGCTTCACACCCTGCTGCAGCAGGGAAAGCCTCCAGGGAGCATGCTCTTGTTCCTTGGAGGGGTGAGGGGGGGTGGGAGAGCTCAGTTCCTTCCCCCGCCCATACAGTGGGGAACCCAGCACAGCTGCAGCACCAGGCCAGGCTTCCCGCTGGCGGGGGAGACGGGAGTAGAAACCGTACCCACCAGATTAAACTCTGACACTTCCACAGCAGGCTGGGGAGGGGCGCAGGGGAGACAGAGCAGCAGCGCATGGGGGGCAGCAGAGCCCAAGCGCACCCCAGGTGTGGGGGTGGGGTGGCAGAGCCTGAACCAGGTTCCCCACAGGCGGCAGTTTTAAAATGCTGAGGTCTGGGAGCGGCTCCTCAGCTCCGGTCATCCTTCCCCCTCCCAGCAGCAGTGGCCACTGTAAAAGCAGCTGCTGCACACATGGAAGAGGAGGAGGCTTAGCAGCACCGGAGGCCCCGTGGGACAGGGGCCGTCCTGCGGTCTGGGGTGGAGGGGAGGCAGCCACAGCGGGAGCTGTCTATGGGCTCTGCAGGGGATGGGGGAGCAGATTTTTTTGTGTTCTCTCTGTGGCACACCTCTGACTGGAACATACTTTAAGAAACGCTGCATTACAGTGTAGGTACCCAAACAGGGAGGCATGCCCCCCGGGGGGCGTGAAGAAATTCCAGGGGGGGGGGCAAGGCAACTCAGCCCCCCGCCTTCCCCACTCCCTCGGCCCTGGCCCAGAGCCCACACCTCCTGCCCCAGCCCAGTGAAAGGGCGTGAGAGTGGGGGAGAACAAGTGATGGAAAGAGGGGGGGAAATGGAGTGGGGAAGGGAAAGGGTAGATCCTGGGTTACCCTGCAATTGAAAGAGTGACCTTGGGTGTAGAAAGGTTGGAGACCACAGACACACAGGGATCTGAGAGATCTCCATTTTGCCTGTTTCCTTCCCTAATTATCTAGAATGGGAATTTATAGCTGAGCTCTGAACGGAGCACCGTTCAATGGTTTGGAAGTTACAAGGGAGACTCCACAAGCCAGAGCCTACTCCACTACTGCAACAAACCTGACATAAAGACTTTACAAATATTTGTATGTATGTGATCTATGAGCCATTTATAACCCTCTCCTTTGATTAATACAGCTTTAGTTTTTTTTCCCAAGGATTGGCTGACCACATGGTATTTGGGTTAGATTCATATTGATCTGGGGATGCGTCTCATCGCTTGGGATTAGAAAGAACCTCACAACTGGGTTTTCAGTAACCCCTCACTATACTGATTGGGTTGCCTGGCTGGGAGCCAAGCACTGGAATGCCTAACGGGGAGTTAATATGACTTCCAGTTAACCAGTGTGCTATTGCAGAAGCTCTTTTGTTACTACACTGGTGAATCTAATTATAGAATAAACCACCAGCGCCAGAGGATTGTCTGCCCTATGTCTTGCCGTCTGCCTTGCATGTGGCATTCTTGGGGTGGCCCTTCCAGGAATCCAAACACACTCACCACTGTAACAAAATTTTAACCTGGCAAATATGCAGAGCAAATATTCGTGAAATTGGCAGAGGTTTTACAAAAATAGGAGCATTTTGAACTAAATTACTTTACACTCAATTCTGTATTTTTAAATAAAGGAATGGCAGTCTGCATTGGACTTTTCTAAGTGTTTGTAGCTGCAAACCAAAAAATGCAAAAGAATAAAAATCACAGTGAATCATGACATTTCATAATGTCAGTTTTGCATGGCTCCTTCACCTGAGCAATGATACGTTGCAACATGTTGCGATCCAGTGACACTGATTTAGCAAACTTCCTGAAGGAGTGGCACCTGCAGTGCATATCCTATGTATGGTTACTGCTAGGAGAGTTCTTGTTAAAGTATTTCCTTGCCTCAACATTGCTGAGGGACACAGAACAGCGGGATGGATTCTGTCTTCTGTAGTCAATGCTTTCCACCACTGCTTGCTTGATCACCTGTAAAATAGAGACAAACAATGTATATCAAGGCCATTCTTTGAACTGACACTGACCTTGGTTCTTTAACTCTTGGCGAAAAGCCACATCAGAATGAAGAAGTGGGTTTTGCCCATGACAGCTCATGATATTATATATATATATTTTGTTAACCTCTAAGGTGCCACAGGATTACTCGTTTTTAACATTACAGACTAACACGGCTACCACTCTGAGACATCAGAAGGTATCATTATTGCTTTCGGTACCAGAACCAAGCTAGTACGGCAGAGAAGAAAGGCTTTAAAAAAAGATAAACTGTTGACATTTTTTAATAAAGAACATTGCTCCCCCTCCCAAGAAGGAATTCTACCTACTTTTCAAGCTCTTATTGTCAGTTTGTAGTTTGCTTGTTTTTTTAAACAGTGGCATCTGATAAAATATAGGTGACATCAGGAAAGGTTGAAGAATTTGGAAATGAAAAGGCTGCATAATATGGTAGTTTATTATGAATTATCCTAATACAGTGGCGGGTCTACCCTTTTATCATGGGAACATCAATAATGTGTACAAAAAGACTTGACAAAAACACTGAGGAAGTTTCTTACTTTGGGGCTCCATCTTAATAACTGACAATGGAAGAAGTTAGTGTGTCCCTAGTACAAAGTCAGGAACTATTTTGTCGTTTAATACCTAGGTCATCCCACCTCTACCCTCATTTGGTCACACACTAAGCCCAGGTCTACACTAGGGGATAAAGTCAAAGTAAGATACACAACTCCAGCTATGTGAATAGCAGTAGCTGGAGTCAACGTACCTTTGTTCCACAGCATCCCCTCTATAGCAGGTTGATGGGAGAAATTTTCCCAATGACTTCCGTTACTCCTCACCACCAAGTGGGGTACTACAGTTGACGGGGGCACAATCAGTGATTGATTTAGTGGGTCCTTGCTAGATCCGCTAAATCGACTCCTGGGAGATCGATCTTCGCAGCATCAATCTTCTGGTAAATGGAGAAAAGAGCTAAAAGTCCCATACACCCTTGGGACTATGCTTTGGTCAAAAATACAACAACAAACTTAATGGCTGTGTGAACTCAACAGGGCTCACTAGTCAACAGCGGAATAGCCAGGACTGTCAGTAAAGAACGGTAAAGTCGGGGCAAATGTCCCATCTCAATTTAAAAAACAAATGAATGTATGTTTAAAGAGGACATTTGCCATGATATGCAAGAGTTTGGAGAGGCAAAAATGTCAGGTTTCTTTTGACTCTATATATCACTGCAAACTAAGTATTCAATCTGCCAAAAAAAGGGAAGATTAGAACAGCAGCAGCAGCAACTTAAAAGAAGAGAGAAAGCTAAATTCATCTACTTGATTTCATACTCCCTGGATGATCTAAAGAGCAGGTCTGCTCTGCTACCTGAATTAGTTGAAGAACCTTGTGAATAAGTCACGTAAACTTTTCTCAACACCTATTTGAAGACCAGTGCTCCTGGGTATTCAGTTCTGCTGAGTAGATAATCTTGTTATGAAATAATGATCTATGCCATCTATAGAAAAATATACAGTACAGAAGTGAAGAGAACATCTTTAAAATGTTTATGTAAATATCCTAATTCTTTGATGTGGACAGTAAAATGCAATATAGCCGCTAGGTGGCAAACTTTGATCATGTACTTACAAGGATCTGAAATTTGCAGCAGAAAATATTTATAGCTGGTGAGTTAAATTGCTAGAACAAAAATATACTTGGGCTCTGTATCTGATCTTGTTTAAATTAATGTAAATCAGGTGTCATGACTGAAGTAAATGGAGAAAAGTCTCAGAGCGGTAATTGTGTTAGTTTGTATCTGCAAAAAAATGAGGAGTCTTGTGGCACCTTAGGCTGTGTCTAGACTGCAGAGTTTTTCAAGAATACTGGAGGTATCCCGGAAAAACTCTGCCGTGTCCAGGGAATGCATCTGCTTTTTCAGCTCAGTTTCTGAAAAAGCGGGTGCGCTCTTTTAGAAGCCCTGTATTCCTCATTTTATGCTTTGGTAAAAAATACAACAACAAACCTCATTTTATGAGGAATAAGGGCTCTTCCAAAAGAGGAGGTTTTTCCGATATTTGACCCTGTGTAGATGGGCCAAATGTCGGAAAAGCCTCTGCAGAAAAAACAAGCGGAAAAAGGTACGCAAATTACGGTTTGCAATTTACGTTATCTTTTTCCAAAAAAACCCGGCAGTATAGACATAGCCTTAGAGAGACTCAGGGATTTTAGGGCATAAGCTTTTGTGGGTAAAACCCATTTTATCGGATGAATTGGAGTGGAAACTGGAGTGGAGCTTGGAATAGATCTCATAGACTAAAGCCATCTGGTCCCCAGCAGCCCCCTCCTTCACATTGAACACCCCCTTTGGGATGATTTAGTTAGGGTTGGTCCTGCTTTGGGCAGGGAGATGGACTCAATGACTTCCCGAGGTCTTTTCCAGCCCTAGGATTCCATGATTCTATTATTCATTTTTGTCCCTATCCCAAAGGCAAGGTGGCGCCACAAAATCTACCAGCCCCAGAAGAGTTAATCCAGACTCCGACCCCAAAAAGGTCCCAGGGTCCTCCCTCCCCCCCGTACTTCCCCCCAGCCCGGATTAGATAATAATGCTTCTGAAAAGGATCTGGGATTATAAACTCTGGAATAGGTTTACAAGAGAGGCTGTAGAATTCCAGAAGCTTCAGGGGATAGCTGAGTTAGCCTGTACAGGATAAACTTAAAAAACAACAAATGGTCCGGCAGCACTTTATAGACTAACAAAACATGTAGATGGTATCATGAGTTTTAAAACTCCGGTCATTTGAAGAAGTGGGCTGTGCCCACGAAAGCTCATGATACCATCTACATGTTTTGTTAGTCTATAAAGTGCTACCAGACCATTTGTTGTAGAATCCCAGTCATTGGATGTTTTTAATAGGTTGAGCAAACACCTGCCAAGGATGGTCTAGGCCTCAGCACAGTGGGCAGGATTTAATAACTGCTCAAAATACCTTCCAACCCTGTATTTCTATGGTTCTAGAGTTCCTGAAACATTCTTTGGCTGTTTCTTTTCAATGGAAAATATCTTGTTATTTCCGCAGCATGATTACCTCGATAATTACAGTTACAGAAAGAGATTATCATGCATGACTGTATTTACTGCAGCTCTGGAATTCCAGACTTTAAGAACAGATACCAAAAGAAAGGGCAAAATTCTCTCCCTGAATCTCATGGCTCATCTCATCCATCTGTTTCCCTGCTTTATACAAGACCCTATCAATGTAGTATCCAAGCAGCAAAATATAGAAACAACTACTTCTCTTCCTCCCTTCCCAGGCTGCAGGGGAAATAACTCCACCCAGTTCATAGTTTTCTGTGTGTAGGTGTGCATGGTATGAAAGTACACGTTCATAAAGAACTTATCCACAAAAAACAAAATTTTCAATTAAACTTTAAGGGCCTGACCCAACTCCCAGTAAAATCAATGGCAGCCTTTGAGCCAGCCCTTAAAATTTGAAAGAGTTGAGGTTAATTCCCTAGTCTTGTTCCAGCTGCTTCAGGGTTCAAGTGAAACGTGGCAACTGTGAAGCATCATGGTTCTGGAGGGTTTGTCAGTAAAGTGGTCCCATATCCCATGTGAGGGCTCTGAATATCAGGACAGAGACACCAGTCTGTATCTGGGGAGCCAGTAGAGAAGGGAGCGCTGTTTGGTGAAATAAACAAGCTGGGAAGTAACAAATGAATGGATCACCAAGACCATACTATCAGCCACACATGGACATGGGCATTTTTGTCACCATGGCCAGTCTGTCTCTTTGCAGAACCCAAAAGGACCCCAAAAGATGCAGACAGATCCCATTAATAAAGGGAACCATAATGGAAAACACAATCTATCTGCACCACTTGGTCTCATCAGTTGCCTTTAACAAGATGCCACTTAGGGGGCATCTACACTGCACTGTTATTTTGAGATAACGAGTGTTACTTCAAAATAACAATGTGAGCATCTACACAGACATTAGGAAAAAGTTCCTAACTGTCAGGGTAGTCAAACACTGGAATAAATTGCCCAGGGAGGTTGTGGAATCCCCATTCTGGAGATATTTAAGAGTAGGTTAGATAAATGTCTATCAGGGATGGTCTAGACAGTATTTGGTCCTGCCATGGGGTCCCTTCCAGTCCTAGTATTCTATGATTGTGTTATTTCAAAATAATTTCAAATTAATGGGCAGTGTATTCTGAAATCTGTAAACCTCATTCTATGAAGAATAACACCTATTCTGAAATAGCTATTTTGAAATAAGGTATGTGTAGATGCTCCATTTCTGTTATTTCAAAATAGCCCTTCAGCAGGGCCATTCTAAGTTATTCCTCCCTAGGGCCTCCTGGGGCTCTAAATCGAGATAGCACATCTACTTTAGGGAAACCTGCCTTGGACTAATTTTGAGGCTTTCCTGAAGTGTAAACATGCTATTTTGAAATAAACTATTTCGGAATAACTATGCCAGAATAGCTTATTTTGAAATAAGCGTGCAGTGTAGACATACCCTATTAGTGAGGAAGCTGGGAAATGGTACTATTCACCTTCTCTGTGATAGGGAGTTGTCTTCATTCAAATTGTCTGTAGCACTTCCACTGAGATCCATGGGATTCTGCACACAAATCCAGGGCAGCATAGGATCCTTAAAAAGTTAACTGGCTTTGTTTTTTGAAAACAAACTTTGCTATCATACTAGTTGGGCTGTGAATTGTGCCATACAAATAAATGCAAAACAGCATAGCTAACTGCATATACAAATCTCTTTTTGTGCAAGCTTGCACTTTTTGTCACACAGGTAGGAAAAAAATCAAAGTTTTTAGCTAGTAAATTTAAGGATTTATTCTCATCTCTAGTTAATCCCATCACTATCTGGACTCCCTACAGCACCTCTGAACTGGTGTAAATCAAATATTTTTATACTATACATACATCTAAGTTATTCAGAGTGTTGAACTCCATTAGGTCGTGAAGCCTTTTGAAAGCTTCATTGGAATATTGGAAGTTGAAGGTTGAGAATGGTGTATTAGGATCATCAAAAATATCAAAGTCAGCAAAGTCCTTCTCCTCCTGAGTTTCTCTTGGAACACCTACAGAGATAACGAAAGACAGAGGCAATATTTTATCATTTTGAAAAAATAAAAAGGGAAGATTTAAGAGATGAAGTATAAATTTCTATAATCATAACTTGCTTTTATATGGGTATTTGGAAATTCATGACCATTATGGAAAGATTTCTAGGTATTTCTGATACAAAGTATTCACCATGTAACAACTGATATATTCATTTCTTGTTCCAGGAACACCAAGATTTAGTGTCTCAGCTATTATGAACTCACCTGGAGCTTTATATTCCCGGAAGTTGATGTTTGCCAGAACAAAATGGATGATTGTCGGACAGTCATTCTCTGTAGCAGTATTCTTGGGTTTGAAAACATAGCACTCCTTCAGGCCCTCTCGATCAAACACATGTGGATCTATTTTTGGAAAAGGAAGGTTGTTCATTTTGGCCCATTTTTCAGCAAGCAAAATTTCCTAAAAAAGGAAGTAAAATTTCAAATGTTTACAACAGCCCTTGCATTTGGAGACTTTCTAATGAGGGTCTCAGATAAACAAAGATAACCAATGATAGGAACAATTTGAAAAACCATTGCTTTTTTACTTTAGTGGGAGTATTGGCATGATTTGCCAAACTGGGCTTGATGTTTAAACACAAATAATGAAGTGGAGGCTCTTCTTTAAAGACTGATCAATCCGAAATTCTTCAAGTGAAATTCCACTCTAAGCATCTCTCCAAATTTTATTTTCTTATGTAACTCAGTCCCCTGTCGTACAGAGACTCATATCTGATGGTCTTACTTTAAAATGACTTTTTTATTCTTCCAGGGCCAACTGGAAGGATCAAAATTGAATTCTACCTTCAGTATCATCATCAGAATTGTTTCAAAAGCCACTTATACTTGTGTGAACTCAGTGAAAATAAAGGGGTTGCACAGGTGCCATGGAAGATACTATTTGAAGACAATGGGTTTGCACAACTACAATTCAGGGCCCAGTTTGGTCCACACAATCTTTACTACTCCTGATAATTTACAAAAAGGAGAGCGCTCATCTTGACTGTCAGATTTTAGGAGGAGTTTGCGTTGCTAACAGCTAAAAAAACCACACCCATAGTTTTATTTTTATATAGAGCACCACTGCTATGGAAACCAAAGAGATTTAATCAACACTCATCCATGAACTGCTACATTTACAGAATTTCTTTTCCAAGTAGAACTGCCTTTTAAATCATGCTACAGCAAGGATGGGAACCTGGAAAATAGCGTGTTGTTTTCTCACAACAGAAAAGTAAACAAAATAATTTGCAGACAATGACACAAAAGTACATAATGTGGGTGTATTATTAGAGGGTAGGGAAGACCAGTCTATATTTAACCATGCGTTAGCTAAATATAAGAGAATGAAATAGGATTTTCCTTTGGGAAACCATTTTGGACACACAAGAAACTAAAAGGCAGAAGATATGAAATAATAAAGGGGGATTACAGACATTATCTTCAGATGGCAGATTTCACTATGTTTTGGACAGATGAGACCTGGTCCAAATCTACTGCAAACCAAGGAGAAATTTTGTAGACATATGAGCTGTGAAAAGCATGTCAGTGGGAGCTGCACAGCGTGTACATGTTAGTGCAGAGTTTGGCTCAGGTCCTTTTTGGCAGAGGGAAAGTGGCTAGCAGAAAATTAATGCTTACAGATTATAGCTATTTGCTAGGTAGAAGAGTGCCTGTATTCAGTTACTCCTGGGGTAACTCTGTGCTGCTCATAATTAATTAATGAGCTGTGAATACTTTTAATTTTTTGCACAGAAAACAGTTTTTGCTGGACTGTTGCTGTAGAACCACCTCTTTGCCCACCCGAAAGTGCTGTGGTACTAGAACACGCAGCAGCTCCAAACCAGCTAGGGAACAGAAAGAGCCTGAAGACCTTTCTTAGCAGTGCCTGTCAGGACAGGTGAGGAGACTGACTGAGTTGCACTGGTCCCCACCAGCAAGACTAGCAAGGGAAGACAGACTGGGGTAGGGACTGAATGTGCAGGTGGGGGGGAAGATTTATAGAGCTACAGTGGGAAGAAGGGTAGCTGAGCAGGGGCACAGAAACAAATAGGGACAGGAAAGCAGAGCCACATAGGACAGGGCAATGGCTTGGTGGGGGGCACACAGAGAGACACATGGGACTAGGAAGAGGGGTAGAGGGGTGCTGGGGATAGGAGAGGGAGTATCTAAGGTAGTGGGGGGGGGGAGTGGAGGGACACATGGGGATAGGCTGGATGTGCATGACTGGGTGGGAGAAGCTAGGGATGAGCCAGGGTCTGCATGGTGGAAGCACCCTAACAATCGTTCCCTGCCCCCCCTCCCCAAACATGTTTCATACTTTTCCCACCCATATTTAACAACCCTTCAATTTCACACCCAGGCTCCTTCCCAATGACGAATCTCCTCTCCCTCAGCTTTTCCTGACTTCCCCCCAAGTCTTTGCATGACTTCTGAGGGAGGCAGGAAAGACAGTTCTGTATCATAATTTAAATGAAGTATTACTCTGAGTTCTGTATTAATATGCCTAGTAAGGGAGCTATTCATCAAAAAACATTTCCTGGATCTTTTTTGTTGTCTATTTTGTTGCAGACATACTTGCTGACAGGATTTGGAAAGAAATGACCAAAAATAATTGAATGTGGTGTGATGATATAGAGTTATTTTGAGAAATAAAATATGCAGAATTTTTCAAAATTTGAAAATATTGTGCACAGAATTTTTAATTTTTTGGCACAGAATTCCCCCAGGAGAAAGTATTGCTATCAAATTCAGTGTTCAGAATTATTAGCTTAGCCTTTTAAGAGATTCCTTTGAGACAAAATTTGATGCATTTTATTTTTGTTTTTTGCCAAGATTCTACCCTTCTGTCAAATGGTCTTCAGCGTTTTTGGGTTTTTTGATGGAATTTATATGAAGGTCTAAAAGTGCATGAAACCCTCTTGATATTTTTATTATTTTATGCTACTCCCAATCTTCCAGCCAAAAACCTACCAACAGAGAGAAACTCAATGCACAAAGAGCATTACAGGACTATGTATTTAAAAGCTTGCACAGAGAACACTACTGGGAAAACATAAAAATGTAAGAAGTGTCTCAGTGGAGATGACCTTACAAAGTCAATGATACTAGATGTTCAGGAGAACGGATCCTGTGCTCCCTTAATGACAAAAAATGGGCCAAATCCGAAAGTGAATTTTGCCTAAGTAAGACTTAGATTTCAGGATTCAGTCAGTTAAGTGGAGGTGGAGTGTTTATGAGGGAAAATCTAAGAAGCATGCCAAGGTCAGAAGTAGCTTGTGTTTGTTTAACTTTTATTGTTAGAAATAGTACATGATAACGGTAGTCAAAAGAGAATAGAGAAGTTCTCTATTTTTTCAGTTTGTTTACTCAGCAATTGTCTATATTACTGCTTCCTTATAAAGTCAGTGACCAGTGTTGTTTGGGTGGCTCTTTTACATTGCAACAGAGGTGAAAAAAAGCTTTCCTTTTTAATTGACAATGTGGCTGTAAAACCATAGTAATTTTCAGAAACAGGGTTCCCAAAACAGATGTATTCCTTGACATTAAAACTCACTTTTAAGTTTTAAAAGTGACAACTGACAAGAATTTCAAATTGATGGTGGCCCTTTAACTATTCCATGAATATTTCCTTGCTGTTACTGTTTTACTGTTAGCTTTAACCATCATTGGAAACATTAACCTTCCTTTGGTCTTTTAGAGCTATCTGCATGTTTTGTTGGTTTAGACCAACGGGGCCCAATAAGCAGCCCACGCGGCTTCCTGCAGCTCACATTGGCTAGGAATGGCAAACCACGAACAACGTGAGCTGCAAGCAGTTGTACCTTAGATTCTCAGGTAAATAAAGTGTCTGGCAGCCCATCAGGAGCTGGAGAACTCTGGAGAACCATGTCCGGCCCATGGACCATTAATTGCCCACCCCTGGTTTAGATTGGAAAGACAGTGGATCAGGGATTCTGTCTTCTACTCTTGCCACTTTTAAGAAATAATAAATGTCATTTAAACTTTAATTTGTACTATCCACTGTATTGAAGTGACTGAACACAGATAAATCTCTACCAGACAATGCAGAGACATTCCCTACGTCATATAATAGTGTTGCTCTATGAAGCCAGAGCATAAGAATTCTTATGTTCATATTCCAGCTATTACATTTTTTCCAGCTACTAATGTGCATGTGTTTAATCTCAAGAATTCTTGTGTCAACTACACGGCAACCACCTTAAGTAGTTACAAATGCAGCGGTTGAATCTTTCTCATGCTATTTCTAGTCTGACTGAGACTCTGCGGCACAGTCAGACTGGCATACATCTACTCGCTTTTCCCAAACAAAAGTGTAGACTTCACCTAACTCCTACGTGAATACAAAGGTCCTGACTCTCATGTATATTGCAGCCACTTTACATCACTCTGGCAGAGTAAAGGGGCCTGAAAATGTATGTAAATGTAATGTACTGGAGAGCAGTGAAAAGGAAGATCAGGGCCCAACAGTTTTCTAACTGCCATAATTCTCACTATGCAACCCCATCTATCAGCCTGGGCCACTTTCCTCACAGCACTTTCTAACAGAATATCAGATTCATTTTGGAATGACACCATGCAATCCATTTTGTAGACTTCCTGTTACCTAATCATCATTATTGTAATGGATATGGCAATTTCTCCACCATTTTTGAAGGAGTAATACTTACAGTATTAAGTCTGTGTATCATTGTGGGTCAGGGACTGTGCATCATTCTCTTGGGGCCAAGAACCTGGGAGGGAGGAGAATTAGGCAAATTCCCTCAGGTTGTAACACCTCCAGAGCGATACCACAGACAGAAAAAAGGATTTTGAATAAATAGCATGAATTTAAACTGTGACCCAGCAATCAGAGAGGTCCTTCTGTCCATGGAGGGGGCTCCAATCTGCTGGGAAGGGTTGGAAACACCGAGGTCGACCACAGCACTTGCAGAGATAGGAGGTGATCTTTGGTTAGCTTATTAGCATAAATGTAGGCTCTTTTATTGTTTATAATAAGTTTTCTCTGACATTCTTTTACCACAAGAAATAATGTGCTGGCTTAGAAAAAGATGTGTGGTAACATAAAATGGTGGCATTTGCCCTGTTTATAGCCTCTGAGAAGAAGGTAAAGCAACTGCTGAGGCATCTGAATTGCTAGGGAATTCACAGCATAGGCAGGGAACTGTGCAGCCTAGAAATACCTCAGCCAGAAGGGGAAAAGAAGCAGCTTTCAACCGAGATGATCTGAGTGCCCCTAGCATTGGTTTGCCATAAGCGGAAAGTGGATCACAGGGATAGATGGCTTGATGATTCTTTGCTCTGTTTATAACCCACACACCTAGTGTGGTTCACTAGACCAGAGAGGAAATATAGATGCAGTTGTCCTGACTTGAAACATCAATCATCATCTATTTTTGAAGAATAGCCCCATTAATCTTGCAGGCACTGGGCCAAATTTTCATCTCAGTTAAACCCATTCAATGCCACTGAATTCATATCAGTGCACCAGATTTTACATTACAAAGGACAGAGACTCATGTTGGTGAAGTGCCAAGCATGTGCTTGGTGCTTAATATATAACACCATTATATTAATGCTTAATTAATAACATAATAAAAGGAAAGACCCTCCTCTTAGAGCTGGAGGAATTGTTAGCTGGAGGAATTGTTAGCTTTAGATCTTAAAGAAAACCTGGTTTCTGGCAGGAAGTTTCTGAAGAAGTCATAATGTCTGATCCACTTCTCAGCCTTTCCATTGACTTCACTGAGAGTCAGACCAGGTCCTTCATTTCTAAACTAATGAGAGAGAAATTCATTTGACTGGAAATGTGTGGTCTGGAAAGCAGCCAGAAGAGCAAAGGGAAAGAGTGTTCTAAATCTCTTGCACATGATACCGAACACTTCAAAACAGAACTGGAACAGCCCTGATAAAAAAATCTTCAAACTAAGACAATTGTTCTCCTGAAATTTCTAACTATTTCTTCATGTAAAAATTTTACGGGCAGTGACTGATCTGTAATCACTTCTATATTTAGGATAAAATTGTCAAAAGTGCTTCAGAGTCTAAATCTCAATTTCAAAAGTGACTCAGATATTGTCAAATCTCATTGCAAGTTAATGATCCACAGCAGGACTTAGGTGTGGCAACTTAGAGGTAGTGAAGTACCTAACTCCAGGCTGGATGAAAATGTCTGTCTCCACTCGCATCCCCAGCTGTGAACCTTCTCCTAGAGTTAAGCACCTGAGTGGGGTGCAGAGAAAGAGGGCAGTCAATGGCCTGGGTGCCTGCCCAATCAAGCAAAGTGGGGATCTGAAGTCTCCCACATCCCATATGAGAGCCCTGACCACTGGGAAACTGAGTTGGTAACTATGTATGTACATGCACATGCACGCAACCTCCAGCCTCCTCAACCAGCCACCCCTCCTGCCAAATTCCCATCAGTCGGCCCTGGCTTTCCTCGGGCAAAGTCTGATCCACTAAGTGTACTCTGAGCACTCCTGCTGGCCTTAATCCCCTGTAGACAGTGTTAGATCAACAGAAGAGTCCATCTGTCAACCCAGCTATTGCCTCTTGGGAAAGCAGATTACTTCTGCAGATAGGAAACCAATCCTGTCAACATGGGTAGTGTCTATGCTGAAGCGCTACAGCTGTACTACTACAGCATTTCAAGTGTAGACAAGCCCTGAGGCAGCTAGGGAATTTAGACAGTAGCTGGGTGAGGATCTGGGAGATCTCAATGTCACATAGATGCTGGGCCCAGCCACCTATGTCCCTTGGTGCATCCAGCCCTGAATGATCAGTCACGTCTGAAAATAAGACTGGGACTTCTGAAATTGTTACCCCTCTTAACTAATGTATTTACAACAACAATTCAGTAGTATTTAAACTAAGGTTAACTTATGTTTACACTGTGCCACAAGATGGTCTATAAAAGGTATACACTGCGCAGCATGCACCAAAGCAATGTGATCTAACTGCACCGTGGGAACATTACTGGCACAAAAATCAGTTCATGTTAGTGCACTCCTGTTTGAAAGAAGTCTACATTAATGTGAACTAGGAACCCTTTCATTTGGACCAGCAGCATCAGTACAAGACAGTTAGACTGCAACTCTTAAATGTGTGCTGCATAGCTTGCACTGTGGTGCAGCATACACAAGTGCTAAGTATGCTGACATATATTCCATAGATGATCTAATGCTGAGCTTCTGGCAAATAACAAAGGGTACAATTTTTCCTTTCTTACAATAAGAATGTATCTCGTGTTTTGTTTAACATGAGATACACATGACATCAAAAGAAGACAGGGGGTTGGGTCTGGAGCAGTCCAAATTCTGGGTGTTTTCTTATTGTAATTTACGTATTATGGAAATCAGATATGGTATTTTCTGATATATTTGTGGTAAGTAGTAATATTTTATAGTATAAATGCAAGTAACTTATTTGCTTGATATTATGGCTGTTGATTAATCGTAGTTAACTCATGCAATTAACTCAAAGTTAACTGATTTAAAAAAAAAATACTGCAATTCAATCACACTGTTAAGCAACGAATATCAACTGAAATATTTGTGGATGTTTTTCTATATTTTCATTATTGATTTCAATTACAAAAAAGAATACAAAGTGTAAGTGCTCACTTTATATTGATATTACAAATATTTGCACTGCAAAAATGAGAAAGAAATATTTTTCAAGTCACCTGATACAAGTACTGAAGTGCAATCTCTTCACTGTGAAAGTTGAATTTACAAGTGTAGATTTTTGGGGGGTTGCATAACTGCATTCAAAAAACAAAACAATGTAAAACTTTAGAGCCTCAAAGCCCACTCAGTCCTACTTCTTGTTCAGCCAATCGCTAAGACAAGAAGTTTGTTTATATTGATGAGAGATACTGCTGCCTGCTTCTTATTTACAATGTGTCACCAGAAAGTGAGAACGGGTGTTTGCATGGGGCTTTTGTAGCCAGAGTTGCAAAATATTTATCGCCACATATGCTAAACATTCATATGCCCCTTCATGCTTCAGCCACAATCCCAGAAGATATACTTCCATTTTGATGATGTGCTTTAAAAAATAATGAATTAATTAAATTTGTGACTGACTTCCTTTGGGGAGAATTATATGTCTCCTGCTCTGTTTTACCCATATATTTCATTTATAGCAGTCTTGGACGATAATTTAGCACGTTTATTTTTAAGAACACTTTTACAGCAGATTTGACAAAGCACCAAGAAGATACCAATGTGAGAGTCCTAAAGACAGTTATAGTACTTGACCAAAGTTTAAGAATCTGAAGTTCTGTCCAAAATTTGAGCGGTATGAAATGTGGTATGCGCTTTCAGAAATTTTAAAAGAGCAACATTCCAATGAGGAAAATACAGAACACAATCCATTAAAAAAATCAGCCTTCTGCTAGTGGCATCTGACTCAGATGATAAAAATGAACATGCACCAGTCCACACTGCTTTGGATCACTACCAAGCATAACCCATCATCGCCATACATGTATGTCCTCTGAAATGGTGGTTGAAGTATGAAGGGACATGCGAATCAAATCTGGCACATCACTATCTTGTAATGCCAGCTACAACAGTGCCATGTGAATGCCTGTTCTCGCTTTCAGGTGATATTGGAAACAAGAAGCAGGCGGCATTATCTTCTGAAAATTGTAACCAAACTTGTTTGTCTGAAAAAGCGACAAGGAGTCCTGTGGCACCTTATAGACTAACAGATGTATTGGAGCATAAGCTTTCATTGACAAAGACCCACTTTGTCAGATGCATTTCTGAGTGGCTGACCAAGAAGTAGGAACTGAGTGGACTTGTAAGCTCTAAAATTTTACTTTTGAAGGCAGTTTTTTGGACATAAATCTATATTTGTAAGATCAACTTTATCATGAAAGAGACTGCACGTAAGTATTTACATAAGATTATTGAAAAAATACTTTTTTGTCTTTTACAACGCAAATACTTGTAATCAAAAATAAATATAAGGTAAATACTTAGTATTCTGTTTTGTAAATGAAATAAATATATATGAAATATTGAAAACATTAAAAAAATTAAATAAATGGTATTTTATTATTGCTTAACAGTATGATTAATTGCACAATTAATTACAACTAGTTTTCAATTGTGATAAAATGCACAATTAAAAATAGTTTTGACTATTTGTGCAATCAACCATGATTCATTTTTAATTGCCTGACAGCCCTACTTAATACTGATTATACGCCTTTTTGCAAGAGGAGACAACAGATCATGAAATTTAGTTTCAATAAAAGATTTACATTCTTTTAAAGGTCAAATTCTTTATATCATTGTGCAGGCAGGTTTTCCATAAAAGCCAGATGAGGAATTATTTCAAGTGACATTTTTGCTGAGGGTCAAATCCACCACCTTCCTCATGGCAGCAGTCTTTTCTATTTCAGTGGAATTAATCTCCTGAGTAAAGTAAGTAGGATTGGGGCAAAGCAGAAAACTGTTGCCATGAAAGTCAATTACTGTAGATCTGGAGCCATCATGGCACCAAAGACAGACTTTTGAGAAAGTAAGACTTTTGAATGGGAGGGCCTGGAATAGGGTGTAAGTGATTAGTCGACTATCCGATAAGCATAAGCAGAGGAAGCAAGGGGCAGGAGCTGGACCTGGTGCTGGGGGAGCTGGCTTAAAAGCTGGTTTCCCCCCCAGCACCGTCTCCGCGGGGGCAGGGGAGGCAGAAGTGTAGCGGGGGACTGGGCATGAGCCGGGAATCAGCTGATTCCCAGCTCAAGCCGAGTCCCAGGCACCGCGTCTCTGTTTTTTAAATGTATTAAAAGCCAGCAAGCTCTCACCACATTTAAAAGGCAGAAGCGCAGCGAGGGGAACCAGATGTGATCCAGGAATCAGCTGTCCCAGTTCGCGCCTGGTCCCCACCACTGTGCTTCTGCTTTTTAAATGTGTTAAGAGCCAGCCAGTTCTTAATTCATTTAAAAAACAAAGCTGCAACAAGGTTAGCTTTCAGGGCTGGGAGCTAACCGCACTGCGACTCTGCAGTTTCCCCTGCTTATTGACTAATTGTTGGAAATTCCATCGACTAGTTGCTTAGTTGATTAAACACAATTTAACACCCCTAGCCTGGAAGCCACAAAAGAGTGGAATTTGCCACCAGCATGATGGGAGGATAAAAACGTACTGCCCAACTTCCCAATGGGAGTTAGATGCCTACATACCTTTCAAGATCTGGGTCTAACCACCTTAAAACTGACAACACAAACTGAAGGAATGGCCTGGTTTACTTACTTTGAAAGGAGGACTGGAGTCACTTGGCCTCGCAGAGAAATCAAAGGAGATGATGAGATCAACGCCTCGCTGAGGTCTTAAGATAAGGGGATACGGCAGATTAAAGGTGAGCCCACTATCCACTATATGAATCTTTTTGCTCTTCACATCTAGTGGCTCATATATCCTCTCAAACTCATCGGGATCTAAGCAAAACCAAAACAAAAAACAAACCCCCAGATCCCCAATAGTTAGTAATTGAAATGATGAAGTACTAATGTAGAATCCCTCGGAGCTAAAGAAATGAGGTATGGATAACAACTGTATTAAGTAACTTAACTAAATTTAAGCCTAATGTGATCTACTCTAACATAGGCAGTCTTAACAAAAAAAGTATTTGTGTTTTAAAAGTAATTACAGTAAGACTTGCAAAGTGACAGAAATTGCCCCCAGGAGCCAAAGCAAATGATTATCCGAATCCGATATGACTGCAAAGTCATAAATGCTCCTTCAGTGCCAATCTGCACAGCCAAACACCGTTCCAAAATGCTAAGCAGAATGACACATTTTATTTCATATATGCACGAGGGTCTCCCATCTCCAGGATGAGAATAAGCCAGTACTGACACCACTTGTACTAATCACATCCTGTATTGTTATTAATGGGGTTATTCTTTATCTCGATCTCTCCATCTACATCAGCAAAAGCAACAGCTTCGAATGTTAAAACTGCTTCCTAAACAGCATCAATATAGGAAGAGAAAGAAGAGAGACTGTGATCTCTCTGATGCCTGGCAAGAGCAGTTACCCTTTGTACCCCTGTGCTGCTCTCCCTCCAAGAGCTGGATTAGGAACTGCTGGTTCAACTATTGTTTGTAGCTTAAAGCAAGAGTGCCCAGGGTAACTGCTCTGTGCACTGCTGGCAGCCCTGTATGCGGTATGCTTTGTTATTCATCAGACGCTGACTGTTTCTGGGAAGCCACTGAAGTTTAGCCCCTGAAGGGTCTAATGTTTGGATCAGCTACAGCACTTGCCCCAAAGGTGTGGCATACCCAGCATGGATTTAGGGAGTATAAAGTCACAAGGGACAATAAGATGATTTAGCTTGACCTCCTATGTTGCATAGACCCTTTTACCAAGCTACCCTATACTAAGCCCAGCCTACGGGATTTATGTAGCACAGTGCAGTAACTCCATGAATTGGAGTCAATTACAGTATATTATAGGGAATTTTCACCTCTCAGCATTGGCCACTATTGCAGACAGGGTGCCAGGTGAGATAGATCATTAGCTTACTCAATTTATGGCTGTTCCAGATCTTCTTTTAAAAACCCCCACAAGTTTATATTCGTAGGAATTCTACACATTGTTCTCTGAAGGTACGTCTACACAGCAGCATTATTTCAGAATAACTGATGTTATTCCAAAATAACAAAGAGCGCATCTACACAGCAAGCCATTAATCTGAAATAATGTCGAGTTGGAGGACTTGTTACTCTGACTCCTGTAACTCTGATTTCACGAGGAGCAAGAGTGTTTCCTCCTTCAACTTCCTGCTGTGCAGACAGCACCAAAAGCCAAAGTATTTCAACTTCTGTTGCCCAATTGACGTAGCTGAAGTTGCATAGCTTAATTTTTCTTTTGCCCTGCTGTGTACACGTACCGAGGTAGGATAAAAATAGAAGTATTTATTACATGTGCATTCATCAAAGAAAGCTGCACCTTTCTTAAGAAATGTTCTTATCACATGAAATCTTTTTTATCAGTAAAACATAAAGAACAGTTATAAATGAGCAGAATTGTGTGGGACCAGCACAGACTGACCTATCTGATATATTGGAATTTGATTTAAAAGAAAGAATGTTTCAAGTATGGCTTATAAAACATGTTCTCATTTTTTATGTCCAGATGCTCCTTGTCACGGGGAGCAACTTCAAGGAAAGTGAGTGAGCTGTACAGGGCATTCACTACTGACGTGCATCTACTGTAAAATAGTTTCCATAAATATTGAAATAAGGAAACAAAGCCTATGAGATAATTTTTCCCCATTGTTATTCAGTTGGCATTTCCTCAAGAGTGTTTTAAAGGGTATTGGAATGTCTCAGGAACAGAAATAGATCAACAGTGAGTCTTTATTATTCAGGAGTTTTCAAGCAGATTTGAGGTTATTTTTTAAAAACAAAAAGTTTTGGACAAAGAGTCAGATGGGAATTCTACTTAAAAAGAAAAGTGGAGCCCTCAAGCAGCACTACAGGACTGGATTCGGTGAAACTTCAGCCAGTGGAGGAAGCATATGTTTGAAAACAACAGAAATTGGATACAGAAGCCAGTCTGGAATTTTAAATGGAATAAAGCTCAAAGATTTTCAACAGCTGAAATTCTTAATGGAAAAACAAGAGGAGACTCTGTGTGAGGACTTTCTGCTCCAAAGGGTTAGAGCCAAATATTAGTCTGTTTGAAGTCAGTGGCAACAGCCCCAGTGACTGACTTTAATGAGTCCAGGACCCTGCTCTCTGAGAAGAGTTTGTTCTGGACAGGTAGCTCTTCCATGACTACGTGTGAGCAGGGGTGTGTCCCCACCTAGCAGTCAGAGTCTGCGCTGTCTCTCTCCACCCATCAGCCTGCTGTGCTGGGGAGACTCCCTTTTCAACTCCAATCGGAACATGCCCAGGCCCGGAGTTGTCCTTGCTCCCCTGTCTCTCCAGATCATCAACTGACTGGACTTTTGGCCTGCCTGGGAAAAATGACCCAAAGAATGGCTCTCTTCCCAGTTAAATCTGGATGGTCTGAAGGAGCACAATACCACAGAGCAGGGGTCGGCAACGTACAGCACGTGTGCCATAAGTGGCGTGCAAGATGATTTTTTGTGGCCTGTGCAGAATGGTGTAGGGGCTGGGCAGCCGGGCAAGTGGAGTGTGCGGCACGAGCCTGCACTGGGCACTGTGTCCCTGGGTATGTAGCTCCCAGGAGTTAAGGGGTTAACACCCCATCCCCTCGCAACAGGCTCTGCCTCCTGCTCCGGGAGGGGACGGGGTTGGGACTCTGACTGCCCCAGCCCTGGAGCCGCAGACGTCAGGTGAGGGGTGAGCCCCGGACAAAGGGCTAGGCTGGGAAGTGACCCTGCCCGCCCCGGCCCCTCCTTGCCCCCGCGCTGCTCCTGGGGAGCTGCGAGTCCCAGTGTTGCTGCCCTGCTGGTGTGCACACTTGGGGCACAGGGATGTGGGGGAAGGAAGGGGGTGAAGGAGGATGCGGGGCAGGATGGGAGGGGGCAGGGCCTGCACTGAGGGGGATGGGGAAAATTAAATCTTGGCACCCCACTTCTGAAAAGTTGCCGATCCTTGACAGAGCATCTGTCCCTTTCTCTGCTCACACTCCTCTCTTGCCAGTCACTCCCAATAAAACCTACCTAGAAACAATGGCAGGAAGCAGCATTTGCAAGCCCACAAATGGGAAGGTAAAATATGTTGCTTGGCTGTTCTCCCAACCCCACCACTCTTCAGGGCTTATCAGTCAGATACGGCTTGTATTTAACAACATGATCCCTGCATGCCAGACAAGGGTAGGGAAAGAGGCAGAGACTCACATGATCCTCACTTGAAAATTTCTAACATACCTTGTGATTTAATGTGATTGTGTATCTTCTGGTGTGTAGGGCTTTTATACATGTTTATATGTACTTTCAGGTAACTGTGTACGTATAATACACTGCATGTGGTCATGGCTCCTTATTTCTTCTGCCAGCTGCTACTTTTAGCAGTAGCTTTAGAAGTCTGTACTTTCAGTGGTACATGTCCGGAGTTCAATGCTCACTGATGGCTGTCAAGTGCAGCCATGGCTCTATACACGCACGATGACTTTATAGGTCTGTGAAGTGAGCAATGTGAGACGCGCTACACTGTAATGTATGATCTGTTTCTAAGACGCCTTTATTTCTGGTGTTTTATGCTTATATTAATAACCAAAACTAAACAATATTGCTATATTCTGGTCAAATTATACTAGATTTAAAACCATGGATAATAGCAACATAGCTCGATGGTAAAAAAAAACAACATCCAGTGCCTTGGTATAAAAAGACATGAAAAATAATGTAATATTTTTCATTTATTTCAAAGGTTCCTTTGTAGCCTCTTCATTGGGCTCCCAGGCTCTTGTACTAATATAGACAAACCCATCAGTACTACTGAAAATACTCTACTGAACAATTCATCTTAGTACTGCAGTTCCATTGATAGTTACTGTGGAGCAAAGTGCAGGGGTTACTCGTAATCATACACACACTGTTTGGTAGCTTGCAGGACTGGGTTGTAATCTTGTAATTTAAGCAAATACTTAGAAGTGCAAAGATTTATCAACAGCAAAAAACTATTAGAACATGGCCATGGGAAACTCCACATGACCCGTAGTCAAAAATTCCTCTAAAGCAGAGGTGACTCCTTGTCTCTATGAGGTTGTTTCAATACAAAATAAAGCTTGGGAAAGAATTGAGGATTGGATTTCATCTACTATGTGCCTTTATAAAGCTCATTTTCATCACAAATCTACTAAGCACTTTACTGCCTGTTTTAGGCACTATAAATACCACTATAAATATTAAGATTACTCAGTTGTAAACACCTCTGAGCTGAAAAATAATATTTAGAAACTGGAGCACAGATGGAAGTTACGATAGAGCCAGTCAAAAAAGGATAGTTATGTTGACAAATACACAGTAGAGTCACTTTGTTACTTGTGCTTTTAAGTGACATCTGGTATTTACAATTCCATGACAAAAAGTTCAAACTTCTTTCTCTGATTACTAAAGAAAAGGAAACTTGAGCAACTAAGATTATTATAGGAGTGGCTGGCAGTGCTACTTCAGTCAAGAGTCTAGCATTGTTAATCAAGATTCATTACCATGGAAGGCCTCCATTTCTAGCCATGAATATAGAAACTGCAAACACTGCAGTTCATATCACAGGGAGCCTACAAAGGGGTTTATTCAGATCTGCTTCTCCACTTGGACACAATGTCCCCAAGGGGAGAAAGCTGCAACTTAACTCTGTTTCCAGGATAGAATTGGTGCACATAAACAAAATGTATAAATGCCTAAAAATGTTCAGACACTAATGAATGGTTCTCTTTATACATCAAGCAAAAAACAAAAAAGGTATGTCACTAGGCTCTATTATTTTCACAGACATCTTAGCTTTCACTGAAAAGTGTGAAAATTGGTATTTTCCCATGCAATTACAATTCTCTGAAATTAAAAATGTTCATTGGCTTTTTTGTTCCCTGCACACATATGGACTATCTCTGAAGTAATGTATGGGTACCCAATGAATTACTGATGCTGAGGTACAGGCGTCCCCACTATTAGTCACCCCGGTATACATCCGTTCCACACTAAAGTCGTTGACATTTGTAGGAACTAATGCGTTATAAGTCCTCCCATTCCCCGCTACAAGTTGTGTGAAACACTCCCCCCAATTTGCTTCAATGGAAGTCAGCTGGGGGAAAAAAATTTCCCGCTTTAAGTTGTTTTGCTCTACGTCCACGTTTTTTGGAACATATCTTGGACTTATAGCGAGGGCGGCCTGTACAGCACAGAAAAGGTCCAACTAGCATAGTATCTTGTGTTCCAACAGTGGCCAATGGCAGGTGCCCCAGAGTGAATGAACAGAACAGGTAATCATTAAGTGACCCATCCTGTTAGCTTCTGGCAAACAGACGCATGGTGCACACCATCCCTGCTCATCGTGGCTCACAGTTATTCATGGATCAATCCTCCATGAAATTATTTAGTTCTTTTTTAAATGCTGTTATAGTCCTGACCTTTACGACATCCTCTGGCAAGGAGTTCCACAGGTTGACTGTGCATTGTGTGAAAAAATACTTCCTTTTGTTTGTTTTAAATTGGCTACCTATTAATTTCATTTGGTAACAACCTCGTTTTGGGTTTTTTTTAGAAGGAGCAACTAACACTTTCTTATTTATTTTCTCCACACCCATCATGATTTTATAGGCCTCTATCATATCCTCCCTTAGTCATCTTTTTTCCAGGTTGAAAACCTGGAATCTTATTAATCTCTCCCCATATGGAAGATGTTCCATGCCCTTTATAATTTTGTTGGCCTTTTCCAAACCTTTTCCAATTCTAGTATATCTCTTTTGAGATGGGGAGACCACATATGCACACAGTATTCAAGATGTGGGCATACTATGGAGATAGAGAGAGAGGTACTATGATATTTTCTGTCTTGTAATGTATAGCCTTTTCTTAATAACTAGCCAATTAGCCCGTCATAAGACGGGATTTTCAGGTCTCTCCTCCACGTCGGTCTTCTCTCCTGAGCCTCCGGTCTCTCGCTCTGTCTCTCTCTCTCCTCCTCCTACCGCCTCCCCTTCTCTCTCTCTCAGCTCTCCTCCGCCTCCTGCCTCTCTCTCTGTCTCTCTCTTTCTCTTCTCCTCCCCCTCCTGCCTCTCACTCGGGGGACCGCGGAGCCCAAATGGCCGTTTGGGCTCCACACTCCCCGTGCTGCATGGGGGGCATGGAGCCCAAATGGTCGCTTGCACCACTTGCTCTCACGTGGCGGCCTGGCTGAGCAGCGCAGAAGTCAAGCCGAGCGCCACGGCAGGAGGCAAAGGGGGGCGGGGCGGTGACGTACGTGGCCAGGCCCCGCCCTGGCCATGTATGTCACTGCCCCGCCCCTCTTCCCCTCCCGCCGTGGCACTCGGCTGACTTCTGCGCCACTCAGCCGGGCCGCCGCGGGGGAGCAAGCGGCGCAAGTGGCCGTTTGGGCCCCGCACTCCCCATGCAGCACGGGCCACCCACAGGGAACAGCCAGCATTTCAGCAACAGCGCCGTCCAGAGGGAACAGCCAGCATTTCAGGCAACAGCGCCCCCCAGAGGGAACAGCCAGCATTTCAGTGTTACAGACTCTCAGACACTGGGCTACTATTCTTAATAATCTCCAACATTCTATTGTTTTTTTGAATACTGCTGCACAGTGAGTGGATGTTTCAGAGAACTATCCACAATGACTCCAAGATCTCTCTCGAGTGGTAACAGCTAATTGGACCCCATGATTTTATATATATAGCTGAGATTACATTTCCAATGTGCATTACTTTTCATTTATCAACACTGAATTTCATCTGCCATTGTGTTGCCTACTCATCCAATTTTGTGAGATCCTTTTGTAACTTTTTGCAGTTGCTTGTGATTGAACTCTCTTTCACATTTGATTTTCTTCAAAACTCTTAGCTGAATACCATCTGGTATTACTGTACAGTTTATCAACTTGTTCCAAAACCTCCTCTAATGATATCTCAATCTGGAACCATTCCTCAGATTTGTCACCTATAAAGAATGGCTCAAGTCTGCAAGTCTCTCTCAAATCCTCAGCCACAAAGATCAATGCACAGAAGTCATTTAGTTTCTCCACAACGCATTATCGTTCTTGAAGTACTCCTTTAGCATCTTGATCATCCAGTGGCCCCCCTGGTTGTTTATGCTTCTGATGCATTTTTTTAAATAATTTTAATTTTTGAGGTTTTGGCTAGCTGTTCTTCAAATTCCTTTTTGGCCTTCCTAATTCTATTTTTACATTTCATTTGTCAGAGCTGATGTTCCTTTCTACTTTCCTCACTAGAATTTAACTTTCACTTTTTAAAGGATGCCTTTTTGCCTCTCGCTGCTTCTTTTGCTTTTCTGTTTAGCCACAGTGGCACTTTTTGGTTCTCTGTTTTTTAAATTTGAGTTATACATTTATGGTGAGCCTTTATTACAATCCCTTCAAAAAGTTTCCATGCAGCTTGCAGACATTTCACTTTTGGCACTGTACCTTTTAATCTCTGTTTAACTAACTTCCTAATTTTATATAGTTCCCCTTTCTGCAATTAAATGCTACAGGGTTGGACTGCTGCTGTATTAACCCCACCATAGCTATGTTAAATTGAATTATATTATGGTCACTATTACCAAGTAGTCCAGATACATTTACCTCTTAGGCCAGATCCTGTGCTTCACTTGACTACATTAAGGATTGCTCCTTCTCTTGAGGGCTCCAAAAAGCAGTTATTTAAGGTGGCATGAAACTTTTATTTCTGCATCCCATCCTGAGGCAACATGTAGCTAGTCACTCAATATAGGGATAGCTGAAATCCCTTTATTATGGAGAGGTTTTCCATATCCAATCTAATCTCCCTTAGCATTTCACAGTCACTATCAGCATCCTGGTCAGGTGGTCACTAATATATCCCTACTGCTATATTCTTATTGTTTAAGCATGGAATTACTGCCCAATACAATTTGGTCCATTTAAGATTTTTACTTCATTTGATTCTACACTTTTTTTCACATATAAGTGACATTCCCTCAACAGCGTGCCCAGTTCTGTCCTTCCGATATATTTTGTACCCTGATATTGTGTACCACTTACTATCCTCATTCCACCACGCTTCTGGGATACCTATGATATGAGTATCTACATTAACCATAAGGCACTCTAGTTCACCCATTTCATTATTTAGACTTCTAGCATTTTTATATAAACACTTCAAGCAATTTTCACTTCTTAGCTGTCTGCCATTACATGAAGTAATTGAATGGGACTCTTCTTCATTTGATTGTTTCTCATCAGCTCCTACCTATATTTTATCATCTTCCATCCTCTTCTTCTTACAAGGACATAGGGAGCTCCATTAATAGAAGTTCCCCTAAGGGATGTCTGAATTCGAACTATGAGCTCCTCCACACCTGTCAGCCTTCCCCCTTTAGTTTAAAAACTACTCTACAACATGGGAATTTTAATGAAGAGAATGGTGCATCTTAGTACCAGAGTAAGAATGTTCCACACAGGGGATAGTGTGGAGGAAACATCAGATACCTTGGAGAGAAATAGAAGAACAGGGCAGCAAGACTGGTATTAGCAGTGCTTCAGAGGAGACATGGATGTGGGTCCTTAACAGAAAAAGAGGATGGAAGTAGGAAAAGAAACCACCTTGAAGGGCATCAGAGATGTATCTGGAAAAGAGGAACTCCAGGCAACTGTTGGTCAGATTTTGAGGGGAAGAGGAAAGATGTGTGGCAACATTTAGAAAGGCAGGGGAGCAGGGGGAGGCTGAAGGACAACTCATTTTGACTAGAGAGAAGATTTGTTCATATTCATAGAGATTTGTAATAGGACAAAGAAGAAGGGCAGTAAGAGAGAGTGGAAGAAAAAGCGTATTGTAGTTAGTAGGGCGAAAGAGGGGTAGGGTCAAAAGTGCATGTGAAGGTGTTTGACAAAAGCAGGTAAGAAACTTTGGTCAGTGACAGGAAAGAAGGTGAGAGTACTATGAGAGTAGGAAGGAGATTGAGGCAGAAGTTGATACTTGGATTTCTGCAGATGAAAAATGCTGTGTGAGCTATCTGTTCTTGTTACTGATCTACTATGAAAAATGCAATGAGGAGGAAGTCAATAAGGGACAGAGAATTGAAGAGGAAGCATTTAGGAAGGAACATCATGATGTTTGGCAAGACTAATTGCTGACCCATGCTAATAAGAGAAGATGAAAAGGGTACGATGGGACGTGCCACATGCGTCTTTTGTAGGTCTTTCAAGAGAGCCAGGAGTGGCCAGGTATAAAAATCACCTTGGTCTACTCTACCAAGGAAAGAGCAACTCCTCTTCACCCTACCAGTAAGTATGTTGTTCTACTGAATCTGAAAGGCGGCCTTAGCAGCGGGCAACATATAGAACTAACACGATATTGCACTTCTATGGAGTCAGTCCTGATTCTGCCAGACCTCACCTTGCCTCATTCAGGAATAATACATTGCACTTTATAGCACCAGTGATCTTTAGGATCTCAATGCTTGTAAATATTCAAGATTGCCCCTGTGCAAATGTGCTCTAGCTTTCAGAAGTGTTCAGCTATTACTATTCCAGTCTAATGATAGGTTCTCACAATTGCAATTCATGGTTTATTCTTTCACCAACAGAAAAGCAGTGCATGGATATTTTGTGAACTAACCTGCAACTGCTGTGTCCATTTCATCCTCCTCCAGAGATTCCTGAGTCCCTAGGCCTGCTAGAGGGGAGAGTGGGTAACAGGTGTTGAGGTTCAAGCCCAGCATGAAGTTGTGTACTTTTCCAGCACGTCCTTCTCTGGTGTTGAAAAGGGCACTATCGCCCACCAAGGCCATCAGCATGCGTTGGACCCAGCTTTCCTGATTGCTATTTTGAAGTTCTTTTTCAGCCTCAGGATTTTCGGAGCCTGGGTATAAAATAATGATCAGCAGTGAAACAGTTAACATGCAAAGTGTCAACATGAGGCCTGAGCTTCAACATCCCACTGAAGCGAAAGGCAGCCTTCCCATCTCATGTTAGGTCGGGAGGTGATGGAATCACCATCCTTAGAGGTTTATAAAGCCCAGGTTGACAAAGCCCTGGCTGGGATGATTTAAGTGGGTTGGTCCTGCTTTGAGGAGATGACCTCCTTCCAACCCTAATATTCTCTGATTCTATGATCTCTCCAGGACCAACCCAGGCCCTGCTCTCACGCACAGAGCATTTAAGGGGAGCTGGAGGAATTATCCCCTCTTGACTGCAGAGGTTGGTGCAAAGCATCCATCTAACTTCTTTGCTGCTCCTTGTGCGACTTTGGAGATTTCAGGGATTCTGGACACCGCGGAGCCACGTAATAGCAGATTCACTGGCCTCTCCAGTGCACCTCCCGGCCATGCCAAACCCCTGTGTTCCAAGGAGACCCCTGCCGCATGATCTAGACCTGGCTAGGTGGAACCATGCTGGTAGTGCTGCATTTTGGACTCCATATGCAGTTGAAGGGGTTAGCAGCATTTCACCTGTGTGAAAAGTCAGAGCTGTATCTTCACAGCTATAAGGGAGATACAGATATACATAAGGATGGAGCTACCGAGCTGAATCTTACATTCTACAAAGCCACGTAACAGAGAAAACTGAAAATTAAGTCACAAGTTTTTCTATTGATCTTGCTTTATTAAAAAATAATTCTTGAAAATCTAAATGTTAGGTCAAGATTGTACTGATAACCTCACCCAAGTAAGCTATAAATGCAAGCAAAAAGCAGGGCTCCTACACAGACGTAACCTGATTTCCAAAGCTGATGAACACCTCTAACTTCCACTGAAACCTGCGAAAGATCTTACTGCCTGTGGGGCATGAGCTGGAGCTCTCTGAATGCTCACCAGCTTCTACAGGTGTTTTGAGTGTTCAGGAAATGTAGGATCAGGCCTGATGTTCCAAGTGTAGCGCTTTCATTTTTCTCTTTAATCCAGGCTCCACAAAGATGTGATTTCATTTAAATAGGAGTAGAGCAAGTGTCAGAATAGTCGGGAGTCTGATCTGCAGGTCCCATTGCAGACTTGATCCTGGTCAAGTGGGAGAATCGTGCCAAGCCCTGGTGTCTAGTGCCACAAATCAAGCGGCGTAAACCAATTAAAGACACACATGGTGGTAAACAATTATTATTTTCTTTCTGCTGGTTACTGTGACACTGAAACAGGACATGTGCAAAGAGACACAGAATTTGGTATCTCCCCCTCCCCCACATTTCAAACCAAAGGAGAACTGATAAGCTTCCTTCTTGACTAGAGCTCTCATTCAAAGGTTCTGTTTTCTTCCTGCCAGTGCTGGCAGCATCATTAAACCCTAAACCAGTGCATGGGGCTGCATTCTCTTCATTGCTTTAGTTGTTAGCAGCAATGTCAATTCTTGTAGAAGAAATAGAGACACCCAAAACTGTGATGAGGCAGGTGAGGGAAAGGATAAGGGATTTTACATAAGAATGTAACAACAGCAATCCTGGGTCAGACCAAAAATCCAGCTAGCCCCAGTATCCTGCCTTCCAACAGCAGCCAATGCCAGGAGGCCCAGAGGGAATGAACAGAACAAATAATCATCAAGGTCTCCTGTTGCCCATTCCCAGTTTCAACCGTTTCCAAGTATAAAAATAGAGACAAGCTATGTGGGCAAGATGGAGATAATGGTTAAAATTTCAAAAGTGCTTAAGTGACTTAGGATCTAAATCCCATTTCCAAAAGTAACGCAGGCACATAGGAGCTGAAGTCCCACTGACTTTCAATTAGACTTATGTTCTTAAGTGGCAAAGGCACTTTGGGAAATGGAACTTCGGTGCTTTGGAACATTTCACCCAATGTGTGGCCAAAGGGTCCAGAATGGCAATACCGACCCCACTCACACAGTCATCAGGAAGCACTGGAAAAGCTAATCAAAGACAGTGGACTCAAAGCGAGCCACACTCAGCCGAGCTTTTGATTAAGGGCTCTTTGAAATCAACAGCTGACTGGGCTGATGACTTAGCCATAGGCACTGGTGAATTTGACAGCTCATCAACTTCAGCTTGCTGGGAAATGTGGCTTGAGGAGGTTACTGGCTCCACAACTCTCCTGTTCAAGGCTTAGGTGAAGACTTGGGCTTCAATGAGGATGATCAGAGCAGCACTGCTGGCTTTCTGAGCTAATGTTAAAGCATGAGTCTCTGAGAGATCATTTGTTTACCATCTTGAATGGTATAAAGGGAAAGGCCTATTGCCCTTACTAAGCCAACACCAAGGCACAGACATTTTTAAGACAGCTGACTCAAGCACTGAACTTTTACCATGGGCATGAATGGGAATAATAAAGGACAACCTACATGGGTAAGAGTGAATCTATCTTACTGATAGCAAACAAAGGTCCCTTAATTTACTTTTGCCATGACAATCACCTTGCTTTGCCTAGACATGCCAACATTAAACATTAAATTTTTAGACAGAAAGTGGAGTAGAGACATGTCCTAGACCATGGGGCTTTCCTTACCTTTTGGTGCCTGTGATTCATCTTCACTGTCTGAACTATCATTGCCTACAAGATGCTTTAGCCGAATATTTTCTGTTGGGGAAAAAACAAAATAGAATATCTTAAACTGGTAGCTCTAACCTTTGAAAATAGTTTACTAGATCAAAAAAGTGACAAGGTGCATCACTGTGATAGATAAAAAATGAAAACTAAGAAAGACAGCTGTAGTGTCTCAAATTATATTTGGACATAGCTGTGAACAATCTACTGTGTGAGAGCCAGCTTTGCCCTCTTTCGCAGGAATTCAGTATTATCCAATGGAATTCTCCTTGCAAGGCAAGAAATCCTCTGAAGAGCAGGTGGAACTTGAGGTGCAGGTCATGCATAAGCATGGGCGATGCTCACTAGGGATGTAAGGGACTAGTCGACTATCCGATAAGCATAAGCTTATTGGACAGTAGACCAGTCCCTTGACAAGTCTCTTCTGACCCTCCCCCCACTTGCTGCCTCTATTAAAAGCCGGTTCCCCCAGCACTGTCTCCGTGGGCGGCAGGGAAGGCAGAGGAGTAGCAGGGACCGTGTACGAGTTGGAAATCAGCTGATTCCCAGCTTGCGCCCAGTCTCAGACACTGTGTGTCTGCTTTTTAAATGTATTAAAAGCCTGCTGGCTCTTAATATATTTAAAAAGCAGAAGCACAGCAGGGGGAGACCCGGCACAAGCCAGGAATCAGCTGTCCTGGCTCACGTGGGGTCTCCCACGCTGTGCACCTGACTTTCAAACGTATTAAGAGCCAACAGGCTCTTAATACATTTAAAAAGCAAAAGCATAGCGGGGTTAGTTCCCGGGGCCAGGAGCTAATCCCACTGCAGCTCCCCTGCTTATTGACTAATCGACTAGTCGATGGAAATTCCATCAACTAGTTGATTAAACAAAATTTAACATCCCTAATCACACTACCATCTGTTGCAAATTACAATTGCTTATCCTAGTGATGATTTCCCCAAGATATTCAGCAAACTAACAAAACTAAGGATGGTTTTGTAAGCCCACAAAATAAAACAACTTTAACCTGACCACATGGCCATATATCGTCCTCTGACTGTATGCCTTTAATTTGTGGTAATGGGCATACCATGCACATATCAATTCCCCTCCACGTTATGGGACATAACACAAAACAAGATAATTAAACAAATAGAATACAAATCAACTTGGGAGAGAAAAACAAAAAACAAACAAAAAATCAGCAGTTAGACCAAAGCAATTAATGTCAGTGGAGTAGCAGGCATTTCACATGTCACACCATAAATCAAGAGAATGAACACAAGATATCTATTTGGCAAAAATGTATTTTCCATCAGGATAACTTTTTGTACCCAAAACACACAAAACCAGCCTGAAACTGTAAATTACTTGGGATTTTCCCCAAAGCACTAAAGAACGTTAGAAAAAAAAAAAGTAAAGGATTCTTGAGAGCTGTGCAATTAAAGCAGTGATACATTTCACTGCCAGATCTAATAGCTCATAAAGGAGATTAATTTGTGTGCTAAAACTAATTTCTAAAGACTTAAATTGGAATTTTTTAAAGCAGTAAAAAGAAGGTAGCACCCAACTTCTATCTATGGGAATTTGGTGCCAGAGTCCTTTAAAAATTGCACCCTTAAAAATTCTTCCTCCCCAAGGTAGACTGTACTAGAAATCTGAAAACAAGTTATAAGTAACTGAAGCTGAAAGTTGAATGGATTCTCATAATTGTTTTGAACAGATACCATTAACCAAATGCCTTTTCCTAAAGAAAATCACCCATGTGTTTTATGACAACGTAAATTTTTGTCATGGCAATACAATGAAACAGTTCATTTGGGGCATAAAATTCTGTTTTGGGGATTGCCATTTATATCAAGTCTGTTATCCAATCAAGGATAAGATCAACTAAACCAATAGGCAAGTAGCGACACTATTTCCAATAATTCTGCTGACTCAAAAACAGAAAGTTTGGCTGGGAGAGATTCAGGCTAACAAAAGGCATGTGAAAATTTAATTTAAATGTGCTCTACATATAATGATGTATCTATGTTGATTATGAGGACTAGCCCTTATAAAGTTAGATACTACTCTGCAGAAATCAATACACACACACACAAGCCTTTGTCATTAGTTTTCCTCCTTAGATATTTTCACTCCTGAAAACCAAATATGCCATATGGGCACTTTCTAAACTACCGTCAATGCTAAAATATGCAAAAAAAGGCAAATGTACCAATGATGTCAAAGAAAATCTGATAAGACAAAAATTATCAACCAAAAAAGGAAAATATTAAAAACCACAGAGATTTTGGATGTTATCAATTTTCTTTAAGAAAAAAAAGATATGAGAACTAGGCTATTTAATTCTCATGTTAAGTGTGGCTTATATATTTTGGGTAAAATCTTGGTTCGACTGAAGTTTTGTCATTGTTCTGGCCTATTGAAATCATTATCACAAAAGTTTTATTCTTTGGCCACTATAATATAGTTCAGGTTTCATCACCTTTTCCATGATAAAATTCTCACTTGAAACATCTCAAACCAAGAGCAAGGTCTGATCCAAATATATTTTTCAATTTTTTTCATTGTAAGTATAAAAAACAGATATTCAAATCATGCTAAATCTCTATTCTAGTAAAGCATTTAGTACAGTTATAACTTAAAACAAAGTTAAGCATGCACTAGTTTTGCTCTCTAATGCCTACGTTTCTATGTTTCAATACCTTAATGTAATAAGTAATCTGGGTTCATTTTAACCAAATTACTTTTTCTTCATGAAGCGAGTTTTGCTGCTCATGAACTATACCAGACAGAAAGCCCACTAGGCTGAATTCTTCTATTTGCCACAAGACAAGAGCAGCAGCAATAGTTCTAACCACTAGGCCGAAGAGATAGTTGAGTTTTTTTTCCCCCAGCTAGCCCTCAACCTCACACCCATTCTATCAACAAGGGCGCTAACTATTTCAGTTTATTTAGTGATTTAAATGCATTTCCATGTGTCCATAGTCTCTGGACACATTCAATATTCATTTGAATATCAAAAACTTTTACAAAACCCCAAACTAGCACTTTTGAAAGAGGTACCTCATAGCAACCATCAAGCTCCAACACTCCCCACCCTACAATGATGCGGGGAGTCCACTAGAAAGTAAATGGAGACCACTAAACTAAATTCAAAGAAACTAAACCATCATCAGGCAGTAAGAATTTAGGGCACTCTAGAATGGAATGGAATGAAACTGGCAACCAAAAGGTGAAAAGCTCCATTAACCCTTTACCAATTACAGGGGCGGTCTCATCTTCCAAGACATTTATTATAACTGCACGTAGCCCTAAGGGCAGGTTTTTAGACTGCTGGCTCCAGAAGTTGACCACATCAATCAGAAGAGCTTTTGGGTTATTTATATTTAAATCTTCACAGTTTTAAAAAGTCTGTTTAAAGAATATTGATGTGTAAGAGCTCTCCTCCAGAGATCAGGTGTGGTGCCTATTCAGACTATAAATAGATAGTAATGGGACATGTATTGAAAAAGTACAAAAATACTAATTCTATTCCCCAGCATTCCAACTCCTTGCTGGTGTCTATCAATATAAACTGGTGAAAGTAAATTTCCCTGACTTTTGACATGCAAGAAAAGGTTGGCACAGTGCCCTATACCACAAACTAGAATGATAGAAATGTCTGAGTTGTTAATTCACTAAGGGTACGTCTACACTGCAGGGTTAAAAACTCTGCCACATCAAGGGAATGCGTCTGCTCTTCCGCAAAAAAAAAAAAAAAAAGCAGAAGAGCAAACACGCTCTGTCAGAAGCCCCTGTATTCCTCGTTCCATGAAGAAGAAGGTATCTTCCGAAAGAGGGGGATTTTCTGAAGTTTGGCCCAGTGTAGACGGGCCAAATTTTGGAAAAGCCTCTTCCGGAAAAAAAAAATCAGAAAAAGCTGAAGTGTAGACCTAGCCTAAGAGGTTTATACATTTGTTTTGTTACATTACCTAATTCTTCTTCCATGGTGGGACCTTTGTTATGAGAATTGGAAACTCCAAGTACTCTGTTGAATAAGATAGAAAATGCACTGCCCCAGACACCTGAAGTGGGAAGAAAATGAATAAATCAATGGAAACGTACAGAACAAAACGTATATGAAATTATTTACATAGATAATGTATTTTGAGAATGCACTGGAAGAACACAAACAATGAGATTTTTGAACAGTTCAGATCCTAAACTCAGATGTGCAGCTGTCACACTTTCATGACATTCCCAGCACTGAGTAGGGAACCATTCTTAGGGCTCCCATCGCGCTCTTATCTATGACCTTTTGTACAGAGGTTACTGTTATGTCAGGCTATTTTCATTACAGAAAGACTGAAATGTAAAAGCACTGGAGAAATGAGAACTGCAATGTCAGATTTGTTTTATTTATTTATTTAAATAATTCACTTTCCATCATTCACTTACCCATTAAAAAGTGCAGGGGGTTTTCTTCATGCTTTTTCACCACTGTTCCCATAAAAAATTTACTTCCAAACAAATCAGGAGGCATAAATGTGCCATACTTCGCCATACCAATCTCATATGGACTGAATTCCACCCAATCTGCATGCATTACATAAAGGAATTAGCTGGCATTCGCCCTCTACACACAAGTACAGCATGAACAAAAACAATTCATCAGTAACACACACAAATAGCTGGCACCTTTCTCCAAGAAGAGCAAAAAGCATACAAGGAAATATACTTCATTGTAAATTGTCCCCTGTTCATCTGAAATAAAGTGCTGAAGATATAATTAAATGGAGACAGATTCTCCAGGATACATGTAATCTGGCTGTGCAGATAGGTCAAGGCCTCCTGGAAATGTCTTCCAAATTATGTTGAAGTCAAAACTCCCTTTCACGTCAATGGGAGTTTTGATCCTGAAGCTGAATAGGAAACCTCTCCCATTCCTACCATAACAAAATTTTTCAAAAAAAAAAAAAAAAAAAAAAATTAGGCAAGCATTGATGGCGGCGGGAGATAGTGATTTTGGATTTGAAACAGATTGTACAACATCTGGGTTCTGTCTCATGCACCAGTGTGAATCACCAATATAAAGTCTGGCAGTGGCTGTGATCCTCAGAGATCACTGGATACACACAATTATGGGTTTCTCTCTCTTTATTTTACTGAGTTTACTGAAAATGTGAAGGATGGTGACATGTGTAGGGCAGATGAAATTGTTTTAAATTGCACAAAGCTTTGAAGAGATTCCAAAAGTAAAATCTGGATTTAACCAAAGACTAAGACTTATAATGAGATCCAATTAGAACAGACAGAGTTGGGAGCCAATTAAAAAGTTTACTAACAGGAGCAGATGCAAAAACATTGTAACTGTAAATACAATTTCTTTTTTCTTTATAAAGTTTACATATACAAGGAGACTGTATATTTTCTGGATTGTACAACACTTATAAATTCATGGGGTAAACATTTCAAAAGCACCTGAATGATTTCAAATCTTAAGCACCATTTCCAAAAGAGATCTATGCACTTCAACATCTAAATCCCAAGGACTTGCAGTAGTGGATGGACTCTGAATATCTCTTTTGAAAATGGAATTTAGAGGGTTTTAAAAATGTTACCCCAAATCCAGTGAAATGTACCCACAGGGCAGGATTCAGCTTTAAATCATGAATTAATAAAAGAAAAAAACATTAGTAGACAAAAACACAAAAAGTTGTAGAGAGTTTAATGAAATCCATAAGACTGGCAATATACCAGAGAAGAAAGGAACACACACTGCTTGGCTAACAACATGCTGTCTGTGGATGTTATTTTTAAACTCATTCGAAAGAATTGATTCTTGCTTCTTAAAGATATGGCTTAGATTCCAGCAAAATACAAGATGTTATGCTTATTCTCAGATGCTGGTAAAATTCACAGATCTGGTTAAAAAGAAAAGGAAACGGAAACCATCTCTGTGTGAAAGGAAACATTTGATCATGACTATGGTCTTTCACACTTCATATACTGGTGATTATGGGGGGTATGAGCTACCTGATACCATACAGTATAGACAAAGCAAATCACTTGAAATGCTTCACACATACAAGTACCGGCATGAGAGGAAACTTAAAAGAGCCAAAGACAGTAATTTGGAGGTTAATGTGCTTTAATAGTGTAACTAAATTAGGAACAGCATAGCCGGAAAACCAGCAAATTAAATCCATCTGTTATAGCTAAGACTACGTATTTGCATAGAGGAAGATAATTTTATAGGATCATAGGATTTTCATAGAAAATCATAGGATTTTCCCTCTATATTTAACTGATCTCACTTTTAGTCACTCATCTTGTGGGAGACAGGTGATGTCTCAGTGGCAGGACAGGACAAACTGTCCTGAGACACAAGCTTTGACCTGAAGGGAAGAAGTTATCATAGTGTAAATAAGAACACTTCTCTGTTCAGTACTCTTTGTAGTTGTATCAGTACCCTGGTAAGGCAATGAGCCTAGAGAAATCTTAAATATGGGATAACTGACCCCTTGTATTTTGTTCCTCTTATTGACTGCATAAATCTGATTTGATAATAATATAGCTGAAAATGGAATAGTCATTTTCCCCCTGTGGTGATTTGGTTTTGAGCACTTGTTACCTTTTTAAAGGCACTTACAGCACAATAAATTAGTTCTTCATTTGTGGCCTGATGCAAACATTATTGAAGTCACAGTAGGTATCTGGCAATTTTGGCCTATTATGATATGAAGAGGCAAACAGTGGGGAGTCCCATTGGATTCAGTGGGACTGCAGTAAGGAATGCAAAATTTAGCTTCTTGTATGTGATAATGTTGAGAAAGCAAGTGTGCCGTAAGAAAGCATTTCCAACTAAACCATGCAACGTACACATTAATGCGAGGTAGTGCAAGCATGCGCCTCCTTGTGTGTGAAATGCTGGTAACAATCATGGGTTTGCTATACTAAGTTTCAGGTGCAGCAGCTTGAAAAATCTATACTTGGATTGACCAAGCTTTAGCTCACTTTTTCTTTATGTTGCCATTTGTCTTTTATATGGGAAGAAATTTGGGAAATCCACAGAGGAGCTAGTACATATTTTGTGAACTCAAATGTGTCACCATAAGTAAATCTGTATAACTACAACTATGCAAGCTGGTGCTGTGAATCTGTCAGCTCTTACAAGGGTCCACTGTCTGACTTACTTTAGTAAAAATAGCTGGATAGGGATTCTTTTAACAAGTTATCTCAATAAAAACTTTCCTGAAATAAATCATATGAATTATGTTTAGTTAGTAATTATTACAGTTCTGGGCATGACCGGCGCCACTGGGGTCAGAAATAGTCTGAATAGATTGAACATTAAGAGCCTTGAGCATTAAAGTAGATAGCAGCTGCACGAAATCTTGTACCATCACCTTTCTGAGGAATGTTATCCTATACAATTAATGCACCTCAACAAGAAGGAACAAGACAGGATTTATCTTACATCCATACCCTAATAAGTAAAAAAGTGGAAGTATTTTTGTTCAACACCTACTGTACCTCAAGTCAAGACATGTTATACAATTCTATAAGGGGAAAGCTTAGAAAATTACCCTGAATGGAAAACTTCAAGAACAAGGTACACTAATATGCTGATAAGGATGACAGTCTTAAAAGAACACTATTAAGTTAAAAATACTTAAAAGGAAAGATAGTCTTGCATTTCAGACATTAGAGTGCTATTTGTCAGCAGAGTTAATGGGAGACCTCCCTCACCTCTCTCCACTGGAAAAATTCAATTTTTCCTCCTCTCCCCCCAAAAAAACCCTGCTAAGAGCATCTTCAGTTTTCAGTGGAAAATGTTTCAATTTTCCAATGAGTAATATTTTCACAAAAACAGACACTTTCCACAAACATTACCATTTGGTTAAAAATCTAAATAATCTGGTTCATAGAATCATAGCACCTGAAAAAACCTTGAGAGGTCACCAAGTCCAGTCCCCTGCCCTCCTGCCAGGTGTTTGTCTAACCTGCTCTTAAAATCTCCAATGATGGAGATTCCACAACCTCCTGAGGCAATTTATTCCATTGCTTAACCACCCTGACAGTGAGGAAGCTTTTCCTAATGTCCATACTAAACATCCCTTGCTGCAATTTAAGTCCATTGCTTCTTGTCATATCCTTAGAGGTTAAGGAGAATACTTTTTCTCCCTACTCCTTATAACAACTTTTTAGATACTTGAAAACAGTGATCATGCCCCCTCTCTCAGTCTTCTCTTTTCCAGACTAAACAAACCCAATTCTTTCAATCTTCCCTCACAGGACATGTTTTCTAGACCTTCAAACATTTTTGTTGCTCTTCTCAGACTTTCTCCAATTTGTTCACATCTTTCCTGAAAAGTCCAGAATTGGCACTTGCAACCCCTCCCAGCTTGTTATCTGAAAATTTTATAAACAAACTCTCAATACCGTTATCTCAATCACTGTTGAAGATACTGAACAGAACCAGTCCCAGAACTGATCGCTGTGGAACCCCACTCATTATGCCCTTCCAGCATGACTATGAACCACTAGTAATCACTTTCTGGTAACTGTTATCCAACCAGTTAGGTACCCACCTAATAGTAGCTTCATCTAGATTGTATTTTCCTAGCTTGTTAATGAGAAGGTCATGCAAGACAGTATCAAGTGAGTAATAAAGTCTAGATATACCACATCTACTGCTTCCCCCTATCTACAAGGCTTGTTACCCTGTCAAAAAAAGCTACAAGATTTGTTCTTTACAAATCCATGCTGACTATTACTTATCACCTTATTATCTTCCAGATGTTTGCAAATTGATTCCTTAATTGGTTCAACTTCCATACAGTTATGAACTTTAATAGCTTTGACCATTGTTTAAAGTTAACCTAGTTTCTTTAGTAATTCTCACAGAGGGACCAATAACTCAAGATTTAGCCAAGACGTGGGATATAATTAGTCCCAAAAAGAATTAAGAAGAAGAGAGACTTTTAAAAAGTGTGTGTGTGTGGGGAGGAAACCCTTGCACATGACAACTAAATAAAGAGGTTGAAATGGTACCTGCAAACATAAGTTCTGACACGTCAGGTTTGACATGAAGGCAAGTAAAGAGTGGCAAAGCACACTGTGCCTGATTGACCTTCTCTTTCATTTTGCTCAGAGTGGTGTTCATCCTCTGCGGAAAAAGGAAAAGAGAGGTTGACTCAAAATCATCTGGAGTCTTCCTGCTGCTAGGAAGACTTTTCATTTTGCTGAAATCATTACAAAAGAAAACCCCCCTGAAAAATCAGAATTCATCACCATAAAAGGAGCTAATCTCTATGAATCTGGACCATAAATATTAATCTACAGAAATTAAGGTAGTAAATCCAGTAGTAGGAGGATTCTAGTTCCCATGCTCACTGAACTATTTACCATGTTTGAGAGCAGGGGCAGACTTTTCAGACCCTATTGGGAGTGTTTTGAGAATCTGGCAGTGATATGAAGGGTGAAGGGTGAAGTTAATCTGGATTAAGAAAATTCAGAATATGCTACTCTCAGTCCACTATAAGAACAACAACACATGAAGTTAATCAGGAATAGTTAATGTGGTTTAAATATATACCTGTCCTTATTTCACATTAATTTTCATGTATAGACAAGCCCTCAGAATAAGCATCAAGAAAAATATAGCAGGGGGTTAGGAAGGTAATCAAAACCTTAATGCTTTCTCTTAGGCTGAACCACCATTTACTATAATATGATAGATATAAGAAATGTGATCTACTGCTTAGGACACAATCTTGGGAGCCAATAAACTTTGGTTTTATTTCCAGCTCTTTCAATGACTTATTTCTTCAATCTGGATATTTGTCTAAGTTCTCAGTGCTATTTTTTATTCCTCTACATAAACAGCAGTGATTCTAACCACCATCACCCCTTTCTTCCAGGGAATATAGTATGCATACCACATTTGAAGAACTGTTTTGCCCTCTTCCCTGTTAATATTTCACAGCTATTAATCTCAGAATAAGTCAATATCGGTGTCGATCATTTGTACCCATGCACATTGCAGAGTATCAAATAAATCTATTATATATTATATTACTATATTTCTGTGTATAAGTGCACTTTGCTTACTGTACATGATTAATGGCAAATCTTGTTCACATGATTCACTGGACTTCAACAAGTGTATTACATGAGTTGGTCAAGTAGGATTTGCATTTAATACTACACAACAGATTTAACCTATGACATCTCTTTCAATTTTTGAAAGTTAGTGATAGGAAACTCATAGCATAAACAAACAAACAGACGGACAAACTAGATTTGGGCTACTACCTCATAACAGACATGATAGACAAATGCTGCCTCTTTTCTTACTCATGAAGGGTGTGTCTACACAGCAGTGTTATTTCAGAATAACTGGCATTATTCCAAAACAACATAGTCCGCATCTACACTACAAGTAGTTATTAGACAATGTCAAAATAATGTCAAGCTGGCGGACTTCTCACTGCAACTCCTGTAACCCTTACTTTACAAGGAATAAGGGAAGTCAGAGGAAGAGTGCTCTCTCTCGGACTTCCTGCTGTGTACACCATGCCAAAAGCCGAAATAAGCTATTTGGACTTAAGATATGCAATTGACGTAGCTCAAGATGCGTAGCTTATTTTGGCTTTAGCCCTGCTGTGTAGACTAAGGATGTTAAATATCGATTAATTTACTAGTTCCATCGACTACTCGACTAGTCATTAAGGAAGGGCGCTTAAAGTGCTCTCTTCCAGCTCAGGCTGCGTCTGAGTACAACTCCCAGCCGCTGCTCTGCACTCTTAAAGGGACAGAGAGGAGCCGGCGTGCAAAGACACCAGCTCATTCTCTGGTCCTTCGCTGGGTCTCAGGACAACCCTCACGCTGCCACTCTGCATTTTTACAAGGGATGCAGCAGCAGCAGCCTCCCCCCTCACTCCCAACTCCCCTCATGCTACCCCTCTGCATTTTTAAAAGGGACACACAGTGGCACCCGGCTTGTGCTGAGACAGACAAATGGACAGGCTGCCGCTGCTGCGTCCCTTTTAAAAATGCAGAGGGGCAGCATGAGGGAGGTTGGGAGTAGGAAGGGGCAGCTGCCACTGCTCTGTCCCTTTTAAAAGTGCAGAGTGGCAGCGTGAGGGTTGTCCTGAGACCCAGCAGGGGACCAGAGAGTATGACAGCGTCTTTGCATGCCGGCTCCTCTCTGTCCCTTTAAGAGTGCGGGAGGGGAGGAGCAGGGGGGCGGAGGGAGTGATTGAGTAGTCAATAGTGCTACCCGATAAGCTCCTGTTTATCCGGTAGTCAACTACGTGACTACTCCTTCACATCTTTAGTGTAGACGTGCCCTAACTGTGCATAGATGACAATTTTCTTAATTTCAAATAACTAATGCATTCATTTGACAAATATTCCTGCTACTAAACGTGTTTGATAGTAGTACAAAACGTGTTTTGTGTCCTTTAGTGAGGACACAAAAAGGTCAGTTGAAATGAATATCTGCAGATGTTATTTTCTAATATTCTCCCAGTTCTAACAACCATAAAAACACACTTACATTTTGGATAAGCGTTTCCCCTATCAACATTCCGAAGATATCAGTGAACGTCACAGGCTGCCCAAAACGTTTCTTATTCCATAATGCTTCAATGTAGCGTTTGACTTTCTGAGGGGTGAGCAGCAGAAGTGGGTTATGACTGACACTGTTCATCAATTCTTCATTAATCTCCTTTGGTCCTTTTCTTGGGAAATCTGGATGAGAATATAAAGTTGACATGTACCTGTAAGGAAAATATAATGATCAATAGCCTTGTTAGTAAATACACAAGACACCCAGGTCCTGATTTTGCAGTTTGCAGAATAAAGGCCCAAATGAGTTAAATTTACAACTGATGGACTTTCGAAACATTATATTTCATTCAGCTTAACAGATTTCCTCATTTTATGCCAAACTCAGGAGCTTTTAAGCAGGAAAAAGTGCCCAAGGAAGGGAACTTCAGGATTTGACCTTGTTGTTTTATTCACTCCCTTTAAAACAGGAAGTATACCACAGGTAAAATTTTCCAAGTGTGCCCTTTTTAAAAAATAGTACCTAGGTGCTTTTGAAAAAAAAAAAAAGTATAACATTTCTTTTTTGTATCACTGATATATTCAGGCATGTCCCTGATTTTGAGCAGAAGTTAAAAAAAAAATTAAACTGAAGTGAAGATGGAAGAACTGCCAATAACTCAAGTGGGGAAATAGAGGAGAATATTTTATTTCAAAAAGCCATGCATACAAATATAACCCCTAAGCTAAATTTTAGAAAGACAGGAAGGTATAAATTGAGGTTAAACATATATAAAATACACATGCACACGCACACACAGAATTCAACATGAAAAGTTTTACTCATAATACAGTCTTGTTTTTAAAGGGTTTGTGCATGTATACATACAAACACACGCAGAGTTATGCTTATTTAGCTCTTTTCAGGCTCCAAATTCATTATTTCTAATAGCATGCAACACTGGTGAGTCAGTTCTCCAAATCAAAATGTTACTATACATAAAAGCTCCAAATAATTGTTTAAATTGTATAATTAAGTATAATAATGTTAAAAAAACTGCCAACTGTATTATGGTCTTGACAATTATCTTTCAGCAGCAAATCTTTATCCAGTCACAAAGTCCTAAACCACTCCTTAATTTGGGCAAAACCTCTCTTGAAATAAATGGGCTTCAGAATAGAGCTCCCAAAATGCATGCATTTCAATTAGATAAAACTTACTTATTTACCTGTCTGTTTGAGGATTACAAAATTAAAAGCAAACAATGCAAAGGAAAAAAAAATTCTTGTAATTCAGTCTGACCAGAAAATGATCAGCACATTTCTCAGAAAATCAGAGTAGTTAATATGGCACTTTTATTTAATGTTCTGACCGGTATGTATGTGAACCACTGTCATCCATTATGTAGAGGCAGGTGGGCCAGATTTACAAAGGTATTTAGACTCTTAAAGATAGGGGTACTTAATTTGTAAAGAAAAAGGTGACTTGGCTGAAGCAATTAGGTGCTGGGGCTCAAGCAATTTTTTTTTAACTTTCGTAACAGATGTGGCCAGTCCAAACGTGCCAGGACTATGAACTGCCAAGCCTGGAGGTGCTGGGCTCAGCCCTGGAAAGACCTGGCACAAATTAAACACCGAGGCCTGGCCTACACTACATTGGAAGTTCAAAGTCAGATACGCATCATCGACATATCTTACATTGCGTTTTCACACCATCCACACAGCAGGAGGCTGACGGGACCAAATGCTTCTGTCAGCTTCCCTGTCTCCTCATAAGGAGGAATACTGGTGCCAATGGGGGCACCCTTTGCGTTTGATCTAGCAGGTCTGTACCATACCCACTAAATCGAACTCCAGATTGACCGTGGCAGCGTCAATCTTCCCTGTAGCGTAGACGTGCCCGAGACAGGTGCTCAGGGGTATTTTCCAAAAGAAACTAAGCAGGTGAGGCACTTAACCATAACTGGTAATGATGTTACCCTCTGGTGACAGGAAATGGAAAGTCTACATTATCTCAAGTTAGTAGACACCTGTGTTTTGGGAGTTTTCCCCCTCTGCATAATGTTCACTACCATTCATAAACCAATTTAAAAACTACAAAGGTATAAATGTACAAACTAGAAACAACTCTCTGTCCAAGTGAACAGTAGTTTCTACATTTTAGGCCGTGACTCAGAATGTACTTACACTCATACCTAACCTTAAACACTCAAGTAATCCCACTGTCATCAATGAACATCCACATACTTAAGGAAAAGCATGTCTATAAGGCTGCAATCCAGCAAGGCATTCCTGAGGTAATAAAACTTACGCTGATTCCCAGAAAAGCTTTAAAACAATAAAATGGAGAGCTGGAAAATAATTCAAAGCAAATATGCTGGTGATTAGAACCCCAGATTGGTCTGGCCAGCATTTACACAATTTAGCCATCAGCTCATAAATCAGCACTGAAGTGGAGAAAGTTAAGCAGCTGATTGCAAATATATTTTTTAATGAACAAGCAACCAGATACTCCATAATCATTTACAATGTAATTAAACAATTTTAAAAGAGTTTATAGCAGCATCCAGCTATTTTTAACTAATAATGTCATTTGACAATTAATAAAAGTGTGGGTTTCCTGTTTACAGTTAAGCGACAGCAAAGGAGACACATTTGAGGCATGGTTTACTGTGTTTAAAATAGACCAAATGGGCAAGAAACCTCTGGGTTCTGTCACTGCTTAGCCGTGGGATTTTAGATCAGTCATTTATTCTCACCAGGCTTCAGTATAATGAAACATATGCCCAGGTCAGATGCAAGATGTAGTTAGTGTCTGCAAAGTGCTCTGAGAATTTATGGAAGTACAAAAGTGTTAACATGGGTATCAGTCACAGGAGAAACAAGTACACCAGCAAACTATAGTGTGTGAGAAACGAGGAAAATGGGATGCAGATCAGACTATGGTCAAGCAAGATAACCGGCACACGTAATGAGGTAGATACCCTCCCACAAGGGCAGGCATGCATCTTGGGGCACAGGCAGGAACCTGCCCTTTCCCTCGGGGGCAGGAACAGGGAATACTCCACCCTTCTGAAGGGAAGCACAGCCCTGTTCCTGGGGGATAAATGATACAGAAAAGAAAAGAAAAACACAAGGATATACTGGCTGTGTGTCAAAAACAGAATTTCTGTACATTACACAAAACAGTTTTGAACAGGTGTTATCACCCAGAGTGTACAGACTTATCTGTAAGCAAACAAGCTATTTTTCTGACCAAACCAGGTCAAAGAATTTCATTATTTTTATTTAAATTCTTTTATCTTCATATTGCTTCAGCACAAAGGACTGAATTCTCTCCAGTGCTGTGCTTGTTTAAAACATAGCTCAGTGAGATCAGACCTCGGGCACAATCAGCTCACATTCTGACTAGTAAGTGGCTGATTCAATGAACTTGCATACTCAGCTGAGGCAGGAAGGACCTCTCTCACCCTCCCAACACAGTCTACCAGCGCTGGCTTGTAGAGGAGATAAAGGATTAGCATCAGACCAATGCTGACTTCCTTACTGGTTTCAAATAGAGCAAAAAGCTGGTAACGACAGAGGCTCAGTACTCAATAAGCAAAGCACCACCAATACAGAGTTACTGCCACAACCTGGAGTCAGCATGAGCAAATCAGTCATTGGGCACAACATGCCCACTTTTCTGCAAGCACTTTTCCATTCTTCCCTGCTCTGACCAATGGTAAAAATGTTATGTGAGATCATCCATTGTTAGTTCCTCCAGAGAAAACAGGATCACATCTCCAAAAGCCAACAACTGGAAATACGGGCTTCTTTCTGGCACTATGTGTTCTCATCTTCTGATGTCCACATGGCAGCTGTGTACTTAGGACTTGGCACTTACATTGGTTGCTATAAACACATCAGTATATCTTCCCTCATTGTGAAATTTTAACAGCCTTGATCCAGTTCCATAAGACCTTTCATTTGTAGGAAATCCAACACTTGCTGGAAGAGACCTCAGAAGGTCATCAAGACTACCATCTGCCCAAAGCAGGACCAGCCCCAACTAAATCATCCCAGCCAGGGCTTTGTCTAGCCAGGACTTAAAAACCTTTAAGGATGAAGATTCCATCACCTCCCTAGGTAACCCATTCCAGTACTTCACTACCCTATTTTCTTAATATCCAACCTAGACCTCCCTCACTGCAACTTGAGACCATTACTCCTCATTCTCTCATCTGTCACTACTGAGAACAGCCTCTTTTCATCCTCTTTGGAACCTCCCGTCAGGTAGTTAAAGGCTGCTATCAAATCCCTCCTCACTCTTCTCTTCTGCAGATTACATAAATCCAAATCCCTCAGCCTCTCCTCATAGGTCATGTGCTCCAGCCCCCTAATCATTTTGGTTGCCCTCTGCTGGACCCTCTCCAATGCGTCCACATCCTTCCTGTAGTGGGGGGCCCCGAACTGGATGCAATACTCCAGATGTGGTCTCACCAGTGCCGAATAAAGTGGAATAAACATTTCTCTAGATCTGCTGGCAATGCTCCTCCTAATGCACCCTAATATGCCATGAGTCTTCTTGGCTACAAGGACACACTGTTGACTCATATCCAGATTCTCATCCACTGTAATGCCCAGGTCCTTTTCTGCTGAACTGCTGCTTATGCACATCCAATTCTGTTCACAAAAAGTCTGATTTTCATTCCCATAAGCAAGGAAAAACCATCACCCTTCTTAAGGGCATAGAGCTTCTGGCCAAATGTTCGTATGGCAGAAAGTCTACATGGCTATGGTGATGCCAAACTGTTATAACCTCTCTCATCTACAAGGTGGCCCACCAGCATGAAAAGTGAGGACACTGGTTGCATGTGGACACTATGTGGTTATGGGAGATGGAAACGGTGTTAATTCAGATCCTCACAAGCTCATGCTGACCAAGCTTCTATGCAATTCACTTGGAGTTGAAGCTGCCTACATCTGGGCAGATACTTAAAAATACTAGCAGCTGAAAAACAGCAATATTGCCACTCTCCTGCACTGGATGGAAAGTTCCTTCCTCCGGTGACAGTACCCTACATCATAAAATTCATTCATCCTCAGTGGGTCTCCCAGTCACCAGCGGAAAGTTTCCACTGCACCAAAACAAAGCAGAATGGATGGAGGGCACAGAAAGCTTACCACGTAGATCCAGACAGACCAGCAATATATGTTGCACAGTCTAAAATTCCTGATTCGTAGAGTGCTTTCATAACTCCAGAAAACCCAACCATGGCACGAAATCCACCACCTGAACCCAATACCGCTATCACTGGCACCTGGGCAAATGAAAAAGACAGCACATAATAAGGTTGGCTTATAGGATGCATTTTAAAAAGCTAAATACATTTTTGCATCCATCAATCAGTGGCCAAAGACATCAGACTTGTGTAATTAATACAGTCACAATTCAACAGAGATTCAAACCTGAATCCTGATATTCTTTAAGCACCACCAGGAAAGCCAAAAAAGTTCCACTTAACATTGGAACAGCTCTGTTTAAAATACATATTGTAGAAGAGCGATGAATATCCAGTAAAAACGGAGACCTTAAAAACTGAGGATATGAAAGATGCCATGGCATTATTTATGAGTAATCTCCTGTCCAAACTTACCCTCTCTACCCATAATATGCAGCACACTGTGTATAATTTGATTGCTACAAACATCCCAAAGATTCAACATTCAAATAAATCAGCAATTAACCCTGCTTTTGCTTCTAATATCTAAAACGTGCAGCCAGTCGAAATGGCTGCACCCAATAACTGCAAAAGTTTGGATATCATATTTGAGATTCCGCTTCATAAAAAAACTGCATTTTAATTCAGTAAAAAAATTTAATGATTAGTGTTTGGACAGCACTTTTCAGATATAAAGCACTGTATGGCTATGTCTACACTTGCAGCTTCTTGCGCGAGAAATCTGCAAATGAGGTTAAGCGTGGACTATCACCAATCCTCATTTGCATACCTAATGAGCCACCATTTTTGCAGAAGAGGCTCTTGCGCCAGAAGGAGCTGTCTACACTGCCCCTTCTTGCGCAAGAAAAACCCTGTTGCGCAATGCCGTTAATCCTGAAAATAATCAGCGTTGTGGCATTGCGCAAGAGGGGTTTTCTTGCGCAAGAAGGGGCAGTGTAGACAGCTCCTTCTGGCGCAAGAGCCTCTTCTCCAAAAATGGCGGCTCATTAGGTATGCAAATGAGGCTTGGCAATATTCCACACTTAGCCTCATTTGCATATTTCTTGCACAAGAAGCCACGAGTGTAGACATAGCCTATAAGTTTAGGTATTAATAATTCTAACCCTGAGGATTTATTGGTATCATCCTCCTTTTTCATTCTATACAACAAGAGGAATTTAGAACATGCCAGTTTTGCTAAGCCTACACCCCACTGATGGAGTGGTTGCTTTGAGCTGTATAGCTATATTAATAATATTAATCAGTATTTGCAATGCTACTCAGCGCTTACAGTGCTTTACATTTTGAAAGCTCTTTATAATCATTAGCTAATTAATCTATAAAGGCAAATCTCAACAGGAGAAGCAGAGGGAAGTTCCAGGTGCAAGCCCAGAAGAGGAAAGGAATTTAAAATGCTCCCAAACTGAGACTAGTCAGCAAGTCTGTTAACAAGTACAATGACAGGAGCAGGAGGGAGGGGTTGAGGCGCTTTCAGGACACAACAAACTCCAAAAAGCCGCTCTTTCAAGTGTTCAGCAAAGAAAAGAAGGGTCAGCATGTACATTTCCTCTGTATTTAAATCCACAGCCATGATAGGAATCACAGATTTCATGGCACAGAGCTAAATAAAGGCTTAAAAGGCAATATGCAAGGAATGTCCAGTGTTAAAAGCAGACAAGCCCAAGTTGCAAGTTTTCAGCTAGATCAACAGAAGGAGATGCAGGACTTGGGGGTGGAAGGAGAAAAGCCTCTGCAAACAGTGAAGACCAAAGTGACAGCAGCAATTGGGGACCATGTTTGACAGCAACCACAGAACTCAGAACAGTCAATCAAAAGTGCCCCAATTTCCCTGTCCACTGGATGTGAGGTGCTCTTCTTCCTGGGGAAGTGTACAGCAGGTTGGCCAAAAAAAACCCACTTCTTCATTTTCATGACTTCATCATGAAACACATGAAGAAGTGTTTTGTTAGTCTAAGGTGCTGTTAGACTATTCATTCCTTTTTTTTATGTTAAGGAATGATAAGAAGAAGCTGCATATCAACTTTGGTAGTCCTAGCTTTTACCACTTAGAAGGTAAATCATGAATGTGCTGGGATTTAAGGATATTTATTAGTACTTTGTCTTATATCCTTCATCCGACTCTTTATTTTCATGTCTTTCAGAAAGACAGGAATAAGGTTGCAAAGGCAACACTGATCTGGCTGCTTTGGATGTAATTATTTACAGAAGCATTTCAAACCTACATCACGGGAAGCAGTCAAGTTCTTGCTGTTTTCTGCTCCGAGGAGGTTTTTCATTTTGTGCATGATTTTCTCCTTCCGCTGCTGTCGAAATTTTTTCTCCTCATCACACAGAGCCATACTGAACCGGAGATCAGTTGAAGAACTATTTTGCAAAACAGACAAACTGTGAAAACCAAAACTGATGAATGAAATTTCACCTACAGTCCCACAGACTTTAATGGAAACAGGAACAGGCGCTATTACCTTGCGTTGAAAGGAATAAAATACAATGTACTAGATAAATATCATAGTCATACTATAATGCACTACATTCTAGGAAGTTATTCAAAGGGAGTGTCACTTTAGCAAATATGAATTCTGCCACAGCTCAACTCATTTTATCTGGCAGTATTCCATCTCACAGACTAATGAACACAAGGAAGAAAGACATAAAATATTCAGCTGTGGTCTTTTTTTAAAAAAAGTGATGTTAGCACTTAAAAATATATACTAGTTTCACAGCCCAAGAACTTGAATTCTCTGGTTAGCCACAGATCAAAGATGCTCTGAAGAACTGCAGTGGTTAATGTTGACGTTACGAGGCTGTATCAAGGCGAAACACAGTAATTCGGTTTCCGTGACCTCTCAGTCCTTCACCTCCCTCTTAACATTGCCACTGGGTAACACATGTGGTAGCAAACTCAGCAGGCATTGCACCAATGTATTTCAGGCCAGAAGTGGATCACCAATTCAACCAGCAGGGACAATTTTTTGTACTGGGATTTTCTTAGCAATTGCACAAGCTGGGCTCCTGCTTCCCAATGCACACAGGGAAGGCAGGGCAAGGCATTTCGCCTGTGACTTGACAGGCGATGGTTAAGACTCACTAGCCTTGTACAGCACAGTACTCCCTCCATACTTTATACTGCATGACTGTTTTATCAGTGCACATTATTGGAAAAGCCCCCGTCCAGCCAGGCACTTTACCATACCCTTAACTTTGACTCTGTGAGTAGTGGCACTGAATTCACATGCTGAAAGTTAAGCATGTCCTTAAATGTTTTGGTGCATCAAGGCCATAGACTGTATGTTGGGAAAGAAGGGGAAACCTTGAAAAAACATTTGCTATCATACAGCACACTGAAAGATGCGCTAAACAATTTGGGGTGTTTTGACAACTTAATTACTAGACAGCACACCCAAGGCTCCATTATGACAAACACACAGACTGATGAATATTCAACATTTTGCATAAAGTGGTAATACCCATCAAAATACATTAAAACAAGCTATTATGTGGTCAGATGAACAGAATGAGTAAAGAAGAAAAAAGAACTGCCTAGAAGCAAGGCACCACCATGATGCACATAATGATAACATAATTTGGCCTGCTGAACCATTTTGCCAACCTATCAATATATTTTGTAATTGCAACACAACATGGCTATGAGGCTTGTGCTGAGTTAATTTCATAAATGTGAATTAATCACACGTTGTTGTGTCCGAATGTACAAGTCCTCAGAGTTTTAGGAGAGGCCGAATGGACCACACACGCAGACCCCTGTCTATTGGCATAAAGAATACAATTAAACAAACACTGGGGTCTGTTTTCCACAGACTATTAGCCATTACTGAGTTATATTTTAAATAGTGATGATGCCTGCAGTCATTATTATGCTTACAGATGAAAATTAGTCTATTTTTAAGTTCTCTGTTTTCAGTTATTCATAACTTTTGGATTTAATATTTTGGAGCTGGACCTATTCCTCAAGGTATATTGTTTCTCTGAGGAGAGGAGGAACCATGCAGGATAAAAATTTAGGGCAGGAACCACCTTTCTGTTCAGTGTTGGTATTGCACCTAGTGCATTAGGGCCCTAGACAAGGATTAGGGCTCCTAGGTGCTACAGTAACACAAATAATTTTCCTTGGCTTTCAAAAAAATATTGTGACCACAATTTTCCTCGGAGGGATCATTCAAAAATAAATCAATCTATAAAACCAGGTATGAAAATAGTTTTGATTGAAGAGCTAGTTTTTACTTTGTAATGTTTAGGGATAATTTAAAATAAAGATTTTGAGATGAAAGTTTGAAGTTGCACATAGAGCATTTCATTGTCTGTTGACCCTGAAAAGACTTAGGCGCATGCTTAACTTTGCACACAGGGCTAAATCCTGGCCCCTGTGAAATCAATGACAGCTTTGCCATTCACTTTGGTGAGGCCATAGATTTATTCACAGTGCATAGCCCCACTGAAGTTAGTTTCAGTGACTTCAATGAGAATATCTACCATGAGCCAAGTTAAGTATAAGCATAAGTCTTTGCAGAACTAAGACTTTAAAGATTGATTTTATGAGCATGCATCTGCAGCTAGCTAGCTAAAAGCTGGTATTAAAGGAAAATTGCTGCAGAAGAGTGGGTGATGACTGCGATATGGATAACTACTGAAGCTGGGGTCTACTGAGCTTCTAAAGTTCTGCACAGGAGAGGACCACTGAAAATGAGAGCAGGCTCAGGGACAAGCATCTTACAAACTACAGACTTGCTCCCACAAACATTTAAACAAGTGCATAATTTTACTCACATGAATGGTCCCAGACTCATATTGTGGGCATAATCTTCACTTTTGTATTACCCAGAGTTTTCACAGCTTGATATTTCAATAACGTTAGTTATTTTTGCATTTCACTTTATATACTTTTGAAAATTTTTTTTTACAAGGAACAGCAAACACATAAATAGGCTGCCCATACAGTTAGTGCTGCAGATTTGTTTGGTTAAGTGCAATACTTACCAGACTTCAAGAAACAATTCCAAAGTCATTTCTGTGACCTAAACAAGAAACATTTCAAGCTGATTATATCATTTATAGAGGAAAAGAAAACATATGCACTTTGAACATACTCTCATTATGCTCCTGATAAGTTATAATCTCACTTTAAAAAGAGAAAACGGTTGACAAGATACATACATGGATTTCCTTTGGAAGAGAGAACATAGTGGGGTCACACACACAACAGAGACTACAGTTCTCAGTTAACCCAGGAAGCATGGGTTGTAACATTTTGACTCTAATTAGTCAAGCCCCATTAGCTTTGTCTTCCCCCATACACTGTTTTGTAAGTGAGTGTCACCCCTGACCAGAATGTAATTTTAGTTTAATCCCCACATAATTCAAATCCTTGCCTCTATGGCCAATAGCAGTACTATCTGTTCTATGCGCCACATGCAGCATCAATATGTACTGCATCCCTGGATCTGAACTAATGACACACAGGTAAATGTTGTACTGCATGGTCTGAGACACCAAGTCTCTCACCGCAAACAAATGTTTATGGTGTGATGTAAAAGATAAAGTGCCCAAGCCTGCAGCTCTTGCCCATGCAAATAAAATAATCATTAACAAATAATGACAGTAATAATACTACAAATTTTAATTAACTTCTTTAGGCATTCATAAAGTCTAAAAGATCAACAGAGAATTTATCACAGTTGACTCTGCAACCAAAAGAAAGAATCAACTGTTTTCTGCCTGTTTGGAATAACCAACCCAACAAAACCTCACGGTGTATTCAAAGCTAAAAGGATTAATGCAAATACTTTTTAATCAAACAGTAGTTCTAGTAGGGTTAAAAAAGCTAAAAAATGTCACTGTCTGAAGGGATAAATTGTGTCTGTTAGGCACAGCTCAGTGTAAGAAGCAGTGGGAACTGGGAGAGCACGCAAAGCAATTCCACCTCCTGAACTCTCTAACACACAAGGGCAGTATGTCTATCACCACACTCTTTTATGAGTTTCAAACTCTCCCACCCAGCACCTGCTTCTGGAACATGGAGTGCTAGGTGTATTGTTCTGGCACCTCATGTCTCTGCTTTAGAAGGCCTTACTGAAAGTGTACAGTGATGCTGGCTGTAAGAATGTACACACGGAATATTAAAATCGACCCCAAACGTGACAAGCCAGAGTCAACAGCACTCCCTTGTCTATGACCAATACAAATAATGGGCACTCCTGGTTTAATATTTCTAATGAATACTTTAGCCAATGAAAACTGCAGTGCTGACTGACCCAAAACAATTTGTGAAGTTGACACAAAAAGGCTAGAGGAAGAGGAGGAAGTCATGCTGCTGCCACCACCACCGCTGTCCTCCATGTTAGAATGCGGAAGACTTTAGTTCAAATCCCTGCTATGGGACAAACCTGAAACTGATTTTTTCAACTGATTAAAAAATTTGAAACATTTCAGATTTGGTTCTACCCAGATTTTTTTCCCAGTTTTTCCAAACCACCATTGAATTTTAAAAATCAATTATTTGTGCAGCTGTACTCACATAGTTTATCATAGTTTGATTTCTTAATCAAGTCTTTCCCCTGCCCATTCTACTACCATGCATTGTCTAATGTTAAAGAAAATGAGTGAACCAAATTATTCCATCCATAGAAAAAAAGTGTATTTATAATTTGACAGCAGATTAACATGAACTGAAAATTTATAAAGCACAGTGTTTTTAATTAATTTCAGACACATCAACCACTTTTCTTCTCTCTCACCACTTTCCTGAATAAATGATGATTCCAGTCAGATTTAGTTTATTTAGTTGGGGTTAGAAACTGAAACACACATATTGTACAGAAGGTAAGTACAGGTTTCATTCTATACCTGTACAAAATATAGAACGTACAGGTATATTGTACAGAATGTAAAGTAATGGTTTACATTAAATCATCTCTTGTTCATGCTCCTGGAGCCACACACAGCAGCAATAGACGGTACCTTGCATTACAGCATTCATATTGCTTCTCAGACCAATCAGTGTCTTATTGCAGTGGTTTTCAAACTGTGGGTCAAAACCCCAAAGTGGGTCAGGACCACATGGGGTCACCTGGGTTGGTGTTACACTTGTGCATGGTCAAAGTCAAAGCCTGTCCAGAGTCAAAGTGGCAGGACTTGGACAGACTCAGATTTTGGCCCTCTCCTCCCTTCTAGGGTTGTGTAGTAATTTCTGTTGTCAGGAGAAGGTCATGGTGCAATGAAATTGGGGCACTCCTATCCTATTGAATTAAATTGTGCAGAGCTTTGCTCCACTGAGAAGTAGCTTGAAGTTACTGCATCACACAAAGTCCTCTTGCGGGGAAACTAATGTGTTTAAAAATAACTATTCAGTGTGTGCTATTGAGTTGTGGATGCTAGAAATGGGGATGATCTTGGGGTTCCATGTATCTCAGAGCAAGAACTCCTGCCAGTATGAAAGCAAGTAGAAACCATCTTCCAACCGCACAATCTGAAGGTAACTCTGAATTGAAATCAGCATCAGAGAAGAGAAAGTGAAGCTCTTTTGGAAAAGTTGTCAGGGTGTGATAGCTTCGATGTGATCCTGGAACAAGCAAAACTCCCAAGCTGTTACCCATCCAGAATACTGTGTGACTAAAGATAAGAAACCTGAAAAAAAGACTTTTCTGACTTGCCATATACCAGATTTCAACTCAACCTTTATCACCAGGGTTTAAGGCCTTAGCAAAAAAAGACCAAGCTATAGAGATTTGCAACTTACTTCATTAAAAGTAAATGGAAGCACTTTCTTCTCCCCCAGTTTCAGAGAGGATACATGAAACATTGACGTGCCAAGCGTCTCATCCATGACGTAGTTGGCATCCATTAATGTAATCTACAACAGATACACGGATTAGTTTAAAAACAAAACTACAGACCAGAGTAGAAACACACCTAAGCCATTCATTCTGTACTCAGTGAGCAGACACAAGAAACAATAGTTTTTGGCACTTCATAGATTTGTTTATGACTTAGTATAAGCATTTGAGGGTTTGCACTGTAGGGATATTAACCACTTACACAGTACCTTTCATCTGAGACTATTCCAGTGCTTTACAAACTCCACTCTGGTCAGGTTGTCGCTATTATATTCCTACTCCTGTACTCTTATTATTCAAGCATGGAATTTCTACCCAGATTGAGTCTACGTTACAGTTTGATTCATTAACTATAGTTGACTTTATGCTTTCTTTCACATATAGAGCCACTCCCCCACCAGCATGACCAACTCTGTCATCCCTACATGTTTTGTATCCTGTGGTGATTGAGTCCTATTGGCTACCCCCATTTGACCAAGTTTCTGACATGTTATCATAGCAATATCCTCATTTAATACCAGGAACTCAAGTTCACCCATCTTAGTATTTCCTATACAACTTTCAGTTCCTTACTCTTTAATTACAGGATCACAGTGCACAATAATTACTTAGCATAATCACAGAAATTCCACACATGTAAACCTCTACTCAATATCCAACCAAAGCTAAATACTCATTGGTATATTTGCCATCTCAGAGGGAACCACATGTTTTAGAATGTGGGCTGTACAAATCAACAACTGAGATTCTGGAACATAATTTCCCATTCCTACTGCCATACCAGTTAGTCGACTAGTCCTTCACATCCCTATCTGATAAGCAAATGCTTATCGGATAGTCGACAAGATTGTCAACTAGTCGCTTCCCCCCACCCTTTTTTCTGATGGAGGCAGCGGGGGTGGGGGGGGGTGGGAGAGGAGGTACTTTAAAGCGGCAGCACCACGTGGACCAGACCCTGGGGCTCCACACAGCGCTGCTGCTTTGAAATGCCGCCGTGGGAGTCCAGCATCAGGTTCCTCCCAGCATTTCAAATCGGCAGCACTGCATGGAGCCCAGGGTTAGCTGGGGACTCCCCTGCTGACTCGGGGCTCCTACAGCAGCGTTTCAAAGCGGCAGTGCTGACCGGAGCCCTGAGTCAGTGGGGAGTCCCCAGCTGATCCCGGGCTCCACGTGATGCTTTTGCCTTTAAAGTGTAGCAACAGCTCTAGCTAATAGCCACTTATGGACCTAACCTCCGAGACCTTTTCTAATTCTTTTTTAAACCCAATTATACTTTGACTTTCACAGCATCCCTTGGCAACAAGTTCAGAGGTTGATTGTGCATTGTCTTTCAAAGTACTTCCTTAAGTCTTGATTATAAAATGTCCAGTCATGGAGAATCCATGTAAATTGTTTCAGTGGTTACATTATCTTCATTGTTTAAAAAACTAGGCCTTATTTATATTCTCAATTTGTCTAGCTTTAACTTCCAGCCACAGCATCTTGTTATAGATTTGCCCGCAAAAACGAAAAGTCTTCTATTGTCAAATATTTTTTCCCATGTACATACTTCTAGACTTTGATCAAGTCACCCCTAATCTTCACTTTGGTAAGGTAAACAGACCGAACTCCTTGAGCCTTTCAATGTAAGGCAGGTTTCCAAATTCTTTAATCGTTCCATTCTCTGTGACCCTTTTTCACACTTTCTCCAATGTTTCCAACATGCTTCTTGAAATGTAAACAGCATAAGTGGGCATAACATTCCAGGAGAAAAAGCTTCAGGGGGTAGTCGAGTTAGTCACACCAGTGGAAAACGTAGACGCAATCTCATCTACCTTTTTACTCTCGCTCTAGATTCCCCTGTTTATACATGCAAGGTCACATTAGCCCTTTTGGCCACAGTGGTCCCCGGGACACTCAGGTTCATCTGAATTTCCACCATGAAGTCCAAGTCACTGCTTCCCAGGATGAAGTCCCCTAGTCTGTATGGCCTGCATTCTTTCTTCCTAGTTCTTTAACTTAGCAGTAGTGAAATACACACTGTTTGCTTGCATACAGTTTACCAAGAAATCTGGATTGATCTTTATCAGTGATCTGTCCCCTACATTATTTACCACTTCTCCAATCTTATTGTCATCTGCAAACCCCAAGAACGATGATTTTATGGTTACTTCCAGGACACAGACAAAAATATTAAATTAATATTAAAAATTAGTTTAAAAAACTAATTCCTGTAGGGCCCTCTAAAACATACCCATTTACAATCACATTGTGTGATCTATCAGCCAGTTCTAGTTTCTTAATCAAAGTCCTATAGAGTATCAACTCGAATGCCTTCTAGAAACCTAAGTATCTTACATGAATACTATTACCATTACCAATTACATATAATCAAAAAGATATCAAGTTAGTTTAACAAGATTGAGTTGTCATAAATCTATGTTGATGGATATTAATTATATTAAATTTCCTTCAATTCATCCATTTACTACTTTCAGCCATTTTATTATTTTACCTGGCATCAACATCAGGTTGAAAGATATTATAATTATTATTATAATATATTATTATATTATAATCATCCTATTTACCCTTATTAAATATTGGCCCATTAGCTTTCTTTCGGTCCTCTATATCTCCTCCACTGCTAATTAAAAGTCCACATTAACAGTTCAAAGAGCTCCTTGGCTAGGTTATTTAAAAGTCTGGGATGCAGGTTATCCAAATCCACTGTTTTGGAAATGTTTAACTTTAACAGCAACTGTTTAACATTCTCCAGAGTTACTGTTGAAATGGAGTTACTTTGCAATCTTCATGTGATATCAATATATCATTTAGTCTTTTCTCAAATATGGAACAGATGTTTACTGAATACTTCTGTTTTTCTGCATTATTATTGAGAATTTTACCTTTTCTATTTAGTAACATACATACATACACACACACCACTATTAGAATTCTTTCTGTTCCTAATTACTTGAAAAGATTGTCTTAGCTCTGCAAACCATAGATTTCTCCTTGTATCCTTTTGCTTCCCTTATCAAGTTTCCACAATTCCTAGATTCTAATTTATATTCATGATAATCAATACCCTCTCTCCTCAACCCCCTTCCCTTATTTTTTTAGAGCAGCTGCTTTCATAACAACTTGGCTTAGAGGAGAAGTTTTTTAACCAGTGTAACTTTCTCAAGTATGTGATTGAAGCTTCTGAGGCATCTAATATAGTGTTGTTAAACAATTCCAATTGTGTACATGTATCTGTTTAAATTCTCTCTCCCAGCTGATCTGACTCACTTTTGTGAAATTGGCAGTTTTAAAACAAGAAATATGTAAGTAATTTGGGTCTTTATTTCTATCGGCACATACAAGTATAACCAAGACTTTATTACTTGCACTGAAGCAAGCACTAACTTTTAGTTTTGTGATTAATTCCTCCATCTCTCAAGATGAGGTATGACATATATGACATATGACAATATACCCCATTGTTGGATGCAACACCCTTGAAAGATGTACATTATGTTAGAATGGCATTCATTCTATTAATAATCATAGTTGCATTTTAATATCTATCTTAGGCCTGGTCTACACTAGAGTGGAAGGTCGACCTAAGATACCTAACTCCAGCTACGTTAATTACATAGCTAGAGTCGATGTATCTTAAATCCCTGTCCACACAGCGAGATGTCAATCGGAGCAAACTTTCCTGTTGGCTCCCCTTACGCCTCACGAGGAGCAGGAGTACCAGCACCAATGGGGGTGCTCTCTGAGTTCAATTTAGCGCATCTTCACTAGACCCACTAAATCAAACCCCAAAAGATCGACTGCAGCAGCGTCGATCTTCTGTGTAGTGCAGATATGGCCTTAGTGTTTTATACTGCCTCCCAACACCATAGGACCCAAATGCCTCCCAAAAAATCCACAATAGCAAAATCCCACGTAGACTTTAATGGCATCTCTGGCACTTCTTGGGTTAGGATGTTTGTTTTGGTTTTGAGTGTCTTTATTATTTTTATCTAATATGCAATTTACCATTATTATGTCATGTCACTGACTTTGCAGGGCCAATTTTCAGAGCTCTATATTGACTCACATCATATTGTACTGGGTGTCAGCTTACAAAATATTATGCTTTTTAATGACTACATAAAATTATGATTAAAAAGAGTGAAAAACACCTCATAAAATCAAAGCTGATTTACAAGACATGTTTTAGGAACTGTCTGGATTCTTACGACAGTGGAAAATCACTTAGTCAGACTATATCATAGTAAAAAGTTAGTAATTCAGACCACACCAAAAGTAGGAAATGACTGAGACCACATGATAATCTGAATTAAATGGTTTGCTACTTTCCCAATTTCTTCTTGGCATCATGATAGACACAAACATAGAACAGAAAGATGTATTATTGCTTTCAAGAAGGCAGTTTGGATAAGCCATTAGACATTACAATTAGTTATTTTAATAGCCTACCTTTTAAAATCTTAAGCAAATTTTATATTCTGCGCATTCATGTGACCAGAGTGAAGTCTGTGAGTGTGTGAGCAGAATTTGATCTATGCTGTCCATTATGTCAATATTGACCCCGTTCATCACTCCACTGATTTAAAGACTGCGGGAACTATTGCATCCTTTTTGCAGCAAATCAGATCGATGGCTCCTGTTCGCCTTCTAAAACCCATAGCAGGTTGTGAGAATCTTACAATGAAAAATGATACAGGGAGCTGACTCAAGGTATAGAGTCAGGTAAGTAGTGGGAACTGACTGAGGTCAGAGACTATGAAGAATGCCTGAAATCTGCCAGGAACTCTTGTGACAGATTTTCCTTTGTCCCAGTGCTGAAGAAAGCACTCCTTTCTCACTTCCCACTGCCCTAAAATGTGTAAGCATGCAGGGTACTCTGTTCCCTGCTTCCTATGCATCTTAAACATTTTAAAATTGGGGATAGCCTAAGAAAACTCAAAAACAAAAACCTTGTTAAGCCGGAGCTGAAGTTTACAGGAGTTAGTAATTTATGGGGGAAAAATACAAAACAAAACAAATGAGGTTTTAATTTTAAAATAAACCAAATATGTGAAATGCACATTTTAGGAATTCAAACAACCTTAACTCTGCCCTTGTTGTGACACTAGTTCCCATCTTCCTTTTTATGCCCCTTCAGCAGCTCTTTGCTACGATGCATTATACAGTAAAACTCCAATTGTCCGGCATCCAGTGGTCCAGCACTCCTGATAGTCCAGCACCAACTGGAACCCAGAAGTGCTCCGGCCAGCCGGACAATTGGAGCTGCTCTGCCCCCAGCTTCCCCAAGTCCGCTGCTGCTGAAACTGAGCAGCGGCTGACTTGGGGAAGCCGGGGGCAGAGCAGCTGGAGTGCTGCCGGGTTGGTCCCAGCGCCGCTCACCTGAGCGGCGCAGGGACCAACCCGGCAGCACCAGCTGCTCTGCCCTCGGCTTTCCCAAGTCAGCCGCTGCTGAAACTGACCAGCGGCAGACTTGGGGAAGCCGGGGGCAGAGCAGCTGGGGTGCTGCCGGGTTGGTCCCGCAGCACCACCCTCTCCTGCGCTGCGCAGTTCCCCGCCGACCCCCTCCGGACCTCTCATAGCCCCCCTTCCGGTACTCCAGCATATCTGATAATCTGGCACCCCCTGGGTCCTAAAGGTGCCGGATTATCGGATGTTTACTGTATTATAGATTTGCCTTTCTGCTGTAGTAGCTTGGCCTCTGTACACATAATGCAAGAGTAAAATGAGACTATGTATCCTGGCTCCTATACTATTTGAATTAGCCAACATGAACCAATATGGATATCCTGCAAATTATCAAAACAATGTGTAGCATAATTACTTGGAGACATGTGAAATTCTTCCCCCCAGATAAATGTCATAATCTAACTTATAAAGGTTGAAAACATGGTTAGTTCTTCACAACAGCGAGGTCTCTTATTGTATTCCTCGTTATAGTGAGATTAACTAAAATGATAGTGTGGCTCCCAGACAACAGGTTATGCTGATTGTCAAACTTGAAGTCATGGAGAATGGGCATAGGACACCGGACACATTGGCCTCTTTATTATAATTTACTTTCTCTTCGCAACAAGAAAGTTGGAGAGATATCATGAAATAGCATCAGATGGGTGTAACACAATTTCCAGTATCTGCAGGAAAGGGAGGCACAGATGGACCTAAATTCTGTTTTTCTACTTCCTTGCTATTTCTACAAATACTTTCCAGTGAATGCAAGTGACTAACTCCATTCTTTGTGCTGATATCTATCTGGTATTTTTGTGACTACTACCAGAGACGAGGAGTTAGAACTTTCAGTTATATTTTCAGATTTCAAGGTTGTGTGTCCTGGGCAAGTCACTTAGGGTACCTCTTCACTGTGTATGTATCTCAGGTGATAGGCACTCAGGTTTGAGCAGCTGGATTGGCTTAGCCCAAGGGTGAGCATCTACACATGAGTTACTACAGCCTCTCACAGAGGCTGCCCTCAGAGGACTTCAGAGGGCAGTATAAGCAGGTAAGCCAGTCTATGACCCTTTCCCAGCAAATAAGAGAGAACTTGTCTGTCCTTTGGCACACATAAGGAGAAACTGTAGAAATTCACTGAAGACTATCACTGGTTTAGCCCAATAGCTCTCAAACTTTTCAGACTACTTTCAGGAGTCTAATTTGTGTTGCCCAAATGTTAGCTCACTTAAAAAGTACAGGTTGAACCTCTCTAGTCCGGCACTCTCTTGTCCAGCAACATCCGTGATCCAGTTTGATTTTAGTTAGCAGGGTGTCCACTTATTATGGGTGTTGTCAAGTTTCCCACAGTCCTATAAAGTTTGTTTACAGCCATCAGTGTTCTGTGATGTTATTTAGCTCTAATTTACCCCTAAATGTCTTCTAGGAGCCCAGTAAGCAGTGAAGTGTAGGTAATGCTGCTAGACAATATTGACCTCCCATGTTCGGCATCGGTCGGGTCCCAAGGGAGCCGGATTAGAGAGGTTCAACCTGCATTTGCTTACAAAAATCAGACAAAAATACTAAAGTGTCACAGCACATTATTACTGAAAAATTGCTTATTTTCTTATTTTTACCATATACTTATAAAATAAATTAACCAGAATGTAAATATTGTATTTACATTTCAGCATACAGTATATACAGCAGTACAAACAGGTCATTGTCTGTATGAAATTGTAGTTTATACTGACTTCACTAATGCTTTTATGAGCCTTTTGTAAAACTTGGCAAATATCTAGATGAGCTGATGTACCGCCTGGGAGAGCTCTATGTACTGCCAGAAATACACAAACCCCTAGTTGAGAACCACTAGGTTAGCCTGTGTCCTCTCTGCACAGTGGACAGGTTACAAATAAGAGCTAGGGTGAACTCTCCAATAAAAACATACTCTTAAATTCCTGATAGATTAAAGGATTAGTCTAACTCTGACTTTTGAACACATCATGTTCTAATGCTTAGTTAATTAGGGATCAGTGGTGACATGGATTAGGTGCCAGCACAGAGGAGTGACAGGTTCCTAATGCTCCTTGTGAGAGTTAGACTTTGGGTTCAAGCATACAGAAGTAAGTAGAGCTATTCTTCCACTTACTCCTCCTTCTACCTGGCAAGAGACTTTATTATACCCTCATCTACTCACAGGCCAAAAAAGTCGAGCCTATGAAGGAGGAGAAAATAAAAGTTTACTAGTGCTATAGAGAACAGTAAATTACTACTCTCAGTAGCAAACAGGTAAGAAATTGTGACTCAGAAGTGTGTCAGTGTCACAATACCACCTAAGGCTGCTCCTGGATGGGTCCAGTTTTTGCACCCACTCCTTGCTCAGAGCTGTGTAAAAAAAGGCAAAACGTTAATGTTTAGAAAACTCTGAAATGCTCAGCTGACAGATGCTATGTAAGTGCAAAGTGTGGCTATTTCAACCCTCCAGACACTGCTCAACTTCCACTTCCAGCTGTACTTAAGTGCATGATTTACCTCCAGAACGTTTTCCTGGTTGGGGTCCAAAATAAACTCAAAGGTCTCATTCCACACAGGGTTCACATTGTTATTGAAGTGTTTTGTTCTCTTTCTGCAGTCCGGGGCAGAGGGGATGAACAGCTCTACATATGGATCTGGCGTGTCAACTGTAGAGGAGCAAACAGAGGGTGACATTAGTTAGAATTTGTGTTTGGACAGCGTTAACCAAAACAAATTTAGGAAAGGACGAGTGCATGGCAGGTCATCTCATTACATATAGCAGTAAATGAAAAGTGCATATCCTGATCTTCCTCCCAGAAAGATCAGAGTAGTGATACCACTGATGTTAGGCCTTGACTGAGAGACAAGCACTGTGAGTAAGGATACATATTTAATGAAAATGGGCTATAATGTGGTTGCAGTTATTTAAAGAAGCATCCCCTGACCTCCACCGTCCCCCAAGCACTAAAACAGCAGCACCTGGTATCACAATAGTAGCAAGGACACCAAATGAAATGGTCCTCAATTACAAATTCAAGAAATCTATTTTGGATTCTGTTTTTCACGCTCTCTCACAAGAGACTCCTAACAATTTTGCAGGACTTGAAATACAATAATGAGCCATTTATGTACTTTCTGATCTTGTAATTATATCCATCTGGGCGCATTCGTAGGTGGAGCCAATGAAATCAAGGGTGGCACTCAGGTCCACCCTTATGAATATCACTTTAGGACTGGGGCATTATTTACATATTCCATATAAATTGTGACTGCAACAGGAATAGCTGACATTCTAACTACTTCATCCGTATCCAGTACAGAATAGGAGTGATAATAGGCACCCTGAGAAGTCTTAATTAAGGTTCTTTGATTATTACCATTTTATTACTAAAAACAAATGCTATGCTGTAAGCATCCTTGCTAAATTCTACTTACCCATCCACTCACCCAAAGCAATTTTTTCTCCACAGAAGTACAGAAGTAAATAACCTGTTTTTACACTTCTTCATCCTCACCACCCTGATAGGAAGGGTGCATAGGTAAATTTTGTGAGTGAGCTAAAACTGCCATAACAATTTGCAAAGCTGCATTATACATGTGCCAACAGATTTTTTTTAAACACATTGACCTGGCATTTTACTTAATTTTTAAAAGCTAAAACAGCATTTTGGTGGTAGACATTATTTTCTTATATCAGCTTTAAAGGAGAATGTCAGATATACAAGATACATGAACACAGCATAACTGATGTGTACACTAGATAACGGGCTACAGTAAGTACAAATATTATTGGTAGAAAGGTTATACCAGTGGTTGATCAATATTTTTTAATTTAGTTCAACCTATTCAATCTGTTTTGTCTTCAATTATTTAATACGGAAAGTAGTTGATTCCATTTCTTATAACTTTAGTCTTGACAACCAAACTTTTACTGTACATATTTGGTTTTGCAGGAATAGTCCTCTGATCCTGAAAGGGAATTGCTAGTCTAGACCTTTATGTTCAGTCCCTTTGATTTCAGTGGGAATCTGGATCTGGGCTGGTACATCCCCCTGAAAGATCAGGGTAACATTACAGAAGTATATGTGCATGCTGGTACAAGGGACTTTCTCCATATCTTCTTGACTTATCAGAAGTTAGAGTCATTTGGTCTCAAGCCACAAAATGGATACACATCTTCAGAGGATCAAGCGTTTAGAAGTTGTTTTTCGGTTTTGCCCAACAGCCTATTTCATGCAGCCAAATATGTGCAGTCATCTCAAATGACCATTTTCTCAAGGATCTCTCTTGGCCAAAAAAAAAAAAAAAAACACCACACCACACTGTCAACTACATGTATTTTCATCAGTGTACACTGTTTCAGCAATGCCAAAACCTGTTGGATAGACATGTGGATTTCAACAATGCTTTTGCAGGAAGGTTACTGAGGTCCAGGGCTCTCTTCTCACTTCTGACCAGAGAAAGAGACCTGAATTGAAAGCTTGATCTTTTGAGCAGAAAAATGGACATTTCAACATATCTGAACAGTCTTGATTTTGTTCCAGTGTGGAAAGAAAACAAATTTCAAAACCTCTGAGGGTGTCACAGAACAGAATATTTGTCCTCCAGCCACCTCTAATGGAGGCCCAAGCCAAACTACAACTCAGGCGCTCATTCAAAGGCAATTTTTTAAAAATCTTTTTAACTTGTGGTGAACAGATGTTACTGTCAGAATTTTCATGGCATATACCAGAACTTTATATTTCTTAGAAAATAAGAGGGGAAGGAGGGTTTAGTGTGGAGGGAGGGGAGAGGGGCTGGGCAGTCTTTTTAGGGTATGTCTACACTGCCATGTATATCCAGGATTAGTAGATTTTGTGTTTGTCAACCTACTTGAACTTATAGCGAAACAACTTAAAATGGGGGATTTTTTTCCCTGCAGCTGACTTCCATTTGCTCAAAATGGTTCGTTTTTTTGTTTTGGTTTGGTTTTTTTGTGCAACTTAAGAGCAGGGAATGGGAGGACTTATAACGCATCAGTTCCTACAAGCGTCAACAACTTTAGTGTGGAACAGATGTATGCCGGGGCGACTTATGGGGGTCACATCCTGTAATGCCAGGCTAGGCAGGCTATGTTGGGGTCCATGTCCCAACCTGGATCTGCAGCATTTACACTGCACTACATGGGCCCAAATCTGACCCCTGTGGCCAGATGTTGATCAAGTGATGTGTGCCTTCAGTGTGCACCCCCAGCCTGACATAGAGAGTTGGCATGGTAGACCTCGAGTGAACTGCCCAATGATAACAAGATCCATTACAGGATGAAGGCACCTATCCGGGTTTATTGTCGATGAAGCATGGTACTAGTATCCTGCAGACATTCTTCTTAAACCCTTGTACTCCAAGTGGAGCACAGGTCATCTACAAGTCTCCTCCACTTCACTCCGTCTTGAGACAAACCTTCTAGCTGACTCCAGGAGTGCCTCAGTTGTTGTCCTTCAATCTCAGTAGATCTTCTTCACGTTGTCCGAGGTCGTCCTCTTTTGCATTTTCCTTGTGGGTTCCATGTGAGAGCTTGACGGACTATGCTGGATGATGGTTTTCTGAGTGTGTGGCCTAGCCATCCCCACTTTTTTCTCTTGATTTGAACGTCACGTGGTTCTTGTCCTGCTCTGTTCCAAAGCTCCTAATTTGTGAAAAAGTCCTGCCATTTGATGTGAAGGATGTACCTCAGACATCTGTTTATGAATGTCTGTAGCTTGTGATTTGAAGACTTTTTAGTATGCCAGGTCTCGCATCCATACAAGAGCACACTCTTCACATTTGTGTTGAAGATTCGCAGTTTTGTCTTCATAGATATTATTTGTGAACTCCATATGGGACGGAGAGTCTAGCCTATCCTATCCTTAAATGCAGCACTGATATCCTTGTCTGTTCCTGCATCTCTGCCCATAATACTCCCCAAGTAGATGAACTGCTCCATATCTTCCAGGTCATCCCCTCCCAGTGTGATGGTGTTGTTGTTGGACTGGTTGATCCTCATTGTCTTAGTCTTTCCCTTGTTAATGCTCAGTCCAATCATTGAGGCAGTTTTGTCTAGTGTTGTGACCTTTTCTTCCATGCTTTCATGTTGGTGTGAAAGGAGGGTGATATTATCAGCAAAATCAATGTCCTCTAGCTGTTTGAAAAGTATCCATTGAATGCCCCGTTGACGGCCATCTGTTGTTCTGCTCATAATCCAGTCCATCTTGATCAAGAACAGGAAAGGTGACAATAGGCACCCTTGTTGCACTCCTGAGAGTATGCTGAAGGAGTCTGTTAAGACACCATTGTGAACAACTTGGCATGTTGAGGATTCGTACGTTGAACGGATCAGGTTAATAATTTTGGGTGGGATGCCACGGTGTTGCAGCAGTTTCCACAAAGTGTCTCTATCAATGCTGTCAAAGGCTTTTTCAAAGTCTATGAAGGTTATGTACAGGGGGGAGTTCCACTCAAGTGACTGTTCTATGATCATTCTGAGAGTTGCTATTTGGTTAGTACAAGCTCTCTTGCTTCGGAAGCCGGCTGTTCTTCCCTGAGCTGTCTATCAATTTCTGCAGACATTACTGGACCATTAATACACATATCAGTAAAAATGGACAAGCTCAGTGAATGGCAGGATTTTCCATTTCTCCTTAGGCCAGACAAAAATACTCCCTCTGAGATACATCTTTATTCCCCAATACAAACAAGTTAGCACTGCCCTTCTGACATTGTTAGCTACTGCCCCCTGACGTGGCTAGTTATCACCCATCACCTTATACATGTTGGTTCATTCAAAATATCTCTATTACATATGGTCATCCTGACCTTATCTTTTAGGAGGGGTCAGTGTGTTCCTTTTATCCTTGGGGAATGTTTCTGTATATTCTTGATTTAGTTATATTCTTGATATTGAGATGTTTTGGTACTGCTTGTTATTGGGCTGTGTTTGTGTGACTACTCTGCACTTAGCACTTCTAAGTGTGTATATCTGCAATATCAGCCCTGCTCTTGACGGATTCTGTGACCACATCTGCCTCATATAGGCCTCTGATACAAGGGCTCATGTCTAAGGCTCTCTACCTACTTCACCGCCATATCCCTGACTTCTGAATGCCCTCCCAAAAATGTGGCCACTATAGCCCTTTGTTCATGGTGGACTGTGAGAACACTTGACTTTTGTCCAAAAACTCAGTGTGGGGGGTTACTTTTGGAAGACTCCAGGGGATGTATCCACACTACAATGCAATAGGGCTTGAACCCTGTATTTGAACTCAAGCTCAAGTCCTGCCCCCCATTAGTCTACAGGTAAATCATGCTAACTAGGACCCAGAATCACAGACCTCAAAGTGGAGAAGAATCCAAGTCTGAATCAAGCCAGCCAAATTCCTATTTATGCCAATTTTTAAAAAATGATTAATACAACTATTGGTCAACTTTCTGCATTTTAGCTCCTTGGATGAAAAGTAAATTTGCTTTAATGCAATGCAGACCTCTGGAAACTAAAATGCTGGATTCTGGATAGCCCTGGGAGGGTCTTCTACACATCAGCTTGGTTTTGAATTTTTGCCAAGAGGTCTGCAGCACAAGCTAGGTCTTTCTCTTTCATTTCAGTTTTTATTAACTTGATTTTGCTCAACTCTAATTTTTGCTTATAATTGATACTCATTTTCATTCATGTTCTTTTAAGCTCACACCGCAAATAGATTTGTTTCTGTTGTCAAATTTTCGAAGTAAATCAAACCCACACAACAGCACACTTCCATACATATGCCATGTTTATCTTGCCTGTCCAACTGACTTCAAGCCAGTCTCTGAAGCAGAAACATGCATTTTTATATAAACTTAAAAGCAGTTACTATATGAATGACTGGGGAGAGCGGCACATTTAACTAGCTAAAAATCTCAATAGCAAACAAAACTGTGTAACAAAAATACTTCAGGTCAAGAGTTAATCAACTGTCCTTTCAAGTTTTCAATTTTATAACTAAGAAAATGAAAATCTGTTCCTTCAAGAATTTCTTCCATGGATGGAGATTAAAAATACAGAGAGCTTTCATGTGTTGATTAAGAGGAAGTTACTTACACCATGCAATAACTATGGTTTTTCAAGATGAGTGGCCCTATAGGTGTCCCACTATAGATGCATGTGCCTTCCGGTGCTTCTGATCAGAGATCTTTGGCAGCAGAATCTGTTCAGCCACATGAGTTCTCCACTTCTCACGCACTACCTTGAGGTTAATGAGCGCTTTGCAAGGGAACTGCTCTGTTCTCTTTGAAATAGAGGGAAGGACGATGACAGGTCATGGAGAACCCATAGGGCCATCATCTCAAAGAACCATTGTTACTGTGAAAGGTAACTTCCCCTTTTCTTTCAGAATTGTCCCTCTGAATTCTCCTCTGTAGAAGACTCCGAGCAGTAATCCCAGTGGGGAGTTGGAGCTCTGGAGTCACGTCTATTATTGCTGATAATACTGCAGAGCCAAAACTATTATTGGAATCAGAGTCTCCAGTGATGACATAGTGGTCTGTGAGGGTACGTACGTACGCCCAGGTGACTGCTCCACAGATTTCAGAGATAGGGACATTCTTGAGGCAGGTGACAGAAAAGGAACGGACCTCAGAATGTATGCGAATTCCAAATAGAGGTTTTATACTGTGAATATGAAAAAAAAGGGCTTAATATACTTTGATACTCATTTGGAGAGTCTCTGGGCTGATACTATTGTATGAAAGAGCTTAGATGGTTCCCTAGAACTTTGTCCTGTCCAAGAAGCAGGCCAGGGCCTTCCTAAAGACTAGTATGTTCTGTGTGGTCTCTGCTCTCATGATGAGGCTTCAGATAAAAGATCAGGAGGGGATTTGGTTGTTCCATGAGAAAAGAGGTGCCCACTTTAGGAATATGCTTTGGGTGTAGCCAGATAGTTACCTTGTGAAAGAATACTGTAAAGCAGGGTGCGCTACAAGATCTATTTTCTTCACTAAGATGATGACTGCCAGAAATGCTGTCTTCAATGACAGGTATGTAAGCACACAAGATCTAGTCAGGCTCTTTAAAAGTAGATTTAGATCCCACATTGGAGTAAGGTGTTTGAGTTGGGGAAAGAGGTTCATTATGCCCTTAGGGAATCTCTTTGTAGTTGGGTGTGTATTTGCTGATGAAAAGTCAATATGGCCAGCAGGTGTACCTTGAGCCAACTAAGGGATAGCCCTGTCTGCTTACGAGCCAATACGTAATCTCACAACACTGAAAGTGTGGCTCTGGAGTCTTTGAGTGTGTGGAGGGATGCTTTGGTCTTCTCAGCAAACAACTTAGAACCTTCACATGGGAGGTCCTCAGCAGTTGTTTGCACCTCCTTTGGGAAGCCCAGCAGATGCAACCATGAAGCTCACCATATCATGACCACTATTAAGATGAACCAGGACACTGTACCAGCTACATCAAGTGCTGCCTGAAGTACTATTTTAGCCACTAACTGCCCTGCATTGATAATTGCTCAAAACTGTTCCTGGGTTTTGGGATCCCGAGATGGGAGGATCCCAGAACCCAGGTCCCAGCTTGAGCCTGAAGGTCTATACTGTCCATTGTATGGCCCTGCAGTCAGAAATCCTTGAGCTGACGTAGGCCAGCCATGGGTGATTTCCTCGGTTGGAAGCAGTTTCAATCTGTGCTCTTCTGTACTGACTGGACCAGTTAAATGTTATGGCTCTCTGAACACACCACACCTAAGTTCCCCCTAAGCTGCATGCCTGGGTGACCACCCAGCAAGCTACAAGTGCAGTGCATGCCAGGTGCCTCTTCTTCCCCCACTGCCTTGCTACTCCTGTCCTCTGCCTTGGAGTTGCTCTTGAAAGCCTCCTGCTTGCAATGCACAGTGTGGGGGGTGTCACTGATGTCAGGGTAATCCCCTCCCCATTCTCCTGTACCCCATCTCCACACAGCTTGGGGGATGACAGGATAGGACTCAGGACTGGGACAGAGGCAACTTGCTGGTGGCTGCTCTGAGCGCAGATCTGCTTAAAATGGCAACATACAGCAGCCATTCACAGGAGTGAAGAGAAAGAATAGCACTGCAGTTTTTAATAAGGCTCCAACATTTGGGCTGCATTTTCCCATCATCCGACATTCTGCACTTTAATTAAAACAATCCCTGCGTTTCTTTCTTTTTCCACTGTGAATATAGAGTCACAACACTGTAAACACTAGAATGGCAGTAACCTCCATAGAGCTGTCTCTGGGGGAGAGGAAAGGCTAGGACCTCTGTAGAAGAAGAAAAAAAGGGTCCCTTTCCGTGAGAAATGCGGGGTCTAGAAGAGGAGTTCTCCCACCCTGGATCTATGTTGCCTGGGAGCGGGGCAATGGTCTGACTTCTCTATTGGCTCCATGTCAGAGCTGTCAGTCAGGACTCTACACTTTGGGTGCATGGATACTTGAGTTTTAGTCCCCTGACTAATTCAAAATGGGAGGAAGCTGTGCCAACTTCTCCCCAGAACTCAAGGAGATTCTATATACACACACTTCTTCCTCAAAATTATCCTCCTATCCCTGTGTTGACACACTGGGGCTTTCAGGAAAAGTACCAGATAGCATGAGAGTTAGCAATATTGGTTATCTGAAGGACTCTCATTCACACACACATAGTCTTTCACACTTTCCAAATACACACTTGCATTATTGCTTTTGTTGTTACTTCTTGATATATGTTGCACTTACATTCTCTGTAATTTTATTCTTTCAAAGTGCTGTTATTTGAGTTTTTGACTGGTTTATGCATTTTTTACTTCTCTTTTACACTTAAATTTAAGTTTTTGAGTAGTGAGTTCTAAAATGGCTAATCTGTCCTAGCTGAAGTAATTATGCCTTTGGTAACTTTCTAAAAATATATGGTATGCATAAATTTTTTTTGTTTCTACTGGTGGTGCACATCCACACATTACCTTGATAATTTGGTGTACAACACAAAATTCATTCTGTACATGGATGTAAAAAATTAGAGGGACCATTGAACCACACTCCACAGTACAATGGAAACCGGATTTGATCTGCAATTTGGCATAGATTATGAGCAAAATTTATAAAAAATTGTAAGATTTCAAAAGTTCGATATAATTTGGTTTTTAATAGGAGGAGAGGAAGCAAAATAAGTTCCCATCTTTCTCTCACTTTCTAACCAGCTCTGTTTGACAGCCCAATTAAAGAAGATCCCTTCATGTTTAATGAAAACTAGAATTATTCTTAGATACTGGGGATCTGACTTTTAAAAACTTCATGCACAACTGCACATGTAATGTGTTCATGAAGTAAAAGATACTAGGCTGTAGCTCACACCAAAGCAACAAATTAGCCCCAGTGACATGAATTCAGTTAGGACACATAAAAGAGTTATATTGTCTCCTACTAGGTCAACTGTTACTGCACATGCACAGTTTCCATTTTACAGTGCTTGGCTATTATGAGGGTATACACTAGAGCTATGTCTAGACTGCCCCCCCTCTTGTGTAAGAAAATATGCAAATCAGGCAAAGTGGTGAATATTGCCGTGCCACATTTGCATACTTAATGAGCTGCCATTTTGCGCCACGGGCTTTTACGCAAGAGCTGTTCTGCCGCGTTTTTTCAGGAAGAACAGCTCTTGCACAAGAGGGGGTTTTTGCACAAAAAGGAGCTGTGTAGACAGCTCCTTTTTGCACAAAAGCCCCTTGCGCAAAATGGTGGATCATTAAGTATGCAAATGAGGTGCACCGATATTCACGCTTCACCTCATTTGCATATATTCTTATGCAAGAGGGGGCAGTCTAGATGTAGCCTAGGTGAAAGCCGCAATAACCATCCCGGGGGGCTCAGGACACCAAAGAGCTGCTCGCTAAATGATCCCCAACATTCGGTTTGATTTTTTGATTGCCACTGCACAATGAGTGGATGTTTTCAGAGAATTATCTACAAAGATCTCTCATCTGAGTGGTAACAGCTACTTTAGACACCACCATTTTATATCTAAAGTTAGTTGGCATTATGTTTTCCAGTGTGCATTTCTTTGCATTTCTCAACACTGATAAATATTCAAGCATGAATTTTGCCCACTGCCCTTTGACAAGCCTGGTTCCTGGGCATCACAGTTATGTAGGACTGATTGGGTTTAGCTAGCATGTTTCAGCTAACTCATTTACTTGGGGGGAGGGGTGGCGGGGAGGGGGAAGACATCTTTTTCCTAGTCAGGTATGAACTTGGATGCCAGAGTGAAGGGAGCTTTGAGAGACATATGGGATAAAAGGAATCTATGAATGTCACAGAAAGATTGCTAGCAGGTGTCATACCAGGAAGAAGGGAGTTATCAGCAGTCTGAGTCCAGCTTAGCTGCTATAAGGAGTGCCTGAGTTTCTTGGTTCTTATGGCAAAGATGTTCATTTGCAGAGGCACATGTTATTATATGAAAACAAAACTTTATATGCAAGATTTGTTTTGACGCAAGTCTATTACCTTTCCATTTTATTTTAATTAAAAAGCTACTGAGCCGGTGTATTATTTCAGAATGTCAGCTCCACCACCAAAAGCCCTGCCAGCATTTGGTGAACAGTGACAGACTAAATGTCTCTGTGAACATATGTGCATAGTAGGGATGTGAAGGACCAGTCGATTAGTCAAGTATCCGATACCAGTTAGGGATGTGAACAACTAGTTGACTATCTGATAAGCAAATGCTTATCAAACAGTCGCCAGAATAGTCGACTAGTCACTTCCCTCCCCCCTTGATTCCTCTATCACATGGAAGCAGCAAGGGGGCGGAGAAGAGGGGGGTACTTCAAAGCGGCAGCACCTCACGGAGCCCAGGGTCAGACCCCAGGCTCTGTGCGGTGCTGGCGCTTTGAAATGCCACATGGAGCCTGGAATCAGCTGGGGACTCCCCAGCCAACCCTGGGCTCCATGCGGCGCTGCCGCTTTGAATGCTGCAGGAGCCCAGCATCAGGCTCCTCATGGCATTTCAAAGCGGCAGCGCTGCACAGAGCCCGGGGCCAGCGGGGAGTCCCCAGCTGACCCCAGGCTTTGGCGCTTTCACCTTTGAAATGCAGCAAAAGCCCTAAGGCTGTTGCTACACTTCAAAGCCGGAGGCGCCCTATCAACTATTGGATGCAAATATGCATCGACTATTTGATTAGTCAAGTATCCAATACAGGCAGTCCCCGGGTTACGTACAAGATAGGGACTGTAGGTTTGTTCTTAAGTTGAATTTGTATGTAAGTCGGATCTGGTACATATTGTAGGGGAAACTCTAGCCAAACATTTCTCCAGAGCTCAGTTTTATTCTCCCACACCTCACTTCCCTCAGTCCTTTATTCTCAAGCTGAGGTGTCTGCTGAGAAAAGCCGCTCCGCGTCTCCCTGGTCTGCTGAGGGGGGCGGAGAGCGCAGCTAGTGCGGGGTTGCCTCACACCGTTTGTAAGTAGGGATCCGATGTAAGTTGGATCCATGTAACCCGGGGACTGCCTGTACTTAACATCCCTAGTGCACAGCACTTTTAGCATTAATGACTGGTCGATGTACACTTATTTTTACATCTTGCACTGGACACTGGGCATCTTCAAGGCCAAATGCCACTCCAGTGAAGCACGTCCAACAGTTATATCTCTAACCAACTGGGCTTGAACCTTTCAGCCACATTCATGGATCCAGTCAACTGCATGCTACAGAACTGAAGCTATGAGAGTATGAATGGCACAATTCCAGATCTGAGCAGAATGTCACAGATCAAAGCTGATGGTTGCATCACTCACCTACATGTGACAGGCCCTAAGGCACTTTTGGGTTGTACAATGCCGAGATGAGTGGACTTCCTATCTGTAAAATAACTCAGCAAAGACTCTATTAACACTTTGCATTTTTGTAGTACCTTTGTTAGTACAAACTAACATTCTTTCACCACAAGACTCCTGTAAGGTAAGTATAACTGGATTTCCAATTTATGTATAAATTTTAAAAAATGAACTAAGGAAAGCTTAAGTGACTTGCTTTAGGCATCACATCAGATCTATTAAGGACCGAGGGAGTTCAACACCACTGCACATCAGACACCAATAAGAAGTGATTGAATTAGCTAGCTGTCAGCTGTTCATTGAACTGATACATTGTTCGGGGGGCTGCCATCTCAGCTTTCATTTAAAAAATTAAGACTCTAGTTCTTAAGAAAAAATAAGCTACAAATGTGAACATAGGGTGAAATGATATAATGCTGTCTGCTTGAATATGCAGACAATTTGAAACAATCTCAAACATCTAAACGTTTTCCAGTTCATCTCAATAGACTGCTAACGCTGAGGTTGAATGATGATCCCCCTCAATATTAAAGATTTCACTGTTGATGAATGCACAAAAAGGATGGGGTAAACAGATTATGAAAATATCCTGATCAACCCAGAATCCTGATGTGGTAAACAACAACCACAACAACAAAAAACCCACCTTTTGTTTTATCTTTTTAACTCAGACAACCTCCCTGGACTGTAAACACCTAGGATACTCAGAGACATTCAAAGTGGAACCAGATAGTAGCTAAGTTTAGGGTCAAGTCAATTGTGTCAAATAGTGGCCCCTATGAAAATACCACACAATTAAAGTGTCATACTTGATTTTTTTCTGTACTAACTCATCTGTCAATGTGGTTAGTGCAGGCATTCAGGCCAATTTTTATTCTGATTGGTGAAGGCTTACTCATACAAATAGTTTCATAAAGGTCAATGGGACTACTCATATGAGTAAACACTCAGTATCTGAATAAGTGTCGCACTGTCTAGCCCAAAGTAAAGAGACTTTCCCTAGCTTTTGGACCGATTCTCTCAATACACACATTAGCCAAGTCAGTTAGAGTTGTCAGCCCTCTGTCTACAGGATACTTTTGCCACAGTGTTGCTTTCTGCAAATACACTTCCTACAATTATTTCTCCTGGCAGACATATTGCTATGGGTTAATGGAGTTTTTCACTTCAGAAAGAAACCAGCAGCCAGAAGGATAATGTAGCATACATCCTATTTGCAGAAGTGCCTCTCTGACCAGAATTGCTCTCTCTTCTGACAAATATGACATGCTGCAAACCAGTTATGGAGATACACAAGAGGCTTCAACTGGAATGAAAATCAAGTTTTTGCCATTTTTTAAATAATCACTTTTAATTTCCATTTTTTTTCTTTGTCTTTATGTAAAGGCAGATAATTGTAATTTTGACATCAAAACAAGTTTGTCAAAGGAAATGTCATTTTTTTCTGAATGATTTTCATACTCTTTTGAGTAACCACAGTTTTAACTTCCCAGCTATTCTTACAAGTGATGGGCCAAGAAAGTAGTAATCAGAACTAGATCCTGACCAGGGATAGGTTGGCATTTGGATTTATAACCAAATGCCATCATGAATAGGTTTGGAGATTCCTAACTGAAAGGAATTGCCAGAACTGAAATCTTATGAGTTGCTCTCAATAATAATATTCATTAATTAAATTACAGTGTTGCATTTTGAATGCTAAGTGAATGAAAAACATATTTAAAAAAAAAATGATGGCTAAACATGGTTCCTCTCCTTCTACCATGTAAAAATGTGGAAAGGGAAGGTCATAATGGAAAAGAACCATACACTGCAGACTCTCCTTTTGTATGAAGGCCAGAAGAGGTTGCAAACCATGTGGCCTAAAGAAAGACTAGTGACTGAAAATATTAAAAGTGTAACCAAGCACTTCTGATGTTGAAGTGGGCATGGAGGCTGCCCCTCCACATGTCCTTAGTCTCTCCATCAATTTGGCTCCGAGTGCACTCAGAGTTTGGCTGTGCAGACTGGTTGCAACCGGACTTCCACTCCCTACTGTTCTGCATGAAGAGCTCTGTTGCCAAATGGCAAGGTGGACACTGGGGATAGCCCAGCCATTGACACATGGGAAAGGAATAGAGGCAGCCAGGTTTCCTCTTCCACACCTCTTTTCTGAATGTTTTCTCCTTGCCATACCACAGGTACAGCCCTAAGGGCTTATGTATTGCTACATGTCAATTATGGGATGCAATGGTGTAAAAAGCCAATATCCTTCTGGAGTCTATTGTGTATGTCATATGTAAGCATAGGCGTCCGCAGCACATTTCATTAGGGTTTGCACCCAGGAATTTTTTTTATTTTTTTTTTTTTAAAGGTGAACATTTATTGAATACTCAATCATAAAGAACATTTTTATTCATCAAACAAACTAAAGAAATTAAAACTTAACTAAACTTATTTTTTTTAAATTAACAACTAAATTTTACTTAAAAAATACAAACTTAAGTATGGGACATTGTACTTCTTAGTTTGTTTTTTACATGTGCAATTCAGCGCTTATTGCACAATACAGCAATCCATACTTTAAAACTAAAAGAGTGTATCATGCAATTAAATTAAAACGCAAAGCCACTTTTTTTTTGAGACATTATAGGACTACCAGGTAGTCTTAAAAAAAATACTGGACACACTTCATGGGGGGGAGGGAGAGGGGAGGGTGATAGGGACCGGCTGGAAGGGAGCGGGGCTGGCCGGGAGGAAGGGGGTGCCGGGAAGCAGAGCTGGCGGGGAGAGGGTCGGGGCTGGCCGGGGAGATGGGGCGGTCGACGGAAGCAGAGCTGGTCGGTGGGGAAGGAGTCGGGCGGAGTGGGGCTGACCGGGAGATCAGGTGGAGCGGGGCGGCCAGCGGGAGCGGGGCTGGCCGGGGGAGCTCAGGAGGAGGAGGGGAGAACTGGCCACCGGAAGCAGCGCTGGCAGGGGGTACAGCGGGGATGGCCGGGGAAGATCGGGAGGAGGAACCAGCTGGTGGGAGGTAGGGCTGGCGGCAGGGGTTGGGTACAGCGGGGCTGGCCAGGGGAGATCAGGAGAGGAGGGGAGGGGAGAACTGGCCGCCGGAAGCAGGGCTGGCAGCAGGTGCAGCGGGGCTGGCCAGGGAAGATCGGGAAGAGAAGTGGGGGAGAACCAACCAGCCGGCCAGGAGGGGCCGGGGGGCAGGAGCGTATCAGCCGGTGGGGAGTGGGACTGACCCGGGCAGTGCAGATCCCAGGGCACTCCCGTCCCCCACATGGTACAGGCGAAGCGCGAGTCAGGCCGGCTGTGGCTCCACCACGCACTTGACCAGTGTGCAGGAGCACAGACCGGGCTGCCCCTCCTCCTCACACGCAACCAGGGCTCCCAGCACCGATCGTGCCTGGCCTCCCAGCCACTGTCCCAGCCACTCCCCACATCCAGGCTTCTGGGTGCCCAGTCAGAAAACCAGAAAAAAACAGTGCATATGTCCAGTATTTTCTGGATTTTTTTTACCGGACAGAGCCCAAAAAAACTGGACTGTCCGGTAGAAAACCAGACACCTGGCAACCCTAAGACATTAGGGTGTGCCTGGGCACACCCTGTATGCACACCAGTGTATGTAAGCATGGGAGGTAATTGTCCCATTCTACTTGGCACTGGTGAGGCATCAGCTGGAGTCCTCTGAGCACCACACTTTAGCAGAGAGGTGGACAAATTGGAGAGCATCCAGAGAAGAGCAACAAAAATGATAACAGGTTTAGAAAAAAAAACCTGGGCATTTTTGAGAAAAGAAGACTGACAGGAGGCCTGATAGCAATCTTCAGATATGTGAAGGGCTGTTCTAAAGAGGAGAGTGATCCTAAGTTCCCTGAAGGTGGGGCAAGAAGTAATGACCTTCATCTGCAGCCAGGCACATTTAGTTTAAATAGTAGGAAAAGCTTGCTAACTATAATAGGGGTTACCATATTTGAACTTTCAAAAAAGAGGACACCCCTAAGAGGGAGTGTATCTGTATCAGTATCTACCAACTCACATTATAAGACATTAGTTTATATATAAAACACATTAATACAAGGTGAGTTGGTAGAAACTGATACAGATACACTCCCTCTCAGGGGTGTCCTCTTTTTTGAAAGTTCAAATATGGTAACTCTAAACTATAAGGATAGCTAAGCTCCGAAGCTGAGGTATAGGCTCCCATGGCAGGTCTTGGAAACCCCCTCCTTAGGACTTTTTAAGAACAGGTTGGATAAACACCTGTCAGGGATGACCTAGGTTCACTTGGTCCTGCCTCAGCACAGGAGGATGAACTCTGACTTCTCAGGATCCCTTCAAGCCCTACATTTCTGTGATTCCACCAGCCATCGGTACACAGGAACACTGCTAAATGTTCCTTCAGTAAAGATGCCTACAGAAAACACCAATTCAGAGCTGTAGGATGAACTAGTTAGCACACAAATAACTGCTGAAAGCAGGAGTGGCTCAGCAAATGGCTCAAGAGATACTAATTTTTATAACAAGACCTAGAAAGAAGGGACCATCTCTCTGATGTTCCCTTCTGTTTACACAGGCTGGTTAACTAATCAGTGCAGGACACAGAGCACCAGCGTTACGTGCAGCAAGAGCCAATTAAAGGGCCTCCTCAACAGGAACTGTAGTCCTTTTCCAAAGCAAGGTGTGTTTGGGGCCTAGCATCAGAGGAACTAATCTTGACATGGGGCTGCTAGGTGCTATCGCAGAACAAACATTACACATTAATAAGCTGCAGGTACAACACTGGGACATGGATCGTCCAGACAACGTTTGTGGTTTATCAATCCCTTTTCCCTACTGCTTTACAAATCTCACTTGTTATTGTGTAAGAGACCCACTCACTAGGGTTGCCAGATGGTTTCAACAAAAATACCAGACACACTTGACATGACATCACAATCTACATAACATCATATTCAGAAAATACCGGACATTTATATTTTCTCAATTTGTTTCCCGAACAGAAAGCTCAAATACTGGACTGTCCAGTTCAAAACCGGACACCTGGCAACCCTACCACCCACCCCAGAGAAAGATGCAGGGGAAACAGTGAAACAAATGCTGTTGACCTGGGGGGGAGGGATAAAAAGCAAAAATAAACCAGAAATGGTGGTAGACATTTACTCTCTACATCCTTTCAGTTACAGTGATCTTGGGTGTCACTGGTGATAACAGTGCAAAGAACACTGCCAGGAAGACCCCAAGTACAGAGGGACTGCCACGGTTCCACTGCACAAGGAGGTAGGCTGCAAAGCTCCAGTGTAACTGGAGAGTACTGGAGCAGAGACAGCTGCTTTAATCAAAACCCCCTGCGGAAGAGCAGCCCAGGGGCACAGTCATCCCTGTAGCCTGAAGGCTGCAGTAAAACCCAAGCACTGACCCTGCGGTGATCTTCAGGGGGCAGCAAGTGAAGGGAGGGAGCAACGTGATAACAGCACAGTCATAGCCAAAGAAACAAGAACAGGAGACGCTGACACCCTTCTTTGGAATAAGCAGATACCGTATATACTTGATCATAAGCACACTCATTCTTAAGCTGACACGCCAAAGTTTTCAAAATAATTGTAAAAATCACAGTGGCCCGTTCATAAGCTGACTCTATATCGGAGGTTTGCAAACCTCCGGTCCCAGCTCGTCAACACAGCCACTGACACGTTGGGATGTTTTGTTTACCTGAAGCATCTGCAGGCACGGAGCCCCGCAGGTCCCATTGGCTGTTGTTCACTGTTTCCAGCCAATAGGAGTGGAGGGAAGCAGCACGAGCTAAAGAACATGCTGGCTGCCACTTCCCATCACTCCTGTTGACCCGGAACAGAGAACAGCAGCCAATGAGAGCTGAGGGGCTCCATGCCTGCAGACACTCCAGGTACCTAAAACATCCCAGCGCACCAGCATTTTGTCCTGCTGGGCTGGGAATTGAAGTTTGCCGACCCCACCCAAGTTAAAAAAAATTGCCCAACCCCCACTCTTTACTGCATTGTTTTGTACTAAAAACATTCAGCTTATGATCGAGTACATACGGTATTTTCTGGAAACTGCTGATGTTTTTCATGGGTCATCCTTCCTAGTGGCTTCCTGTTCTGCAAATGTGTCTGTAGAAACACAGAGTAAGTGGCAATAATGTTGAGACCACAGATAACTCTACACAGCACAAGTTGCTTCACTGCTCTGTGCTGAATCAGCAGGGCTTTGAGTTTATCTTTTAAGTTTTTTCACCAAACCACAACTTTCGGAAGGCACGGCAACCTCCAGTTTCCTTACACTGAGAACTCATTTCTGACTTGGCTTGACTTATTCTAGGTGCTGCTGGCAGCATACAACTCATTCATTCATCTTTCTCTTTTTTTTTTTTTTAAATCAATTGTTGGGGAAGAGGAAAAAGTGCCATGTGAACTGATATGAGTGAACAATGACAAGGCAAATGTTTAAACAGATGCTCCTTGGCATAAGCAAAACTAGAGAGAAAGCACATATGGTACTACTAATACATAAGCTTAGAATGCCCCCCCGCATTGTGAGAAGAAACAGCTAATCCAGTGGTCACCAAGCAGTAGATCGGGATCTACTGGTAGATCTTGGAGCCTCCGACAGGTGATCCTGACTGGTTTGGCCAAGAGGTTATCAAGTACCAGCACTTCAGCTGCCCCTTCCTCCCTCCCCCCGCCCGCACTGCTGCTCTTCTTCTTGGACCTGACCCCGCCCCGGGTGCCTCCTGCTTGCTGTGCAAGGAATGGAAGGGAAAGAAGGGGGCGCTGATGTCAAGGTGCCCTCTCTCCCATCCTGTATCCTATCTCCACAGAGCAGAAGGGGGCACAATTGGACTTGGGATGGAGTTTGCTGGCTGCTTTTTGGGAGTGGTGCAGGGCCAGGGCAGAGGCAAGCTTGTCTTAGCCCTACTGCACCACCACCAGGAGCCACCAGGAGGTAAGCAGTGACCAGCTGGTGCCCACATCCTGAACTCCTACCCCAGTCATGAACCCCCTCCTGTACCCCAAGCCCCTGCCCCGAGCACCCCTGCATCCAAACATCCTCCCAGAGCCTGCATCTAGAACTCCCTCTGGCACCCCAACTGCCTGCCCCAAGCCACTCTAACACTCCAAATCCCTTAACCCAAGACCAGAGCCTGCACTCCAACCCTCTGCCCTAGCCTGGTGAAAGTGAGAGAGGACGGGGGAGGGAGAGAGGATGGAGTGAGCAGGGGTGGGGCCTCAGAGAAGGGGCACAAAGGAGACAGGGCAAGGGTATTTGGTTTGAGGTACATCTTGGATTGCACTTAAATTCAAAAGGTGATCTCATGCTTAAAAAGGTTGGAGACCACTGAGCTAATCAGGTGAGAAATGGAACATTGGTGAATCAATAAAGCAATACTCACGCATATCCCCGAAAGCCCCTTTTGTAACATTTGTGGCTTTCAATACCGTCACAGTTAATCTGTGTGAATACTGGTGTTCCACCTAGAAATCAAAAGCATGTAGTTAAACAGGATATAAAACTCCAAAAACAGAATGAAGTTATTAAAATAGCTTTCATTTGTCCAAGGAGCAGCAAAAAGAAAAGTCCTCTATTCAAAATGTAAGCGAACTTGCATACAGGAACGAACATCTTAAAGCTGATCTCAGGGCTGGCCCACGTTTTGGCACCTGAGGTGGGGAGATCAAATGACACCCCCATATGCACATATGCACCAGCAGCAGAAACAATTTTCTACACTCTGGGTCCTAGTGGCGCCTCCCCACAGTCTGGCACCTGAGACAGCCGCCTCAGTTCGCCTCATGGTAAGGCCAGTCCTGGCTGATCTGCACTTTTTAATTTCTTGTAGCTTTACTGAAAGTGAATACAATGCATTACATACCCTGATGTTCCTTCAGCCACTCCTACACAACATGTTTTTCCCTCACAAACTTATTTTAATTTTAATTTCAATGAATAACATGCTTCCTCTTCAAGATGGTACCTGCTATGAGGCATTTAGTTACTCAGTCACAGCTTACCAAGAAATGAAAAGCTATTTTGCAAGATGTTTTATTTGAGTTTGTGTTTAACTCCCTTTTAATAATAAAAATGACAGAATTATAGTTAAATAATGTTGCTGAATATATATGTATACAGTGCATATACTGTATGTGTACTGTTGTACATAGAAAGTGTATATGTCCACTATGTATCAAAATTCAGAGCAAAAGAGACCCTATAGAGTAGCAGCAAAGAGTGAATCACAAAAGTTCACCAATTCAGTTATGCTCCCAGAAGTTAGAATCTCGTGCAATCTCAAAACATCCCAATTTCTATCATTTCAAGAGAAATCTCTCTCGTGGCATTTCAGCATTCCCAATGCCACAGTGCTGAATGAAACCAGGAAGTCTAGAGACATGAAAAAAGAAGGGAAAGTGACAGTCTTAATTTAACTTCGCTGAACCTCAGAATAGGTCTCAGGTCTATTCTTACTTCATTCACTAGCCCTCCAATTTGCCCAGCCCTGTTATACTGTGACACTGGAAATCCGTTCTATATTATTATGAGCACTGTCACTGTGTATGACAATGTCCAGGCCGATGTAAATAATGTATAGCCCATAGGCATATTGCATGAGCTAGGTGACAAAGCACATGTCCTGGAGAGGGGAGACCTGAGTTCTGTTCCTGGCTCTGTCACTGATGCCTGTGTAACCTCACATAAATCACTTACGTATGTCCATGACTTAGCTTTCCATCTGTAAAACAGGAATAATGAGACACACCCACCCTTGTGAGGTGCATTGAGCACTATGGATGAACCACAGTACATACTGCCTTAGAGGGACAGCTGTGATAGTCTATATCTACAAAAAACAATGAGGAGTCCTGTGGCACCCTAACAACTAATAGATTTGAGCATAAGCTTTCATGGGCAAAACCCACGTCCTCAGATGCCTCTCATGAATAAATAAATCCGTTAGTCTTTAAGGTGCCACAGGACTGCTTGTTGTTTGTACACACTGCATAATTATTTACATTTATATGAAGGTAGTGTTTGAAGACCACAACAAGGTTGGGCCCCTTTCTGCTAGGGACTGTACAAACATATGATAAACAAAAATCCGTGTGTAACCCACGTACCTAAGAAGGAGATATCTCTTTAAGAGACCCGAGGGGGGAGGTAGAAGTGAGTAGTGCAGAGTGGGCAATAATTTTAGATGGGGGGGGCACTTCACTAATTTTTGAAGTGGCCCCAGGCTGCCCTGGAAGGGGAGGGGCTAGGACACTTGTGTGCTCCCTCTCCCACAGAGCCTGACTGGCCTGAGGGCGGGGAAGCACATGAAGTCTTTGGCCCTGCCCCTCCCACAAAAGAACTGCAGCTTTCTAAACAGCTAGCAGTTCCCTCCAGGCACCTTCTGCAGGGCAGGAGGAGACTTTGCAAGTTCAAATCTTACTTTTGGTTTTCTTTTTAAAAAATGGTTCTGTTATGCTGTAAAAATTTGATTGTTTCCTCATCATAAGATTTTATAAAAGTTATTTAATTAAATTTGTTTCTTTAGTTTCGTTTGGTACTTGAATGTAGGGAGGCTGACACTGCAATCCTTGCTGAAACTCCTTAGACTGAACTCTGGGCTGCCAGTTACTTTGTATGGGAGTTGAGGGGTTTTCTTTATTTTAGACACTGGAGAAAAGAGCCGGTCTTAGGGGCGGGCGAGCCGGGTGATCGCCCGGGGCCGCCATTTTCAAGGGGCCGCCGACAGAGCCTGTCTTAGGGGCAGGCCGCGACTGCATTTCGGCTCGACTTCCCGAATCCTTCCCCCCGGGTTTCCCTGGTTACTCCCTGACCCTCCTTTTTTCTTCCCTCTCTCCCCCCCCTTTTTTTTTAAACCATCTGGTTACCCTAGTGGAGAGCCAGGCGGTTGCCCGGGGCTGCCAATTGGTTAGGACCAGCTCTGCTGGAGAATGAGCAGTGAAGTCTAGCCCAGACAAAGATTACACTTGTGAACACTATTGTTAATTCTCTACGTTGATTTTTCTAGGTAGTGACTTCAGTCTGCAAAGCTGACTAGTGAATAACCAGATAACTGTGATGAATCAGGTAGCACAAACAAAAACTCAGTAGCTGATCTCAATACATGCTCCTCCCAGCACTATGAAGCTTTACACAATGTCTTACCAGACCACAAGACAAAATGAGGAAGCATTCGGAGTGACTCCAAGGGTATATCCTCACTAGACAGATAGCTCAGGAGATCACCACCCAAATTTCAGGAGCCAACTTAGCCTTGCCTGGGTACAAGAAGTGACATCATAAAGCCATCCCCAAATCGTTGCCTTCTCACCTGTGCTGCAGTAAGTTGATCTGCCCTATGATTCCTTGACAACAGACTATGGAGAAACTTGTCTTCCTTACAGGCACTTCAGGAATTGTGGGAGGCCACTGGAGGACCAGCTGGACTTGAGTGATTTAACCACTGCCCTCCCTGCAAAATGAGCTTACCAGCCAGAGTGGAAGCAGAACCCAGGTTCTAATTCACACCTCCAGCCATGCCCACAAGCCCAGACTGAAAGCAACACCAAACTCAGATGAGAGGAGCAAAGAGATTTGGGACAACACCTATACAAGGGCATAAGCTAACGGCAGGGAAGATACACTCTAGAACTTTTAGCATGCCCAATGCTTTTATTCCTCCCAGGCACCAAGGCTTAAGACAAAAAAAAAAAAAAAAAAAAAAAAAGGAACTTGTCCTTGTAATTTCTCACTTAGACAGTGAGGATAGAATTACCAAAAGGTAATTTCGAAGCCTAATTCCCATGTTCAAAGTGACATTTTTTAAGATGCTAAGTCTCCGAAATTACTTCGTGGTTTTTTGACAATTTTACTTCAATTCCTCTTTCTCCTGCAAAACTAAGTAAACCTCTCCACTGGAAAAGGAGGGAGGAAATCATTCAATCATACAAGCCATCTAGATGGATTATATGAGTCACAGGAATCTCTGCTTCTGATGGCACAATCCACTTTGTGTGCACACAAGCACAGAACTGTCGTGTGAACACACTCACAGCCATGACTAGTCACCTCATTCCCCACATACAGACACTCCTCTCCCTTTCTTGCAACTCCTAGCTTACTCTTTCCCGTCTCGTGTCTTAATGTCTTCCTGTCCTCAATAAAAGCTCTTTAGTTAAATGAGAGAGAGGAAGTAAGTTATCAGGCAGGTAAGCAACAACTGCTCACCAGTCTATTTTTTTAAAAAACTAGTTTGGTAACATTTCACTTTACTGTCATTAATCCTGGGAATCACGACAGTGTGCTCAAATTTCACTTAACTCTTGTTGTAAAGTGAACTGAATAAAAACCTTCTGTGTCCATTGGCAAATCGAAAAGGTTATTTTTTTATAAGTGCCTAACACCATTCACACATGGGAATGCTTAGTCATAATTTAATCTGAAGGCAAGATGCAACTTTTCACAAAATATACATCGAAAAGTTTTGACTTGCATCTATTGTGTAACATTTTTACTTCCTTGCTACCAAATAGGAAATTTAAGCAGGTAACTGGGCTAGGAGGGATTGTTTTGTTTAAAGAACTTTTTATAAAGTAGGTTTCCTTCTTTTAAAGGGACACTGTACACTTTAAAAATCCATGCCTGAGGCTGAACATATTTTATCTATTATTCTTTCAATCAACACAAACATTAATATACTGTAATGAGAAAGATTACAGGGAAGAAATTTGTTTCTTTAACTTCCGTGCTTCTGACAGCACAGTAAGTTTCACTAACTTCCTGTAAACTCAAGTCAATCAATTTCCCCTTCTATTTGTGTGAAGCTTTCATGAAACAGAAGAGAGACAACTTAAAAAAAAAAAAAAAAAAAAAACTAGGAAAAGATTGCTCCCAAAATTCGGGATTTTGATTATGCCTGTGACATGTCATATTTCAACCAAAAATCATGAAAATTATCTCATTTTAACTCTTATTAACTCTTTCATTGACAATGAACAGGAGTACAACAGGACAAGAGCAATTTAACTACATTTGGTCATAAAAACTGCACTTTCCCTTTATATTTCTGTCCCATGACAGCTGTCCTACCAAACTTCTCTGAGCAGGTAAATTAAATATAATCCAATGCCCTGATTCAATGTGGTTCTAAAGCATGTGCTTAATTTTAAGCAGGAGTAATACCACTGACCTCAAGGAGCTATTCAGTTACTTTAAACTGGACCTGCTTTGTTGTGACTATTTCAAACTGCTGTGTCACAGATATCTGAACAGGTCTGACATTCCATCCAGGAGACCGTAGCGATACATATTCATAAAACTCATCCCATTACAAACCAAAAAAACAACACTGGCTCCCAACCTGAGACTGGCATCACAACAGCCTTCACAAAGCTTCAGCATGTAAAAAAAAAAAAAAAAGCTTGGCGTCCGTTGGCTGCATACTCATTTAAGGAAGTGACAATAGGAGGAGAAACCACGTAGTTGATAAGTGATCATTTCAAGGAACATGGATACTATATTTTTAGCAACTCAGAAGTTCAACATTATGACTAGTAATTGGTTACTACTTTTGAACACTCACTGCTTTTCCTGCTGTAATAGGTTTTCCAGGCAGACTTACAAACAATTTGTGATCTTATGAACCCACCCTGTTTGTGTTATGATTCCCTTCCAGACTGTATTTGTGATTCCACTCTTTAGTGTACAATGTTTTAATTATATATAGACTAAATTTGTAGACAAAGTGGAAGGATTCAGTAAGGGCCTTCCCTTGACTTCAACAGACTTTGGTTCAGGGATTGAATTATTTTCAATTTACCACACCGCTCAAGATCACTCTTAAGGGAAAATTAAATATATTTGGTGTTACATTTGTAGAAAATTAGTGAACTCTTCTGCTCACGGTTCTGACAATCAATTCAGGAGAATGTTAATAGGAGGAAATATAACTATCAAATTATCAAACACCGTATAATTAAACTGTTTATGAGTCTTGGCTCCAACAGACATTGAAATTATAATTTATAGATACACTTATGTTTTATGTATAATTTATTACGTTTATGCATAGGATAATATTTTAACAGTACCTATGTGACTTAGGAGCATAAGTACTATTTTGAAAGGTGAGTTAGATGCAGAGGCTCCTGTTAGCCCCTGAGTTTGGACCCTCCCAGCCCTCTGGGCCTGGGCTCAGGTAACAAGCCTGAGCCTTTACTGATGTCACAACGTCCATGCTGTTATTTGTAGAACGCGAGTTCAAGCCAAGCTAGTGCTCATCTGTCTAGCCAGGCTGCGAGGTTCAGCCCCTGCTGCAGCGCAGACATACCGTTGGGAGCGTTTGAAAATGTGGTGAAAACATCAATGATCTCCATCAAATTTCATTTTAAATAAAATGTTCCCAAATATAGTCTTAAGTCATCCAAAGGAGAAAGCAAGCTGGTGCACACTCAGCTGGTCAGAGACTGGCCGTCTGGAGGTAGGGCTCTGGAGGCTGCCACTCTCCTGGATGGTGTAGCCATATTGCACCCTGGATCTAGCCCCGATGCTTGGGTGGCTGGGCAGCATGGTCCCCACCGCCCTGGCCAGACCCAGGGACCGGGCAGCTTAGCAGTGTGATAGCTGCACTCCTAGCTCCGAGCTGCCCTCACCCTTACCCTCTTGTCCTGTGCCCCCTCACACTGGCCCAATCCTTAGCCCTGACTCCTGGATCCCCTCCCCCATCCTGCCCTGAGTCCCCCATACCACCAACCTCCTGCCCTGACTCTTGCACCCCCCCGACCTCCTTCCCTGAGCCCCCACACTCCATCCCACACTTAAATTTCTTACAGATACTGTCCTATCACAACCTCTCCCCCCAGCCTCCTGCTCTGACTCCCCCACAAGGGGGAAGGTTGGGACAGGATAGTATCTATAGGAAATTTAAGTTACTTTCATCCCTGAATTCACCCAAACTTATATGAAGAGTCTTTCAAGTTTCATGATGATATTAACAATATATGGTTATTGATTGTAACTGCTTACAGAAGACGATGCATCATGCATAGAAAAATCAAATGTACTCACTGTAATGTGTTGAAATGGATCTACAGTGGCCATTTTTGGTTCAGATCTTATATGCAGCTATAACAATCCCAGATCTTGTTCTTTATGGATCCAATTTCACAACGGACAAACTTCGATGTGTTTGCAAAGTGGACTGTAATACCACAGGCTCCTTTCATCACTGCATAACAAACAAGGACACAGGGTTACAAAAACCACTTTCCTTCCAAAACGCATTTTCTAATGTAGCAGAGTAATCAGCTAGGTTCAAAAGGCCCCACGTTTCAGACTTTTAACGAAGACCAGAATTTTGGGATAAGCTGCAGCTATAAAGATTTTAACCCTGTCAAGTCTCCTGAGAGGAGGCGGTGGGGAAGGGAAGGGGGACGACAAAGGGTGCAACTGCCCAGAGGCCTGTGTAATTTAAAAAGGCCTGGCCCCTCCAGCCATCACTGCTGCTGCAGGAGTGGCAGCTGGGGGCCCCAGACCCTTTCAAATCACTCAGGCATGGCAGTGAATGGAGTGCCCCATTAGGAAGCCTAGCCCCTGGCTCTGCCTCTTCTGCCTGTGCCCCTTCCCTCCTCAGCCACAGCCACAAGTCCCCCTACCTAGAGAAGCCCCAAGCCCCCCTCAATCAACCAGAGGAGTTCCCAGCCAGCTGCAGCCCCATCCCCACTTGGAGGAACCCTGGTCTGACATGCATGAAGGGCCTTGCAGCAAGTTAGTGAAGCCCTGCAGGCTGGCTCTACTAATTAGTTGCAGGTGTTTCCTGGCCCCTGGGGTGGAGGTAAAGAATGTGAGGTGATGGGAGGAATAGGGGGCAGGTAGGGGGCAGTGAGGTGGGTGATGCACAACATGAAACTCGGAGAACTTTTCCTGTTTCTACACGGCTCTATTCCACGTACACAGCATGTGTCCGAAACACTCATTTAAAACACCCATCCCCAACCGCCTCATGTTTTGCTTCCCTTTGCATTGTCAGCGTTGTCACTTGTTTGTGCCACTTTGTTGCTGATCTTTACTTTTCTCTGTGCACAACATGTTAATCAAATTAAGAGCTGATGTCCCAGAAAAATGGTATAGGCCTGAGCGAATGTCTACTGAGGAACCAGGAAGCTGAATGTAGCACATACTGTCTCCACAGCTGTCCCAGAAACTGCATAGGGCATAATAAAGGGAAAACTTCACCACAAAGCGCAGCAATAAGGGGTGCTGTGGCAGGGGCCTATTGTACCTGCTGCCCATGTAGGCATGTGCGGGGGTGGCAGCATAGGCAGCTGTCGGGGCATGTGGAAGCCCTGACCATGCCAGAAAAAGTGCACCCAGGAGCTCACTGGGTATCAGCAGGGACCCATTGACTGTTCTGCCTGGGGGACCCGGAATTGTGGTTGGCAGGCCTGAACCCAGCATTTATTAGCCACATTTCTCCTGTGATTCCGCTCCTACCAAAGCAAATGAATGTTCGCTCAGCTGTAATTATGCTAGGTGTCCTCAAAATGTTTCTCATGCCCTTGCAGCTTTACAGATTCATGAAACAGAACAATACAATTAGAAGCACCAGCTAGGTACGTTCATAAACATATGCTCTTTTGGGCAAGCGACCAAGGAGCTTGCGAACAGGTGAGTGCTAACAGGGAGTTTAGAGAGGGGGAGTTCTCCAGATAGAGGAGAAGCAGATACAGGACTCTTGAAGGAAGTGTGTGTTGTGTTTGGGGCTTTCTTACTGTGTGCTGAGCTTGTGTTTGTGAGTGAGAGTTGGTGTGTGTTCTTTTTTTGTTTGTTTGTTTGTTTTTTCCCCTGTGTTTGTGAGTAAGGCTTTTTTTTTTTCCACTTCCCCTTTGCCCTCCCCCTCCCCTTCATGGAGTGTGTGCTGTGATTGGCTGGTGCTGTGATTGGCAGGTGGAAACTGTTGGCTTTTAATTAAAGTTTGAATTCTAGAAGCCTCTGCTGATTGGCTGAGCCTTGGTAGGGGGGAGGGACTTTCAGGCAGTCCAGGGCTTTATAAGGCTCTTTGGGCAAGCGACCAAGGAGCTTGTGAACAGGTGAGTGCTAACAGGGAGTTTAGAGAGAGAGTTGGGAAGGGGGTGAGGTTCTCTTGCCTTTCTTTCTAAATCCCTTCTCCAGGACAGCAGGGATAGATGGTGATGGTTCTGCTGTTGTTACCTGCACGGAGTGTGCCATGTTTGTCTTCCTCCCGGAAGAAAGAACAGATTTCATCTGCACTAAGTGCAAGCTGGTTGCCATTTTGGAAGAAAAATTAGAGGGCTGGAGGCCCAAGTGTCGACCCTACGCGATCAGAGAGGATGAAGACTTCCTCGATAGAAGGCAGCGTTTAATCCTTGAAGCACAGCAGGCGGAAGAGCCGGAGAGGGCAGTACGTGACCAGGAAGAGAACTGGCAGCATGTAACTTCTAGAAGGGGAAAAAGGCCAGCATTGGAATCCCCCAATGCTATAGAGGTAAGTAATCGCTTTCAGGCTCTCTCCACAGGCTCTGCAGTGCTGAATGCTTTGGAAGGGATCTCACAAGGAAGAAACCGGAAGGGAACACCATCTACTGGAAGGCATGGGATGCGTAGTCCTAGGGATGGGGGTTCCACAGCCACCACTCCCAAAAGAAAACGACGGGTGGTGGTGGTCGGGGACTCCCTCCTAAGAGGGACTGAGCCATCCCTCTGCCGTCTGGACCTGGAATCTCGAGAGGTATGCTGCTTACCGGGAGCATGCATTCAGGATGTGACTGAGAGGCTTACCAAACTGATCAAACCTTTGGATTGCTACCCTTCCTGCTTCTCCATGTGGGAACTAACGACACGGCCAAGAATGACCTCGAGCGGTTACTGCGGATTATGTAGCGCTGGGAAGAAGGATCCAAGAACTCGGAGCGCAAGTGGTGTTCTCATCCATCCTCCCTGTTGAAGGGAAAGGACTGGGCAGGGATCGAATTGAGGACGTAAATGCGTGGTTGCGCAGGTGGTGTCGCAGAGAGGGCTTTGGTTTCTTCGACCATGGGACTCTGTTCCGGGCACGAGGATTGTTAGGAAGAGATGGGATCCACCTAACCAAGAGAGGAAGGAGCATCTTCGCGGGCAGGCTTGCAAACCTAGTGAGGAGGGCTTTAAACTAGGTTCGCTGGGGACGGTGACCAAAACCCTGAGGGGAGTGGGAAAGTCGGATACCGGGAAGAAATGCAGAGAGGAACGAGCAAGAAAGGAGGACCCTGTTTCGAATGGAGAAGATAGGGCGATCAACTGGTTACCTGAGGTGTTTGTACACTAATGCAAGAAGCCTGGGCAACAAACAGGAAGAACTGGAGGCCCCGGCCCAGTCCGAGAAATATGATTTAATTGGGATAACAGAGACTTGGTGGGATGACTCGCATGACTGGAGTGCTGTCATGGAAGGGTATAGACTGTTCAGGAAGAACAGGCAGGGGAGAAAAGGAGGAGGAGTTGCACTATATGTAAGAGAGCACTATGATTGCTCTGAACTCCAGTATAAAGAGGAGAAAACCTGTTGAGAGTCTATGGGTTAAGTTTAAAGGAGCAAACAACAGCAGTGATGTTGTGGTTGGTGTCTGCTACAGGCCACCGAATCAGGTAGATGAGGCTTTCTTCGGACAACTGAGAGAAGCTTCCAGATCGCAGGCCCTGGTTCTCGTGGGGGACTTTAATCACCCTGACATCTGTTGGGAAACCAATACAGCAGTACACCGGCAATCCAGGAAGTTTTTGGAGAATGTTGGGGATAACTTCTTGACACAAGTGCTGAAGGATCCGACCAGGGGCCGTGGCGCAGCTTGACCTTCTGCTCACAAACAGGAGGAACTAATAGGGGAAGTGGAGGTAGGTGACAACCTGGGAAGCAGTGATCATGAGATGGTAGATTTCAGGATCCTGACCAAAGGAAGAAAAGAGAGTAGTAAAATACACACCTTGGACTTCAAAAGCAGATTTTGACACCCTCAGAGATCTGATGGGCAGAATCCCTGGGATGCTAACATGAAGGGGAAAGGAGTCCAGGACAGCTGGCAGTATTTTAAAGAAGCCTTATTGAAGGCACAGAAAGAAACCATCCCGACGCAAGAGAGGCAAACATGGTAGGAGACCAGATTGGCTTACGGGGAAATCCTTGGTGAACTTAAGCACAAAAAGGAAGCTTACAAAAGTGGAAACTTGGACAAATGACCAGGAGGGGTTTAAATGTATAGCTCGAGAATGCCGGGGTTATCAGGAAGGCGAAAGCGCAAATGGAATTGCGACTGGCTAAGGATGTGAAGGATAACAAGAAAGGTTTCTACAGGCATGTTAACAAGAAGGTGATCAGAGAGGGTGTGCGGCCCTACTGGATGAAGGAGGTAACCTAGTGACAGATGATGTGGGAAAGCTGAAGTACTCAATGCTTTCTTTGCCTCTGTATTCACGGACAAGGTCGGCTCCTGGACTTCTGCGCTAAGTGACTCAAGATGGGATGAAGATGGACAGCCCGTGGTGGGTAAAGAACAGGTTAGGAACTATTTAGAAAAGCTAAACGTACACAAATCCATGGGTCCGGACTTAATGCATCTGAGGGTACTGAGGGAGTTGGCAAATGTCATTGAGGAGCCTTTGGCCATTATCTTTGAAAAGTCGTGGAGATCGGGAGAAATCCCGGATGATTGGAAAAAGGCAAATGTAGTGCCCATCTTCAAAAAAGGGAAGAAGGACGATCCAGGGAACTATAGGCCGGTCAGTCTTACCTCGGTTCCTGGAAAAATCATGGAAGGGATCCTTAAGGAATCCATTTTGAGGCACTTGGAAGAGAGGAAAGTGATTAGGAATAGTCAGCATAGATTCACAAAGGAAAGTCGTGCCTGACCAATCTGATTAGCTTCTATGATGAGGTAACTGGCTCTGTGGACATGGGAAAGTCAGTGGATGTGATATACCTTGACTTTAGCAAGGCTTTTGATACGGTCTCCCAATATTCTTGCCAGCAAGTTAAGGGAATGCGGATTGGATAAATGGACAGTAAGATGGATAGAAAATGGCTAGAAGGCCGGCCCAGCGGGTAGTGATCAACGGCTCGATTTCAGGTTGGCGGTCGGTTTCTAGCGGAGTGCCCCAAGGTTCGGTTCTAGGACCGGTTTTGTTCAATATCTTTATTAATGACCTGGATGAGGGGATGGATTGCACCCTCAGCAAGTTTATGGATGACACTAAGCTAGGGGGAGAGGTAGATAAGCTTGAGGGCAGAGATAGGGTCCAGAGTGACTTAGACAAATTGGAGGATTGGGCCACAAGAAATCTGATGATGTTCAACAAGGACAAGTGCAGAGTCCTGCACTTGGGACGGAAGAATCCCAAGCACAGTTACAAGCTGGGGACCAACCAGTTAAGTAGTAGTTCTGCAGAAAAGGACCTGGGGGTTACAGTGGATGAGAAGCTGGATATGAGTCAACAGTGTGCCCTTGTAGCCAAGAAGGCTAATGGCATATTAGGCTGCATTAGGAGGAGCATTGCCAGCAGATCCAGAGATGTCATTATTCCCCTTTATTCGGCTCTGGTGAGGCCACATCTGGAGTACTGTGTCCAGTTCTGGGCCCCCCACTACAAAAAGGATGTGGAGGCATTGGAGAGGGTCCAGCGGAGGGCAACCAAAATGATTAGGGGGCTGGAGAATATGACTTATGAGGAGAGGCTGAGGGAGTTGGGTCTGTTTAGTCTGCAGAAGAGTGAGGGGATTTGATAGCAGCCTTCAACTTCCTGAAGGGAGGTTCCAAAGAGGATGGAGAGAGGCTGTTCTCAGTAGTGACAGATGGCAGAACAAGGAGCAATGGTCTCAAGTTGTGGTGGGAGAGGTCCAGGTTGGATATTAGGAAAACTATTTCACTAGGAGGGTAGTGAAGCACTGGAATGGGTTACCTAGGGAAGTAGTGGAATCTCCATCCCTGGAGGTGTTTAAGTCTTGGCTTGACCAAGCCCTGGCTGGGTTGATTTAGTTGGGATTGGTCCTGCCTAGAGCAGGGGGTTGGACTTGATGACCTTCTGAGGTCTCTTCCAGCTCTATGGTTCTATGATTCTATGATTTAGCTAACAGGTTTCTTACATGCTCTAATGCAAATTCTCGGTGGCTACTGTGCGTACATTTGGTTCCTTATTAGAGGCCAGTTTTTGCCTAATGCAGGTGCATACGGAGTGTGGAGAGAGGGAGAAGGACATATGCAGACCTTTGATTTGCACAAGGCCTGCACACCAAAGTGCCAAGGCATGCACACCACAAGGTACAAGTTGCTGCAAAAAGGGCTGAGCAGAGCTGGCCAGAGAGATGGCAAAGCATAAATGGGTTTCCAGTGGTTCTGGATGTCCCATGAGGCACCACGACTCCGGAGGGGGCAGGGGCAGAAGAGGAAGGTGGAGATGAGGTGCTGAAGAGCTAGCTTAGGATGTGGCCAGCAGGATGCCAGGATGTTTGCAGGGCAACGAATTCTGCAGTTCTTTGGAAGTAATAAGCAATTCTCATCAGGCAATTTTAATGTCCCTACCACCACATTTGCTTTTGGCAAGCTTCAGCTCAAAGTACACATTCCCAGGACCTTACATAACCACATCTGAAAAGAGAGAAGAAACAGCCAAGAAATCCTGGATCATTGCAGTGATTTAGCAGCTACCTTGGATGGCACAATATTGCTTTTTTCAAGATTTCCACTGTAACTACGAACTATCACTAAGGCTGTGTCTACACTGGCATGATTTTCCGGAAATGCTTTTACCGGAAAAGTTTTCCGTTAAAAGCATTTTCGGAAAAGAGCGTCTAGATTGGCACAGACGCTTTTCCGCAAAAGCACTTTTTGCGGAAAAGTGTCCATGCCAATCTAGACGTGCTCATAAAAAAGCCCTGATCGCCATTTTAGCGATCGGGCTTTTTTATGAAAACAAATCGCAACTGTCTACTGGCCCTTTTGCGCAAAGTTTTGCGCAAAAGAGACTTTTGCTAACGGGAGCAGCATAGTATTTCCAAAAGCACTGATTTCTTACAGTAGGAAGTCAGTGCTTTTGCGGAAAATTCAAGCAAGCCAGTGTAGACAGCTGGCAAGTTTTTCCGCAAAAGCAGCTGATTTTGCAGAAAAACTTGCCAGTCTAGACACAGCTTAAGTGTTTTCATTTCAGTTCTGACAACAGAATTCCAATCTGAACTGTACATATCCCTTTGACGTCATCCATTTCCTGTAGCCATGCATAATTTTGATGTGCCAAGTGATGAGTTGCTTGCAATATCATAGGTTATTCTAATTACAGATACAGGTCTTGATTCTGCAATGAGTTGTTTTAGCAAACCCTTGTATTAGTGCACAGCTGAACTCAAGTCAATAGGGTGTCAAGTGGGTTATACAACTCCTCCCCCTACCCATTAACATATTATTTACACAAGAGTACTGAATTGAACAATAGAAGCCACTGTACTGTTAATTTGCATAGTTAAAGATTGCCAAAAGCACTGACGAATAAGAGTTTCATGCCTTCCAAAAGTCTGCATATGTACTTTAATACTCACTGTAAGAATGCTGGACATTTCTTTTGTTTATATAAATATTAAATCTCGTTTATTCCTGTTAAATTCAATAACTTGTTGCAACAAATTCCACAATGCACTGTGTGAAAACTAAAGCCATCTGAATCAGAAAGGGGTTAATGTAATTTCATCCATTTTTTAATGCTGAGGCAGCTCTATTCCTGGGAGAGAGGAAAAAAATGCTCTCTCTATAACTAAGAGGAAATATCTATTCACACTTAGTTTCATTCTAAGGCTCCCAAAGTACAAATACAGATTTTTTTCATATCCTCTGGGCTAAATTAACTGCCGCAGAAAGATCATTTAATTAACTTTTTCATTCAGACCAGTCACATTTGTCACTGGCAGAAGTGGGCATTTAACTGAAATAGCACCCACCCATGCCAGCAATACATGGGGCCATGTTTCTTTCTGTAAGTCAGTTTATTTTTACCTTGGGTCCTACAATTAAATTGGGCAGTTGTAAATTTGTGTGATTAATAATAGCATAAATGAAACATTGTACTCAAAAACTATATTTAATGGGACTCGTCCTGCTGCATCTTTTCACACATTTCTTTGAGGTTTACATCATAGCTGGTCAATGTAGGCATTCAGGATGCCTTCTGTCAAACTTATGGCAGGGGGGCTGGGGATGTGAGGGTGCAGGAGTAGGGGTTGGGGTGTATGAAGGGCTCAGGGCAGGGGATTTGGGTGTATGAGGGTCTCAGGGCACAATGGCGTGTGGGGAGGGGGTGCAGGAGTGTTATGGCAGAAGACTGGGGATGTGGGGGTGCAGGAGTCTGGGGATATATGAGGCTCAGGGCAGGTGATTCAGGTGTATGATGGGCTCAGGGTTGGGGTGTGGAGGGGGTGTTATGATGCTGTGGCCAGTTGGGGGCTGGGCCCGGACTAGGGGCTTGTTGGCCAGGCTTTATTTTTAAATAAAGTAAAATATTATGTACAACACAGAAGGTTTCAACATTGTCTTTATTTATGGCAGGGGTGGGGAACCTTTTTGGGGTCAGGGGCCACTAACCCACAAAAAAAAAAAAAAAAAAAAATCAGTCAGGGACCACAAAAAAAACCAAACCCTCCAACCAACCCCCAACCCTCACTTATGTGTCCCCCAGCTGAAACATGGTGGGAGGAGGAGCAGGGAGGACTGAGGTTCAAGGCCTCAGACCGGATTTACTCTTCTGGGATTCCAGGGTTAATGGATTTTGTGCCACCCCCTCCCCCCCAACCCCGCCCCCTCCCAGCCTCTGGGTTGGGGCAAAAAATGAGTGGTTAAGTGTGCAGGACAGGGCTGCCAGTGAATGGGATAGGGATGGGGGTGCAGGATCTGGCCGGGAAGTGGGGTGCAGGGGCAGGCTGGGGACAGCTGTCACCAGAGGGGAGGGGACAGAACTGGCCAGGGGGGCAGAGTGTCTGGCCAGGTGGCAGGAGTGGGCTGCCTGGGGGCAGGAGCAAACTCGGGACACGCTGTCTGGCCATGGGGCAGGAGTGGGCTCGGGGCAAGCTTTCTGCCCAGGGGTGTGAGTGAGGGGGTGGGAGTGCAGGGTCCAGGCATGAGATGGGGGTGCACTTACTTGCTTTCATGCCAAATCACAGGCACCAAATAATACAACCTCCCGCTGCTCCCATTCACCAGAAGGAAGCCTACAGGAAGTGTGTCCCGGAGGATGGAAAAGGGCAGCGTACAGAGCCATGCTTGTTCCCCGCCTGCTAGATCCGTCGGAGGCTGGGAGCTTTCTCCCTCCCTCCCCACAGGAAACGGGCGCTGGCGTTCCAATCTTGCTGGGAGCCGTAAGGCTCTAGAACCAGTGCTGGCTCCCTCGTGCAGGAGGAGCTGGAGGGGCTGAATTGGGACTCCAGAAGAGCCATATCTGGCTCCCTAGTGAGCCATATTTGGCTTGCGAGCCATGGGTTGCCAACCCCTGCCCTAAAGTGATGTTAAAGGTGAAGTTTCAATTATTTATAATTTGGATAATCTTTCACTGTTCAGGGTCAAATGTTCTGTGCAGAATGTCTACCTCAAGCGGACGTGTTTTAGAAAATAGCTGCCAAACTGTTCAGTCATTTCTGAGAAAGAGGCTAGTTTTGCCTGTGGTCAAAACCTGAAAAGCTCTAATGCCCCCATCTTTTGGAGCAGGGATTTGAAGGTGGGAACTGAAGGGGTCACCTTTGTCTCCAGGATGTGCATTTTGCTATCCCCATGAAAATCTACTCAGACTTGACTAAGATATAAACCTTTGAAAAACTGCTATTTTCTCATACACTAAGATGCTTTATACAGACTCCACCCACATAAGGTTGCAAAGTCAAACATTCAAAGGTTGAGAAATGCCAGAATTTAGGTTTCCTGTGCAGACTGCTGCCAACAGAAATAATAGGTGTGAAACAATCGTGATCTAAAGTTTTTACCACAGCACAGTTTACCTCAGAGAAAAGTAATACGTTCAAGGGTCTTTTCTTCACCTACACTGAATCTGTGAACTCTGTATTTTAATTATGGTTAAAATTGCTATTACATCACCAGTATAACACAGTCCACAAAGGGATATGGAATAAATCTGCAATTAAATTAAGCTTAATTTACTGATTGATATTCAATTCCTTGCTGTTTTATTGGTATTAATAAAATACATCCAATTGTATTAGTTATAACGAATATTCTGCCTTGAAGGATCATAAATTGGTTTCTCTGCATGAAATTAACAAACTATCTTCTGATAAATTATTTTTCAACACAATATCCATTTGTATATCAAATATACTTTTACCAAGCCAAGGACCTTTTAAATTGCCAGGCCCTCGGGCAGCTACACCCCCTCACTTGGCAGCCCAGAGGGGGAAGAGATTAATCACGTACATGTGTACACTTTCACATCCCTAGCCCATATCAACCAGCTTTCACCTCTGACCTGTGGAGACCTAACCAAAAGTGATAATGCAAAAACAAAGTGGAGGCACATTACCTGGGATAAAGACGGGAAAACTGGTATTGCCAATGCCCACCCTACATTACTTCTATTGAAAAAGTCAGGACTTGAAATTCAGTGACTAAACCCAGCATCTTGCAGGATGTCCGGTGACTTCGTGCTATTCTTATTCATGTTGGGCAGTAGTTTCCTCTGCATTTAGTCCATTGAAGAAATGATCTCAGAAAATAAATAAGGTGCAACTCAGTGTGCATATGGCTAGGAGAATCCTGCCTTAGGTATAGAAGAAAATTGTAAAAGAAAAAAAGAGACTGACTATCCCACGTTTATGGTAACTTATTTTTGTTTTGTTTTTGTTTTTTTTAAAGACATCAAGGTCCGGGAAGAGAAACACTTGAAAACTGAAATAAAATGAATCAAGGTGACTAATAAAGTGTCACCGTCATTTATGAAAAATATGTCAAGATGATAACAGGAAAAACACAGTAGAGTTGATACTGACTCAGGCTTCTGTTATGAATATCAAATGGTTAATGAATGAATAAGTTAATGGTTGTATCTACAGTTATCAAATCAGATGTCAGGATTTTATTTTCTTGTGGATTATTAATGTGACTGTATAATAAATAATTTGTTTCAGAGTGAATTTTCTAACAGTCCTGGGGCAAAACACTGAAGTGTTATTTCTTAACTTAGTTCTTTGGAGCAAGGACTATGTACATGCATAGCACCTAGCACAATGGGACTCTGATCTCACATGAGGACTCTAAGCCTTACCATTCACAAATACTGTTTTTTCCTTTGTTCTTTCCATCATCCCCAAAAAGTGATGCCTTGCAGACAAAGGAAAAGGAGTGGGAAGGAGGAGTTGGAGTGACAGCAGAGAAGCTCAGTCTCCATGCTCTGTTTCTTGGGAGATGGCTTAGGGTGGAGTATGTGAGCGAAGAAGATGCAGCAAAAATAGATGCGGAGGAAGTTTTGTGGTCAGGGAGCCGGTTGTCGCTGAGTTCCAAAGACTGGCAACAGTGAGAGAGTGACTGAGTGTGTGATATTTTTGGCAGATGATACAGGTAAAGGGAAGTGGAGAGAAAATGTAAGGGTGAGATTTGAAGAGGAGGTTTTATTGGGGCAGAGCTAGTGATGAGGATACTTATAGGGGCTGGAACTGAAGGAATAGGCAGGGTTGGGGCAAGCTATTTATGGTGTAAGAAAGCCAATGTGTGGAGGGAAGTAATCAGACCAATGATCCATATACCGCTTTCTTGTATCTTTTATAAAACCCTACCATACAGTACTATCGCATGAAACAACAGACAATTCTTGATGGGTCAGAGGAAGTCAATAATCCCATAAAATAACCTGATCACTTGCACAGAGCTGAATATAGAGGGAAACTATTTCTTCCTAACCTCTACAAGGAATTAATTTATACCCTGAAGAAAAACCTGTGGATAACTATAATTTTATCTGAATAAACTACAAGGCATTTATTTTCTCACATAAGTTTCTGATACATTTTCCCCCCTTTTTCAGACAAATGTTGTTTTTGTCCTGATGACTGGACACCGTAAGGACAGGCTTGAAATAAGTTAATTGTTACAGCAACAAGGAGTCCTGTAGCACCTTATAGACTAACAAAAGTATTGGAGCATCAGCTTTCGTGGGCAAAGACCCACTTTGTCAGATGACATGCATCTGACAAAGTGGGTCTTTGCCCACGAAAGCTTATGCTCCAATACATGTTAGTCTATAAGGTGCTACAGGACTCCTTGTCGCTTTTTGCAGATCCAGACTAACACAGCTACCCCTCTGATACTTAATTGTTACAGGTCTTCATGTTTTACCTGAAGATTCCAGTAATTATATAAAGAGTTTTAGCAAGAGGAAATGTTCGTCATTCAGTATTCTATATTTCAAAGGTCCTGTGAAGGCCTACGACAAATAGCACATTATTATTTATGATTATGCAGGCATGCCAAATCTGGGGGAGGTTAGAAAAATGAATTGCAATAAAAAATACATTGAGTCCCACAATGGCAGCTGAACAAGTAAGTATTTCTGTTGAAGGGAGATTTTGTGGAATTCTCTCATACATGTTATATTTTTCAGTGCTGTATTTTTTACATTTATTCAACTTCTAAACCAATAGAAATAACAAAACTAGCTCCAAGGTAAAATGTTCAAATGAAAGATTCTAAGAATATTTAAAAGTGAAGAAGATCTTTGTCTAATCACACTGGAATCTGGACTGGATGAATGATATTTAGCTGGCAGAGATTTTAAGAACATGTAGGGGGAAACCCAAACAAAAATAGTTTCCAGTGTCCTGAGGGTCTCCCTGAAGGCTTACATGACACATACAATCATTTATTTCTGCCAGCAATAAAAGCTCCTCTCAAAAAAAAAAAAAAAAAAAAAAAAAAAAAACACCACACGAGAAGAACTCAAAAAAACTAAAACTGAGTCATTGGGGAAAGGGAAACATTTGGGAATTACCCCAGCAACGACAATTATAAAACTTTTAAAAGTGGAAGTTAATTCCAAAGTGTGGAAAAGAGAAAGAACCATAAACCTCTGTCAAATGAAGTGTAAAAATGTAATTAGGAAAGCCAAAAAGGACTCTGAAGAACAGCTAGCCAAAAATTCAATAAGTAAGAGCAATTCTTTGCATCGTTGTTCTCAGCTGAGGATTTTAGGGAGATTCCCAAACCCGAGCCATTCTTTTTAGGTGACAAACCTGAGGAATTGATCTAGATTGAGGGGTCATTAGAGGAGGTTTTGGAACAATTTATTAAACAGTAACAAGTCACTGGGACCAGATGGCATTCGCCCAAGAGATCTCAAAGAACTCAAATGTGAAATTACAGAACTACTTAACTGTGGTTTGTAATCTATCCTTGAAATCAGCTTCTGTACCTAATTGACTGGAAGATAGATAGCCAGTCAATGTGAAACCATTTTTCAAAAAGGGTTCTAGAGGCGATCCTGGCAATTACAGACCAGTAAGTCTAACTTCACTACCGGGCAAAACAGAATTGTCGGACAAATAGATTAATATAATTTGTTGGGGGAAAAGTCAACACGGTTTCTGTAAAGGGAAATCATGCTTCACTAATTTACTAGAATTCTTTGAACAAGGGGATTACATTATGTGGAGAAAGGGGTAAACAGTGAGGTGGCAAAGTTTGCAGATGATACTAAACTGCTCAAGATAGTTAAATCCAAAGCAGACTCTGAAGAGCTTCAAAAGATCTCACAAAACTATGTGACTGGGCAACAAAATGGCAGATGAATTTTAATGTTGATAAATGCAAAGTAATGCATATTAGAAAACAATCCCAACTATACATACAAAATGATGAGTGGTTATAGCTAATTTCGTCCCCAAGAAAGAGATCTTGGAGTCACTATGGATAGTTCTCTGAAAATATCCACCCAACGTGCAGCAGCAATCAAAAAAGCAAACAATTTTAGGAATCATTTAAAAAGGAATAGAGAAAGAAAGAGACAGAGACTATCTTATTGCCTCTATATAAATCCATGATACTCTTAAATACTATGTACAGATGTGGTCACCTCATCTCAAACAATTTCTTGTTGGCATTGAAAAAGTTCAAGAAAGACAACTAAAATGATTAGGGGTTTGGAACGGCTGCCATATGAGGAAAGATTAATAAAACTAGGACTTTTCATCTTAGAAAAGAGATTAAGAGGAGATATGATAGAGGTCTATAAAATCATGACGGGGTGGAGAGAGTATACAAGGAAAAGTCATTTACTTGTCCTCATAACACAAGAGTTAGTGGTCACCAAATAAAATTAATAAGTAGCAGGTTTAAAACAAAGGGAAGCATTTCTTCATGCAATGCTCAGTCAACCTGTGGAACTCCTTGACAGAGGAAGTTTGTGAAGACCAGGACTTTAAAAGAGTTCAAAAAAGAACTACTTAAATACATGGAGGATGGATCCATCAATGGCTTTTCGCCAGGATGGATAGGAATGGTGTTCTTAGCCTCTGTTTGTCAGAAGCTGGAATTGGGTGATGGGAAGGGATCACTTGATCCCCTATTCGATTCATTCCCTCCGGGACACCTGGCATTGGCCACTGTCAGCAGACAGGATAATGAGCTAGATGGACCTTTGGTCTGACCCAGCATGGCCATTCTTATGTAATTATAGCACAACATTCATGTTAATGGAGACTATACAGTAAGAATTTGCCCCAGTGTCTTTGGCCAGATATTCTACCTGAGAACTGTATGCTGTGCACTGCTGCTGCCCTCTTCCCTGCAAGGGGATGCATTTTAGAGAGTTTGCATATCACCACTAAAGCTAATGTTCTGCTATGGCTATTGCAGTGTAGGGGTGCATCTACAAAACGTAAATTGCATATCTTCTCTCAAATCTATTTCAAAATAGCGCATTATTTTGAAATTTGGTGCATCTACACAGTGCCAAATTTCAAAATAATGTGCTATTTCAAGCTATCCCTTATCCCTTGTGCAACGAGATTTACTGGTATGGTGAAATAAAATATTTCGAAATAACAGGTGGCTTGTGTAGACGTAGGGTAGCTATTTCAGAATACCTCGGTATTCTGAAATAGCCATGCAGTGTAGACATACCCTAGGAAACTGAAATCTGCAGGCAACTCATTTAAAAAGCCTTAGAAGTAATTTGTACTGCATTTTATAGGAAGGTTTTTTGGCTAAAGCACTGGACTTGTACTCAGGACATCCAGTTTCAGTTCCTGGTTCTGGCACAGACTTCCTGTGAGATGACAACTAAGTCACTCCAGTGCTCTGAACCTCAGTTCCCCCATCTGTAAAATGAAGTAATACTTACTGCCTCTCACCCTCTCTCTTGTGTACTGAGGTTCTGAGCTCTTTGGGGCTTTCTTACTGTATGTCTGAATAATGCGCTTCATCCTGAAATGCACTACTGTAAATAATAAAGAGCAAGTGCTACTCAAATGCTAAGGATTAATAGTAGTGGATTTGGTACAATCAAAGTTTGGTGTGTCATACTCAAGGCTTGCACTAAATAGAACTATTTAAACCAAACCTACTCAAATGTTTCAGTTAAACACTTTTGTGATATTTTATAAAATTGACCTAATTCATGGCAAAAGGTTAAAGAATAAAAACGCACATGTGATTATATCCAAACATCCAAAATCTACTTTTATATATAGATCGTAGAGGAAATAGATTTACGTTTCAGATACTGATTTGGTATTGGTTATTGCTGTCAAAACTACTATAACGGGCCAGTGGCTTTAAGAGCCTTCATGGTGCAGTACCCATAGAATCATAGAGCTGGAAGAGATCTCAGGAGGTCATCAAGTCCAGCCCCCTGCCCAAGGCAGGACCAATCCCAACTAAATCAACCTGGCCAGGACTTTGTCAAGCTGAGACTTAAAAACCTCTAGGGATGGAGATTCCACCACCTCCCAAGGGAACCCATTTCAGTGCTTTGCCACCCTCCTAGTGAAATAGTTTTTCCTAATATCCAACTTAGACCTCCCCCACTGTAACTTGAGACCATTGCTCTTTGTTCTGCCATCCGTCACTACTGTGAACAGCCTTTCTCCATCCTCTTTGGAACCTCCCTTCAGGAAGTAGAAGGCTGCTATCAAATCCTCCTAATCTTCTCTTGTGCAGACTAAACAACACCAAATCCCTCAGTCTCTCCTCATAGGTCATGCGCTCCAGCCCCCTAATCATATTGGTTGCCCTCACTGGACCCTCTCCAACGCGTCCACATCCTTTCTATAGTGGGGGAGCCCAGAACTGGACACAATACTCCAGATGTGGCCTCACCAGAGCCGAATAAAGGGGAATAATCACTTCTCTAGATCTGCTGGCAATGCTCCTCCTAATGCAACCTAATATGCCATTAGCCTTCTTGGCTACAAGGGCACCCTGTTGACTCATATCCAGCTTCTCATCCACTGTAATCCCCAGGTCCTTTTCTGCAGAACTGCTACTTAGGCAGTCGGTCCCCAGCTGTAACAATGCTTGGGATTCTTCCATCCCAAGTCCAGGGCTCTGCCCCAGCAGTGGATATAGGGCAGGGCGAGCAGGGCGGCTGCCCCGGGCCCCGCGCTTCAAGAGGCCCCGCGCATGCGCCGTGGGCCACGGCGCATGTGCCGCGTCAAAGGGGGGGGGGACCGCAAAATTGTGCTGCCCTAGGCCCCGCAAAACCCTCATCCGCCCCTGCTCTGCCCAGTCTAAGACATGTCTCAGTTTTCAGAGGGTCTTTGTCTGCAGCACCCTGGCATGGAAAATGGTGCATTTAATGCTTAGGAAAGTTTTCTCATTCACAGAAGCATTCTGTTTATGCCCAGAAATTTCTCTACTCTGCACCATCAGTGTGCTGACAGTTATGCAAACGCATATGTATTAGCATTGTCAAAATGGATGTTAAGTCTATAAGAATGTGGATAGTGTTTGGATGTTAGGAAATTCTTATAAGTTGCTGCATGCATGAATTTCACTTATAAAAATCTATATACTACGTCATTCAAGTGTTTGCTTTGTGACTATAAAAGAATTTGCTCTAACACTCAAAACCCCTTGCCTGACCTAGCTCCATGATGCACACCAGAAGTGGCCAAAAGGTCTAGCTCCTAGGTTAGAGAACCAAGAGGTTCTGCCCACTGCTTTCGCCCACAGACACTGCGCCTACAGCTCCTATTGGCCACAGTCCTGAGCTAATGAGAGAGCCAGTGCTTGGGGCAGGGGCAGTGGATGGAGTCCTGTCCCCCTCACCTAGGAACTAGACCTTCTGATTTGATACTTGGTTGGTTAAATCTAATTATAGAACAAAAGTCTGGCACCCATGTTTGTGAACCACTGCAGACAGACTGAAAATGGGACATGGACATCTGTCCTGTGAGACTGAATGTCCCGATTTTGCACTACACCCCAGAAGGGCACAAAGATCCATTTGCATGAACCTCAATCTACCTCATTTCACACTAGGGATGTAATAGTGTAGTCGATTAAAACTTATAGGTTAATGCTATGGTCTACACGCATTCCCCCATCCCCTTGCCAGTAAAAATTTTTAGCAGGCTGGCCCGCAACAGGTCTGGGACCTATCCCCGTTGCAGCTCCGCATTCAAAGCGTATTAGGAGCTAGGCAGGCTCAGTTCCAGCTCGTGCTGGGTCTGGGAATTCAGACCCCTCCCCCCCGTGCCAGACAGGGTCTGCTGCCTGCCTCTGCTGCTGACTATTAGAGGCAGCAGCAGAGGGCGACAAGCAGCCAGTTCACGAGGGGCGCTGGGTTTTAGATGGGCCCCCCTTGCGGACCAGCTCCCGCCTGGCACCCTGCGCCGCTGCCCCCCCGATATGGAGGTAGCAGTGCAGAGTGGCAGGGGCTCCTCCGGAGTGAAGCACACTGGCTACCGGCCCCACCCTCGGGGACTATAGAATAGTTGACTAATTGATAAGAATTCATGAGGTTACTCGACTATTCAATTAACCGATATTTAACATCCCTATTTCACACTAGCCAGACAATCAGCTGAGAAGCAAAGGAGAACTTTCAGTCCAACATATGAACCTTTACAAAACAGCTTTTGGGGCTATTTATTGTTCTGGAAGCCCAGGGTCACGTCAGTGTAGTACAGAAACTATTAACTGACATTCTGTATCTATTCCATTTAAATTAGTAAAAGAGCCTCTGCTGCCCTTGGCAGACAGAAAGCCAAATCTGAAGGCTCCTGTCTCCCCAAAATCTTCTTTCCTTGTCAGCAGGGAGACGCAGCACTGTTCTCCTCTCTGCCTTCAGGGCTTGTGTGGATGTGTTACACTCATTGCTGAGATACTAGCATGCAAAAGCTTTCCAGCGGCAACTAGGTTGTATTTCTGATCCTCTAGGCCTCTCACAACCTCCTTTACTGCAGGGAATAGTTCCAGTTCCATGTCAATAGTTCCATGACAGATGATGTGGGGAAAGCTGAAGTACTCAATGCTTTCTTTGCCTCTGTATTCACGGACAAGGTGGGCTCCCGGACTAATGCGCTAAGTGATGCAAGATGGGATGAAGATGGACAGCCCTTGGTGGGTAAAGAACAGGTTAGGAACTATTTAGAAAAGCTAAACATACACAAATCCATGGGTCCGGACTTAATGCATCCGAGGGTACTGAGGGAGTTGGCAAATGTCATTGAGGAGCCTTTGGCCATTATCTTTGAAAAGTCGTGGAGATAGGGAGAAATCCCAGATGATTGGAAAAGGGCAAATGTAGTGCCCATCTTCAAAAAAGGGAAGAAGGACGATCCAGGGAACTATAGGCCGGTCAATCTTACCTCGATTCCTGGAAAAATCATGGAAGGGATCCTTAAGGAATCCATTTTGAGGCACTTGGAAGAGAGGAAAGTGATTAGGAATAGTCAGCATGGATTCACAAAGAGAAAGTCGTGCCTGACCAATCTGATTAGCTTCTATGATGAGGTAACTGGCTCTGTGGACGTGGGAAAGTCAGTGGATGCGATATACCTTGACTTTAGTAAGGCTTTTGATACAGTCTCCCACAATATTCTTGCCAGCAAGTTAAGGGAATGTGGATTGGATAAATGGACGGTAAGATGGATAGAAAGCTGGCTAGAAGGCCAGGCCCAGCGGGTAGTGATCAACGGCTCGATGTCAGGATGGCGGTCGGTTTCTAGCGGAGTGCCCCAAGGTTCGGTTCTAGGACCGGTTTTGTTCAATATCTTTATTAATGACCTGGATGAGGGGATTGATTGCACCCTCAGCAAGTTTGCGGATGATACTAAGCTAGAACATAAGAACATAAGAACGGCCGTACCGGGTCAGACCAAAGGTCCATCTAGCCCAGTATCCTGTCTGCCAACAGTGGCCAGCACCAGGTGCCCCAGAGGGGGTGGACCGAAGACAATGATCAAGCGATTTGTCTCCTGCCATCCCTCTCCAGCCTCTGACAAACAGAGGCCAAGGACACCATTTTATCCCCTGGCTAATAGCCTTTATGGACCTAACCTCCATGAAATTATCTAGCTTCTCTTTAAACTCTGTTATATTCCTAGCCTTCACAGCCTCCTCTGGCAAGGAGTTCCACAGGCTGACTACACGCTGTGTGAAGAAGAACTTTCTTTTATTAGTTTTAAACCTGCTACCCATTAATTTCATTTGGTGTCCTCTAGTTCTTCTATTTAGGAACTAATAAATAACTTTTCTTTATCGGCCCTCTCCACACCACTCATGATTTTATACACCTCTATCATATCCCCCCTCAGTCTCCTCTTTTCTAAACTGAAAGGAGAGGTAGATACACCTGAGGGCAGAGATAGGGTCCAGAGTGACTTAGACAAATTGAAGGATTGGGCCACAAGAAATCTGATGAGGTTTAACAAGGACAAGTGCAGAGTCCTGCACTTGGGACAGAAGAATCCCAAGCATTGTTATAGACTGGGGACCAACCAGCTAAGTAGTAGTTCTGCAGAAAAGGACCTGGGGTTACAGTGGATGAGAAGCTGGATATGAGTCAACAGTGTGCCCTTGTAGCCAAGAAGGCTAATGGCATATTAGGCTGCATTAGGAGGAGCATTGCCAGCAGATCCAGAGATGTCATTATTCCCCTTTATTCAGCTCTGGTGAGGCCACATCTGGAGTACTGTGTCCAGTTCTGGGCCCCCCACCACAAAAAGGATGTGGACGCATTGGAAAGGGTCCAGCAGAGGGCAACCAAAATGATTAGGGGGCTGGAGCATATGACCTATGAGGAGAGGCTGAGGGAGTTGGGGTCTGTTCAGTCTGGAGAAGTGAAGAGTGAGGGGGGATTTGATAGCAGCCTTCAACTTCCTGAAGGGAGGTTCCAAAGAGGATGGAGAAAGGCTGTTCTCAGTAGTGACAGATGGCAGAACAAGGAGCAATGGTCTCAAGTTGTGGTGGGAGAGGTCCAGGTTGGATATTAGGAAAAACTATTTCACTAGGAGGGTAGTGAAGCACTGGAATGGGTTACCTAGGGAAGTAGTGGAGTCTCCATCCCTAGAGGTGTTTAAGTCTCGGCTTGACAAGGCCCTGGCCGGGTTGATTTAGTTGGGATTGGTCCTGCCTAGAGCAGGGGGCTGGACTTGATGACCTTCTAAGGTCTCTTCCAGCTCTATGGTTCTATGACTCTGAGTGGCTGAAACTGCTGCTGTTGCTCAAAGCTTATCCAGGCAGCAGTATTTAAATTCATGTTCTCTGTTACGCCCTTAGAATTCTGAACAACAGTGTGAAAATTCTGAACTGCAGCAAAGGCACTAGTGCAGTCTCTCTTCAGAGAGAAGAAAACAGCGCTGCGTTTGCTCAACTTCCATTCGTCTTTGAAAGATTATCTTCACATCCAAAAACATTAGTAAGAGCCAGATCCCCAGGGGTGTATATTGGCATAGCTCCACTGATTGACACTCGTTTACACTGTCTGGCCCTCTTCCTAGTCTTCTCCACCCCCTATTAAAATTTGGATCATACAGAAGTCGAGTAAAAATCATTACTGGTGAAAACATTCTGAGTGAGAGGATTTTTCAAGCCAGAAACTTTGTACAGACTGGTTTCAGAGCTGTAGCCGTGTTAGTCTGTTTCAGCAAAAACCACCAGAGTCCAATGGCACTTTAAAGATGAACAAATATAATACCCTAATAAAGTTGTTCGTCTTTAAAGTACCATCAGACTCCTTGCTGTTTTCATATAGACTAAGGAAGAGATCCAAACTACACCACAGGTAACAACAAAAGAAATGAATATCTTAAAAGCAGTCCTAACTGACCTTGAGGAATGCAATACAACCAGTCCTACTCAATCACCAGTCACACAACTGATGACTCAGAGCCTCAATTAGGGTCAGTAAAAAACCCTATCTCTCATACACACTCCTTGGGACAGCATTTCACAATTAGGGAGTTTATTGGGATTGTCATGCTGTCTTCTGACACAGCCCACAGTGGTCACTGTCAGAGACAGGTCAGCAAATTAGACAAACCCCTGGACCATTCTCTTACATAATTTCCTGTGTTCTCAATCGAACTGTCCCTTAGGACATCAATCACGTGGCTAGGTGCCAATTCAAACTAGCTTTTCATATATTAAACATTGGTTAGTTTTGTTAACCAGCCTTAAAAGAGAAATGGGAAATGAAATTACATATTCATTAGAACTGAAAGTCAGTAAGTATTTCATTGGCTTTCATATAGTATCATCCTTTGTTATAAGTAGGCCCATGTGAAAGTTCCACTTTTCAGTAGAGGAGGGATCAAGATGCAGAATTCAGGCAGGGTTTAGGCCTGTTTCTAATTTCCACTTTACATTCACCTGTTAAAATTACTTTTACTGCCACCAAGGCCCTTTCTTTTTCCCCTGCCCATATCACATTTCATAGAACACTAGAACTGGAAGGGACCATGAGAGGTCATCGAGTCCAGTCCCCTGCCCTCATGGCAGGACCCAATACCATCTAGACCATCCCTGAAATTTCTTTTAAAAATAAATCTGCATTTTTTTTCCCCCTCACATGGCTCAAAACTGTAAGATGACCTGAGTGAAACCTCAGGTATTGTCTGAGGGAAAAAAAAACCAACCAACTAACAAAGCCAGCCATATACCCAACTGTGATAATACTTAGTGAATTTGACATTGGGGGAGCGAATACTCCTAATGCACTAATATTACAGTGGATGTTTTGCAGAATGTCATTGAGTTCTGGAAGGAGATTTACCTAAGAAGCAGGGAACTGAAGTTGTGTCTCTTGGCTTTTATACATGGTCCAATCACTGATTCACTACATGACACTAAGCCAGTGGTTCTCAACTCGTTTCAGTCCACAGACCACCAGGCCAATCAAAAAAATTTTCGTGGGCCACCTCCTTTCTGAGACATAATAAAAAAGCAACTGCTCAGCACGACGGCGGCAGCTACACTCACGCTCAGAGCCTCAGATGGAAGTTACTGGCAACACAACGCGGTTGCGTCCTAGGTGATGCTACGAATGACGCGCCACGTGCTTGTGAACACGGTGTAAAACAGCCTAACGGTGGTGCCTGCTCACGCCGTGTGACTTTGGACAATCTTCCTGTGGACCACCGAAAAAGTCACCATGGACCACCAGTTGAGAACCACAGCACTAAGCAAACTACTTAACCTTTCCATGCCTAAATTTACCACTGTACATTATTTTCATTTGACAGTTTATAGGAATTGCAGGAAGCTTGATTAAAGTTTATAATGCACTTTGGTATCCTTGGACCAGAGAAACCTATATGCAAAGTATTACAGGTTGAGCCTTTCTAGTACAGCACCTTTGGGTGGGGACCGGACTGGTGCCAAACCAGAGAATTTGCGGGACCACAGGAGGCCACTATTGTCTAGCAGCATTACCAACACTTCCCCTGCTTACTGGGATGTTAGGAGACATTTAGAGGTAAATTAGCGCTAAATAACAGCACAGAACACTCAGAGGCAGGACTGATGGCCATAAACAAACTATATGGGACTACAGGAAACTTGGCCACACCCGTGATAAGTTTGGCTAACTAAAAATCATGCCGGACCACGGGTGTTACCGGAGCACAGAGTGCCAGACTAGAGAGATTCAACGTGTGTTATAATTTGTGAGAACAGCAACTCACTAGCTCGTTTACCCATTGTATATATAAAGGACTGCAGGTTGGACCTCCTTGGTACAGCACCCTCGGGACCTGATTGGTCCCAGATGAAGGATTTTTCCAGACCAGGGGAGGTCATTTCAGGCTCCCTGCTGCCAGGGCCCCCTCTTCCAGTCCCCCCTCCCCACTGGGCTTTCTGGCTCCGCCTGCCTGCCCCTGAGCCCAGCTGAGCTACACACAAGCTCCTGGCATCTCCAAACAACCTCGCTGAGCCACACGCCAGCTCCTGGCTCCTTCCCCCAGCCCCCTGCAGCCCAGCTGAGTGGTGCACCAGCTCCCACAGCCCAGCTGAGCTGTGCACCGGCTTCCTTCCCTGCCCCCCTTGCAGCCCAGCTGAGTCACACACCAGCACCCAGCACCCCCCCTCACAGCCCAACTGAGTCGTGTGCCAGCTCTCAGGCCCCCACCCTACTGCAGCGCACCAGGACTCTTTGATCCTGGAACATCCATGGTCATGCTGGACCACAGATGTTGCCAGACCAGAAAATCCCAGATTTTAGAGGTACAACCTGTACTTGTATGAGTTACTGTTACTCAAAGTGAATGAAGGGTGCACAATCGGATCGTTAATATATATAGTCACACAAATAGTTTAATGTGCATTTAAAGAATCTTTGAAATACAGAGCCATACAACTGGACAGCTGGGTCCTTTCCCATCTTTGCTACTACACATTATCCCCCCGTGGGAATCTGTATGACATTTTTCACTAATGCCATCATTGACTCATGGTTGCAGTGCTTCAACTTCGAGAATAAAAGACGACTGTCCAGTTAAAAACAACAAACAATTCTAGTCCATGTTTATGTCTACAATTACTCTAGAGAAGTGTCAGCAACTTGGTGTCAAAACAGTATGAAAAGACAAGTACTAGCAGCAAAGAGAGACCTTTCAGATAATCAGAACTGACAAACAGCTGTAAATGCAAAAAAGTATTTTCAATATACTTGGGGGGAGAAGAGAGGAGGAGAAGAGAAGAGTGGATATTTGAATTACCCAGCAATATAAGAACGGTATCTACTGAACATCATAAAATCCAGAAACAACCTGCAAACTGGATTCATGTTTTATACCCATTGTATATATGAAATACGCAGGCAGTGTAGTTGTAACTGTGTTGGTCCTAAGATATCTGAGGCTCAACGTGGGTGAGACAGAAGAATTCTATGTGGCTCAAAAGCTGGTTCTTAGCACCCACAGAAACTGATTAAATAAAAGATATCACCTTACGCTATAGAACTCTAATACTGCATATGCCCCAAAAGCCATAAATATTTCAGAACTAAGGCTATGACTGCTCTACCTCTTTTGTCCATATATTTTAGGTCACTCAGGGATGTGAAAGAACACCCTTCTGAGAGACCCATTTTACACTCACAAAAACACCAGTGTGCACAGCACTATGTCAGCTCTGTTTGTTGCAGGTGGTTTAGTTATGCTGACAGAAGAGCTCTCCCACTGGTGTGGCGCAGCAATGTGGGAGGTCTTTCCGTGGGGTAGCTGCCTCAGTACAGTCATGCTGCTGTAAGGTCTCTAGTGTATACATGGCCTAATTCATATATACAACCCCATTTCAGAGATGCTGCCAGACAACATGCAGGGCTAAACCCCAGGCAGAAAAGATAGTTACACTGAAAAAGTTTTAGATAAGAAGCCTTCCTTTCCAACAAAATATTCTCAATTCTTCTAGGACCACAGAGAAGACAATTGCTAAGCAACAGCAACTGACTTTGCATAGGGATCTAAACAGTTGCAAATCAGGTTCGTTTCATTGATACTTGATGTAAATCAACCATACAATGGTTTTATACTTCTGTGCTACAACTGTCCATGAATCAGATCCCAAGCTCAGTGAAATCAATGGACAGATTCTCTGACTTCAATCTGCTTTGGACCTGGCCACATGTACACATGGGGAAGGGGCAGATTTTTATTTTTGCAAGTTATAATCTAATAAAGAACTAGGTTTAGTGTGTGGCAAACAGTTCCAAATAGTTAATCTCACTTCTGCAGCGTATCATTTCGGCATGTTCACAGATCAGACCTAGCACAGTGTATGCAAAATCTGGGTCTTCAGTATGCTAACCTGGCATTGTAACAACTCAGGCAGATGGCAAATGGGGATTACTGATTGGCTGGAAATTGGATATACAACTAGTCTGTGCTAAAACATGCCTTTATGTTTTTACTCTGCCATCCCCACCTACCCTGCCTCATGTGCCATTTCATATCTACCTCTTATCTCAGGTCTTTCAGACCACAGGGTTTTTGAGGTAGGAATTGCCATGTACTATATGACTGTACAGTGCCCTGGTCTTGGCTGAGGGCTGCAGGCACTATAACAATAAAAGTAACATCTGGTAGAAGAAATGCATGTTTCACTGATTTATGCCGAGACTACCCTTGGGGGAGAATGTGAGAAAAATGCCAGAGGTTGATCAGGTTTGGCAGCTGGACCGAATATTAGGTAACTATGGAAAAAGATGAATTTGACAGTAGGTGCAGTCTTCTTTTGTCTCTTCTCTCTCTCCCTCAATCTAATATATTTAGATTTCCTGTGGGTTAATATTAGGTCGGAGAGGACAAAAGAAGTTAATTGTAGGCTGGACTTTGCAAATATACTATGTAGCAAGATTTATGCTAACAAGCAACAGATGTATACCTTAGAATCATAGCACAACACACTAGAACTGAAAGGGACCTCCAGAGATCATCGAGTCCAGTCCTCTGCCCTCACGGCAGGACCCAGTACCATCTAGACCAGTGGTCTCCAACCTTTTTAAGCACGAGGTCACTTTTTGAATTTAAGTGCAATCCAAGATCTACCTCAAACCCAAATACCCTTGCCCTGCCTCCTTTGTGCCCCTTCTCTGAGGCCCCGCCCCTGCTCACTCCATGCTCCCTCACTTTCACCAGGCAAGGGCAGCGGGTATCTTTTAGATACCTGAAAACTCTATCCTGTCCCCTCTCGGTCTTCTCCTTTCCAAATTAAATGAGCCAATTCTTTCAGTTTTCCTCCATAGGTCATATTCTCTAGACCTTTAATCATTCTTGTTGCTCTTCTCTGGACCTTCTCCAATTTCTCCACATCTTTCTGGAAATGTGGTGCCCAGAACTGGACGCAATACTCCAACTGAGGCCTAATCAGTGCAGAGTAGAACAGAAGAATGACTTCTCACGTCTTGCTCACAACACTCCCATTCATGCATCCCAGAACAACTGGGGATGCTGAACTTTGTGCTCTTGAGAATTGTAAAGGAAGCATTTTAGTAAACAGACAAGTCACAAAATAATGCTGCAGAAATATATCAAGCAAGGAGAATGATGTCTTGAAGTAGTTTGCCTTCTTATAGAATCATAGAGCTGGAAGAGACCTCAGGAGGTCATCAAATCCAGCCTCCTGCCCAAGGCAGGACCATTCCCAACTAAATCAACCCAGCCAGCCTTCTGTCAAGCCAAGACTTAAAAACCTCTAGGGATGGAGATTCCACCACCTCCTTTAGTAATCCATTCCAGTGCTTCACCACCCTCCTAGTGAAATAGTTTTTCCTAATATCCAACCTAGACCTGTGACAAAGTCATTCTCCTTGTCATTTGCCATTATCAGCACGAGCCTCTGCTGGAGAACAGAATGCACCTCAATGGGCACATTTTCAACAAGACCTCTGCTCAGTAGCCTATGTTATATTAACTGCACTCGCAGTCCACTTCCTGGTGAAAACACCATAAAGGTCCAAAGTTACCACCATGAGCGCCAATATTGTTGGCAGTCTCAGCAGAAAGACAGAATCCTGTATAGATTAGGAATAGGGTTTGGAGTCTGCCCCACCGTCGCCTACACAGCAGTAGTTGCTTCAAGTAAGGGTGCCTGATGAGGCACCATGGAAGAAACCATTGGACCTTTATCACCTCCTTTCAATAAACGGAGGAATTCAAACTCCAGGCTTTTCAGCCTGATGTATCACATTATACTAATTATGTTGACTTTCACAGTGCATAGAACAGTTACCTATATTTGATATAACAAATGGCCCTTGTAGAACAAAACAGAAGCCACATAATTGTATATAGAGTAGGTAGTTTAGTTATCAGCTGTAACACCTATAAACAGCAAAGGGAATAGAACTTAGGGGGAGCAGAACCTGACTCCTGATAAGTTTGCTTCCACCCTTCCACACTGATTTCAAAGCTTGAGGGTATGTTGGAAAAAGGGGGAAGGGCCAAGGCACAGCACACTAGTAAACCCTGGCTGTTGGAACACCACCCTTGACTGCAATTACTGACTCATGTAACTTAGGTTGCTCAATGGTTACTCAAAGGTTGCTCAAATTTCTGCAGGGAAGCTGAATCAGCTCCCAAGATCAGAGATCCACACAAATTCACCTATTTTTAAGATACCAAAATTCAGGTTTAGATTGTACAGGGGAAAATGTATATTTGTATAATGCAAATGTCTTTTACTCAGTTTTATTCAAAAAGCACCACAACCACACCCAAAAAAATCATGGTGGGGCTAAGATCAAGCATGCAACATTCCAGCCCAAAGAAAGATGACTTTGAGAAAGTTAGGAACAATTTCAGATTGGTTAGAATAGAAGTTGGAACTCAGAAATATGAAAGGGAACAGGTTATGTGTTATTCATCTCTTTGCATGACACAAGAACCAGGGGTCACCCAATGAAATTAATAGGCAACAGATTTAAAACAAGCACAAGGAAGAACTTCTTCACACAGCCAACCTGCGGAACTGGTGGAGGGATGCCAATTTTGGCTGGATATACTAGACTCCAAAACAGTCCTGCTGAGCTGGCAACCATAAATTTATTGGTTTAGTGAAGGCCAAAAGTACAACTGGGATTGAAAAAGAATTAGCTAAGTTCATGGAAGATAGGTCTGTCGTTGGCTTTAGCCAAGATGACCTGGATGCAACCTCATGCACTGGACATTAGGGATGCTAACACACTACTGTGGCTGGAGGATCAGTGGTGGGACCTAGGTTAAAATGGTTAACCGTTTTAACATCCTACTGGACATCCCTGAAGCAAAAACTGGAGAAGCATCTGGCACTGGCCAATGCCAGAGACAGGATACTGAGCAAGGCGGACCTTTGGTCCACCAAAGTATGGTCATTCTTATTAATCATTTCAATGCCTTGTAACATATAAATGGCAGTTCTGAAGCCTAAACATTCCATTAGTTCCATGTAAGCTTCAGTAAGTCACACTGAAGCCTTAGTAGCAGTTACACCTCTTACAAAGCCAGATAATCCCTCCCATGGGGAAAAGAAATGTGGGAGAATACGGCTTGTTCACAGAATTCACAGTTGTCAACCATATGCATTGACTGATACATCTTCCCCATTCCCCCAGTGGGAAACAAATCTGTAGAATCTCAAAACCGCACCTGGAACCACCCCCCCTCTGAATTTGGAATACATGGAGCTAGAGATCCTGATCCCACATCACAGCTCTCCCTCTTTTCCTGTTCTGACCGCATGGTTTCTTTATGAGATGCGTGGCAAGAGTTGCCCCCATGTGTGCCTTCCAGCCCAGCCCTGGGAACAGAGAAATGCTCGCAAAAACTGTACTTCAGAAATCACTGCGCACTTTGCCCATCATCAAAAATAATGTTTTCAATATGAATATTAGATAAGCTCTGTAGCATCAGTGCAAGTTTGATCAGCTCCTGACACAGGATAAAATGAATACTTCCCTCCTCTACATCAATATGTTTTTTAGTCACTGCTACAAAACTCATCCTATTCCATAGAGTACGGGGAGCAGAGAATGCTGCTACTGTTTCACACCCTCTTCGTTCCCTAGGCTGTGCATCACACACATGGCCAGAGACTGGCAGAGCTCAGAAATTCACATATCTTTGAGGTACATGGCAAATGGAAGCTCTCAGGGAGGTCTCTGAAGAAACCATTCCTTTCCTGCATCAAGCGGTTTTAAGTCCCACACCAGTGGTGGGCCCACTCCTCACTAAATTACTAATTACTATGCCAGATTTTGACATTTGTTTTCCAGACTAGTAAGAAAAGAATAAGGCTGCATCACTGAGCAATGGGAAATACACAATAGTTAGAATAGAACACATAGATAGAATTCATCCCGTCCTACAAAGGCAGGAGTTTATCAAAAGTCTGTTGAAGTCAATGGAAAGACTCCCATTGATTTCAATCAGCTTTCAACTAGTCTCCTAATCACTCAAAGAGGGGATGTTACAGAGCAAAAGCACTGGAATTCAATGCAGAGAGTCACATAAGGCCATGTCTAACTTTAAAGACATGAGTAGTCCTCTTGGCTTCATGAGCTTGAAGTTAACGTGCTTATCTGTCTCTCTGAATTGTGCACTGCAAATAAATCAATTCATGGAGAATAAATTGATGGGACCCCAAAACTGCAATTATTTTAGTGTTTAAATTATGTGTGGACTCCTAAGCACCTATATCTTTGCAATTCACCTGTCTTTCCGAGAAACCATTGGAATATGAATCTTCCTGCCTCTCCAAGATGGAAGTTTGTTTTGGCTGCCTTTAGACTGTTCCCACACACCTCTTTCTGCTTGTCATTCTCCTCTTCCCATGTAGGGGTGTATCTGAAAGGCTGCCACAAAGCCTGAACATTGTGGCATCAATTCAGATTTCCTCAGGCCAAAGCATTTAGACTAACCCCAAAAATATATTCAGCTGGCAACTTAGCATCCTGTTGTGACAGATCTTCCACACTCCAGCACCGCTGGGGCTGTAGTTCAAGGGAGGAGAACATATGCTCCAGAAAGATTCCACAAAGTCTGCTCATTGGCTTCTGGGGACCACACATGGGTGTTCCCCAGGAGGTTCAGGGTCAATAGACTAGCCCAATGTCATATCATACCCAGCTTCCAATGTATGCACCTGTCACAGGCAGAAAGCAGTGAGTCTTTCTTGAGAGCTTACCTACACAGGGCAATTGACCAGCACAGCTGCAGAAGAATAACTATTCCACTATTGCTAATCCATAATAAATCCCCACATGGGCCAAATATTCTGAATTAAACTAACTATTCAGACCTTTAGGCTCACTTACTCCAATTTGGAAGAAGAAGAATTATTCCAGAATAAAATTGCTTGTATTTCAGAACATACCGCCTGAAGGGGGGGGTGTTATTCCAGAATAGCCAACAATGCAGTAGAGCACCACAGATGCTCAAGAAGAGAAAAACCACATTAACTTTCAGATTCCAGGTCGAGTCTACAGTGTTGACCGTTGGAAAAGACACTGTCCATTTCCAAACTCTGCACATTTGATCGGGAATCATTGACACAAAAACATGTGCTGGCAATGACTTTCAGCAAGCAGGTATTAGGAACTTGGTAAAACAGCACTGTTTAAAGTATTCCTGACTTTAATTAAAACCTTCCATCCCACCTCACAAAACCAAGCAGAAGACCTAGGCCAAAAGGGGCCCCTGTGAAGCTGTTCAATTGGGGCGCAGCTTGTAAGGGACAACAGCCTGCATATGTCCTTCTCCCTTCACCTACCTCAAGTAGCTGTTTTACCATTGAAAAGGTTGAAGCAGGGAGGTTTTCAAAAGACAAAAATAGCAGCTACACCCCTATTATTCTGTCTGAAATCTCTCTAAATCCAACATGGGGAGAATAAAGACTGAGCCTAAAACTGAGGGGAAAGAAAACTCACACACAAGCTCCTAGTGAGCCCAGTTTATCCTCCATGGAGATCCTCATCAGTACAGAGAGGCTGACTCCTCACACCAATCATCGACACTGGAGAACATCCCTCTATGGTCCTGGCAGGCCAGACCCCAATGTCCTCAAAATATCCTAGATAAAAAATACCTTGCCATTGCAGAAGTGGCAGCACTGTCTGAACGAGCCTAGTCCTCAGTGAGGACTAAATCCATAGTAAGTTTCAGATCACAGCCTTTTTATGCACTAGCCTCATCTCTGGTTAAAATTATTAATAAATAGAAAGTGCGCAGAAAGAGGCTTCACACTCTGAGTTCAAGCAGCTGAAGGGATTTCACTCAAAACGTTTCAGAGAAATAACACAACTGCTAATAGTGTTAAGCATGCACTCCTAATAAGTAAAATATGGGAGCATATAGGAGCATCTGAAAAGAGGGAAGCAAAATAGATATGGTTTTGCGAGCTCTACTGTAATGTGCACTAACCAATGACCATTATAAGTCAATAGCAACAGTAACGTTAGCAGAATTTTATCTGCGTTTGTTTATACACACACACACACACAAAACACAAATATACATTTATACCTACCCATGTGCACATACAGAAAACATGTCCATCAGAGGAAATTTGAAAAACTATTGCTTAACCCATTTAGCACATTACTTCTCTATAGATTTCAAAATGAGTTGCTTCATTAATAATTGTTTAGCTATTATTAGGCAGGAGGGAACAATTTACAGCAGAGCAGAAAACAGAAATGGTGGAGTCTCTGTTCTTGGAGAGAGAAAATCCAGTTGTCTTAGACCTACAGGGCAAACCTTGACAGACAAGTCTATGGTCCCATGGGTTGGGTAGCCAAGAGAGTTTATTTATTTTAAAGCTCTGTTTTGATTTGCTGTGAGGGCTGTTGTGGATACATATCATTTTCATTCAAATGTATCTTATAAATGCTCGCTCTCTCAAGAACTATCACCACCAGAGAATGTAAAAATTTGTCCATTCAGATAAAACTAATTTAGATTAAAACAGGGTGTGAATTTAAAGTTGATTAACCATTCCAGAACAATGCCCAGTGTGGACACTCTTATTCTGGAATAAAAAGTGATTTCTTTCCAAATGTATTACAAATTAAGTTATTTCAGAATAAGGCATTTTTATTCCAGAATAAAATTATCCACACAGGGTTTGATCAAGAATAGCTATTTTGAAATAACTGCCCCCAAGGCCAAATAGAACAGTCAATATCCTTCCAGAAATATTAACCTTTTCCTTTTCATTGTTAAAACTCTATTTTACTTAAGTAAAAATGTCTCTCTTTTTCAGGATATTTTAAAGTCTTGTATTCATAGGAGATCAATAAGTCAGTTACAGAGGCCAATAATATACATTTTTGTAGGTCACCAGTTGTTTTATCAAAAGAAGAAGCAACAATAAATCAAGTTTGGTATACAGCATGTCAGGGTCACAGATAAACAGTGCAGAATGGAAAGCATGGCAAAAAATGTAAAAAAGAGGGGGGATATAGGTGTGGATAGGGTTTTCCTAAATATTTGCAATTAGGAACAATTCTAACTGCTCCAAAATCATTTTATATATTTTGATTTTTCTATGCCACCTCCCCCAGGGTCACAAAGCAGTTACTCCAGTCCAAGCACAAAGTTTAGCCACTGCTGTGATTTGTTTTCCAGCATTTCTTTGTGATAGACATGTCAACTCAAAGACTTAATTAATATGAAAATCTATTATAAAGAACTATTATTGCTTCCTCCATCAATACACATTTAAGTTTTCACCCTAGCTCAAAAGCACTGGGATAACTTTCACAGTTTAGGTTTCCTTCTCCGCTAGGTGCTGTAGCTCTTGGAGCTGGTACCTGGCAACGATTGGCAGGGAGAAAGAAAATAAGGCCATCCTGCTATAAACTTCAAAAAAGAAAATTTCCCTGAGAAGGTGATTAATCCCAGCCTGAAGGATTTGGAATCGCGGGATCAGCAGCCACTGGGTTACATAATCACGTGGAAATATTAAACTATCCCGATGTTTAAAAAGTTTTCCTTCATAATCAGGATCTGCCACACTCTCCTCTGGACTCTGCTGTAATATAGCAAAACAAGTTCCTTTTTCGTATTAAAAATCCCTTATCATGCTTCCTCGTTTCAAGCTGTAACACTTTAAAACTATATAAAACTGACCCATCGCATCTGTTCACTCCCCCCTCTGGCTAAGCTTTCTACTCCCTTACTACCCTGACAAAATAAGTAGCCCTTTAAAACAAAACACAAGCAAAGACCAAGAATTAGTTGTATTGCTTACAGATTCAGTGTTACATTAGATCCTTCTGGGCACGTAAAATCCCACTTGCTTTCTAGGCAGGCTCCTTTTTTCATTGCTTGGATAGTAGTTTTCATTCGTAATAAAAGGGTGGAGCTCAAATGTCAGCTGATCCGCTACAGCCGTGTTTCTTTTAAGGTGGTACCGCGAGTCAGCAGAGTTTTTTGGACTAATATTGATGCGCATTGTTTGATACTTTGCATGGAGAAAAATTGCAAGGGTGAGATCACAGAGACATATTTCAGCACCGAGGACAAATGTTTGTGACCAACAGTGTTACATTAGACTGATCACATTTTACAATTACCCAGTGTTAACTTCTTTATATACATATTCAAACAGCGGGGGGGAACCCTTTGAGGATTGATGGGCATGATCCGAGGCAAAGATCTTTCAGAAGAAAAGCAAGATGAAGTTTCTAAGACAGTCTTAAGTAAATGCGGTCAAATACAAAACGAATGCCTCCAACTCTGGTGATATTGCCTCATTTCTTATGGAGAGGATATTTTCAAATGATAATTGGCAGATACTCATTCACTAACTCATCAATAAAGATAGGAGTTAAATCATTCTATAAGCCTTAAGGAAAACAAACGTTTCCCTGCAAATGCTATTTGTAAAACCTTTGCGAATTTATTAGAAAACAATTTCTCTGCAGTCTTGTTGAAGGTTTCTTTTTGTTTATTTTTGGATTGGTTGTTCTTTTTTAATCCGACCTATGGACTGCTAGTGATACAGTTCTCTATCAAATTTTAATATGACTTTTCCATAAGAGGATGCAATAATGTTAGGGTGAAAGTTTAGTAACTGCTAAGATAGGACAGGCATAAAATAGATTAGAATTGCAAAACGCGGAGGCTTGTTTACACAGAACCTTGCATTAAAATACCTAATTTGTTTTCATTCAGACCATTTGTTACTTTATTGCAAGTCTGTGTGATAACACATTTCAAAGTAAGTGTCCTATTTTTATTAATTTTTGTATTGCCATAGCACCTATCAGCCCAAATCATGAACTAGGACCACTATGCTAGGCACTGTACAAACAGAACGAAAATGGTCCTTGCTCCAAAGAGTGAAATTACTGTTCAATTTGCAAGAAAATCCAAGTGACATGTGTGCCTGTGAGCTATGTCTCTTTAGCTTCCATTGGAAATCTCTCCGAATTCAAACAGCCACTTTAATAAGGGTTTCACCACTTGCCAGTGTTCATGTGGGGACATACATTTTCTGACCCACCGCCTAACCACAGCCTTTGGCCTTGGATCAATCCCTCGGGAGATTTCTCAGACTTTGAGAACTGCCTCCAAAAAGTCCTGGCTACCAGCAATGCCAGTGAAAAAGCCAGATATTGACCCTCCTCACATTAAATGAAGTGACATCTCAGTGATGTCTTTTATTCATGCACCAAAGTAAAGAGAGAGCAATAGAAATGGTGTGGGCAGGGCCATTCCTAGCAGTTTTGGTGCCCTATACAGCCCCCTGCTGGAGGGGGGTGCTCATGGCTGCAGAGGCAGGAGCTGTGGGGGGAGGGTGCAGAAGTAGGGCAGGGAGGCAGCAGGGGTCAGGCCTGCTGCTAGACTCACCAGCAGTAGCAAGAAGCAGAGTGACTCGGCCCCAGCCCACTAGTCCCCTGAGCCACATTGCTTGGGGGAGGAGAAAGATGAAGGGGTGGAAAGAGGTGGGGCAGAGGCAGAACAGTGACAAGGAGGTAGAAGAATGGGTGAAGTGGAGCGGAGCAGGGGTAAACCAAGGGGCTGTCCTGGGACCCACACTTCCCTAGGGATAGCCCTGCTGGGTGCAGCCCATGGGAGGGGGCGGGCCACTGGAGCTTGTGCCACCCCATATGAAGCTGCCTAGGGCACCACAGAATTTGGGGTAATTTGGTAGCAATAAAGGTGTCTTATGTGTTTTGCAAATTGGTAGGGACAGCTCTGGGTGTGAAGATTTAAACATATGACAGGAAAGTCTCTGGGGTTTTTGAGATACTACGCTAGGGCATTTATTACTTTCAAAAAGCAGCATTTGCTATTTTAAGCTCAAGTTTCCAAGCAAACACAAAGCTTCTGTGCCGGTTTACATATGAAAATTATCACTGGTTTACTGTCTTATACCCATAGTCAGCTGCCCCCCTGCTGGTATGCCATACAATGGAGTCTTATTAAGTACACCGCTGCACCCGTCACCCAACCCTCATGTAATTCCACGGGCTCCCGGCATGGTTCATAATTCAGTTCACAGTTATCTCTTTAAACGGGTGTTAAAAATGGTTTTATTTTTGCAGTATCACGACCATCAGAACCTTTTACTGGCTGGAGCGACCCCAGGTGGTATGATGGCGCCTGAATAGGCCGAAAGCCAAGTGCACCATTTCCAACCCTCAGAGTTTTCAGAAGGACTAAGTACCCATAACTGGGGCGGATTCTCAAGAGCTTGGTTCTCATGAAGGCCCCAAAACAAAGAGCCTGACTTTCCAGACTGCTCAGCCTGTTGGATACAGGGCTCAGTCGCCAATCTCGCCAAGAGTTTGATAATGGGGGCTGCTGGATGCGGATTAAAGTCTGGCCCTTATTTAGCTGCTAAATGAGAACCGAACTCCTTTGAAAACCTGATCCCAAAGGGGTGAGGATAACAAAAGGAGGATCAGTGAATAAAAAAATACAACACCCCACTAAGCACAGCAAACTAAAGAGAACATTTGCATAAGCCAAAAATAAATGCATGCACCCACCTTCTCTACCTGAGGTGCACAGAGACTTACAAAATTAGCAACATTATTAAACAACATGCAGCAGATTCATCACCAGTCCTCTGTGTATAGGAATGCTGGGTTTCAGTGCCATCTCCCTGTCACAACTGAGTTTTCCCATCTTGCATATCCCCAGATGCCTGTGATATGATAGGAGTCCAGGGAAACTCAGACTGCTATCTTTGAATTAGCTTTGGGCATTTCTACACTGAGGAGTTATTCCGAAATAACTCCCCATATTTTGAAATAACAAGGCGAACGTCTACACTATTAGGCCTGTTATTTCAAAATAATGGGCTTGTTATTTCAAAGTAATAACTCCTGCTTGTGAAGAGGAATAAGCTTATTTCAAAATAGTTATTTCAGGAGATATTATTTCAAAATAACTTATTTCGACATAACCGGGTGGTGTAGATGTAGCCTTTATGTCCAACCTGGGGAGTAAAAGCCTACAGGGTGGAATGATTGCCAGTGAAGGGTGTGACTTCGCTTTCAAAGAACACCTCTTGGGCCTTCACTCAGCAAGCCATCACTGAGATGGATGGCTCTAGCTTTCCATTTGTAAGGAATATTATGAGGAAAATTGCAGCCGAACATCTCCAGCATGAAGTATTATGGTTTAGGTCCCTTTGCCTCTTTCTACATGATTTTTAGCTGCAGATGTTGGTTTGGCTGGTGAGCTCCTTCAATAACTCTGGGCAGAAGATGTTTCTGGGCAGATGGTGTTTGATGGGTTTGCTCTTGAGTGGCTTTACATTTTCCCCCTGAGCTGTGCCGAAAAGCTTGTCTTCATGTCCAGTGCTACAGCTGCTGTAGCACTTTAATGAACATGCTGTTATATGGACAGGAGAGCTTAGCTCCTTGAGAGACAATTGCTTTGTCATCATGGAAGCTCTCCCTTCAGCACAGCACTATCTACATGGTCCCCCGCCTTGCTGCCTCTATTAGATATTAGATAGAGGCAGCAAGGGGGGGAACCCGGGCCCACGCTGTGCTGCCCCTTTGAAACGCCACCGCTGCATTTCTAAGGGGCAGCACTGTACAGGTTATCCCAGGCTCAGTGTGGTGCTGCCCCTTTGAAATGCCACTATGGCGTTTCAAAGCAGCAACGCTGCACAGAGTCCAGGATCAGATGGGAACTCCCCAGCTGACCCTGGGTTCCATGTGGCACTGCCACTTTGAAATGCTGCGCAGCACCTGGGATCAGCTGAGCGGTGCTGCCCCTTTGAAATGCAGTGGCGATGTTTAAAAGGGGCAGCGCTGCCCTATCGACTAATCGAATAGTCAATGCAAAAATGTATCGATTACTCGATTAGTCAATTGCACGATACTTAACATCCTTAGTATAAATATGTCATTCGGGTGTGTGGATTTTTTTTTCCCCCTGAGCAATGTTGTTATACCGATATAGGCCTATGGTGTAGACCAAGCCTAAGATTAGTATGGCAGGGCTAAGAGCCAAGCAGAGACAGAAACTGTGATCTCAGCAGTCTCAGGCTTACACACAAAACATCTTGTCCAGGGTGTCAGATTTACTCAAACACAATTAGCAGTTTCTTAGCTAGATTTCTTTCATGCAGTTTTGCCTTCAATAGCCCCCATCCCCAAGCAAATTTACAAATCAATAAACAAGGTAGCTCTTACAAATCACCAATGCCTGTCCTCATTTTCAGCCATGACATCCTGACCTTGGTCCCCCACACACGTCTACACTATGCGGAAGATTGATGCTCCAGAAATTGATCTTCTGGGGTCTGACTTAGGGGCTCAAGTATAAACCCTTAAATTGAATGCTGAGGGCAGCTCCAGCCAGCCTCTGGTACTCCTTCTTTGCTGAGGTGTAAAGGAAGCCAACAGGAGCATTTGTGCCCATTGGCCTCCCCCGCTGTGTGGATGGAGCAAAAATGTGTCTCTTATTTTGACCTTCCACTGTAGTACAGACCAAGGCCACAGTGCTAACTCTAAGTAGGGGTAAAATATCAGTTTTCACTTGTCTTTTGCTGCTTTGTGATGCACAAAGAACACCTGAGATGGTTTTATTTCTGTTATGAATGTGTTTCTGTTTCTTCTTAATGTATTAGAAATGCCAGATTTTTTTCTGCCTTGCTTCCCCTACGAGACTGAAGAGCCAATAGATTTCAGTCAGGACAAACAGCAAGCTAAGGTGACCAGTGTATCAAAATGACAAAGCCCCCTCCCCACCCACCACACACACACACCTTCACACCCAGTGCAGAGCTCATTCTCCCCACCTGCCCACAGTCCTTGCCTGCTGAGCTCCTGCTGCCACCAGCTGTTCCCTGCTACCACCACCTGGTGGGGCCAGTGCTGATGGCCAGCCACTACTTCCTATAGAGTTGGCTGGTGGTGCCAGTGTAACCCAATGGAAAGTGGATGCTGTGTGTCCAGTTTTGTGCCCATTCTATAGAGGATATGGGTTTGGGACTGCTTTCAGTTTGGGAACTTGGTTCTTTTGTTCAAGCCATAGAAAGACTTGACAAAAATAAAGATTGCCCCAGCAAGCACAAACTTTGGTGGTGCTGGGCTATTGTGGTTGCTGTTTCTGAGAGCTGGGAAGACTGAGGGAGGAGAGGTCTATGGGAACAGCTAGGCTAAGCACCTCTACAGAGGCCCAGCCACCAGCTGGATATAAATCACAGAGCCTGGAGAAGTCCAGTTGGATCCCCAGCTCCAGCCACATTCCCAAGTAGCAGCAGTTGTCAAAAGCACCTCTTATCATCTGCACTTGGCAGAACACATTGCATTCCTCTCCTTAGGATGCAGATACCACCCTGATTATCCATATCTTAATTACCTGCAACTACTCTGCTTGCTGTCAAACCTTCCCATACATCAAAAGATGCAGCAGATTCATGAGTGTGACTGTTACATGGGATTTCTTACCTGTGCTGGTTACAGGTTGATTTGGGGTGTTTTGTTTTTACCTGCAAAGACCTGTATGATTTGGACCCTGATTATTTGAAAGACCGAGTTTGTTAATGCATTTCTATCTCACTGGAGGTCATCTGAGGAACACCAGCTTCCCCCCACCACTTTGGTTTGGAGCCTTTTTCCCCTTCTAAGTGAGCCAGCCCAAACTCAGTCTTACAGCATGCTTTATCTCTATTGCTTTAGCCTATTTCCCAGGATGGATGGCTGGGTTTGAAGATGGGAAAATTAAGGTAAGAGATGGGAGGCTGGAATGAGATTAAAAAGTTAGAGGTTGTGAAGAGGTCTCCAGAGTTCCCTCATGCCAGGGACCTTGAAGCTGGGGTGTCATCCCTGGTGGGGTCTGGGATGACACCCATCCTACCAACGAAGGCACAAAAACAGCCTTAGCAAGTACATAAGGGGCTGACACACATGCTCAGAGTGACATAAGGACTTTATTTACAGTGCTGGTTCAGAATTTTGCTGCTTGCTTGTGCCTCACAAGTCTAGTTCCCAGCTTGTTCCTCTCAGCCAATGTGTATGGCATCTCCTTCGACAAAGGAAAATGGAAAAGCCCGACATTTCCTGTTGGCTACTTCTCACTTTCTCACACACATTCATATGGCTTTTCTCACTGTTCAGAAACTAGACATCTATCGTTTAGGGTTTTTTTGGTTATGTTTTGAATAAGGGATATAATCTAATGAATTCTGGGAGCCATGGGGCTCCAGTATACAAAAACTGCTCTTTTCCTAGTAGTCTGTCTTGGCAAGGCCCATCATTTTCTGTTCTTCCTCCCATCTATTTAATGGCTTTTTCATGATTGTGGCTATCTCAGCCATGGCACGTGATCAACTCACAGACATAGACACACAGAATGGCATAAGATTATGGATGCAGTCCTGAGAGCCAGAAGAATCATACACAGAAGAGTCTGTGATACAGCAGGTTCCGTGAAATCTTCAAACGAAGAATGGGGATGGTTCCTATTCCTGTTACGCTTGACTCCCTCCTATGACCCCTTCTATGGTGCGCTAGGCCTATGTTTGGTCTTGTCTTTAGCGACAGTGTAAGAGCTTTTGGGAATGGACATGACATACATCCTAGCACAGTAGGGCTCTGATCTTGAGCGGTGCCTCATGTTGCTAGTACACTACAAAATAACAATATCAAGGCCATAGGCCAGGGCTATGGCCACATGTGAGTGCTATCTCAGCACTTCTCTGTGCACTGCTCCCTTTGAGCACTATGGATTCTGACAAGCAGCAACCATCTGTCCAACCAATGAGGAGGCAGTCACGGTAGGCAGGGATGTGATAGGGCTTCAGTCTGCAGCAATGGACTTGGGTTCCTAGATCAGAGACTCTCACCATGATGTCCAAACACAGGTGAAAATACATAATTTATACACTTGGCAGCAAACATCAACACTGCTGCAGCAACTGAGTCAAAGGAAACCCCTGAACAATAGTAATTTCGTGAGATATCCCCATTCCATTGTCTCCCACTCTTATCCCCCAGTGCCATATTTGCAATGCAGCTAGAAGCAGAACAAGAATAGAAACATTGAGACACTCCAACCTCCCGCTTCGCAAATATAAATCAAAATGTAAGAAAAACACTGATTACTGGAAGGGCAGTTTCGCCTCTAAGATCAGTTGCCAGCTTGCCTGCTTTGGAATTCCCAGCAAACAATACCATCCTCTTTATTCTCTGTGTACTTAAAGAAAGAAATGATTCAGTGACCCATAAACAAACTGCTAGCAGTGGCCATTGTCTGGGACAATGGTGTTCATACTAAATATAGTACAGCTAATACACTCCTAGCTCTGAGTGTTGTCATATTTAGGTCTACTATAATTCAGACCAGGAGTGGAGTTAGAAGAGACTAGCAAGCAGTTAAGACATGTTGATGTCCTTGGAATTGAAATGGATGGCTGAAACATGTGGTCAGCCTGGTATTTCATGGTTTTTGATGCTAGGTGCTGCCTTTTCTCTGTGGACATGATGAGAATAGGCAGATGGATAGAATACAGACTGTATTTCCAATAGCTGCCCCTGGCTTCCATCTGTGCATGTACAAACATTTATGCTTGCAGCTTCAGTGCACTATATTTGAATGAAGGATGTTGCAGCTTATCAACAGATATAAAGATCCCTTATTAGCATGGCTTGTTATATTTACTTACAGGATTTGAAGCCACTATTAACTGATGTGTTTTTAAGTGTCTCCCCTGATACAAGAGAGTCCTGACAATTTCTTTAGTACTTTGTATGGATTCGAGCCTGAAGCTTCCAGATCGCAGGCCCTGGTTCTCATGGGCAACTTTAATCACCCTGACATCTGTTGGAAGACCAATACAGCAGTACACAGAAAATCCAGGACGTTTTTGGAGAATGTTGGGGATAACTTCTTGGTACAAGTGCTGAAGGAACCGACCAGGGGCCATACACAGCTTGACCTGACGCTCACAAACAGGGAGGAACTAGTAGGGGAAGTAGAGGTGGGTGACAACCTGGGAAGCAGTGATCACGAGATGGTAGATTTCAGGATCCTGACCAAAGGAAGAAAGGAGAGTAGCAAAATACACATCCTGGACTTCAGAAGAGCAGACTTTGACTCCCTCAGAGAACTGATGGGCAGGATCCCCTGGGATGCTTACATGAAAGGGAAAGGAGTCCAGGAGAACTGGCAGTATTTTAAAGAAGCCTTATTAAAGGCACAGGAAGAAACCATCCCGATGCGCAGCAAGAAAAGCAAATATGGTAGGCGACCAGATTGGCTTACCAGGGACATCCTTGGTGAGCTTAAACACAAAAAGGAAGCTTAAAGGAAGTGGGAACTTGGACTGATGTCTATGGAGGAGTATAAATATATTGCCCGAGAACGCAGGGGAGTTATCAGGAAGGCGAAAGCACAATTGGAATTGCAGCTGGCAAGGGATGTGAAGGGTAACAAGAAAGGTTTCTACAGGCATGTTGGCAATAAGAGGGTGATCAGAGAGGGTGTGGGGCCCTTACTGGATGAGGGAGGTAACCTAGTGACAGATGATGTGGGAAAAGCTGAAGTACTCAATGTTTTCTTTGCCTCTGTCTTCACGGACAAGGTCAGCTCCCAGACAAATGCACTAGGCAACGCAGTATGGGAAGGAGGTGGACAGCCCTTGGTGGGGAAAGAACAAGTTAGGAACTATTTAGAAAAGCTAAACATAAACAAATCCATGGGCCCAGATTTAATGCATCCGAGGGTACTGAGGGAGTTGGCAAATGTCATGCGGAGCCTTTGGCCATTATCTTTGAAAACTCGTGGAGATTGAGGGAGTGCCCAGATGATTGGAAAAAGGCAAATGTAGTGCCCATCTTTTAAAAAGGGAAGAAGGACAATCCAGGGAGCTACAGACCAGTCAGCCCTACCTTTGTCCCCGGAAAAATCATGGAGATCCTCAAGGAATCCATTTTGAAGCACTTGGAAGAGTGGAAATTGATCAGGAATAGTCAACATGGATTCACAAAGGGGAAGTCATGCCTGACCAATCTGATTAGCTTCTATGATGAGGTAACTGGCTCTGTGGATATGGGAAAGTCAGTGGATGTGATATACCTTGACTTTAGCAAAGCTTTTGATACGGTCTCCCACAATATTCTTGCCAGCAAGTTAAGGGAGTATGGATTGGATAAATGGACTGTAAGATGCATAGAAAGCTGTCTAGACTGTCGGGCCCAATGGGTAGTGATCAACAGTTTGATATCAGGTTGGCGGTCGGTTTCTAGAAGAGTGCCCCAAGGATCGGTTCTTGGACCAGTTTTGGTCATCTTTATTAATGACCTGGATGAAGGGATGGATTGCACCCTCAGCAAGTTTGCAGATGACACTAAGCTAGGGGGAGAGGTAGATATGCTGGAGGGCAGTGGTAGGGTCCTGGACAGATTAGAGGATTGGGCCAAAAGAAATCTGATGAGGTTCAACAAGGATAAGTGCAGAGTCCTGCACTTGGGACGGAAGAATCCCAAGCATTGTTACAGCCTGGGGACTGAATGGCTAAGCAGGAGTTCAACAGAAAAGGACCTGAGGATTACAGTGGATGAGAAGCTGGATATGAGTCAACAGTGTGCCCTTGTAGCCAAGAAGGCTAATGGTATATTAGGGTGCATTAGGAGGAGCATTGCCAGCAGATCCAAAGAAGTGATTATTCCCCTTTATTTGGCTCTGGTGAGGCCACATCTGGAATATTGTGTCCAGTTCTGGGCCCCCCACTACAGAAAGGATGTGGATGCATTGGAGAGGGTCCAGCGGACAGCGACCAAAATGATTAGGGGGCTGGAGCGTATGACCTATGAGGAGAGACTGAGGGATTTGGGTTTGTTTAGTCTGCAGAAGCGAAGAGTGAGGGGGGATTTGATAGCAGCCTTCAACTTCCTGAAGGGAGGTTCCAAAGAGGATTGAGAAAGGCTGTTCACAGTAGTGACGGATGGCAGAACAAGGAGCAATGGTCTCAAGTTACAGTGTGGGAGGTCTAGGTTGGATATTAGGAAAAACTATTTCACTAGGAGGGTGGTGAAGCACTGGAATGGGTTACCTAGGGAGGTGGTGGAATCTCCATCCCTAGAGGTTTTTAAGTCTCGGCTTGTCAAAGCCCTGGCTGGGTTGATTTAGTTGGAATTGGTCCTGCCTTGGGCAGGGAGCTGGACTTGATGACCTCCTGAGGTCTCTTCCAGCTCTATGATTCTATACGTAAGAAGTCAAAGATATAGTGAAAAAACACTAGCTCATGAATAAGGGAAGTTACCTCTTAGGTTATGGGCTTGTCAGATCAGGCTCTTGGTCCCTGACCTGGAAGGCTATGTCTACATTACAGAGTTTTTTTGGAAAAACGGCCATTTTTCCGAAAAAACTCGTGGAGCATCCACACCTCAAGCTCATTTTTGCACAAAAAAATTGAAAGACCAGAGGTTTTTTTCTGGTGTAGGTATTCCTCATTCTACAAGGAAGAACGCCTTTTTGTGTGGATGGGAAGAAGGGTTTTTTGCGCAAAAAGGGGAAGGAGGAAAATGCACAGGTGCCCTAGTGGCCATTCTGTGCATAGCAATCAGAGCTTACTTTCGAGAGAGCATCCATGCAGTCTGGACGCTCTCTTTCGCAAAAGCACATTGCTTTTTCAATTCACTTTTGCAACGTGGACGTGCTCTTGCACAAGAAGTTTTTGCGGATGAGCTCTTCTGATAAAAGCTTCTTGCGCAAGAAGCCTGCATTCTAGACATAGCTGAAGTGCTTTTTTAAACCATTCTTCCACCTCAGTCTCTGAAATGAGCTGATCCTCCACACTTGTCCTGGTAGTCTATTATAATACCTCTCAAACATCTGGTAGTTTCAAAATAGGGTGAAAATCATTCTCATGCAAAAGAGAGGTTAATACTTACACTATACGGGGTGACTACACTTATTTCTGGATGACATCCCATATCCAGTATGGCAGGTCATATCTTGATAAGAACATAAGTTAACCTTGATATGTCTTTTTTGGTACAAATCAATATTACAATTGTCCCAAGTGGCCAGCTTGGGATTTTCTTATTGTGGAAAGCCAGGGTAGCTGGTTCCTCTCCACCCAGAGGACAAGTGACTGCTACAAGTGACTGCTCTGATTTACAATTGTGGCTGCAACATGGATCACCTGAGCAAGAATCTCCAGCCCCTCTGCATACCACATCCCCACTCAAACACAACTCAGCTGATCCCCAAGGATTGGGGCCATAGTGTAACTAAAATCTGAAACTTTCTCTTATAACCTTACCCTATGTTTAAAATGACCAAAACAAAATACTTTCCTGTGCAAAATCCCCTGTATATGTTACCAGGATATTGTATTTCCTCTGTTCATCCAGTGCTTATCTTCATGGTGTGACTAATTTCATAAACTGGTACATGATCAACAAAACAAAGTTAAATATAATGCTTTGGTTAACAAACGAGGGGGAAGGTTGCTGATTATTTTGTAGAATTAAGCTAATTTTATTCCAAGAATTTCCATGCCACTGATATGCAGCTCCAGCACAGACTTGGGTTTTTTCTTCATTACTTGATGTTTCATTATCATTGAGGAAAGTTCAGTGATTTTATAATGAGAATATTAAATACAATAATCCTGTGTCTCATTTACACTGAGGCTACTTCATACAATTCAGTCAGTGCAAAAGGGCTTTAATGTGATAGCAAATTAAATTTACACCCACATTCAGGCTGAGCCAGAGATCAATGTTTTGGTGTTTGATTTAGCAGGTTTGATTTAGACCCATAAATTGAACACTCAGAGCAGCTCCAGTCACAAGGAGTAAGGGAAGCTGATGGGAGACCATTGGCCTTCTGCTGCGTGGACGCTGCCAAGCTTGGCTCAAGGTAAGCCGACTCCAGTTATGTATTCTATGTAGCTGGAGTTGTGTACCTTAAGCCGAGCTGCCTGGTCTAGAGTAGACCTGGCCCTAGAATGGTGAGAAAATGTCCTTTGTGTAATTGAGAATCAAGCCCTCAAAGAACAATTTTAGCTAGAGCATACACTGTGTATCAGGGATGTTAAATCTTGGTTAATTGAATAGTCGATTAACTTGACTATTCTATAGTCCCCGGGGGTGGAGCCAGCAGCCAGTGTACTCTGGCCCCACTCCCGAGGAGCCCCTGCCACTCTGCACTGCTGCCTCTGTATCAGAAGCAGCAGCGTGGGGTGCCAGGCGGGAGCTGGTCTGCAAGAAAAGCCAGTTTAAAAACCAGCTCCCCTCACAGACCAGCTGCCAATCGCCCCATGCTGCTGCCTCTGATACAGAGGTGGGTCTGAGCTCCTGGACCTGGTGCGAGCTGGAACTGAGTCGGGCTGCCTGCCTGCCTGGCTCCTAATACACTTTAAATGCAGAGCCGCAGCAGGAGTATGTCCCAGACCTGGCACAAGCCAGGACTGAGCTGGGCTGCTGGCCAGCCTGCTAAAAAATGTACTGGTCGGGAAGGGGGAAATGCGTGTCATCTATAGCATTAACAGATGAGCTTTTGCTTATCGGTTAATTGGCTATACTATTACATTCCTACTGTGTATCTTATATCAACATTTTAATGTTAGTTTTAAGGGATGCTAGTGGATAACCTGGAGTTTATTCTTCCTAAGATTAATATGCAATTCTCCCTATTTTTGTGCATACTGTGTGCATAGTTATTTTGCACTGATTTTGACTATGCAATGTTCAAAGTCTAGGGAACTAACACTGCAAAGTTTAAACAGTGCATTTCATACAACAACCCTTTGTTAAGCTGGGCTGTCCCTCGGGGAGTCTTGGGCCTGGGACAACCCTCCCCGTACCCAGGGCAACTCCCCTGCTGCAGGCCCTGCCTCTGCTGCACTCTGCACTGCTCCTGCTCCAATGCAGCCCGAGGGATTACAGGGCCTGGCACGGGGCAGCAGCAGGGGTCATCTCCCCCACCACATACTATGACAGCAGGGAGCCCAAGTGGCCTGGAAGTCTGCTCCACCATCCCCTCCCCATGTTGTCCTCCCAGCCCACTGTACCCCACAGAGTGCCCTAGGGCTGGGGCACTCTACTTTCCACTGCTGCAGGGGAGTGGAGTGCAGCTGGCTGGGACAGGGCGGGGTGGGCTGGCAGGGCGAAATGGAGCATGCTGCTGGGCCAATCTGGATTACATTGCTCTGGTGAGTAGGGGGGAGCAATTCCTGCTGCCATACCATGCCAGGACCCATAATCCCCTGGGTCCCTCCCATCCATAGGACAGTTGAGACAGCCGCCGTGGGGCCTCCCAAATTTGCATGGCCGACCTGATTCACAAGGGAAACTAGCCACCCAAACGAAAATCAAAATCATATAAGTTGATATTTAAATATAAACGTAACATTGAGGACATGCTTTTGCCTTCTGAGCACTGCCCCAAAATGGGGGCTTGTGTGAAGTTGCATAGCCCAGCTACTAAACAACTGACAATCCAAACCTTTGAAAGGCAAGGCAAGGCATGCCACATATCTCAAAGGACAAGGTACCTGCAAGTCTGAGAGGAGCAGGGATTGTAACAGCAACAGGAGTCTGAATGTAGGAAACAGAAGGACTTCTTTCCCCATCTCCTATCCTCTTGCACCAACAGATAACGTAGGATCTGATCTGACAAACCTTTACTCAGGACTGGCCTTACCATGAAGTGAACTGAGGAGGCCGCCTCAGGTGCCAGACTGTGTGGGGGGCGCCACAAGGACCCAGAGTATAGAAAATTGTGTCTGCTGCTGGTACATATGTATTCTCTCTGCTCTAGATGCACAGAGATGGTGGAGTGCCATGAGAGGAGTAGAACAGAAAGAAGGCAGAATTGAGACCTTTCAAAGTTTTGGCCCAACTGAGGGGACATGGGGGCATCATATGAGCTCCCTGCCTCAGGTGCCAAAATGTGGGCCAGCCCTGCCCTTACTCCAGGTCAGGGGTGGGGAGTTTTTTTTCACTCAGGGACCACTGAAAGATCAGTTGAAGGCCACAAAAAAGTGAGAAGCTAAATAACAAACAAACAAATAACCCCCCTCAATGGGCTGGCTTCTAGCAAGCAAAAATCAAAAACAGACAAAGAAAAAAACACAGCAGAAGTTCCAGGTCTCACCTCGATCCAAATCAAAGTAAGCCAGAGGTCAGATCTTCCCCACCCATACTCCAGGGCAATGGAACTACTCATGCAAGTGTTTAAAGAACTGAACCCTTATAGCCTGAAAGATCTGCGTGAAATCTGAAAAATTCCATGGAATCTATTTTGTAGAAGCAAGCCCTGTGCATTAAAGTACATGGAGTTTCCCTAACCCCATCAGTTTGTGACTATACATTCCTGGAGATTTTTTAGAGTTCAACTCAACAGAAATGACCTATGGATAATTACGGTAGCTGATTATGCTGAAATCACAATAACAGTTTGTGAACTCAAGTAAAGCTGTGATATTTTGGGGAACAGGCATTATATTTGGGAGATAAAACATGACAAAAATGGATTGTATTGTGTGGACAACCTTGTTTGCCCTTTGGAAAATTATTGCATAATAAACCTTCTCTTGACACCTTATTATTTGCATCACAGGTCATTAGTTTCCTGAATACTCCAGTCAGCTCTTTCAAAGCTTGTATCACAGTTAAAGAGTAACAAAGTACGTATTCCCCCACTCTTCCTCCCTGGAAGGGGAGCCTTTCAATTACCATGTTTTTTTTTAATGGACTGAAAGCACTTTCACAACATTGCCTAACTCAGAAGTTAACTCTCTTTTCACTAGTACAAAGAACACCAGATACAGATATGCAAAGCCTCACTTTGGCATCAGTTTTATTTTTAAAGCATCTCCTCTTTATGAAAAAATATTTAAAATATGTTTCACTGAAGCATTTAAATTACTAAGGTTTTTTTAAATATCTCCCACATTCAGATTGTTACAACTTCATCTGTAACAGCATGATTAGTGCAGACAAAGAAGAAATGAAAATGCATACCACAACACTTCATCTGTATTCTCTTCGGTGAATTATTTAAAACATAAGAACATATAAGAACATATTCTCTTCCTATGTTATTTAGAACATAAGAACATATAAGAACATTAGAACGGCCATACTGAGTCAGACCAAAGTGGCCAATGCCAGGTGCCCCAGAGGGAGTGAATCGAACAGGTAATGATCAAGCGATCTCTCTCCTGACATCCATCTCCACCCTCTGACAAACAGAGGCTAGGGACACCATTCCTTACCCATATTGGCTAATAGCCATTTATGGACTTAACCTCCATGAATTTATCTAGTTCTCTTTTAAACCCTGTTATAGTCCTAGCCTTCACAAATTCCTCAGGCAAGGAGTTCCACAGATTGACTATGTGCTGTGTGAAAAAGAACTTCCTTTTATTTGTTTTAAACTTGCTGCCCATTAGCTTCATTTGGTGGGCCCTAGTTCTTATATTATGGGAACAAGTAAATAACTTTTCCTTATTCACTTTCTCCACACCACTCATGATTTTATATACCTCTGTCATATCTCCCCTTAGTCTCTTCTTTTCCAAGCTGAAAAGTCCCAGTCTCTTTAATCTTTCCTCATATGGGACCCATTCCAATCCCCTAATCATTTTAGTTGCCCTTTTTAACCCTATTTCTGAGAATCTGGATTCCTGTTCCACTTTCTGCTTCTATTCCACTGATGTCCATGGGAGTTTTGCTATTCACTTCAATGGCAGTAGGTTTAGGACATATATCAGAAACAACATTAGAAGTCTGGAAATGTCAACAATATGTATGTTTTTCATCATTTCAGGCTGTCTGTTACAGCTGAGAGTAGCCTTTGGAACGGGGCCTGCTAATCCTGCTATACTAGGCATCATTCTAATATATAATCCTTGATAGACTTCCCACTATCTGAGGAAGCTTGGAATGGTGGCATAAGATGGAGGAGTAATGGTGAAACAACTGTACAGTTTATGTTCCCTGATTATCCGAAAATGCAATGGCAAACCCACTATACTAATTACTCCAGTTCTCTTTGTCTTCCCAGGCAATAATGGTGGCATTCATAAATTTGATCACAGTTGAATTCATACCAAAGAAAACCTCCTCAAAAATGAACATGAAGAAGCCATACTACAGGTTAGACCTCCTGGGTCCAGCACCCTCGGGACTTGACCAATCCCGGACAAGGGAGTTTTGCTGGACCAGGGATGATCATTCTGGTCCCTCTGCTACCAGCCTGAGGGCTCTTCTGGGGGCCGCCAGCCTCCCAGCTGGGCTCCCCTCCAGGCTGCTTGACCTCACTGCTGGGCCTGGCCACAGGGCTCTGCTACAGGCCCTAGCTAGACATCCTGCCCCTGGCCATGCCCTAGTTCCACTCACAACGCCCCAGCCATTGAACCAGCTCTGCCTAAAGTCACATGGTAGGTGAGAGGTAAAGCTAGGAATAGAACCTACTATTCCAACTCCCTGGCTGTCACCATAACAGTTTTAAAGACATGCACAGGCAAGAAATTTATTTGCCCCAAGATCCCAACCCTGCAATTCCAAAGGAGTACGGCATGTGGTGGGTCATAAGATGATTTTCTGCCATTTGGCAGACCACAGACCAATAGCAGGATGAGAACCACTGCTCTAGTGGGTAAGGCCTGGACAAAGATATGTTTGTCACCCCTGGAACTGTTGAACTGTTTTATACTCAGATGGGCTTCTGTCACAAAATTATAGCTGGATCGAGAACATCCCAATGTGTGGAAGGGTTTGAGCTCCAGATCTGAATCTTTGGTTTGCAGTGCCATCCATTCTTACATTTATTTTAAAATGTATTTAATATGCACACCATCTTCCCTAGTATGTGCTAGATAACACAGGAGTAACTGAAGGTGCAGGTTAGCCCTAGAACTATGTTAATAAATATCATTTTTATTGATTTGGCATGGGATCTTTTTTAAAGGATACCGGCCTTATACTTGGGTATGTTCCTGTGCTGGTCATTCTAAGAATAAGTCTCCAAGCTATAGCCCCTAATGATATCAGTGTTACTTGCTTGTTCCTGCATTCATCTGTTAGTCTGTCTTGCTGATTTCTCCCCTTGAGTTCCTGGAGATGGCTCTCTCTCCCCACAAGTGGGGCTTCTCACTCTCTTGGGTGGGCCAGTCAGTGATAAGACGTACAGGGAACAGCTTGTCAGTTCTTCAGAAGAGAAAGCAGAAGTTTTCTTTCTGGACGACAGGAAGACAAATGTTGCAAGCTTACATTCCAGTAAATACCTCCTGAATCTGATAGTCACTACTGACCACGCTGCAAACTCTTCAGCCTCGCAGCATTTCCTAGTGTACCAGTCATCCACTGAGAAGAGACGTGATAATAAACTTGCCTGGTTAAGTGAGATTTTCTTCAGCCAGTATGCCCAAAGGACAGTATTTACTGCTGGATGTGCACTAAACCAAAAATGAGTATTAAAGGTAATTAATTAGTACAGCGAGCGGTAAAGCAGCTTGCTAGTCTTGAAACAACAAGGCTTCTGAGCCTTCATTACACCACTTCATATTCCTGTGTTGGTCCCCTGTAACTCCACCTCTCACCTCCAAAGTACCTCCCAGTGTCCAGATGCAGTGCTGCAGAGGTTCTTTCAGTTCAACACCCTGTTTAGTTACTCTAATGCCACAACAGTCTGTTGCTATATGAGGCCTAACCTTCTAACCCACTCCAGGTTCAGCCCAGACCCCAAAAGGCTCAGATGGGTAACCCCAATGTCTACTGGCTTTTGAGCCTAGTGTTCAACCTTTGGCTGAAGCCTGTGATACTTGCCCTTTTCTCCATCTTCCCTTTTGCTCTGGAGAAGGGTAGGGGAACCCAAGACAGACTTCTCTAGGTTACCATCCAGGGACCCTGTTTTAGGTGAACGAGGACTCATTTTGTTTTGTTTTTTAAATCCCTCTGCCACTTCCCTGGGCTGTTCCTGCCTTCACCTGCTTGTCAACATCTTCACCAAGTCTCCGGATTCCACAGTCCCCAACTGAGTCTGTGATTCCTCACAGCTTCCCTTAGCTAGCTACGAAGGCACTTACCCAATGACTGCTCCCAGCCTTTCACTTGCAATGCAGCCCCGTTGCTGTTGCAGAGTCCTTACTCTCTACCTGTTAGAGCAATCGGTATCTCCAGACTCCTGACAGGCATGCCTCCTCAGTCCACTCTCGGGAGCTGAGGGTTTTGTCTGTGGCCTCTTGCCTTAGAACAGTTAGCTGCCAGGCTTGTGCCAGGTTCCATCAGCTAAAGCCCCTCTCCAACCAGCCTTCCATTTTGGAGGATCAGTTACTGCCTGACAAGTCTCCCTGCTATGAGGGAGGAGGAGGCAGCCTTTTGGCTGGTTCCCTTCACCCAATTCCCTCCCAGTTGAAGGAGCCTTGTCCTCTCTATTAAATTTTGGGCCCTTAAAAATCATTCAAAGCACCGTTCATTTTCACCACTGTTCACAATTGTGCTCTCTCCCCTTTCTCCCCATCCATTTCTCTCCCCTCCAAACCCAGAAAGGGCCACATCACAACCCACCACTATGCTACTCTCCCACATGGCAAACAACTTCATCTCACCCCCTTAAGAGATGCTAACACCATGTTTTAAAAAAATATTTATAGCAAGCAATAAAAAACCCCACCCAGCTCAGCATGACAAACCATGCTAAGGACACACTTAGGACATGACAAACCATGCTAAGTCAATAGAACAGTAAACTGGTAGATTAATTTAAAGTTTCATAAAAGGCCCCAATTTAGAAGCTATTGAGGAAACAAAGAAGCCATGGGGTAAGAGATGAAATCTGATGTATTACAAACCAGTTAAGAGGCAGAAGACAGTAGGAATAAATGGCTGATTTTGACCACCAGAAAAGGATGGCAGTGAAGTTTCCTATTTGATCCTGTAAGCAGTGCTTGCCCTTCCTTTGTTCCACCTCTTGCAGACAGAGATTGTTTTATTAAAAAGAGGAAATGCCACTAAGACAAATCTAGAATCCCCAGTGCAGACTAATATGTTTCAGAGGTAGTTGTGTTAGTCTCTTTCAGCAAAAGGAACACAGAGTCTAGTGGCACCTTAAAGACTAACAATTTCATTATGGTGTAAGTTTTGGTGAGTCACAACTTACTTCATCAGATGCATGAAGTGAAAGAAAAAGAAACAGATAGTAGGAATACAGAGTTGGGAGTGTTACATCAGAGCTAATTCAATCAGAGTGGCCGTGGATAAGAAGGTGAGAATACCTAAAGTAGAAAATTACTTATTGTAGTGAGAGAGCCATTCTCAGTCCCTATTCAGACCCATTCTGATGAGTGTCAAATTTGCATATGAATTCTAGCTCAACAGTTGAACTACACTGTGTTTAACTACAGTTTAACTACAGTGAATTACAGTGTGATTTTGAAGTTTTTTTGCTTGAGGATGGCAACTTTCAAGTCTGTAACTGTGTCCAAGGAGGTTAAAATGTTCTCCCACCATTTTTGTTTGTTACCATTCTTGATGTCTGATTCATGTCCATTTATTCTATTGTGTAGAGATAGTCTTGTTTGTCCAGTGTACATAGCAGAGGAGCATTGCTGGTCTATGATGGCATAAATCACATTAGTAGATGTAAAGGAGAATGAGCCTTTGGTGGCAGAGCAGATATGGTTAGTTCCTATGATGGTGTCACTAAGATAGATGTGTGGGCAGAGTTGGCAATGGGGTGTGTTGCAGGGGTTGTGTTCTGGGTTACTGTTTCTGTTCTGAGATGTGTGATTGGTGGTATGTGTTTCAGGTTGGGGGGCTGGCCTGCCTCTCAAGGTCTGTGAGAGCAAGGGATCATCATCTAGGAGAGGCTGTGGATCCTTGATGGTGTGTTGGAGAGGTTTTAGCTGGGGACTGTAGGTATTGCCAGTGGCGTTCTGCTGCTCTCTTTATTGGGTCAGTCCTGTAGTAGGTGACTTCTGGGTACCCGGCTGGCTCTATCAATCTGTTTCTTCACTTCCCCAGGTAGGTACTGTAATTTTAAGAATGCTTGATGGAGATCCTGTAGGTGTTTGTCTCTGTCTGAGGGTATGTCTACACTTGCCCCCTAGTTCGAACTAGGGAGGCAAATGAAGCATACCGAAGTTGCTAATGAAGCGGATTTAAATATCCAGCGCTTCATTGCATATTAATGACCGATCACCATTTTAAAATGCCGGTCGCCCGATTTAACTTGCTGCGTGTAGATGCGGTAGTTCGATCAGAAACCCTTCCCTCGATTTAACTGTTACTCCTTGTGCAATGAGGAGTAACAGTTAATTCGAGGGAAGGATTTCCGATTGAACTACCGCATCTACATGCGGCAAGTTAAATCGGGCGACCGGCATTTTAAAATGGTGACCAGCCGTGAATATGCTAATGAAGCGCTGGATATTTAAATCCCACGCTTCATTAGCAACTTTGGTATGCTTCATTTGCCTCCCTAGTTTGAACTAGGGGGCAAGTGTGGACATACCCTGAGGGATTGGAACAAATGCAGCTGAAGCTTAGGGCATGGCAGTAGACAATGGATCACGTGATGAGTTCTGGATAAAAGTTGGAGGCATGTAGTTATATAGCAGTTGGTAGTTTTCCAGTATAAGATGGTGTTTATGTGACCATCACTTATTTGTACTGTGCATCCAGGAAGTGGATCTTTTGTGTGTAGACAATTATATTTCATCTTTTGCAGACAACTCACCTTTGTATCACCACAACCCTTGATCAAATGTTTTTAATCCTGCAAACATCCTATAAATCATTTGTAAGCTTTTACCAATATGTAAACATTAACAGGTAGACCCCTTCATGCTAGATAACAATCTGGGGTCAACAGCAACATCAGCAAGGTTTTTTTAAACAGTATTCTCATATTTGATGCCAGAACTGTGCTTATCAAAAAACAACTTTGTTTCCATGTTGGATGCCTCTTCTCTCCCTCACTATATGACAGGAGAAAATGTACTTAAGTGGCTTGAGAAAAAAAGTTTTTCCCACAACAGAAATCCCTGAAGTCTCTGCCCCATAATCAAGCTTAATGTACCCCCAATAGTGTATTTGCAACCAGTCTGACCATCCTTGGTTCCAAATAGATCTTGTCAGCCTTCCACTATTTCATGCCAACTATTTTTCAAGGCATCCTCTTATACCGTGTGAAAGAACACATATATATTAGGAGCATGCAGTTTACCTAAGAAATTCAGCAAGAGTATTATACGAGCCTGATTTAAAAAGAATCTCTACTCAGGATGCCACTTATGTACATGCTTAACTTTAGCCATAAATACCACTGACGTTAGGCACCTGCTTAAGTATTGTCCTAATTGGGACTTAGGTGAGCTCTTTCTTTATTATTTTGAAATCATTTTGGGTCTTACATCTGAATTGACTGTAAGTGAACTGATGGAGTTAATACTCAATACTGTGATTTTAAAATAGTTAGCGTCTCCACCCTGTTTGTAGAAGTTATCTTAAGAAGATGGAAGGACTTTTCTGAAGCTTGTGTACTAGATTGCAGATTAAAACATTGGGTTTTTTATAATAGACTTCTGAAAACCAGTTATTACAGGTTAATGATTAGTTTGGTACGTCTTTTGGTACTAAGCTTTGCCTCAGGCTGCAAACTGTTCATTCAGACCATTACTTGTTTCAGACAATCCATTTCCTCAGTATATTTCCTCAGAATTTATTATAATACCAACAGCAAGTAAAAGTCTGCAAAGCTAAAAAGTCTGCAGTAAGCTTTACTGCTTGATATTATTACCATATGTCATGGAGCCGCGGGGCCAGAACGGAGGAGCAGCTGTGGGCAGGGCGTGACGGGAGGAACGTCCGTGAACATGGTGACGGGGCACATTGGAAGGGAGGTACAAATGGCACGGGAAATGGAACCAGGGGAGGCAAAAGGAGAAAGAGGTGGATAGGTGAGCAAAGCTAGGTGAGGGCATGGGTGGGGAGGGAAGGAAGCGACCCAGGGTAGGTCTGAGTGGATGCCCGAGGGTTGGTGTGTTTTGGGGTAACACCCCGCTAACCGAGACGGGGAAGGATCCCTGTCCTTAGGGCCCTGGGTTGAGACCTGGAGAGTGGGTGGGCCCAGGTTCCCCTTCTGCCCAGGATCAGAGTTGCTGTACGGGTACGGAAAAGCAGCTCGTGAGCTGGATGTAAAGGAATCATAGATTAATAAAAGACACGGGGGATTGAACTTGGTGTCGGGTACGGGTGATTGAATGCACCAGGGATGCCTAAGAGAGGACACCCTGGAGCACAGGGTGTCACAGCATACATGGTGCACCTTTCCTCTGATTTTCCTTCTTATGGTTCCTTAGATACTCATCACTATACACATCAATCCGTCTTAAGGTAAACTATGTAAATAACGTAGCTGGAGTCAACATACTGTAAGCTGAGCTTGGAGCTATCTTCACAACAGGAAGGTGATGGGAGCAAACAATCTCATCAGTGTCCCTTGCACCTCACGAAACAAGGAGTTCTGGTGCCAACCGGGATTGTCCTCAGTATTCAATTTAGCAGGTCTTTACTAGACCTGCTAAATCAAAAGCTAGAAGATTAATCGCTGGCACGGCAAATGGAGAGGCGGCCTAAATCTAGCTGGAATATTTTCACATTTAAGAATACCACATGTTAGCAGTGTTACAAGGGGTAACAGACATTTCTGGTTCTGACAAATTTGATCAATACTTCACTCTTCAGAGTCTTAGTTGGAGGTCTCTAGTCCATCCTGGAACTCAGGTTCTCTTTAAAGGCAGTGATCTATGCCGCTGCTCTGCCACCAGTTCACCTCCACACATACACAAAAAATAGTTAACTTCAGTGCTGACAGCTCTCCATTTGTTGTCATTCAGGTGGACAAAAGTGTTTTAAATGGGGTCACTTGTATGTCAATTTTGCTCAAAATAGGTATTCATCTTACACTAATGTATTTAGTGTTTAGAATCAATATATCAGGATCCCAACAAGGGAAGACAGGGCAAAGATCACAACCAGGGCAAACCTGAGGTGAGGAGTAGCAAGACTTCATAGTCAGGTTCCAGACTTGGGTCAATACCAAGTGTTGAGTCCAGGTCAGGAGGCAAAGTCCAGGTCAACTTGAGGTAAAAGCCAGGATTGGTCACAGCAGCCACAGAAGATGCACCATGTTGCCTGGACACTTGTTGAAATGCTCCTTGGATTTATATAGGATAGGCAGCCAATCAGACAACATGAGGCTACTGTCTGTCAAACCCTTGAGATGGAACTTCCCATGGTCCTGTGTCCACAGTGAATCACGGGGAAGGAGTACAGGCTAATTACAACCACTGTTGGGTGGTAGCCTGCTGATTCCAGATGTCTGGTAACTCTGCCAGCCTAGAATTTAGACTCTTTGGCCCTTACTCTCTGGAATGCTTGGACATCGCTGCCTGTGTGCATTGATCTCATTTGCAATGTCTGTATTCCATGCCACAAGAAAATAGGTGAGTTTTGCTTTAAAACTTTCAAAATGTTTGCTCTGAACTTATGATCCCAAGCACAGAAATCATGCCCCACCTCCTGTTTTTTCTCCCTCCCCCCATCCAGAGGTTTTCAAAATCAGTTGGGCTATTAAGAAACAATGCAAGACAAAGAATTGGTTAATGGTCTATCACACTCATGGATGAAACAAAAAAACAGGACTATGTAGCACTTTAAAGACTAACAAGATGGTTTATTAGGTGATGAGCTTTCATGGGCCAGACCCACTTCCTCAGATCAAATTGTGGAAGAAAATAGGCATGACCATATATACCAAAGGGATACAATCAAAAAAAGTGAACACATATAAAAAGGACAAATCAAATTTCAGAACAGAGGTGGGATGGGGGCGGGGAGGTAAATGTCTGTAAGCTAATGATATTAGAGGTGATAATTGGGGAAGCTATCTTTGTAATGGGTAAGGTAATTAGCGTCTTTGTTAAGACCCCCGGCGTAAAGTGTCAAATTTAAGCATGAATGACGCTAATTGTTGATAATGCGTTGGAGGGGTTTAAGTTGTGGACTGTAGGTGATGACAAGTGGAATTCTGTTGTTTTCTTGTTTTGGCCTGTCTTGAAGTAGTTCATGTCTGGGTACTTTTTTGGCTCTATAAATCTTTTCACTTGGTTTGTCTGTGAGCCAAAATAGACTGGAAAGTCTAAGGGGACTGTCTGTGACTTTACAAAACATGTAAAGTCACAGACAGTCCCCTTAGACAACCCATTACCACGAAAGCTCATGATACCATCTACATGTTTTGTTAGTCTTTAAAGTGCTACTAGACTTTTTTTTTGAGTTTTTCCTGTTACAGGCTAACTTGGCTACCCCCTGAGCTTGTGACTTTACAGTAAGATACTGCACACTCTACCTGTGGCACTCATTGTCAGGGGATGTTGTGAGGGCCAACAGTATTATGGGATTCAGAAAAGAATTAGGAAAGTTCAAGGAGGATCAATGGCTATCAGTCAGTGTGGCCAGGGATGTTTTCCTATGCTCTCAGGTGTCTCTAAGCCTCTAACTGCCAGAAGCTAGGACTAGATAACAGGGCATGAATCACTCAATAAACTGCCTTGCACTGTTCTTTCCCTCTGAAGCATCTTGCATGGGGGCCACTGTTCTAAATCAAGATAGTGCGCTAGACAGATAATTTGTCTGATCTATCATGGTCATTCTATTTTTCCACATTAAATATGTGACACTTTAATGTGATGCAACCGTATGAAGGCTGTGTACTAATTGTCTGCTACATTAGCCTATGTATAAGGAGAGGAGAATTGAGTCAAATTAATCAATTATTCAGAGAAGATACTTGTTTAAAGACCTATAAATCAGTGAAGTTGTACACCGCTAATTTCCTCCCTAATTTGAAATGCTTCCAGTGGCTCTTAAATCTAAACTTTAATCATGACAGAGAAGTTTCCACATCATTTTTGTCAAGTTCAACTAAGCATAAATGCTGCCAAAACCCATCACGTAAACAATAAGAATATATGGGAGAAGAGGAATCCTTTTCTTTTACATTAATCTGAGATGTTTACAACAGTAGGTTTCAAAAAATAACCAGACAACTGTGACTTTTTTTTTTAAACATTGACGTGTCTGTCCCAGGAGATGTCACAGCACTGCTGGCTTCTCTAAGGGAAACTGGACTTCAGCCTGACCTGGGATAAGGATTAGCTCACCTTCCTGGGTGGGGAAAAATGCATGAGGTCATGTAATTAATTCAGCCAGGCCTGGGGATATAAAGGAAGAAGGAACAAATTCCTAGGGAAGGGAGTTTTGAACCAGAGCCTAACAGTCCAGCTTGGCAGGCCTGGGAGTACCAGGCAGGACAGGACTGGAAATCTGCAGCTGAACAGAAAAAGCAGCTGCAGATGACAGCTACCGCATACAGGAGGTTCCTGCAGTGCCCCTCGCAAGCCAGGGGAGGACAGAAGAGCAGTAGAGGGATTGGTCTGCTAAGCTATTGGAGCCAGAGAGTAGGACATGGCCAGCAAAGGACTCTATCTGGAAAGGGGTAAGAGTGACTTCATTTTGAGGATTGTTTTGATATTTTTGTTAATATGCCCAGGCCCCTTTGGGAGGTGTTATTGGACGAAAGGCGTTTCTGGACTATTTCTGCGAACCTGAGCAGAAAAAGAAACTAACTCACAGTGCCACAGAGCCACCTTTGGCCATGAGGGGGCATTTGGGAGGTGATGCATGTGTTTCAGAAGACAACCATTTTATGGTCAGAGCTTCGGATACAGCAGTATCTGCCAAAGGTGGAACACTCACTGTGCCTCTCACTTTAGCTCCACCATGCTCCAGATCCTGCAACTGCAGAAAGACTGGCCTGTTGCAGTGCTGCATTATCTACTCCAGCGATGGTCGGGGCTACACTACTGACTTGATCCATACAACTGCATCATTCAGCGGGGTGAAAAATCCTCAGCAATGTAGTTATACTGACCTAGGCCCAGTGTAGACAGCGTTTTATCAGCAGGAGCACTTCTCCAGTTGACACAGCTATCACCTCTTGTGGAGGTGGATTAACTATTCCAACAGGACAGTTGTTTCTATTGGCATACAGCATCTTCATTAAAGCTGTGCAGCTGTGCCAATGCAGCATTTTAAGTATAGACCTGTCCTAAATCCTATAGGCAGTTCAGCAGCATCTTGTGGTTAACTTTATCAAAAGCCAAAGTAGCATGAATGCGAGATGTGGCCTCCATCCACGGCCACAAGGTGGTGGCACCAAACTGCATCTATGAATTGCTCTGGTCTGAAGCCTGATTGCAAAACATCCAGAATGTTAACAGCCTCAAAATGACTCCAGAACTTGTATGTCTCTACTTTGGAAGGGATTTTGTCTGAGAATATGGGATTAAGGTCTAGGGAAATGTGGCCTGGATAAAATTACTATAAACTGGGTGCACAACTAGTTGAAAAATTGTACTCAAAGTAGTTATCAGTGTTTCATGGTTAAAATGAGAGGAGTTATCTAGTCGGGTCTTGCAGGGGCCTGCCCTGGGTCTGGTCCCATTCAATGTTTTCATTAATAACTTGTATAATGGAGTGGAAAGTATGTTTATAAAACGTGTGGATGACCCCAAGCTGGGGAGGGTTGCTAGCATTCTAGTGGACCAGATTCAAATTCAAAAAGACCATGGCAAATAGGAGAATAGGTGTGAAATCCACAAGGTGACATTCAGTAAAAACAAATGCACATTATTACACCTAGGGAGGAAAAATTAAATGCACAAATATAAAATGGGAAATAACTAACTAGGTGGTAGAACTTGCTAAATCAAACTCACAGTGCACCTCCACCGGCATCCGGTACACCTTCTTTTGGAGGACTAAGGGAAGCTGATAGGGGCATTTGTTCCCATCAGCCTCTCACTCTGATCAGTGTATGGGGAGAGGAAACTATGTCTGGCAGCCAGGAACTGTTCTCCACTGTTGTCAGCCATCACAAGTCTGAGCAACCCCTTTCTGGGGACCAGGAAGCAGGGGCTGACGCTCAGGGGAAGTGGCTGTGGCTTGTGCAGTGCAGGGCTGAGGGCACAAACAAGTGGAAGGCTGGCTGTGTTTGTGTGAGCTGCACACAGCCCTGCGTAGCCAATCGATACTCGAGCTGGATATTGATGATACCATGATCTCAATGGACTCCTGCAGAGAGAGGCCATCAGAACTATTCCTGGAGTACTTGTTTATTTTTGGCCCCAGGTTCCATGGCAGTGCAGCCTTCTCAAATCCCTCAGCGTAGGACACCAGCCTGTGCCATTCAGCAATCACTCATGCAAGAACCAAAGCTGAACATGGGTGGGTTGCACATGGAGCAGGGCAAAAGCCACAAGCCTGGAGAAGTTGTGCCCTGTTTTCCTTGCTTAGCCTGCGTAAGGAGGTGTCTGCCAGGCTGATGCCCACCTGTGGAGAAGTGTGGCATAATGAGAACTATGTTCCTGCAAAGGGAATTTTCTGGAATGTCTTCTGCCCAGATGCACAGCCACGCCACCCCCTTGCCAAGACGCAGGTTTGTGGCCAAAAGGCACTTTTCCTTGCCAATATAGACAAAGCCTTAGAGCAGGGATCTGGCCTGCAGGGCTCAGGGCTCTACCCTTCCCCCCAACAGCAATGGCAAGGGGGCTGGAATGCATCTATTGCCCCCACCTGCACAGCTGGGAAATCCTGTGTCTGCAAGCCAGCCGCTATGTGATACACATTTCCCAGAGTCACGGTCCTCTGCCGCGGAACACGATTTATTTCCCTGAACACTTACAGCAGGGAATGTTCCCCCAGTGGTAGACCGCCCCACTGCAAACTGATTTGCAATCAGGAGTCACCAGCTCCCACCCGACAACTGCCACATGCTTCTCCATCGAGAGGGCAGCTCTCATTTGGGTGTCCTTGAACCGCAGCTCAGGGGCCAGCTCAGCACACAACTCCAGGAAGGTTGCTTTATGCCTCCTAAAGCTCTGAAGCCTCTGTTCTTCATCCCACACCTGCATGATGATGTGGTCCCACCACTTGGTGCTTGTTTTCCTAGTCAAAAAGTGCCACTCTACCCTTTATGGCTGCTCTGTGGTTGCCAAATGCAATGTCAGGTTGCTACTGTCCATATCATACACACCATCAGGCTCCTCCGAGCTTCCATCCTCTCTCAAAACAAGAGGAAGTCCCGAAAAGACTAACAGATTTATTTGGCCATAAGCTTTCATGGGTAAAAACCACTTCATCAGATGCATCTGGCGAACTTCATCAGATGCATCTGGTTTTTAGCCACGAAGGCTTGTGCCCAAATATATCTGTTAGTCTTTAAGGTGCCACAGAACTCCTCGTGTTTGCAGACACAACTAACATGGCTACCCTTCTGAGACTTGCTTTGCCAGTAATTTCAAGATGATCTCCACTGCCATGCACAATGTCCTTGCGACAGTTAACAGAGCAAGTGAAAGAAATCAGGATCCTTTCTTCCGTGCTGCAAATGCTGAAGGGCACAGCAAAGAATGGCAACTGGAAAAAAAGGAGTGAAAGGACAACAGAAGCCCCTGAAACAAAGTGGCACCTGACGGGATGTTTTGTAATGCCCCAAGATGCCCCATGCTCTGAATCAGGCAACCTTTCAAGATGCCTTCCAGCCCTAGATTTCTGTGATTAGAAATGAATGGTGCAACAGCAGGAGTGGTCATCATAAAATCATAAAACACTAGAATAGGGATGTAATAGTATAGTTGATTAACCGATTAACTGATAAGCAAAAGCTATAGACTACACACATTTCCCTCCCCCCACCCTTACCAGTAAATCTTTTAGCAGGCTGGCCAGCGGCCCAGCTCAGGTCTGACTTACAGCGGGTCCAGAACCTACTCCTGCTGTGGCTCTGCATTTAAAGTGTATTAGGAGCCAGGCAGGCAGGCAGCCCAGCTCAGTTCCAGCTCATGCTGGGTTCAGGAGCTCAGACCCACCTTAGACAGGGGTTGCTGCCACCCTGTTCTGCTGCCTCTGAGCAATAGGCAGCTGGTCCAAAAGGGGAGCTGGTTTTTAAACTGGCTCCCCTCATGGACTAGCTCCCTCCTGACACCCTGCACTGCTGCCTCTGATACAGCAGCTGCCAGCCCTGTGACCAGGGACTATAAAATAGTTGACTAACCAATAAGAATTCATGAGGTTACTTGACTATTAACTGATATTTAACATCCCTATACTAGGACTGGAAGGGACCTCGAGAGGTCATCGAGTCTAGTCCCCTGCCCTCATGGCAGGACCAAGCACCATCTAGACCATCCCTGATAGATGTCTATCTAACCTCAAGTTACAGTGGGGGAGGTCTAGGTTGGATATTAGGAAAAACTATTTCACTAGGAGGGTGGTGAAGCACTGGAATGGGTTACCTAGGGAGGTGGTGGAATCTCCATCCCTAGAGGTGTTTAAGTCTTGGCTTGACAAAGCCCTGGCTGGGTTGATTTAGTTGGGATTGGTCCTGCCTTGGGCAGGGGGTTGGACTTGATGACCTCCTGAGGTCTCTTCCAGCTCTATGGTTCTATGATTCTATGAACCTGCTCTTAAATATCTCCAGAGATGGAGATTCCACAACCTCCCTAGGCAACTTATTCCAGTGTTTAACCACCCTGACACTTAGGAAGTTTTTCCTAATGTCCAACCTAAACCTCCCTTGCTGCAGTTTAAGCTAATTGTTTCTTGTCCTACCCTCAGAGGCCAAATAAAACAATTTTTCTCCCTCCTCCTTGTAACACTGTTTTAGGTACTTGAAAATCGCTATCATGAGTATTGGCTTTTTGAGGCTTAGGTTTACTATAACCAAATTATGTTTCATTTTAAAAACTGTGAGTAAATGTTTAACTCTGTGTGCAACAGGAAGGCACACTCCAGGCTAGTGCTGTACCCAGCTCTGCTAATGCACTGCCATGCTGAGCTGAACCAGACTCAGCCTTTCTTGGACAAAGAATGAGAAGAGGTTTCATAGTATAGAGTGACTTTATGGTGTGTAGAAAGAAGACAAGGGCACTAGGAATTAAACCAGTGCCCATTTTACTATCGATCATAAGACAAGATTTAAACAACAATCCCCTGAGGTTAAAAACTACTTACCTAATCTTGTGTGCCATCTAATGACACTACGAGAACAAGAATATCCTGCCTTAGTAGAAGAAGAAAGTTACACCATAAAAGTCAGCCACATTCCTGCCCCGGCTAGTGGTGGTGCACTGAAAAAGCATTAACACAGCCAGGCACACATCAAAATGTCCTATATTAAATTAAAAACATCTCTCAATGTTTTTCAAAGACTTTTGTTCATCAAATGTGCAACAACTAGATTGTAGAACACCATTTAGAACACAATAGAGTTTAGATCAACGTGAAAGGATGCACAATGAGCCAATTACCAAGCAAAAGACATAAATGCCTTTCAGTTCTTGAGCACCTTCATAATGATTAGTGATATACATTAAAACAGCACTGAGAGGCTCCTGTGACATTGGGGGCCTATTATACTAGATGATGCACAAACACAAAGTATGCAATAGCCCCTGCCCTGATAACCTTACCATTTGAATAGACTAGAAAGATAAAGTATGGGAAAAAGGAATTATTATCCCTATTTTATAAACAGGGAACTGAGGCATAGAGAGTTTAAATGATTTACACAGCATCACACTGGAATTCTGTTGCAGAGACATGAATTTAACTCAGACATCCAGTCATGGAGAAGGAAAAAAAGATCCAAAAGTTGGCAGTTTTCTGTTTCTTTTGCTCTTGCTAGACTCACTTTTGACTAAATTATTCTAATACAAAGGTATCATTAGTAAGGTTAATCTTTGCCTAGAAATTCCACCCACAGTCAGATCAGCACACACGATATTCTTCAAAGCTCAATGAGGTAGATTTGGCCCATGTGCTCCTATCCTATTAACACAGAGATTCAGAATAATTTTGTTTTTAAGTAAACAAACTTGATCCTGTAGACACAAAGTAAATTCCCAGCCTGGGTGAACATATATAAGTAAGTGAAGTTCCTACCTAGCTCAGACCGGAATACACATATAATGGAACTATAAATAATTTATGGCTGTCAAAACTCCAGGATTAACAGCATTTTACCTCCTTTCTGGTCTTCCTTGAGGGCACTCACTTAGGCTATGTCTACACTGCACGCACATTCTTGCGCAAGTAAATTTACAGTACAGAGTCAGAAAAGAGGGCTTCTTGCGCAAGAGCTCTGACGCGCTGTGTGAGGAAGAAGCCTTCTTGCGCAAGCATTCCTGTGCAAGAGGGCAGTGTGGACGGGCAGCAAGGAGTTTTTGCGCAAGAACTGACCTCCCAGGAGAAAACGCAGGTGGTCGCTTGGACGCTCCGTACCTGCACTCACAGCTCACTACTTCCTGCTTGCCGGACCCCCCTTAAAGGCACAGGCCCCCTACATATGCCACGTGGCAGCAGAAGCATTGCTGGCAGTTCTCCACCATGCGGCTCTGCCCTGCTGCACCCAGGAGCCCCAGATGTCTGCTCCAGAGCAACCCCATGAGCCTGCACTCCCCTCCCAGCAGCGACCCCAGGGCCCCCAGCAGGCTCAGAGAGGCAGCAAGCGCAGAGCCCCATGCTGGTCCAGGGCTGAGGTGGAGGCCTTCCTGGATCTTTGGGCGCAGGAGGAAGCTCTCCACAACCCCCGCATGGCCCAGGGACTGATGGACCAGGGACATCCAGCCCAGACACTTGAACAGGTCCAGGCCAAGGTCAAGGAGCTGCGCCTGGGCTACATGAGGGTCAGTGAGGGCGGGGGGGGCAGGAGCCAACACCTGCCCCCACTACGACTGCTTGCACACCGTCTTGGGCAAGACAGCGGTTCAAGGGCCCTTGCCGGTGGTCGACACCAGACTGCGCACCGGACTGCGCTCTGAGGACAACGGAGAGGACCACAGCAGCATTGTCACCCTCCACCTTGAGCCAGTGCCCAGCAGCCAGGACATCTCCCGGGCCTCATCCAAGGCTGGCAACGGATCCTCCGGTGAGTGTTGCGCTTCTCACTTGCAAGGGCAGAGGAGCCGGATGCCTGTGGGGGGAGCATCACTCAGGCAGTTCGAGCTGCACACCGTGCAGCAGTACGCAGCACATGCAACCCCGTGCAGACTGACTGTGTGGCACGTGGATGTGGCAGGCAGCTCCAGTGCACGCCTGGGACCCTGCTGCTCACACACGTCCTGCCTTGGGGAGGGAGGGATGCCGGCTGGAAGCAGATAAGCCCCAAGGGTGCAGGCCACACCCCACACATCCCGAAGGGTGCTGCATACAGACAGCATGCAGCCATGCTTGGCCATGCGACACAACAGCTACTCCTGGGAAAAGCGCAGTGAGCCACCTCTGTGAGCACGGCCCCCCACAGAGCCCCTCGGCTGCTCCCGGCCCCTCTGCTGCCCCTGAGGGAAGCCCCCCCACTGTGGCCACACACTTCCCTGGGCTACATGTCCGAGGGCTGGGGGAAGAGGGGAGCGGGGAAGCAGGCAGCCTGGGCTGCTGTCCACTGAGTCTTGCTGCAGGGACAGTACACTCCCCCAGTAGCCCTGGCTGCATCTCCAAGGAAATCAATGACAGTAGTCCGAGAACCCAGACCTCGTCTGCCACACTTGCTCCCATGCAATGTAGGGATGTGCATGCAAACATGACTACAGCATCAATGGTGTGTTGCTCACAGACAGTGACAAGAGTAGAAGCCATGTGCTCTGCCGTGGGAAGGGAGTGTACACAGTGCTACGCAGACAGAAACTGCATGCCAAGTGGCTAGGACACAGACAAGGGGCCTTCATTCACAGTGATGTCTCCCAAGGTTACAGTCCATGGAGGATCACCTCTCTCCCAGGATTTGGAGCTAGTCCTTTATTGTGAACACACACACAGGGGACCAACTGGGCCCAAGCCACAGTTGTGTGGTGTCACATGAGGCTCAGGGAGGAGGGCACGGGGCTCAGGGATATTGTGGGCAGGGCTGACTGACCTCCTCACCGTTTTCTGTGTTCTCTGCTGCGGGACCAGCCGGGAGTGAGGGACCCTCCAGCCCTGCAGTGGCAGCACCAACCACCCAGGCACAAGTCCAGCGGGCCAGGCAGCGTGACCAGCTCCTCTGCCGCCATGTGCAGGCCGTGGAGAGGATGGAGGAGGTGGTCAGCACGAAGCTGTGGGGCGACCAGGAGTCGCGGCACTAGGTGTGGGGCCAGTTCCTCCAGCGCTGTGACCACATGTGCGGCAGCTTTGCTGCACTGACCTCCCACATTGGCCATGCCGTGCATTATGGCCTGCTGCCCTCCCTGCTGTGCCCATGCCCCCTCCTGCTGCCCCTCCTGCTGCCGTTGCCATGCCCCTTCCTGCCACCCCTCCTGCTGCCGTTGCCATGCCCCCCGTCCTGCCCATCTCCCCGTGCTGCCTGCCCCAACCCAGCCTGAAGAGTGCAGAAGCCTCTGCACCCGCGGCAGCACTGGCAGGAGACGTCCCTCTCAGCACTAACTCTCCCTCCCAGTTCAGAGCCCCTTCCTCCTCCTCCTCCCCCTCCCAGTTCAGAGTGCCCTCCCACTGCCCACCCTTCATCCCTATGTAAAAAATACAGTTTCTCCTTTGTTAACCAAAAACAATTGTGTTTATTGGGAGGAGAGGGAAAGGGGGGAAGGGAAGGGTTGGAGATGGGAGGAAGATGTGGATGCCAGACAGAAGCGACCTAGTGTGGGGCCTGGGAGAACATCTCCCTGATGGCCTCCCAGATGCGCACCCCATGGTGGTACGCCCGCCGGATGGCAGCAGTGCGGGGCTGCTCGAATGCCTGGCCCTCATCTGCCATCCACCCCGGGAGGAAAGCCTCCCCCTTCCGCTTCACTATGTTGTGCAGCATGCAACATGCTTCCACAACCTCTGCGATGTTCTGCTCACCCATTTCGAGATGGGTGAGCAGACAACGGAATCTCCCCTTGAGCCGTCCAAAGGTGCACGCCACCTAGTTGTGGGCCCAGTTCAGGTGCTGGTTGAATCGTTCCCGCCAGGGGTCCATGTATCCGGTATACAGCCACGTCCCACATGATGCACAGTGGCATGTGGACATCCCCAACTGTCAATTCCCGCTGGGGGAAGAAAGTGCCCGCCTCCATCCTGAGATACAGGCTGGAATTTCTCAGGATGTGGGCGTCATATGCCCTGCCTGACCACCCCACATAAATGTCCATGAAGTGGCCACGGTGGTCCATGAGGGCCTGGAGCACCATGGAGAAGTACCCCTTGAGGTTGATGAAGTGGGCCGCTCGATGCTCCTGGGGATGTGGGTCTCATCCACGGCTCCCCCGCAGTTGGGGAACCCCAGGGCAGCGAAGCCAGCCACGGTTGCATCCACGTCCTGCAGGCAGATGACCCTCTTGAGCAGGATGTCATTGATGGCTCTGACAACCTGCAGAAGGGCACACAGAAACACAGGGAACACACAGAATGAGGCAGGGCGGGTGCATGAGCCCTTGGTGGGTGGCCGCCCCCCATGATGCCCTCTCTCCCCAAACACACCAGGGCCCCCTTGCCCCAGAGCCTCCCCCCATACCAACAGGGCTATGTAAGGGAGGGATGGCACAATCTTGTGGGTGACAGGGCTTCTCCCACTCCTCCTGCCCCCCCTCCCCCAGTCTGGAGTCTTCCCTTCCCCCCAGGCAGGGAGTGCAGCCTCCCCCCCCTCCCCCCGAGGGCCTTACCTGCATCAAGACGGCACCCACTGTGGACCTGCCCACCCCTGAACTGGTGTGCCACCGAGCAGTAGCAGTCTGGGGTGGCCAGCTTCCACAGGGTGATGGCAACCCTCTTGTTCACGGGGATGGCGGGCCGCACCTGGGTGTTGCATCTGAGGAGCACAGGGGCGAGCCAGGCACACAGGTCCAGGAACATCTGCTTCCGCATCCTGAAGTTCTGGAGCCACTGCTGGTCATCCCTTTGCTCTAGGACCAGCCGGTCCCACCAGTTGGAACTTGTGTTGAGTCTCCAGTATCTCCTCTCCACGGTCGGGTAGGGATGCCACAGTGAAGCCACCGCATCCAGGGAGAGGGCGTCCAGAGTGAGCTTGGTGTCGAGCTCATGCAGGAGTAACAAGGCAGCATAGAGCAGCAGCTGCACGCACTCCAAAATGGCCGTGTGGGGCCAGAGCAGGCACAGGCTGAGGGCAACCACAACAGGCACTGCTAAAGCTTTCAGTCCCTTCCAGAGGTCCCAAAGCACGCAGCAGCAGAGAAACGGCTGTCCAGGGAGATCCCTTTAAGCACATGTCTCAGAGGACCACCCGGAAGGCCCTGGTGCCCTTTTGTCCTGTCCGAAGTGGTTCCGGGGAGGAGGTCCTTGCACAAGAGCGTCCTGCCAGTGTGGACGCTCTCTCGCGCAAAGGCGCTTCACTGTTGAGATGCACTTTGACCAGAGTGGACACGATCTTGCACAAGAACTTTTGCGCAAGAACTTGTGTAGATGTAGCCTTAAGGTTTTAGGCTTCCCAAACATAACCTGTCTTCAGAGGTTTAGACTTGAAATCTTATTGCACCTCACTGCAATTTCCCACAAGACCTGACAGGGGTCCAGCATATGGTTAATTCTTTCTCCAGGGCCTATAACAGTGCACACCATTTACCAACCAGCTTTCAGAAAGCAAAGTGCGTGTATTCTCAGAGCAAAAGCATTCCTGAGAAAACATATTAAAGAACCTACACACGTGCAAAAAGCTAACAAGAGCTCACCCTACTCCAACATAGGAGTCAGGCTGGGTTTGCCCCCTTAGTTACAAGTTTATTTCAGGGTTTAGATCAGGAACTAGGCCTAAAGTGGACAGTTCAGCTATTTCTTTATATAGCTCAGATCTTTGATCTCCAGTGCTTTATAACCTTTCAATAGCTGTCTCCTCAGGACATAGCTTCAAAAGGCTAGATTTCTGACATTTGCATTATCCACTCCCAGAGAATTGCTAGGAAATCCAGTTACCATTTACTGCCCTGGGAGTCCAGGACATTTCAATACAATTGTTTGAACGCCTTGCAATCCCCAGATCTCCCATCTGTCATAACACCCCCTGAGGATATGAGTCACTACATACTTACTCCTTCCTTGTGTTTGACTTTAATAGTAATGCAAATGAAAACTTCAGACTTAACTTTCTGCATCAGCTCCTACTTTACTTAGCCAGAGTGTGGTACTCCAACTCCTTTTATATCTCAGCTAGAGTGAACAACATCCACCTGCCAAAGTAAGTCAGCATAAATTTCTCTGCATTGTTATACAATATTTAGTAGCCAAGTTAGGGGTGACTCCGCAAGGAAGCCAGGTGCCCCTTTCAAGGCTTTTAGATATGGCCCACTCTGATGCAATGTGGAATTCTTCATGGGATTTTTTGCCCATCATATGATTATACACACACAAGTATAAGGGGACTGTGCATGGTTCCCTCAATTTAGTCCTTTATTTGACATGCTTAAATTAAAGTACTTTGCAAGCACAATCGCACAATATCCCTGTCATTCACCTTTTAAAGATCAATACAATGATAGTGAAAGACTAAGTGACCTCTTAAAAGCTGCCATGAAACAGACAGAAATTACCCTCAAAATAGTGATACTAGGAATAAACGATATTTGACAGAATTAAAGTTTAAGATTTCATCTACATTTTATGCTAAAATGCTGCTCCAAGTTCAACTGCTTGTACCACAATATAAAGGCAAGTTAAGTATCAATCAGTAGAATAAAGAATTTTGTCTTTTAGGGCATGGAGGAATGCATGTGTGAGGTATGTTTTCCTATTATTTCAGGTCCAATTTTTTACTAGATTTCATTTTTAAAAATTATCTTTGAATCAAGTCTTTTGTAGGGTGTAGTGAGGCAGGTGTGGCCTGCCTCTGAGACTACCAGGAAGGGACCACAACCAGCCCCTGGTCAGAAGAGCCAAGAAAGCCCTGCCACTCCTGACAGAATCAGAAGTGTGGGACAGGAATCAGAAGTATGAAAGACAGGCCCTGCAGCTCAGTTAGGCTGGAATTGCTGAGGAACACAGATGTATCTCAGGTACTGCTGGAACCAGATCAGGATCTCAACCAGCAGGGTGCTGGTGTGGTCTTACTCCGAGGTGCCACTCTCTGTGCCTGAGTGGGCAGAGCCAGACCGCATTTACTCTGCCCCTAGAAGTTGAGGAGTGGACCCTGTATTAGAAAAGGAGAGGCCCCTAGCTCAGTTGAGGCAGCACCAAGGAAGAAAGCTGATGTGCCCTGCTTGCTGCCACCTGCCAATCCTGCTGCCGAGCCAGGCACTGTCCTGGATCTAGAGAAGGCTGAGGAGAAGCTGAAACTGGTGGGACTGCTGATGGCAGAATATCCAAACAAGCCTGAGGAGTTGGAGCTCTTGGGGCTGCCAGTGGTCAAAGACCTGGACAAACATGAGGCTCCTGATCTGGAGCTTGGGTAGGAAGTAGGCCTGGAGTTTTAAGTTGATAGTTTTGTGGCTTAACACAGGGTCAGTATGTTGTGAGAGGATCCCCACTGACCTGGTAGAGGGATACCGTGCCAGTCTTAGGGCCCTTGGCTGAAACACAGTGAAGTTGCGTGGGCCTATGTTCCCCTACTCCTGCCACCCCAACCTCGGGTGGCAGCCTCCCCACCATTTGGGCTGATAACTAAACAAAACTCCTGCCTTTCAAAATATTAGCTCTAGCTTGTAAAGAATAGTTGGATTATCTGATGTGGTTAATCAACCATATTGATTCTTTTCTTTACTTACTACTCATGATGGAAATTTTTTCATTATTTAGCCAAAGTGACAACGCTAAACAAAGAACGCTACAATATGTGGCATAAGAGAAATCAGAGTAGGGCCCTTTCAGTTTCCTTCTAGGGAACACTTTTGCAATTCTATTTCTGTCCCTATGAATGAAGTATGAAATATTGTGACAACAAAGTAGCTCTGAAGTGTTGTAACTTAGCTCTTGGGTATTCTAAATGTTTATAGGATTCCCAGGGGGGAGGAAAAAGTGGAAAACTTTAGGTGTAGAACATTTTGTCATTTTTCTTGTTTGCTGGGGACAATTAGCCATATTACCCAAGGCTTGTAATATGGGTAAAAGATTGTCCCTGGGATAATGAATGACAAATAATGAATGTAAATAACAGAAAGTAAGCACTGTGTGAAGTCATAATTTATAATTGAACTATGAGTTCTTTCGAATGGAAAAAAAACAAAATAAATGCAAAGCATTTTGCAAATTAAAGGAATTATTCATTGGCTCAGAACAATGTCTCCTTCACATTTGAACTATACAGTATATCCAAAGGTGAAAGTAAACTGATGTGTCTCAGTGTGGCGTACCGGTAAAAGTGGCCAATTAGGGGTGGGGCTCTAATCCAGCCCCTTTACTCCTGTCCTCCCCCACTAAGTCTGGGAACAAAGCCCCTGGTACTCAGAGCCAGCAGGAGAGCTCTAGGTGTGCAGGGCAGCAGCTGAGACCCTGGTGTGTGGGGTCAGCAAGAGAACCCTGGATGCACGGGGCCAGCAGCTAGGACCCCAGGCACCGGGCCAGGAGCCTGGGAGTCCTGAAGCACTCCCCATATGCCTAGTTCTCTTCCCATGCCTACGGCCATACCCCCATAACTTCCATTTGGCCAGGAACAGAAGCAGTGTGGAGAAGGGTCACCAATAAGGGCTGCCCCAGCTGTGAGCCTCTTCCACACTCTACCACCCTACACACCCCTTCAGCGAGTGATAGAGGCCCACTCTTTTAGGGTGCGTCTACACTACAGAGTTTTGTCGGAAAAACAGCCATTTTTCTGACAAAACCTGCCTAATAGCCACACTGCAATCGCATTCTTTCAAAAGAAAATGGAAGGAACAGAGGGGTATTTCTGGCATTGGTAATCTTCTTTCTATGAGGAAGAAGCCTTTTTCCAAAAGAGCTCTTTTGGAAAAAGGCGTGTGTGGATGGGGAGGAGGGGATTTTTTTTTTGAAAGAAGAGGCCTCCAGGAAATAGCACAGGCACCCTGGTGGACACTCTGTCGAAAGGAATCAGGACTCTATATTTCCTGTCTCCTGACCACTCTTAAAGCTGCAGGCACCCTGGACAAGCCTTGTGGCAGGAAGCCGGCCTCAGAGCAGCACCTCCCCATGCAGCTCTCCCTGCCACAGGCCTTGCCACACATGGCAGAGCCTCAAACCTCGCACGACTCCCCGGGCCCTCACAGGGAGCAGCCCCAGAGGTCTCAGGACCCACCCAGGGGGACCAAGAGGTGCGCACCCTCCTAGTCCAGACCGGAGACCCTGTCCCTCCTCGAACTGTGGGGTGAGGAGGAGACATTGCAGAATCTCCGCTCCAGCGCCGAAACACAGATCTATTTGAGCACATGGCCGAGTCCCTGGCAGAGTGCGGACACCCACCCCAGACCTTGGAACAGATCCGGAGTAAGGTGAAAGAGCTCTGTCAGGGATATGCCTGGGACAGAGAGCGCAGCTCGCGCTCAGGGGCAGGACCTCACACCTGCCCCTATTGCCAGGAGCTGCAAATCCTGGGGGGTGGGGAAACATCTTCCTCACCCATCGTTGTGGACTCCGGGCTGGAGACCCCCATCATCGCCCGGCCAGAGGTCACAGCGGAGGAGGAGCAAGAGGACCAGAGCCAGCCAGAAGAGGAGGAGACTGTCACACTGTCCTTGGAGCCGGTGCCGGTCAGCCAGAACATCTTCCAGGCCTCCTTGCACCGGGGAGGGATCTTCAGCTGAGTGCTCTCACTTTGTTACACACACAGGGTCGGGGAGGACAGTGTTCCTGTGGGTACAGTGTTTTTGTGTAAGTGACAGCCCAGACTGCACTAGCAGCGAGATTCCCCCACTGAGAGCTCAGCTGAAATCACTGAGAGCTGGGTAGAACCTCAAGAGACCAACTCGCAGAGGTCACAGTGGCAGGTGGCAGCAGAAGGTGATGGCGCAGGGCCATTGGCAACAGAGTGACGGAGTGAACAGTGGCACAACGAACAACAGTGGCCAGAGCGAACAGTGAGCAGCTGGAGGAAAAAGCAAGGTGCCTTCTTGCCCCCCACCTGGGAGGTGTACTCATGTGAAAGCACCTCTAAACTCTGAGTCTCCAATGACCAAGGACAACACCAGTGAGTGGGGTGAGGTAGAGGGAAAAATGAGGAGAACGTTAAATAAACATTTGTTTGTTGGACTATATTTTAGTGACTTTGCTCCAGAATGCTAGATTTGTGACTGAGAATGGAAACTTATATAAATGTGTTTCCTAGTAGGCCAAGATTTTTAAAATGCATTATTTGCCAAGGTTGTTATCTCACATTGTTGCTATCTTGAGAGGTCATTATTTTGGGGAGTTTCTGTACTAAACATTTTTATTATTATAATTAATTTTTACAAAAGAATGGTCATACTGGGTCAGACCAGTGGTCCATATAGCCCGCTATCCTGTCTTCCGACAGTGGTCAAGGCCAGCTGCTTCAGAGGGAATGAACAGAACAGGTAATCAAGTGATCCATCCCGTTGCCCATTCCCAACTTCTGGCAACAGGCTAGGGACACTCAGAGCATGGTATTGCATCCCTCCCCATCCTGGCTAATAGCCACTGATGGACCTATTCTCCAGGAATTTATCTAGTTCTTTTTTTAATCCTGTTATAGTGCTGGTCTTCACAGCATCCCCTGGCAAAGAGTTCCACGGGTTGACTATGTTGTGTGAAAAAGTACTTCCTTTTGTTTTTTTTAAACCTGCTGCCTATTAATTTCATTGGGTGACTGCTAGTTCTTGTGTTATGTGAAGGATTAAATAACATTTCCTTATTCACTTTCTTCACACCAGTCAAGATTTTATAGACCCCCTATCATAATCCCCCCTTAGTCGTCTCTTTTCTAAGCTGAAAATTCCCAGTCATTTTAATCTCTCCTCCTGTTTCATACCCCTAATCATTTTAGTTGCCCATCTCTGTACCTTTTCCAATTCCAATATATCTTTTTTGGGATGGGGTGACCAGATCTGCATACAGTATTCAAGGTTTGCATGTACCATGGATTTATATAGAGGCAATATGATATTTTCTGTTATGTGTTTTGGTGTATTTTGCATTATCTTTATGTTAAATTGTCATTATCCTAACGACGAAACATTTAATTTATTCATATCTCTTTGATATTTATTCATATCTCCCTGTGGTCCTGTACTCACCCAACCACAACTCCAAAGACGTCCCCGCACCTGAAGTGGGACATCTAGCTGCCCCCCCTTCCTCTCCAAGTTATGAGGCCCCCTCCCCCTGCACACCTTTGTTTAATGTAATATCAATACAGACTTGGTTTTGTTAAAAATCAAACAGGTGTTTTTTATTGAGAGGTCAGGGGAAGGAGTAAAGGGAGGGGTTGTGGTGAGGAAGGGATAGGGCAGCAAGCCAGAGGCCCCTATTGGGGAGGCCCTGGGGAGAGTTACTGGGGTGCTTGAGAAAACCTCTCCCTCAGGGCCTCTCGGATGCGCACCCCAGCCTGATGCGAGATGCCTGTCAGATGGCAGCTGTCCACAGCTGCTGGAAGTCTTGTCCTTCGCGGCCAGCGTGTGCCTCCAACCCTGGGAGAAAGGCCTCCCCCTTCCTCTCCACAACGTTGTGGAGGACACAACATGCCACGACTACTTCAGGGATGTTGTGCTCTCCCACGTCCAGGCAGTTCAGCAGGCACCTGAACTGTGCCTTCAGGTGCCCAAAGGCGCACTCTACCTGGATCCAGGCCTGGCTGAGGTGGGCATTAAATTGGTCCCTGCTGGGGTCCAGGTGGCCTTCATTAGCCACGGCATCAGGGGGTAAGCCGTGTCCCCCACGATGCACAATGGCATCTGCACGTCCCCAACCACAAAGTCACAGTGGGGGAAGAATGTGCCCACCTCCAGCTTCCCACACAGGCTAGAGTTGCTGAAGATGTGGGCATCGTGTGCCCTGCCTGACCACCCAACAAAAATATCCATGAACTGTTCATAGTGGTCGACCAAGGCCTGCAGCACTATAGAAAAGTAGCCCTTCCTGTTTATATACTGGGTGGCTAGATGCTGTGGTGCACGGATTGGGATGTGGGTCACATCAATCGCTCCCCCGCAGTTTGGGAACTCCAGGGCAGCAAATCTGGCCACGGTCCAGGTCTCCAAGGCAAATAACCATCCACAGCAGGATGGAGTTGATGGACCTTACCACCTGCAGAAGGAGACAAACAAACACACAGAATGAGAGAGGGAGTGCCTGAGCCCTTGGGAGGTGCCAGCCCCCCTTTCTTCCCCATATAATGCAGGTGTGACAGACTGGGACAGGTCTGGGCACCACTGAGGGCGTCCGCTCAGGGCGAACTGCTCAAAACCAGGGCTACTTATAGCCCTAGACTGGAGATCTTTCCCAAATAGGCCACAAACCAGTCACATCTAGCACTTCAGCTGCCAATCCAGCCAAGAGGAAGCCTCACAAGCAAAACCCCTCAGACACTCCAGCTTTCCCTGTGCCACAATCAGTCCCGGGCCTAACAAAGGTGAGAGGTTATAGAACTCAATCTCACCTATCCCGAACAGATCCTCTCAGTCCCCAAAAAACAGCCACAAATCCCTGGTCAATTTATACTTTGGATCTTTCTTACCCACAAGATTGCACTGGGTCAATCCTTTAGGATCTAAAATCTAAAGGTTTATTAACAAAAGAAAAGGTTGAGAGTAAGGTTGTTAAGGAGAATACATTACATGCACCAATCACCAAGTTCTTGATGCAGGCTCTTAGCAGAGATGTTACAAACTGCTAGCTTAAAAGTCTCTGGTGTACATCCTATGTCAGGATGGGTCAGCAATCCTTCCCGGCTCTCTGTCCATAGTAAGGCTGCATCTGGGATCATTAGCAAGATGGAAGACAAGATGGAGACCGCCTCATGGCATTTTATATTCATTCCTGGTGTCTCCCAAGCTGGAGTGGGTCACATGGTCAAGTGACCTGTCTCTGTTCCACATGCCAGCCACCATTATGCCCTGGCTGGTTTGCAGGTTTCCAGACGCATTCCTCAGGTGTGTATTGGCGTCTCTGAGAGCCATTGTCCCTGAAGCTGTGCTAGTTAGCATAGTCATTCATTTGACATTCCTTCCTTACAGCAGGCAGTCCAGGCCCATTGCTCAATCTCAGGCAGAGAACATTCACAATACCAGCACAGAATCCATATTCATAACTCCACATACAAACATCACACAAGTACATGAGTAGCAGACATAGAATCAGTAGAACATAAGCTTTCATTTGACACCTCACATGGCCCACTTTGTACAGACTTTGGGGCACCCCCTCGTAGGTGCAGCGGTGATCTGTCTGCTCCCCTTAAAATTCAATAACATGACAGTAGGGTACATCTAAACTGCAAGCTTCTTTCAAAAGCTTTTTTGGAAGATCTCTTCAGAACAATCTTTTTTGGAAGCGAGCATCCATACTTCAAAAGAGGATTGAAAAAGCGATCTGTTTTTTCAAAAGAGAGTGTCCACACTCATTGGACACTCTCTCACATAAAAGGACACCCAGAACCACTTCAGCCAGGGCATTAGGTCAGCAGTTACTTCCGGGTGCTGTTACCTAAGGCTATCTGAGACGTGTGCTTAAAGGGATCCTCCGTCAACAGCCGTTTCTCAGGTTGTGCTGTGGGCTTGCCTACCTCTCTGAGGGACAGCAAAGCTTTAGCAGTGCGTGCTCTGGTTGCCTAGTTTGGTTGGATGCCACAGCATTTTTTTCTTTTTGGCTATGGAGCTGGAGCTGCCTCTGGGCATACAATGGCGCCACACTGTCATGCTGCAGGTTATGCAGCACTTTAAGCAGCACTTTAAGCAGACCATCTTGACGGTCCTGCCCCAGCTTGATTCCCAGCTTATCTGTGAGTCCCTCTGCCTGGATGTGGGAGCAATGCCCTTGCCCCTGCAGCCCACAGTTGAGAGATGAATCTGGAGGCTGGACACCAGTTCCGACTGGTGGAACCGCCTGGTGATGGAGCGGTGGGATGACCAGCAGTGGCTCAACAACTTCCACATGGAGAGGGCCACATTCTTGGAGCTGTGTGCCTGGTTCACCCCGACCTCTGGAGACACAACACCCACCTGTGGCCCGCCATCTTCCTGGAGAAGCGGGTTGCTATTGCAACCGATCTACTCACCACAGCATCGAGCCACCTAGTATATAAATAGCAAGAGCTATTTTTCCATGGTGCTACAAGCCCTGGTCGACCACCAGAGACAGTTTTCAGACATTTTTGTCGGGTGGTCAGGGCCGGGCACATGGTGCACTCATATTTAAGAACTGTAGCCTGTACCGCAAGCTGGAGTCTGGAACATTCTTCCCCCAGTGGGATGTCCAGATGCCACTCTGTATTGTTGGCGATGTGGCCTACCCACTCATGCCATGGCTCATGAAGACCTACGCTGGACACCTGGACCCCAGCAGGGAACAATTCAGCATGCACCTCAACAATTCAGGCCTCAAGGCCAGGTTCAAGTGCCTTCTGACACGCCTCGATGTGGGGGAGCGCAACATCCCCTGTGTGTAGCGTCCTCCACAACCTACTAGAGAGCAAAGGGGAGGCCTTTCTCCCGGGATGGGGGACAGAGGCTGGTCGCAAGGGAAGGGTCTTTGAACAGCCATGGACAGCTGCCATCCGCCAGGCCCGTCAGGTCGGGGCCCACATTCAGGAGGCCCTGAGGGAGAGGTTCTCTGAAGAAGCCCAGTTACTCTCCCCAGGGCCTCCCCAATGGGGGCTTGTGCTTTGCACCCCTTGTACCTTTCCCACCACAACCCCTCCCTTCCCCCCTTCCCTGTGCAAATAATAAAGACGCCAAAATATTCAACACCGCGTCTCATTTGCATATGTTCTTGTGCAAGACTGCGCAATGTAGATGTAGCCTATGAGAGGAGAGGTGAGTGAAGTTCTGGAACAGCCTTCTAAGGTGAATAGTGGGGACCTAACTTGTTTTAAGACTGAGCTTGATAAGTTTATGGAGGGGATGGTATGATGTGGGAGATTGCCTACATACAGTGGTCTCCAACCTTTTTACACCCAAGATCACTTTTTAAATGACAGAACAAGCCAAGATCTACCACCCCGCCCCTTCCTTGAAGCCCCGCCCTCTCTGTTCACCTCCTCTCTATCACTTGCTATCCCCAACCCTTACACTGCTGCTTTTTCCCCCACAATTCTTCTGTAGAAAGAAGTTTTTCCAACATTTGGCCCATCTAGACTTGACCAAATATCAGAAAAACCCCTTCTTTTGGAAGCCCCCTTATTCCTCATGGAAAGAGGAATATAGGGGTGACCGAAAGATCATGTTTGCTCTTCCACTAAAAGAAGTGGAAGAACAAACGCATCCCTGGATACAGAAGAGTTTTTCTGGGGTATCTCCGGAATCCTGAAAAACTCCTGCAGTCTAGACATACCCTCGCTGGGTTGAGACAGGATGTGTAGGCTCTGGGGTGGGAATGAGGGATTTGGGTGCGGGAAGGGGTGAGAGGTGCAAGCTCTGGGACGAAAGCTGGATGCAGGAGGAAGTGCATAAGGGAACGCTAGCTTGGGGAGGGAGTTCCAGGCCGGGCAGTGTTGGGGTCAGATGTAGGGTTAGGGTACTAAGTAAGCCACAGACTTCTGGATGTGAGGGTTCAGGAATTTGGGTTGGGATATGTGAGGGGCTCAGGGCAGGGGGTTCCAGTGAATGATAGGCTGAGATGTAGGGTCTGGGGGAAAGGGGAGTGCAGGAGTGTCATGATGCTGTGGACAGATGGGGACTTGGCCCCAATTGGGGGTTAGTTGGCCAGGCTTCATTTTCAAATAAAATACTATGTCAAACACAAAAAGTTTCTGCATTGTCTTTATTTATGAGAAGGGCAAGGAACCTGTTTGGACAGGGTGCCAGTGGGGACAGGTTTCTGAGGCTGGGGAGCTGGGGAGAGGGAACAGGGGGCTGGGGAGAGGGGGGAGGAAATATGGGGGAGTGGGCGTAGAGAGTCCCCTGCTATCGCCTCCTCCCAGGATTCTCCCACGCCCCCAAGGGAAGCAGGCGCAGCTCACCGTGAGCGCAGCCAAACCCCCGCGGAAGCCTGCCCCGGGGCCAAACCACCTCTCCCGCAGCGCAGTCAACCCCCTCTCCCCAGTGCACCCAACCCCGCGGGCACCTGCCCCGGGCCAAACCTCCCGCAGCGCGGCACAGCACGGCCCGGCCCGGCCTGGCCCGGCCTGGCCCAGCCCGGCCCGGCCCAGCCAAGCCAACCTCCTCCTCCCCTCTCTTCCTTCCCTTCCCCTCCCCTCCTACAGGGCGGCCAAACTCCTATGGGTGCCTGCCCCGGGCCAAACCCCAGGGCTGACCCCCGCTCCCGCGGCACAGGGAAACCCCTGCGCTCGACTCACCCCTCCGGCGCCGGCGGCGCAGGGAAGCTGCCGCACTCCTCCTCCAGGGCCGATGCCCCCTCCCCCAGCATGCAACAGAGCTATGGGAGGGGAGCAGCCCGCACACTTCCGGAACTCCCGGAAGTGACGCGGGCTTCAGACAGGACTTCCGTCCACCCTGCGGGAAGCCGGCACTACACTAGAGGTAGGTAGTGGGGCTTCTTGGGGGTGGGAGGAAAATGGGGGATGGGGGTGCCCGAATGCCTCGCGATCGACTGGTCGAGGCCTCGCGATCGATCGGTTGATCGCGATCGATGGGTTGGTGACCACGGGCCTACAATAACCTATGGCCCATCATCAACTGCATTAGTAAGTACCTCCAACATCCTGAGATGAGAGACTAAATGAAAGGGCTCTTAGTTTCAAAGAGAAGACTTTGCCAAAAGGCTTCCTGGTAGGTGTCACCCACATGTTCAGTGTCTAAATGATCTACCATATCCAGAGGCAGAAAGACATTTCCTCCCCAGCACCATATTTCCACATTGCTCCTTGTACTATCATCAGAGGTTAAGGAGAATAATTTTTCTCCCTCCTGCTTCTACCTTTTAGGTACTTGAAAGCTGTTATCATGTCTCCTCTCAGTCTTCTCTTTCCAGATTAAATAAATCAAAATATTTTAATCTTACCTCATAGGTCATGTTTTCCAGATCTTTAATCCTTTTCATCGCTCTTCTCTGGACTTTCTCCAGTTTGTCCACATCTTTCCTGAAATGTGGTGTCCAGAATTGGACACAATATTCCCGTTTAGGCCTAATCAGTGCAGAATAGAACACAAGAATTACTTGTCATGTCTTGCTTACAACACTTCTGCTAATGCAGCCCAAAATGATGTTGGCTTTTTTTTCTCAACAGTGCCACACTGTTGATTCATATTGAGCTTGTGGTCCACTATGACCCTTAGATAAATATTGAATGTCTGTGGGGATTTTTGTATTTAATAGAGATAAATGTCTAGAGTCCTTCAACTGGTGATAGATACATCCACCGATCTTACACCCAGGTTTTGACTTTGAGACTTAAGCAACATAGGAAAATCCTTCAGCAAGGCCTGTTTAATAATATTTTTAGAGGGTTTGTCAGATTCATCTGATGCTTACATGCAGTTTCAGCCTATTAAACCAAGTCTTAGAAAACCTTACAAAATTTGAATGAAAGAGAGAGATAGTAGAGAATGCAGTAGTTTTTGCACTGTTACAAATTGATCCACCAATTTTTACTCTTTTAGAACAGGAACATATTATTCATTCTCTGAAAAATGATTGAAAACATTATATATGATTAAAAGTTTAAGCTCCTCACTCCCTAAACAGATATTTTAAGTAAAAGTGGAAGAAGGCATTAAGCTGAAACATTCTTCTAGTCAATATAAATTATTGTACTTAATTTTATTCAGATTGATGATAGGGGATTTTTAAGTGATGGAAAGTTACAAACTTTCAGCTAAACAACAAAGTCTGGAGGAAATCTGAGAAAGGATAAAAGCGCCTATTCACAATTAAACAGGAAGTACTTATAAAGGGATTTGCAGTAATTGGACCAAGAAAGAGAATGTATGAGTAGCATTCTTTTGGGATTAATGTTCTCACACCTGCTGTTTCCTTATAAGCCAAAGTACTTCCACTACATAATAGCCTGATACTTTAATGATTTTTCAAATGTGTGGTGTAATGGACACCACAAAGATGTAGTTTATCTAATGTAAACAATAAAAATCTCTTCCTAAGAAAAATGAAAGAAAGCAAATGATACGTCAGCCACTTTATACAAATAGGTTACAAAATCATATGACGCATTTTTCACAACAAATGCTGATCAAATGACAACATAGGAAAAATAAGCAACCTTTTAGATCATCGGTTCTCAAATTGGGGGAGCGTGTCCCCCGGGGGGGACATGAAGAAATACCAAGGGCGGGTGAGGCAACCCAGCCCCGCCCCCCCCCCTCCCGCCTCACTGGTCATCCCCTCTAAGAAAGAGCCTGTGCTGGCACTACCTCCTGCGAAAATGGAGGTAGTGCCAGCTTCCTGCGGTGTGGAGGGGGGGGAGTCCTGCAGCTGCATGCCAGATCCAGCATCTCAGCAAGCACGTGCACTGCTTCCCCTCTCCCAAACAGCCGGCGCGTTTCCAGAAATGCCGTCTCTGTCATGCTGCTGGGGACTTCCTTCCCCCTGCTTCCTGCCTGTGCAGGGGGGAGGCAGGGCAGGGCTGGGGGTAAGTAGGAGTCCCAGGACCATGCCTTCTCCAACTGTTCAGGCAGCGCGCGGCTGCCGTGGGGAGCAGAGGAGCAGGGCACGCACTGCCTGAGCAGTTGGAGCTGGCGCGGTCCCGGGATTCTTCCCCCTTTTCCTCCTTCCCCTTCCCCCCCCCATGCAGGAAGGCAGCAGGGGGACGGAAGTCCCCGGCAGCATGACAGACCTGGCTGTTCAGGAAACGTGCTGGCTGTTTGAGGAAGGGGGAAAGCAACGCACATGCTTCCTGAGACCTGGACTTGGTGCACAGCTGTGGGACCCCCATGTACTAACCCAGGGCCGGATTAAGGCATGGGCTAGCCAGGCAGCTGCCCGGGCGCCAACCTATGGGGGGTACCTGATGGCAGCTATAAGGGACACGCAGTGCCCCTTATAGCTGCCATCAGACGCCGCACGCCCGGCTCCTGGATCGCGGGCTGCAGCAGCTCCCAGCGGCCACCCTGCAGCAGCTGCCCGGGCCGGGGGCTGTGTTAACCCCCGTAGCGCCGGCCAGCAGCACCCTTCCCCCCACGGCCGCGGGGCCTTGCACGGCCAGGCTCGGCCCGCCCAGGGCGGCCCCAGGCTACGCGCCAGCGGCGGTAGCCGGGCTGGGCCGGGCACGTACGTCCTGCTGCCACCAGCTCCGCGCACCCTCCCCCACGCGCCGGGCGGGGGTGGGGCTGCGCATGCACCTTCCCCCAACCCGGGGCACAATTAAACTGTCTGCCCAGGGCACCGGAATGGCTCGGTCCGGCCCTGTACTAGCCAAGCTGTCCCTGTCCCTTCCCCCTGCCCAGACCTCCATGAGTACCTGCCCCTCTGCCCCCGCTGCCCAGACCCCCAGGAGTACCTTGCCCAGATCCCCACCAGCACTCTGCCCCCTGCCCAGTGCCCCACCTGCACCCTACTCCCGCCCCCTGGCCAGAACCTATCCAGCACCCTGCCCAGACACCACCAGAACCCTGCCTCTGCCTCGGGGCCAGACACCCACCAGCACTCTGCTCCTGCCCCTTCCCTCCTGGCCAGACACCTTCCCCAGCTTGCTCCTGTACTCTACTTTCCACCCAGATTCTGCACCCCATCCATATCCCACTCACTGGCACACTGGACCCGTCCCGCACACTAGATTCCTCATTTTTGGCCCCACCTCAGAGTGTAGAGGGGCCCACAAATTCCATTAACCCTGGAACCCCAAAAGAGTTAATCTGGCCTGAGGCCTTGAACTTGAGTCCTACCTATCCTCCCCTCATGGGGCTGGGGTGCCAGGGGAGGGAGGTGTCTCAGTTGGAGCCACATCAATAAGGCGTGGGGGGGGGGGGGTTTGGAGGGCTTGTTTTTTTGCATCTCACTTGTGTGGTCCATGACCTATTTTTTGTGTGGGTCAGTGTCCCCTGACCCAAAACAGGTTCCCCGCCCCTCCCATAAATAAAAACAATGCTGAAACATTTGTGTTGGACATATTTTACTTAAAAATGAAGCCTGGCCAACAAGCCCCAATTGGGGCCAACCCCCCATCTGGCCGCAGCATCATAACACCGCTGCATCCCTAAACACACCCCAACCCTGAGCCTATCATACACCGGAATCTCCTGTCCTGAGCCTCTCACATCCCCAGTCTTCTGCCACAACACTACTGCACAATCAGTGCCAAGGCTTATCAGTTAATCCTATCGATTACACACGCTCCCCCCTTCCTGCCTCTGTATCAGTGGCAGCAAGGGGCCGGGAAGCAGGAGCCAGTGCCCATGAGGAGTTGCCTTTAAACAGGCTCGCCATGAGCACCAGATCTACTGATGCCTCTCTCTGGCCAGGTCCCTGCATGTATCAGCTCCCTAAGGGAAGCCAAATAAAAAAGGATACAAAGTCTATGTTTTAGCTCAAGATTTTTAAGCCCTTTTCATGGGTGGCTTGGCTCATAACTTTTGAATGTTGGATTACTAGTGATTGCTAGTGATTACCATTTGATTTTTTTCTCTGAATAACATATACCAAACTGTACTATAGTTCACTATATGTAGTAATGTCCTTGCCACTTTTCAGCAGTAAATATTTTAGCCATGCAGGACACATTATCTGACATATCTATACAAGTGTCATGGGAGAAACTGTTTGTATGTATCTGAGGATTTAATCAGCTTTTTCACTGTTCTTTTTTTTCAACACATCAAGAAATAATTAGAACAAGTGTTTGTCATAAATCTATTTTTAATGTCTGCAGTTTGGTATTTGGGCAGCACAAAAAACATCAGAAAGCAAAGTTCATGCTGCAGAGAGCAGCCAGATGCCTTCCTTTTTATATAGGTGGTGTGTTTTTAATTATTTGTTTAATTGTGTGGTTTTTTAAAAAAAATTTAAATAAAACTTGAATGTGTAAAGTTTTACCCTTGGACAGATGTTTTGTGCCATGCCCTGTGTACACCCGCATTAAAATGCAGACAAAATCTAAAATAAAATAGCAAATTCTCTGCTCCTACCATCCCTTAGGTATATGTGGTCACACAGTAGAAAGCAAACATCTAGCAGAAGAGGGCAGTAAAGCTCAATAAATTTGTCCTCATGTCAGCTGCAAGATTAAGTTAGATTCTATTGCTTCAAGTTATACTTAATACAACATCCCATGTATAGACACATGCCATCTCACAAAAAACAAGCAAAAATCACTCTTCAGATGTAATTCTTATGACTCCCAGGGACAAGCCACCTTGGATCATCAATCATGAACCAGAACTCCACTGTGCTAGGTGCTGTGCTAACACAGAAGAAAAAAAGACAGACCTTGCCCCAGGGAGATGTCAAAACTTACTGGGAAGACTCCAGAGGAAGCAAATTCCCGATAGTCAGGGTAATCAGTCCAAACTTCCCACCAATTTAGTGGCACAATTGTAACAATAATGTCCCAGGACCCTCTTCAAGTGTCCTCCAGGACTAATGTACAGCAATTGCTATATCCAGTTGCCTTTTCTTCCAAAAGCAACATCCCAGTTTTAACACCAATATCGCCCTTTGCCATTTGATAGCAGATGTCTGGGGCTTTCTTGGTCTATTTCCCAAAGGAGGAGTCTGGATGTATTTTAACTGTAACATGTTTTATTCACACAGCTACACCAGTCCTGGAATAGCAACAATCAGACAGTGCTCAGGCAATTCCCTCTTCCAGAAACGTCAGCCCTTAGATCTTAGGTTGCAGGAATCTATACTAACCCCAAAAATGCTTCTAGCTATCTGCCACGGCTTCTCCCAAAGGACGGCCACGTAAACTAACAATAATACATCATTTCTTCAAAGAATAAAAACTTGCTTACATGCTAAGAAAAATCTTGTAAGAAAACATGTACAATGCCACATGTCATTAAACCCCTTACTTTTAGATGTAATTTCCCTTAATCATAATACTGCAGGTTCACCCCTTGGGACTCTGCATGGTTAGGGTTGCCAGATGGTTTCAACAAAAATACCAGACACACTTGACATTACATCACAATCTACATTACATTTTATTTAGAAAATACTGGACATTTATATTTTCTCAATTTGTTTCCCGAACAGAAAACTCAAATACTGTACTATCCAGTTCCAAACCGGACACCTGGCAACCCTATGCATGGTGGAGGGAAGAAGAGGCCCTTCAGGAAAACAGATCCTCTGCCTATGTAAGAGCAATTGAGCAGTTGCTTAACTTACACCAGTAATGTAGGTCCCAAAGCAACACTACGCCAATGGAAGATATGCGTAAGGTACTTCCACTCTGTCTCTCCCCCAACCTACCCATGTCCAGCCACCAATAAGTCCCCCACATGCTCTCTAACTCAAGGGTGTTCAGGTAGGCTGGCAAGAAGTTTCTGTCAGTTTTGCATCAGAAGAGAATACTGATATTCAAAGGGGCTTTCCCTTTGGATACCTGTGATAATAACAAACTGGAGTACAATACTCTTCTTGCATTCACACTTCACATGTTTACAATAATTCAGTTTCACAAAATGGATGAAAAAATTGACTATTCTATATACCCCAGAACCATAAGTGGCGTGTGTAATTCTATTGAAGAATGCTATAACAATACGCAACTATGAGATAAATCTCCAGCTACAGAAACACTATGTGTTTGTTTCCATAATATTCCCACTTTGCCAACTTGGAATATCCCGTCCTAGTAAGAAACTTTGCAATATTTCACATTTTTGCATTTTTTTCTATGTTTATTTTTAAAAATACTTCTAAGTTAGTGGTTTTTCAAATTTATAAAATCATAGTCATGCTGCTGAGAAAACATGCATAAAAGTCTATCAAGAAGCACCCCAAAGCAGCACTGGTATACTGATCACTAAAATGGCTTTCTATTTATATAGCTTCCATCTAAGCCTCTTAATGCATTTCACAAACACTAATTTAGCTCATAAAATCCCCCAGAGAAATAGGGATATATCTTCATTTTACAGCTGAAGGTGTTGAAGAAAAGAAGTTACGTGACTTACTGAAAGTCACACGGGAAGTCTGTGGTTCACTCTGAACTCATTCAGATCACTTGACACCATCTTTTGCTTTCATTAGGAAACCAAATTCAGCACTTTAGGCTTTTGATTAATATTTTAGGCAATCGTCTCTGTGCTAGGGTTCAAACCACTAACTCAGCGGTTCTCATACTGTGAGCTGGGACCTCAAAGTAGGTCACAACCCCATTTTAATGGGGCGTAGACTTCATAGGGCTCGAGGCCAAAGCCCGAGCCCAAGCCCCACTGCCAAAGACTGAATCCAAAACCTGAGGGCCTCAGCCCTGAGAAGTGGGCTCAGGTTGCAGGCCCCTAGCCTGGGGCTGAAGTTTTGGGGGTTCAATTTTGGCTTCCATGCCCGGGGCAATGGGGCTCACATTTGGCCTTTGGGCCTCCTGACCCGGAGTGGTACTGTTTGGGAAGGCTCAGGCTTTGGTCCCCTCTCCTGGGGTCATGTAGTAATTTTTGTTGTTAGAAAGAGGTCTGAGCACAATGAAGTTTGAGAACTCCTGACTAACCAATTGAGGTTAGAGGAAAAACATCTCCGGTGACAGATTAGAGTTGCCCACTGGGCATACTTCTACACAGTGAAAAACAAACCAGAACAATCCCGTGGCAAAGTCTCAAAGCCTGAGTCAGCTGGCTCAACTTCTCAAGGCCATGCTCAATAGCAGGGTAGATGTTCAAGCTCATTTCCAAGACTCTCCCCCTCTCACTGCATTTCAGAGACCAGCTCCAGCCTGAGCTCTGCTATCTTTAGCCCCCACAATAGGAGGCCAAGTCAGCTGACCATGGTCCTGGAACTCAATGCCATGGGTTTTTTGGTTATTGATTTTTGTTGGCATGTAGACATACTGGGGGGGGCGAATATTAGGGGGTTTTGTCTTAAATATGCAACTATGCCCCCCCCACATCCCTCAAAAATCCCCATTTTTCACACTTGCTATCTGGTCAGCCTAAAACAAATCCTAAGGAGTTTCTTGAACTTTCCTCTGAAACATCCAGCACTGACCACTAATGGATTAAATAAACCTTTGACCTGAGTCATATTGCCATTCCAAATGCATTCTTTTAGTTAACTTATATAAAATAAAGGTAAACCATCACCTAGGACTTATATGTATTCTGTAAGAGATGGATCTAAGTAGAAATGCAGTTAAATTCACTATGGCTATGTCTACACTCGCGGCTTCTTGCGCAAGTATGTCCATTCTTGCGCAAGAATCCACAGAGAGTCCACACTGCCTGCCTGCTCAAGGAAATTTACAGTACGGCATGGTAAGAGAGGGCTTCTTGCGCAAGAGCTACGCTCTTTTTTAACAGGTGTAAGCCCTCTTGCGCAGGAGCTCTTGCGCAAGAGGGCAGTGTGGACGCTCGGCAGGGATTTCTTGGCAAGAAAGCCCTATGGCTAAAATGGCCACCATAGCTTTCTTGCGCAAGAGAGCGTCCATACTGCCATGGATGCTCTTGCGCAAAAGCACATCTCCCACATGGCAGTGTGGACATTTTCTTGTGCAAGAGTTCTTGCACAAGAATCCTTGCGCAAGATTTTCTTGCGCAAGAAGCCGCCAGTGTAGACATAGCCTATGTGTATTGACATTTGCTGTAGGGGTGGAGGGAAGATTAAACAACTGTTAGCAGAGAAAAGGTTATATTATCATTTCTGAATAAAATATGTGAAACCAAAGCTTATCATGGACTGAACAGCTGACAATGCCTATGCAGACATAAAATGAAATATTTTCTGAACTCTTTTACCTATTTTCTTTAATCATAAAGACCAAATAGATTCACTTAAAACATGTAAATTAGCTCCTTCTCCTTACAGAATCATAGAATACTAGAACTGGAAGAGACCTTGAGAAGTTATCAAGTCCAGTCCTCACCCTCATGGCAGTACCAAGCACCATCTAGACCAGTGTTTCTCAATCAGCGGTAAGAGTACCCTTAGGGGTACTCAAGAGAAATCTGGGGGGTATATCAACATAACTGAAATTTGGAGAAAACTGAATTTTTGTTTAGTTTTACAGCATTTTATTATTTTTGTACTTTTTACACCCCAAAATTTCATCGCCCACCAGACTATGATTAAGTTGTTTAAACAAATGTGTTGCAACAGTAGAAAAAAAATTGTGCATTTGAAAACTGTAGGTACTGGGGGCACTTTTAATTTTTTTAAAGGGGTACTTTATAAAAAAAAGGTTGAGAAACACTGGTCTAGACCATCCCTAATAAATGGTTGTCAAACATGTTCTTAAATATCCCCAGTGATGGAGATTCCACAACCTCCCTAGACAATTTATTCCAACCTAAAGCTCCCGTCCTACAATTTAAGCTGATTGCTTCTTGCCCTATCATCAGAGACTAAGAAGAGTAATTTTTCTTTCTCCTCCTTGTGATACCCTTTTAGGTATTTGAAGGCTGCAATCATGTCCCCTCTCAATCATCTTTTTTTCCAGACTATGTCTTCCCTCATAGGACATGTTTTCTAGAGCTTTAATCATTTTCATTGCTCTTCTCTCTACCCTCTCCAATTTCTCCACATCTTTCCTGAAATGTGGAGCCCAGATCTGGACACAGTGCTCCAAATGAGGCCTAATCAGCACAGAGTAGAATTACTTCTCATGTCTTTCTCACAACATTCCTGTTTTAATGCATCCCAGAATCGTGTTTGCTTTTTTTGCAACACTGTCACACTGTTGACTCATATTTAATTTGTGTTCTACTATGACCTGCTCCTTTTCTGCAGTACTCCTTCCTAAACAGTAATTTCCTATTCTATATATGTGAAACAGATTATTACTTCCTCAGTGGAGTACTTTGCATTTCTCCTGATTAAATTTCATCCTATTTACCTCATACAATTTCTTCAGTTTGTCCAGATCATTTTGCATTATGACACTACCTTCCAAAGCACTTGCAACACCTCCCAGCTTGGTATCATCTGCAAACTTTATGAGCGTATTTTCTATGCCATTATATAAGTTGTTGATTAATATATTGAATAGAACCAGTCTGAAAATTGACTCCTGAGGAGCCCCACTTGTTATGCCCTTCCAGCATGACTGTGAACCATTGATGATTACTCTCTGAGAATGGTTATCCAGCCAGTTATGTATCCACCTTATAGCAGCCCCATCTAGGTTGTATTTTATTAGTTTATTGATAAGAAGGCTATGCAAGACCATATAAAATGCTTTACTAAAGTCTAGGTGTACTATGTCTACCGCTTCCTTCTTATCCACAAGGCCTGTTATCCTATCAAAGAAAGTTATCTGATTAGTTTGACATGATTTGTTCTTTACGGATCCATGCTGGTTGTTACCTATCTCTTCCAAATGTTTGCAGATGAATTCCTTAATTATTTGCTCTATTATCTTTCCTGGCACAGAAGTTAAGCTGACTGGTCTGTAGTTTCCTGGGTAGTCCGTATTTCCCTTTTTATAAATAGGCACTATAGTTGCTCTTTTCAAGTCTTATGGAATCTCTCCCAACTTCTGTTTTTCAAAGATGATAGCTAATGGCTCAGATACCTCCTCTATCAGCTCCTTGAGTATTCTAGAATGCGTATCATCAGGCCCCGGTGACTTGAAGACATCTAATTTTTGTAAGTCATTTTAACTCATTCTTTTCCTATTTTAACTTCTGAACCTATCCTATTACCACTAGCATTCACTACGTTAGTCATCACCAATCTTCTTGGTGAAAACTGAAACAACAAAGTCATTTAGCACCTCTGTCATTTCTGTGTTTTCGCAAGGGCTGTGTCTACACTGCACCCCTTTTCTGGAAAAGGGATGCAGATGAGACAAGTCGGAATTGCAAATGAAGCGGGGATTTAAATTTTCCCCGCTTCATTTGTATAAACATAACTGCCGCTTTTTCGGCTCCGGGCTTTGCGGAAAAAGCGCCAGTCTAGACGAGGATCTTTCGGAAAATAAAGCCTTTTCCGAAGGTCCCTTATTCCTGATTTTAAGAGGAATAAGGGACCTTTCGGAAAAGGCTTTATTTTCCGAAAGATCCCTGTCTAGACTGGCGCTTTTTTCCGGCAAAGCCCCGATCCGGAAAAAAGCGGCAGCCATGTTCATGCAAATGGAGCAGGGAAAATTTAAATCCCCCTTGCATTTGCAATTCCGACTTGTCTCATCTGCATCCCTTTTCCGGAAAAGGGGTCCAGTGTAGACACAGCCTTACTGTTTCTCCCTCTTCCCTGAGCAATGGGCTTACCCTGTCCTTGGTCTTCCTCTTGTTTCTAACATATTTGTAATATATTCAAATATATTTGTAGAATGTTTTCGTGTTACCCTTTATATTTAAACTAATTGTATTAATGAATAATAGTGATATGGTATAATAATTTTATTAACATTTTAATTAACAACACTTTACAAAGACAACCAAGACTAACGGATTTAGGGGGGGAGTGAAGGAGAATGGTCTGAGAATTATCATCCTCCCTGTTTCCAGTTCTATCTATCTGGATTGTGCTGTTTTGTTTTAAGGTAATCAAGCTTTCCTGGAAGGTGTTAGCTCTGTTTGTGTTGACTAGCACCACAGAACCCAGTGGTGACTGGAGCTTTTGTATGCTACATGGATGTAAATGTTTGAGAGTAGCCTTCATTCTGAAAAAGTCAGGTAGGGCATGTTGCAGTCCCAAACCAGAGGGGCGCCGACAAGACAGACCAGGCTCCCCAAAGACGTTCTCTGAGCGCCACTGGGGTGGAGCATATCGTAGTCTATGGGGAGACCTCCTGAGCAATTATAGAAGGTACGAGTAGACATTATTCCGGCTGGAGCCGAGTCTTCTGGGTGGGGGCTAATACTGAGGCGGCATCTCATACTTTGTGGCCGCTCACTGCGGAGGCTGGAAGAAGTCAGGGCGCGTGGCGACGGCACGAGGGAAAACAAAGCCAAGACGCTGCTGCTTGGTTCTCTCTTTGGGGAGGATTCAATCCCGAGGGCGCGAGAGAGGGGGAGGCCCGCCGGCCCCTCGCCGCACCTCACGCGACCCGCCTCCCAACTCGGGACCGGGGCTGGGCAAACCCGGGATGGGGAAGGGGCTTGGGAAACTGGCCTGGCGGCTGGGAAGGGGGGGAGGGATTCACCAGCCCCAGGATTGAAGGTGCGTGGGAAGGGGGCGTCCGGCTTTGCACACGCTGCAGGAAATTCCCATGTTTGTGCAGCTGGGGAGGGGGCGGAGAGAGGCTACTTCCCGCAAGTGACTCAGTGGCGTAGCCATAAATGCAGAGCAGCGAGCGCTGGCCGCAATCCAGATCCCTGAGCACAGGCTGCAGCAGCAACAGCAACTCCAGCGTCTCCTCCTCCCCGGGAAGTGACCTGCCGGACGGCCCCGCCAGCGCCAGAACCTGACCAGCTCTCGGCGTGCGACTCCCGCCTGCGAAGAACCCCGGGCTATGATTGTGACCTGCGCGCTAGTCCTGGCGCTCCTGCGCTTCGGCCAAGCAGGTTAGTGCCCGACCTCTCCTTGCACGGCTCGAAGCAGCAGCTTGCTGAGAGCTGCCTGGCGTTGTGCACAGCACGACAGCCCCGGGGCTGGTAAGACATGCTGCCCAGGAGCCAGATGCAACCCTGTGCTGTGGGCATCCCTAGCCTCTGGGTGCCAGAAACAGGGAACCGCTGATGGGATGGATCGCTCAATGCACAGAAGACTGTGTACTGGACTTGAAGGACCATTGCTGGGATCTAGTTTGCCATTAATTGTTATTATTACTAAAACTACCATGTTGTCTTAACCTAATCTTTCCTACCTACCAGCCAAAGAAAAGCACAAAATACTGTTTTCTAATGTTCCCAGATGCTTTGGTTAAAAGTTGCTTCTGATATTATTAGTAAAGATAGGCACCAAATGCTAATGTTCAGCCAGCATTCAGGTTTCCCAGTGTACTGGGAAGTTGAGCATGAGGCAAGTGCACACAAAATGCGAGCTGAGCTAGGAAACTGGAAAATCCAGTTAAAGGAGTTAATGAAGACATGGTGGCTCATTATGCCCACTTATTAATGAACCCAATTTTCATTGAATTCTGAGACCAGAATTAGGTCTAGAGAACTTATGACTTTTCATTTTCCCTCCATTTCCTTCAGGTAGCTGTGTTAGTCTGTATCTGCAAAAAAAACAAGGAGGACACAGGTCTCTTTGTTGTTACAGCTTGTGGTCATTGTACATAGTTAAAAGTAATTATCTCATATATGGGATATTGAGAGTTACATGAACATTCTGAGAGGGGTCATCAGTTTTCTAATAACGCCTCCCCTACACAATATCAACTGCAAACGAATCGCTCATAATGTAAAAAGAAAAAAATATTGTTTAGTAGCTTTTAACAAGATCAGTGTAGGGTTTAGTCTTAACTGGAACTACCTACAGTTTGACTATTTTCTGCCTTAATTCTCAGAAAATGGCTTGCAGAGAAGAAAACATCCAAATACTATTTTATTAACATTACTCTCATTTTCATTACAGCTAATCCTTGCTGCTCAAACCCATGTCAGAACAGAGGAGAGTGTATGACGATAGGTTTTGACCGATATGAATGTGACTGTACAAGGACAGGATTTTATGGGGAAAATTGTACTACACGTAAGTATCTGAAAGTTTTACTTTAATAATGATACTTGAAAGCTGCAAACCATTAGTCAAGTATTTTACTTCCAGATTTGGATGGTATTTAATCCTCATAGCTAATTCACATATTCTTAATCTTTCCCCTTAATGCTCACAGCGGAATTCTTGACCTGGCTGAAACTGACATTGAAACCTACTCCAAACACTGTCCACTACATCCTCACTCATTTCAAAGGCGTCTGGAATATAATAAATAGCATTCCCTTCTTCCGTGATTCCATCATGAAATATGTATTGACATGTAAGTATCCTCTCCTTTTACTATTACCCTTCAGTTGCCGATGTTGGGCACAAGACTTTAAGAGAATATTCTGTTGCTTAGTTATTTTATATACAGACATACATTTTCTACCTCATCCCTATCTCAAGTATGTGTGTGTGTATCTTGGGACAGGAAATGTAGAAAGCAGAAACAAGGCATATGTTTCACCTCATAATAAGGAGGCAACCACTAGGAGTGGGAGAACAGATGGGAGAGATTTTCTTTTATGGGGGGGTCCAACACTGATCAAAATTGACACATTTATGAAGCATGTAACTCTGTAACTGAATGCAATAATTCAAACATTATATATACACACCATTTTCCCTTTAAATGAGGTTTTAGTACTAGGAAGTACCACTCTGTAAATTTGCTCTTAAATAAGGACAGCTCCGGACAAAAAGTCTGGATCTCAATGTACTTCAAAATGGGAAGTGGTTCAGACTCAAACTGAAACTTCATAGCTTGCCTTTTATCACTGTATAGAGTGAAATAAAACACTATACTCCCATATCAGCAAATTTTGGTAACATTTATCTGAATCCAAACTTGGAGCCTCACCCCATTTCTGCTATAAAATAATCAAAATATTTTCACCTTACTAACTTATGTGATGCTATAGAAATCAATGGGACTATTCACAAAAAAGCTAGAAAGGATTTGGCTTTGTAGCTTATTTCTTAGAATTAAATTTACTGTTTTAAGACCAACCTTATTTTTTTTTATTATTTTAGCAAGGTCACATTTGATTGACAGTCCACCAACATACAACAGCCAGTATAATTACAAAAACTGGGAAGCCTATTCCAACCTTTCCTTCTACACTAGAGCCCTTCCACCAGTGGCACTAGATTGCCCAACACCCATGGGTGTTAAAGGTAAGGAATTAAAGAGATTTACAGTGTTTAAGGAGTGTGGGAGAGTCAATTTATTTTGCCCTCTTGCAAAACATTTAACAGACTTTTTTTAGAGAGCTACACTTTGAAATCTGTAACAGCATATTATAAAATAGTTGTGTATTGTGCATGTTGTATTGGATTGGATATACTGCACAAAAAGCTAAACTCTCAGTAATGATTTACAGACTCCAATTTTCATTTTTGAACAAAATGCTAGAAATAAAAGAAAGAAATTGAAAAGACTGAGTTGCAGATTTAGCATAGCAGAAATGAAGATATATAGCAAACAACTTGTATTTTATACTAAAATCAAGTGAGTAAGATTTGTAAAAGTTATAGCTAAGTTGTCAGGAATAAATCGATGAGCTCCACTGAGTTTGTGGAGCTTTGCTAGTTTATACCAGCTGAGAGTCTAGCTCATAAGATTGATAATTATTCTAAGAAGAAAATGACATAGCTGGATTGAATGAATCATTTTCTCAAAATGTAAAGGAAAATAAACTGATATGATTTTAAATTTCAGGTAAGAAGGAGCTCCCAGATTCCACAATGGTTGTGGAGAAATTTCTGCTGAGAGAAAAATTTATTCCCGACCCTCAAGGCTCAAATGTTATGTTCACGTTTTTTGCTCAACATTTCACCCACCAGTACTTTAAGACAGATCACCGCAGAGGGCCAGCCTTCACCAAAGCTCTTGGCCATGGGGTACGTTGTGTCAAAGTTGTGACTCACTGAAAAGTTCAGCAAAGTTTATCAATCTTTGTGTCAAGAATGACATTCTTCAGAATCTCAGAGGGGTAGCCATGTTAGTCCGTAATATTAAAAACTATGAGCAATCCTGTGGCACCTTAGAGACTAACAAAAATATATAGTACCATGAACTTTCATGGGCAAAACCCACTAGACTAGAGGAGCCTAAATAATTCCATTAAAAATATTGAGTGATTTAATTCCTTTATCTGCATAGTCTGAGTTTTCCAAATGCAGTGTTATTGTAGTTACAGAATGCCAGCCAAATTTACTGAGACACCAAAAGTTTTTTCTTTTAGACTCTTTCTATCAGACATAAGGAGGCATGTACAGTGCTGTAAAATAGTTGTCATGTGCTACCCTTTTATAAAAGAGACTTTGCTGTTGAAAAGCAACTATTTCGCATATCATCAATTATTTATCTGAAATCAGTTACAGTATTATATTATATAGTTTTCAGGCTGTCCATTCTTTTTAGACACAAAATCCACTACTTACGGGTTTGAAGCAAAGTCCTTTTGAATTGATTGAGAATTTAAAAACTCATTGTTATGCATAGTTTGATCCAGTTTTAACAAAGAAGCCTACTTTATTTTTACATATTTTTGTAAGGTATTCATAGGGCGCCAATCATAGTATCCTTAATATGCAAACATTTAAGTCCTAATCCAACTCCCACTGACTTAAATAAGAATTGGATCCATCCTAAAATAGCCAGAAATGTAGTTTGACTTCATGTTTCAAATTTTGTATTTTATAGGTTGACTTGAGCCACATCTACGGAGAGACTTTGGATAGACAGCTTAAGTTGCGGCTACTTAAGGATGGAAAGCTAAAGTATCAGGTGTGTTTTTCTTTAAAATTTCTACTGGAGAACAATGGAATTTTATAATTAACATTGTTAATAATATGAAGTCTTGTTAAAACACAGAGGACCAAATTCCACCATGGTGTTAACAGGTCCTATATACATCAATGGGTACTATACCCCTAAATGCAAAGGCAGATTTGATCCACAGTCTGTATTTTTAGAATGTGAAAAATAAAATACTGAAGAACTTCTATATATTATCAATGATTCTTAGTGTTTCTCTCTTATGGTTTTTTTTTAAACTACAGATGATTCATGGAGAAATGTACCCTCCCACTGTGAAGGACACACAAGCAGAAATGATCTACCCTCCTCATATTCCTGAGCACCTGCGATTTTCTGTAGGCCAGGAGGTGTTTGGTTTGGTCCCAGGTTTAATGATGTATGCCACAATATGGCTCAGAGAGCATAACCGAGTCTGTGACATCCTTAAGCAGGTTCATCCAGAGTGGGATGATGAGCAGCTGTTCCAAACTACCAGACTCATATTGATAGGTAAGAAAATCAGACTTTCCTTATTCAACTATTTTATGCAGATACAGAACACAGTGTCAATGGACTGCATTCTCAAGAATGATTTTGGGTGCCTCTATTATGAGGAGCCAACTTAAAATCTCTTAAAAGCATTTTCTGAGGATAAGGAGATCAAAGCTTTCTGAAAACACATCTCTTTAAGATGTCTCAAGCTAGGCACCCAAAAACAGAGACACACAAAATCACTAGCCACTTTTGAAAATAGAGGCCCAGTTGCTTTTTTTTCTTTAAAAAAAAATAGCTATTAAGTATGTAGAACATAAAAATGTTCTCAGCATGTTACAATGACCTGGGAGATTTTTTTTCCTCCCCAACAGCTTCACCCAGGTTTAATAATAGAATACATTTTATTTGGCTTGTTAAATCACAAGGACTTTTTTTTAAAGTTTCATGACCATGTTCAGTATTTGAGAGTTCATGGAAAAAATAGTCCACTGTGATCAATATCTTAAATGCTAAGCTATGGAGGAAATTCCTAAATCAAGTGGCCTTCTGTTTTTTTAATGAAGGAAAATAGAACTATGAGGTGCATTGTGGAAAAGCAGGAAGGTGGGTTTAAGGCTATATCTACACTAGCACTTACGTCAGCAAAACTTTTGTCATTCAGGGAGATGGAAAAAACCACCCCCCTGAGCAACGTAAGTTTAGCAGGCATAAGCGCAAGTGTGAACAGCTGGCCGAACATTCAGAATTGTTCAAGCAAATAAAATTATCTTTTCCCTGTTTCACTGAACTAACAGGAGAGACCATCAAGATTGTCATTGAAGACTATGTGCAGCACTTGAGTGGCTACCTCTTCAAGCTGAAGTTTGATCCTGAGCTTCTGTTTAACCAACAATTTCAATATCAGAATCGAATTGCAGCTGAATTCAACACACTGTACCACTGGCACCCACTCCTCCCTGACAGCTTTCAGATCCATGACCAGGAGTACACTTTCGAGCAGTTTCTCTACAACAACTCCATCATGGTGGAACATGGCCTTTCTCACATGGTGAAATCCTTCTCAAAGCAAATTGCTGGCAGGGTAAGTAGTCCTACTCCTAAGATTTTTAGCTCATTGACATGGTCGAGATTTTTTTTGATCCAATTAGCATAAACCAGTGACTAGGCCAAAAGTTTACAGAGAGTTTACTCTGTGAAAAAGAAATATACCTGATAATTCAAATAGTCAAATATAATTCTTATCAGTATTGGAGTTACAAGCCAACCAATTTAAAATGTTATTGTGCAGGAGTCCAGATGCTAGTACTGACAGAGCTCCCACTGATTTCAGTGGGACCTAAATTGTAAGAAGACTTCAGGGTCAAGTAAAAAAATGGTCTTTTAATATTTAAAATATCCTCTTCCAAAGCTTGATATAATTTTGCAAAAAAATCATTTGGTAGTGATTTCCAGTTGTAAAATTAAAATCCTACCAATCCTGGGCCTAAACAAATGCATCTTTCAGAAATGCAATGCAATAGCTCTATAGTTTCAATTGAGCTGTCCCATAGTTGTGGTTTTCTCCTGATGTTAATGGGAAATGTAGGTCTAAAAACCAAAAGGGGGATCATTTTCCTTACTCAGAAGAACCGCCATTCATGCCAATGGAAATGGTGCCTGAGGAAGGAAAGCAGCATTCCACCCAAAATGTATACACACTATACAATTTTTAAGAGTTTGCCTAGAGTTCTTATTATTCTTTGTATCCTTTTTTGCCATAGGTTGCTGGGGGTAAGAACATTCCTTTTGCAGTAAAGAAAGTAGCCAAGGCTTCAATTGACCAAAGCAGGCAGATGAGATACCAGTCCTTGAATGAGTACCGAAAACGCTTCCTAATGAAACCTTTCAAGTCATTTGAGGAACTTACAGGTAAGCGCTATTCTTTCTTATAAAAGATGGGGCCTTTTCTTACAAATGGTTAGAAAGGTCATTGTTTGTTTGTTTCCAGGCTTATATAAAGTAGTGGGAGTGGGAAGCAGGATTAACAACCAAAAGAAGAATGCTAAAAGGTACACTATGTTTATTATTTTATTACAGGAGAAAAAGAAATGGCAGCTGAATTAGAAGAGCTTTATGGAGACATTGATGCTATGGAGCTGTACCCTGGCCTTCTAGTAGAGAGGCCTCGTCCTGGTGCCATTTTTGGTGAGACCATGGTGGAACTTGGCGCACCATTCTCTTTGAAAGGCCTTATGGGAAATGCTATCTGTTCTCCTGAGTACTGGAAGCCTAGCACCTTTGGTGGAAAAGTGGGCTTTGAAATAATCAATACTGCCTCCCTACAAAAGCTCATCTGCAATAATGTGAAGGGTTGTCCCATCACTGCCTTCCATGTCCTAAACTCTGAGGCCACAGAAAAGGCCACCATTAATATCAGTTCCTCAAGTTCCACAATAGAGGATATCAACCCCACGTTACTAATGAAAGAGAGATCCGCTGAACTGTAGTTCATCTCTATTTATTTATTTATGTAATTATATAAATTATTATATTTATATTTGTTTTTAAAAATGAAATCCAGGCAGTTTCTGCTACGTCTTACAACGACGACGGTTCCCCATATCAAGGCAGACTACTGTTTTTAAAAGTTTGCAACACTGGATCTGTTGTTAAACATCTTCTGTAACAGAAAGTAGTATTCCATAGTGGATGGGAAATAGTCCAATGTTTTTTATATGGTGTTTTCTTATTAAACTTGACAGTACTTTTTTTTTTTTGTCACTTGGCAACATAACGCTACAGGAACAAGTTATTTTGCCAACATATATTTTAATTTGAAAAATGTATTATCAGAAAACAAGAAAATGTTATCAATATAAACTGCAGTAATTACTGAATTACAGTACCATAAATAGTAAATTAATGTAAAACAAAAGTTATGCAACTTTAAAGGTTTGCATAAAGTCAGCAAATGAAAAAGTTTAAGTTTCTCACATATACTACCTCACTATCTTTGCACATGCTTTATATCAACATTTAATGAAGAGCCTAACTTTTATTTTCTGACTTTGGATGTTGAAACCTATGCATAATCCTTCCACTAATATTCTTTTTAAAATTAAAATTTATTTTATACAAATATATAACTGGTATTTAAATCCGATTTTGGCATTTGCACAAGTGAATAAGGTGGAGGGAAACATTTGCTGCTGTTTAGCTAAAAGTAGTTATTTGTCAGGCTGGGATAACAGGGCATTTATATTTTGATAGCTGTGTTTTATATTGCAAGAAATCAAAACAAGAAATTATACAAATGTTTTTAGAATAGCACTTTAAATTTTTACATGAAACCATCATTTCATTATTTATAAGTGGGTGTAAAATGGCATTTTCTAACTACTGGGGAGATTTAGGTAGAAAAAATACAATTATTCAGGCTGGACTTGGTCTGAAAGCACTTTTTTTGGAGTGGGATCAATTAATGGCCAGGGAGCCTTGTGGACAAGCCTTCAGCTTCAAATCACTTCTGAAAAATATAGACTCCCCAGTGCTGTGTCTAGTGCATTTATAATATAGGATAGGAATGTGTTAGCATCAATATGGTCCTGTTAGAATTTCACTGTGACTTTCCCTAAATTTCTAGTTACTTGTTTTTACACTTTGATTATTTTAATTAGGCTGCTTATTTAATGAGATGTTAAATTATTTTAAATGCTGAAAACTAAAAGAGGAACGTGTATGAGGTTGGAAGGTTTTGTACTGATATGTTTGGGGATATTTTTATGTATTTATTTTTTACTATGCAGTGCACAAAGTGGAGAAAGCACACTGTATGCTAACAGATGTTGAGGTTTCTTATACTCAGAATTCTAATGTTCATGAATGGAAGACTATTCAGGAAGTCGTCTGAGATGTTAAATAGATCAGAACATGTAATTCAGATTCATCTACCTCTTCATTGAGAACATACCCAAAAATTCCCAACATTAATTTATTCTAGAAAAACAATTATTTATTTTAAAATCTGCACCATCTTGTTGTCCGCTCTATCATAATCCCGAACTAAGTTAGTTTTCAGAAGTAGAGCCTAATGCTTGTAGCTTTTTGTATCTGGAAACTCTAACATTGTAAATTTCATGCAGTTTAAATGTAGACCATAAGCTGCACGGGAAAGATAGGTCTTCCTCTATTTTGTGCAATGCAAGCTCAATGTCATCAGCACTCAAATAAGTTAGGGTTAAATATTATTAATTAACATCTGGGATAATTGATATGATTATCATACATGGAATTGACAACCTGAGATTATTTATTTGTAATGTTTTATAATATGAATGGTTTTTTCATGTTTATTTTTCTACAAAAATACATGTTTAAAATGAAATTGTTAAAATAAATAATTTGCAGATGTTATCTGTGTGTACTGGTATTTGATACATGATTTCAGTAGATCACTTTGTTTCACCACAATAGTATCACAAGGATACCAGATCCCCTCCCACCCAAGAGTTCACCATAGAACATCCATTAAATTTATTAATAATGCAAAATTAGGGTAAATCAAGATCTAGAATTTGTATCTTTGCATTAGGACTTCCAAAACTGTGTTTAAAATTTGTGTCAGAAAAGTGTTCCTGGGTTTTTTGTAGAAGATGGAGGGGTGTAAATGCAAACTTCCCAGCCAGCTCTCTTTGCTATGTATCGAATTGGGGATAGGGGGAGGGATGCAGCACTGCCCTTCCCTCCCAGGTTTCTTTAAGAGAAGACTTGAATGGGGGATATTTGAAACAAGGTAAAGGGTCTGGGTGTGAGAAAAGGGAAAGCAGAGTTAGGATGGGGGACAATTTTATCAAATATAATTACTGGTAATCATCAATCTAATGAACAAAGAATAGCTCTTGAAACAAGAGGTCATCACAGTTGATCTCCCAACCATAGGCTGACCATAGAACAAGCAATAAGTAAGAGAAAATATGATCCACCATTTCAGGCACCTAGCAACCAAAGGTGATATTCCATCTTCTCCCTTTGTAGCTAGCTGCTGAAATGTGGCCTCCAGAAAGCAAGACACGGACTCTGCAATGGTATTCGTGTTTGAAAAAACATATTTTACTGAACACGATTCAGAATACAAATCCACATGGTTCCCAGCACCCTCAGAACATTACTGACAATTTCAACAGGACATAGTATTAACTTCCTGTTCACATCTCTTTCTAACCAATCATGGAGAGGAACTCCAGAATGTGAAATCCCTGAAGAAACCAACCACTTATGTTCATTTTGTCCACCAAAGGAAAGATTCCCTCAGTGCCTCCCCCTGCCCCCCCTTCCCCACCCCCATCCAGAGTCCTGGGAGGTTTGTCCCATGGAAACTGAACAACAGTGTGCCAAAGACATCAAAGCCCATTTCCCTTGCTCTCTCCTACTCCACAGATGTGCTAAAGGCTTCACAAATAAGAGCTGCCCATTTCAACCTAGCAGGTTCCAGCAATTGCGGAACAATCCTTTTTGTAGTGATCAGAGAGGGGGTATCAAGGAGTCAGTGAACGTACACTTCATATTGCAGCCTGGTCAGCCATTCAAGTCAGACCACAACATCTCTGAAGTAGATTGGCCCCAACACCTGTCACAGCCATTTCCTGAATAGAAGGCGCTGCCATCACCACTTTTCTGTGCAATAACATAGGACCCTGCTGCAAGGCTCACTATGGGAACCACATGATCTGTATGCTTAACAGATCCATAGGGGCAGCAAACACACCATGTGATTGTAGTGCAATCTCTATGCTTCCCCATGCAGACCAAAGGGCAGCTGAAGTCCATGCCATTCCTCATTAGAGGTACACAGAAAAGGCAGTGCCCAGCTTTGTGCTACTTCTCCCTGAGAGAAGCTACTTGCCTACTGCTTCTGCCCATACAGCCATGGAAGAGACAGCTAGAACAGCCACCCAGCTTGTAGAATGTGGCAGAGGAGGAGGGAGGATCACCTAGTCCCATCTCCAATGCATATGCCTTTGATGCCATGCAGAGAGAGGGGGGGAAGGGAAAGCAATCAGGGGTACCTCTCTGCTTCGGGGGCACAGACGAGAGATCTATGCTTTTGCTGAATGACTTACGACCCTAGTCAGTTGACTTCTTGTGGGTGGAGAAGGGGTGATAACAGGATCTAGTCAGGTGAAGCAGTGGGGAAGGTGATCCTGGCTGCTTCCCACTGCTTCACTGGGCAGTCACAGAGAAGATGTCTCTACCACCCTAATTAGGGTAGGGCCGTGCAGGGTGGATTCTCTGCATGCTTAATAGCATAGGGGATCCACCTTCCCTCTGAGCATAGACAAGTCTGGGATGACACAAAAGACAAGAATGTTCCCCGGTGCAACCTGCCCTAGGGAATGTTTGCCATCAGCAAAGTAATTCTTTCGCCCAACGTGGGATGAAGCATAAGCCCTGATTTTTAAAGCCCTGCATGGATACAAAAATGTGGATCTGCATGTGATCCATATCCGCCAGACTCAACTCGTCATCCAATCTGCAATTCGTGATCTGGATTTTACTTCCATCTGCATTCACACAGCAAGCCATCGGCAGGGGATGGGAGAAGGAGCACAGATGAGTGAGGAGGGGGCAGGGCTGTACAGGGAAGAGGCCAGCAGCATGAAAGCAGGGACTGGGGGTAGGAGGCAGCAGGGACCTGGGCCAGGGCCAACACTCAGCCCCTCCTGCAGAGAGATTTAGGACAGAATTAGTTGCACCTTTTCCCTGATAGCAGGACAGGGGCCTGCCCTGGCTTCCCTCCTCCCCTTTGCCTGCAGCAGGGAGAGCCCTGCATGGGTAATTGCTCCACTATCTGCGGATATGCAAGTCTCTACTGATTTTATGGCCCAATGCGTAAGGAGGTGCAGATCTTTGTAAGGGTTTATTGTATGAATGTGCCACTTCCTTAGGGAGAACAAAAAGGGGAGAAAGATAGAAAGAGCTAATAATATTTGGCAGTCAGAAAGGAAGTGAGAGTAGTAAACAGCAGCCAGATATTTTAGCGATGCACCTCTTTTCCAAATGTAAAGGGCCAATAGAAAAGGCTATTGCTGACTATGGCTATCCGAGGGTGAACCCTTACAAGGCAGCATTTCAGTAGTGCATGGTCAATATAAAGAAAGTTGCTCCTGGAAAGGATCTGATCTTTCATTTTATAGGTCCAGAGATTTAGCTGGAACCATCTGAAGATTTTGATGCAAGAGCCTTCTATTGTTGCATCTTTATAATCTTCCTTGATATTATATTTGTGTTATACAAATAGAAATGGTCAGTGGATGCCAGCTACTTCCTGTGCTTAAAAAGATGGACACTGCAAGAACAGATTAATATGTAGGCTGACTTTATATCCCATTTTGGCCAAGACACTCCCTTTTTAAGCCCCGTTGTGGCCATTCCTACTTTTTTTTTTTTTGGCAAAAGTAGTTTTTTGTCCCATTTGCTTTTGCCTATTTGATCGGTTAGGGAGCGCAAACAGGATAAATGCCCACCTTTTTAAAAAGAGTGAGGTGTGAAGGAATGAGCAGGTGGCAGCCCTGTGTAGGCGGAAGGAGGGGGGAGACATGTCTCAAGTGGGGGGCAGACAGAGCTTGCATGAGTAGCAATGCCAGCTCCAGCCTCACACAAGGGGCAGGCAAGATTCAGGTGAGCAGGGACCCCAACCCCACAAAAAGAGGGGGCTTGGATGAGTGGCTCAGGCCAGGGAGTGGGGCTCTAGAGCTGGCTGATTTGGCCAGTTGCACTGGGAGGGGGGCTCATTTTTCCTTTGGGGATATGGTCACCCTATTGCTATGGACAGTTAAAGACATGTCACAATCAAAAAGGACTCCTTATTCGCAATACAAATGTAAGAAATAAACTGGATCTCAAGACAGGGGAGAGGATGACACTGTAAAAAAAATCAATAAAAGTCGCGTTGCTGAGATTTTTAGATTAATCTAGAGTTTAGACACGTAGGCTGGAAGATATGTCTAAATTTTCTAGACTGATTTGAAATTCTCAGTCCTTGTTTATATCCATTCCATGCAATACAGGGAAATTCTGGTGCATCCAACATGTGCTATCTGACCAGCTTTGAGTAACAGAAGGAATATTAAAAGGTAAAATAGGAAATGAAAAAGTTGAACACCATCAACACAAATGATAACAAAACCTGAAAGACCTTGTCAACGTACGGGGGGAGCACAAAGGGGGGCAAAGTAAAACACCCAGGACTGAGCCCTGATGATTACATGCTAATAAGTTATATTAATGTATCAGATCAACAAAAAGAGATTGACTAGACAGAAAATAAATCCGTGAACCCAAAAGACAGGGAAAAGATGATGAGAGTAGGAAGGCAATTGACTGTGAGACTTTTGCTTTCTGGGTTTTCTCAAACTTGCCGCCAATGTGGAACTTCCTAGATACATGAATATGTGTCAATAGCTATAAAATAATACATTTCTATTTCAAAATCAGAGATGTTAGAACAGAATACAAGATAATTGGACAGAATGGGAAAGATGATGGCAGCATTTTATAGGAACATGGCTGAACTTCCAGTGAAGCGAAATACTTTTTCTATATTTTAAAAACTAAATTGATTTATCTCCAATTATCCAACTTCTGTCCCTAACTAAGCTTCCTTTCTGAAGCACATTAATGGGCTGTGCTCCAGTTGTGTAGACTCTCTTTCATCCACACATATATATCATATCATCCACCTGGATGTTTAGATCATTGCGATACTACTGTACTTCTGAATCCCCAATTACCATACTTGAACTTTGTGCATCTTACCATCAATAGGGAATTAATGGTATACTGTATACAGTCATGTTTCACATGATCTGTCTGGCAGCCTAATTATAAAAGGACAAATCTCAGGCTTATACTTTCACTGTCATTATAAAGACACCATTGTGAAACACAGTTCAAATGGAATGATATTTAAACAAAGGAGCTAGACAATCACCCATATAATCAAAGTATGAGGGAATTTCAAACAATGGATAATATAACCTTCCACAAACAATTTCTGTCTAAAAATCAGCAGAGATACTTATTGCTTCTCTTGGGACAGTGTCCCCCTGGCCCATTACTTCTTAGCATCCTTTCATGGGGCCAAGTACCTACTGCTTCTCTGAAGGCGATACTTCTGTCCTGCTATGAACAAAAGTGTTTTAAGTACAAACAACAAATCTGTCAAGAATTTGTTTTCTTTCCATTTAAGAGACACCAAGACTCTTGTTTTTTTCTCTTCCCCTTCAAAAATCCTGGGTCAGAAACTTTTCTGATCTAAACTGACAGAGCCCGTGCAAGTCAATGGAGCTACCCTAATCTACATGGGCGATGACTGCCCAGTTCATAGTAAGAACAGTGCTACACAGAAGTGAAGCTTGCATTATTTATCCCAAGCTGTCAGTGAAGCTAAAATTTGAAAACTCAAACTCGGTTAATGTTTCAGTCCTCTTCTCCTGTGTGTGTCTTTATGTCATCTAATGTATATAACACCCAACTCCACTCTCTGTTATACAACCAAGACTCTGTCAGTAACCTGGAATCACACTGATGTAACTGCATACCTTTCAGTCCTGTATCATAACTAGGGATGGTCAAATTTTGTGTAAGCTTTTTTTTTTTTTTTTGACTAAATGTTTTTGGGTTTTTTGTTTTGTTTCTTTTGCAGAAAGTACCTGTTTTCCTTGAAAAATGTCAGTTTTTCCACCCTAGAAATATGTATGGTTGGGGTTTTGGTCAAAATCTTTGTCATGGCTGTAATGGTAGTTGGTCAGTTGGTTTTACATGCACAGGAAAGGTTGGACAAAATTTAAAAATTTCCACTGAACGTTTCAAAGAAACAAAAAAATGTAGTTTTCTCAAATATACAAAAAAGTTATATTTTCCAATTAACTAACCCTGCTGCAACAGTCTTTTGCTGTTATTCAGTATCTGTTCCCATTGACACAATAAAAGAATACAGTCAGCAGCATAACCAGCAGCATCTTAGAAATGGATGCCTAACACTTCTATTTTACATAGCAGCATTTGCTCATATTTCCATGCAAGAATACATGAATTATAAATTGGGAGGGAGGATAAGTACAGGAAATGCATTTCAACTTAAAACGAAAAAGTCTCCTTTCAGCACTTTGGCTAACATTCATTCATTTTCCTGTTCTGTTGTTTAAGAATATTTATTCCACTGGTAACGAGGCGTATCTCGTTATTTTACCTTTATACCGTTGTGCATATAGGTGTGTGCTGCCTCCCTGTTCAGACCTGCCCTGCTGACAAATAATTTGAACAACCATTCCTTTTCTGCATTTTTATTGTATTTGTGGTAGTCTTTCCTGTGAGCCTGCACTCTTTTGCTCGCAATGAAGGAACATACCTTCATTGCAGCTGTCTAGGACAAAATGGGGACAATGAAGCTAAAAAGTAGAGGAAAGATACACCACTGTAAGGAGCAACAGTGCGAGGGAACGAATTTTCATTATATACCAGTTTATGCCCCAATCATCTTATTTCCCATTGTAGTCTGAAGATCCACCCAAGAAAAACATTTGTATGAGTATTCACTTAGAAGCCGTTCTACAAGCCTTTCCTTTTTGCCTCAGGGTAAAACTGTGAAGCCTAGGTGCTGAAAAGAATACACCTAGAGGTATGCTGGTGGGATCCCCTGGCTTCAAATGCGGGGTGATTAAAGTTTTGAAATAGAATACACTCTGATGCTAAAAAAATACTATAGATTTGGATAGGCATCAAATATTCTCTGTGCAGCCTTAGGGCTACAGAAGTTTCAGTTAATAGTAATGTAACACCAAAAATGGTCACAAGCAGTGGTGTTAATTCCAAAAGAGGCTTCTTTGGCTGTTGGGTCTTCAAAGTCCCCATGCTTCTGTTACCTGGACAAAATCCATTAATTTTGTTTAACAAACAAAATGAGAGTTGCTATGTACCTATCAAAGGTAATAATTAGACAAAAACTATTTAGAGCTTATTCCCCTCCAAAAGATAGCATAACTGCAAACCATCTGACCTTATTTTACTTACAGCTATTAACCAAAGCATTAATTCACTTGGAAAAATAATCTTGTCCTATATAAATCATAACTGAGATGTTCAAAGCAATCTAGAGGATTTAAATATACATCTGCCACTGCAAAACTAATGGAAATGTATGTAAACCCTATAGACTGCTTTGAAAATCTCAACCCAAATGTTTAAATAATTAAAATAATCTTCTGTCCGTATCCACTATGAATTTCACATCCAATGGTATATTACTCTCCAGCTTAATGACAAATTTGCTGACCGTCTGAGTTATAGAAAAATCAGAATATTCACTTGTATTAATTGCACCCACTCAAAACACTTAAAGCATAATGCCACTTTTTAAAGGGAGCCTAGAGGATTCCATCTGTTTAAAGGAAAGCAGTTGGTTTTGCTTTTCTCAAAGTTCATAGCAAATAATTCACTTGAAGCTATATAAACTTGTAAACAGAGTAAGAGCCATTTATGTCCAATAGTCTTAAAATTCCTTAAAACTCTCAATCCCCAAACAACCTCTGTAACATCTTTCACAGTAAGGGCATTGGGTCAATCCATGTGCTTAAAATTATGTACATGCTTAAATGTTATACTGGATCAGCGTTGAAGAGCAAAACCAATGTGTAGTTCCATGGAAGGCAAAGTGAATTGTTAGTCACTCAATATCTTTGAAAATAAGGCCACTTTAATTGGGGATCAAATATGGATTCAGAAATGTTTTTTCAACTTTAAGCACTCACATTTGAAAATCCGGGCTACACATTTTTCTTTCCTAAAGGAAAAATACCACAAATCATGTAATACGTCCTAGGACAACAGTGTAACTGGGTTCAAAAAATAATTAAATAAATTCCTGGAGAATAGGCTCATCAATGGCTATTAACCAACACAGTCAGGGAAGCAACTCCATGTTTTAGGAGTCCTTAACAGAGTCCTGCACAGATACAAAATTGGTATTCGCTTCCACATCTGTATCTGGAAAAATGAGCTGCTGATATCCACACTGACATCTGCAGATGTGGATACCCGCGGATATGAAGTGGATATCTACAGATTTGCAGGGCTCTATCCATAAGTAACTGACTCCCAAAAGCAGGGACTGGATGACAGAGGATGGGCGACTCCATAATTGCTCAGTTTTGTTCAGTCCTTCTGAAGCATCTGGCACCAGCCACTGTTGAAAGACGGGATACTGGGCTAGATGGCCCACTGGTCTCACCCAGTCTGGTTGTTCTTGTGGCCCCTATTTTGAATTTATTTTTTCATTACCAAGACTGGTGGTATAATAGTTATCTTTTAATATACCTCAAAGTACAGATTTTGGTTTTAATTTGTTTTCAAAAGAAGAAGAGAAATTTGAATTTTCTTTCAGAATATTTGAACTTCAAAAACAATGGAAAGTAAACCATTTGGATCCCTTTCTTATTATCTGATGTGTGTGCAGCTAAACCTCTGAGAAAACATGCTGTCTGTGCAGCTATGCATTAACACCACCTACATGTGGTCATGCCATGAGCTCTTTATTTTAAAGCATTTTATTTTATTTCCTTGCCTTTACTACTGAGCTTACAAGAAACTCTTATAGTGCTTATAACTCACATAGACAGAATGACAGAAAGATTGGGACTTCCACCATTTCTGCTAGGAGATGGTTCTTCAACCTAACGGATCTCATCATTAGGTCTCTGAATTACTGTTCAGCCTAAATTTACCTTTTCTGTCTCTTAGTGCTCCTAATTGTGTACCTTTGTGCAAACCCTAAACTAAACTAACTCTCTCACTTCTTGGCATCTACATCTTTCTAGTAGTTGTTGAGAGTTCTGTGGCCATTTAAATTCTTCATTATCCATCCTCATGGATACCACTAGTCTAGTCCCAGCACTGGAAGCTCAAAGCCAATTATAATGTGGTTGCTCAAAACAGCTGACTACTTGGGGGAAAGGGTTGGGGAGAGGATACTGCTTTGTTTACTTTCTAAATTCCTTCCTAACAACAGTTTCAATGCTTCCTTCATTTAATAAACTCCATTGCACATCCCTCCCCTTCTAAACTGCCTCTAGGAGAACATATTCACTGTTTATACTTTGGTTGCTGATTAAACATATACACGTTTCCAAAAGGCAGTTGGTTGTAACATGTGAGAAGTGGATTTTGGCACTACCATCTAAAACTTAATATACCGTCTTTTCTAAAACATATTAAAGTGTGCTTTAAATGGTCTCTCTCCCTGTCCTCACTGGCAGGCACCAGGCAGCAGTGCTCTACCCTTTGAATCCACTAGCAATGTTTAGAATGGCAGGACAATGGACCTCCGTGATTACTGCTGTAAAACAGAGAAGATCCTCAAGAGAAGATCTTGTCACTGAGGGAGACAAAGGGAGCTAAAGATATTTGCTTTTAGTGAATTGCTAGGGAATATACCATAGGCTGACCTGTCAAAGGGTATGGGGGTAAGCCATAACAATTACAATATCTCCAGAAGAAAACAACTTTACCCAGAGGGAGGAGTTTGCAATCGATCTCCTCAGACAGTACATTAAGCCATGTTGATCCCTTGTGTGTGAGCCTGAGCTTACTGGACTATTGTATGAAACATTTGTTTTAGTAACTTCTGTAAAACTGTGGATGACCAAAGAGACCTCAAGTAATAAATATTATACATATTTGTATTTGAATCTGTATTGTCTCCTCCACGTATTCGTCTCCATCTCTCTCCTCACCAACTCCACTCTTTCACTGCTGTGCCTGGGGGGGATAAGGCGTGCACCTAACAGAAGATTCACCATGAACTGCTCATGGACCAGACACTGTCTTCCCTGCCTCATCTCGCTTTTAATGATGTAGCCAGTTTCTGCTGGCTTAGTGAGTAAATGATGGGATTGGACTTTGAAGGTAATTGTCCTGCATGTCAGGGACCTGTATTGGGGATGAGTCACTTGGACATAAAAATCTACTTTCTAAACACTCTATCAAAATACCTTAGTGCAGCTATCATATTTGTTGTTTAAGTCAACAGATAGGACTTTGCACCCACACACTGGGTAGAACTCAAGTTAGCATGGGCCTTTGTTATATCATCACTTTTCAAACTATAATAGTGCTTTTAATAACATGTATAAAAATTGGGGCAGCCAATGAAGGTATATGGAGACGGAACTGGGGTATTACAGATAAGCATTAAAACAAAACAAAAAGCAAGCGAGCTACTCAGTTCTCAGAAAAAGACCTAATGAACACTCTGATAAAATTCCCCAGTTGCCTTTTTTTGTGGGAAGGAGGACAGCTTCCTCTTAAGAATTACTGTCTAAACAAACAATACATTTAACCCCACTACAAGAAGTGTTGTGCATAGTAAGGACTGTTACCAGTATCTTCTTGGAAAATTCTTGTTCCTACAATAGGACCTGCAGGTCTGCTTTGTCTATTAAAGTCTTTGAAATTGCTGGAGTTGCTCAACTAAAAATAAATTTGCAAAGGTCGCTGTCCCTTCCTAGAAACTCAGAGCATACACCATACAGCACATTCCAGACTCCATATGCAGTGGAGAGTGGAAGAAAACAAATCATGTAAGGAAATGACTAAGGGACTTAAAAAATAGCAGGCATTTAGCACCAATCAGCATTTAGCCATACTGGGGTCACAACAGAAAAAAATTTAAATTGTTTTCTACCATTGCATACCAAAAGCATTAGGTGCTTAGTCAAAGCTTATTTGAGTGTCCTGACTCTGCACATATGGGCTGAAAAACTCTCACCAAACAAGCTTACATATAACTTCTGGGTACTTTTGCTTATAATGAGGAACCAGAAACATCACAAAAATAGTTTCCCTGAGTTTTGATACTTCCACTTCCCCTGGGAGCTAGGAACCAGAATTCAGAGAAAAGGTTTGCACATTTCTCCAACAGTTTGAAGAAAAAAATGAACAGGTTTTGAGAAAAAGAGGAGAATGTTTTTATCTTTCCCTCCAAACTCGTTGTCCCATCCTTAGCCATTGACATAAAATGGCCATAGTGGATCAGATCAATGGCCTGTCTAGCCAGTACCCTGTCTTCCAGTAGCAGCCAGTGCCAGCTGTTTCATGGGGAATGAACAGATTAGGGCTTTCTTATGATAAGCACTTTCTTACGTTAGTTTTAAACATGCTCTCAATTTCATTGTATGCTCCTTGATTCATAGGGGCAAATGGTATGTAAAGGGGCAAAAAACATTTCCTTATTCACTTTCTCCACCCAGTTCATGATTTTATAGGCCTTTATTCAATTCCCTCTTAGTTGTCACTTTTCCAAGATGAACAGTCTTTTCATCTCATCTTATATCGAGGATGTTCCATACCCCTAATCATCTTTATTGTCCTTCTCTATACCTTTTTCAATTCTAATTATTTTTAAGATGAAGTGACCACAACTGCACACAGTGCAGGTTTGGGCATTCCATGGATTTATATAATGGCATTATGATATTTTCTAATAGTTTATAACATAGTTAGCTTTTTTTTAATGCTGCTGCACATTGAACAGTTTTTTTCAGAGAACTATCCAGGATTATTATAAGATCTTTTTCTTTAGCAGTAACAGTTAATTTAGACCCTATTATTTTGTATGTATAATTATTAAGTTTTCCAATGTACATAACATTGGAATTCTGAAGTTTATTGGGAAGAGAGCTGGGAAATATTTAAGAAGTTAAATATAGTTGCTCATGTGCTTGTTTACAGTTCAGGCTACAAAGAAAGCATATTCCTTCAGATAATTACCTATGATTCAGGAGTATGAATGAGACAGGTGGGATATGAGATTACAAATAAGGTATTTGCCTTTCAGATTACATTGTCATAAAAGCATCCACTTGACTAATTCTCTAAGAGAGCAATCTATCATCAGAGTTTAAACTAGTCTAGATTTGTTAGACAGGGGCACAAAGGCAGACATAGCATGTAAATAGAAAAAAGAGTCTATTGTTACTATGGATTGTACCTTCTTTCTATTGGTCAGACTCTCATTGCTTTGTTTTATAATGGTTAAATAAAAACAAATTATTTGTTAAATACAAGTTCTTCAAGCTTTTATAAGAACACTTCCATCCTTCCAAAGCACTTATAGGGTGTGTCTAGACTACACGGTTTTGTCGACAAAAGTGGACTTTTGTCGACAAAACTATATCTGCGTCTACACTACCTCCGAGTTCTGTCGACATAACATCGACAGAACTCGGCAGTTTTGTCGACAACAGTAAACCTCATGCTACAAGGAATAACGCCTTTTGTCGACAGAGTTCTGTCGGCAGAAGGCATTATTGCATCTACACTGTCCTTTGCATCTACACTCTCATGTCGACAAAGCACCTTGCTTTGTCGACAGAACTGGATGTAGTCTAGACGCTCTTTGTCGACAGAAACTTTGTCGACAGTATCTGTCAACAAAAGCCTGTAGTCTAGACGTACCCATGCACAGTTCTCTATAATCATGGCCCTGAGAACTCAGAAACTAACATGGTGAGTGTTGTTGATTGTGTACAAAATTGAAAAGTAAGTTTTCTAAATCTGATTTTCTAAACATTTTCCTTTCCAGAACATCCCATCCCAGATTTACTATCAGCACCTGGGTAGCAGGGTGCTACCAGATATGGTCCTTGCCACTGTTTATCACACCTTTGTTACAGAGAGATCATACTGTTGTCATGCACTTTGCACAGGACTAACCTTTAAAACAATTCAGTCAGAAGCTCATACAGAATTCAGGCCATGTCTACACTGGAAAACTATTTCAAAATTACAAAATTTGATTTAAGAACTCCCGATTTAACAAATTCGAACTAGCGTGTCCTCATTATGGGGAAGCATTGAAATGAGTCTGAGGCAGGCTCCGTTAATGTGGATACACTACCTCGGACTTAGAGCTCCAGGAAGCAGGAGGCCTCCTGGAGGCCAATTAGTTTGAATTAGCAGCACCGGAGCATCCACATGAATGTTATTTCAAAATTACTATTTTGGAATTAGTTATGCCTCATGAAAAGCAGGAGTACAGAGTTTGAATTCCATGGCCCATTATTTCAAAATAACAGGCTTGGTAGCATGGACGCACCACTTATAAATTCGAACTTTGGGGGTTATTTCAGACTAACATCCTAGTGTAGACCAGGGCTCACTGGAACACCCAATGGGAAACTATGAGTTAGACATATTGGTTTTCACCTATGCATGGCTTATCCCATAGATCACCTTTCTGCCTATGCCATACTGCCACAGCCATAGTGAGCAGAGGTGTCTGAGCTGGATTTCCTCTAGATCTAGAAGAGGGGAGTCATAGCAGACCATGACCTCTGACAGCTCAGATTTTGGAACTTGTTCCCTTATTCCTGCACTCTCTCCAACCTCAAGGAAATTAAATTTGGTGACTTTCCACGCATACTTCAAAAGACATCTTTTTGACAGGGTTTTTTAAAAGGGCTTCCCACAGTGGGAAAGGAGTGAAAAGGAACAGGCTGACAAAGCTCTTTTGAAGACCTTAATGCTGCTAAAAGACTAATAGGCTAAAGTCATTTCTATAAAAATAAAAAGCAGCAAAATGTCATGTCAGTACTGCTGTATGGATCAGAATGCTGAGGTAGGAGGAAAACTCATTAATGAAATATCAGACTGAATAAATAAACTGGCTGAGAGGAATATTGAAAGTCTCAGGACAGCAGAAATTGTTTTAAAAAACAAAGAAATAATACTGTTAGGGCACACCTACACAGCAGGGCAAAAGTGGAATTAAGCTATGCAACTTGAGCAACATCAATTGCGTAGCTGAAGTCAAAATAACTTAATTCAGCTTATGACGCTATCTACACAGCAGGAAGTCGAAGGAAGAACACTCTTCCTTTGACTTGCCTTACTCCTCATAAAATGAGAGTTACAGGAATCAGAGTAAGAAGTCCTCCAGCTCACCATTATTTCAAAATAAAGGCTTGCAGTGTAGACACGCTCTTTGTTATTTCCAAATAACGTCAGTTATTATTATAACGTTGTTATTCCGAAACAACGCTGTTGTGCAGACATACCCTTAGGCTGTGTCTACACTGGCACCCTTTTGCGGAAAAGGGATGCTAATGAGACACAGCGCAATTGCAAATCCGCGGGAGATTTAAATATCCCCCGCGGTATTTGCGTGAACATGGCTGCCGCTTTTTTCCGGCTCGGGGTTTTGCCGGAGAAAAGCGCCAGTCTAGACGCGATCTTGCGGAAAATAAACCCTTTTCCGCAAGATCTCTTATGCCTACTTGCTGTGTGAAACATCAAATATTGAACAAGCATTAGCAATGTTATAATGATATTATCTACACCATATATGGTGAGAGATTGCTGCTGTCTCAAAACTATTTGGGATGGTGTGCCAAGCTGTCTAGTTACTTGAGGAGACTCAGGCCAATTAACTCAAAATCTCAACTTTTGCAAATACAGTTTTTAAGATCAAGAGAAAAAATAAGAGACATTTAATACATAAAGATAGCAAACATTATGGAGGTAGCAATAACACCTCAGTGGTTAAGGTGGTGTTGGTTTTGCTCTCAAAGGAAGGATTCCAAACTCTGCTGTATATGACAAATCCAGCATACCCTCCCCAAAAATCCCAGCATTTATTCTTTGAATAATTTGAATTTGCTCAGAGTTTACAAATTCATTAGTTTAGGGATTACAGTTAATTAAAAATTGGTCCTTTAAGAAATGGTGCCCAAAGTCCGACCTTTTTCTGCCTCTAATAATCTCAGTAACTGAATACCAGTTTCTTCAAAGTTTCCATATAGTTAAAACTCACTGAAATCTTATATGTAGGCTACACTAATTTTTAATGGTAATTCTTCCCAGTTATGCTTCATAACGGAAATATTTTCTTGCATTGGTCTGTCTAATGAAATGGTTTACTACAAAGAATTCCACAAAAATGTGCCTCTTTCAAAATGGCTGCTATCTCCCATTGTTCTCAGTGATACTCAAGTCTCAGCTGTCTTCTGTTGGTAGCCATTTTGTGTCTGTGTCTGTTTCGTTACTCTCAGCGTGAATGAGGGTCTTTGCTTCTTCTTGGGTATGTATATGGTGCAGCCAAAGGTCAGAATGCAGTGTGTATAGGCTGCATACTAGCTTTGATCTGGCTAACCTGAATGATAGCAATGAAGCCATGTGGCTAAGAGAGGCCTGTAACTAACCTTGTCACTTCCTTTTATTTCCTGTTCCTAATTAGCCATGCTGGGGACTCTTTGGCTGTTTGGGAAGTTTCTGCAGTGTAGGAGTATGCTGAGTCAGCTCTCTGAGCTTCCTCCTGTCACAGCAAGATGTGAGAAGCCCCACAGCTTCCCAAATCTCTCCTAGGCACCTTGCATTGTGTCTGGAGTTCTCTATGGCTGTGGAAAATAGAAACAATTATTCCTACAAAAAGATATGAAAGGGTACACTGGTGTCAGTCTTCACCCCATGTTTCTATTAGTTATCTCCTATATGGCTTGCTTTTTTAAAAAGCACCTGTTAGTAACGATGGCTAGACATGACACTGCAATACACCGAGAGCCCAAAATACCCCTGTACTATGAGCAAGTGCCTCCGCTTGTATAAATGGGCATCTGGCCTTAGGTGTTTACTTCAGTCTACAGCTAACATTCATTAAACTCACTTAGGCGTAGAATTCTCCAACAGTCTAATACCTGCAGCTCTGATCATTTCTCGTATGTTAATGTGTAACTCATGGAATTTAATGGCAGTCTTAAGCAGCTAATGCCTTCACAACAGCACTAGAAATCTCTGTAAAAGCCTTTCATTAATGGCTGTATATGTTCCCAAATGTCAGTCCTTGTCGTCAACCCACCTGCCTCTTCCGTATGTGCAGCGCTTCATTAATTATTATTTAACATGTCATAGTACCCAGAGTCCTCGGGCAGGAACAAAATCTCTTAGCACAGCATGGTGTACAAGCAGAGAGTGAAAGACCATCCCTTCCCTGAACAGCTTTCTCTCAAACAGATAAGGTGGAGAAATGGTAAAGTTTCCAAGCATGACAGTCAGGGCAAAGACTGGAATCATGATCTGATTAGTTTTGCTTCTTTTTTAGTTATCTGTTTGTGTTTTCTATAATGGGGCCAGGGATGAAATGAGTGGGGGTGGTAGGAGAAAAGAGAAGCAAGGGTGTGGGAAGAAGCATGAGAAAGAGATTAAGAAAGGAGGAAGTTGGGTTAAGAAAGAAGGGGCAGGAGTAAGGCTGGCTATGGAAGGACTGCAAAGGAGAGGGGGTATCAATGATAAATGGAGAGGAGAATGAATGGGAGGCAGGGTAGGAAGGAGCAAACAACCAATCAGCAAACAGAAAAAGCCCAGCCTTCAAATTGCAACATTCAAATTGTGTAACGTGCTTAGGGGTTGTGAAGGATTGCGTGTTTGCAGAGAAGAGAGCAGAGGCCTCTGTCTCAAGGAAGATGATGATTGGGACATATTGGTTCACTTGGGACATTTGTGTGTTAAAATTACAGTGGTTTGGTGAACCTTTACCCTTGAGATCTGCTGCCTCCCCCTTTTTTCACCTACTCTTCTGTTCACCCCGTTCACTTTATTTTCACATCTATTTCCTCCCTTTTCTTTCTTTTTCCCCCATACTTCTCTCCCCCCTGGCCTGTTTCATTCATTCTTTACAGCTTAACAGATCAGCCAGGTCTCTTCCATGAGCTCCCAGTGCGCCAATTCAGTCTGAAACCAGAAAGATTGAAAGTGAGGGCCTTTGCTGGACAATTTAGCAGTGATTTTCCAAGTAGTAGCAGAGTCAGAACCCCTCGATAGCTAAGGAACCAATGTTGCACTTAGAGAAGTAGAACTACAGGTCGCACCTCTATAACCCAGAACTGTTTGGTCTGGCAACACGTTCCAGGATCAGAGAGTCCCGGTGTGCTGCAGGGAGTAGGGGGGCTGGGAGCCCAGTACAATGCAGTGGGGAGGGAGCCTGGCGCACAGCTCAGCTGGGCGCAGGGAAGGGGCAGAAGCTAGGAAGGTTGGCATGTGGCTCAGCTGAGCTGCGGGGGGGCAGCATGCATGACGCAGCTGGGCTGACCAGGGAAGCCTGACGCACAGCTCAGCTGGGCTGCAGTGGGAGGAGCCAGGAAGGCCAGTGCTCAGTAGGGCTGGTAGCTGGTCACTGAGGCTATGTCTAGACTACAGGGTATCCCGGAAAAACTCCGCTGCATACAGGGAACGTGTCTGCTCTTCTGCTTTTTTTTTTTTTTTTTCAGAAGAGCAGATGCGCTTTTGGAAGCCCTCTCTTCCTCCTCCCATGAGGAAGAAGGGATCTTCCAAAAGTGGAGGATTTTCTGAAATTTGGCCCAGTGCAGATGGGCCAAATTTCAGAAAAGTCTCTTCCGACAAAACTATTGGAGAAAGGTACACAAATTGCAGAGCGCAATGTGCGTACCTTTTTCTGATAAAGCACTGTAGTCTAGATGTAGCCTGAGGAAGGCTGGGGTCTGAGATTGATCTCGTTTCATACTCACCCACTTTCACACTTTTAAAGGAGATTATAGACAGACACCTAACTTTAGAAAAAGTTTAAAATGTGGTTTCAGTTATATTATGAAGTCACTTTTGTTACAATGTATTAACAGTTTAAAATGGGGTTTCAGTGATAAGAGATATAAAAAGTTACAATAACAGATTATTCAAAGACAATTCTTAACAGGTTACTAACGAAAAGTGGTTAAAACTGTTTCATTTATACAATTCCATTAATAAAAAAAGTGCTCCCCAGTTTACAAGATATAATTCATTAAAAGGGGAATTTCATCACACCTGCCCTTATCACTAAAGATAAGCATAAGTCTCCTTCAGCCCACCATAGCAAAGCACTCAATAGGATTATATCACGTCTATTTCCTATGAATGATAAGTTTGTGTCACGTCAGTTTCCTATGAATGCTAAGTTTCAGGTCCACATTCATCTCTGTGCCAAAGCTTGGCCTAACTTGAGACTCAAGAATGGGGGAAGGGAGGGAAGGACAGGGCAAAGTTGGCATTTTGCCAGCTTTGTGCCTCCTCTAATGGGCTATGCAGGGGCTCATTCCTCACCCAGCAGTAGAGGTTAGAGCAATATGTATGCTGCCCAGATTTGTTAGCTATTCTGGAACCCAGGACTTAGCTGAAGGAAATTTCATATAACCTTCAGATGCAAAACAAAAAAAATATTTCTTTTCTAAATGTCAAAATGAAGTATTTTCATTCTTAGGTGTAGGGCCAGGTTTTGGGGAACGAGGTTGCAACCAATTTAGCAAAATCAACACATTTGTGAAATGTTTCAGTGCTGCTGATTTTTCCTTTTTTTTCCCTGAAAAACTTTTGTTTAAAAAAATGTTACTTAGTTCTACTCAAAACAAAGGCCTACTTAAATGCAATACACTGCAGAGAAGTATTTTTCTTTATAAAACAATAATTTTCCCAGGGATATATAATGGGGGAATTCCAAAAGGAATGGAAAATCCAGATGCTGTAGAATTTTAGGAAAAGCTAAATTGTTTAAGATTAATATAAAAATTACTTGCTATGGAGGAGGAAAGGAATCTACTGGGTAGATAACTCTCAACCTTTCCAGACTACTGTGCCCTTTTCAGGAACCTGATTTATCTTGTGTACCTCAAGGTTTAACCTCATTTGAAGTATACTTGCTTATAAAATCAGACAAAAATATAAAAGTGTCACAGCACACTCTTACTGAAAGATTGCTGTCTTTCTCATTTTTACCATATAATTATAAAATCAATTGGGATATAAATATAGTGCTATATTTCAGCTTATATTGAGCAGTATAAAAATCATTGTCTATATGAAATTTTAGTTTGTACTAACTTTGCTAGTGCTTTCTATGCAGCTTTTTGTAAAACTAGGCAGATATCCAGGGCCGGCCCACAACATTTTGGCACCTGAGGTGGGGAGCTCAAATGACGCCCCCTCTCTAGAGCAGAGGGAATACGTATGCACCAGCAGCAGACACAATTTTCTACACTCTGGGTCCTAGTTGTACCCTCCCACAGTCTGGCACCTGAGGCGGCCACCACAGTTCGCCTCATGGTAAAGCCAGCCCTGAAGGTATCTAGATAAGTTGATGTACCCCCAGAAAGATCTCTGTGTATCCTCAGAAAGACATGTACCCCTGATTCAGAATCATTGTACAAGTTCCTTCAGAGGTACCAAGAAGAAAAAAAAAATAGGAGGAACTTCAATCCTCACCTTTTTGAGTATCAGAGACCAGGACCACTATAAATGTATCAAAAAGGGAAACAGCCTCTAAAGAAAGACGCTTCCAAGAATTTAGCCTTGCTGTGCAGGCGGGAAACAAATATGTGAGATGAGTTAAATAACATTTCACAGCAAAAAGAATGGAAGTAAGTTTGTTATTCCTGTGACAGATATGGTAATACCTGCATAAATATTACTGAATTCCATTAAATCTTATTTTTGTAATGCCTATATTTATTATGTTTACAATGCTTCATGACATTATGAAATAAAAGTAAAAAAAATGTAAACATTATTAAACAAATTTCATTTCCAAAAGATACACTTCAACTCTTGTACCAAGGGTCACCATATGCTACATCCTCATGTGACTGTTATGACAGTCACCACATTTAGTGAGCTCTTCTTTCTGTTCTCATCTGCTTCAACTGTTGTCTCACGTATGTCACATGGAAATTGTCATTAGTTCAGACACATTAGTGTGACAGTGAAAAAAAATCTTCTAATGCAGATCAAAGAACTTTATGTCTTGGTAAAAAGTCTCAGAGGGGTAGGCATGCTACTCTGTAATTTTAAAAACTATGAGTAGTTCTGTGGCACATTAGAGAGACATATATATATATATAGGATCATGAGCTTTCATGGGAAAACCCCACTTTATCAGAAGACTCCAACTCATCTGATGAAGTGGGTTTTGTCCACGAAAGCTCATGATCCTATATATTTATATGAGTCTAGTCTAAGGTGACATAGGACTACTCCATTTTTATTTTTTTTTATGTCTGGCTCACTCTCTCTCATGTCTCGCTATAGAGATTCTGTCTTTCTCTTGTGTAGGTCCATATCTCTACAAGAGACATCTAAGCTAGCTAAAACACCTAATTTATTAGGAGGATGTCATACACTGCTATGTATATGCAGTTCAGAAATTAGGTATGGTATAGTTGCATCAAAGGTCAGCAGAAATGGATTAAGATCTTAGAAGAATATTAAAGTTCTACAAGAAAATGTATTAAGTTTTAATATATGAGCTCCCAGGGCCCAAAGATCATGAAAAGACTGTACAAAATATAAAGTTTCCCCTCTCCCCCGCATGCACAAAAAACTTAAGGTAATAGAGCAGAGAACATTCTTGAATTTGCATAGCCCTAGAACACTTTCCCACTCACACAAACTCAGTCCTCTCTCATCTATAATAGAAATACAAATGTGTCATGTTGCCTACTAGATATAAAACAGAAATTTATTCTTTCACTTAGCAGAGAATCTTCTTTGTAGCCCAGGGGTGGGCAGTTAGTGCCCCACAGGCCCGACATGGTTTGCCTGTGGCACTTAAACTACTAGGCTGGGACACAGCTTCCCGCAGCTCTCATTGACCAGGAACGGCAATCCACAGGCAACAAGAGCTGCAAGTGACCATAACTGCATACATGCAGGTAAACAAAGCTCTGGCAGCCCACCACAGGCTAATCCTGGTGAACTGTCTCTGGCTTATTGTCCATCCCTGTTGTAGCCCATAAGCAGGCCCAGCCTTATGGCAAGATGAGCAAGGCAGTTGCCTGGGCCCCGCGACTTCAGGGCCCCGTGCTGCCCGGCACCCACCCACTCCTGCCCACCCGGCTGCTCGCTTGCTGCTCTGGCTGGGAACCGCTCGGCCACACGGTGCAGCCAGCCTCAACATGCCACCTTGGGCCCTGGAAACTCTTTGGCTGGGCCTGCCCATAAGGCTAGCTTAGCCTTGATTATACTCAGCTGTAATGCAACGAACCTACAGACCTGTATCCTGTAAGACCTTAGCTTAAGAAAATAAGCATGAGTATAGTCAGGTATAGCAGGCCTGTAACCTCTGACATAGATAAATACTCTGACAGCTACCCTTACCTTTAGGGGAATTCGAACTAGCTTGCTCAATGGCAGGAGTTGGAACTTATCAGTAAATAGCAACCACAGGAACATGGAATAACTAAACTGTTTTAAGCAAGAAGTGATGGAGATGCTAATGAGCTAAGTGACATTAATATTTATTAATCTGTTAACCTATGGCATAAGAACACCTCAATTGTATGTGGGTAAGGAAGTCCGGTTTTGACATGGAAAACTGAGTATTAGCATGAATATTCATGATGGTGCTCAGGTCCTCTAATAGGGCAAACCACCATGTGGAGAGTTAATTTTTAGTTTTAGCTTAGAGCTGCTTTCCGTCCTTGTTAGTTTTTCCATCATTTGACCTTCCAGCTTTACCATCAAATTTGGGCATTGAGGAACCTTGACCATCAGGTCCATTTGCAAGCCAGAGCCATAGCTGGCCCTTGGTCTCTTACCACCAGGTCCTCCAGGAAGAGTGTAACTGTTCAGTTTTAAGAGCTTGTGCAAAAAATGTGACAACAGATCTCTCCAATACGTTCACTACTCCTCTCTTTTTATGTGGCTCCAAGCTTTTCTGGCTTAATTCCTTGTCTTAATAAAAATCTCTAGCGCTGTATTTTGTCCTCACTCCGAGTGCCCTTGACACACAGCCTGAGGGTCCCAGTAAACCTGATTCTTGGGAATGAACTTTATCACCTTCTGATCAATTGGCAACGAATACAATTATTAACAACTATTAAAAGGAGTCAGGCAACATCCTGCCCTTTGGGGATTTCAGCATGTATCTAAGGAAAAATTGTAACTTGAATGACTCAGGCATGTAAACAGGGATTAATCTCAACACACCAAAGTAAATGTTATAAACTGACATTTTTGCTTTAATTTGCCATTGACCACAGAAGCTGAAGGTCATTGTGACCAAGAAGAAAATATTCAGATCTACCTGGGTCTGATGAATATGATCATCATGCCATCACGAGAGGAAAATGTGAGTCCTTTGCAGTAAACACACACTTATTTTTTAAACATTTTCAGTTTTGTTCATTTGTTAGGTAAAGTTTCCTCTACCTCTTACTCATTTCGGTAAACATTTCTGGAATAAACTCTGTGCAGTTCTCTCTCAGACTATCAAGTATCCTAATGTTCTCTTGGCGGTATTGGCTGTATTACTCAAGGAAGAATCTCAATTTAAAAGCTTTAGGCACTTCCAATATTTTAAGAAGAATTTATAGATTTCCAAGTGCTGTTAAGTGTTGATTTCCTTCTGCTCGGACTCTGACATTTAGTTCCCTCTCACAATTACACTTCTGCCCCTCCCTGGAGAAACTAGTGCAGCTATGGTGACTTAAAGGGATGAGTCTAAGCTTCAAATTTTGAATGAGTTCCAGGATGTTCCATAATTCAACTTCTTAAAGACAGACATACAGGGACAAACAGGCACATTTTGGTGAAGGCTGACTGGCACTAATGTACTAAAGTTCTTTGAGGGGGTCAACAAGCATGTGGACAAGGGGGATCCAGTGGATATAGTGTACTTAGATTTCCAGAAAGCCTTTGACAAGGTCCCTCACCAAAGGCTCTTAAGTAAAGTAAGTTGTCATGGGATAAGAGAGAAGGTCCTCTCATGGATTGATAACCGGTTAAAAGGCAGGAATGGGTAGGAATAAATGGTCAGTTTTCAAAATGGAGAGAGGTAAGTAGTGGTGCCCCCAAAGGTCCATACTGGGACCAAACCTATATTACCTATTTATAAATTATCTGGAGAAAGGAGTAAACTGGTCACAAAATTTGCAGCTGATACCAAACTGCTCAAGATAGTTAAGACCAAAGCAGACTGTGAAGAGCTTCAAAAAGATCCCACAAAACTAAGTGATTGGGCAACAAAATGGCAAATGAATGTTAATGTTGATAAATACAAAGTAATGCACATTGGAAAAAATAATCCCAACTACACATACAATATGAGGAGGACTCATTAGCTATAACCACTGAAGAGAGAGATCTTGGAGTCACTGTGGATAGTTCTCTGAAAACATCGACTCAATGTGCAGCAGAAGACAAAAAAGCAAACAGAATGTTAGAAACATTAAAAAGGGGGATAGAGAATAAGACAGAGATATCTTATTGCCTCCATATAAACCCCCTTCTTGAATACCGCGTACAGATGTGGTCACCTCATCTTTAAAAAAAAAGACATCTTGGCATTGGAAAAGGTTCAGAAAAGGGCAACAAAAATGATTAGGGGTTTGGAACGGGTGCCATTTGAAGAGAGATTTAAAGACTGGGACTTTTCAGCTTAGAAAAGAGGAAAATAACGGGATATGATAGAGGTCTATAAAATCATTACAGGCATGGAGAAAGTAAATAAGGAAAAGTTATCTACTTGTTCCCATAACATAAGAACTAGGGGTCATCAAATAAAATTAACAAGTAGCAGGTTTAAAACAAACAAAATAAAGTTTTACTTCATGCAGCATACAGTAAATCTGTGGAACTCCTTGCCAGAGGATGTTGTGAAGACCAAGACAAACAGGGTTCAAAAAAGAACTAGATACATTCATGGACGTTAGGTGCATCAATGGCTATTAGCCAGGATGGGTAGGAATGCTGCCCCTAGCCTCTGTTTGTCAGAGGCTGGAAATGGATGACAGGAGAGGGATCATTTGATGATTATCTATTTACTCCCTCTGGGGCATCTGGCATTGCCCAATATTGGAAGACAGGATACTGGGCTAGGTGGTCTGACCCAGTATGGCCGTTCTTATGTTATGTTCACTTACTACAGCTTAACTCAGGCAAAGGTAAAATCCTAGCCTTGATGAAGTCAGTGAGAGTTTTCCTATTGATTTCAGTAGGGCTAAGATTTCATCCAAAATATTTTTAAGCTTTTCTATCATAATTAAGGGATTCAAATAATTTCCCTGCACCAAAAATGAATAATAATTCACTAAGAACCACTTTCTATCACCTGTTCATCCCTATTTTTGTCCACATCAACTTTCAAGAGCTATATATTTATTTCTCTTTTGAAATTTGGCCAAGTCAAGCCAACAGCATTCTAATCTACAATATTCAAGTCATGAAGACATCTAAGTGGAAAAAGCAAACAGCATTAATTTGGAAAAACACATGAATGATACATCAAGCATGTTTATATGAATAGTAAATAGGACACGCAAACCCTATCCCCACAGCACCTTGGAAAGTAGTTAGCATTCAGCACTTTCTGAAAATCAAGCCAGCTAAGATAACCTTTGAAAATCTTAGCCTGTTTTATTAAAATATCTATCAATTAGTTTCAAACTCATGTGATTAACTCAAATATTTAATCACAATTAATAACAGTTTAAATCTCACTGTTAAACAATAAAATACTAATTGAAATGTATTAAATATTTCAGATGTTGTGTTACATATTTAAATACAATTATTTCACTTAAAACACAAAATGCAATGTGTACAGTGCTCACTTTATATTATTATTTTAATACAAATATTTGCACTGTAAAAATGATAAACCAAAGAAACAATATTTCTAAATTCACCTCATACAAGTGCTGTAATACAATATTTTAACATAGAAGTGCAACATACAAATGCAGAAATGTTTTAGTTCATAAATGAACTCAAAACCAAAACAACATAAAACTTTAGAGTTCACTCAATCCCAGTTCTTGTTCAGCCAGTTGTTCAAACAACTTGGTTTACATTTGCAGGAGATAATGCTGCCCAATTCTTATTTACCATGGCTATTTATATGCCAGATATGTTAAACATTCATAGCATATCCGACATGTAAATACCTTGCTTTCAAGTGACATTCCTGCTTTGGCCACCATTCCAGAGGACATGCTTCCATGCTGATGATACTTGTCAAAACTATAATGCATTTGTTAATTTGCTGAGTGAACTCAGGAATGGTGTCCCTAGGCTCTGTTTTTTGGAAACCAGGAATGGGTGACAGAGGAGAGATCACTTGATGATTACCTGTTCTGTTCATTCCCTCTAGTGCACATGGCATTGGCCACTGTCAGAAGGCAGGACACTGGGCTGACCCAGTATGGCTGTTCTTATGTTTCTTGAGGGAGAAGTATGTGTCACCTTCTCTGTTTTATCCACATTTTGCCATACATTTCATGTTATAGCAGTCTGAGATGACAACCTAGCACATGTTCATTATAAGACCACTTTCCCTCCAGATTTCTTCTTCACACAGTGTGTAGTCAACCTGTGGAACTCCTTGCCAGAGGAGGCTGTGAAGGCTAGGACTATAACAGAGTTTAAAGAGAAGCTAGATAATTTCATGGAGGTTAGGTCCATAAAAGGCTATTAGCCAGGGGATAGAAATGGTGTCCCTGGCCTCTGTTTGTCAGAGGCTGGAGAGGGATGGCAGGAGACAAATCACTTGATCATTGTCTTCGGTCCACCCTCTCTGGGGCACCTGGTGCTGGCCACTGTCGGCAGACAGGCTACTGGGCTAGATGGACCTTTGGTCTGACCCAGTACAGCCGTTCTTATATTCTTATGTTCTTATCTGACAAAATGCAAAGAAGGTACCAATGTGAGATTTCTCAAGATAGCAATAACATTCAATTTTAACATTCAAATTTTAAGTATCCAAAGTGCCTTCCAAAATCTGAGAGGGACAACGTGTGTGGAGCATGCTTTCAGAAGTCTTAAAAGAGCAACCCTCCCATGCAGAAACTACAGAACTTAAACCACCAAAAAAGAAAATTAAGTTTCTGCTAGTGGCATCTGAGTCTGATGAGGAAAATGAACATGTGCCAGTCTATTCTACTTTGGATTGTTATCATGCAGACACCATCATCAACATGGATGCATGCCCTCTGGAATGGTGTTTGAAGCATAGAATCATAGAATCATGGGGTTGGAAGAGACCTCAGGAGGCCATCAAGTCCAACCCCCTGCCTAAAGCAGGACCAGCCCCAACTAAATCATTCCAGCCAGAGCTTTGTCAAGCTGGGACTTAAAAACCTCCAGGGATAGAGAATCCACTACCTTCCTAAGTAACCCATTCCAGTGCTTCACCATCCTCCTCGTGAAGAAATCATGAACGAGCATACTTAAGATGACTTCTAAACAAAAAGTGGCAACATTATCTACTGAAAATGTAAACAAACTTGTTTGTTGGAGCAATTGGCTGAACAAGAAGTAGGACTTAGTGAAATTGTAGGCTGTAAAGTTTTACATTGTTTTATTTTTGAATGTGTTTTTTTACATAATTCTACATTTGTAAGTTCAACTTTCATGCTAATGAGATCACAGTGCAGTACTTGTATTAGGTGAATTAAAAATACTATATTTCTTTTGTTTTTTACAGTGCAAATATTTGCAATAAAAAATAAATATAAATGAGCACTGTACACTTCTGTGCTGTAACTGAAATCAACCTATCTGAAAATGTAGAAAGCATCCAAAATATTTAAATATACAGTATTCTATTATTGTTTAACAGAATAATTAATCACATGATTAATCATGATTAATTTTTTTAATTGCTTGATAGCCCTAATAGGATAATATGGAGTTATAAATTATGTGGCTGGGTGCTAACAATAGTGATTGTTAATACCTTTTCAATCTAAAATGTAGTTAGGGAGGAAATATGGACCATACCCTTTCCTTCAATACAAGTTAGCAACATCCTCTGTAGCCATTCAGTTGTAAAGGGAAATGGATGATGATCCTTCAGTGCATTCTGAATTTGGACTTCCAGAAATGAAACTGAGCTTCAGTATAGCTAAAGAGTTTTATTATTAGCCTTTACATTAATCAGGATGTAGCAGGCCTGCACAACATATGGCCTGAGGGCCGCATGCGGCCCGCAGAGGCTCACTGTGCGGCCCGTGCCGACTATGGGCAGCATGGCGCCATCCAATCTGCCGTCCAAGCAGAGGAGTGGAGCGCCACTGGGGAGGGGGAAGTGCGGCGATTCTTACCGCTGGGCTGCCTGCATGCAGCTCTGGTGCGAGGAGGTGGGGCGCGAGCCAGACGCCAGGACGCTGGCGTGATGTGGCGTTGTGACGTCACGGCCGGTGACCGCCAGATACAAAAAGGCTTCAGCGGCCCCACAAACTGGAAGGCAGAAGCCAGGTAGGGGAGGGGAAGAGGCTTGTGCTGAGGGGAAGGGGGCAGGTCAGGAGAATGGGGAAGGCACCAAGGGGCAGGGTGCAGGAAAGACAAATGCCAGGGGGCCAAGTGGAGACATGCGTGTTTTTTTTTTGCTTGACAAAAATTTTTAGCCCGTGTGTTCGGTATTTTTTGGGAGAACATTCCTACTTGCGGCCCGCAGCTGTTTTCTTTGGAGTAATATGGCCCTCGCCACTTTCCCAGTTGTGCAGGCCTGGGATGTAGCATAGAATGAACACGGCTTGGGAACAAAATGTTAAACCTCCAAACAGTCATGTTGTACCTTATCTGATGATCTTAAAAACACAGGGTTTTTTGAGGGCACTTATAAGTCATCATATCATATGCAGGGTTTATGGTTCTGTTCAATTTTTGGAGGTCCAGATCCAGCCCATGGACCGTGTTTTGCCTACTCCTGATCTAACCCACATTCTCGAATAACTAATATGGAGAGGGGAGGGCCAGATGGCTATTAAGAGGCTGAGAATCACACATTGAATGGAAACATCGTGTTCTAAAGACATTTGAAACTTCATTTTGACATACTGGGAAAAAACACTTTTTTGTGGGAGAGAAAGGAAGTTGGCAAAATTAGCCCACATTCCTTTCTGGCTATTTTTAAAAGGTTGTCCCAATTTAAAAACACGTTGTCTACAGAAAATAAGATTGCATTCAGATTGTAGAATTTTAATAGTTTCAGTGAATAGTTTTCAAAATGGATCATCTGGATGACTGGGAACTTCATTGCACAGCTCTTTCACAATCTGCTTGAGCAACACATCATCATCATCAACAACAACAAAGTGCTGCAATAACGGAGAAGAAATTTTACTTTTGCATTCCATATCTTTGCAACATTGCTCTCTATCCACTTTACTACTTCCTCTTAACCACATTGCTTTATTTTTACAGCAAAATTATATAGAAAAGACTAAATTGTCCATGCAAACAAACATATACTGCTACATATATTTGAGGGTGAAAGTAACTTAAATTTCTTACAGATACTGTCCTGTCGTAACCCTCCCTCTTTGCAGATGATCACGGCAGGGGCTGGGGGGTTGTGATAAGACAGTACCTGTACGAAATTTAAATGTGGGTGGAGTGTGCGGGGGGCACAGAGGGAAAGCGCTCAGGGCAGAGGGTTGGGGGGAGTGTTTCAGGTGCACTATATTTTGGAACTATTGTAATACATTTATGAATAGTTATGAACATAAGAATACTGCAGGTTGGGCCTCCCTGGTCTGGCACCCACAGGACCTGACTGGGTCCCGGATGAGGGATTTTGCTGGACCAGAGAAAGTCATTTCTGGCCCCCATACTACTCTCCCCATCTCTGGCCCAGCTGCTGGCCTCTTTGCTGGCTTCCCACCTACTACCAGCCCCTCTGCCCTGCTGACCCCACCAGGCAGTGCATGCTGGGAGTCCCGACCCAGCTGGGCAGCTGCCTCTGCTGCAGCTCCCAGCCCTGCCAGGCAGCCAAGTGCCAGAGGCTCCGGGACCAACCGGGCAGCTGCATACCATGGCTCCCAGTCCCACTGCACAACCTCCACGCCTCCCAGCCCTGCCAGGCAGCCATGCACCGGGTCTCCCAGCCCTGCTGGACAGCCCTGCTAGCAGCTTTTTGTGGACAGTCCACGGCCCTGCTGGCTCTGAAGGCCTCCCTGCTTCTGGCTGTTGCTAGACCAGAGAGCCCCATTTTAGAGAGTTTCAACCTGTATTAAAAAATAGACATAAATATGTTTTCCACTTTTCCTGCAGTTCCTCAAACAGATCACCTTTCCCATATAGACACCCCTCCTCATCCAGATCACTTTCTTTGTGCAAATCCCTCTCCCAAATCCAGACCATTTTCTACTTAATGCTCCAGTGAAATATCTGTACATTAAGAAGAGCAACAAATTGTAAGATGGATAGAAAGCTGGCTAGACTGTTGGGTCCAATGGGTAGTGATTAATGGCTCGATGTCAGGTTGGCAGTCGGTTTCAAGTGGAGTTCCCCAAGGATTGGTTCTAGGGCCGGTTTTGTTCAACATCTTTATTAATGACCTGGATGAGGGGATGGATTGCACCCTCAGCAAGTTTGCAGATGACACTAAGCTAGGGGGAGAGGTAGATACGCTGGAGGGCAGGGATAGGGTCCAGAGTGACCTGGACAGATTAGAGGATTGGGCCAAAAGAAATCTGATGAGGTTCAACAAGGACAAGTGTAGAGTCCTGCACTTGGAACGGAAAAATCCCAAGCATTGTTACAGGTTGGGGACTGAATGGCTAAGTAGCAGTTTGGCAGAAAAGGACCTGGAGATAACTGAATGAGAAGCTGAATATAAGTCAACAGTGTACCCTTGCAGCCAAGAAGGCAAATGGCATATTAGGTTGCATTAGGAGGAACATTGCCAGCAGGTCTAGAGAAGTGATTATTCCCCTTTATTCAGCTCTGGTGAGGGCACTTCTGGAGTATTGCGTCCAGCTCTGGAGCCCCCACTATAGAAAGGATGTGGATGCATTGGAGAAGGTCCAGTGGAGGGCAACCAAAATGATTAGGGGGCTGGAGCACATGACCTATGAGGAGAGGCTGAAGGATTTGGGCTTATTTAGTCTGCAGAAAAGCAGCCTTCAACTTCCTGAAGGGAGGTTCCAAAGAGGATGGAGAAAGGCTGTTCACAGTAGTGACAGATGGCAGAACAAGGAGCAATGGTCTCAAGTTACAGTGGCGGAGGTCTAGGTTGGATATTAGGAAAAACTATTTCACTAGGAGGATGGTGAAATACTGGAATGGGTTACCTAGGGAGGTGGTAGAATCACCATCCCTAGAGGTTTTTAAGTCTCGGCTTGACAAAGCCCTGGCTGGGTTGATTTAGTTGGGATTGGTCCTGCTTTGGGCAGGGGGCTAGACTCGATGACCTCCCGAGAATCTTCCAGCCCTATGATTCTATGGTTCTGTGAAATTAATTTTTTTGTTATCAGCTAGACTTTGTACTGAACTTTAAAAAAATGCGATTCCTCCTATGAAATTATGGTTTAGTGAAATAAGGACTGTTCTTAAAACAGACAAACTTTCATATCCAGCATCTACACAAGAAGGGTGCCAAGAAGAGAACAGCACTTAGAAATTTGATAATTCTTTTTATTATACTTAGAAGAGAAAAACTCCCCAAACAGAAAGCCAGAATCGTTAGCCAGGTTGTTTGAATATTGACCTGAGCCTAAATAAGTAACATATGATGTAGTATATCAACATTTTATTATAATTTTGCTTTAATACAAAGGTGTTTGTTTAAAATATATAAATACATTGTAAAATTGGAGAAACACTCTTGGATAGTCTTTATCACAAAATAAGAAGCAAATGGCAATTTCTGAATACATATGTTTCCATGCAATATTTTATATTAGAAGATTATATTTCTACATTTTATAGAAAACATAGTGCTATATTTTACAGAAAAGGGTGATCTTGTATGTAAGGCACTGGACTAAAAACCAGGAGCTCTGTCACATACTTCCTATATGGCAAATCAAAGTAATCGTTGGGCCTCCTTGTTTCCCACCTGTAAAATGTGGATAGTGCCTTTTTTTTTTACCCACACTATTTACATAGTTAGCTTTTGGGGGGCAAGAACTGTTTAGTCAGATCTGTAGCCACTCAAGTAATGCTAACAAATAATAAACATGGACATGAAGAACAATATCTAGAGTCACACTAGCTAGTTTTCAATTGCCCTGGATTCAGAACAAACCTGTTCCCAACTGGGTTCCGTAAGACATTGTCCCTAACCGAACAGAGAGCTGGCCCAGAAGGACAGGGTGGTGAGAAGCCCCAGAAAGCAAGGAGGCGAGTGTCAGTGGCTTTGTCAGCACTCCGGGAGAGTCTTTGACCACACCCCGTCACAACCATATTGCCATCTCTCCTCCTTCCATCCCTTGTCTCATTGATCTCAGTGGGACTATACATGTGAGACAGGTGAACAGGGCTTGATGCCCACACATTTTGAGTGTGTGGTGGTACTTCAGTAGAGGATTTTTGAATGCACCTCAATGAGTCAGGCATGCCAATCCCAGTGAATTCACATTAATTCCCTTTGAAAGTCCCAGCCTGCTCATAATGCTGCGGCAGTGGCACACTTTCCCTACGGGATCTGTCAACAATCCTGTGCACAGTCTACAAGGTTTGTTTTGAACTGTTATTTTTTATGACAACAGTAAATTGCTTGATTAGAAGTCATTCTTCTTAAGACATAATCCATGAACCCGAAAACTGAGTGTGGTTTATATGTCATAGTTACACAATCTGTGGCATACTTAGTCACTGACACTGTAAACAGCTATTTTTCAAGAATGAAATGCTACCCTTACTATATTTACCATGCTTTTCCACTACAAACTATTCATCATGTTTGCATTCATCAATCCTACATAACAATGATAAATGCATTAGTGTTAATCTTTCAGTGTTTAGTATTCCATTAATCATTCATCCGTTTTCACCACTATGAGTGTAAGATAAGAATATATATTAAGATTGAACCCTCCCATTCAAAACACAACAAGCCTGATCAAAAATGCATTGATGTCACTATATATCTTTCCACTGGCTTCAATGGACTTTAGATTGAATCCAATGGGTATACTGGGGCTAAACATTGGGGATCTTTCTTGGAAAAGCAAGCAAGGAAACCTGAGTTTCCGGTAGCCCCTGCGACCCTAAGGCTTCCCTTCTGAAGGTGTTTGAGAGCAGGACAAACAAATAGATATGTGAAGGACCAGACCCTCTAGCCCCTCCCCTCTTCAGGTTTGCCACTGCTCAACCCCCAAGACGGGTTTTAACAGGCTGGCATGCTGGGCACCATGAACAGGGCTGAGCTCCATATAAATAAGTGCCACCCTCCTAAGTCCACATCAGTTCTGCTGTACACACAGGGCATGGGGTAGAATTGGTCCCTAGACATACTCAATGTGTACTGCATTGGTGCTTCGGAGTAATTGTGCATTCTGCTTATTGTGGAAACTAGCAGTTATTCACACACTTATTAACACATCTCAGAGGATACCCATGATTTCATTCGAATTTGAAATCCCTTCTTTGTCTTCTGCCTCAAACTAATAGGGACTCTCTATTCTTCCCTAGATGCACTCATATGCATGAGTGTATCAGCCATGTCACACGGAGGACACTCACTGAAACCCAGCGCTGACCCCACTATCTTTGCAGGGCTTCCTTTTGAAATGTACAAGAGCCCCACTAGGGTTCTTGTACATTTCAAAGGCTGAGGCACTCCCTGCAGGGCGCTTGTATATTTCAAAAGCAGCAGGGAAACCCTGCCGGTTTCCTTTTGAAATACACAAGAGCTCCATTGGGGTTCTTGTACATTTCAAAGGCTGAGGCGCCACAGGGAGCACGGAGCCGGCAGGGGCATCTCCTGGCCCTGCCCCTTCTGCCCGAGGCCCCACCCCTTCTGGAGCAGCCCAAGGCCACTTCAGAAATTTATGAAGTGGCCCCCTTTTAAAAATTATTGCCCACCCCTGGACTAGATGGTAGACTAGATTATTTCTTCCAATTTGTAAAAATGCCCCATTTCAGAACTCATTTAATGCTACTATGTTTCTATTTTCTTTATTCATTACACAATACAATATTTAACTTATTTACTTGGTTCATGAACTCAAAATGAGAAATTGATAGTGAGCACTGTAAATGGGCACCAGTAAGAGTGCTGCCAGAACTTACCCTTAAACATGCTTCTCATTTTATCTACATACACTTTGAAGGCAGTCAACTCACTATTTGAATTTGGACGGAAGTGGTACATAATGGCAACAACAGTCCATGGTATTTCATCAGTTAGAGCCTAGGTAAACCAGCACGTTGGTCAATACTAGGGGAAAACTCAAACCTCAATCAAACGGCCAAAGGTACTCTTGAGAAAGACTCTAGAATGAGAACAATGGTGCTATTCGTTCACATGTTTTTACCCGCAAGTTCTGCTAGAGAAAAGAAAATGTCACATCTTTGAGGAAACAGTTATAGGATATGGTGTCACTAGCATAGGATATGCCTTATCCGAAAAAAAGGGAAGCTCAAGTTTCTTGTTGAGTTGCAGTCTGGATAGCTTTCAGTGACCAAAGAAGCTTATGCAAAGTATCTAAATCAAGTAAGCTCAGTCAACATATCCTAGCCCAGTACTTACTACATCAGCCCAGATTTCAACATACTAGCTTGGCTAGGACAGTTCCAGGTTTTAGAAGCCTTTCCTACATAACTGCATTCATAGTCAGTTATGACCCATCTTTGCAGGAAACAATTATTTCCATCAACACACTAACCTTTGTCCTCCAGGATGGACACACAAGTGCAGACCAGAGGGTTACATGAGGAGCAGCCTAGACACACAAAACTTGTGGATGGCAGCAGACACTGGGCATCTGAGCAGAGACCAGCCTAAAGGGACCTCCTGTGGGCACCGAGCCAGCTCAGATTCCTAAAGGGAGAGGAGGCTGAAGAAAGCCACTGCTAAGTTGTTTAGTGGCTGCTGGGACTCACAAAGGCTGGCAGTCACAAGGCCTAACAACCGAAGCATCTTCAATGCTTGCCTCCAAGTTGTGGTACACTTCCTGACATTGAGTAGCTCAGGAGGCATGGTACATCACAGAACCAAGCACTCAAATACAGTTTCAAAAAGCTGTCACGCTGCAGTGCTTGAAATGATAGCTGATGCTGGTTTCCACACTTTCTGGGCTACTTTCTTCAGTTTCTGGGCTAAAGTAACTGGCCTTTTACCTAGCCAAGTATCACTGTGAGGTAGAACGGGGTCGTTTCAATTGCTGAACATCAAGTCATTTCATTTTAAAAATTACTAAAAATATTTTGTTTGGAGAAACTAGAAATGGCTGGGCCAGCTCTTATTAATTGTTTCTCTTACGGCCAGCTCAGGCATGTGACTCCCATTATTTTAGTTCTTCACATTCCTTAGAGGTACCATGATTACAACCAAACTAATTAATCATAATTATTGACCACGAGTCCTTGCTCCCTGGACATGCCCCAGCCACCATTCCTCTCCACTTGGCCACCCCACCAGCTGCTGCTCCTTGCTGCCTGGACGCATCACCACCTGGATGCCTCCCCAGCCATTCCTGTCAGCTAACTGGTTGCCACTTTTGCCAACTGTCCCCGCTGGCTGACTACTCGCCCCTTTCATTGGCTGTCCTACCACCTACCCATCAGTCACCTTCTGTCGCCACCTGCCTCTCCACTGCAGGTCACTCTCTCCATGATTTTTAGCTGTTAGCAGACTGGCTAGAAACATCAGAAGTGATTTCAGGTCTGACTGAGCATTTAAAATAATAAAAAGGCTCCTAATTAAGCCTATTTAGCTCTGTCTCTGAACTGTGAGGAGGAACAGGCTAAACTAGGGAGAATCCACACTGTGCCAGATTTATGCACAAATTAAGCAAGCTATAGTTTAGGGCCTCAAATTATGATGACCCTCTAAATACAAAACAAATTTCTAGTTTTTAGTTGCATCCTCACCTATGCACTGGTATCTATGTAAATATGAAACTTTATTCTTTCTATTTTTGTTGTCCTTTCAGTTAGAATCACACACATTTTTGGTAATGCCCTGAGGCCTTTGAAATTTGACATAGTTTAAGGCATCAGCATGTCTTAATCTGGCAATGAATCCATACCTCCTGTCTGGGAACCTGTCTCTCCTCCACCTCTTACCTTCACAGGGGTCTGACATGTGTGTCCTCTCATTTGGGAAATATTAAGCACAGTTCTGCTCCCTTTATTGATATAATAAAGATAACAACATTGATAAAATCACCCACAACTATTTCCAGTTTGGAAACAATTTATATCTTCAAGTCAGTGGCATAGCTGTGGGCCCCACAATATACCAACAGCTTTATGGCTAACCTCGAACAACGTTTCCTCAGCTGAACCAGTCCACTTCCTTGACACGACTGTACAATTACACAATGGACACATTTCCTCCACCTTATACTGGAAATCTGCCGACCATTACACTTACCTACCTGTCTCCAGCTTCCATCCAAAACACATTTCCCAATCAATTGTTTACAGCCAGGCCCTAAGATACAACCGGATTTGCTCCATTCCCACAGAGACAAACACCTACAGGATCTATAAATTTTTAAAACTTTTAAAAACTTAAATACCCACCTGGAGAAGTAAAAAAAAAAAACAGATTGACAGAGCCAGACAAGTACCCAGGCAACAGCTACTTCAAGACAGGCCCTACAAAGAAAACAACAGGACACCACCTGTCATCACCTATAGCCCCCAACTTAAATCCCTCCAACGCATTATCCACAATCTACAACCTATCCTGGAAAATGACCCCTCACTCTCACAGGCCTTGGGGGACAGGCCAATCCTTGCCTACAGACAACCCCCTAACCTTAACAAATTATTTCCAGTAACCATGCAGCACAACTCCATCATACTCATCCAGGAACCTAGTCCTGCAATCAGCCCCGGTGCCAACTCTGTCCACACATTTATACAAGTGACATCATCACAGGACCTAGCCACATAAACCACCACATCAAAGGCTCATACAACTGCACATCCACGAATGTGATCTATGCAATCGAGTGCTAGCAATGCCCCTCTACCATATATGATGGTACACTGACCATAGGTCCTGATTTTTCCGAGACTGTCTCGAATTTAAATCCTCTGTCCCAGTGCCCCATCAAGTAATGAAATGTCCTGGAAAGCCCTGCTGGACATTTCACCACTTGGTGGAGTCACCGGCTTGCGGGAAGAAGTGACCAAGAAATGGTGCCGTGATATTGCTCCTTGTGCAGCACAGCAGCCTCCTCCTCCCCCTCCCTCCAGCAGGGTCCATAGGCAGTTCCATTGGAGCTTTGCCAGTTGGCAGCAGGGCTGGCTTCCGGAGGCGTGCATGCTGGGAGAGGAGAGGGAAGGGACAATGAGGGCAAGAGGGAGGAAGAGAAGAGGGGAGGGGAGGAGGGGGCGCTGGGAGAAGAGGGGTTGAAAGGAGGGTTGGGCATGAGGAAGGCAAGGGATGGAGTAATTCATGTGTGAGGGCACAGAGGGGCATGAGGGGGACTGGGGAAAAGGGTGGGGCAGGGAGAAAAAAGGCAAGCAGGGCTGGGGCAATGTGGGAAGAGGGAGGCACCAGGAAGGTGCAGGCGCCAGGGAATTGTGGGGGTGAAGCACAAAGGCAGACACGTGGAGGGAAGGGATGGACACCAGAGGAGAGAGGCAGGGCAGGTGGGTAGAGGAAGGTGTTAGGAGAGGGAATGAGGAGCGGTAGGTACAGATAATCAGATTGTGGCTAGAGGAGGCGTGAACACTGGGGGAAGAGTAGGGCTTGTGCTGGGGAGGGGGGCAGGTCCCCAAAGGACTGAGGGCAATGAGAAGGGCAGGAGCCAGGACAGCAGAGGAAGGTGAGGAGTGGGGAGCAGCAGGCACCAGGAGAGCAGATGGGGAGAGGGGAGGGTGGGAGATATTGCAGTAGAGGGAAAAGGGAGACGTTTATAAGATATTTATTAATAACTTGGGTGCCCCAGTGTCAGTCATCCGAACAAGTGCACATGAACTCAATACTGGTGCACAAGACAAAATTCATTCCACTCATGGGAAGAAAATCTTAGAGGGAACACTTTCCCCAGCCTCTCACCATGAATTAAGGCAATGCAAATTGGGTTAATGCAATTTCAGGATAGTTGCATGGGGGGTCCTATGGGGACTAAACCCATCCCTATTGGTAGGACAGTGGGAGGAGTTCTTAGAAGGGTCACACGACACCCTTTACTTCTGGTCATGTTTCCATCTTGACCCCAGAAGTACTACCTCCAGGGGTGGGACTTGTGGCAGGGGGTTTGGCTAATGGGGTCAGGAGGCATGGCTAATAGAGGACAGGGGGCGTGGCTAACACATCCCTAATTTTGGTTCAGAAAACATGGTCACCATATATATTGACCAAACTGGACAGTCTCTACAAGAAAGAATTAATGGACACAAATCAGATATCCGAAAAGGCAATACACAGAAACCTATTGGGGAACATTTTAACTTGCCTGGGCACTTATTAATGGATCTCAAAGTCACTGAATTACTTCAAACCAATTTCAAAAGCCAGCTCGGCAGGGAAGCTACAGAACTTAAATTTGATTCCTACGACAGAAGTCTAAACGCAGACATTGGCTGGATGGCCCGCTACATTCCACATCCTAATGACAGCAGTGGAATGATTAGGGGGCTAGAGCGCATGACCTATGAGGAGAGACTGAGGGATTTGGGTTTGTTTAATCTGCACAAGAGACGAGTGAGAGGGGATTTGATAGCAGCCTTCAATTTCCTGAAGGGAGGTTCCAAAGAGGCTGGAGAGAGGCTCTTCACTGTAGTGACGGATGCCAGAACAAGAAGCCAATGGTCTCAAGTTATAGTGGGAGAGGTCTAGGTTGAACATTAGGAAAAACTATTTCACTAGGAGGGTAGTGAAGCACTGGAATGGGTTACCTAGGGAGGTGGTGGAGTCTCCATCCCTAGAGGTTTTTAAGTCTCAGCTTGACAGAGCCCTGGCTGGGTTGATTGGTCCTGCCTTGAGCAGGGGGCTGGACTTGATGACCTCCTAAGGTCTCTTCCAGCTCTATGATTTTATGATTCTATGACATAAAAAACTAAAGAAAGAGTACTTAAAGTGGGTATTAAGTATTCTTATCAGCTTCATTTAGCAAGGACACTTTAATTGACTATTTCTTTCCTCTTTTTTCTTCTTTTTCCTCCTCTTCCCCCTTTCCCATCCCCTCTCTGTGCTATTTATTTGAAAACGTGACCCCTTAAACTCTATTCATCTGAAGAAGTGGGTTGTATCCACAAAAGCTCATGATACCATCTACATTTTTGTTAGTCTTTAAGGTGCTGCAATACTATTTGTTATTTAAGTGTTTCCAGTTACAGACTAACTCCAAAATTTTTGAACATTGATAAAAGCATTTCACTACCCCTGTATTCAGTGTTGAAGTGATTTGTAACCCAACACTAACCAAAATTGATCACTTTGAGCAACACTTCTCTATATGCAGATATCTAAGCAGAGTAGGTGCGTTCATGTAAATAGAGTATGCTCCAGAAGTTTCTCCCCTTCCCACCTATCCGCTTACAGTTGTATTTTCAGGCATCCTGGCTGTAGTATCCTTATAGCCATTGGTTAGTAGTCAGTAAAGGAAAGCTATAATCATTTTGTTAATATTTTATTTTTGCTTCTGAACTCAAGTTTGTGTGCCACATCATACAGCACCCAGTGACTTCAAAGGAGCGTGCATGGACAGCCCTGGGCAGAACTCAGATTCCCATTGGTCAGGGATGGAGAGTCAAAAATTCTCCTTCTCAGAGAGTTTGGGAGGCAGTAACTTTCAAAATGGACAGTTTTTGTTTTTCATCTCAAAATGACTATTTTGAAATTTTATATAAAAATATGGTTGAAATGAAAAGGAACCAATTTTATTGACCCACCAAAACCCCCTCCCCGAGCTTCAGTGCCCCAAAACTTTTGAAACATTGGCTGTCATCCCTATTTCAGACTTTTTTTTAAAAAAATTCTTGATGTATCATGGGATCAAAAAATCCATTTTGGAGTCAGCCTCGCCCCCTCTCCTCCCCAAAAAAAAAAAAAGGATTTATCCTCTATTTTTCTCCATCTGTTCCCAGGCAGGTCCAGATATGTGGGCTGTGGGTGCTCTTTCCCAGTTCCCTTACATGTTTAATTTTGGCCAGGGTTTTCTTTCTGCTCAATTTGCCTCTGCACCGGGAATGTTTTTGGAGGCCGACAAGCTTTCTTGCTCACTAGGCTTTGTTTTATTGGGATAGTGACCATCAGAAGCAGCTGCTGTTGTTCCAGCTGACACTTCCCCTGCCATGATGTAGGAGTCTGCAGCTTGGTCATCACTGATGTAAGGGCAGTAATGGTGGTTTCGTTTTAGTTGGATCACCCCCGCCCCAGTGAGATAATGCAGGATAGTTACCTATCTGTCAAATCCTAAGCCTTTGACATTTGCAGCACAAGGTAGTGAGGTGGGATCAGCAATTCACTTAGCTGACCTCACTGTAAAGCTAAAGTATCTTGTTGTCCACTGTGTTTCTACAGCAGGAAAGCTAACACCTATTAGGTATGGGCATTATCCTGTAGCTGTGAAAGGTTTTCATCTGTTAGCCCTATCATGAGCCTAGCTCTAATATTTTCAGGCTTTGCATTCCCAGAACAAAAAGCTGTTTTCAGTCAAGGTATGCAGAACTCTTATAAAACATTCAGTGTTTTCAAACACAGCCAGAACCCTTGTACAGTGGTCTTTGTGACTGTCAGTAAAGTACATAGAGATATGCTCTGCTCGTTCTCGCACAACCTACATTAAAGACAATACCTGTGCTCTCCACTTCCTTTGTGGAGTTTGCTTTCAATGGCAAATTTTGCACAAACTGCTGCTTCCAGTCTGTCCATTCTGAAGGTGTGTCAAAGCTGAGGTTCTCTGAGGCACTGAAGAGTGGCGTGGTGATCTTACAGCCTTTGACTTTCTCCCTCTGTCTGAAACTTTTGCATTTTTGTTCCTTCTGTTTTTGTTCTTAGTTTACTTTCCACACAATGTCCCTGCACCAGACATGGCCTGGCTACAGAGCTCCCTTCTCAGCAAGGTGCACAGGAGATGTATTCATCATAGGGACCTTTAATGCTGCACGAAGGATGGCTGAAATTATTTTAAATTACGTATTTTGCAGACTGCACCATCTAGTGCCTGAACAGAATAATACATTTTAACATTGCAATATACCCTCACTATAACAAGCCCCTGAGGTTCCAAGTTCAGTATAGCCAGCGGGTTGTTTTAGCAGGGCGAGGCAGATCCTCCAGCCCCAGAGTAACAGCTGGGGCAAAGCGCTTCTCTACATCCCCAAGGCTGCCACAGCCAGGGCAGACCGTGCTCCTCCAGGGAGAAGACCTCTGCTCGGGCCACAGTAGCTCTGGGGCTGGACAGGAGCCCTCTGCCTGGATGCAGAAAGGTAAAGAAGCGCTCAGCTCCCTCCCCCCACCGCCCCCATGGCTGATGAGCTCTTGCCTCCCCCCACCTTCCCCCAGAAGGCAAGGCTAGAGTTGGGATCCAGGGATCACATTTTCTATAGGTTCACTACGGCAAAGGGCATTATAGCAAGGATCTACTGTATTTTACCACAGCAATGGAAAGCGAAGATAAAAGCAGTGTGTGGCTCATGGCACGACGACTGGACCTGGAGAAAGAGGATTAGGTTTCAGGATGGACTAAGGGCTTGTCTACCCTTAAACCGTTGTTGCAGCTGTTCCACCGTAGTGCTTCAGTGAAGACATTACCTATGTCAATGGGAGGGGTTGTCCTGTTGGGATAGGTACTTCACCCCAACCCCCAGCCCAACAAGGGGCAGTAGTTAGGGTGACAGATTTCTCCAGTGTAGTCTACATCAGGGACAGGAGGGTTTAACTGCATTGTTCAGTGGTGTGGATTAAGAGTGGCATATATACACTAGTGTAGTGTATGCCGGTGTAGACTATATACATTGGCATAGCTACATCTCTCCAGGGGGTGAAAAATCCGCAGGTAGCTATGCTGGTCTAATCCCTGGCATAGGATTGGTGTCGATGGAAGAATTCTTCTGTCAACCTAACATCACCCTCTTGAGCAGGTGGATTAAATACCACAATAGGAGCACCCCCTATCGCTGTGGTGAGTGATTGCACTGAAGCACTACAGAGAGGGAGCCATAGCACTGCAGCTATCTCACTGTAGCCATTTAAGTGTAATGGCCCTCGGTCTAGAGCGATCTACACCAGGAGTTAGCTAGGCCACCTGATGTCACTCAGGGGGTTGTGGATTTTTCAGACCTCTGAGAGAGATCTGGGGAGACTACAGCGGGTCATATTGAAAGGTGAACTGTCAGGTTGGAGGAAGGTTACTAGCGGAGTTCCTCAGGGATCATTTTTGGGGCCAATTTTATTTAATCTTTTTATTGCTGACCTTGGCACCAAAAGTGGAAGTGTCCTGATAAAATTTGCGAATGACACAAAGTTGGGAGGTATTGCCAATTCAGATAAGGATTGGGATATCATACAGGAAGATCTGGATGACCTTGTAAATTGGAGTGATAGCAATAGGATGAAATTTAATAGTGAGAAGTGTAAGGTTATGCATTTAGGGATTAATAACAAGAATTTTAGTTATAAGCTGGGGACACATCAGTTGGAAGTAACGGAGGAGGAGAAGGACCTCGAGTCCTGGTTGATTATAGGATGACTATGAGCCGCCATTGTGACATGGCCGTGAAAAAGGCTAATACGGTCTTGGGATGTATTAGGCGAGGTATTTCCAGTAGGGATAAGGAGGTGTTAGTGCCATTCTACAAGGCATTGGTGAGACCTCATTTGGAATACTGTGTGCAGTTCTGGTCTCCCATGTTTAAGAAGGATGAATTCAAACTAGAACAGGTACAAAGAAGGGCCACTAGGATGATCCGAGGAATGGAAAACCTGTCTTATGAAAGGAGACTCAAGGAGCTTGGCTTGTTTACCTTAACCAAAAGAAGGCTGAGGGGGGACATGATTGCACTCTTTAAATATATTAGAGGGATAAATACCAGGGAGGGAGAGGAATTATTTAAGCTTAATACCAATGTGGACACAAGAACAAATGGATATAAGCTGGCTAGTAGGAAGTAGATTAGACGAAGGTTTCTAACCATTAGAGGAGTGAGGTTCTGGAACGGCCTTCCAAGGGAAGTAGTGGGGGCAAAAGATCTATCTGGCTTCAAGATTAAACTAGATGGGTTTATGAAGGGGATGGTTTGATGAGATAACATGATCTTGTTGACTAATTGACCATTCATTATCAGTGGTAAATAGGTCAATGGAGGGATGATAGGAGTTACTATAGAGAACTTTCTGGGTGTCTGGCTGGTGAGTCTTGCCCACATGCTCAGGGTTTAGCTGATCGCCATATTTGGGGTCGGGAAGGAATTTTCCTCCAGGGTAGATTGGCAGAGGCCCTGGAGGTTTTTCGCCTTCCTCTGTAGCATGGGGTACAGATCACAGCTGGAGGATTCTCTGCATCTTGGGGTCTTCAAACTATTTGAGGGCTTCAATAGCTGAGATATAGTGGGGGTTATTCTAGCAGGGGGTGGGTGAGATTCTGTGGCCTGCATTGTGCAGGGGGTCAGACTAGATGATCATAATGGTCCCTTCTGACCTTAAAGTCTATGAGTCTATGAGAGATAGCTATGCTGATGAAAGTTGATGGTGCAGATCAGCTCGTACTCCATCCTGCAATCCAGCCTCATTCTCCAGTCATGGCACAAAGTGTTCCCTCACAGACTGTCTTCACTGTGGGGGTTTTCTGTTTGTTTTGTTGTTGTTTGACTAAATGATAAGGCACATAGATAATGTGCACTAGCAAGTGCACTGCAGAAACATCGTGGGAACATGGCCTATTCCTTAGGCTATGTTTACCCTGAAATGGATACAGTGACACAAGTGCAGATTTTTCAGCATTCCTGAGAAAGTTTGCCATGCAAATGTAAGCTGTCGGCACAGACCAGCTCTCCAAGTATAACGAGGGTTGCCAAAAATACCACACACACACATGCACCCCCCCCAAAAAAAAACACCGGGTAAAAAATTCTGTTGAGGAAAAAAAAAGGGGGAGACCAAAATTGTTAAGCAAAAAACAAAACCAAAAACACTGCACCTTTAAATGGCCCTGCGCTCTTCACTCCCCCCACTCTCACCAGATGCAGCAGGAGAAAATTGTCCCCACCGGGCTTCCATCCGAGGGAAACAGGAAATACTGGACATTTTACATGTTCAGTATTTTCTGTTCTTTTTAACGGACAGGGGACGCGAATACCGGACATCTGGCAACCCTAAGTATAACGCTGTCTTTGGCATACGTTACCAACAGGGGGTTTGTTTCTTCCAACTCTTCTTGCTGCCTACAACTCTTAGGCCATGTCTACACTCGCGGCTTCTCGCGCAAGAACATCTTGCGCAAGGGTTCTTGTGCAAGAAGTCTTGCGCATGAAAACGTCCACACTGCCATGTGTGAGCTGTGCTTTTGCGCAAGAGCACCCATGGCAGTGTGGACGCTCTCTTGCGCAAGAAAGCTCTGGTGGACATTTTAGCCATAGGGCTTTCTTGCGCAAGAAATCCCTGCCGAGCGTCCACACTGCCCGCTTGCGCAAGAGCTCCTGCGCAAGAGGGCTTACACCTGTTAAAAAAGAGCGTACCTCTTGCGCAAGAAGCCCTCTCTTACCACGCCATACTGTAAATTTCCTTGCGCAAGAGCGGGCGGGCAGTGTGGACGCTCTGCAGATTCTTGCGCAAGAACGGCCATACTTGCGCAAGAAGCCATGAGTGTAGACATAGCCTTATTGCTGATGAAAAAGGACTTGATTGCTTCCCAAGAAAAGGGGAGGAGGTCCTTAAAACTGAAAAGTGGCATATTTAGTGAATTAATTAAAAAAAGATCAAGACTGGCCATTTATTTTGCCTATTATTTTTATGAAAGAGAGCGAGGCAGGTCAAAAATGAGCTCAGGTAAAGTTAAACATTTAAAGACTATAAAAAAGCATCTTCCAAGCCATTGTACTTTCCCTGCAGACTTCCAGAAACTCCATTATAAGAAACAATTACCAAGAAAGCTGCCTACAGCAGAACCTAGCCACTCATCTACAAACATTGTAATTCATCTCCATCCATTTGCATATAACTTACCCTGACCCCACCAAACACAAGGCCCTCTCAATGCTCAGGGGAGGAAAAGTACAGTAGATGCTTTAAATAAAGTTTCATACTAAAATATGTTCAGCTCACAAGAGGAGGTGGGTTTTGCCCATGAAAGCTTATGATACAATATATATATATATTTGTGTTAGTCTCTAAGGTGCCACAGGATTACTTGTTGTTTTTATGTTCAGTAATGTACAAAGCATTACCATAATTATTTAAAACTAGAGTCAGAATAAGAGAACAAAACAGATTTTGTGATGCAGGATCCTTCCATTTTAAAATTGTGGTTTTTTTCACTCTAACACAAAATGCAACCACTTGCCATTGGAGCTCTCAGCTTTTAGTGAGGTTTTATGGTGGAAAGTTGATCACAATAGTTTGGAAATCAGCCATTTCCTTTCTTATAACATCAGAATATTCAACAACAAAGGCAAGTCCTGCTTCTTAGTTACAGGAGTAGTCCCATTGAAATAAGTGACATAGTTCATGTGAATAAAGCAAGCAGGCTTTGATCCCAAATGTTCATATCGCTGAGTATTTCTTGTTTGGTTTTTTGGATGCAAAGGGTCAGGAATCAAAGAATTTGTATTTGACCTTTTTCTAATCACTGTTCAAGGAGAAACTACAGTGATACAGAAAAATATTCTTTTGCCACAAAGGGCTAAAACTCTTCCATTTAAAAGATTTCTTAATACACTTTCTACATGTAGTTATATAAAGATGTAGCTGGGGGAAGATTTATTTTATAACTAGCAGACTTAGCCGGCATTGCCTGGGTGCTGTGGGGTGGGGTGGGGGGTGCAGGAGGCTGGGGTCTAATGGCAGTGGCATAGCGAGGAGGGGCAGGAGGGGCAGTTGCGCTTGGGCACCACACTAGGGGAGGCGTCAATTTAGCTGCCAAAAGTTCTGTTGTTGTTAGCTTTTTTATGATTATTTCCTATTTTGTATATATTCCAACAGTCAACTGTGAAAAGGTTTCAGCGAAACCTTCACAAAGTGAATAGGACGATAGTTATGTTATACTGCATGCGTTTTAGCGCGAATGGTGGCAGGAATACGCTCTACCCAATCACCTCAGTTTGCACGCATTTGGAAATAATCATAAAAAAGTTAACAACATCACTTTTGGCAGCTAAATTGGCACCCCGCCCCCCCCCCCAGCGTGGTGCCCTGGGGCAACTGCCACATCCCCCCTCACTATACTACTGTCTAATGGCATGTTTTCTCCTCCCAAGGCCACCCTCCAAGGCTGCCTGCTCTCCTCCCATCCCAGGTTACATCCTCCCAGCCTGGGGCCTGTTCTTCCTCCCAGGCCACCACCCAGCCCACCAGCTTTTAAAGCTGGGAGCTTTTAAAGAGATCACAGTACTAAAGGAAGGTGCATGGGGGCCGACAGGATTGCTGGCCAGTAGGCGTTCAGCTCCACATTCCTGGAAGGGGCGGGGCCTGGAGCAGAAGGGGTGGAGTGCACCACTGCAACCCCCCTCCCTCCAGCCAGCTGTAAAAGCTGCCCGGACTGTGCTGCCTGGTGCTCCAGTGGTGATTTAAAGGGCCCAGGACTCCAGCTACTGCTGCAGTAGCTGAGAGCCCCAGGCCCTTTTGAATTGCTGGGCCCTGGCAGTTGCCCCATTTGTCTCCCCGCTCCCTCCCTCCCACTGTTTTTGGGCCGGGGAAAGTGTGTTTGTTTATAACTAATTACTGTGTGTCTCTTGGGTGATCTTGCATCAGAATCAACTTTCTAAAATAAAGAAAGTTTTGGCTCACCGCATATTGTTATTTTAGAGAAGATATTTGCTCAGCATGGCTTGTAGTTTGTGGAACTGTTGCGTCAAATCCAAGCTTAGGCTACACATGCAGAAAGAGATTAGCAACACAAAGTGAATTCAGGGAAATGTTTTGCTTTGATGCAAACAGTTGGTCTCAGTCATTTTCAACTCTGGGACAGAAATATCAAGTTTAGGTGCACAAGAAAGGTTTTTTAACTTAGGGCAATTCTTGTTCTATTCCCTGTAACTCTGTCTGTGCAGTATCCTAGAATGTTTAATAGCCAAAATTATAGATGCTGAAACAATAAAAACAAACAGGGGAATCACAATAATTTTGCAGGGGATTCAACATATGGAAAACTTTTATCAATCACATAATTGGCCAGGTTTGCAAATACCTTCCATTCAATTTGACAGTATTTCATAGTATGTCTGTAACACAATCCCTTATAAATGCCACATCTGACCTATTCCAAGATTCTAAACTACTAGATGACACTTAGGAGTTTTTTGGTGGACCCGGAGGAAATTGGACAAAAGAAAGGGGGCACTGGAGGACACATAAAAAGAACCCCTTCCATTTGTTTAGCACAACCGCTACTTAAAGCACCTGTGCTGATTTGTGCTTGGATTGAACAGCTGATTGAATGCACCCATAACACCTTCCATCATAACAATACTCCTGCTCATGTTCCCATTATTGTTTACACCCTGAATAAGTTAGCCCCAAATAATGGAAGAAGGGATGTACACAGAACCCCTCAAGAGGGAACATTGAAGAACCTTGCCAAAGGGAAGGGGGGAATACTGAGCTGCTGCCACGAGGAAAGAACAGAAGATCCTGTTATAGACTCAAGGCTGTATGGGGGGTACATAGGACCCTTGGTGGAGGAGATGAAGGGGTGTTTGAAATAGAGGGGATGGGAAGGGGCACTCCAAGAGTTTGTGAAGTTGAATGGAAGGATACTAGGATGCCCTGGTGTGTGCTATGAACTCAGCCTACATGTGCTAATCATGCCACCCGGTAGTACCCAAGAACTCTGCTAAATGAGTGGGCTGGATTGAAAGATTGCTCGAAGCCCCAGCTTGATGGCCTCTGCAGCAGATGAGAGAAGAAACTGGCACCCAGAATTATGACTGGTTCCCTAATTATCCTTGTGACAGTGCCAAGAACCTACAGCTGAATCCACACACCGGGCAGTGTAAATTCAATTAGCTGAGGGAAAGACAGGCTAATTATTAGATCATCCTGGACTGGGAAGAGCTGAGGAACCATTTAGCCTGTTACCTGCAAGCACAGATAAATGAGTACAGATATGCAAGGAGAACTAGCTGAGCCCAGCCTTAGAGAGACCTCACAGGAGGTTGACCTTTGACTCCTTAGGTCCTGAGGTGAGGCCACAGCATAGGTTGCATAGTAAATACACTGCTGCACATGGATTGTAGTGGTGTCGGTATAGGGAACTCCAATACACAAGCCTGTGAATGCACAGCCAGTGAAGTCTGTGCAGCTCTGTGGGGCTAAGGCACGCCCTAATGCAACTCTCTGGTTTCAGGGTCAGGCGGAATTAATCTGTTATTGACCCATCCAAAATCCATTTGCTTTCCACTTCCAAACCAGGCTAGCTCTCTCCATCATAACGAGTGGAGTCATGTTTCTATCCATTGGCCATCCTTTCCCCTCGCTCCCACATGGGCGAGAAGCATACAAGTAGCCTGAGGAACCTACTGTGCACAAACTGGCAATGAAGGTAGCCTGTATGGGGGGGGGGGGAGGCTGCATGGGGGCTCTTCTATCCCCACACTTACACGTGCAGGCACACGTGCCAAGGGAGACTCTTGCCAGAATACGTATCTCCTGTATGAAAAAAAGCCTCGAGTCCACTCAGTTTTGAATCACTGTCCTTGGTGACTGCAAAACTCTGGAAGAACAAAATCTACCACAACACTAATACTGCCAGAAGAAGCCCAGATAACATATTAGTTTAGGTGGAGCTCTCAAGGGTTAGTCAGCTTCCAAGATACAGGCTTGTGGGAGACAAGACTGGGCATTTGAAAACCTTTAATGAATTCCTACACTAGGATCTGAATGCCTTGGGAATAAAGCACTCATATTTAGGGATCATGTTCCCATATGATAGTAGATCCTGAAAACCTTCATTCGCAAATAATCACAGTTCTTAATTGTGCTGTCAGATAATACAGCATACATCAGGAAATGCTCCCCAGACCCCAAAGAATTGAATTCAAAGGCTCAGAGGGGTAGCCATGTTCGTCTGTAACTGAAAAAACTTTAAAAAACAACAAACGGTCCTGCAGCACTATTTGTTGTTTTTTAAGTTTATCCTGTACAGACTAACAAAAATGTAGATGGTATCATGAGCTTTCGTGGGCAAAACACACTTCTTCAGAATGAAAGGGGTTATCATCCCAATGCAATTCCCTCTTCCCCACTCAAATTCATTGCAACCTTGTTTTAGGATTGAATGTGTTTGTGTGTGTGTGGGGGGGGGGAAAGCTTCCATATTCATTAGAGACCTTCAAAAATATTGGTTTAAGTATCGATGCCAGTTTACAACGACGAGAATAGCCTGCGTTTACGCAACAGAAAAGTGAGTTTTGAGCAATAACTCAAGATATTAACTGTAAGCTGATAGAAAGCTCTGTCGGAATCAGGGCTGGCTCTAGGTCTTTTGCCACCCCAAGCAAAAAATTTTTGGCCGCCCCCCCCTTTTTGTCCAGGGAGGGTCCGCACACAAATGCAGCTTGCACAGCTTGTTGGGGGTGCGCGTGCAAATGCAGCTTGTGCGGCTTCCTGGTGGGTGGGGTGCACACTTCAGGGGCAGCACAAACCCTGGGGCATTTTCATCTTCTAGGAGAGCACCAGGGACTCCCCACATGAGGACAATGGGAGCTGCGGCATGTTCATCCACAGCAAGCCAGTTAAAGACTTCCAAAGCAAGCAGCTGTTCACATCACCTAGTGCTGGAGTCCCGGTCCCACTCCTCACTCTGCAAAGGGATTTTATTATTAGAAGCCTTATAATCACTTAGACTCCAACCCCAACACATAAGCTGTCCAACTCTTGGTGTCCATGGACAAGAATCAGCCTCACTATACAATGAAACAGTTCAAAGGGATTAAGAGAATCCTTTTGTTTCAACTCCCCAGCTCAACTGTCCAGAACAAGACACAAGTGACAAGGAGTCCTGTGGTAAACAGGATGTAAACAGTGGTTCTGGGTACTTACACTAGTGAACTGGTAGAATTTCTTTAAAAGTTGTCAGGAGACATGTTCTATTTAATTTTTAAATTTAATTCATAAGTTATTTAAATAGGTTATGATAAATTTAGGCCATAACAGTTTTTAATTTAATTTTAAAGGTATATTATTTAAAACAAAGCCTATTTAAATGGGATCACAATTCCAATTTTAATAAAGCTCTCCTGCCCAAGACAGGAAGGGACTTGAGGACATGGGCACTGGGAACACCAGAGTTCCCCTTCCTCAGACAAAGGGAGAGGGAGAATCACCTGGGTCCCAGGCAGGTGTGAGGTTGTCAGGACACAGCACAAGGGGGCTGGGTTCCTGGGCAGGTGTGTGTGGGGGGAGGGATCAGGGCCCAGAGAGTAGGGGAGGGGATTGTTTAGAGAGCCAGACAGGAGATAGGGATCCAGGTGGGAGGGGGGGGAGGAGAGAGAGAAGAGGAGACGGGGTCCCAGCAGGGTTGCAGTGGGCCAGGAGGTGGGGTTGCTGGGCAGAAGCCGAGCCAGGGGAGGCAGGGGTCACGGGACAGTGGGCAGGGGCACACAGGCCAGGCGGCGGGGAAGCCAGAGGAGGGGGAGTTGAGGGGAGGGTACACGGGAGGGGGGTGGCCGGCAGGGGGGGCACACGGGCGGGGGAGCCACACTCACGAAGGCAAAGAAGAGGCCGCTGGGCTCAGCCTCACCAGCCGCGGCCGCCCCTTGCCGCCCTCCCAGCAGGGGCCGCAGCTCTGGATGGCCCACGCAGAGCTCCCAGTGCCCCAGGGCCAGGGGCCAGGCGCAGGCTCCAAACAGCCGGGCGTGGGGCTCCTAGCTCGGGGCGGCCTCCGCGGGGCTCCCCGCTCGGGGGATGGGGCCCCACCATGGCTGAGCCCCAGCGCCCGCCGCTCCAGTGAGCCGGTTGCCGGGAGCAGCCACCATGGCCGCGGCCTGCCCCGCCACACTCAGTGTCACCAGCCGCGGCCGCCCTGCGCCGGGGCCAGGCGCCCCATCCTCCCAGCGCCCCGCCCTGCCCTCCCAGCGCCCCTGGGCCAGGCGCAGGCTCGGAGCAGCTGGGCGCGGGGTTCCCAGCTTGGGGCGGCTCCAGGAGGCTCCCCGACACTCTACTTCTCCTGCGGGCCGGAATGCCGCCCCTGGCAATGTGCCGCAACAAGCACGTGCTTGTTTTGCTGGTGCCTAGAGCCGGCCCTGGTCGGAATGGGAACAGATATGTCAGCTTGTCCTTTATTTCAGTACTACCCTCCAGGGATAGGGATTGAGATTTAGACAGCTTGATTGTATAACCTGACAAAGAACAAATCTCCCGAGTTGCTTTTAATAAGCTAGGTTTGGAAAGGAAAGGATGGGAAACAAAGAACAGATCATCTCCATAAATAAGTACTAATTGATGTCCATATAAACCACTTAATGCCTGTGAAACCCAAGTAGTCTCTAAAGACAGCAGCTTGATAGCCCAGAAACATCATACCAAGTTGTGGCATCTGTCGACATTTTGTAATCACTCTACTTTTATCCCCAGGGACTTCAACACCAGCACAATAAAATGTATGGAATGTCCCAATGGCATCTTCCAGTAGTATGCAATAGAACTCCTACTCCCGTTTCTTAGGGCAATGTCTCTTCCCGATACTGCCAGCTACTTGTAGCATCGCTCCAGTGTTTCTAGTTTTTTGGGAGATCTCCAAAAAGAAGGTGAGTTTATTTTCTCTAAGTCTCTGAAATTTTCCTACTCTCTCTTCTCTTATAGCCCTCTCTCACTCCATGTACTCACCATAGTCAGATATCAGACAGAAGGGCAAATTTCAGCAAATAAGTCTTTATTGCTGACATCACAGCTCAGAGTGCATATTGGGATTAGCCCGTGTGTGTGTGGAGAAAGAACACAAGAAGCCCTCCTTCCCTGCAATGAGGAGTAATGGTAGTCCGAATTAGGGGCTTTAGTTCGAACTACCTAGCCCGTGCCACGTGTAGCCGCGGGCAGGGAGTCCAAACTACCGGGCATTTAAAAATGGCAGCGCCATTTTAATCCCGGGCTTCATTTGCAAGTTTGAATGACTACATTAGCCACCCTAGTTCGAACTAGGGTGGCTAGTGTAGACATACCCTAAGAGTTAAAGACAGCAAGGGAAAAGCTGGATTCTGAGTATTGCACTTTCCAGTCAGAAGGCTCAACTGATTGTCTATACAGAGAGTCCTAGCAGTGCCTGACCTAGCCCAGCCTGCCTCTCTAGCAGAGATGGCTGAGGAAAGAATTGGTCAGAAAACAGTCCACCTACTGCCACCCCCCTATTTAGATAAAAACTGAAAGCACAGTAGCTGCACACCATTGAAAACACCAACAAAACCCAGACCTTTCAATGAAAACCATTAAAGAAAAGCAGACACTTTCCATGAGGAAGAGGTAGCAGAACCATAAAAAGCAGAAGCAATACAGAGGAAGTGGAAGCAAAAAGGAAAAAACAAATAAAAAAATTATTTAGCCCAAAATCCAAATTTCTGTTAATAAATTTTGATCAAACATTTCCATCCTGTCTGATCATCCTTAGTCTCCAGGTGTGTGCCACTGCCTGAAGAGCCAGGCCAAAGCATAAGGGAGCACAAACTGTCACTGCTCCTGTGGCATATTCCTGGACTCATTCCTCCCATGCCAACTAGATTAGCCTCACATTTGAGGAAGGAACGTACTTGACCCCTTGCCCAGCTAGCTCTGGTTGTAAAAGTCTCAAGAGAGACCTAAGCGTCCAAGCACAGGACACGAGGCCCAGTTCTGAATTAAAAATTGAAGATTTTACTTTGCAAAAAAGGCAGTTTTCATTTTCACGATGGGAGCACAGATGCAAATTGTTTTCACCATTGCAGAGAAAGTAACATGCAGCTCTCTTGAAAAGATATTTTATTTATTTTCTTTTTATAGAATCACAGAATCATAGAACACTAGAACTGGAAGGGACCTCAAGAGGTCATTAAGTCCAGTCCCCTGCCCTCACGGCAGGACCAAGCAGTGTCTAGATCAGTGTTTCTCAACCTTTTTTTTAATACAGTAACCCTTTTTCAAAATATATATAAGTACCTCCAGTACCTAGTTTTCAGACACACAATTTTTTTTCTACCATTGCACCAATTTCAAAACTGAAATTGACTTTAGCCAGTTGATATTCTCTCCCGAAAACTAGGCCATTATTCTTATTTGCATTAAAGTTTCTTTGTGTTGATTTGGCAGCATAAAGAGTCCGTAAAGTAGGTGCACATGAATCAAATATACTCTGGCTCAGGCACTGTTAGAGGGCTTTCCTTTCGCCCTCTCCCCTGTTCTTGTTAGGCAGACAGAAAGCAGAAGACCAGAAGTCTGAAGTGCAAGCAAAGCCATGTTTATTGGGGTTAGTTTTTAACAATCAAGTGTCCCATGACTAATCCTGCATATCCTTGTTTCCCAGTGTGCCTCTTCTCACTAGATATAATTAAACCTGAGATGCACACCATAGTCCCACCCCTTACAACTTATGGTCATGTTCCACAGTGGGAGGCCTGGGGTCTTCATCCCCTCTCTTTTGTACCCCAGGGGAGAGGTAAGGAGTGAGATTGTGCTCCAGTTAGAAACAGGTATTTCTTTGGTCTTTAAGGGTTTGTCTACATTACAGAGACGATCGAAGCTGCTGCTGTTGATCTTCCAGGGTTCTTATTAGCAGGCCTAGTGAAGACACACTAATTCAAGCTAAGAGGGCTGCTCTGGTTGATGCCGGTAGTCCTGTTTCCACGAGGAGTAAGGGTAGTCAAAGGGAGAGTGTTCTCCCTTCAACTTCCTGCAGTGTGGACAGCGCCAAAAGTCAAGTTAAGGTTCGTCGACTTCAGCTATGCAATTAACTTAGCTGAAGCTGCATATCTTAATTCGACCTTATCCCATAGTGTAGACATATCCTAGTGTTTTATATCTTCCTTCCAATCTCTCTTTTGCCCCTCCTGACTGGATGCTTCAGTAACACTAACTGCTCTTGTCTGTTCCCCTTGTACTAGCAAACCCATCTAGCCAGAAACAACACACTGTGTCTTTGTCTTTTTATCTTCATTCACCAGTGTTAGTAACAATGTATATGCATCAAAAAATCAACAGGTAAGCAGCATTCAAAATTCCATCTCAGGAGAAAATACAAGCTTATGCAACTTATACCAGCACAACTACATCAGTCAGAGTTGCGAACCTCCCCACCCCCTCCAATGGCTTAGCTATGCTTAAATTAAAAAAAAAAAAACCCCAGTGTGAATGCAGCTATGGTGACAGAAGAGGTCTTCTGCCAGTTTAGCTAACATCATTTAACAAACCGATATTACTGCACTTCCAAAAAATCTCCTTCCGGCTGTGTAGATTTCAGCTATGGTAAGGGTTATGCCAGCACTGTCAAGCAGACATAAGTAAGGAAAGGCATGTTGCACTCACTGACTGTTGACTGACCCAGGAATAGCACTGATGGTCACCCCATGGAGAGGAATTCTAGACCCAATCTATTAAGTCAGTGGGAATTCTTCATTAACTTCCATGTATTTTCAAGACAGGCTCCAAGTCCTCACCCAGAAGGACGTGCCTTTGAAGGGGAAACATTTTTTTTTCAAATCCTCTACTAATACCATACTAATGATACATTGCATTTACTGCGAGTCACCTCCTGGTCTGAAGATAAAGGATGTAGCATGGCATGCATCAGGGGAAGGGTGGATGTACACACATCTTCTTTATAAACAACAGTTGTCCAGATTTTCTATTAGTTTCAATTCCTGTGCAAGCATTAATAAACTGCTTGCATTCAATGTGATGTATGAGGGGAGGAAGGCTGACTAACCTTTTTTATTGTATCAGTTTAATTGCTTTTCCCTAGGGGAGGCACTGTAATGCTGGGGAGGAGGAAGGGCACTGTGACTCAGGAGACCTGGGTTTTGTTCTGGTTCTACTACTGACCTGCAGCATGACTTGGACAAGTCATTTCATCTCTCTGTGCAGTGTGCGTCTCTCAAGCAGGTGGGGCTGGTCAGCCATTGCAGGCAGTCCACCTAGAAGGAAAATTCTGGTTTCAAACCAAAAATATCGAATCTGGCTAGCCAGTTTGTAAAAGCTGTGCCAATCATATATCTCTGTGGGCCTGCCCTGCCAACTCTGGCTCATGGGGAAAGGTGAAGCAAGCATATATCAGACTTGTTTTTTCTTACAAGTGCCTGCAATATTTATCCCAGTAGCCTACAAAAAGTAGCCTTAATGGAAATGAGAATCAGAGCTTTGACATTCAAATCCTCATCTTGCAAGTTGTTTTCCTCATCCTCACTGTAAGTCAAAGGAGCTTTTTACAGGTATATGGATCCACTTAATCAGAACAACTTGCTGAACTGAGGCCTTATTTTGTTATATCTATAAAAGCAGAGCCAGTCTGAACTCAACAAAACACATTAAACATGTGACCAAAAAGTGTAGCAGATGTCATGGGAAAGGGCGTGGGAGGATGAGTGACAGATTCAATAAATACATCAAATGTATTTACTCACAAGCAATATCTATTTTAACACTTCTTCCCTAAGACACATCTTCAGCTAATGTGAGTTGTGTCAGCTCCATGGAAGTCTACAAAGCTATGATAATTTATACCAGGTAAGGATCTGCCCCAAAGCTTCTGCCCGCTGTGTCCATAGAAGAGTACTAAGCTGAGGTATTTCCAATATCTTGAGATGCACTAACCATGTGTTTTTGGAGTTAAGGAGGTGATTGGTTGGAGAAGGTTGAGGATATGCTTCTTAGATGGTTGTCTGGCCAGTTGAGTTCCTATGGAACTGATCATTTGAACGCTTCTGAGATATAAATTTAATTATGTTAAGACCCAGCTGCCTTGGCTGTGCATCACTATTAATTTGCATCTAAATAAATACATTTGTTGTATAGAATTTGTTGTCAGAGTGTGTGTCCTACCTTTGGCATCTCCTCAGCAATAATTCCAAACTATATCAAACAAAGTAAAGTTTTTCCTGTGCCCCAAGCACTATCTTTCAGATAAGGTTAGCTAAAGAACAATATAAATGCCACTGGAAGGCAGCACTTGAATTTCACTACAAACCACAGTCTTCTACTCCCAGAACAAGCACAGCAGGAGACAGTGGAAGAGGAGCGGTCTCACACCACACTCCACACCCTGTGCTTAAACCACTATCTAAAGAGACAGCTTTTGAGAGTCCAAGTTCATCACCCACATTTTCCTTTATGGGGAGCCAGATCGTCGCTGGCTAACTGATATTCACCATGTAGGTTTTCTTCCTTCCACTTCTCTGCCCCTACTTTCCCAAGTGGGGGCCTTCCCATTCATTTGTTCCTCTTCATCTCTTGTTTCTGAAAGAAAATACACAAAGGAAGTGTAGAGCTTTCATGGATCAGGAGATACCAGAGGAAAGGTACTTGGAAGGATAGTTTGGGGAAGTGGCCCAAGGAAGAAGCTGTCAGACGGGCAGTAGAGGAAACCCTGTCTGTGCCTCTGCTTTACGGTCCCTGGGCCAGAACCCAGAGTAGCAGACAGACCAGGGTTACCTCCAACCCTCCCCATCCCACTACAGAGTCTCTCCAAGAGAGGGGAAACCAAAACTATGGAGGGGTATTCCCCCCAGACTGTACCCTAGCCTATGATGAGTAGGGCTCAGCAGGCTGTGGCCTTTGCTTCTGGAAAAGAAGAGGCTATGTGGAGGGTCACAGTGAGCCTCTGAGGCAAACACTATCTGCCAGGAGGCACAGGACCCTCGGGGCATGGCCAGAGCTTTGCCACAATATGTACAATATTCTTGTTTGGAGGATTTTGTTTTAAATTAGGGAACATGTTTACGATCCTGTTCCTGGCTCTCCTATCAAAAAATGTGCCACATATTTAAAGACCTAGATAAGCTTTTCATCATCATTACTGTGTAGTAACACGTCTCCCTTCCATTTAGACTGTGTGTTCTTTACTCCAGTGAAGTAGGTCTTCCTAGTGGTTTCTGAAGCAAGTATCAAATTCCCCTTCTGTTATTTGCTAAGCTACATTATATTTCCTTTGAGAAAGATTGATGTTTGATTCTCCAAAAGTTTGATTATATTTAGTGACCCCCTTAAATCTCCAGGTAGGGACTTTTCTTCGAGCCTTTTGCTTCATTAAGAGCTTGTTTTTGTAAGAGACATCTAATAAGATCTCCAAGAGAGAGAACCATGTACACAAACATGCACACGGACATTTATAATTTTACACATACCCCTCTGCCCCAAGGCTGAACTTGAATGCCCTGCGCAGATGTGGGGAGGGGACCGTGAAGGAACCCTGCATTAAAAGCAGTTTTAGGGCTAAATGGTAAATAGCCATCCCTTGTAGAGGAAGGAATTAAACCAGTTCACCTCTGTCCCATTCACTGCTCCAAAATCCTGCAGGGAAGTCAGGGAAAGCTTGGGACCAATGGTATCAAAAGCTGCTATTTGTTCAGTAGCCAGGAATGATGCCTGCTACCTTAAAAATGGAAGATTCCTAGAGAATCAACAGGATAATCCTTCCCCACCGAAAAACAAGCACTCCTCCACAACAGAAGCACTAACTGATGTGCTGCATTCAGCTGTAAAACAGGTACAACTTGAGTGTGATGATGCAAGCATCCTCACTCTGTGCCCAATCAGTACAATTTCACCCTGCTCCAAAAGCACCACTTGGGCAAATGAGGAGTATTTCATTCCCTTTACGTCTCCCTGAACAACTGCCAACGAGCACCATGAAGTTTGCTGGGTCTGTCCACCCTCTCGGAGACAACACCATCTCCACCTAAGGCTTCAAGGAGGCGGCTCGTTTATTCTTCTCTTATACAAATAAAGAAAATATGGAAAAGTAACAGCCCTGAACTGGACGGCTACTGCAGGTTCCTCTGCTCCCTAGGAGCTCAAGATCCTCCCTGCTTGCTGCAGCCTGCTGCTGGTTGGGGACATGTTTGCTCTCCTGGCCCTTTTACTCATCCAGCCGTGGTCCCTCATTTATATCTTCCAATGGGAATCAGAGCCAGTCATGAACTGCTGCTTAGTTGGATGTACTGATTCCCAGCACCTTCCTGCAAGGTTTCTCCTTGCTGCTCCTGGTACAACACACACTTAAAAGGGGAAACCTGCTTGCTCAGGGGGCGCAGACAGCCATACCATGCTCCTGGGCAATATGGAGGAGCGGCTCCCTGCTTCCTGAAGGGTTGGGGCCTCGGCGCACCAACCCTCAGCTCTGCCAGGACTGTGTGGTGCCTCCTCCTCTCCCACCCGCCTCAGAGCTGGCCACAGCAAGTGGCGCTCTAGAGAGCGTGGCACTCCGGCGGGGATTCTAAAGAGCCCTTTAGAATTGCTAGGCTCCAGGGCAACAGACCCCTTTGCCACTCCTCCCTTGTTGGAAGGCGAGGCCTTGTTATATGCTTCATAAATGGCAGATTGAGATGTGGACAAGTATATTAAACCTGATTGTCACTAGCAATAAGCTTGTGTGGCACAGACGAGAACTGGATCCAGATCCAAACTTGTCCAAGTGTGCAGTTATGTCCAGATCCAGGCTTTTGGTATGACTCCTTGCAGAGTTGGGATCTAGATTTGCAATTTCCAGGACTGAAGGACTGTTCAAATCTAAGGTCTTGGGTCAGAATACTATTGTGTTCAGTCAAACTCCCAACATGTTGGGCCGATCAATGTAAATCCTTTTGATGCAGATTTAAATCTTTTTATTACCGTATTTCATAGGCTCCCACTGACATCTAAAATCCATGGGTCAGATTCTGCCTTCTGAGTACAATTCAGTTTTCACCAAGAAGGATTGGTGGTGACTGGATGCCTATAAGAGTGAATGCTGAAGAAAGATTCAGAAGCTAAAATAGGAAGACAACACGTTAAAAATACTTAGAAAAGGTAGATGTCTGCAAGTCACCAGACCCTGATGAAATGCACCCTAGAATACTCAGGGAGCTGACTAAAGAGGTATCATCTTTGAAAAATCATGAAAGTTGGGAGAGATTCCAGTAGAATGAAATTTGGCAAATACAGTGCCCATCTATAAAAAAGGAAATAAGGACAACCCAGGAAACTATAGACCAGTCAGCTTAACTTCTGTGATAGGAAAGATAATGGAGAAAATATAAAGGGATCCATCTGCAAACATCTGGAAAATAATAAGATGATAAGTAACAATCAGTATGGATTTGTCAAGAATAAATCAGGTCAAACCAATCTGATAGCTTTCTTTGATAGGATAAAAAGCCTTGTGGATAAGGGGGAAGTGATAGATGTGGTATACCTAGACTTTAGTGAAACATTTTATACGGTCTCACATGACCTTCTTATCAATAAACTAGGGAAATACAACCTACATAGGGCTATTATAAAGTGGGTGCATAACTGGTTGGATAACTACTCGCTGAGAATGGTTATCAATGGTTCACAGTCATGCTGGAAGGGCATAACAAGTGGGGTTCTATGGGGATCAGTTTTGGGACCAGTTCTGTTCAATATCTTCATCAATTATTTAGATAAGGGCATAGAGAATTCACTTATAAAGTTTGCAGATGATACTAAGCTAAGAGGGGTTGCAAGTGCTTTGGAGGATAGGATTATAATTCAAAAGGATTTGGACAAACTGGAGAAATGGTCGTAGGTTAATAGGATGAAGTTTAATAAGGAGAAATGAAAAGTGTGCCACTTAGGAAGGAACAATCAGTTTCACACATACAGAATGGGAAGTGACTGTCTAGGAAGGAGAACTGCAGAAACGGATCTAGGGGTCACAGTGGTCCATAAGCTAAATATGAGTCAGCTATGTGACACTTCTGCAAAAACAAAAAAACAAACCCACAGACATGATTATGGGATGTATTAAAAGGAGTGTTATGAGCAAGACTTGCAAAGTAATTCTTCCGCTCTAGTCTGTGTTGATTAGGCCTCTGCTGAAGTATTGTGTCTAGTTCTGGGCATCACATTTCAGGAAAGATGCAGAAAATTTCAAGAAGGCATGCAGCAAAGCAACAAAAATGATTAAAGGTCTAGAAAACATGGCCTATGAGGGAAGTCTGAAAGAATTGGGTTTGTTTAGTCTGGAAAAGAGAAGACTGAGAGGAGACATGATAACAGTTGCTACAAGTAGAAGGAAGAAAAACGATTCTCCTTAAGCGCTGATGATAGAACAAGGAGGAATGGACATAAATTGCAGTATGGGAGGTTTACAATGAATATTAGGAAAAACTTCATAACTGTCAGGATGGTTAAACACTGGAATAAATTGCCTAGGGAGGTTGTGGAATCTCCATCACTGGAGATTTTTTAAGAGCAGGTTAGACAAACATTGGTCCAGGATGCTCTAGATCAGTGTTTCCCAATTTTATTTGCCCATGGAACCCTTTAAAAAAAATGCCAGGGAAAACTGGTTGACCAAAAAGAAAAAAAAAAAGTCTGGCTCACCCACCTCTAAGACCGGCTTGGGGTGAGGGTGGGGGAGGGTGATTGGGTTCTCGCGGAACCCTTACTTTCACTATTGGGGAAACACTGCTCTAGATGGTTCTTGGTCCTGACATGAGTGCTGAGTACTGGACTTGACCTCTCGAGGTCCCTTCCAGTTCTAGTATTCTATGATTCTGATTCACAGAGTAACATAGTAAAATAAGGCTCTACATGTGGAAACTGCTTAAATTCACTCACTAAAAAAACCTTTAAATAAACGCCACCTATTTTTAGTCCACACAAGAAATGGACTAGGGTGTGAAAACCAGTAATTGGGGTTTGCATCCATAACAACTAGGTGATGATCAACAATATTCTGAGCTGTGCGTAGTGTTTACTAGTTTTCCATTCCTTCGTCATTTTCTCCTTCCCCCAAAAAGATAAAAATAAAGTGTGATTTAAATTTTTAATGAAATAAACAAAGAAAATATTTTGGCACAGGAAATAACATGGCTCCGGAACTATTTTATGTTGTACGTAATTTAAAGAAAACTAATCTTAGGTCATCTGTTGTGCTGTATCTCTGAAATATTCCATTACTTAGACTCTCAGCTTTATCATTGGTGTTTGCTCAAACAATGACTCTGTGGGAACTTTTCATAAAACAAAACATTCACACTGATATTTGACCATTTATTTTTCCTTTCAAAATGTCAGCAGCAACTCTCCTCCACAGGCCACTTCCTTCTTCCCCACCCTGATTATTGGCACAGTCTGTTCTTTTCTATCTTTCTTTTTTCTTTTAAGTGTTTTGCTGAAAACAGTAGTTATTGGCAGGCACTCTAAGACAGGTTGTGTAGAGTTCAGAGCTGCCATTTCAAGACGGGATATTACCAGTTATGTCTGAAATGTCACAAGGGGCTTTCTCTGCCTCCTCCTCCCATCATCTAAACTGAAATTAACACAATGACCTACACACCCATGTTTGGAGAATATGAAAGAAGAGAAATCCCAGTTTATTGACTCCTTCCTTCAAACAAACAAATAAATCCAGTATCAGCGAGTCGTAGGACTGGCTATATCCTGCTTGTTTTACTCATGGGACTAGTTCTGTGGAAGTCACAAAGCTATGAAGAAAGACAGAGAGCATGTAAGCATTCACATCTTGCTTTGGATTATACACAGATAGATCATCCATGCTCTCTGAGAGTGCCAATTTTATATTATAATTGTGAGTGATGCAACAAGGAAACCTGTAATATGGGGAATTTTTTTCCAAAGCACTCTTTGACATGTTAATTAGAAATTGTTTCATCCAGCCCTCTTCCCACACCACAAGGTTCAAGAATGTCTGGCAAAATTTTCCATTCTTACGTGTGCAATGTGAGCTGCAATAGACATTTCCAAGGATCTGGATAGCACGAGCAGCTTCAGTACAGAATTTATTCCAGGGTAACAGCAAAATATGTTAATACCATGCCATCCTTTCCACTCTCAATTTTCTCTTCATGCCCCTAGGTAAATTCCAGCATTCATTGAAAACAAACACACAAGCTCAGGACCCATCAGGAAACATTAATTCTGTAGTTTGACTCACAGTGGCACGGCAACAATATTTGGAGTAGGGGTGCGGAGCTGCACCCTCCTTACCTGTGTCCATGCCATGCCCTTCCCCCTTTAGAGCTGGGGCTGGCAGATAGGACCCCACATGTGCAGCTGGTGGCCAAGATACTGGGCCCAGCAGCTGGTTAGGACCCAGGGCCAGCAGCCGAGCTGCTCTACATGGGAATGGCAGCCGAGTGGGATCCAGGACTGGAAGCAGAGCCCATGAGGAACAGTACCCCCTGCAGCACCCGCTGAACTCCTACTTTCCACACTTATGTTGACCCATTTCTCTCCCTCCATCATTCCAAACCATTTTTAAGTTTTCAGGTATCTCTCAGCTCTGGCTGGGTCTGGAAGAACAAAGACACACCAATAGAACATGCTAGTCTTGACTTCAGAAGCTTCTTCTCACATGATTTCCAGTTAATTTTGTAGATTGGTGGTAAGATGTGGCATAAGGGAGAAGGGGGGACCCAGGCGCATCCTCTACTCTGGGTCCTGACCCAGGGACTCTCTGGGACCAGCCTTGTCCTACCCTCTGTCACTCTCCCATAACTGCTCACATTGCCTGGGCCACTTCCCCATGACCCCTGAACCTTCTTGGCCCTTGTGTCAAGGCTACAGCCTAGGAGGTGACAGGGTTAAGCCTCCCTCCCATTCCCCCAAGCCGACCCAGCACTTATCTCTCCAGGTGACTCTCCCTCACTGGGAGCCAGGCCTGCCCTTTCCTGATAGGACCCAACTGCCTCTGCTCTGCTGAACAGCTCCTTATAACACAGCTGCCCCAGCAAGCTGCTCTCCAACTGGCTTCTTATAAATCCTTTTCTAATTGGCTGGGGCTTTGCGCAGGCTTCCTCCAGTCTGCTTTAACCCCTTCTGGTCAGGACTATACTGCCCACATTCTCATGATATTTCTAGTGTAAAAAAAATGGAGGGAAAATTAAAACATCAGGTCCTCTTTACACATCCTTAAGTAGCAAAAATGGGCACATGCCTAGTTTCTAAAAAATTCTTAACCACTGATCTTAAATTCTAGTATTGTTTTGATACACCATGTAACAAAGGGCCTTCTTTATCATGAGCTCAGCTACACAATGCCTTAAAGAACATTATCTCTTTTGTTTCCTGAAGAGAGAGGCATTAGCTGTAGTAAAATATAGGAAAGCAAAGGTGGTAGTTCAACCAATCAATCATCACCAAAATGATCTGAGTGTTAGAGAAATAAAGATAGCTAGTACTTGGCAGACATTTAGGGTGGTTGATATGATATGATTGATATGATTGAGTGGTGAATCATAACACGAGTCACCGTTTAAATTTGGTGAGATTCAGAACTGGAGGTTCATACAAGTCACCCTTTACATTTGGACATATTTAGAAAATTTTAGAAAAAAAATGTATCTAATCTCACAGGAAACAATGCAGAAAGTAAAAATGGAACTCTTGCTGATGGTGGGAATGGTGATGTGGTGGTAGAAGTTGTTGGTTTCTAAAATAGTTTGCCCGTTCTAGGCTGAATGAGCTGAAAGGCTGAAAACGACTTCTATCCTGCCTTGGAAAGATTTCTGGCTAAGTGCTATATCCCAGAAAAGGTTATAATAAAGTTCAGAGGGGCATCCAAATTTTCATTCTGAACTTTATGAAATTCATCCATAGCTGAGTGATAGTCTGGGGTACAGCTTATTCAGTTGTGTGGAGGTGTCTTATGACTCAAGTCCATACAACATTTATCCTATCATCTGTGAGAGTTCCTCTGCCTTGGTTCAGGCAGCAGCAAGCACAGAGAAGACGTCTTGCTACTTATCCTCCAGCCATTTGAAAGAGACATGCAGGTACACATCATTTATGAGTACAGGTCAGTTTGACTGAGCACAGGACTAGAACACACGAAACATAAGTTCTAATCAGGTAAGTCACTTCCCTTCTTTGTCATGTAGGTTCCCTATCTATAACAGGGAGATAACGTAAAGTGACTGGGTTGTAAAATACACTTACTCATAGGCCTATAGGCAGCTGCCATGTACACTGGCACCTGAAGTTTGCCCCCAAAAAAGTCTTTGCTGAGCTGTAGCTATAATATGTTTATAATCTTATTTATGAAGCATAAGGAGATGAATGCATATGGAATATTTTAATTCACATCCAATTCATTATAATTGTTGATTTCCAGTTTTTTCATTCCCTTTTTCATCATTTCATGGGTCTTTTTTTTTTTTTTTAAACACCACAGAGGTCTTTTTCTTCCAAGATTTCAACACTCTGAGTAATCATAAAACTATATAATCAGAACCAGAAAAAAAAATCCTGACCAATTAAACTAGCCTCAGTAAGAACACATGCCCCCTTTCAGAGAAAGTCCTGGCAGCAGTACCAAGATATGAAGTTACTTTCAAGAGCACTTGGCTGCATATTAAAATATATTTTATGACAACAAAGGACAGATTTAATAAAAACTAGTAGAAATTCTGAGGCTGAGAAGTGTATTTTTAATTAGTTTAAATTACAACTTTAACTTTCCTTTTCACCTGGACCATATTATGCAGAAATAGATTTGAGTAGAAGGATGAGATCACCGGAATAGGTTGCTATCACATCTAACAAAAATATTTACCCAGCCAAAGGCTGCACTTACGACTCTCCAGAGGCCAGACATAAGTACTTAGTTTCACTGCATGAGGATGACTGCAATCACCCTCAAGTTTAGAAGAGGTTTTGGAACAAACATCTCTCCATAAACATGCAGGAAGTATGGAGTCTTCCACCAATAAGGAAAGCTGCTAGTTGAATTTGAAGGAAAGTCATTAACCATCTGTCAAGTGCTCAGTGACCTAGGTCAGCAGCTCTCAAGCTTTCCATACAAAACCCTCTCAGGTGTAGTCTAATTTGTCTTGTGTATCCCAAATTTCATGTCATTTAAAATCGGCTTGCTTACAAAATCAGGCATAAAAATACAGAATATGACAGCTCACTATCACTGAAAAATTGCTGACTTTCTCCTTTTTGCCATATAATTGTAAAGCTTGGAGTTGCACTTATTTTTCAATGTGATATTCGAGCCTGTTTTTTACTTATGAGCCTTGTCTGAAGCCCAAGGCCCAGGCTGCAGGGCTGAAGAACGTAACTTAGCTCAGTGGGGTCTCCTGTGGCACTGGGCCCCAGGCAATTGCCCTGTTTGCCACCCCCTAATGCCAACCCTGCACTTGTGATCCCCCTTAACCAGTTCCATAACCCTCTGGAGGGCTATAACTCCAGGTTGAGAAAAGAAACACCCATCTAGATGAGTTGAGTACTTCCTGGAAGACTTCTGTGTACCCCAAGGGTACACGTATCCCTGGCTGAGAACCACTGACCTAATTGAGACAAGTTGGCAATCTCAGTTCACGTCTCAGTGACACCAGGACACCATCACAACAAGCGCTAATGGGCATGCTTGCTGGGAAAAACCAAGAATTGAATGTGCATAGGTTGGATTTACCACTCAGTCCTAAAAGTGGATGTGACATTACCCAGCGTACAATTTGGATTCATGAACAGCTGTGTCCCCTAAGTTCTCCAACCTGGGTTGCCTTTTCCACTATTTTGCAGACTCCTGGACTGCTCTCACATGTAATTTACTCCCACATCCACTGCAAGAGTGCTATGGCTAGCCACCCTTGAATTACATGGCAGAGCAAGACCAACAAGTTCCCAGGTCCAGATATTCCCCTAGAAACAAACATTTTGAACTACCCAGCTCTCTCCTGGACAATGCAAACTCATTTAAAGTCCATTACTTTATTAAAAGAAAATGATATGCACAAATCCTGTTATCATAGATGGGGCTTCCCAGACAGTTCAATCCAAACACACCAGTTCAGGTTAAACAAAACTCAAGTTTATTAACTACTACAAAAAACAGGTTTTAAGTGATTACAAGTAATGAACATAAAAATCAGAATTGGCTAACAGAAAATCACAATTCAGTGCCTAATTTAACACGCTAAAGCAAAGTCATTGCAAAGGTCTCTTTCACTACAGTTTAGCAGTCTTACTGGCTGAATGCTTCAGTCAGGATCCCGCCACCAGTCCAATGCTAGTGCCTTTGTTATTCAGTTGTTATGAATGCTGTGGACAGAGAGAAAGCAAGGAAGAGATGATTTGGAGCCTTTGTGATTCCTTCTTATGTTTTTACTCTTCTTGAAGATCACCTCCAGCTGAATTTCAAAAGACAAAACATCTGTGAGGATACAAAACCTCAGCTCTTTTTTTATCAAATGTAAATCTTCACGCATATCCTTTTTCCTGACAAAGAGTGGACACTCAACCAGGTGATAGTCCATTTGATTTTGCTGATGTCTGGCTGAGATGTGAGCTAGCCTCTTTTTCTCTAGGGAACTGGTTTGTAGCTATTTTTAGTAGTATCATACAATAGAATAATATAAAAAACAACAGCAAGTAGTCCTGTAGCACCTTAGGGTATGTCTACACTACAGGACAAAGTCAAATTAAGATACACAACTTTAGCTACATTAATTGCATAGCTGAAGTCGAAGTAGCTTAACTTGTTTTTTGGCACTGTCTATACTGCAGGAAGTCGAAGGAAGAACACTGCTGTTTATACTGCAGGAAGTCGAATAAAAGCAGGGTTGCCAGCATCAACTGGAGTGCCCCTCTCACTTCGAATTAGGTGTCTTAATAAGACCGCTACTTCGAACCTTGGAAGATCAACAGCGGTAGCTTTGATTTTCCTCTGCAGTGTAGACATACCTTTATGGTATGTCTACACTTGCAGCCTAATTCGAACTAGGGCTGCAAATGTAGGCATTCGGAATTGCAAATCAAGACCGGGATTTAAATATCCTGCGCTTGATTTGCATCTTCCCAGCCGGGCACCATTTTTGAAATTTACAAGCCCGGACTAACTGCCCACGTCTACACGCGGCAGGGAAACGAGCGTTCGAAATAAAGCCCTAGTTCGAGCTACCTGTTATTCCTTCTGCAATGAGGTTTAACAGGTAGTTCGAAATAGGGCTTTATTCTGAACGCCTGTTTCCCTGCCGCGTGTAGATGCGGGCAGTTAGTCCGGGCTTGTAAATTTCAAAAATGGCACTCCAGTTGAAGATGCAAATCAAGCGCGGGATATTTAAATCCCGGGCTTGATTTGCAATTCTGAATGCCTACATTTGCAGCCCTAGTTCGAATTAGGCTGCAAGTGTAGACATACCCTTGGAGACTAACACTGCTATCCCTCTGAGACTTAATACTGTAGAACATTATAGTTTTACATGAAATGTTGCCATGCATATTTTACCAGAACAATAATGACCATCGAATGATGAGTTTTCAAATGAGACCTTCCATGGCATACGTTGTTCAAGATTATTAGTCCAATAAATGGGGTGAGAATAGGTGTGAAGACTGTCACAGTGAACTCCCCAGGTTAAATACCTTGACTGTACTCTTGCAAAGGACGTCTATGTATCCCACTTGCCAGTGAGAGGTATCTGTGCCCAAACTAGAGAAAAAGGGCCTGTTATAGGCACCATTTGCAGAGCTTGGATCTTTAGCTCAAGCTTTGAGAGCTCTGGAGGTCTGTATTTCAAACCCAGGTGTCCCAAGGAAGCTAGAAGGTATCAAGCTTGCACTGTTTCTTCCAGTGCTGCAAAATAGAGGACTTCCAGTACAGAATGGCTGACTTCTCTTGGAAATGAAATTCATTTTAACAATCATGTGGGCAAATTAGTTTTTATCTAGAATAGTAACAACATATTAGATGAAATTTGCCCTTTTTCTATCCGTAAGCAATCTATGAAGAAATACCATTTTTATGTGACCTGTTATGTATCAAATCTGTTCAACATATGGGCTATCAATTGTTTGTGGACTGCTAATATTTCATACTCGCTCAAACATTCCATACTTGCCATTTGTTTTTCAAACTGTTTTTTAAGGTAGTTTTGTAGGTTATACCTTTCTGTTCCCTGATCTGATGACCTAACCTTTTAAATTTATTTCCAATTCTGACAGAAGCAAGTTTTCTTTCATTCCAAAACAGAATTTAGTTTCTTTACTAAACCCTAGCTCCGTTTTTGCTAACATTCTGACCAACAAAACTTCAACACTGTAGACCTGCTGATGTACATTACAAAAAACAAGGATGTGAACAGAAACTTAGACCAAACTTTTCAAGTTTGGGTGACCAAAGATAGAATCTTAATTCCACATTTTAGCCACCTAATGAATTGTGCACTAATTTGTCAATGGAAACTATGGAAGCTCAGCCCCTCTGAAATCAAGTGCATGTACTTGTGCTGGGAGGCACAGCATCATTCACTTTTCAATAGGTGATACTCAGCATGCTGACATCAACATGCTGTCCAATATCCCTGCACAACTGATACTCATCTTCAACTAGCCCCCCCACACATAACCCTCCGGCCTGTAACTAAAACTTGGAATTTGCCGTAGCACAGTCAGGAGAATAGGAAAGCAGAAGACAGAGAGCCAGAGCCAGCTGCCAGGAGCAAGAGCAGAGACACAAACAAGCAATCATTTTCAACAACTACTCAGAGCCCGTTTCTGCAACACTTAGTTATACTCCACTGTGCTGCAGAAACAGGCCCACAGAAAGCATTCTGTGAAGTTCCCTTCAATTCTGCTATTTGTATTTTTATTCTTTCCCCACATTGTGGCTTCCAGAAACAAGGTTCTGTTGAGTGTGGGCATCTCACCCTGAGAGACCAAGCTACGGAATGGAAGGGCAGCCACTGCGGGGAGACATGCGTTCCCGACAACCCTGCACGGGCAGCAGGTAATGTAGGCAGCAGCCCGGCTTCCCCAGCCGCTGGGAGGCCTGGGGCCGTAGTGCGGCAGCCCTGTTCCCTGGCCGCCGAGGAGGGCTGGGACTGGGGCCGCAGCATGGCAAGCCCAGGCCCTCCAGGTGGCCAGGAAGGATTGGGCTGAAGGTGGGTGAGGCTCCAGGGACAGGCTGAAGGGTTGGGGGTGCGGCTTGCCTTCCCCAGCTGGGCCTTCACCCACCACCCACGCCACGCTGGTTCTTGGAAATCTGGTCTCAGGCCCTGAGCAGTTTCTGGTTTTTTCCACAAATTCTCACTGCCTTGTGAGGCCTCTTCCTCCTCCTCAGTGGATCTCATTTCCTCTGCCAGAAACCCTGGAACAGGTTAATGTTATCTCAAGCCCCATACATGGCTCCCTTAATGAGGGGAAGGCTGATGAGAAAATAAACAGATAAAACTATTAAGTTACTTCACTTCACTCTGGAGCCTGAATGCAATGTCCTAATCAGACAAAATTTTCTGATGCTTAGTTGAACTTAGTTCTCTCTGGGCTAATATGTCAAGAAATCTAGTGGGAAAAGAATTTCCTTTAGAATTTCCGGCATTTTCTATTTTCTAACAGACAGAAAATATCAAAACAATGAAGTTTCTCACATTTTACTACTTCCACTGGCAATCCTGGCAACCATCAGGAAGTGCAGAGGTGTGTGAAAAATGGAAATGTTGCTCCTATTCAAAAATGGGATGGAACATATTTCTTGAATGGCAGACAAGATTTCATTTGGTTTCAGATCATGTTTTGGTAGGTTGTTAATTTATCCAAACAGAGTCACCTACTCCTATTGAACCTATTCCTAATTTTTGTCCAACTCAATGTAGAAATCTAGAAACCTAAATAAAAGACTAGTAAAGGAATGACTGTACTTACTAATATAAGAATGAACTTGAAGGGACTGTTATGAAAGGCACTCAAGAGGTAATTAAAGCAAAATCAGTGGCAAAAGCTGTTTCCAAGACTGAGAAAGACAAATGTAGTACGACTCTGCTGGTCTGAAAACTCAGAAGAATCCAATGATTGGGTAATTCACCCCAAAACAGACTGAAATGTGTGCACGCACGGTTAAATGATTCTGAGCATACACTTCAATGCCAATCAGCTACCCAAGTCTGTTTATTTCTGTAATTCTGACTCCATAGAGCTGCTAAACACTAGATGGTAAGAATTTCTCTCCTGGCTTTAAATTCCACAGGACTGGAGATTTGGCTTTGTTTAAAAGATATGAACTGATGTGGGCATGGATGCATGATGTGTTGGATTAACGGTGTTACTCAGTGCTATGCAATGATTATCTCGACATTAACGAAGATTGCCATTCTGCAGATAATTCAATGCAGGTGCCTACTGTCTCCCATGAATGCAAAGAATATGTATTAGCCTTCCTGCCAGAAGGTAACACACTTAGCCCAAGCCTAACTATGTTTATAACAAAGTGTAAAATACACCTCTTCAGTTCAGACTTTCTCCAGGATTAGATAAACAAAAGTCCTTTAATGTGCAAATTCATACTCCCATGAGCTGGTGGAATGAAGAGAAAAAACACCACCACCTAGTCTGGAATCATTTGCTTCTTCCTTTTGTTGAGCATTTGGACACTGAATGAATAGACACTTTATAGTACCATAGGAAAAACTGGGTATTTGCACCAGCCACTTTGCTAATAATGTTTATGGAACTTTGTGAACAAGGAATCAGGCCAAACACATTTTAGTACCCAACATAAATTGCACGTAATTAGAGATTAGTAACATAGCTCATCCAGTCCATCTGAATTTTTTAGTAGACTTCAAAGTCTTCATAGGTCATGAAATAGTCAACAGATGAGCCTTCATTGAGGTGATGGCTTTTTATAAGTCCCTAGGAACAGAATGAACTTGATCTTTGCCAGAGATACTCAAGTATTCATCGCTACTTATTTTTGAACATCACCTCTAGCTTTAGAGGATTTATAGAGGGGTTCTTCAGAAACATGTAGCAGTGTAACACTATGTTCCTGATCCTGCAAAGAGCTCCAAGCAAATAGCTGGAGTCACTGCAGTGGAGAACATGCAACACAGTTTAAATGTCACAGGTGAGAATCTAATCCAGAGAGGAGCAACCTAGGCTAATGAGTGGGCCTCCATCTTGGTGAGCCACAAGATTGTCATAACCAAGACAGTCTCCCAGGATAGCGTAGTTTCGCTAACGGTGCTTGCGTACCTAGAATTTGCAGGATGTACCATAGCAGCACTTTGATTGGATGCAGAAGGAGCACACGGCTCTCACAACCAAAGTTGTGTGCAATCAGCACACACCTCACTTCACATGCCTTTGCTTTAAGTGTGTGTCACTGTTGTAATACCGGTAGGAAAAAAAACCCTATGAGGATGAAAACCAGCAGAATCTGGCAACCCTGTGTGTGGGCGACAGTGAACAAAATTCCTCGTGGGCCACACATAGAACTCTAATGGGCTGCATGCAGCTCTCGGGCCTCAGGTTGCTGATCTAATCCTTCTTATACTTTCATGCCCCAAAATTCTTGTTTGTATAAGAGCAGGCCCACAGACAATGGGAAGCTCGGGGGGCAATTGCACAGGGGCCCTAGTAATTTAAAAAGCCCATGTTACTAGCAATGGGAACCCCTCCAGCCCTTTTAAATTGCTCATGGGGGGGGGGGTTGGCACAGTCATGGACACATGGGCAGTGAGTGGAGACCCCCTCAGGGGAGGGTAGCCCATGGCTCCACTCCTCCTGCCCACCCGGAAATGCAAAACTCCCCTACCCCCCTCTCTCAGTCAGCGCCACAACCCCTCCCCCGCCCGGAGAAGCCCTGAACACTCCCATTGTATGAGGAGTCCCAGGCCAGCCACTGGGACCCAGAGAAGTTCCCCACCCAGAGAAGCTCCAAGCACACACACCCTCATCCAGAGAAGCCCCAGGCCGGTCACAGCCATGCCTCCCCTCCCTCTCGAGACCCAGCCTGCTCTGGATAAAGTGTCTCTTCAAAGGCACTTTGGCTATGCCCTGGGCAGGTTTTGGGGTGGCTGAGTAGTTAAATACCACTGGGTTGGGTCTGGGGAAGGAAGAGGAGGTGCAACTGCAACTGGCACCGGACTCCTCTGGGCACGTGGGAGATGGAGCTGTGGCCAGCCTAGGGATTCTCAGTGTAGGTGGGGAATGAAGGTGCCATCGACTGGGGGACTTCTGGATGATGGGAGGTGCGCTGGTTTCTCTGGGCACCAGAGGTTGCAATCCCAGCTGAGGGAGGAGGACGGGGAAGGGACATTGATTATTCTGTCCTGAGGCCCACAATTCCTGTTGGCAGGCCTGTATAAGAGGGGGCATAATGTGATGTTATACACATGGAGATTTAGTAAATTATAGCCAATAAAATGATTGCCTTTTCCCTCTCCCCTTTCAAAGAAATTTAAGGCCCTTTACCTCCCTCCCTCTTCCTCTCATTCATTTTCTATTTTAATTATGCTGCATACTGGGATTACAAGGGTGGGGACCACCATGGTCTGAAGAGTTCTGAATAGACAGCTCGTAGCCCTCATTTTGGTGCTGTAGTAACAGGAGAAAGCTTAATTAAAGCAAATTCAGTTGGACCTTAAAGATGTGGAATCTATTAACCTTTTTGTGGGAAGCGTGAGATACTATTCATACAGCCTCCTGCCTGGAATCATTTCAACATTCTAGCAATCAAAAAAAAAAACCCACCCCAGAGACGGGTCCTGAATCATTTCAGCTGAGGCAAAATAAATAGAATCTTACATAAAATAAGAAAGTCCGAGAGAAAGCTAGAGTCATTAGCAAGTTTATAAAACTGAACCCTCCTTGCTCAAACATATTTTCACTTAAGGAAAGCTAAGAAATAGAGAACAGACGTCTAAAACTCTATATGACCTTATTTCCTGTTGAATACTTAATTCTGCCCAATAATTTTTTTTCTGTGTCAGTCTACTGATGTGCTAGTGTGCACTTACAGCAACTGAATTCACTTAGCTAGTGACATAATAGGGAATCAGAATGTTTGATTCAGTTTCTATTTTGGAAAGTTTTCTACAGCATGTAGTGTAGTGTCTGATCACGTATGACAGAGTAAGACACCCATTTAAATACCATACCACCTATTCATACTTCTTCCCCTCTCTCCTCCCAAAGGAAATTAAATCACTTTCTTATAGAGACCCAGCCTTTTTCAAAGTTGATATATTACTTGCACCCTTCTCTACAAGCTGTCAGATTAAAAAAAAAAATCACCCCAGTTACAATCGTAGCATCTCTGGATTTAGTTAACCGAGAAACTTTTTTTTTTAATTAATTGTAAATTGATCACATTTTCTAAACAGCCTCCTGCCCTGCCCTCCCACATCACCAAAGCTCTGTCCTGATTCTGCACCCACCACTCTGAAGGACCAGGGAAATGCTGGGTAAATCTTTGAGTATTATACAGTGTGTGATACTGTGCAAGTGCAAAAAAAAATTGGTGAAAACTCACTAGCAGAGAAATTCTGTCCATAGCAGAAGCCCAGCATAAAGTCCTCTGCATCACTGTGTCCCCTTTTGAGTACTCCACCGTTATAGCCAGCCTCACAAGATATTTAGGTGCCAGATGCACTAAAGATTTATATGCCATTCCACAAGGCATACAACCATGCTGATGACAGGTTTTGTTCAATGACAATCCAAAGTGGCGTGAACTGACCTGATGATGTTCATCACCTAAATCAAATGCCACCAGCAGAAGGCTGATTTTCTGTTTTGGTGGTTCAGGTTCTGTAGTTTCTGCATCACAGTGTTGTTCTTTTAAGACTTCTGAAAGCACACCCCCAATTACAGGAGGCCCCAATTACAGGAAGGATGTGGATGCACTGGAGAGGGTCTAGTGGAGGGCAATCAAAATGATTAGGGGGCTGGAGCATATGACCTATGAGGAGAGGCTGAGAGAGTTGGGTCTATTTAGTCTGGAGAAGAGAAGAGTGAGGGGGGATTTGATAGCAGCCTTCAACTTCCTGAAGGGAGGTTCCAAAGAGCCTGGAGAAAGGCTGTTCACAGTAGTGATGGATGGCAGAACAAGGAACAATGGTCTCAAGTTGCAATGGGAGAGGTCCAGGTTGGATATTAGGAAAAACTATTTCACTAGGAGGGTGGTGAAGCACTGGAATGGGTTACCTAGGGAAGTAGTAGAGTCTCCATCCCTAGAGGTGTTTAAGTCTCGGCTTGACAAAGCCCTGGCTGGGTTGATGTAATTGGGATTGGTCCTGCCTTGGGCAAGGGGCTGGACTTGATGGCCTTCTAAGGTCTCTTCCAGCTCTATGATTCTATGATACTACCCCAAACCTCGTCCCTCTCAGATTTTGGAAGGCATCTCAGATTCTTAAGGCTTGGGTCAAATGCGATAGCTATCTTTAGAAATCACACATTGGTACCTTCTTTGTGTCATGGCACATCTGTAGGGAAAGTGTTCCTAAAATGAACAACATTTGGATGATGATCCAGCACAACTGCTTTTACATGAAATATATGTCAGAATACAGATAAAACAGAGCAGAAGACATACAAGTTCCCACCCCAAGGAGTTCAGTCAGAATCTAATTAATGCATTATTTTTTTATTTGAGCATCAGTGTAGAAGCATATCCTCTGGAATGGCAGCCAAAGCATGAAGGGGTATACAAATATTTAGCATATCTGGAATGTAAATGTAAATGCCATGCAAACACCTGTTTTTACTTTCAGGTGATAAATAAAAAAAGTCAACATTATCTCCCATAAATGTAAATAAACTTATTTCTCTACAAGATTGGCTGAATAAATAGTAGGACAGAGTGGACTTGTTGGCGCTAAAGTTTTACATCTCATTGAAAAACAAAAAGGCTGTGTCTAGACTGGCCAGTTTTTGCGCAAAATCAGCCGCTTTTGCGCAAAAACTGGCCAGCTGTCTACACTGGCCGCTCGATTTTCTGCAAAAGCACTGACGTTCTCATGTACGAAATTAGTGCTTTTTGCGGAAAAGCTTTGACGCTCCTGTTCGGGCAAAAGTCCCTTTTGCGCAAAACTGTTGCGCAAAAGGGCCAGTGTAGACAGCTAGCTAAGACTTTTGTGCAAAAGCAGGCTATGCGGAAAAAAGCGGTTTGGACGCCGGGAGACCCCGTAGGAGCCCCGGACTTCCTGGTAACCAGAGCTCTTAAAACACACGCAGGCTGCTGAGCACACGTGGCAGGAGCGTGCCTCAGACGTCTTGCCTGAGGTCTGCCATGCTGCCCCTGCTGTGCCCAGCAGCCACCTTGCAGCGCAGCATGGCAGCTCCGGCCGAGGAGCCACCCGCACCCCCAGCGCAGGAGGCCCCCAGGGGCCGGAAAAGAAGGGCCCCATCCTGGTCGTCAGGGGAGCTGGAGACCCTCCTGGACTTGTGGCAGGAGGAGGAGGCCCTCCACAAGACCCACTCCCGGCGCCGGAACGCCGACATCTTCGGCCGCATGGCCCAGGCGCTTGCCCAGCAAGGCCATCCCGCCCAGACCCTCGAGCAAGTCCAGGCGAAAGTGAAGGAGCTGCGCCTGGACTACGTGCGGGCCAGCGAGGGCCAGGGGGCAGGAGCAGACTCCTGCCCCCATTACGACCGGCTCCATGCCATCCTTGGCCAGCCAGCCCTGCAAGCCCCAGACGTGGCCGTGGACAGCAGCGTGCGCCCCCCCCCGTCAGCAGGACCACCGAGGCAGGGGAAGGAGACAGCAGCGCATCCAAGGGTGAGGCCAGCATTGCCACCCAGCAGGCCCCCTCCAGCAGCCCTGATGTCTCCCGCGCACCCTCCGAGGCCGGGGAAGGATCCACCGGTGAGTCTTGCACTTTGCACTCACAAGGGCGGGGCGGGGCGGGGCGGGGAGGGAGTCAGGCGCCCAGAGGGGGAGGGGAGAGCATGTCACTCAGGCCATGTGTGCTGCATGCTGTGTAGCATTAGGCAGCAAGCAGCCCGTCCAACCACGTGCAGCCTGGTGACCGAGCGGCGCGTGGCGCGGCAGGCAGCTGCAGGGCATGCCTGGGACCGTGCTGCTCACACACATTCGGCGGGACCAGGGGGAAGGGTGGATGCCGGCTGGAACCAGCCAGGGCCCCAGGGACTCAGCCCAGAGCCCGCACCGCCGCAAGGGTGCAGCACGGAGAACGGCACACTGTCCCATGCCTGGCTGTGAAGCACAGCCAGCTGCTCCTAGGTAAACCACAGCGTCACAGCCCTGTGAGCGTGGCCCCCACTGAGCCCCTCGCCTGCTCCCGGTGCCTTGGCTGGCTCCCCGAGGGAAGTCCCCACTGCGGCCACACACGTCCCTGGGCTACGTGTGTGAGGGATAGTGGGAGGGAGAAGGGGGGGAAGCACTCGGGCCACCCCTAGGGCCTCCTGAGTTTTGCTGCAAGGATGGGACACTCCCCAGTCACTCTCCTGGTTCCGTCCAGGAGATATCCCACTGTGATGGGGATCTGAGAGCCCAGACCACGTCTGCCAGACGTGCTCCCAGGCACTGTGTGGGGATTCATCTCGCTTTCCTGTCAAATACCATTGATTAGCCCAAAGCCTCACAGCCTCCACCGGCAGGAGTTCCACAGGTTAATGCAACACAAGTGCCTCCACGGGCCAGGACACAGACCGGGGTTCCAATACATGGAGGAGGACCCTACTCCAGGGGCGGTCCTCTATGCAAACATACAACACGGGGGCAGGGAACCGAGGGGCCCAAGCCACACCACCCTGTGGTGTCACCTGGGCTCAGGGTGGGGTGGAAGGCATGAGGTGTGGGGACAGTGGCCGGGCTGCCTGACTGACCCATCCTTTCTTCTGTTCCCTGCAGCGGGACCAACCAGGAGCGGGGGACCCTCCGGTCCGGCAGCAGCAGCACCCCCAGCCGCCCAACCATGGAGGCAGCGCACCCGACACCGGGACCAGCTCCTGCGGTGCCACGTGCAGGCTGTCGAGCGGGTAGAGGTGGCCATCCAGAGGCACACAGAGGCGGACCTGCAGTGGCGCCAGGGGGCCTGGGCCACCTTCCAGGGACACTGTGCGGTCATGGCAAACTCTGTTGCCAGCCTCTCCGCACAGATTGCCCATGCCATCCATTACGGCATGGCCGCGCCCCATGCCCCCGCCATCCCTCCCCTAGTAGTGCCCCCATCCTACTGTGGCTGGCACCCTCCATCCTTTGGTCCTTCCGGGCCTCAGGAGAGGAACTGCCAGGAGATCCCTCGACGGACGAAGCTGTGGCTGGCGCCCTCCATCCTTTGGTCCTTCCGGGCCTCAGGAGAGGGACTGCCAGGAGATCCCTCGAAGATGACTGGAATCAGGTGCGCTGACTCGAGCCTTCCGCACGAACCTCGACTCCTCTTCCTGTTCTTTGGGACAGCTCGAACAGACGATGGTGGCCTAGTCTATCCCTACACCTAACCCTGAACTCAAAGAAAACCCTAGCTACGGCCGACACGCCCGACGAACAAACTCGACGACGGCCGAAATGCTTTGAACCGACGACGATAGCTAATCTAACTAAACCTAAATCTAAACCTAATCCTAATTGGTAGGTACAAGCCTTCCGCTTGACCTGACCAAACCCTTAACAGAACCAAGAGTACTGTGCTCTGAACTAGACTGCTCAAACATATTTCACATAACAATAACGAACATTCTGCACAACATCACCCTCTTCCAGGTGGTGGCTCTCTGGAGCTCGGGGGTGAGCCAGGCGCAGAGCTCCATGAATGTCCACTTTCGCATGCGGAAGTTCCGGAGCCATTGTTGGTCGTCCCATTGCCCTAGGACCAGCCGGTCCCACCAGTCAATGCTGGTGTCCAGTCTCCACACTCGCCTCTGCACCCTGGGGTGGGGGTGCCACAGGGACACCATGGCCTCACTGGTGAGGGGGTCCAAACCGATGGGCCCCCTCCTGATCCTGGAAGAGGAGGGCACCGACCTGGAGCAGCAGCTGCAGGCACTCCAAAATGTCTGCCAGGGGCCAGAGCAGGCACATGGCCACCCGTGGTTCCATGGCACAAGACAGAGGGCTAGGAAAAAAAAACCCTGGCAAAAGAAGTAGGTGGCCAAAGGCAGCGGTGTCCCAAAGTCAGAGGGCAACCACCAAACCTGCTTATGGCTGTCAGTCCCTGCAAGGGGCCCTCTAGCACGGAGCGCAGAGAAATGGCTCTCTGGGGAGATCCCTTTAAGCACGTGTCTGAAATGGCCGCCAGCCCCCGCCCCGAAAGGGCTGGTGCCCTTGTGCCCTCCGCAAAATGGTTCCGGGCTTCTGCTTTTGCGGAAAAGCGCGCCGCCAATGTAGACGCGCTTTTCCGCAAAAGCGCATCGTTATAACGCGAACTCCGTGCCAGTCTAGACGCGCTTTTGCGCAAATACTTTTAATGGAAAACTTTTCCGTTAAAAGCATTTGCGGAAAATCATGCCAGTCTAGACGTAGCCAAACAGTTATCTAGCAAAAACCTACATTTCTAAGATGCCCTTTAATATTAAAGAGATTACACTACAGTACTTGTGTGAGGTGAATTGAAAAATACTATTTTGTTTATCATTTAACAGTCCAAATATCTAATATATAAAGGAGAATGTTTGTATGTTTGTGCTCTAATAACTTGGACACTATAAGACCTACTGCAACCAAACTTTCCATGGGATAACCTTTCCTCCAGGAGAAGATTTTAAGGTACTGTGGGAGGGAAGAGATGAGAGACAGATGTCTCTCCTCGGGGCTGCACGGAGCTTGGCAGTGCAGGGAGAAGCGGCTTCCCTGCCATTGCTGGAAGCATATGGAGGCCCCTCTTCAATACTGCGATTGGCTCAGGGCCCAATGGCCGACCAATGGGCAGGCGGGTTGCTGCCGGGGCTCGCTCTAGATGGAGGGGGCAGGGCTGGTGTTACTGTTCAGCTGCCACTTTGAAAAAATGTCCGGAAGGAGGCGCATCGGGGACCCGGAGGTGAGAGCTGGGGGGAGGGAATAAACGGGAGGGACTGGTCTGGGGGCTGGACCGTTGGGGGCCAGTGGGGGTAGGGCAGGATTGGGGGCTGGATCATTGGGGACGAGCTGGTTGGGGGGCAGGACCGTTAGGAGCGAGTGGGGAGGGCAGGATTGTGGGGACTGGGGCTGGACCATTAGGAGTGAGCAGGGGTAGGGCAGGATTGTGGGGTTGGGGCTGGACTGTTTGGGGCGAGTGGGGGTAGGGCAGGATTGGGGGCTGGATCGTTGGGGCGAGCTGGTTCGGGGACTGGACCATTAGGAGCGAGCGGGGAGGGCAGGATTGTGGGGGTGGGACTGGACCTTTGGGGGTGAGTGGGGAGGGCAGGATTGTAGGGGATGAAGTGGGGCTGGACAATCCTGCAGGGAGTAAGAAATGAAGCCCATGGCATGGGGGAGGGTCTCCTTTGAGGGGCACTGGCCCAAGGGGCAGCACTGGATGATGCTGGGTGGGTGAGAAATTAATCCAAGGCAGGGGGGGATCCCTCAAATCTGGGCACTGGTCCTGGGTTTGATACTGGATGATCCTGGGGAAGGGTGAGAGATGCAGTCCATGGGAGGGGCAGCTGGTCAAGGGGGTGGTGCCGGAGGAGGGACTATAAAGGTGCCAGCAGGCTCAGGTAGTTGACTCATAGTTTCATCAAAAAAGATGGGAGAAGAGTTTGAGGTGTCACCTTGAAATCTCTCAGATTCAGTAGGGCCAGTCCCATTGATTGAGGCATCCCTATACTCAGCTCTTGGATGAGGATTTGCAGACCCAGCATGCCTATCCCCTACTTCCCTATCAAAAAAGCATTAGCTGCTACAAGGATAATTAGCAAAAATACCATCTGATAGGAAGCAAAATATTGCACTATTGAAGAGGGGCCTCCATACGCTTCCAGCAACGATGGGGAAACAAGCCATGGTGATTTGGGGGCTCTCCCTTCCACTGTGCTTTTAATGGCTCCAAGACTCATGACATGGGAAGAAAACAGAGACACGGTTTCTATTGTGACTTTTGTATCTAAGTTTGCGAAGTCAATTAGCTCTGATTCTCAACATTGCAATGCCTCTTTTTTGAGTCAGAGATTTTGCTTTATGCAGCAGTAGAAAAGCATGGGGGTCTGCTATAATGGCCAGATGTCAGGCACTGGCAGCTGCGGTGTGGCTAGAGGCTGTCAGGACCAGCTTCTGTTTTTTGAAATTTTGTTCCTCCGGTTTCCCAGGCAATGCTGGGTAAGTCCAGCTAGTTTGTAATAAAATATACAGTGAGCAATGTACACTTTGTATTCTGTGTTGTAACTAAATCAATATATTTGAAAATGTAAAAAAATAAAAAAAACATTCAATTTAATTCTATTGTTTAACAGTGTGATTAAAACTGTGTTTAATCATGATTAATTTTAATCGTGATTAATTTTTTAGTATAGTACATGAATTAATTATGATTAATCAACAGCCTTACACCTGACACATTGCGGTGAACTGGAAGAAAGCAATGTGCTCTGAATAGTAGCATGACACATCATTCAGAAAAATTTGGAACACTTATGTTTTCAATAAGTAAATTAAACATTTAATTAAAAGGAATTTATTTTTGAAAAAAAGAAACATGAAGGCTTTTATACCTATTGATTATCAGCAATGAAAAAAAATGGACGTTCAAAAACTGAATGAGCTTAGTGGTCTGAACTGGCTAACTCAGTGTTTGCCCCTAAGAGCTTTGGGGGGAGTCACTGGTATGAATTGCTCCCTTCCATAAGCTTCAGAGCCCAAACTGCCACTGCAGAATCTGCACAGCTATTATTAGTGCAGCAGACCCACACTTCACACGGTTAAGGACACGTCTTCACTACTGGCAGGATCAAAGGGCAGCAATTGATCCAAGTGTCAATTTATCACATCTAGCCTAGACATAAATTGATCACCAATAGCTCTACCATCGACTCCAGTACTGCATCTCAATGAGGAACGCAAGGGGAGTCGACAGGAAAACACCTCCAGTTATTTTGCTCGATAACTTTGCCCCGGCTCTTCACTCTGGATCCACTGCTATTTTGGCTCTTTGCCCAGAATGGGTTGGCCACCCCTGCTCTGGAGTCTTTCACTGGCCTGGGTGGCCACACACTGCAGTCCTAACACAGCTTGCTTTTCACTGCACTAGAGGCGGACAACATTGCTTTGTAGTGCAGACTTGGCCTAACAGTCTTTGGCACCCAGGCTTGTGGCCTGAGTAGTTCCAAGCCAGGGCTTGAGTGTCCACACGGCATTGTAAACCTGGCTTTACAATAGTTGCATCTGGGTTTCGCAACCAAATGTGACACTGCCCAGACCTCAGACTCAAGACTGCAGCTTGACCTGCCTCCACACAGCGCAACAATAGGGCATGGAGCGGAGTCTCAGCAAGACTCAGACTCTGACCTGACCTGGAATGACGTGTGTGTGTGTGTGTGTATTTGTGTGTATGGAATTGAGGCTTGGGTCCAAGCTGGAGTCAGAGCCCAGGCTTTGGGTATATCTGCACTGTGTGCTAAGAGCACAGCACTTGCAGTCCTGGGGAAGGGGAAATAATAAATCTTTGAGCTCCCTTCATGCCCTCACAATCCTGGGCTCCTCTGGAGACTGCATGGGCCCTTACCATAACTTGAGTGATGTTACTTCATGCTACCAGGTTGCAGCAATGCCAGGAAATGCCACAGGCCTAAATGCTGTGGCCCTGTTTGAGCTGTTCCTTGCCCCTGCCCCCTACAGGAACGTGTAAGGACAGCCTCAGACTGTCTTCCACAGACTTGGGCTGGGAGAATCCTCCTCCCCCAGCTGGCTACAGAGCCTTTAGAAATGCTTCATACCCATTACACCTGCAGCAAAAGGGCCAATACACCCCTGGTACATCAGCTGGAAATGTATTTTGCCCCTTCACTGATTCCTTCACTCCCCAGCACACGCTCACTTTCCCCACACGCAATGATTTCTTTGTTAAGAGACCATTTCCTCTTGCAACTCCTTCTGGCAGGTTACCCTCTGACAGACGTGAAAAACATAAAACTCCCAAGGTGTTGTGTTTCCTTTAAAGAAAAGGATGCAACCTCTTTAACCTTATGACTTTGAAAATGCACTTTCAAAGGGACCCCCCTTATCACGTACGTCCAGACTCCCAGCTAGGATTGCCAACTTTCCTAATTGCACAATACCAAACACTCCAGCTCGGCCTGCTCTTTCCCTGAAGCTTCACCCCCACTCACTCCACCCCTCCCTCCATTGCTCATTCTCCCCCACCCTCACTGATTTTCACTGGGCTGGGGAAAGGATTGGGATGCAAGAGGGATGGGGCCAGAATTGAGGGGTTCAGGGTGTGGGAGGGGGCTCCAGGCTGCAGCAGGAGTTTGGGAAACAGGAGGGGTGAGGTCTCCTGCTGGAGGTGTGGGCTCTGGGATTTGGGGTGCAGATGAGGGCTCTGAGCTGGTGCTGAGGGGTTTGAAGTGGGGGGGGGGAATCAGGGCTGGTGCAGGGAACTGGGAGCAAGAGCACGTGCAAGGTGCGTGGCCCAGGAGGGAGTCTGAGTGCAGGAGGGGATTCCTACCTGGGGTAGGAGATTCAGGGTACAGGCTCCAGCCAGGCAGCACCTGGGAAGGAGATTCAGGGTGCAGGCTCCAGCCAGACAGCACTTACGTCAGGCAGCTCCCAGTTGGCAGCACACTAGGGGTCAGGCAGTTCCCCTGGAGATGGCCATCACGTCTGGCGTCTGCCTGCACCCATAAGCACCACTCCCATAGCTCCCATTGGCCATGGTCCCCAGCCAATGGTAACTAAGGAAGCAGTGCTGGAGGTGGGGGCGGCCTGTGGAGATTCCCTGACTGCCCCTCTGCCTAGGAGTTGGAGGGAAATGCCAGCTCCTTGCTGAGCCAGGGCCCCCCGTGCCACTGATCAGAATTTTAACAGCCTGGTCAGCTGTGCTAACTAGAGCCAGCAAAGTCCTTTTTCCACTGTGTGTTCTAGTTGAAAACGTCACCACAGGCACCCCTACTCCCAGCTCTCTTGGGGTGTCACGGGAACATTCAGAGGAGACAGTCAGCACAGCACATAAACTGGAGGACCAACAGTGAAACTGTTAAGTGGAGCAATCTTGCCTAGCCAAGATTTGTATGCCAAATCTCAGAACGCATTGTCATTCGAGCTGGCTAACATCTCGTCTGCTTGCTTAGAGAGAATTACGCAGGAGAGTGACTTGGGTCACGGTTGTTTTGGTTTTTTTAATTCATAGACATTCTTCAGTCTTTCCCCCACCCACCAGCATTGTCACTAATACTAACCTCTATAAAACAGGAAATGGGCTGCCAAAACATTCAGAGGAAAAACATGAATATTAGGCAAGCAGACAGTGGAAGCTCAGGCTGTATCACTACCTAGGAAAATCCATTGACGTGGAATCTCTCTCTCTCTCTCTCTCTCTCTCTCTAGGTGGCCACAGAGTAACAATTCTTCACCTGGGGTTTTCATTTTGTCCCACCCATGTGGAGGTGATTTTCAGAGATGCTGAGTACCCACAGCTCCCATGGACTTTAATAGAAGCAAGGGAGGCAATCACACCTCTGAATGATCAGCATCATAAACAACCTAATTTCCCCTTGCCCTAATTTTAGTACTTCAAATTCTTCACATTGCAGCAAAAGGGAGACTTTGGCCAAGTTGTAGACATGTGTTTGAAATGTGGCCCAGCTGTGGTTTCTCACTCCTCTTTGGAAGTCTCCTTCCCAACAATATACCTTTTTAGGGTTTTCATGCTGTAGGTTTGAGAATTGTTTTTTTTAATACTGACTTCACTTTGCCTGGTATCCTATTGCAAAAGTCCCACTACCATCTGGCAGGACGTGTGTGTGTGTAAATTCTGTAGTTCTTCAGGGAGAACTGGTCAGGATATACTGCCAAGGTGTCCTCACAGGTCTCTGGTTCCGTTGATGATAACTGTCAAGGTGCAGGCTCCCCCTCAGGCTTACAGTCCTATCATCATCGGGGTCGCCGGTCCCTAGGTAACCCTCCAGCACCCGTGCTCTTAGGTCCCAGTGTCCCAATAAAGCCAGTCAATGTTCCGAAAAGGCCCGCCGCCAACTGGGCAGGACAGTCTCCTTGCTCCGAGGCGCGGCGGGGAGGACGGGGTGGTCCCACCCCTGCTCGGGGTCTCAACACCGGACCCTGAGGGCAGCTCAGGTGCGTACTGCCGGGCTGGCGGGCCTCGCCCGAAACTCACCCGCCCTCCATGGGGGCTTGGTCGCAGCTCTCCCCTCACCTCCGTCCTCGGTCACTTCCACCTCCCTCTCTCCTCCGTCCTCGGTCGCTTCCACCTCCCTCTCTCCTCCTCCGGCTGGCACTTCCGGCCCTTTTGATTCTTCCGCCGGTCCTGTCCCCGCCTCCTCGGGTCGCGGGGCGATGACGTCACTCGGCGTCTCGTCCCGGCTGGCCTTCTCTTGGGGCCGGACACCTCCTGATCCGTCCGGACCCCAGAGCCGCGGATCCACCCGGGGGTGATTGGAAGCCTCCGCTCCCGCCCGTGCGGCTTCGTTGCGGGGGAATCGGCATCCTCGGCGTCTGCAGGAGCGTGCGGAGTGCGGGGGGCCGGGGCCTCTGCACCCGTGGAGCCCGGCGCCCCGTCACACATCCTCCCCTTTAAGTTACTTACTGTCCTGCAGCTCAGCCCTTCTTCCTCTTCCATAACCCTGGAAAAGAAGTCCGCGTTTCTGTGTTTTAGTCCCAGACAGTGTTGTACTTCAAATTTATACGGCTGTAAGGCGAGGTACCATCGCATAACCCGGGGGTTGGTTTCTTTCATCGCCTGGATCCACCGTAAAGGGGCATGGTCGGTCACCAATTTAAACGGGTTACTGAGTAAATAATACCTCAGAGTCTCCACCGCCCATTTTGCCGCCAGGGCTTCTTTCTCAATTGTGGCATACCGTTGTTCGCAAGGGAAGAACTTGCGACTTAGGTAGGCTACTGGGTGTTCTTGTCCCTCTACTTGTTGAGTCAGCACCGTTCCGAGGCCCATGGCGGATGCGTCGGTCTGTAAGCTAAATTCTTTTGTGAAATCCGGCTGTACTAAGATGGGGGCCTTCATTAAAACTGTCTTTAATCGCTGGAACGCGCGAGCGCACCGTTCTGTCCATACTATTTGCTTCGGGCTGCTTTTCTTTGTTAGATCTGTCAACGGAGCGGCCTCTGACGCGAACCCCGGAATAAACCGCCTGTAGTACCCAGCTAGGCCCAAGAATTGCCGGACCTGTTTTTTCGTCCGGGTGGGGCAATAGTCGGCCAGGGCCTGTACCTTACTGGCTAGGGGTCTCAATTGTCCCCTCCCTACCGTGAATCCTAGGTAGGTCACCTCCCGTTGCCCTATATGGCATTTTTCAGGGTTCGCTGTCAACCCAGCGTGCTGCAGTGCATCCAGGACTGCTCGTAGGTGTTGGAGATGGTCTTCCCACGATCTACTATACACTATTATATCATCTATGTACGCGGCCACGTACTGCTGGTGTCCCCTTAGCACGTGGTCCATGAGCCTCTGGAAAGTAGCGGCTGCCCCATGGAGCCCAAAGGGCATGGTTTTAAAGTGGTAGAGGCTGAAAGGGGTGGAGAAGGCGGTCCTCTCTCGGGAGGCGGGTGTCAGCGGGATTTGCCAATACCCCTTTGTGAGATCTAACGTGGAAATGTATTGGGCCTGACCTAGCCGTTCCAAGAGCTCATCCATCCGGGGCATAGGGTAAGCATCGAACCTGGAAATCGCATTAACTTTTCGAAAGTCAATGCAAAACCGTATGGTCCCATCTGGTTTTGGGACCAGCACAATGGTGCTGCGCCATTCGCTATGCGATTCTTCTATCACGCCTAACCGCAGCATCTTCTGGACCTCCTCCCGCACCATGTCCCACATTTTCTTAGGAAGTGGGCGTACTGGGTTTGGTGGCCACATGGTGACTAATTAGGCTGGTACACCCTGGTACGGCGTTAACCACTGACCTGAACTCCTGGAGTAGCCCTCGTATCTCCTCCCTTTGAATCGCCATCAATTCTGGTCCTATATCTACGGCGCGAGTTGCCTCTATGTCTCCGGCCCATGGCCCCAGCTCGGTGGGCCGGGGCTAAGGATCCAAGAAGAGGCCCTCCCTCGGGTTCCATTTCTTCAGCAAGTTGACGTGATAAACCTGAGTGCCCTTTCGTTTTCCCACCAACCGGACTTCATAGTCCACCGCCCCCACTTTACGAACAACTTCAAAAGGTCCTTGTCACTTGGCCAGTAGTTTAGATTCGCAGGAGGGAAGAAGGAGGAGGACCCTGTCTCCCGGCTTAAACTCCCAGGCCCGAGCATCCCGGTTATAGTAAAAGGTCTGTTTGTTCTGTACCTGCATTAAGTTAGCCTTTGCGAACTCCCCCAGCTGATGCAGTCTTTCCCTCAAGTGAAGAACATAGGAAAACGTTCCCTGGACTCGGGTTCCCTGGTCCTCACAGGTTTCTCTTAACAGGTCTAAGATCCCCCGGGGCTGATGTCCGTAGAGGAGCTCAAACGGGGAGTACCCGGTCGAGGCCTGGGGGACCTCCCAGACGGCAAACAGCAGTGCAGGCAACAACTTGTCCCACTCGTGTGGGTCGCTCGCCGTGAAGCGGCGGAGCATGGATTTTAGTGTGCGGTTAAAACGCTCCACTAACCCGTCAGTCTGCGGGTGATAAACTGAGGTGCGCAGTGTTTTAATCTGTAATAGGCGGCATAGTTCCGCATTAACTTGGAAGAGACATTCGTCCCTTGGTCCGTGAGTATTTCTCGGGGGATCCCTACCCGAGAAAAAATTTTCACTAACTCTCCTGCAAGGGTCTGTGACGTGGTGTTTTTCAAGGGCACTGCCTCGGGATATCGGGTGGCATAGTCTATTAGAACCAATATATGCTGGTGCCCAGCCTTTGACCGCTCGACCGGTCCAACGAGGTCGAATGCTACCTGGTCAAAGGGTACCCCTATTACTGGTAGGGGAACCAGGGGAGCCTTGGTTATCTCTCGAGGCCGGGTGAGCTGACACTCGGGGCAAGAGTTGCAAAATTCCCTCACTTGCTAATGTATCCCGGGCCAAAAAAATCTCTGGGTTATGCGCTGCAGCGTTTTCTCCCGCCCAAGATGACCGGCCCACGGATTCAAGTGATCCAGCTCCAATACCTTCCGGCGTCCCACCGCCGGTACTAGCAACTGCCTGAGGATACCCCCGCCCTCCGCGGCCTTTGTTACCCGGTAGAGACGGTCCCCTCGTACCTCAAAAAAGGGCCCTTGTTTTAGCCTCATGTCTTCATCCCCCTCATTGGTCGCTCCGCCAGCTTGCTCCCAGGCCCATTGTAATAACGGGTCATCACGCTGTTCCTGAATAAACTCCCCCTCGGCGTCGCCCTGTAAGGTCCGGCTCCAGTCCTGTGAGGTGGCCGGGCCCACCCCTGCTTCTCCCGTACGTTCGGGGCTCCTGTCTCGGGCCTGCCCGACCTGATGGGTCGCTAGCGCACTCTCTGTCCAGTCGGCCTCCTGCTCGCAGGTCGGCCGAGGAGTCCACTCTCCCATTAGCCGCCTGAAGCCTGGCCAGTCTCGCCCCAGGAGTACTGGGTATTCTAAATTTTCGGACACGGCCACCTGGCACACCACCTCGTCTTGTCCGTCGGACAGTTTTACCCATGCCGTGGGATAGGGTTTCACGTCCCCATGGACGCATTTCAACCATATAGGGGTTCCTGCTGGCTCTGGGCGAGGGACTAGGGAGGCCCGGACCATGGTTTGCCCGCAGCCAGTATCAACTAGTGCCCAAACCTCCTGCCCTTCTACCTTAAGCTGGGCCAGCACTTTCTCATTTTCCTTAGGACGAGCCCTGGGGCCTAAGGCCACCACCCGCCCGAATGAACAGTCCATGAATGGGCAGTCCTGGCGGAAATGGCCTTCTTGGCCGCACTCGTAACACGCACCCCGGTTACCGGTTCCTAGTCCCGAAGAGCGTATAGGCTCCTCCTCTCTCGAGGCCTTATCCCCCTTCACTCCTTCTCGGGGGGGGCTATCTAGGGTGGTGGGCCTATAGTCTGGGACCTTCCTTTCGTTCCCTCCTTAGGTTCGCCCCCGCCCGCCTCGGGGAGTCCGGGCCCGGCCTACTGGTGAGCATTGTCCCCGCCCTTCCCCCGGGGCCCCTACGGTCTCCCCTGCACCCTCTGCCACCATATATGCTTCCATTAGGGTGACTGCATCTGCTACGGTCATGGGCTGCTGCCATCTTACCCACTTTCAGGCGTCTGTTGGTAGGATCTGCAGGAATTGTTCTAGCACAATAACATCGACCAGCTGACCTCTAGTCCATTTTTCTGGTTCCAGCCATCTCCGGCACGCTTCCTGCAACCTCTGGGCGACCGCCCTAGGGCACGCCCCAGTGGGGTACCGTTCTTGGCAAAATCTTTGTCTAAATGTCTCGGGGTTCAGCCCGATTTGATCTAGGATTGCCTCTTTTACCTTATAATAATTGAGAGCCTCTCGTGGATCCAAACTCCTATAGGTTAATTGGGCCAGCCCCGACAGGTAGGGGGCCAACAGGGTTGCCCAATGGTCTCCTGGCCAACAGGCTGCCGTGGCGACCCTCTCAAACGTCTCAAGGAAGGCCTCCGAGTCATCTTGAGGTCCCATTTTGGTTAGGCGGATGGGCAACTGGGGCACCCCTCCGGCGTTCCCGTCGGCCCCTTGTGCTGCCCTGGCTAATGCAGCCCCTTGTTGGAGCCACATCTCTCTCTGTGCCTGTTGTTGATCGGTCAGTTCTCTAACGAGCTGCCTTTGCTGCTCCTGCTGCTGAGCAGCCAACTGCTGTAGCAGTTGAGTTTGTTGTTGTTGTTGCTGGCGTTGCTGCTCTGCCAGCCACTGCCAGACTTCCTTCATCTCCATTTTTCTCTCTCTCTCTTTTTTTTTTTTTTTTTTTACCACCCTTAACCCCAGGGTTTAGGATCAAGTACCCACGTTCTCCACCATCTGTCAAGGTGCGGGCTCCCCCTCAGGCTTACAGTCCTATCATCATCGGGGTCGCCGGTCCCTAGGTAACCCTCCAGCACCCGTGCTCTTAGGTCCCAGTGTCCCAATAAAGCCAGTCAATGTTCCGAAAAGGCCCGCCGCCAACTGGGCAGGACAGTCTCCTTGCTCCGAGGCGCGGCGGGGAGGACGGGGTGGTCCCACCCCTGCTCGGGGTCTCAACACCGGACCCTGAGGGCAGCTCGGGTGCGTGCTGCCGGGCTGGCGGGCCTCGCCCGAAACTCACCCGCCCTCCATGGGGACTTGGTCGCAGCTCTCCCCTCACCTCTGTCCTCAGTCACTTCCACCTCCCTCTCTCCTCCATTCTCGGTCGCTTCCACCTCCCTCTCTCCTCCTCTGGCCGGCACTTCCGGCCCTTTTGATTCCCCCGCCGGTCCTGTCCCCGCCTCCTCTGGTCGCGGGGTGATGACGTCACTCGGCGTCTCGTCCCGGCCGGCCTTCTCTTGGGGCCGGACTCCTCCGCTCCCGCCCGTGCAGCTTCATTGGCGGGGGAATCGGCATCCTCGGCGTCTGTGGGAGCGCGCGGAGTGTGGGGCCGGGGGCCTCCACGCCCGTGGGCCCCGGCGCCCCATCACATAACCAAAAGGCTGCTTACGTGTGTGCTCAGTGATGTTTGCCGTGTAAACTTGTGCACTTCGTCTCCACAGCAGACCTCAAGAGAGCCCCCAAAGAACACAAACCAGACAAAGATTGAAGGTGCTAGGCCAGGTTTACTGTAGAGCGAAGTACAGTCATAGTTGTCAGTAGAGTCTACTGAACCACTACGCATATGTACTTGCCACAATGGAATGACTCAATCAGTGGGAGGTCCCACTGCCCCCTATGTCATTCAAAGGCTGTTTCCCCTAGACACCACCTTGTATTCAGGTACAACAAGTCACACCGCACTGCTGACATATCAGGTTGCCACCCTCTGACACTGTCAGGTTACCCTCTGACATTGTCAGGTTACCATTCTCTGACGTTACTTAGATACCTCCCATCACCCTGTACGTTGTGGTTTGATTAGATCATCTCTATCCATCATTCTGTCATTTTAGACACTTTCTTGAACCTGGGTCTGTATCTGTGAGGAATGGGTACCAAGGTCTTTTTTAATGAGCTAGTGATTTCATGTGCTTTCTACTTATGACCAAAACCAATTATTGTTCTGCAGTCAGTACCTAGCACCAATTAGTGTTTTGTACTCTCAGCCCTGTTCGTGCCAAGTTCTGTGAGCTGGGGCCTGCCTTTTGCTCCCAGCTTAGCTTTGCTTTATGTTAGCCATGTTTTGCACATTGTTAACTAGGCCTCAGGCCTCAAACCAGGCCTGTGCTGCATGGGCTTATGTTTTAAGCCATGATCTTACTACAAATGCATATGCCACTTTGTTATATTGTCAATAAATGTGGCGTGTTGCCTTATCCCCCTGAAAAAGATCCCATGTGCTCAGAACCGGTCTTAGAGGCAGGCAAGGGGCCATTTTCAAGGGGCTGCCGACAGAGCTGAATCCTTCCACACACACACGCACGCACGCACGCACGACAGGTTTCCCTGGTTACTCCCTGACCCTTTTTAAAAAAAAATTTCCCTGGCAGTTTTTGGGTTTGGGGTTTTTTTTCACTTGACAAATTTTTGTCCAGTATTTTTTTTGAAACCATCTGGCAACCCTATGGGCAAGCCAGGCGGTCACCCAAGGCCGCCAATTGGTTAGGATCTGCCCTGCATGTGCTTCTTTTAAGCAAAACATTTTGGTGGAGAATGCAAAAGGGGAAGACATCACGCCAAACTTGTTGGATAATACCCAAAGGAAAAAAAACCTGCAGTATAAACTAAGAAATATCTATATGTACTAAATATTGATCAATCAAGGTGTGTACGCCCCCGGCTATAGAGTCCCGGGCTTAGGAGTAGAAGCTTAGCATCTTTTATTCCTACTGCAAGGCAGGGCAGAAAGGAATTTAAAGATAAAACAGGTATTTACACCCTCGGCCGTAGAGTCCCGAGCCAACAGGAAAGGTTTAAGATCCCTTTCCTGATCCAACAGTGTGTATATATATATTGGTGTAATACCCCCGGTGTAGAGTCCCTTGACACTCTGGCACAAATATTTTATCAGTGGAAAACTACATTTTTATACCTTTGCTGCTGACAGGTTAAATGAAATTACCAGATGGGTTTATTTTCTATACCTTTCCACTTGCAGATTTTCATAACACAGAACTAGCTTAGTGCCTTGAGTGCATCAAGCATTCGACCAGAAAGACTGTCTCAGCAACCATTTTATCTGTTTCTCAAGGCAGAAACAGCAGAAGATTATGTTCAAGGAGGAAAAATTGTTTCTGTAGCCTTTCTACTGTGTTCATTTCCTCCTATGTATGCAGATAGTTGCCTGGTTGTCTAGGAGTCACTGTGATGTTCCAGATGAAAGTTTCAACTACACAGATACACAGAAAGCTTTGGTTTCAAAGTACGTGCCCTTCCCAATCAGAATGCTTTGTTGAAATACTCTTGACCAGCTCTACTTGCAACTTTCCACCAATGCATGAGGGAAAAAATAGTTTCATTGTGTATATATAATTATTTTATTGCTTTCCATTTCAAAGTTTAGAGACCCAGAATAAAAAAATAAAACACTTGAACCAACTATCTTCTCTGCAGTTGTATTTTTCCCTCTTTCAGGGATGAACTTTTAGTAGGAAAGTTTTGTGAACTTGAGATTCTTAGATTTTAAGTCCAGTTTTTGATCATCTACTGTGACCTCCTACATAATGCAAGCCAAAAAACTCTCCCTCAAGCTCATGACTGCTTTTTGAGCTATACCAGATCTTTTAGAAAGACACCTAATCTTGATTTAAAGACTTCAACCAATGGATAATCCACCACATTGTCAGGTAAGCTGTCCCAATGACTAAATTACCCTCACGGATAAAAAAATATTCACCTTATTTCTAGTCCATCCTTTGAATCTCTTGATTTTTTTCTGCTAAGAGTCATCTATCGCTACCTCTTTCTATGACAGGCATATGTACAGCTTGTTCAAGTCTCCTCTGAAACTTGCCAGTCTGTTTAGCAAATCCATGAAATTATTAAGTTTTTCAAGTGTAGGCAAGTTTTGCAAGACCTTGAATAATTCTTAGGTTGGACCTTCCTGATCCAGAACCCTTGGGACCTGACTGGTCCTGAACAAAGGAGTTTGCTGCACCAGGGGAGGTCAGAGCTGTCCCAGGGCCTCCTGGCCAGGCTCCCCTTCTGACTGCTGGACCAAACTCCATGGCTGCCAATCTTGAACTCCTCAAACTATATAATTTAAATACACAAAATGAGTAGGACTACCCTCTAACAAACACAATTAGGAAGTCTAGCTGTTGAATTGATTGAAGTGAAATAACAGAAAGAACTGTACCAGATAGTCCCCTACCAAAACTGTGTCCCTATTTGTACAGCACACGTGATGTTCTTTGCCCTACTTACATTAAATGGTGACTGTAATGCTGAACATTAAACTCTGCTTTGGATGTGCATTGAGAACTCTAGTTGAAATTGATGGGGTTCATATATGCAGGCATCCAAAGACAGAATTTGGAAGGACTGGTTGAAATGGCGAAAAATAGGTCTAAGCATTTTAGTAACATATGTTTACAACACAATATATGGATGAGTATTGCACAGACAAGCTGATTCAGACCAAACAACTGCCAGAAAAGAAGCCAACATGGTAAAGCTTCACATAAAATGAAGTTCAGAATCTGGTTTTAATGATGCCCACCCCCGAGATCAGGGATTGCTGCATGCCTAGCATCAATTATTACAGACTTGCTTGGGGGGGGGGGGGACGTGAATGAGGAGAGGCTATACGGCAGCGGGAAGGTCCTCAATCGTTCTGACTAACTCAGCTAGAACTAAAGCACAAGTGATGACAAAAAAGCAATTTAGGTTGCACATCATGCAATAAACCTTTGCCTAAATCACAGGATGCCGTAGCTTATGCCACAAAGCATAACTTCCTTTGGCTCCTAGAGCTATTTCCTCTGGATTCTAGACTAGACTGTACACTAGGATTCTCATATTTAATCACTGCTTAGAAAAAGGAAGCAATATTATGAGGCTGTCTTTCTGTTTGCGGAATCCATTAGCACAGAATAAACTATCAATTGCTCTGGCTTTTTGTCCCAGTTTTTACTATTAGTAATCGTTTAATGGCCTCGTGAAATAGAATATAAAGAATATTGCACACATTTTGCATATAAGTCTGGGTACATACATCCAGGATTTGACTAGGTAAAATGCAATGGGCTGTCAGCACCATCTATTGGTGTAAGAGAGGAATAATTCATTATATTTAAGAATGCTGAGGATAGAGATACACTGCAATTAAATGGGGTCCCAGAGTATGGGCTCCAGCTTAAGCCGAAATATCTATCCCACAATTTTATAGCCCTGTAGCCTGAGCCCAAGTCAGCTGACATAGACCGAAAGTGATGTTTAATTGCAGTATAGATATGCCCTTACAGAGATCCTGCTGAAAGGTGTTTTGAAAGAAGTCACAAAAGGATGAGAGAATTCACATGAAAAGAAACAGGATGTTACCCCAGTAGTATTGGTATGTATATTGTTGACTTATAGGTATGTGTTAGATGTACAAACATAGACAATGACATTCCGTGCCCACAAGAAACTTATAAAGATTGTACAAGGCAAAAGACAAAGTAAGTGGGTTGGGTAATATGGGGAAGGTTAGATAACAAAAGCACTTTCTTAATCAACGTTAATAAGATAACGTTCATTTAGAAGCCCCGTCATCTGAAAATGATAAAAGTTGGATCCTAAACTAAATTTCTACCTTTAAAATACAGGAGGGAATTCTGCTTTGACTTGCATCCCTTGAAATCTTATTAATTTCAAATATCTGCATGCGATACAACTCAAGGACGAATTTGGTCACTAAAGCACAATTAAGGATTTTTGTGTGTGGAGGCAGGAGAATGAAGTTTCACCCACAATAATTCACTGCTTTGCACATTTTTGCAGTGTTTTGTACTGCTAGGAAACCTTTGAAAATTGTTTATGATGCAACACCACATAAAAAACCTCGCTTTTGCCTGAAGTGCTCATGCCGACTCTTTTCTACTGATGAGAGAAGATGGCAGCACTCTGTTAAATGTGTCTGTAGTGATGAGTGGGGTGGGCTGAGAGGAGACAGTATGGAAAAAGAGGGGAGGGCTAGTTGAGGGGAGGAGACAATGGAAGAAGAGAAAATTGGCTTGGGGAAAAGAGGGGCTCATTCTTGGGAACCCATGATTCCCATTGCCAAGTTCCAGGAAGCCAAGATGGAGTTGCATATAGCCAGGGTCCTGCCTCTTTGCCTTGACCCCATCTCCTTTTGGCCCCTATTCTCAGGGCTGCAGCCCTGAGACCCCTGTTCTTTCCCTGCAGATGCATCTGCCAGGGGAGCTCACTTCTTCCTGCTGGCCCCATCTAGGGAGCCTTCAGGATGTTCCACCTAGCAATGCTGTGCACTCCTGCTGTTGCCCTTCCAGTACCTCTGTCCAGCTGGCTGGGTCACTAGTAGGTGCCCCATTCCAGAGCTACTCTTCAGTTCAAGAATTCCATGTCTAAGCCAAAGATGCCTCATTTGAAATGTGTGAGGATGTTATTAGAAAGACAGGATAGGAAAATGAGAAATAAAAAGTCTCATACATACAAGGCCTGATCCTGTAATTTATAATATGTGGATGGACTATAGCGTCTGTGCAGAGTCCCAGTGAAGTCAATGGTATAAAATGCAGGAAAGGGCTTATAGGACACAAACAGAGAGTCACACACAAACACCTGTGTGTGTGTGTGTATTCACAAAAGTGTGGACAACTGTGTCTCACTGATTTCCAGTCTTCTTTCCACAAGCTAAAATGGCCAAAGATGGCATGCCTGATATTTTGAGTTAGAACTTGATTTTACAACACAGTCTCTGAAAAAAAATTCTGTGGCCTCAAAATGTTGTGAACAACAAATGGAAGGACTGTGTAATATAATTGGGCGACAAGCATTACAATAAAGGATCATTACAGATTACAGATATATTATTAGCTCCAAAATAAATATTGTAAACCCAGCATTAAGGTTAATTTTAAAAGAATCTCAACATTAAGATATGGAAACACACAGTTTGTGCACCCAAGCAACCTTAATTCTGCCCTAAAATAACCATAGAATCACAACTGAAGCACAATAGTGTGTGTTTTAGACCCAGATTGATTAAACAAGACAATTATGTTTTCCACATTTTTCCCTTTCTGGTATCATTTCAGGGAAGAGTTTAGTTTGTTTTGCTAATATGGCTTCATGACCATTGGAAAAAACAAGAGATTTTGTGAAAAAAAAATCCATTTATTGAACACTCCACAAAACAACATTCAGCGGATGCTAACTTTTTAGTTATGAAACATAAGAACAAAATTATCATTAAGATAAAAATGTTTTCATGTGTAGTCTATGCCTAGTATGAACAGTGTTACAGGGGGTCCTCGCTATAAGTCCAAGATACATTCCAAAAAACTTGGAATTATAGTGAAACAACTTAAAGTGGGGAATTTTTTTCCCGCAGCTCACTTCCATTTAAGCAAATTAGGGGGAAGTGTTTTGTACGACTTATAGCGAGGAATGGGAGGACTTATAACGCATCAGTTCCTACAAACATCAATGACTTTAGTATGGAACGGATGTCTACTGGGGCAACTTATAGCAGGGACCCCCTGTATTTTGTAATTTTGGGGAGGGGAAAGTAGTCTAATAGTGAGTGCTAGATTTCTTAAATAACCTTTATTTTAAATTCATTTAACTCAAAGAAGTGGATTGATTTTCTCTTAAATTTTCAGGAAATGCATTTGATATTCAAAAGGGCCTGTAGTTTAGAGGACAATATGCTGCATTTTTCATACATACGGCTGAGATTCCACAGCTTAAATAAAAGTGCAAAATTCAGTCTTTACTAGGGAACTTTAGTGACTATTTCGGGGAGGGCAATAATTTTTGGCTGGGGGCCACTTCAAAAAGTTTTGAAGTGCTCCCAGACTGCCCGGAAGAGGCGGGGCCTAAACCAGAAGGGCCTGGGGTAGCCAGTACTGGGGTAGCCAGTACTCTTCTGGGCTACCTCACCTCCAGACCATGATTGGTCTGGGGGTGGGGAAGCTCCTTTCCCGCCCCTTCCCACTAGGCACCCACGTGCTTCTCGCAGGGCAGGGGGGTAGGGCGGAAGGAGGCTTCAGGCACTACCCCTACCCCCAGGCCAATCACGGTCTGGGGAAAGGGGAGCTGTGCGACGCTTCCCTCACCCTACCCCCACCCTATATGAGCATACAGCACTTTGAAGTGCCGTGCGCTCCTCACAGGGCAGAGGAAACTTCACACTCTCTTCCACCCCCAGGCCAATCAGGGCTTGGGCATGAGGAAGAGTGTGACATCTCCTCCTGCCCTGCAAGGAGTGTGTAGCACTTTGAAGTGCAACATGCTCCTCGCAGGGTGGGAGGAAGTTTCACGAGCTCCCCTGCGCCTAGGCCCCAATTAGCCTGGGGGTGGGGGAGCGTCAGGGACTCCACGGGCCAGATCAACTCACTTGGCAGGCCAGATCCAGCCCACGGAGGCCCTTTTGCCCACCCCTGGACTACTTATATAACATAATGCTCTTTCAGTGTTCAAGATGGATGAAAGTCATAGAATGAATGAGGTCTGTGCAAGACCATTCACATCACTGAAGCAATTAAAGGGGGAAATGGCGTAATATTCACTGTGATGAGCACTTACTCACAAATAGCCACAATGGGACTACTAACATATGAACTCATCAGGATTGTACATTCAAGAGCATGTGGGTTAAGTTTATAAGACTTTCAACTTTGGTTTACATATTAGTGTTACAAAAGAATAAAATTTCAGCTTTGTGTTAGCTAAGCAGAAGCCATGAATGGCCTATAATATAACTGACACTTACTATATTTCCTCTTGAAGTGTCATCATCAAGAACTTTGGCATTTTCAAAACAGGAATGTAGGAATTGACACAATCACACCAATTACCCTTCTTGTCCCCTGTCTGGTAGTGACCAGCACTGGATATTTCAAACAGACAAAAACTCTCAAGTGGGCAACTATGAAATAACTCATCCATACAAGATGTTTCAACCTAATTTCCCCAATTAGACATTGTTTTATAGAAGAAAAGCAAATATATTTTGATTTCCATCTAGATTCAAATTGCTAATGTAAGGTGAGATTTTCCAATGTGCTCAACTCTACTTCCATTGACTACAAGCAGACATTTACAGAAAGTCTGCAAGTGGAAAGGAATATAAAATAAACCCATCTGATAACTTCACTTAACCTGTCAGCAGCAAAAGTATAAAAATGTAGTTTTCCAGTGATAAAATATTTGTGCCAGTAGGTCAAGGAGTGACCTACTCTGGGAGGCCCCTCAAGCTTAGTCCCCCTTGCGGCCTACCTGCCAGGATCCCTACATGCGTCCCCCCCCAATGGGCGTAATATGGCCTCACGGCCAAAGTCCACACATGGGCCCTTATAGCAGGGTTAATGCAACCTTGAGGCCAAGTTCACAGGCTTATAGGCACCGCTCACTCCCTCGAGCCAGCTACGGAGGGAATAGGGGGACCCGGGCCCCCCCACTCCACCGGGTCCCAGCCCAGGGCCCTGTAGGCAGTGGCTGGGGTCGCTGCCTCGCTCAGCGGGGAATCCTGCCGCAACACGCTGAGCGCTCCAGGGAAACTCCCCATCCTGGGCTACTTCCTACCGGGGTCTGGTGGATGTCTTCTGTGTTATCTCCCCATGATCCAATGGCCTTGCAGGTAGCACCTCCTAGCCTGGCTGCTGCTGGAAGGTCTGGTCACTCTTTCTCTCTGGGGCTATACCAGCAGCTCCTTTGCTTTCGGTGGTGAGCCCCGACTGAGCTGCCCCTGGGCCTTTTATAGTCTGGTTCCACCAGGAGCATGCCCAGTAGAACTGTAGGGGAGGGGCTTTTTCAGCCAGCTGGGCCCAGCTTACTCCCTGCTCTTCAGTGCGGGGTTGACATACCCCATCACACAGAGCTATAACTTAGATAATTGAGCTGGTCAAAAAACCAGTAAAATATTTTCACATATGAAAAAAAAAAGTAACATATTTTCTAGATCAAAGTGTCGCCTGTGTGTTGTAATGAAACTGTTTTTTCATTTCAAGTTTGTTTGGGTTTTTTTTATGTAACTCTTCTGCCAGGTAGAGTCAGCAGCAGCCAGGGTCGGGTTCAATATCCAGGGGTTCATCTCCATCCATCCAACACAGAACTGGCTCAAGCTCCCACCCAGTAACCTGGGAAATTCACACACCTCCCTGGGTGACTCTGGGAGGAAACGCTTCCCCACGCACAAGCACAGTCTGAGTGTAGAAAAAAAACCTGTTAATAAATGGAAGGGAAATAACTTGGTAATAATTTGGGAAACTACCATAAACAAAGTTGATAAATAAAACCATGAGTAACAGTCCCACCACAAGTAGGATGGGCAATGCCCTTTTCCCTCTCAAGTGCTTAATTCCAGCAATGTAAATGTCACCTTCACACAGCCAAACATTCTCTGCACCCCACTCCCAGGGTGTGTCTAGACTACATGGCTCCGTCGACGGAGCCATAAAAATTAGTTTATTCGTCATAGTCAAAGAGGCGGGGATTTAAATAATCCCCGCTTCATTAAAATAAACATGGCCACCGTGCTGTGCCGACGATCAGCTGATCCGGCACAGCGTGGCAATCTAGACGCGATGCGGTCAACAAAGACTGCCGCGCTGTGCCGGATCAGCTGATCGTCGGCACAGCATGGCAGCCATGTTTATTTTAATGAAGTGGGGATTATTTAAATCCCCGCTTCTTTGACTATGCCGAATAAACTAATTTACATGGCTCCGTCGACGGAGCCATGTAGTCTAGACACACACCCATTTGCTGTCCTTTGCTAGTGCAGGCCCAAACTTCAGACATCTGCAGAGGTCACCTCCCATCCTGGGGTGGAAGTAAAGAGGCATTTGACTCACTCCACTGGTCACTCACCATCCACCTGCTCGCTGGTCACTTGCCACCACCTTGTTGACCACTGTTTGCGCTGCTGCCACCCTCTCATCACATCTCTGTGCCGCCACCCTGCTGGCTATCAGTCACCATCCACCTCTTGGCTGTGACTTCTGCCCATCAAATGATTGCAGCTCCCAGAGATTTCACTCTTGGCAAGCAGGATAGAAGAAACACAACTAATCTAAGGAAAGCGGTTAATGGTGTCTATTTAACTCTTGGATTTCTGAACAGTAGGGAGGAACAGGTCAAACCAGGCCAGGCCAAGGAGGTTACGCAGCTTCATCCCTCACCCTCTCTCCCTTTATAAAGTTGAGCCCCTGCTTAGCAAGGTTCTTTCTGCTAATGATGAGCCCTCTCCTTTGGAACAATTTAGCATGGTCCTGCTCTTCTGTGTTCTCACAATATTACAAACATTAGTAGCCATGTTTCCACTGTCTCTGCATCTAACACAAACATAGCTGGTGTTGGGTCACAAAGTACGTTAATGACACCGAGCAGAATACCACTCCCTCTGCTGAATATTGAACACATCTGAGCAAAGCAGGAGCAAACTGTATTTACAGACACACTGAGAGTCCCTTTCCAACTAGCTGTTCGGAAAGCATTCCTTCAGATACTGCTTACACTTGTTATTTTTTTCTGTGGAAATATTCATCATAACGGATCCATGTTTTAAAGCATTTTGGTTTTAAAAGCAGGGGCATTTGTCATCAGAAAACAGTATTTTTCTATAAACCGAGTTGTATTATATTCACATTCAGTCTAAGTGGTATAGCATTCACGTATTGGCAATTGTGCGTTTGTGCACCTTCTGGGTGTGGTTCTCTGTCCGTGTAGTGGCGCTTAGACCACTGACAGAGAGGGAACAATAAATCTGCTCTGCAGCCCTACAGATGGCTTTTAGCTCAAGCTGTAGAGGCTAGTGCATTAAGTTCCAAAGATGTTTGGTTCCACTGACTGGAGTTACACATTCATATTCAGAAGGACTTAGTTTGCTTAGCTAATAGAGGTGGAAAAACTGTGCAGCGTGCCCAGGACCCTTATCTATTCAATAATTACTTCCAAAATAGGCATTTTAGCTGTTAGCCTTGCTATTGCCCTTTTAATGTCCATGCACTGTGTTCTAATGGGGGAAGTAATCTTATAATTTGCCTAATCCATTTGTCAGCTACTTTCACTTCTAGCTGATACAAAACCTTTTCTATGCCTTTGCTGGTTCTAGGAAACTGAAAGAGGTCAGAATAAAAAGTCTTGAAACAATGTAGATGTCTGCAACAATTATTCAGCAATTGCCTGAATTCCCATTTAACAAACATATTGATGTGATGGGGTGCAGTCACAGACAACCCCTTGGGGTTACTTCTCAATGTGCTGACAAAGCCATTGACACTCACTTCCTTGCTCCACCCTGTCCTGCTGGACCAGATCTCCTGATCTCCCCCGGCCAAGGCACAGAGCTGAGATTATCCCCCCTCACACACACACACAGAGCAACACAGACACCAAGGCTGCGTCTAGACTCACATGATTTTGCGGAAATGCTTTTAACGGAAAAGTTTTTCCGTTAAAAGTATTTCCGCAAAAGCGCGTCTAGATTGGCACAGATGCTTTTGCGCAAAAAGTGCTTTTGCACAAAAGCATCCATGGCCAGTCTAGACGCGATTTTGCACAAGAAAGCTCCGGTGGCCATTTTTGCCATCGGGGCTTTTTTGCGCAAAACAGTCCTTCCCTGTCTACACTGGCCCTCTTGCGCAAGTATTCTTGCGCAAGAGGCTTTCCAGCGGGCGTGAAAGTATTGCTCAAGAAGCACTGATTTTGTACATTACAAAGTCAGTGCTCTTGCGCAAATTCAAGCGGCCAGTGTAGACAGCTGGCAAGATTTTGCGCAAAAGTGCCTGCTTTTGCGCAAAATCTTGCCAGTCTAGATGCACCCCAAGTCTCTTCAGGATTGAGGGGGATGTAGTTTTGGGCACAGCTTCTGAGAACCCAACCCCTAAATGGGATCAGAACCCCAAATAAATGATTCAGGTAATCCCCCTTTAATAATGAAAGGAAGATGTACACACTGATTGCTCCCCGGGTAACAATTATTTACACTGGGCTTGATAATAAAATCACTTATTTACAAAGTACAAACAGTAGGATTTAAGTGGCTACAAGTGAAAACAGGCGGAACAAAGTGAATTATAAATTTAAAATAACAGAAAATGCATAGCTAGTTCTAGCACCCTAAAACTTATTACAAACGTACTCTAAAACTGTTCTTGTTTCACCTAAATCTCCAAGCCTGGGAAAGATCTTTTTTCGCAGGGGTCTCTGGTTCATTCTCTTGGGAGTGACATGGCAGCCAAAGACCAAGGGCCTGAAAACTTTGCATCCTAAATTGCTTTCTTTTGGGGGGAATTCTTTGTCTCTACATTCCACCCTTCCATGGAAAATTACCTGGTCTGATTAGTTAGGTGATCACAGGCCTTCCTAAGACCAACCACTGCTAAGACTTAAAGGATAAAGGGGCTGTTCACAGGTGATCACCCAGACATTGAGGAAAACACCCTTGATGGTTTTCATTTGCACATTGAAAGCCATAAACAATTCCATACTCCATAGATACAAGAATGATACCTACACCAAAACAAGATCTACAGATCCAGCAGACTGTGGCATTAAAATTGATAGGTTACAGGAGGTTATTTGTCCCAAATATCTTTGAGTTATGCATATTCGTATACATAAGAATGTCAAAGCATGGAGGGGGGAGGGGGAAGGCCATCACAACTGACATGGAGGCATTTATGCCAAAACCCTTTGTGAAGTTACTGAGAATTTCTAGTTAACCTCACTGTTCTTTAGAAGGTGTTTCTAAATTTTTTCTATATAATCTATGCAGCATTGCTTTTCATCAGACACCCATACTACACAAAGATGAATGAAGATTAGCTGCATTTTACAAATGGGGAAATGAGGTACAGGTTGAAGAAGAGATGTGCCCAAGATCATACAGAAAATCTGTAGAAGAGTCAGGAATAGAAGCTAGGCCCAAATTCCAGGACACAAGGCCTGCGCACTAGATGCATTGCCTAATTTTAAAAAATGGCAGCAATTACTTTGTATGCTCTAGAATGACAGCTTTTTCTTTGCCTTTATTAAATACATGTACATAGCTACATAATGTAAACAAGCGGTAGCCATTATGCAGAGAACATAACAATCACTGCTAAGATTGCTGCATTATTCCATTCCGATAAACCTAATGAGAGGAACCATTCTATATCTAGATTTAAAGTCTCACAAGCCAGAGATCCTGCAATTCTTACTCAGGGAAAAACGTCACTTGTGTTCAGAGGTCAGTGTAAAAGGGAGGTGTGTGTGAACACAGACAGCAGGAGTGGAACCAAAATATATATGTATAATGCTTATATTTTGTTCAGGTACTTTAGAAGTTACTGAATATTTTAATTCAAAAGATTTCTTCCCCCACTCATTTTTAATTCAGGTACAAACCTCCAAAGGCATGGGAACAGTTTTTGGAGTGGGGGTGCTGAGTTGCACCCCATGCACCCTTATCATTGTCTGCACTCCTCACCACCCCTCAGAGGTGAGGCTGACAGCCAGAGCCTTGCATGTGGGACTTACGACCAGGACCCAAGGCCCAGCGGTTGGGCAGGACCCTTCATGTGGGGCTTGACTATGGGGCCAGCTGCTCAATGGGATCCAGAGCTGGCAGCCAAGCTCCTGCACATGAGGACCTGGGACTGGGGGCTAAGCCCCTGTGTGTGGGGCCGGCAGCTCAGCAGGCCCAGCGTCAACAGCTGAGCCCCGGTGCATGAGGGTGGCAGTTGAGTGGAGCCCTTGGCTACAAGTGGAGACCCCAGCTGGAGAACAGAAGGTCAGCAGCCGGAACCCTGGGGGGCAGGGCATGTGGCCAGGATGCCCAAACCGTGGGGGTGCTGCAGCACTGCCTGCACTCCTACTTCCCATACCTACACAACTATCTGCAATTGTGACACTTTCATCAGGAGAAAGTACGTGTTGTTAGACATGGCCCGGTCTGTCATTTTAAACATTCAGAATGAAGAAAGTGTTATTCAGAGAGTCTGAGTTCACTCAATCAAAGCAACTAGTCAAAGTTCATGTGATGTTTGCATTTTTTTATTACTATTTAACCAAAGGTCTCTTGTTCTGACTAGTCCATTTCCTCCTTCACAGGTGTTATTCATAACTGCAGTCTCCGGGAGAAACTCTCATCTTCCTACTGCCAAAGTCTGTGCTAAGATTTAAAGAGAGGTGTGAACTAAATTCCAAAACTCAAACACTCTTGAATTTGGATCAAGAGCCAATCTCTAAAAGGAGATTGTGGAGTGAAGGTAAGGAAAACAGTAAGTTTTGGAGAAATTGTTTCAGACAGGGACAGAAAAGGGAAATGCCTCCGGCAGATACTGAAGGAAAGATTCAAAGGCCTCTGATGGGATTTAAAACACAAACAAAAACTGATGGGAGCCAATTTCCTCCTCAGACAGACTGAGGAGCACAGGGGTCGGCAAACTTTCCTAAGTGGCGTGTTAAGATTTAACTCTCCGGTCCTGGCCTGCATCACTCTCCCAGGAGGGGGAGAGGGGCTCTCCCCACCACACAGCCCATTTGGTCTCCTGCCCTAGGTTCCACTCCAGCTTTTCCTGTGAGGAGGGGAAGAGCAAGCAGTGCACATACACTTCCCCGCACTTGGGTGCAGGATCTGGGTGGGAGGCGGGGTGCAGGAACAGCTTGACACTATGATGTCTGACCATGGGAAGGGGGCAGGACCAGGGTGGAGGTGCAGGGTCTCAGCATGGAGAGGGGAGAAAGGGATGCAGGGTCTGGGTGGCACTTACTTTTTTTTCCCCCAATGTCCGTAACAGGGTTTATTTATTGTAACAGTCACTCCCATGTGGCAGCCAGACACTCTCCAGACATGGAATAAGTTAGCGGCTCATGGGCCAAGTGTGGAATGAAGGCCGTGCCTTGCCAGGAACATAAGGAGTCTGACCAGCAAGATGACAGACTTCAGCGGCCCCATGGGGCTCTCTGGTGGGTGCAAGTGCAAGGCACACACAGGACATGTAAGGAGGGGGCGGAGTAGTGCACAGAGCAGCAGGGACACGGCCATGGCAGCAGCAGGGCCTGCTTTTGCCCCTTCTCTCCCCTCCCCCCGCCCCCCCCCCACTCTCAGGCTGTCCCAAGCATGGCTTCCCGGTGCTCCATTCTCTGGATTCCATTGGAGCAGTGGGAAAAGCCTGCAGGCGGTGCACTGGTGCGCTGCTTTGTTCTTTCAGCTGGGGGGAGAGGAGGATAGCTGTTTGCGTGGAGCTGTTTGTGGCTCTGGCTTTTTCCCAGCAAGGCTTGGGGCTTTTCTTAACCACCCCCACATGCCACTGAAAATCACCTTGCTTACCACTTATGGCATGCATGCCGGGTGTTGCCGACCCCTGGATTAGCAGTTTACACATTTCATGCTGCACAATCAATCTGCTCACTATCAGCTGTGCTCAGAAAAATTAAAAGGCATAAAATGATCTTACAAGTTCACTTCCAGCACATGGGCCTTCTCTACACTAGCATATTACCCATACGTTATACCAGTGCAGTTTCCTCCAAATTCCAACTGGAAGCAAAAGTGACGCATAATTCAGTTTACACCAGTATATACACAAGAGATTTCCACCTGTGTAGCTACATGAATAGCTAAAATAATCCAGTATAGACAAGGCTTTCAACGGTCATTCTAAAAATTGAAGTTTGACAATTTATTGAGGTGCTTGTGCACACAGAAGATCCAGGAGTTGCTGGAAAACACCTGACCCAACAGAACCCCATGACAAGCCACTTCCACCAGCAGAATGCCTCTGAGGAACATACTTGTTTCCCCAAGCCCCAGAGTTGTCCATTGGACACATAAGAATGACAGTGAGGAACAAAATTCTGAATGTAACGAAAAACAGACGTGTATTCCCAGAAATAGCCTAGTCATTTTGCCAGCCTTGCTGTGAAACATTTTCAACCCCAGCACCCTCTGGAAGTTGGTGCCCTACACATCCGCCCCCAGGACCAGCCTGAATGTTCCCAGGCGAGCACTTCAGGCTGAGGATGAGAAGCAAAAATTGCATCGAGTCCAAAACTAAGTTTCATAATTTTGGTGTTGACTTGATTGTCCTTCAGGTTACACAAGGAAGGGTTTGTCCACCCTTTATACTGGAGGCATCAGTTCCAGATCAAATAGACGTATCCCCACTAGCTTTGACTGAGCTAGTGAACTGGAAATGGAAGTGTAGGCTGCAGCAGCACAAGCAGCAGGATAGGTTAGACCCCAAGTACAATCCTGCTTGAGAACCTAGCAATGTTCCCTCTAATTTTTCCATCTGTGTGCAGAATAAATTTTGTTATGTGCACCAAGGCATGTTCAGATGTGCACCATCAGTAGAAATTCAATCTGCCATCTGTGGGTGCTCTGCTAATCAACTGGGCAGCATTTGAAACTCCCCAGGGTGGCCATTGAAGCGCTCAGCTTACAGGGAACACTGGACTCTGCACATTCTCAGAGCACCTAGCCCGTTCCACCACAGCTACACTTCCATTTTTAGCACAATAGCTCAATGAAAGCTGATGCACAAGTTGGAAATTAGTCCTCCAGCCCAAAGCAAGGACAAATCTTTAAGTTGTCAGTACTAGACATGTCAACCCATATTAGCAGTGTGGCTCTCTCCCCTGCTAGTAGCCACCTCAAAAAGTTTTAGGAGTCTGATACAGTTTCCAAGCAACTAAAACTAATCCTCTAACCCTCAAGTAAGAAAAACTCATGCTTCTGGATTGCTCAGGACTCCTCTGAGAACCCTGTCAAGGGCATCATCCATGCTGTATAGAATATTCGGTAAGTACGAAGCTGACAATCAATTCAAATACAATTCTCAGTTGACAAATACAATTCTCATTAAATTGTATTTTGCAAGTGCTGTCTTTAAGTAATGTGTGATAAAGTGTGGATGGTGCCGAATCTCACAGTATTTTGTGTTTGGATACTTCTCACATTCTTGATATGACTCGTTTCAGGAAGCCATACCCTGAACTTGGAATGCGTAAAATAAATTTACGCAAAGATTAAAAAATGCAAAGGAGTGTCCTGTCAGGGGGAGAGTGGGTGTCAGGCAAGCAAAAACTCCTTGTTGTTACCTAGTTATGAGATAAATAGATACATGCTTTCAAAGGAAGCAGATGCTTGTATTTGATAGATGTGTGGGTGGGATGGTGATTGAATGGGTTAATAAGATAAAAATGCCTTCAATGCAATTACTGAAATGGAAGTACTGAAGTGGTAATAAAAGAAATTTAAAACATAATGTTTAATTATAGATTTTGTAATAAAGCAGTCTGAGGAAGATACGGGAATTTTCATCTTCCACGCCCTTCAGGAATTAATTAGCTGTTTTAATATCAATTAAGGCCTATAATTAATAGTCCTAGGCCAAAAGTCAAACACGCATTAGACGGTATAAAAGGAATGACTAAAGAGACAGTCTCTATATTGGTGGTTCCCCCAACCTTTATGACTAACATCTTTGCAAGCATGGACTTGATGTCTCATTGCAGTTTAAATGACTGATGTCTTAATTAAGGCTGTTTAAAAAGTAGAAGTAAAAATCTGAGGGTGGCCATTGAGGTAAGCTGAATCACTTCAAAAAGCTTTTGAAAATAACTTTTTAAAATGGGTTTGTGACCAGAAAGATCCTGCTACCTTATCAAGTTTCCTCTTGCTTTAAAAGATACCTTCCCCCTACTTGAAAGTGTCCTATAATCTTATATGGAGCTGATTTACAAAAGCTAGATGAACATCAGTAAAATCTTCTCGAGGGCAATCCCTGAGCAAGAACTAAATGTTCTTTTGTACCACAAAGTGAGGAGAGGAGCAAAGGAATAAAAAAGTGGAAAGAATGGTCTGTATGTAAATGTGAGTTAACTAGAGCTGTGTGAAGAATGGATTTTTCAGTTCACTGGCAATTCCAGAACATGGGAAGAAGTTTGCTTTGGCTACAACAAACTATTTTTTTTTAATTTTGGCAATTCATAAACTACAAACAGTTCATTTTGGATTAAAGCAAATATTTCATTCAAGCCTTCTCTAAACACTTTGTTGTTAAACTTACTTTAATATTTTTGAAATTTTACATAAAACTGAAATGAATTTTTAAATAAAAAGCTGTTTGAATGAAAAAAAAAATCAGAATAGCAAAAATATTGGAAGAAAACAATCTCATTTTTTTCTGATTTTTTGGGGGTTGTGTGGTTAAGGGGGTTGTAGGGATTAGCTGAAAGTTTGCTAAGATCAATACAAATTCACAAAATATTTTGGTGTCACCACATCTGCATTTTTACTGAAAAAATGTTTTGTCCAAACAGTTTCACCCAGCTCTATTCTTATTTTATGTTATTAGTTACCACCAAGTGAAGACCCATTCACTTAGTGTGGTGTCAAGACTCTGGCCACACTATTACCACAAAGTAATGAAGTTCAAGGCTCTTTTGTTCTACACCTTTTCATGAGGGAGGCAACCATCCCTGGTTCACTTATATAAAACATTGCCACTATCTGAACACTTTTACACATCAGCCCACCAGTACAGTAATTTCAAATAAAAAATCCTTTACACAATCCATGGAAACAAATCATCTTAACATCTTATCATTGTTTCCAGTCAAAGCATTTCAGAAAGGAAATCACATCAGCCAAGATAGTCAAACAAGAGGCTCTTGGTATGGAAGGTTTTACACCTTGAATTTTGCCACGGAAACATATCCTGGAGGAATTAATCATTTTTATGGAAAACAAACAGTAAGTCTGAAAATATACTACACTAGGATGTGATTCACAGCCTACATTACCAAATGGCAACATATATTTAAATCATGGGTGAGGAACTTTTTTTGGGTCAGGGGCCGCTAACCCAGAGAAAAATCAATTGGGAACTGCACAAAAATGAGAAGCAAAACCCCACCTCACTGATGTGGCCCCTAACTGAGAAGCAGAAAGACACTCCCCACATTCTCCTCGCACACCAGAGCCTAAAGGGGCCCAGTCAAATATGAGGAGGGCTCAGTGTGGGGAAGGGTGCTGCCAGGAAGCAGGCTTGGTGTGTGGGGTCTGGAGAGGAGGGAGGGTGCAAGAGTGGTCTGGAGGTTGGGGGGGTCTGAGAGGATGGTAGGGTGCAGGAGCAGAGTGGAGATGTGGGGGGTTGGATGGAAGGAAGGGGAATGTGGGGGAGCCTGGACAGCCCTGCCTTGACAAGAAATGGTGATGTCTGCCTTTAACACAGTGTGGATCCCTAAAAAGCAAAACCCAGGCCTGTCTCAAGTCTGGTGCACGTAAGCACACAGTCAAGCTTTGGGAGGCAGGAATGTTTTGAATAACAATGCAGATTAAGCATGGTACATGAGATCACATCAAGAACACACGATAAGCAACCTTGTTCTGGTACGTCTGTTTCTGATAAGCAAAAAGTACAGATGCAGCCATGAAACTGTCAACTATCCACGTAATTTAGGCAACATCCTGAGTAGCAGGATGTACCCCAAATAGGGCATTGGGCATTTTATGTATCCTACACAATACGTAATCAATTGGTACCGATGGCAGGGAATGAGCAGGATTGACCCACAGGTCCTGCTCGATGTAACTAGAAGTAAATAGGCCCTTCACACCGGTGACCCCAGTACATGGCATTCTGATGAGTGGGAATCAAAGGAACCACTCCTGCCTAGCACTGAAGGTAGCATATGGGTCAAGTGTAATTGAATTAGACTTTCTTGTTGTATTATAGTAGATCTTCTATTAATTGCTTTTGCATTGCTTTGCACTATATTAATTGCTTTAGAATTTATAGTATTTAAGGTTTAAATTGTATAGTAATTGTTTTTAAGGCTTGTAAAACTTAAACAACTGTATTAACTGCTTAAAGCTTGCAATGAATAAGAATGTGGGTAAGTTTCCCCGGAGTGTCCTGGTTTCCCTTGGACCTAAAATAAATTGAACCACATGACAGGGATGCAGAAGCAGGCTGGGGTGGAGTGTCTGAGTGGGGGAGGGGGGGTGCTTACCTGGCACAATTCATCTGGGACGCACATGGCTCCATGTCCCCTGCCGCTCCCAGGCATTGCCCCCCTGCTGCTCCTATTGGCCGTGATTATGGCTAATCAGAGTGGGGCCGGGGGGTAAAGACTCCAAGCAGCACATTCTGGGCTGCCATTTCCCCAGCCAAGGGGAGGGGAAGAGAGAGCAGCAGTGCAGGGAGCCACTTCCTCCCCACTGCCAGGCAGAGCCCATGGGTTGGATCCAGCCCATAACCAGGCAAGCCAGGTACCGGATCCAGATCCCAGTTCATAGGTTCCCCACCCCTGATATAAATCCATTATAAAGTGCCTGGTATGATGAAGAGTATTGCCCAGACAGAAAAAGGAGACCTATAACATTCACCACTCTATTTGGTTTTGCTCACTAAAATGAGCTGTGAAGGTTTATGTTTTATATCAAAAACATCTGCTATAATGGGAGACTGACACATCCTTCGAGGCTCTGAGCTCCATTATTCCACAAAGGTGCTCACACCCCATGATAATGAGTGTGGTAGGAAAACCTGGATAAGAAAAGGGTGATGTAATAAAGATAGTTGCTGGAGATAGTTGCTGTTGGCCACCAAAATCTTTTTTTTTTTTTTTTTTTATTCAGATAACTTGTCTTCTTCCTTCAGGGTCACATTAACAATTAAACCTAGGCATGGGGCAATAAGATTTTGTGGGTACCATGTGGAGCAGCCAGGTAGATGAACATCTTAGTTTAAAAGGGGAGTCGCAGCTCTGCACTGACTTGTCAGGGTGGAAAAGCACAGTGCTGGCCAGCTAGATATGGAATGGAAAGAGATGTTCGAGAGGGAGGAATTGCCTAAGCCACCTAAGGATCCCCATCCCTGAAATGAAAGGGCTGCTGTTCCAGGCTACACTAGCACTTATACCACTACCTCTGGTGTGGAGCTGTCCCTGGGTTAGTGTACACATGGGAAGTGTAAACAAAAAAGTGCTATTGTAGAAAAAGTCATTTATTGTTGCTGCTGGGGATACTACACTGCTAACATGCAATAGCCACACCATTTCTGAGTCTACCCAGCACCCAAGTTTGCCATTATCCAGGCAAATGCCATGTTTGCTTGTACATCTGTGGAATGTGGATGAACATTTCTGTGATGAAAGGACTGTGTGGATTCCACCATTACTCTCTTAGGAACTAAGCAGTCAGGGTGTGCTGTGTATTGTTGCAAAAATGTCTGAGAAGTCTGGCTCATCGTTCAATGTGTGTTCGGTGAATACCTCCCGTGTTGCTAGTGGGGTACTTTAGGACTTGAAGGACTGGTTTTAAGTACTGAGCGACGGGTCGGAAGAAGTCTGATGTAAACAGGACAACTCCACTGAACTCATGAAAATTACCCTTACTTACAGTAGGATTGCATTCGACCTGCATCCTCAGGGCAGTCTAACATAACTATCTAGACAATCTTTTCATACTATAAGCCTAAGAGAGGAATTAATTTTTAACTTAAATTTGAGTATTTGCTCCACAGACATTCCAGGGCTCTTGAAAGCAAAATGCAGCATAACTGTATCTTACCTAGGAGAAACATTTCATTGCAACAACAAAATGTCACACAGACCGGGACACTAATACACCCTAGAGTTCCTCACGTGTTAGCTGGAAAGTGTAGGATGTTGCCCCACTTAAAGGAATATAGCCGGTGGGCAGCTGGATATGCCACAAATTCCAGTAAAACACATAGATATAATCTATTTTAAGATTAAAAATACCCTAAATATCATATTACAAGCAGCTTCTTGCAGAAGCTAATCTTTACACTCAGAAATGTACATATATAACTGAACTTCCAAAATTTCAATTTTTCATCACTAAAAGTGTACAAATGTAAGGTTTTTTAAAAAGCCATAATATATAAGTACTCAAAGTATCTATAAAAACAGACTGTTGGATATACAAAAGGCTGCATTTAAAGTTAATTAAGCCCCACACAAGGTATGAAGGAAGGAAGTATTATCCCTATTTTTCTGGTAATTAAATAGTGGTGCAGCAAGATGGGTGACACCATAAACCAGTGGTGGAGCCGGAAACATTATCTGGGCACTGGGAAATGCATTCCATTGCTCTAAACACTAGACAAACAATGCTCCACATTGAACACTGACCACTAAGACAGGTGTTTTTCATTTTAAAGACTATCAGGTTTTATAACTGTGCTAAAAACATAATCTTTTTTGCCATGATTAGCATATTCATTAAAATTAAAATATCAACTTGGCTGTTAAAGTTATCAAACCTAAACTACATGCAAATTTAACATCTTCCCTGCTTTCACAATCCTCCCAAAAATGGCTTTGTTTGAAAATATACTTTTATCGAAGATCCATATGACCAAGACTATTAAGTTTTTCATAGGTGTCTGATTATACAATCTCCCTAACTCCAGTCTCACGTGTAACAGCTGGGATAAGACAACACGACAAAAGATGCATAATGAAATGCGCCCAAAGAGATGCACCCCAACCAGATGTCATGCCAATGAAACAGACTGTGTGGAACCGACTAAGATGAAGCAACATTCATATTCCAATAATTCCAGATTAAGGTATAAGGTAACTAAACTACTTCTGATGACCTTGCAATATGAGGGGCCAAGGTTGCCCCTAGAGGGCTGTGGGGCCTGGGACAACCCTGTCTCCGCTCCAGGCCCAGCCCCACATCCACCCAAACCCCACCCCTGCTCCACCCCATGCTACCTCTTTCTAAGTCTACTCTGCCCCCTCCCAACCTCATTGCAACTCTACCCAACCTTTCTCTCCTGAGCAACACTGGCAATGCCTGGCACCAGCGGCAAGGGGCAGGCCTTCCCCCGCATACTCACTGTAGCAGCAGGAAGAGGAGTAACCTGGCACCAGCTCACTCCGCTCCCCTGAGCCCGGCTCTCAGCCACGTCACTCAGGGAAGCAGAGCAAGCTGGGGCTGGACTGCTCTGCTTCCCGTTGCCATGGTGAAGTGGGGCAATCTGGCTGGGAGATGGTGGAGCAGAGCAAGGTGAGGTTGGGCCCTATCCCTGCCACTGGTGCCAGCCCTCAGACATACCCAAGCTGCCCTGGGCCCTGTGGGGCCTCCCAAAGCACAGGGCACACAGTGGCTGGCCCAAATGGTCCTATGGATGGGACAGCTCTGTGAAGGGCCTATAAAAAAAACTGATTCAATTTCAAATTGGATCAAAATCAGTCGTTATATAAAGGAGATGTGGGAAAAAGAAGATTCTCTCTAAGTATAAACATTTTTGTCTACATATGATAAAAAGAGACACATCTGGCTACACAAATACTTGCCCTTCACTATGATTATTGACAGTGGGAGGCCAGACTGAAAAAAAAATTATAATTGCCCTTGTAAAATTGGTATTTCTACAAGTAAGTCTATCAGCTTCCTTAGCACGAAATTACAAAATAAACGATTTCAAAATTGACTTGAAATAATTGAGTAGCTTATTTCGAGATAAGGGTGCAGTGCAGAGACACCCTCAATGTGTCCCAAGTGCTTACTCAAGATTAATTAGCGGTCCTGGGGAGACAGAGGCTAGAGAAGCAAGCATGAAGAGAGATGTCTGTCTAGGGAAAAGATTGGGACTTTCTGCTTAGCAGGAGCAGGCAAAATAATATTTATTATTTTATAAAATAATATTTTATTATAAGGTGTATGCTATGTAAAAATTGTATATAGATTTATAAATCATATATAATATGCATATTACATCGTATTTGTATAGTATGTCAAAAGAAAAATCCCAACAATTCATTGTTTTGTAGTGAAAATTAAATAGCAATAAATATTTGTAAATATATTTTGTAAGTAGTCTTGATAAATATTGTATACCCCTAATTAATCAAATGCTTTCCATCTATTCCTATGAAGAGAGGGATAATTTTCCTTGTTATTTATAGTGTAAAAAAGTATATCCTCTTTTGTTTTTCTTTGCGAACCTAGGGCTTCTTTTCACTATGGGGGATAAATCAACCCAAGTTATGCTCCTATAGCTAAGTGAATAACTGAAGTTGACATATCTTACATCAGCTTACCCCATTGTCTTCACTGCACTTTGTTAATGAGAGATGGGAAACTAACCGAGAGACAAAATAGCACTTACCTCTGTAGCATAGATGAAGCCTAAGTTGACCCAAGTTATGCAATTCCAGCTATGTCAATAAATTAGCTGGAATCAGTGTAGCTTAGGTTAACTTATTACAGTGTCTGCACCGCACTGGATCAATGGGAGACACCCTCCCATGGATTTACCATAGGTTTTGTGTTCTGATAGCATACCAGAGTAAATGGGAGAGCAATCTGTGGTCAATTTAGTCAGCCTGGGTGCCTCAATTGACACAGTGGTGATCCCCGGTAAATGTAGACATGCTGGTAAAAGAACACACACTGTCAGAATATATATTCATAAAAATAAGTATTGTTGTATAGATATTATCAATACGGATATTATAAATATGATTGTTACTGGTTTCAATAAAAACTTTCTGCTACTAATTGTAGTACCAATATTAGGTAATTCAGTATTAGGCCTTCTATAAAAACAAAACAATTATTGGGCTTGCGAACAGGAACTGCTAACAGGGAGTTTGGAGAGGGAGTTCTCCAGGTAAAAGAGGAGTAAAACCGGGACCCTTGTGGTAAGTGGCTGTCTGGAGTGTGTGTTTGTGTGTGGGGGAGTTATTTGCTGTGTGCTGAGCTTGGGTTTGTCTGGTTGGTTGGTTGGTTTGTTTGCTTGAAGGAGCTTCTAAAAGGTTTGAAATCTAGAAGCCTCTGTTAATTGGCTGAGCCTCAGTCAGGGGGAGGGGCTACCAGAGCTATATAAGCCTGTGACTCAGTGACCAGGAGCTTGGAACAGGAACTGCTAACAGGAGTTTGGAGAGGGAGTTTAGAGGGCACTAGTGACTTCTGGCCTTCTTTAAAACATAACTCTTATAATAATCTATATTCCAGAGGTTTAAAAAGAATCCCAGTTTATACTTAAACTTATTCATTAGAAAATGGAGACAGAAGCCCAGCAGCAGAGTGGGGGCTATCCTGTTTATTGCGTCGGGTGTAACATGTATGATTACCTGCCCTGTGGGCGGGTCGCATATGTGTGCACCTGTTGCAAGGAGCTCCTGACCCTCAGAGACCGAGTTCGGGCTTTGGAGGCCAGGGTGGCTGAACTGGAGGAGCTAAGGGAGGTAGAGAGATATGTGGATGAGACTTTCTGGGACACTGTAGTACTGTCCCACCTCCAGTCCGAGAGCCCCAGTGCTCTTAAGAAGGATGAAAGTCTCAAGGGAACAGAGCATTCAATGGGAGCAGAGGGAAACCATCCCTGTAGTTGGGACCCTCCTCCCAGAGGATGTTGCGTATCCTCTCGCACTGAGGATACCTCTGAGGGGAGGGAATGCCAGTTCGGAAGAGGCAGGTGTTAGTAGTGGGTGATTCGATCGTTAGAAACATAGATAGTTGGGTTTGTGATGACCGGGAGAACCGTATGGTCACTTGCCTGCCTGGTGCGAAGGTTATGGATCTCGAGGCATCTAGATAGACTTATGTAGTGCTGGGAGGAGCGTGGTCGTGGTACATGTAGGTACCAATGACGTAGGGAAGGGTAGGAGAGATGTCCTGGAGGCCAAATTTAGGCTGCTAGGAAAGAGACTGAAATCCAGGACCTCTATGGTGGCATTCTCGAAATGCTTCCAGTTCCACACGCAGGGCCAGGTAGGCAGGCAGAGATTCAGAATCTCAATGCGTGGATGAGACGATGGTGTAGGGAAGAGGGGTTTGGATTTATTAGGAACTGGGGACACTTTTGGGAGAGGGGAGCCTATACAGGAAGGATGGGCTCCACCTAAACCAGGGTGGAACCAGACTGCTGGCACTAAACATTAAAAAGGCCGAGAGCAGTTTTTAAACTGAGAGATGGGGAAAGCCGATTGGTGCGGAGATGCACGTAAATCGGAGGGAGACTTCTCTTAGAGGAGAATCCATTGATAGAGATTCTCTAAGCTGTAGTCAGAAAGAGAGGAGGGGAGAGGGCAAACCATGGGCCAGAGCAGACAAACAACCAACAAAGGAATCCAATGCATCAGGAAGGGCAGACAACAAGCAGTGGCAAATTTTTAAAGTGCTTCTACACAAATGCTAGGAGTCTGACTAATAAGATGGGTGAACTAGAGTACCTAGTATTAAATGAGGAGATTGACATAATAGGCATCACTGAAACCTGGTGGAATGAGGAAAATCTGTGGGACACAATCATACCGGGATATAAAATATATCGAAAGGATAGAGCAGGCCGGGTGGCGGAGTGGCACTGTATGTGAAAGATAATGTAGAATCAAATGAAATAAAAATATTAAATGAATCAACATGTTCAATAGAATCGCTATGGATAGTAATTCCATGCTCCAAAAATAAGAAATTAGCAGTAGGGATATATTACTGACCACCTGACCAGGACAGGGATACTGACATTGAAATGCTGAGGGAGATTAGAGAGGCTACCAAAACAAAGTACTCTATAATAATGGGGGATTTTAATTACCCCCATATTGACTGGATACATGTCACCTCAGGAAGAGAAGCGGAGATAAAATTTCTCAATGGCTTAAATGACTGCTTCTTGGAGCAGCTGGTGCAGGAACCCACAAGGAGAGGCAATTCTCGATTTAGTCCTGAGTGGAGCGCAGGATCAGGTCCAGGAAATAACGGTTACAGGACCGCTTGGGAATAGTGACCATAATACATTCAACATTCCTGTGGTGGGAAGAACACCTCAGCAGACCAGCACCCTGGCATTTAATTTCAAAAAGGGGAATTACACAAAAATGAGGAGGTTAGTTAAACAGAAATTAAAAGGCACAGTGACTAGAGCCAAATCCCTGCAAGCTGCATGGAAACTTTTAAAGACACCATAATAGAGGCCCAACTTAAATGTATACCCCAAATTAAAAACATAGCAAGAGACCTAAAAAGAGTCACGTGGCTTAACCACCATGTAAAAGAAGCAGTGAGGGACAAAAGGCATCTTTTAAGAAGTGGAAGTCCAATCCTAGTGAGATAAATAGAAAGGAACATAAACACTGTCAAATCAAGTGTAAAAATGTAATAAGAAAAGCAAAAGAAGATTTTGAGGAACAGCTAGCCAAAAACTCAAAAAGAAATAACAAAATGTTTTTTAAGTACATTAGAAGCAGGAAGCCTGCTAAAAAACCTGTGGGTCCCCTAGACGATCGAACTATAAAAGGCGCAATCAAGGACGATAAAGCCATTGCGGAGAAACTAAATGATTTCTTTGCTTCAGTCTTCACGGCTGAGGACGTTGGGGAAATTCCCAAATCTGCACCGTCCTTTGTGGGTAATGAATCTGAGGAACTGTCCCGGATTGAAGTGTCATTAGAGGAGGTTTTGGAACAAATAGAAAAACTTAATGTTAACAAATCTCCGGGACCGGATGGCATTCATCCAAGGGTTCTAAAAGAACTCAAATGGGAAATTGCTGAACTATTATCTGTGGTTTGTAACCTATCCCTTAAATCGGCTTCCGTACCTAATGACTGGAAGGTAGCCAATGTGACACCAATATTTAAAAAGGGCTCTAGAGGTGATCCGGCAATTACAGACCGGTAAGTCTAACTTCAGTACCGGGCAAATTAGTCAAACAATAGTAAAGAATAAAATTGTGAAGCATGTAGAAGAACATAATTTGTTGGACAAAAGTCAACATGGTTTGTGTAAAGGGAAATCCTGTCTTACTAATCTATTAGAGTTCTTTGAAGGGGTTAACAAACATGCGGACAAGGGGGATCCAGTAGATATAGTATACTTAGATTTCCAGAAAGCCTTTGACAAGGTCCCTCACCAAAGGCTCTTGTGTAAATTACACGGCCATGGGATAAGAGGGAAGGTCCTTTCTTGGATTGAGAACTGGTTAAAAGACAGGAAACAAAGGGTAGGTAACAAGGAAACAGGAAACAATGGTAAATTTTCAGAATGGAGAGGGGTAACTAGTGGTGTCCCCCAAGGGTCAGTCCTAGGACCAATCCTGTTCAACTTATTCATAAATGATCTGGAGAAAGGGGTAAGCAGTGAGGTGGTAAAGTTTGCGGATGATACCAAACTGTTTAGGATAGTCAAGACAGAAGCAGACTGTGAGGGACTCCAAGAAGATCTCACCAAACTGAGTGATTGGGCAACAAAATGGCAAATGAAATTTAATGTGGATAAGTGTAAAGTAATGCACATCGGGAAAAATAACCCCAACTATACGTACAGTATGATGGGGCTAATTTGGCTGCGACAAATCAGGAAAGAGATCTTGGAGTTATCGTGACAGTTCTCTGAAAACTTCCACACAGTGTGCAGCGGCGTCAAAAAGGCAAATAGGATGCTAGGTATTATTAAGAAAGGGATAGAAAATAAGACCCAGAATATCTTACTGCCCTGTATAAAACTATGGTACGCCCACATCTTGAATACTGTGTACAGATGCGGTCTCCTCACCTCAAAAAGATATTTTGGCCTTGGAAAGGGTTCAGAAAAGGGCAACTAAAATGATTAGGGGTTTGGAACGGGTCCCATATGAGGAGAGGTTAAAGCGACTGGGACTTTTCAGTTTAGAAAAGAGGAGACTGAGGGGGGATATGATAGAGGTGTATAAAATCGTGAGTGGTGTGGAGAGGGCCGATAAAGAAAAGTTATTTATTAGTTCCCTAAATAGAAGAACTAGAGGACACCAAATGAAATTAATGGGTAGCAGGTTTAAAACTAATAAAAGAAAGTTCTTCTTCACACAGCGTGTAGTCAGCCTGTGGAACTCCTTGCCGGAGGAGGCTGTGAAGGCTAGGAATATAACAGAGTTTAAAGAGAAGCTAGATAATTTCATGGAGGTTAGGTCCATAAAAGGCTATTAGCCAGGGGATAAAATGGTGTCCTTGGCCTCTGTTTGTCAGAGGCTGGAGAGGGATGGCAGGAGACAAATCGCTTGATCATTGTCTTCGGTCCATCCCCTCTGGGGCACCTGGTGCTGGCCACTGTCAGCAGACAGGATACTGGGCTAGATGGACCTTTGGTCTGACCCGCTACGGCCGTTCTTATGTATGTTCTTATGTGAAAAACATAATCTGCATACAATTTTCTGATGGCTTGCTTATTATCTGGGTGTAATTCATATCGACATAATTAATGGTTTTTAATTTTGTGGATTATTCCCATTCTCTATGTTCTATTGCCTCTTGTATCCTCTGTTGCCATTTTATAGCCTCTAAGAGTCTCATTATATATTCAGGCAAGGAATTCCACAACTTAGATGCCCCAACAGAAAAGAAAAATTTCCTAAGAACTCTTCTAGTTAATTGTATTATTCACTGTATTTTTATTTTGTAATTTTTGTATTGTATTGTTTACTTCTACTTTACTTACATATTCAATTAGTTCAAAGAATTTGTCAAAAATGTATTTCTGTCATGATGCCATCATTACAGAGAAGGATGCTGAAAATGAAGATTATTCTATTTTTACAACTTTGCCTTTGTATATATGCAAATATAAAGTTTCCGTGTTTATATCTTTGATGTTCTATGAAAATAATATGCATTCATTTTATGGTATGGAACCTCTTACATTTGACATAGTTTAGACCTTAGAATGTCATAATCCAGCCCCATATCCTGCCATGTTGTTCTGTTCTTTCAATTGCTGCTTCAAAACGGAGCCAGTTCATGAAGCAAACCAATGAATAACCAATGAATGTTTTCATGGCAAGTTAATGGTTGGAGGTCTAGGGCCAAATCGTGGTCTGCCTAGAGAGGATGGAAGTAGCAGGTACAGAGCCATGGAACCAGTAGGTGGGACATGCAGCTAGAAGGAGGAGTGTTCCCTGCTCTTGCAGTTCCTGTCTAGGTGTTGAATATGGTAACATGTGCACTAGCAGGTCAGATGGCCTTCAAACCATGCATCACAACCCTGAAAGACATAATGTGCGTGGCTGGCACATTATAATGAAATTCAACCTGCATGATCCCTAAGCCCTATGTCTAATCCTAAACCTCTCTGCCTGTTCTTACCCTTGCTTGTGTAACAGCACAACAAAGAGAAGGACTGAGCCCTTAATTCCAAACAATCAAATACTTCTTTACCAAAACATAAAACAAGCCAGAGGAAAAAAAGACCCCCCCAAAAAAGTCTATACAGCAAGGATGGCGAACTTTTTGAGTCAGGGGCCAATGACACACAGAAAAAAAAATCAGTCAGGGGCCGCACACAAAGCAAAACAGAAAAATCCCAAATCCTCACTGACGTGGTCCCTGACTGAGAAGGGAAAAGACTCCCCACGATCCCTTCACACACAAGAGCCTGGGCAGGGGGCGGGTTAAAGATAATAATTTTGTGTGTTCCAGCCCCATGGCAGAGTAGCCAGGGGAGAGGGGCTGAAGCGCCAACACATGCTCCCCAATGTTGGGGGAAGCCTCGAGCCTCAGAGGCCAGAACCAGGCAACCCAGGGGTAAGATCCAGCCCCTGCCTTACAGCCTACATATCGAACAAGCAAGTAGATTCCCCACCCCTGCCTTACAGCTTACATATAGAACAAGCAAATAGTAGAGAAAATTAAAGCAGGGGTCCCAGATCAGCACACATTTTTTCTCCAAAAACAATTACTACTCTGATTTTTATATAAGAGCCTGAGATGTCCTATTGCAAGAGGAAAAAGTTGTCATCTTAAACAGAGTTGTCATCTTAAACAGTTCGTAGTATTTATTCAGGAAACAATTAGATATTCAGAGCTAGATTCTCAGTTGTGGTAAATTGTCATAGCTGTATTGACTTAATCAAAGCTAAGCTCATTTACAAATCAGAAAATCTGACTCCCAGTCTATATAGCTAACTAAAGGATTGAACTAGGTGGGAATTCTCATGCTAGGCAAGAGGGAAAAGGCATAAAACTTATGTTTTTAAACCATTTACATGTGTCTCATTTCACAGACTGAAGTCATGGGAGGTCAGCAAGTACAGACAAATGTAAAAATAAACATTGTTAATTTCCATGTTAAATTTCCAAGCTACTCTAATGATCCCCCCCTTTCTTAACGAGAGAGAGAAGAGAGTCTTTCTTGGAGAGGACCCAATTTACAACTGGAGAGTCATTTCAAACAATTTTACTCAATATATTGCATGACACATCTTTGTGTTCAATAATCATACATAAGCATTATGTAAAAATTTAGAAAAGGCTTTTTCCTAAACCTGGAAATCTTACTCTCTGCACAGGGTTTGCAATGGTTCAAACAAGTTTAAATACCTGCAATGGAGTAGACACAAAAGCTACAGAGAAGGATAATGTGCCAACATGGCCTGATCTTTGGGTAGCCCTCACACCTTCAATTACTAACTGCAGACTGACATATCATCCAGAGACAGACAGGCCACATAGACATGACTGTACAATGATGTGCTCTACACACTCACTCTTTAAAATAAAGGTCAGAACGTGGTACAAAAAACCCAAAGGAAAGTATGTCCGACATTTGACATTTTGGGGAGCAGGGAGGATCAGAGAGTGGTTTAGATTTCCGCCCAGCCACGCAGAAGTCTAATAATGACAACCCAGAAGACATTTTATGATTTTGTCCAGCAATTATCTTTTATCTTTTGATAGCATGCTGTACTCCAATTCTTCACAGCTGGACGCTTTCATTACACACAAGTTCTGTGAGCTGTGAAACGGCTCCTTTGAAAACAGCCATCCAATCAGTTTTCTTATCCTTTAAATATTTATATTGGAATAATCTGCTGAAATGTAAGTGTAGCCACTACAAACTTTGCAACCAGAGATGATAACTGGTTCCACTTCCATTATCTCTCCCTACCACAGCAAGAAAACAAGTAGAAATCAAAACATGCCGCTGGACAGTGTTCAGACTTAAAACACTGAAACATGGTGATGGTTCATTTATCCCTACACCAGATGGCGGTTAACAGAGACTCTGTTTTGGAAGAAATCCTGAAATATCGTCAGTGGGGTTAGATGAAGGTCAAAAAGACTCATGGAATGCTTGCTGAGAACAGGACACCCTTCTGCCATTTTGTTGTGATAATGGCACAGGACAAACTGAAAAGCATAGAGATAAGATGTGACCCTTCCTATTGGATCACAGAAACGAGTACCAGCACTTTTGCTCTAAGAAAGAAATGGATTTGCACTGCACTGACTAAAATAAAAGGCCTCTCTCCTGGGAGGAAATTCGTTTTAACTGCTGGAGATGAAGCAGCAGTAGTGGAGGGCTGGGCTAGGCTCACCACCCCATTTTCCTGGCCCCACAACTGCACAGCAAAGAACGCTCACAAGGCCCCAAACCCAGATAGAGAATAACCACCAGCAGCCCAGCCATCATCCCCAGCCTCAGAAGAAGGCAAGAAGCCCCCCCTGGAGATACAAGAATGCTAGCAGGGAAGTAGTTAGCCTAAGGATTGCATTCCACACACACCCCTAGGTGCCCCCCTCCCTGCCACGTGCCAGTCCCTGCACCAAAGACTGACCAGCATTGTGAGGAGTGCTGAGAGAGTTGTGTGTAGCCCCCTCCCTCCCAAATCCCAGTTCAGGAGCCATAGCTTCAGAGATAAAGCCTGAGGATAAGCAGAAAGACCCAGGTCTGCTGCCAGAAATGCACTATCATGCCTTTTGTATCACTCTGCCGTGAGGTGCCCAGATGTAGACATAGGAAGGAAAATACGGACTGGCTGCCACCTTAGGTGGAAAGTGAGTTGGAAGGAAAACAGAAGAAGAAATTTAAGTTATTTAGGGGCATTTTCTGAAAATGTTTTCAAAAAACCAAAACATTAAAATATAACAAATTTGTAAAAACAGGGGCTGGTCAGTGGTTAGAGAAGGATGGAAATTTAGGTACAAATTTGCTGATGGAAGGAGAAAATAGGAATATGAAGAAATGAAAGAATTATATAAAGCTTGAGTGAAACAACATAGTGTTCACATGACAAACTTAGTACAACCATACTATTTTTTTTTTGTAATTATTCACTTTTCCTTCCTTTTTCCTATTTAGACCCTTCCCTATTGTTTGCTAACATCATCTGTTGAGCCATGTCTATTTTTAGGTCCCCATTCCTGCAATAGAATCTAGTAATGCTACCCCCCCGTACTTGCATAAAGAACGAGGGCTCATTCTAGGTTCAGGTGTCTATGCTAGTAGAGCAACTGCAGAATCAGAGTAAGTATAGAATGTTCTTCCTCTGGGAAAAAAGTGTTATTTTAATACCACCCTATAATTATGGATTAATATTGATAATAGTTCTCCGTGAGTTAATTGCTAAGATTAAAATGATTGACTCATGCAGTCCTGGCAATAATTTTGACTATTGTATGGCAGTTTGAAGTTGGCAGGACTGTTAGGATCCTATTATACAATACAACACTGCTATTTCATAAGCAATGGTTTTGATTATTCCATTGTGAATTGAATGGATGAGAAATTCAATACAAGGTTGCTGGGAAAGCTTTTATCCCTTTGCCGTATAGCTTTTAAGTTTAATCATTTACATAGGAAGACTCCTGCTCTGCTATGCTTAGCATTTACACAACAAAATTCTTTCCTATTAAAACCATCCTAAAAACAATATGTGAAAGAGTTTACATAGTTTTAGAGAGGGAGTTCTGGTCTCATGCTGCTGGAGTCTCAAGCAAAGTCACTTTTCAAATGTCTGTCACTAGCAGAAGACTCAGAAATTACTTACATGAAAAACATTAGGCCACTATACAGAACTTAGCCTCATAGAGCACCCCTTCAAGGTACAGTGTAGCACTGCATCCTTTCTCTCTCAGCTTCTCAACCACAGTGTTTGACCTACTCCCACCATAGATATGACTCGGCCTTCTGGCCAGATCACTTTAAACAGTCCGTCCTTTTCCATGGCAACCGAGTCCTTGGACAACTGAAAAACAACTCAAATTAATCGTCATCCCAGCCAGGTTTAGCATCCAGCTCCCTTCCTTATATGTAGGCCCCAGCTGGCACAGCCTGTGTCAACCACCATCAACAGGTCTAGCCAACAATCCCATTCAGGCCCACCCTTCTACAAAGGGCGTGGGACAGCCACAGTCCTCAGACAGCCCTTCCTGGCCCGAACAAAGTAGGAGCAACCTGTCCACTGTCCTGCTTGTCAGCCTTTAACTGCTGGGCTTGCTTCTTCTCAAGTCCAGTACCACTACTCAGCATAGGGGCAGCAGAAAAGACTGACTGGCCCCTAGGCCTTTAAAAGGGGCTGGCCACAACCCACCCCACCTCCTGAAGGTCCCTTATCCTGCTTTCCTAATCCCTGGGTCAGCCAGTGTTGGCTGCCCAGCTGCTGCCTCGGTAGGCGGGATCAAGCCCATCACCCTGTGCTTTAGAGGCTGATGCCCTATCCCTGAGTTCACTGGACATCCCACCCCAGTATCTTTAGGCTACGTCTACACTGTGCATTGTTGCGCAAGAAGATATGCAAATGAGGCGCAGCAATTAATATCGCCATGCCTCATTTGCAGACACATTCACAACTGGTCTAAGTCGGTGAGCTACACCAATATATACCAGCTGGGTCTTATTTATTTATTTATTTATTTTTATTTCTTTAAATATTTTTGCCCCGCCTTTCTATTTAAAATATTCAAGGTGGCTTACAAAAAAACCACAATACAGATATATATAAAAATTTAAAATATGAGACCCCAGAGGGACATAACCAGCTAAAAACATATAGAGAGGTAGAATACACACATACAAACTCAAACAGAGTCTTGTCCTTTATTTTTCCAATATATTTTGTAGACCTCATGAAGTACTTCATCCCCTGTTTGTTTTTTTTAAATTTGCTTTGCTAACAGACATGGATTATATCCTTCTCAAGACACATACAGCAGGCAGAAAGGAGTTTCATCTCAATTATTTTCATCTCAATTATTTCTCCCTTTTGACACAAGCACACTTTGTGGATCCTGAATGTCCTTGGGTCTTGTACAAGACACACACATTTTGCATTTCTACAACACCTTCCATCCACAGACCTTGTGGCTCATCTTAAACAATGAATTTTAGATTCAACGCCAGAGAGATAGATAAGTACTCTATGGTATGTCTAAACTACATCCCTGTGTCAAAAGAGGGATGTAATTTAGGCAAATTGAACGTACAAGTGAAGCAGGGATTTAAATAATCCGTGCTTCATTTGCATAATCGCGTCACAGCGGTAATTTTTTGATGAGTACGGGATCTTTCAAAAAAGGGGTGGTTTTTTTTTTTGAAAGAACCACATCTAGACGGCGGTTTCACTTTCGAAATACCCTTTTTCGAAAGACTGCTGTGAAGCAATTATGCAAATGAAGCACTGGATATTTAAATCCCCGCTTCATTTGCACTTTCAATTTGCCTAATTTACATCCCTCTTTCGACAAAGGGATGTAGTTTAGACATACCCCTATTGTCATTTCCACTGTACAGCTGGAGAAACGAGGGCTTCTGTACACAATGCATTAGGATGCACCCAAATCGCACAAACACATATGTGCAGTTGCTATTCTGCATATGCTTCTTGGATATAGGCCAAGATGTGTGCTTGATTTTCACACAACTTAAGAAATGGGGCCAGAGGGGGGGATAGTTTAATGGGGTGCAGTCAGCACACCCCTGCTTCTTGGGCACCGTTACCCTGTCAAACTGGACTCAGATAGACATCAGGGTTGTGCAATAGCCATGTCTTTATTCACCCAAGTGTGTCCTAACACCAGCGCCAAACTATACGCAGGCTTCACAGGATTTTTTCCCCCCTTACAGGCAGAGTCAGTCCTCAGCTAGGAGACCTCCAACTTGCTCCCTCTTCAGGTTTATTCCCATCCTATATAGCCCTTGGCTCTTCAGGCTGGCAGGTGTTGCTAATCCTCAAGCCAACATCAGGTCTTTTCATCAGCCCCAATCTGTTCCCCTTGATTGGAGCTGGCAGGGTGGGGGCTAATTAGGTGCTCTTGCAACAACTACCTTGCTACATATGGATCTGACTTAGGAAACTAGATTCTGCCTTCTTTGAAGATAGCAGGCTATAGAGTGTACATTAGGGTAGGGTTTGACCTAGAGAACCTTTATTCAAAGCCAAGCCAAACAGAATGCAGATGGAATTTCATCTCCCAAGCAAGTATTCCAAGGCTTGCATTTCAAAAAGCCACAATTTTACTCAGACTCTGGAAACTGAATATGAAAGTCAGTGAGACACAATAAAGACAGAGGCCAGGCCCATTCTGGATTGTTTTCAGAGTATATGCACGTGTTACACTAGAAATAGTTATTTCAGTGCAGAAATGGTTAACGGGATGAATTGCCAGTGGAGATTGTGGAATGATCTCAACAGGGAATATTCAGGGCTAGACTTGGCATTCGCTTGGCGGCGGCAGCAACTTAAGGATATGAAAACATTCCATGAGGCATGGGGAGAGACTTGGTGACACAGAAGGATTTCCTTTCTCTAGAAATGAGCCTGTGATTATATATTTAAAGATACCTGTGTGTATTGCCGGGTTTTTCCCATTTGCTTTCAAAGTCTGCCTAGCATACTTGTATCTGAATCACTTTATGGTATTCACCACCATATCTGTAGCTATGAATAACTCCCTTCTTAATGTCTGCATCTAAACCTCAGTCATTTCTACTTTTTTCTCATCTTATCTCAATTTAGTCTTTCTCTGTCCCAACACTGCTTTTCAATGCGTCGAGAGTCCTCCTGTCTGATTCCTGCATGCTGCAAAGTCAATACAAGAACAGTATTTTCCAGGCTGACGTTCCAGTGGTTTCTGCTAAAGCCCTACCAAAAAGATGCCTTTGAGAACCTGCAAAATTCATCATTTTCTTGGACAACTTGGGAGTTGACTGAAGAAGAGGAGAGCCAGGTTCCACTGTCTATAATGTCCAATCATTAAAAATCCATCTGCAAACAACATTGTTAAGGCAAAATCCAAGAATCAGCACACAAAAAACTGATTAGGAAATACAACAGTTAAGACAGGACCTCAGAGATGTCTGGTAACTGATGACCATACTTAAAAATTGGACAGTTATGACAACTGACATGGCTCTCCTGCATCTGTATAGTCTATATGATCCATTTCTTTTGTGACACCTTAGAGACACCATCCAACCAGCAATAGCTATGTAGAGCGGCAATCACAGATAAGTTGATTTTATAGTCAACTAGCTGTAAAAGAAAAGAGTTCTCAAATGAGCAGAGGCCAATCTGAGCACAGAACCAGCCTGTGCAAACACAATCATGTTACTCTCCTCATCTCTTCCTACCTATTATTTGCTATTCTCACTGCTGTCTTGTTTCCAGTTAGTTATAATAGAGTTTAAGGCCAGAAGGGACCCACCAGATCATCTAGTTCAGTGGTCACCAACCAGTAGACCGGGATCTACTGGTAGATCTTGGAGCCTCTGATAGGTGATCCTGACTAGTTTGGCCAGGAAGCTATCAAGTGCTGGCACTTCAGTTGCCCTCCACCCACTGTCATGCTTCTCCTGCCCTCTGCCTTGGAGCTGCTCGCCTGGGAGCCTCCTGCTTGCTGTGCAGGGTGTGGGAAGGAGAAGGGGGGGGCGCTGATATCAAGGTGTCCCTCCTTCCCCCCACTCTTGTACCCTATCTCCACACAGAGAGCAGCAGATGGAGGGAGCTTGGCAATGCAAATCTCTGTCACTCTCACACACTGTGTGTGTCTCTGTCATTCTCACAAATACCAACTGTCCTGCACTCTCTTCTCCCATCCCAACACTTCCATGGGGGGTTGTTGTTACTTCTTGCACTGCTTGTAAAATGGGTTATTTTTGGTGTTTCATAATTTTCATTTCTCTCTTATGCTTAAATTTAGTTATTTGAGTAGTGAGTTCTAAAACGCCAAACCTATCACGGCTGGAGTTGTTATCCCTGTGGTAATTGCTGCTCCTGGAAGTGGCTGGCATGTCCCTGCAGCCCCTGAGAAAGGCAGAGCAAGGGGTTTCCACATGCTGTCATTGCCTGCTGACACCACTCCTGTAGCTCCCATTGATCAGTAACGGGGAACCATGGCCAGTGGAAGCTGTGGACTCAGTGCCTGTAGAGGAGGGACAGCACGTGGCACCATGGAGCCATTGCTGTACATGCCAGCTGCTTTCAGGAGTGGTGCAGGGCCAGGGCAGGAATAAGCCTGCCTTAAACCCACTGCTCCACCACCTGGAAGCCATCTCTGATAAGTGGTGCCCAGCCAGACCCTTTCCTGAACCCATCCCAGCCCTGAACCTCTTCCTACACCCAACCTCCTGCCCAGACATGAGCCCCCCTGCACTCAAACTCCTTCCCAGAGCTTGCCCCCTGAAACCTCTCCTGGAACCCAATCCCCCACCCTGGGCTAAGCCTGGAGCTCCTCCCACACTCCAAACACCTTGGCCCAAGACCAAAGCCTGCACCTCAACCCCCTACCCCAGCCTGGTACAAGTGAGTGAGGATGGGGGAAGAAGAGGGATGGAATGATCAGGGTGAGGACTCAGAGAAGGGGTGGAACAGGGGCAGGGCCTCAGAGAAGGGCAGGAAGGAAGTGGGGCAAGGGTATTTGGGTTTGAGGTAGATCTGATATTGCACTTAAATTGAAAGAGTGATCTTGTGGTTAAAAAGGTTGGGGAGCACTGACCTAGTCTGATCTCATGTATGTAACAGGCTGCCATTACCCGCACTTTAAACTCAGCCACTGAAATTAAACCAGAGCCTTACAGCTCACAGGAGACTAGATTGCATGAGCCACAGAAGGATTGAAGTGCCCCAGTGCCTAAACACCTCCCCTTACCGGTGGCAGGGAAATGATTAAGGGAATTACACCTAAATACTCCTGGCCAGAGACCTGCTGCAGAGGAAGACAAAGTCTCTGCCAGTGTGACTCAGGGCACACTTCCTTCTTGACTCCAATCAATTAGCCCTTGAGCATGTGAGCAAGACCCAGCAACGGAGAAAGACAATGCTCAGTGTCACCTCTGAGCCATGCCTTCCCCATCCAATTACTCATCTCAAGCCAGGGCCACCATCCCTGAGACTTCAGAAAGAAGAGATGAAAAAGTAAATAGAGTACACTGCTGAGGAAACCTCCCTTCCTGAGCCCTGCAGGCGGCTGGGTGAAGCATAAGCTTTTTGGAACATAAACCAGAAAGTGTTGAGCACCATCCTTTACCATCACAAGTAGCTCATTATGCACACAAATTTGTCCAGCTCTCTCTTAAAACTAATTACAGTGTTCCTCCCACCACCACCACCCACACACACAACTCTCATTGGGGGCTATTGCAGAATTTCAGTCCTTTGGAGGTTAAAAATATTCTTTTCACTTCCTGCCTGAATTTCTTCATGGCCAGTCTATATAATGATTGCTATTGTGCCAACATTGTCATTTAGTTTAAATAGCTATTTGCCATTGCTGGTACTTTCACCCACTCCAAAAAAAGTATTTATAGACAGCAGCCATAACCTCTCTTCACATTTTTTAGGCTAAACAAGCCAAGCTCTTCCATTCTCCTCTCAAAAGATGAGCCCTCTATTCCCCTGATCATCCTAGTAAATATTCTCTTAACTTGTTCCAGTGTGAAGTCATCTTTCTGAACATAGACAACCAGAACTGTACAAAGTGTTGCCTCTGTACAAGGGCATTAACACTTCTCTATATTTACTGGAAATGCCTCTCCTGGTATATCTTACTGGTCACATTTGCCTTTTTCACTGCAACACTCATCGGCTGTGTCTACACTGGCATTTTTCGAAAGGGATGCTAATGAGACACAGCGCAATCAAATTGCTGGGATTTAAATATCCCCGCGGTATTTCATTTACATAACTGCGCTTTTTCCGGCTCGGGGTTTTGCCGAGAAAGCGCCAGTTTAGACGCGATCTTGCGAAATAAACCCTTTTCCGCAAGATCTCTTATTCCTACTTTCCTTTCAAGTAGGAATAAGAGATCTTGCGGAAAAGGGTTTATTTTCCGCAAGATCGCGCTAGACTGGCGCTTTTCTCCGCAAAACCCCGAGCCGAAAAAGCGGCAGTTATGTAACAAATACCGCGGGATATTTAAATCCCCCGCGATTTGTAATTGCGCTGTGTCTCATTAGCATCCCTTTTCCGAAAAAGGGTGCCAGTGTAGACACAGCCATCCTGTAATTGACACCTCTCCTCCCCCCCACTCCAGGGCTCTTGCCTCTTTTGTCACTTTGCACCAATGAGTCTCCAGATTGGAACATACATTTGTATAATTAGACCCCGTGTGCATGACATTGTACAGGGCATCCCCACTATAAGTCGCCCCAGTATACATCCGTTCCACACTAAAGTCGTTGACGTTTGTAGGAACTGATGTGTTATAAGTCCACCCATTCCCCGCTATAAGTTGTGCGAAACACTCCCCCCAATTTGCTTAAATGGAAGTTGGCTACGGGAAAAAAATTCCCCGCTTTAAGTTGTTTCACTATAAGTCCAAGTTTTTTGAAAAGTATCTTGGACTTATAGTGAGGATGGCCTGTACTTTGTGCTATTGAATTTCATCCCTTTTTTGTCACTCCAGTTTTGAGATGGTGCATATCTTCTGTATAATATTCCAGTCCTCCTCTGAAGTGACTATGTGTGACGGATTTTTGGGGTGCGAACGCCCCCTCCCGGCGGGGCAGGGGGGCTCAGCGGACCCACCGTCTATGTCCTGTGAACGTCTGTCCCAGGGCGGGGCCCCCGGGACGTGGAATGTGAGTGCGATCACCCGGCCCTATGTGGGCACCGGGGTTCAGGGGTCCATGGGTCCGTGGGGGAAAAGGAGCGGGGTCAGGACTGTCAAGAGTTCACTCACAGCCTAGGTTGCCCTGCTCCCGCTTGGATGCGGCCTGCCCCTGTGCGGGAACTACCAGGCGAAGGTCGGAACGGCAGTCGAAGGGGAGGGGTGGGGACCCGGGCCCACCCTCTCCACCGGCTCCCAGCCCGGGCCCTACGTGGGAGGAGTAGTGCCTGTACTCCCTCCACGGCAGGTGGGGATTATCCCCGTAACGCACCTGCCCACGGGCGCCAGAAGTGCCCCTGCCCCGGCTCCTTCCACTCCCGCACCCTGCCTCACTTCCGGGCCGCCCGGGATACTCACCCCGCCGAGTCGGTGGCCTCGCCCGGCCGTGTCTCTGGGCCTCCGGCCCCAGCCCTCTGCCTCCAGAGAGGCGGGTGTTCGCCTCCGGAGGTGCGTCTTGCGGCGCCGTCCTCCTCCCCTGGCTGACTCTCCCGGCCCCTTTTCAAAGGGCCCAGTTCTGGATGCCGGGGACGCTGGCCCCGCCCCGGCATCTCCCCGCCCCACCACGTAAGGGTCGGGGCTGTGGGATCCGCCCCCTGCCCTGCGGGGGCCGGCGTAGCCGCGCGTTCGCCGCTCCTGCGGCGTGCCTCCCGCAGCCGGGTCTGGCCCCGCCCCCCCCCCCGGCCTGGGGCGGAGCGCGTCTCCGCGCGTCGGCTCGCCACTGCTCCGGGGTTTTCCCGGCTGCCCGGCTCGGCCGTCCGCCTTCTCCATGCCAGGGTGGGGGTACTCCCCTGGCCCGGCACAGTGCGGACTGTGCCGGGTCCGTCACACACCTCCCCCATTTGGGGAGGTCCCTTCGGGGTCGGCTCCGGCTCCCCTATCCGCGAAAAAAATCTGCATTTTGGTGGGTCGCTCCCGACCGATGTACTATTTCAAAGCAATAGGGTTGGAGCGCTAGATACCATCGCATAATGCGGGCATTCGTATCCTTCATCGAGTTTAGCCAGACCAGAGGGGCGTGATCGGTTATCAATTTAAATTTATTGCCCCATAGGTAGTATCGCAACGCGTCTACCGCCCATTTTACCTCCAATGCCTCCTTTTCTATGGTGGCGTAAGTTCGTTCACGGGACAGGAGCTTCCGACTGAGGTATAGGATGGGGTGTTCCTCTCCGCGACGTTCCTGAGCCAGCACCGCACCTAGTCCCACCTCTGAGGCATCTGTGTATAAGAGAAAGGGTCTATTGAAATCGGGCTGAGTCAATACCGGGCTGCTGAGAGCTTCCCTTTAATGTCCGGAAAGCTTGCTCGGCCATTGGGGTCCACCTCACCCTCGTTGGTTCGGTGTTCTTTACCAGTTCTGTCAGGGGCGTTGCCAATGTGGCAAACTGCGGCACGAACCGCCTATAATAGCCTGCGAGGCCCAGAAACTGTCGCACTTGCCTCTTAGTAGTCGGAGCCGGGTAATCCCGTAGCGCCTGCACTTTGTCATAAATCGGTCTTAATTTCCCCCGCCCGACCGTGTACCCTAGGTAGGAAACCTCCTTTTGCGCGAAATGGCATTTTTTTGGATTTGCCGTGAGGCTAGCCCTACCTAGGGAGGTGAGTACCTTCTCTATGTGTTTCAGGTGATCTTCCCACGTCTGGCTGTAGATGACAATATTGTCTATGTATGCCGCCGCGAATTCGTGGTGGGGAGCTAGTAAGCGATCCATTATTCGCTGGAATGTGGCGGCGGCCCCGTGTAGACCGAAGGGCATGGTGATAAAGTGGTATAGGCCGAAGGGGGTCGAAAATGCAGTCTTCTCCCTCACTTCGGGGTCCAGTGGGATCTGCCAGTACCCCTTTGAGAGATCTAGGGTGGATATGTGGGTGGCTTGGCCCAACCGCTCCAGGAGCTCGTTTACCCGGGCATCGGATACATCGCCGCCGGATATCGAGTTAACCTTGCGAAAATCGATACAAAACCGAGTTGACCCGTCGGGCTTCGGGACTAAGACAATCGGACTCCGCCACTCACTGTTTGATTCTTCTATCACTCCCCAGTTCCGCATCTGCTGGATCTCCTTTGCTACTATATCCCATACTTTCCGGGGCAGAGGCCGTAGCGGCTCACGTACAATTTTGCTGCCTTCCGTGACTATCCGGTGGGCCCCCAGGGCCGTGCGCCCGGGCCGGGTCGTGAGGGTCTGCTGGTGCCGTTGGAGGACGTTCTGCAGCTGCTTGCGTTGTCGGTCCATCAGCTCGGTGCCTATGCTCATCACTTCCCTCGTCTCCTCGTCCTCTCCCCTGGGTCCGAGGTCATCTTCTGACGGCGGAGCGATCATTAGGGTCTCTCGCGGGACCCATCGCTTCAGCAAGTTCACGTGGAAGATCTGGGTGCCGCGCCGGTGTCCTGTCAACCTCACCTCATAGTCCACCTCTCCGATTCTCTTAACCACCTCGAAGGGGCCTTGCCACTGGGCTAGTAGCTTAGATTCCTGCGTCGGTAATAAAAGCATGACTCGGTCACCTGGTTGGAACTCCCTTTGACGAGCATTGACGTTGTAGTACCGGGCTTGCCGCTGTTGGCTGGCTTCCAGGTTTAGGCAAGCATATTCCCCCAGGCGGCTCAGCTTCTCACGTAACTGCGTGACGTACTGGACGGCCCTGCGTCCCGCCGTGGCTTGAGTCTCCCACCCTTCGCGTAGCAGGTCCAAGATCCCACGGGGATGACGGCCGTACAATAGTTCGAAGGGGGAGAAGCCCTTCGAAGACTGGGGGACTTCCCGCACCGCGAACAGAAGGCCCGGGAGCATCTGGTCCCATCCCCGGGGGTTGTCCTGGACGAACCTTCTTAACATTCCCTTTAGCGTCTGGTTAAACCGTTCGACCAGACCGTCAGTCTGTGGGTGGTACACGGAGGTCTGCAGCCGCTTAATTTTCAACAAGCGGCACAGTTCCTGTATGACCCGGGAAGTAACATTCGGGCCCTGGTCGGTTAAAATCTCTTGGGGCAGCCCCACCCGTGAGAAGATCCTCACCAATTATTCCCGGGCGAGGGTGGGGGCCTTAGCATTTCTAAGGGGGACCGCCTCCGGGTACCGGGTCGCGTAGTCCACTACCACCATTATGTATCGGTGCCCCCTCCCTGAGGGTTCCAGGGGTCCCACCAGGTCCATGGCCACCCGCTCAAATGGCACCGTGACGATTGGTAGTGGCACTAGGGGTGCCTTTGGGACCCGGGCTGGGGCGGTTCGTTGGCACTCGGGGGCATGATTCGCAGAAGTCTTGCACAGCTCGGAACACCCCGGGCCAGTAAAACCTCTGCAATATGCGCGCTAGCGTCTTTTCCCGCCCCAGGTGTCCCGACCAGGGGTTGGCATGTCCGAGTTCTAACACCTCCCGGCGGAACCGTGTGGGGACCACTAGCTGTCTCGCTTCTCCCCCCTCCCTTTCCCTGGTCACCCGGTATAGGCGGTCGTTTAGTACCTGGAAATGGGGTCCTTGGGTTTGGCGATCTGGGGTCCCATCCTCGCCTTCGGGGACGATGGCCTGGTCCCATGCATGCTGGAGTGAGGGGTCTTGTCTCTGCTCTACCACGAAGTCGGGGCCAGCTTCCGCTTCCAAGCAGGTCACTCCACCCGAGGCGCCTCTCGTGTGCCTCCCACCGAGCTTTCGTCGGCCCGTTCTCCACGGGTCCGTCGCCGTTGATCCTGTAACAACTGTCCAAATCCTGGCCAGTCCCGTCCGCTCAACATGGGATAAGGTAATTTCGCCGCTTTTCCTACTCTCCACACTCGGTCCTGACCGCCCCCCTGCATGCGGATCCAAACTGTGGGGTATGCGCGCACGTCCCCGTGGACGCACCTCATCCACAGCGGTTCTCCCTCGGGTCGTCCTGGGGGGACCAGATCCGCTCGGACTAATGTCATCGTGGAGCCCGAGTCCACGAGGGCCTCCGTCTGTTGGCCCTCTATCTCTATTCCCACGAGGGCTCTGTGTTGTCCTGGCCCGGGGGTTCCTTTGGGGGTGGCCCGCTCTTCCTGACTCAGGGTGCAGTCCATGAGGGGCAATCTTTTAAAGTGCCCTTCCTGGCCACACTGGAAGCAGGGTCCTCGGGCTTGGCCTTACTCTCCCACTGGGTCTTGTCCGGGTCTCGCCTCCGGGTTTTCCCCCGCCCGGGGGGGCCACACCGGCGCCAACCTGGAGATGTGGTCCCGCCCTCGTCGAGCCCCCAGGGGTTGACTCTTCTCTGCGGGTCTACCTCCGGTTCTTGGACCTGCGGCTTTCGGGCCTGGTAGCGTTTCCCGCCTACCGCCCTCATCATCTGCCTCGGCCAGGAGGTGGGCCTCCATCAGGCTCACCGCCTCACTCAATGTTGTGGGCCGGTTCCTTCGGACCCACCGTTGGCCTTCCCGGGGAAGGATGTGCATAAACTGCTCCATCACTACTGTTTCCATTACTTGGGTGCCTGTTTTATGCTCTGGCTCCAGCCATCAGGCCGCCCACTCCCGGAGTCGCTGGGCTACCGCCCTCAGCCGGTCCCCCGCCTTAAAGGCCTCCTGCCGGAACCTCTGCCGGCAGGTCTCAGGGGAGTGTCCCAGCTGGTCCAATATTGCCTCCCTTACTTTATGATAGTTAAGGGCGTCCATGATGGATAGGCTCCGGTAGGCCAACTGGGCCGGCCCACTCAAGTATGGGGCCAACAACGTGGCCCATTGCTCCGGGGCCCAGCGGGCAGCGTAGCCACCCGTTCGAAGGTTGTAAGGAAGGCTTCGGGGTCATCCTGTGGCCCCAACTTGGTGAGGTGTAAGGGTAGTCCTGGTCCTTCCCCCTGTCCCGTGGGTGTACTGACTGGTGTTTGGAGTCTCTTTTCAACGGTTTGGTGCCACTGGTCCTGCTGGGTCGCCAGTTCTCGGACCAGCTGCCGCTGATGCTCTTGAAATTGCGTGGCTAACTGCTGAACTAGTTGAGCCTGCTGTTCTTGCTGTGCCTGTTGCTGTTGCCGCTGGGTTTCCCCGAACCATTCCAGCAACTGCCGAGGCTCCACGGAGTCGTCCGAGCTGCTATCATCCGAGTCCCCGCCGGCTGCCCGCCGCTCTAGAAACTATGGGGGTGGGAAGTCACACCTTGCTGACTACCCACATTCTCCACCACTGTGACGGATTTTTGGGGTGCGAACGCCCCCTCCCGGCGGGGCAGGGGGGCTCAGCAGACCCACCATCTATGTCCTGTGAACGTCTGTCCTGGGGCGGGGCCCCCGGGACGCGGAATGTGAGTGCAATCACCCGGCCCTACGTGGGCGCCGGGGTTCAGCGAACTCACCGCCCGGCCCCCTCAGGGGTCCATGGGTCCGTGGAGGAAAAGGAGCGGGGGGGGGGGTCAGGACTGTCAAGAGTTCACTCACAGCCTAGGTTGCCCTGCTCCCGCTTGGATGCGGCCTGCCCCTGCGCGGGAACTACCAGGCGAAGGTCGGAACGGCAGTCGAAGGGGGAGGGGTGTGGGGGACCCGGGCCCACCCTCTCCACCGGCTCCCAGCCCGGGGCCCTACGTGGGAGGGGAGTAGTGCCTGTACTCCCTCCACGGCAGGTGGGGATTATCCCCGTAACGCACCTGCCCACGGGCGCCAGAAGTGCCCTGCCCCGGGCTCCTTCCACTCCCCGCACCCTGCCTCACTTCCGGGCCGCTCGCCCGGGATACTCACCCCGCTCGAGTCGGTGGCCTCGCCCGGCTCGTGTCTTGGGACCTCCGGCCCCAGCCCTCTTGCCCTCCAGCGAGGCGGGTGTGCGTCTTGCGGCGCCGTCCTCCTCCCCTGGCTGACTCTCCCGGCCCCTTTTCAAAGGGCCCAGTTCTGGACGCCGGGGACGCTGGCCCCGCCCCCCCGGCGTCTCCCCGCCCCACCACGTAAGGGTTGGGGCTGTGGGCTCCACCCCCTGCCCTGCGGGGGCCGGCGTAGCCGGCGCATTCGCCGCTCCTGCAGCGTGCCTCCAGCAGCCGGGTCTGGCCCCGCCCCGCCCGGGCCGAGCGCCTCCCGCGGCGGCTCGCCGCCGCTCCGGGGTTTTCCCGGCTGCCCGGGTCGGCCGTCCGCCTTCTCCTTGCTGGGTTGGGGGTACTCCTCCGGCCCGGCACAGTGCGGACCGTGCCGGGTCCGTCACACTATGCCTCCCAAATTTTTATCATCTGCAAATGTCATTAGCACATTCCTACTTTCTGTGTCAAAGTCATTAATAAAACCATTGAATAAGATGGTCCCCAAACCAATCTTTGATGAACTCCACTAGTAACCTCTTTTCAAACTGGCAATTCACCTTTCAGTATAACCCTTTGCCTTCTCCCCTTTAGCCAGTTTCTTATTTACCTTACAGTTCTTGAACTGGTCCACATCTTCCTTAATTTAACTAATAATTTCCCAGGTGACATGGTGTGAAATGCTTTACTGACATCCAGGTATATTAGCTCTATTGCACTTCCCTTATCTAAAAACTCTTACTAATCTAGTGAGTTCTTTGAAGGGGTTAACAAACATGCGGACAAGGGGGATCCAGTAGATATAGTATACTTAGATTTCCAGAAAGCCTTTGACAAGGTCCCTCACCAAAGGCTCTTGTGTAAATTACATTGTCATGGGATAAGAGGGAAGGTCCTTTCATGGACTGAGAACTTATTAAAAGACAGGAAACAAAGGGTAGGAATAAATGGTAAATTTTCAGAATGGAGACGGGTAACTAGTGGTGTCCCCCAAGGGTCAGTCCTAGGACCAATTCTATTCAACTTATTCATAAATGATCTAGAGAAAGGGGCAAGCAGTGAGGTAGTAAAGTTTGCGGCTGATACTAAACTGTTCAAGATAGTCAAGACAGAAGCAAACTGTGAAGAACTTCAAAAAGATCTCACAAAACTAAGTGATTGGGCAACAAAATGGCAAATGAAGTTTAATGTGGATAAGTGTAAAGTAATGCACGTTGGAAAAAATAACCCCAACTATACATATAGTATGATGGGGGCTAATTTGGCTACGACAAATCAGGAAAGAGATCTTGGAGTTATCATGGATAGTTCTCTGAAAACTTCCACAAAGTGTGCAGCGGCGGTCAAAAAGGCAAATAGAATGTTAGGAATTATTAAGAAAGGGATAGAAAATAAGACACAGAATATCTTACTGCCCCGTATAAAACTATGGTACGCCCACATCTTGAGTATTGTGTTCAGATGTGGTCTCCTCATCTCAAAAAAGATATTTTGGCCTTGGAAAGGGTTCAGAAAAGAGCAACTAAAATGATTAGGGGTTTGGAACAGGTCCCATATGAAGAGAGGCTAAAGCGACTGGGACTTTTCAGTTTGGAAAAGAGGAGACTGAGGGGGGATATGATAGAGATATATAAAATCATGAGTGGTGTGGAGAGGATGAATAAAGAAAAGTTATTCATTAGTTCCCATAATATAAGGACTAGAGGACACCAAATGAAATTAATGGGTAGCAGGTTTAGAACTAATAAGCGAAAGTTCTTCTTCACACAGCGCATAGTCAGCCTGTGGAACTCCTTGCCAGAGGAGGCTGTGAAGGCTAGAACTATAACAGAGTTTAAAGAGAAGCTAGATAAATTCATGGAGATTAGGTCCATAAAAGGCTATTAGCCAGGGGGTAGGAATGGTGTTCCTGGCCTCTGTTTGTCAGAGGCTGGAGATGGATGGCACGAGAAAAATCACTTGATCATTGTCTTTGGTCCACCCCCTCCGGGGCACTTGGCACTGGCCACTGTCAGCAGACAGGCTACTGGGCTAGATGGACCTTTGGTCTGACCCAGTACGGCCATTCTTATGTTCTTATGTAACTCTCTTTCTTGCTCCAAGAAGGAATCCGGATTAGACTGCTATGATCCATCTTTGGTAAAACCATGTTGCATTACATTTCCTTTACCATTTACCTTCTTTAATTTAATTGTTCTTTCCTTCTGAGATCTTTTGGCCGGGGACCATATCAATCTGTGCTCATTCATCATTCAGCACCTACAATTATCCCAGTCATCAGCATAATAAGTCAGTGTGCACATCAGGATTCCAAAGTCTACGGAAAACTCCCTGCATTGTTTGAACTCTGCCGAGAAGTTTCAGAAAGAACTAGTTCTGATTAGCTTCTGAACTCTTCACCCAGCCCCACCTGTAATGGCATCTAGTTTCTGCCCACATGATGAAAAAAGGTGCACGTAGCTACCAGTAGACTTTTTTTCTTTTGTCTAGAAATACCTCTAAAAAAAGGTATTTCTTCTCACCCACTCTTGCACAACTGGCCTTGGTAATTTATTGTTGAACTCTAGCTCATGGTGCATATGCTATCAATGTTAGGCATATAACACTGGGGAGATGAATGAAAATTGTATTGCTATAACAGAATGGCCAGCATCTTCAGTTAATAATAATACTGTCCCTTGCATGTATATAGTATTATGTATCCAAGGATCTCAAAGCATTTTACAGACATTAAGCCTCGTAATTAGGGCCCTTCCAATTTCACAGACGTGAAAAATGCATCTCAGTGAAATAAGCCCTTCCCCATGAAATCTGATGTTGCCTTGTTCCTAGGAGCATCCCAGCAAAGGGGGCTCCTAGCTCTGACTAGGTAGGGAAGAGACAGGACCTGTCCCTCCCCTGAACACTGCTCTGGGGATGGGAGGGAGGCACCAGACCAGACCTATCTCTGGGTGCCTCCCCCTGGTGCAGGACACTCTCTGGCACTGGGCAGCAGCCACAGAGGTTCCTGCAGCTGGAGGAGGCAGATGGATCAGATTTTCCCTGTGCTGCTTAAAGCTCCCTGAGAGTTATTTGCAGCTCTAAAGTGTCAATCAATAAATCCTGTCCAGGTTCACACAACCTTTCTTTATTGTATTGAAACAAGCCAACAATTGTACCTGGAGGGGGCACACCTTGTCCAGTGATGCCTCTCCCTGCAGCTATCGAGTGACGAGGGGCAAGAAGTGAGTGTGGGGCAGGAAAGGCCGAGCTTTTTGCAGCCACAAGTGGTACCCAAGAGCAGCCAGGCAAAGGAAGAGGAATTATTGTCCCTCTCAAGCCAACCAGCACTAGCAATGAGGAGCCCCTGGCTGGGTGCTCCCAGCAGCACAAGGGAGATCAAACCCATCTCAACCTGTTGGAACCACCAGCTCTGAAGGTAGCACAGAAGTGAGGGTAGAAATCCCATGACCTCCCCACCCCCAACAGGTTTGCAACCCCCCCCACCCCCATCTCCTTTTGGGTCAGGACCCCAAGGTTACAATTCAATGAAATTTCCATTTTAAACAGCTGAAAACGTGAAATTTGCCAATTTTCAAATCCTAGGGCCTTACTCATAATACACCTGCTTATGTTGTGCCCATCACCATAATATCTCAGTCCCTACCATCATTGGAAAACAAAGTTAGTGACAGAAGTGTTGAGAGATTTGGCCACCTGGATACAGTATATCACTAGCAGAGGTTAGAGTAGATTTAGGAATCTAATTCCCAGTTCCCTGCTCTGACTGCTACTCCCACATTGTCCATGTGAAGAGCAGTGATTTATAATACTTTGGAAACAAAGTAGCAGAGAGACTGTGGTTGTGTCATAAATGTTATTGGGCTTCACTCTTGCCCCAGTCAGGAAAAAAACTGATTTTGGTTTGTGTGAGGACCAAAGTGAGCCATAAATTTGCTACCAATTACACAAGGTCAGTAGAAGCACATCTAACAAATTAACAAGGAGTCAATACATGTTAGTAAGAGTGCTCCCTTGCAACTAAAAAAGCTGAATGAAATTAATGAGATGCCCTGTGCAAATATTGCTGCAGAAGGCTTTATAAGGGCCAACTGTTCACAGCAAAATAATGTTTTACTATTTTGGTTGTTTATGAAAATGTTTAGCAGACTTTGGTTTTCATTGATTTCTTTATTATTTTAAATCATTTGAACATTTTATGTGACTATATTTCAACCCGGTTTCTGATCTTTCATTTCCACTATTTCTTTGACTATTAACTATTAATTTAGTGTTGTGTGATTGGTCATTTAAATCACATTTTGTTCCTATTATCTGACTGGAATCTTGAAACATTATAAATAGAAGAGGAAAATAAAAGATATAGAGAGGGTTGCACAAGCACTTCTGGCATGCAAGTTCCCACTAATGTATTTCCAAGAGCATTTAGTGCACCCTGCTTTCTGCAAACATTCATATAGAACAAATGGTCATTCATAGAAAATTCACAGAAAATGAATGAAAATAGCAAAGCAAGTTCACAGCTTTTACTTGAAAGAGTTTTCATTAATATTTTTGGTCAGGATTCAGCCGCCCACAATGCACAATCAGATATTACTGGAATTTTTTTCCTTTTATCCTCAGACCTTGGGCCTGTCCCTTTGGAATGATGGGTGGAAGCCATTCTGGAGTATGTCTACATAGCAATTAAACACTTGCTCTGGCCCATGACAGCTGATTCAGGCCTTCAGAGATTAAGCTGCAGGGTTGTCAAATTGCAATGTAGACATTGAGGCTTGGTCTGCAGCCCAGGGCTAACGGATCATCAGAGCCTGGCACAGGGTGGCAGCAGGGATCACCCTCCCCGTACTCACCACAGCAGTGGGAGTAAGAGTGCCTGGGAAGCTTCCTCTGCTCCGCCCCGCCGCTCTCTCCCAGCCCATTGCTGAGGAGAAGCAGGGTGCAGCGGCCTTGGAGGGTGCGCAACGGGGTGGAGTGGAGCAGGCTTCTGGACCACTCCTGATCATGCCACCCACATGGTGAGTGTGGGAGAGTGACCCCTGCTGCCTCTGCACCAGGCCTCCCATACTTCCTTGGGCCACATTGCTCTGGGAAGGGGGCAAATGGTCAGGGATGGGACTTGGGCAAGGGGCGGGGCAGGCCTTATGGAGGGAGGATTGCCCCACGCCCTGCACCCCTACTTTGGGACAGCCTTGCTTGCAGGCTCCCAGAGCCCCCGCCCCAGACCTTGAGCCCAAGTAAGCTGGCATAGACCTGCCATGGGTGTTTAATTGCAGTGTAGACATGTCCTGTTTTCAAAGAATTAATACCTCAGCGTGACATGTCACACTACACTCCAACAAGCCATGCTAACACGAAACACCATGTTTGTGTGAGCTGTTGTAGTTTTCTAACCAGACGGCTTCAGCTACCACAATGGAGAAGGCCGTGCTCTGCGTGAGTGCTACATTCACTTCAGGTTTCAGTTTAAAATCAAGTTAGATTGTTAGCTGAACTGCTTCAGACACCCATCACTGAATGATGACTGGCAAACCCATTTGGGTGTGGAACTGAAGGAGGGAAACCCACAAGATTCTAATCTCACTTACTGCAAAAGAGAAACCAGAAAGAACCTTTAAAAAATCATATTTCTTAGTATTAGAACTGGGTTTCAGTCATGCCAACCATCATTCCTTTCAAACATCATTTAAAAGACCACTTGCAAGGGGGATCTTAGAATTTATATTCTCCTGGTAGCCATGAGTGATTGCTCATACAACTTCTGGGACAATCAAATCAAGCATATTGTCAAAACAAATGCCAAGTGTATAAGTACTTTATTTTCTTAAAATGTCTGACAACAAAAACAACATTTCAATAACCACTGTCAAATATTTGTGCTACTTACAGTTCTGAGCTCTTATAAAGTACTTTCATCAATAGACATCAAAGAACTTTACATGGGAGGCAAATATCATTACCTCTCCCCATTTTACAGATGGAGAAATTGAAGCACAGTCCAGTAGCAGAGTTGGCACTAGACTGCAGGTCTCCTGAGTCCCAATCCAATGGTCTATCCACTGTAGTATTATAAGCACTTGTACTGTAGGTATTTACACTCATACTATATAATGTTTTGCATTCCACTTTAAAAAAGTATGGTAAACTATCAAGAAGAATTCCATGCATTTGCATTTCTATTTTAAAGGCTTTTTTTTTTTCAAAATTAAAGATAGGTTTGAGATTTTAGAGCATAAAAATCAGAACCAAATCATTTATCAGCAACCAAGTCCAACATTTTTCATTTAAAAACACGTAGATGATATCATGAGCTTCATAACCTCTGCTCCTTGTTTACCGCCCCTCCCCCTCCTCTTTTTCTTCTCTCTTTCCCCTTCTCCCCTATTTATTTAGGTCTGCACATCCTAAACTCAAAACTCTGGTCATCTGAAGAGGTGGGCTGTGCCCACAAAAGCTCATGATACCATCTACAAGTTTTGTTAGTCTATAAAGTGCTACCAGGCCAGTTTTTGTTTTTTAAGTTAATCCTGTACAGAATAACTCGCTACCCCCTGAATTTTTCATTTAGTCAATGTTGTAGCACTTGTATATTTGATCAATATAATTTAAATAAGAAATCCAGAAGTCTGCAGAACGGGATATGAAAACAAATAAAATGTTCTGAAACTTACTTGTATATTTGATCAATATAATTTAAATAAGAAATCCAGAAGTCTGCAGAACGGGATATGAAAACAAATAAAATGTTCTGAAACTTACTTGTATATTTGATCAATATAATTTAAATAAGAAATCCAGAAGTCTGCAGAACGGGATATGAAAACAAATAAAATGTTCTGAAACTTATATTACACTTCTTGCGAGCCACTTGACTAGAGCATCCCAGGAATTGTCCATTTTAAAGGCAAACACTGACCTCTGTAGGCAGTATGTTTACATTACTGCATACAATGGCTAACACAAGTCTTAGGAGACTAAATTTAGGCAACAAAATGGCAAATGAAATTTAATATTGATAAATGTAAAGTAATGCACATTGGAAAAAATAATTCCAACTATATATACAATATGATGGGAACTAATTTGGCCACAACTACTCAAGAAAGAGATCTTGGAGTCATTATGGATAGTTCTCTGAAAACATCCACTCAATGTGCAGCAGCAGACAAAAAAGCAAATAGAATGTTAGGAATCATTTAAAAAGGGATAGAGAATAAGACAGAGAATATCTTATTGCCTCTATATAAAATCATGGTACACCCACATCTTGAATACTGCATACAGATGTGGTCGCCTCATCTCAAAAAAGATATATTGGCATTGGAAAAGGTTCAGAAAAGGGCAACAAAAATTATTAGGGGTTTGGAACAGGTCCCATATGAAGAGAGATTAAAAATATTTGGACTTTTCAGCTTAGAAAAAAGGAGACTAAGGGGGGATATGATAGAGGTCTATAAAATCATGACTGGTGTGGAAAAAGTGAATAAGGAAAAGTTATTTACTTATTCCCACAATAGAAGAACTAAAGGTCACCAAATGAAATTAATAGGCAGCAGGTTTAAAACAAACAAAAGGAACTTTTTTTCACTCAGCGCAGTCAACCTGTGGAACTCCTTGCTAGAGTATGTTATGAAGACTAGGACTTTAATAGGGTTCAAAAAAGAGCTAGATAGATTCATGGGGGTTAGGTCTATCAATGGCTATTATCCAGGATGGGTAGGAATGGTGTCCCTAGCTTCTGTTTGTCTGGGAATGGATGACAGGAGATGGATCACGTGATGATTAACTATTGTGTTACTTTCCTCTGGGGCATCTGGTACTGGCCACTGTCAGCAGACAGGATACTGGGCTAGATGGATCTCTCGTCTGACCCAGAATGGCCATTCTTATGTTCTTATGTTAAAATAAACTGTATAATCATCTGTTCAAATCTGAAGACAAGAGCCATCAAAATCAATCATGTTCAGCAGCATGTTGGAACTTTAGCAGCAGTAATGTATCTCACTGCAAGGAGTTTTCTTAGAATCAGAAGTGTTTTAGTCTGAACAGAACTGTCAGTACTCAGAGGCAGTGATGTTTAAAAAACTAGTCCATTTGCTACACTCTTGCCAGTAAATTGCAGCCCTCCCAACCTACTACAGGATATACTGAACTCCTAAGGAGGAAGGTGATGTTTACGGTACCTCCCTCACCACAGTGGGAGGTCAGTCGGCATGAGTGACTTCAAAGACCCACCAAAAATTCTAAAGCTAAAAAAGTTATGTCCATCTGAGGCAGCACTGTGCTGTAGTGGAATAAGAATGCAGCATTGTGATGACATCAGACACGTAAGCAACATTGTTTTGTTTGTTCCTCATCTTTATCCAAATTACAAAGACTGGAACAGACTGAACTTTCCTGGTTGGCTCAATGTTAACTTCTCTGATAAGCTGCAAGCCATACTTATTGGAACAAAGGACTATTTGGGCTAAAGATAGACCACTAGGCTACATCTACACTGGTGCGTTCTCATACAAAAACTCTTTTGCAGAAGAGTTCTTCTGCAAAAACTCTTCCAGAAGAGAGTGTCTACACTGGCATGTGATTTTACACAAGAGATGTGCTTTTGCACAAGAGCATCCATGCCAGTCTAGATGCTCTCTTGCGCAAGAAAGCTCTGATGGCCATTTTAACCATAGGGTTTTCTTGTGCAAGAAATTCATGTTGCCTGTCTACACTGGCCTCTTCTGGAAAAGCTCTTGCTCAAGAGGGCTTATTCCTGAGCGGGAGCATCATAGTTCTTGCGCAAGAAGCCCTGATTTTATACAGTAGAACGTCAGTTTACTTGCGCAAGAACACACAGCCAGTGTAGACAGGCAGCAAGTTTTTGCGCAAGAGTGGCCGCTTTGGCACAAGATCGCACCAGTGTAGACACAGCCCTACAGTTTTCAAAGTTCTCTTGCAAGTAGACACTATCGCCTCATGAGATAGAAAACAACCATTAAAAAGTATCAGAGGGGTAGCCGTGTTAATCTCGATCTGCAAAAGCGACAAGGAATCCTGTAGCACCTTATAGACTAACAGATGTATTGGAGCATAAGCTTTCGTGGGCAAAGACCCACTTCGTCAGATGCATGTAGTGAAAATTTCCAGAGGCAGGTATAAATATTCAGGCCAGAATAAGCCTAGAGATAAAGAGGTTAATTCAGTTAGGGAGGGTGAGGCCCACTTCTAGAAGCTGATCTGGAGGTGTGAACACCAAGAGAGGAGAAACTGCTTTTGTAGTTGGCTAGGCATTCACAGTCTTTGTTTAATCCTAAAGTGATGGTGTCAAATTTGCAGATGAGCTCAGCAGTTTCTCTTTTAAGTCTGGTCTTGAAGTTTTTTTGCTGCAGGATGGCTACCTTTAACCTGTAGGAGAACACTTCAATCTCCCTGAACATACAGTAGCAGATTTAAAGGTAGCCATCCTGCAGCAAAAAAACTTCAAGACCAGACTTCAAAGAGAAACTACTGAGCTACAGTTCATCTGCAAATTTGACACCATCATTTTAGGATTAAAGAAAGACTGTTTACACCTCCAGATCAGCTGCTAGAAGTGGGCCTCACTCTCCCTGACTGAATTAACCTTGTTATCTCTAGCCTTATTCTGGCCTGCATACTTATACCTGCCTCTGGAAATTTCCACTACATGCATCTGACAAAGTGGGTCTTTGCCCACAAAAGCTCCAATACATCTGTTAGTCTATAAGGTGCCACAGGACTCCTTGTAACCATTATAAAGCACAGCATGAGATCAGGAGATCAGCTCTTTTAATAAGCATTTTTCTGTGAGCATGCCAAGCATACACCATATTGCTAGCCATGCACATAAATAGAACTCACTGATATTAATGTTGTACTTTTTCAGGCATATTATTGTCTCCTCAGAATTCAGAAAGGGCAAACTAGAACAAAGATAAAGAGTATTCACCAGCTAGCAAAGAGGTAGTAAGCCGTTACCAACTGCAAAATGGCCTCTTTGGGGTTACAGCTGCTTCCTTCTGCCAAATTTAAAGGAAAAGCCACAGACAAGCATGCAGGGGGAAACAGGAACCAATCCTGTACTCAGGGAAATTAGTATGAAGTAGGTGTTCCTGTTCCATATTGCTTCTGTGTTAAAAAACTCTCAGCCCAGTTTCTCATTTTGTGTCTGCAGTTCTCAGTCAATTGCCAACACTAATTAAATAACAAGCTTCCTTCCATTGCCAAAGATAAGTAAAATTCAAAAAATAAATTATCAAGTATAAATGAAAACAACACCCTTATAATTTCAAAATATCGGATGGCTTATTCCGACATCTGTAAACCTCATTCTACGAAGAGTAACACCTATTCCGAAATAGCTATTTCGAAATAAGGCGTGTGTAGATGCTCCACTTCTGCTATTTTGAAATAGCCCGTCACCAGAGCCATTCTCAGTTATTCCTCCTGGAGCTCTAAATCGAGATAGCAGGTGTACATTAAGGAAGCCTGCCTCAGACTAATTTTGAGGCTTCCCTGCAGTGTAGAAGTTATATTTCGAAATAAGCTATTTCGGAATAACTATTCCGGAATAGCTTATTCCGAAATAACTGTGCAGTGTAGACCTAGCCAAAGCAACTTCTTACTTCCTCCTTCCCCAAAGGGAGCCTGAATTGTCAGGCAAGAGAGTTGTTCTTAAGCTTGGGCCTATTGAGTAGCCAAATATTCATACAAAGTGCAACACCTTCAAGAGCAGGCAGGGATTTCCCTACACCCCCCTCATAGGGGTGTATACCCCCCATGAATTTCCCCAACACCCCCCCCCCCCCAGAGTTTTGTGAACTAGTTACATGCCAATTTAGTGATTGTTTGGACATTTGAATTGAAATTGAAACATTAATACACGCTTTAAAAGCATATACCGTGTATGATAAGATACGTGTATCTGAAAAAGTATAATAGGTTTGAAAGGTATGAACATAGACTAGCTTCCTTATACAGCTATTGGTTTTTTAGCTTCCTTATACAGCTATTGGTTTTTATGACAATGTCAGTGCATTCATTTTGGTGATGTTGGCCAACCTAATAATTTCAAATTATGATTTGTAAGCAAAGTCAAAATGAGCTCTCCCTGACAGCTAGTGATGAGTTGGGGGCTGGGGGGAAAGGCTTCAGGACTAGATTGTATTTACATCACACCTAATCTACCTAGGTATCCAGCAAACAGAGCTGTGTTGCCCAAGTGATTTTGGCTGGGGTTGGGTTACAAATCACTTGAATGGCGGGGGGGAGAGGGTGTGGGTGAAATGTTGTTGTTCTTATTGTATGAGTAAAGGGCAGTAGAACTGTACTTAACCTGTACTGATTGAGGGCATCAGGAGAGAGGGTAGGGACAGGTGTTTTGCTTGATGGTCTGTCTGAGTCACAAGTACTATTTGATCTGCCCCTCTCCACTGTTTAACGACAGAGCTGATTAGGCTCTATATATAGTCTTTTGTTTTGTTAAGTGACCACGATAGCTGAAATCACTGATAATCAGGTCTAAGTACTTAGTCCTGCTGTGGGGACAGTGTTTTTGTGTAAGACTGAAATCAGCTGAAATCACTGAGAGCTGGGTGAAACCTCAAGAGACCAACCCGCAGAGGTTGCAGTGGCAGGTGGCAGCAGAAGGTGATGACGCAGGGCCATTGGCAACAGAGTGATGGAGTGAACACACGAACTACAGTGGCCAGAGCGAACAGTGAGCAGCTGGAGGAACAAGCAAGGTGCTTTCTTGCCCCCCACCTGAGAGGTGTACTCACATGAAAGCACCTCTGAACTCTGAGTCTCCACTGACAAAGGACAACACCAGTGAGTGGGGTGAGGTGGAGGGGAAAATGAGGGGCACGTTAAAAAAAACATTGGTTTGTTGGACTATATTTTAGTGACTTTGCTCCAGAATGCTAGATTTGTGACTGAGAATGGAAACTTATATAAATGTTTCCTAGTAGGCCAAGATTTTTAAAATGCATTATTTGCCAAGGTTGTTATTTCACATCGTTGCTATCTTGAGAGGTCATTATGTTGGGGAGTTTCTGTACTAAACATTTTTATTATTATAATTAATTTTTACAAAAGAATGGTCATACTGGGTCAGACCAGTGGTCCATATAGCCCGGTATCCTGTCTTCTGACAGCGGTCAAGGCCAGGTGCTTCAGAGGGAATGAACAGAACAGGTAATCAAGTGATCCATCCCCTGTTGCCCATTCCCAGCTTCTGGCAACAAGCTAGGGACACTCAGAGCATGGTATTGCATCCCTCCCCATCCTGGCTAATAGCCACTGATGGACCTATTCTCCAGGAATTTATCTAGTTCTTTTTTTAATCCTGTTATAGTTTTGGTCTTCACAACATCCCCTGTTATGTGTTTTGGTGTATTTTGTATTATCCTTATGTTAAATTTTCATTATCCTAACAAAACATTTATTTTATTCATATCTGTTTGATATGTTGCAGGTCGAAGTGAAAATGAAAAGACAAAAAACAATACAACAATTTTTCCACTCAAAGGCCTCAAAAACTAACCAAGGTGAAGAACACATCAAGAACCAAGAATATATCAACATGTCATCTGAAGGGTCAAGTGGTATATCTACATCCGACCAGCCCAAAGCACAAATACAGCTACCTACTGAAGAAACAGTGCCTCCAAAACCTAAAGGCAGTTCCCGATGTTTGTCGATCAAAGTGTTCCCATCTATTGAAGTTACAAAAGATGGCTACTGGGCCACCTCTTGCAAAAAAGCTTACGAAGAAGGAAAGCTTTCCAATGCTATATCTGGTAAAAGTGGAGGAGCTTGCTTTGTCAGACCGATCAGCAAAGCTAATGCTGACAAACTACGTGAAAAAGCAGCAAAACACCAGGCCTCTGGACTGCATCAACATGCAGAAAGCCTTATAAGCCCACTTTCAAAGTACTTAATGAGGCTGTTAAGAACGCTGGAGACACAACACAGTTCATGCGAACAAACATGGCTGTGGCATCATACTTTCTATTTAAGCAGGAGATACCACACACTACAAACTGGAGGCCAATGTTAAGTGCTTTGTCACTTGTTCATCCTGAAGTTGAACACTGGTTCGGAAAAAGACCAGCAAATGCTCACTATCTTTCTGCAAGAAACTCAACTGACTGGCTAAAAGCATCCGATGCAACCGTTGAAAAAGTGAAGAACTCTCTCACCACATTCAAAAAATTTGCATACATGGCTGATGAATGCACCGATGCAAATGGGCATCAAGTATTAAGTCATTGTGTACATTATCCTGATGTCAGTGGTAGGCCAGTAGATGCATTTCTAGATGTTCAAGTAATAGAAAACACATCGGCTGCATGTGTGACAACCCACATCTTAGAAGAGTTAAATGCTTGTCAATTGGACCCCAAACAGATGGTTGCTTGTGCATTTGATGGAGCTGCAAACTTCTCTGGAAGACATGGTGGAGTACAAGCTTTGCTCAGAGAAAAGTGTAAGCCTAATCTCTCCTATACACACTGCAGAGGCCATCTACTCCAACTAGAACTAGTACGAGCTGCAGAATCTTCAAAAAACATTTAAAAAGCTATAAATTTAATGTCTTCATTATATTCTTTTTTCAGCAAGAGTCCAAAAAGACTGAATATCTTGGAAAATCATAGAATCATAGGACTGGAAGGGACCTCGAGAGGTCATCGAGTCCAGTCCCTTGCCCTCGTGGCAGGACCAAATACTGTCTAGACCATCCCTGATAGACATTTATTCAACCTACCCTTAAATATCTCCAGAGATGGAGATTCCATAACCTCCCTGGGCAATTTATTCCAGTGTTTGACTACCCTGACAGTAAGGAACTTTTTCCTAATGTCCAACCTAAATCTCCCTTGTTGCAGTTTAAGCCCATTGCTTCTTGTTCTATCCTCAGAGGCCAAGATGAACAAGTTTTCTCCCTCCTCCTTATGACACCCTTTTAGATACCTGAAAACTGCTATCATGTCCCCCCTCAGTCTTCTCTTTTCTAAACTAAACAAACCCAATTCTTTCAGCCTTCCTTCATAGGTCATGTTCTCTAGACCTTTAATCATTCTTGTTGCTCTTCTCTGGACCCTCTCCAATTTCTCCACATCCTTCTTGAAATGCGGTGCCCAGAACTGGACACAATACTCCAACTGAGGCCTAACTAGCGCAGAGTAGAGTGGAAAAATGACTTCTCGTGTCTTGCTCACAACACACCTGTTAATGCATCCCAGAATCACGTTTGCTTTTTTTGCAACAGCATCACACTGCTGACTCATATTCAGCTTGTGGTCCACTATAACCCCTAGATCCCTTTCTGCCATACTCCTTCCTAGACAGTCGCTTCCCATTCTGTATGTGTGAAACTGATTGTTCCTTCCTAAGTGGAGCACTTTGTATTTGTCTTTATTAAACTTCATCCTGTTTACCTCAGACCATTTCTCCAATTTGTTCAGATCATTTTGAATTATGACCCTATCTTCCAGATTAGTCGCAACCCCTCCCAGCTTGGTATCATCTGCAAACTTAATAAGCGTACTTTCTATGCCAATATCTAAATTGTTGATGAAGATATTGAAGAGAGCCGGTCCCAAAACAGACCCCTCACGGAACCCCACTTGTTATACCTTTCCAGCAGGATTGTGAACCATTAATAACTACTCTCTGAGTATGGTTATCCAGCCAGTTATGTACCCACCTTATAGTAGCCCCGTCTAAGTTGTATTTGTCTAGCTTATTGATAAGAATATCATGCGAGACTGTATCAAATGCCTTACTAATGTCTAGGTATACCACATCCACCGCTTCTCCCTTATCCACAAGACTCGTTATCCTATCAAAGAAAGCTATCAGATTGGTTTGACACGATTTGTTCTTTACAAATCCATGCTGGCTGTTCCCTATCACCGTGCCACCTTCCAGGTGTTTACAGATGATTTCCTTAATTACCTGCTCCATTATCTTCCCTGGCACAGAAGTGAAACTAACTGGTCTGTAGTTTCCTGGGTTGTTCTTATTTCCCTTTTTATAAATGGGCACTATATTTGCTCTTTTCCAGTCTTCTGGAATCTCTCCTGTCTCCCATGATTTTCCAACGATGATAGCTGGAGGCTCAGATACCACCTCTATCAGCTCCTTGAGTATTCTAGGATGCATTTCATCAGGCCCTGGTGACTTGCAGGCATCTAACTTTTCTAGGTGATTTTTAACTTGTTCTTTTTTTATTTTATCTTCTAAACCTTCCCCCTTCCCACTAGCATTCCCTATGTTAGGCATTCCTTCAGACTTCTCGGTGAAGACCGAAACAAAGAAGTCATTAAGCATCTCTGCCAATTCCAAGTTTCCTGTTACTGTATATAGAACATACACTGGGACTGAAGTTCAAATTAGTCCAACCTGGGAAACCCCGCTGGCTTTCTCATGAGCGATACTTGGCTGTTGTCTTAAAATTACTCCAGCCGTTATTACTGGCTTTGGAAAGTATCTACCAAGATGGGATGGCTCTAAGTAGTGAGGCTGGTGGATTACTTTTGCTACTATGTTCAGAGAAGACTATTGCCATTCTCCCTCTCATAAATCTACTGTTGAAACCACTTGGGTCATTAAACAATGCCATCCAGGCATCTGCTACAACAGTAGTAGATCTTTGTCCAGCAATAGAAGCTACATTTGGATCAATCAGAGAGCTATCCATTGAAAAAGTACTGGAAGAAGCAAAGATTTCAGTCCAGAAGTTGACTAATGAAGGCATTTATATTGAATCCTTAAGTGAAGAGGACAAGAAGTGTTTGTTAAGACAACTGAAAAAATACACAGACTTGATTCTTAAAAATCTACAAAAGCGCCTTCTAGATTCTACTCAACCTCTACGTAGCTTTTACAGATGCCTGTCCTATAAAACACCGACAGTTGAGTGGAGTGAGGCACTACCAGCAATGGGGCTGCCATGTGCTCAGGACAGAAAAGAGAATTTGAATACAGAGTGGAATATCATACAACAAATGAATGAAGATTTGACTTCAACTTCTTTTTTATCATCACTAGTGGCTCGACCGGATCTTTCTGCCATGTTTCCTGGGATGAAAGAAGTAGGAATTCATCTCTTGCTACTCCCAGTCACAACAGCTACAGTTGAGTGTTCTTTTTCATCATTGAATAGAATGTTGTGTTCTGAAAGAAGTCGCCTTCTGCCTGATCATGTGAATGAACTAATGAGCATATCAACTGAAGGAATGGAAGTACCGGACACACGAGAAGCCACCAAAGATGAACGCATTGCATTTGAGAAGTTCATTAACAGAGTTGTGCAAAATTATAACAAGAAACCAAGAAGGATGTAGATGTAATGCTTCATAGAAGGCTTGTGTAGCCAACTTTAATTTGTGTGATTTTACAACATGCATTAAATTTAATAAAATGGTCATGAAACATTTTTCAGTTTTAACTATGGTGCCATACAGCCCACCTTCACCCTCACGGTCTCACCCCTCATCGGCCCTGATACCCCCCCTGTAAATTCAAACACTCCCCCTAATTTCAATTCCTGTGGAAAACACTGAGCAGGCCAGAAGAATAGAGTAGCTTATAACCTCCTGGCCAAGGGGCTCGCTTTCCTGTGGTAGGGGACTTGAGTTCAAGACCATGCTTTAAAGACAATTAAGAATATTACAAGCTGAACCAGCTTCAACAGACAAGACTAAAGTAATCTAACACAACTCTCTCCCCATACTAGGGAAGCACAGAGTTCAAGTCCCTATTCCAGAGTGGGGATTCCATCCTGGGTTTCTCAAGGAAGGATCCTATGCTAAAGATCATAAAGGGAGACATGCCCCAGTTTCTTAAGCTGGTCCTGAAAAAGGAGGTAAAATTCACAACTAGTTTTTAAAATACTGTATTTTCTGACAAATAAATTATTCCTCTGAAAAAAATTGCCCAGCTCTAATCTGGATTGAAAAAATAGTATTAATAAAGCACACATTAATTGAGATAAGAACTGACTCATGGATCTCAAAAAGAAGTGGTCACTGAGAAATTGTCATCAAATATGGGTCTGTGTAGTGAGGCACTTGGTTGTACAGGGTTTGGTTGTGACAGATAAGGCAATTCCCTGCAATATCTTTGGAAGAGCTTACTATATTATGTGTCATTGTGGGTCAGGGACTGTACTCCATGGGGAGGGCTCCTCCAGGAACTAAGAACACTGAGAGGTGAGTAGGCAAATTCATGTAAGTTAACATTTTCAGAGAAACTGACAAAGTGGGCTCCTGCCCATGAAAGCTTATGCCCAAATACATTTGTTAGTCTTTAAGGTGCCACAGGACTCCTTGTCATTTTTGCTGAAACAAACTAACTAGTTGAAACTGGATTCTCCTGAGACCAACAGATAAATACAAGATTTTTTGATGCAGGAAACAGACAAGACATTCTATCCAAGAGCCCACCTTTTCCCCCCCTGCTTCTTTCTGACAAGTGGATGGAAGATCTTTGGCCTATCAAGGCCACATAAAACTGAGGTGGGATTGCTAGTAAGCCATTAGTGTGGATATAGGAACCTCTATTGGTTTTATATGTTTTCTCTGTAATGCTTTCATCTTAAGAATAAATGTGCTTTCCTATAAAGATCCTTGTTGTAACTTGTAAATGCAGGCAATTACGCTGGTCATAGCCTTCAGAGAGAAAGCAAAGCACAGATGGTGGCCTGACTCTCTGGGAATATCACAGCGTAGGCATAGAGCTGTGCAGCTGAGTTGCACAGGAGAGAGAGAGATGTGGGACTCTACCCAAAAGAAGTGCTTGATAAGCAACTGGGAGCCTAGAATAAGTGTCCTTAGTGGATCAGGAGGGCTAAATACTAGGGATGTAAGTGACTAATCGACTAGTCACTTCCCCCCATTTGCTGCCTCTATCAGAAAGAGGCAGAAAGGGGGGAGGCAGAGGAGAGGGTGCTGTGGGGAGCTGGCTTAAAAGACGGTTCCCCACAGCTCCAGCTCTGTGGGAGGGGACAGGCCCCGGGCTCCACACGACATTTCAATCTTTGAAATGCACAAGAGCCCCCGCTGGGACTCTTATACATTTCAAAGCAGAAGCACCTGCATGGAGCCTGGGGTCAGCGGACTCCCTGTTGGTCCCAGGCTCCAGATGGTATTTCAGTCTTTGAAATGCCTACTGGGGCTCTTGTACATTTCAAAAGAGGAACGCCCCATGCTAGTCCTTATCGACTAATCAAATAGATGATGGAAATCCTATTGTCTATTCGATTAGTTAATTAATTGAAATTTAACATCCCTACTAAATACAGGTGCAGTTGACCTGAATTGTGACATGGGTACTCAGCGCAACACCATTCAACATTTCATCAATATTCTGGAAATAAGTATAAAATCATTGTTGATACAATTTGCAGATGGCACAATGATTAAGAACAAGGGAAATAATTATGAGGATAAGTAGGCATACCAAGAGATTAGAATTGCTTGGTAAATTGTGACCTTTCAAATAAAATGAATTTTAAGATAGTCAAATGCAAAATTATACATCTAGGCACAAGTAATTTAGGCATTTCCTACAGAATGGGGGACTATATGCTAGAAAACCTAACCCTGAAAAGAGTTAGGGGTCCTAATGGACAAGCAATTAATCATGAGATACTACTGCAACACTGACAAAAAGGGCTAACCCATCCCTTGGATGTCTAAACCTATGACTACACTACAGCAGAAAGTCAATCTAAGCTACACAATTCCTGCTACATGAATAACATAGTTGGAGTCGATGTACTGCAAGTTGGGTTATCACGGCATCTATCCTGGGTTGGCAGGGGAAATTCTCCTATTGCTTTCCCTTACTCTTCTCAACTGGTGTAGAGTAAGGGGATTGACTGGAGAGTGATCTGTAGTCCATTTGGCAGGTCTTCACTAGACCCATTAAATCAAGTGCTGGTGGATTGATCTCAGCGCATCAATCCTCACTGTAGTGTAGCTATAGCCTAAACCAGGGAGAAGTGTAAGTGGAGAGCTGATTTCATCTCCGCATATGGCATTGATGAGAGCTATACTAGAATACTGCATATAGTTCTAGGGTACATGTAGACTACGTTCTTCTTTTGAAAGGAGATATGCAAATTCAGCACTAATATGCATATCTTCTTCTGATCACTTTTTCAAAAGCGTTTTTTTTAAGTGAAAGCAGTTTAGATGGGTTTTTTTTGAAAGAACCCCCTTTTTTCGAAAGAACCCTGTATAACTCATTTTTTATGGAAGAAGGGTTCTTTCAAAAAGTCTAAACTGCTTTCACTTTTGAAAAAAACGCTTTCGAAAAAGCGATCGGAAGAAGATATACAAATTAGCACTGAATTTGCATAGCCCCTTTGGAAAAAAGAACGTAGTCTAGATGTACCCCTAGTGTCTACATTTTAAAATGTAAATTGAAAATTTGGAGAGGCTGCAGAAAAGCACCAGAAAAATCATACCAGTGCTGGAGAAAAGCCCTTACAGACAGGGCTGGTCTTACCAGTCGGCCGCCTCAGGTGCCAGACTGTGTGTGTGTGTGTGCCACTAGGACCCAGAGTGTAGAAAATAGTGTCTGCTGCTGGTGCATATGTATTCTCTCTGCTCTAGATGCACAGAGATGGTGGAGTGCTATGCTGGAGGAAGGAGGGCACATGAGACATAACAGGCAGGCAGGAGAAAAGGGGGAATGGGGGCGTCATTTGAGCTCCCCGCCTCAGGTGCCAAAATGTTGTGGGCTGGCCCTGCTTACAGTGCTGACTTAAAGAGTTCAATCACTTCACCTTATCGAGGAGATTAAGAGGCGACTGGCTTACAGTGAATAAGTACTTTCCTGGGGAGAATGCTGGGTACTAAAGGGCCCTTTAATCAGGAAAAGTAAGGCACAACAAGAACCAAAGGCTGGAAGCTGAAGCTGGACAAATTCAGATCACAAATGAGACACATTCTTATCAGTGAGTGTCGGGGCCACCAACAGGGACAAGAGGGATCAAAAGGGAGCAGCTGCCCTGGAACCTGACATTTTAAAAGGTCTTGGGGCTGCCAGCTGCCATTGACATGACCATGGCAGTGGCAACACCCAGATCCCTGAGCCCCGAGGCAGTCTGGTCCTTTCCACCTGAGAAATTGCCTGGCTTTCTAGTCAGTGGAACAACAATAGAATGAAGAGGTAGGATACTTTTTATCAGGGAATCATGTTATGGAAGGAGGGAGTAGTCATATTCTTCAGTTATATTAAGTATTTGTCCTCCAAATCAAGTGTCTGTCTGAATGTTGCATCAAACTGAGGTTGAAAGTAGCTTATGTTATGACAAACTTTCATCTGGAAGAACTGCCTCAAGGGCTACGTCTAGACTACAAAGCTCTTTCGAAAGAGGCTTTTTCGAAAAAGCCTCTTTCGAAAGAGAGTGTCTAGACTACAAGCAGATTTTTTGAAAAAGCGAACCGCTTTTTCGAAAGAGAGTCTAGATGCTCTCTTTCAAAAAAGCACAGTTTGCATTCAATCGCGCCTTTTTATGAAAGAGTACTTTCGAAAAAAGGCGTTATTCCTCATAAAATGAGGTTTACCGTGATCGAATAAACTGCCGCATTCTTTCGATTTACTCTCGAAAGAATGTGGCTGCAGGTGAAGTTTTTTCGAAAAAAGGCTACTTTTTTCCAAAAAACCCTGTAGTCTAGACACACCCTTTATATACTGTGTTGTTTGTCTTTCTTTTGACTTTGGAATTGGTACAGTGATGTCTGTATTCCTCTGAATTTTAATACCATCTTCCATTAAAATCCAATAAATGTCTCACAAAAGTCAAATCTTTCACCAAAAGGTGGAATAAATGATGCATCTGGAGTCTCTCGGGGCATCTGGCTGGGAACTACAGGGTATGGTAGCCGTATTTCTGAATTTTCCTGAAAACAAGTAGAAGAACATAGAAACCAGAACAGGTGATATATTCCACACTACAACTCATACAAAGTAATTAAGTGCTGCAGCCCCCACAAAGAAACTAATGCAGTGCTAAAACAATTGCAGTGATATCTCAATGGGGGGAAAGGATATTAATACTGAACCTAACCACTTACAGCATGCAATTCCTTGTAACCTCAGACACGTTCACATCCTATAGGGGGTATTTTACCACCATATGGGCAGTTGGACCACAAATTTAACCTTAGTACTTTTGAGTTAGCCTGTGGAACAAGTGTTCAGAACTTCCCCAAATGTACCTGATTTCTGTCCATCGTTATCACACAGAACCAGATTTCGGACACAGAGCACAGACTGTGGGATGATTCTTGGGTGCCCTCAAAATTAGCATGGAGTGGCATCGTGGGGTAACCAGAAGCCACTGCTGCAGGAGAAGAAGAGACCAGTTGTCCGTGCTGGAGCCTAAACATGGCTGCTTCTGTCAGAGAGTGATAATTTGTGGGATCTGTGCTTTTAAAGGAAAGGGAGCAGACTGGGACTAGAGAAAGAGGGAGAAAGAGCAGTGAAGGAAGGTACTGGAGTGACCGGGTCTGAAACTAAATGCTGGAAAAGGATTCTGCGAGTGAAAAGTAGTGGTATGAGTGTATTGTGTCTACAGATTTAACCTGGAGCAACAGAATTAAACTGTACTTACTGGAAAACTAATTCAATTTGCATTAATTATTTGGGTCAATTTAATCTGAACAGACATTAGTAAAATTACATAGTGATTGACACACTCTCTATGTCAGAGTAAGAGCATAAGAACAGCCATACTAGGTCAGACCGTGGTCCATCTCACCCAGTATCCTATCTCTGACAACAGCCCATATCAGAGTTTCAGGGGGAGTGAACAGAACAGGACAATTATGAAGTTATCCATCCCTGTCTTCCACTTCTGGCTTCTGGTAGTTGGATGCTTAGGGTTGTCCTAAGCATGGAGTTGCATCCTTGAGCATCTTGGCTAGTAGTTATGGATGGATTGTCCGCTATGATTTCATTCAGATACTTTTTTTGAACCCAATTATACTTTTGGCCATTGTCACATCTCACAGCAAAGAGTTCCATAGGTTAGTTGTGTGTTGTCTGAAAAAGTCTGTGTTAAATCTGCTCCCTGTTAATTTCACCTGGTGACCTCTGGTTTTTGTATTATCTGAAGTGATAAATAATTCTTCTCCATTCACTTTTTCCACACCATTCATGACTTTATAGACTTTATAGACTTCTATCATATCCCCTCTTAGTTGTCTCTTTTCTAAGATGAACAACCCTTATCATTTTAGTCTCGCCTCATGTGGAAGCTATTCTATCATGTTGATCATCTTTGTTGTTCTTGTCTGGATCTTTTCCAGTTTCACTATATAAATTCTGACCTGGGACAATCCGAACTGCACACAGTATTCCAAGTTTGGACATACCAGAAATCTACCTAGTAGCATTATGATATTAATTTTCTTATTTTCCTTTCCTTTCCTAATAGTTCCTCACACACTGTCTTTTTTTTTTTTTTTAACCTCTGCTGCACACTGAGTGGATGTTTTCAGAGAACTCCCCCCAATGATTCCAAGATCTCTTTTTTGGATCGTTACAGCTAATTTAGAAGCCATCTTTCTGTATAGGTGGGATTACACAATCCGCATTATTTTGTATTTATCAATGATGTATTTAATTTGCCATTTTGTTGCCCATATTTGCAACATATACATAGAGAAAAAAGAAGAGAAGAGAGTCTCTAGCATTTACAAAGTACTCCAAAATAAGCATTCATCAAATAAAACAGTGACCAGATTTTCCAAAAAACTTCATCACACAACATTTCCCACTGTCTATACCCTGAAAGCATCATTCAGAAGTTCCATACACCAAACAGGCACATTTTTGTGTCTTGCCCCTTGTGCACCTCAGGCTCTTAACCCTTTTACAGCAATGCTTCAAAACACTGCAACTTACAATAGTGTTTCTAAAAGCCATGCTATCTCAGTCCTTACCCGGGCACCAATCCCATTGAAATCTAGCTACCAGTGTTTTGGACCTTTAAAGCAGGATTCTACCATATTTTTTTTGTAAAAGAGACAGCACGTGAATTCATTTCACACATGGCAGTGACTCGGGCTGGTGGCAGTTCTGACAAATCCATCCCTCTGTCCCTGCCCCCCATGACCCTTCATGGAGAGCCCACCCTGGCGACAGTGGGTTGGGGGCCCCCCAGATGCATACAGAGTCATTGGCTCCCCGTGCCCTGGCCAAGTGGGAGTAGGGAAGCTGCTTAGACATGGCTGTCCCTACCATTACACAGAATATGTAGGCACATAGGGCACCTTGCTCCATCCCTACTCTGCCTCACCCCGCCCCACTCCACCCCTTTCCCGATGCCTCCACCCTTGCCTTGCCCCCCACTCTGACTCTTCCTGCCCCTGCTCTGCCCCCTCCCAACCCCCATTCCACCCTTTATCCCAAACCCCTTCCCCCGAGCAATGCAGCTTGTGAGATTAGTGGGGTGGGGGCACCAGTAGCAGGGGTCAGGCCTACCCCATGCTCACTGGTAGTGGTGGGAAGGGAAGCAATCAGCCAGCCTCTCCATGGAGTTAGCTGTCCCTGTTGGGGGGCCCTCGAAGTGCTAAGGATGGCCCTTGGCCTAGAGGAGTGCCCTAGAGACTGAACACTGAAGCCACTTCCACTGACAAGAATTGGCACTGCACATAAGAGCCACCCATAACTCCAGAGGCCCAGCCTCGAGCCCCCAAGAATGCTGCACAGTGCTGGCAGCATCAGCAAGCACCAAGGTGGCACATCTTACTGCCTTTGGTAGCAGCTCTTCAGGAGCAACAGCTGGGTGCTGCAGGGAGAGGCTGCTATTTCCCCCCAACCCCAATACCCACCCAGGCTTTGGAGGTCACTAAAAACTCCACGGGTGGCTGCATGCAAGTCACGGTGGTTGCATTTAAAAAGTGCAAAGGTGCAGCCCTGCCTTGCCCTCAGAACCACAGAGGAGCTTGGGGCCGGGGGAAGGACAGAGCTATGACCCTACCTTCGCCCTAGAAGTTGCACAGAGACAGCCCCTACACATGAAGTCTGCAATTGCGACTGTCACGTACATGGGTCACGTGTAGGAGGAAGGTCTTTCAGGGATACTTCCGATCCACCCCCTTGCACCATGGAAGGGCCAGGGCCTCTGGCCTTCAATAGATAGCCTAGGTGATATTTTCAGTTAAAGTTATTCTTACACTTTTCATTCCTACCACATAGGAGACGATGCTTCACTTTGCATCCTGTCAAATGTCTCTCTTTCAGACTTGGAGTTCTCTGTTTGTTTGTTTTTTTAATTAACATCTGTGTTTGCATTACTGTGGCACGACTTCTGCCGATCTTAGTTGTGATAAGATATTGAACTATCATCTTATTTAGGATAAGATAATAAACTGATAAGAATTAAACCTCTTTGAAACCTATAATTGTTGTGATAGAAGTAGCCGGTGTTGGACCTCAGCATGTTTATCATCAATATGTCTGCTTTAGACATTTCTAATACACCTAACATGGTAGTGTCAGGTTGCCATCTGTAGCTCTTCTTTAGCCTGGCTTGTTGTTTCCTTCCCAATTATATCTATATACTAAAACCTTTAAATCCATCTCAAGTCTGCAATTTCATTGGCCCAGTCTAATGAGCAGAATTTGCTAATTCCCTTATGATAATCCTATTACCTGTCAAGAGCTATTTCTACAAGGGTCATCATTATCCAGCAGCCTAAATCTGACTCCAGATCTATCTATCCTCAAGCACCATCCCACCCGAGAGTCACATTCTCCTCTGCTGCAAGCTGTCAAGGACACTGGTCACATTGGAAAAGTGGAGCTGGGCAGCTGATTTTAACAAGTAAAGTATTTTACATGTTCCTATTTGTAGAGTTTATTTTAACAAGGGAGCAAGATAGGGTTTTACAATACTTTGCAATAGCTGTAGAGATGTATAAACATTATGCAAAAGATAATTGCAATAGAATTTAGTCACTCAAAAAATTTAAGTAAAGTATCAGGGTAAAGTAAAACTACGGGTGTCAAAAATAATACTAGATGATTACTTTCTCATTTACCAAGATTTTTTCATATGTTGAAGCTTGTTATATATTAAACTGTAACAAGTTGTGCAGTGAACCAGCACTGGCCTTGCTTAAAACCTAGACTGTTACAAATTTTTTCATAATAAATTCTAAATGGAGCAACATTAGGAAAGGACAACTCTATTAGAAGTTTGATTCTGCGAAGTGCCCAAACCATCCTGGGAGTTGCTGTGGATCTAGCAGTTAGAGCAGGATTGACTGCTATGGCTCGCTGTTTTTTAATCCCTGTTATGTTTCTGGGGTGAAATCTAGCCCTGCTGAAGTCATTGATAGTTTTGTCATTGACTTCAGTGGGACCAGGAGTTTACCTGTTGTGTTTGACTGACCTTACCTATACACTACTTTAAAATCAGCTACAGAAGAATGAAAACATGCCATTCTTGTACCCCCATGTATATATAACCCCATGTATATATAACCCCATGGTTCTTATGCCTGGGGGGACCCCTTTGTTTTTGTCCCCAGAATGTTTTCAGGGCAAAATTTTCAAACCTGGGTCCTAAATCCTTGTCTTAGGTCTGAGTATCTGCAGCTCCCACTGACTGCAAATTAGGTCACTTCTATTTAGGTGCCTAAATAAAAATTTAGGCATCTAACTTTAGGCATCCAGGTTTGAAGGTGTGGTCCCTATGCTCACAATTTCGTAATATTAATTATTCTTGTTTTATTTTGTTGGCATGACAGACCAAACACATTGGGCTACATTTTGCCCTCAAGCACCCACTGCTATGCCATTAACATTAATAGGGCTACAAGAGTGTAACTGAAGGCCACATATGGCCCATTGAGCATAATGATAAAGAATAAGTCTTAGAGTGAGCACATGCTCCTGCTCCCATTCATGTCAATGGGACTTTTACCATTGTCTCTAGTGGGAACAGCACTTTTGTATGGCTCCATTTGTATATCCGCAAGAGATTGTTTTATAATTCACCATTTCCTAATGTCTCTTTAGATGCATGTAATGTACAGGTCTGCTTTTTCTAATTTACATGTACTGGTGAGACACAAAGATGTAATCATTATTTTCTTCTTAATGTGCAACTTTTGACAATTCAGTATCCACATAAAATATACACATTTCATAAGTTTTTAATTTTATGTAGACCACCATGGGAATTTCTATCCACAATCAAAATATCTTAGATATCAAGCAGCATCTACTGAGTCTATGTAAAAAGAAAATACACAACCTCTTTAAATCAGTATGGTTAAATTTATGCTTGAGTCAGGTGTGGGGAGTGAACAGAGGGACAATGATTCTGGCACAGAACCGACACATACAACCCAAAGGTCTTGTTCTAGGTCAAAGCAGAATTGCATTCCAATGGAACTTCTTTCCACAAGAGCGTTGGATAACCCCAATCCTTGCATTCAGCGCAAGGGTGCCATTTTGGGAGGCTAGGGGGACAGCAGCCATGCGCTCCGGGATGTGGCTTGCTTTTCATCCTGTTCCCTGGATCCTAAGGGAGGGAGAAGAAAGTGTTCACATTCCATGTAAGTCCCTCACATCAGGTTGGTGAAGGGCGCTTTTATGAACAGAAAACTGTAACTATATTTTAGTGCAATCTGATATTGGCTACATGAATTACTCATTTACATCCTTTTTTCTCCTGCCTCTTTTATTTTGCTCCATGTAATAATTGTAGAAATTATGATATTCTGTGGGACCAGACTATTTATGGAGTGGTGTTTTGATGTTAGATCATGGTTGGTTTGAAATATAGCGTGTTGTTAAGATGAGAGCTCAGCAAAGTTACAAAGCTATCTGTAAGGAGAGACTGTTTTATTAATGGAGCAGGGTGGAAGGTTTGCATTTCCGTAGTGATTGAGAGTTTGGGTGGGTGTCGGTGTACTTTTATTTCGGCACCTAACTGCATGCTTTCAGTGACCACCTCAGGGTGGCTGAAAAGGCAGAAAAACATAGCTGTAGGCTTAGAATATGGTGGCCACAGGGTAAAGCAATAGAAATGGCGGTGGCAACTTGTGTTCCTCAGTCTTTGTGTTAGCATCTAACAAGAGATGAGGCAGAAGAATACAAGCAGCATAAGACTTAATATTGAATATAAACCAAGGCCAAGATGTCTCTGTTTCACTGGGTTCAATGTATATTTTGTCCTAGGAATGGAGGACAAATAAAAATCCATCTCTTTACTTCATGATGTTAAATGAAAGATCTGTTCCTCATAAGTCTTGCAGTAGGTTGGGTGGAGTTGTTCTGGGTAGTCTATAGCATGATTAGTTCAGGTTCCCTATGCTTGGTCACAGCAACAGAGTTGTATTGGTCTCCTTGTGAAGAATTTTCATTACTTTTCTTTATATCTAGTCAACTTTCTGCCTCTGATGAGACACATCATTTGTTCTTTCAAGATAATAAGTTCTCACTGTTTGACTTTTAGAAAGTGTCACTCATTGAGGTCCTGAAGGTGTGTGATGGACTGGGCCAGGTCTGGGTGTCACTGAGGGCGTCAGCTCATGGTGAATTGCTCAAAATCAGGGCTACTTACAGCCCTCGACTGGAGACCTTTCCCATATAGGCCACAGACCAGTCACGCAGAGTGCTTTAGCTGCCAATCTGGCCAGCAGGAAGCCTCACGAGCAAAACCCCTCAGACACCCCATCTCTCCCTGTGCCACAATAAGCCCCGGACCTTACACACAGGTGAGAGGTTGTAAAACCCAATCTCAGCAACTCCGAACAGATCCTCCCAAAGAACCAGCCACAGTCCCCGGTCAATTTGCACTTTAGATCTTACCCACAAGATCACATTGAGCCAAGTCTTTAGAATCTAAAATCTAAAGGTTTATTAATAAAAGAAAGAAAAGCTTGAGAGTAAGATTGTTAAGGAGAATACATTACACACATCAATCACCAAGTTCTTGATGTAGGCTTTTAGCAGAGATGTTGCAAACTGCTAGTTTAGAAGTCTCTGGTGTACATCCTGTATTAGGATGGGTCAGCAATCCTTCCCGGCTCTCTGTCCCTAGCAAGGCTGCATTTGGGAGCAGGAGCAGGATTGAAGACAAAGATGGAGTCAGCCTCATGGGATTTTTATATTCCTGGTGTCTCCCAAACTGGAGCTGGTCACATGATCAAGCGACCTATCTGAGTTTCACATGCAAGTAGCCATCATGCACTGGCTAGTCTGCAGGCTTCAAGACGCATTCCTCGGGTGTATATTGGCCACTCTACGAGCCATTGTCCATGGAGCAGTGCTAGTTAGCACTGCCATTCACTGAACAATCCTTCCTCACAATAGGCAGTCCAGGCCCATTGCTCCCTCCCAGGCAGCGTACATTTAAAATACAAGAACAGAGCCCATATTCATAACTTCACATACAAATATCACACAAGTACATGAGTAGCAGACATAGAATCAGTAGAGCATAAGCTTCCATTTGACACCTCACATGGCCCAGATGGTACAGAATTTGGGGCAAACACCACCCATAGGTGCAACAGTGATCTGTCTGCTCACTTTAAAATCCAATAACGTGACAAGGTGTGTGAGTGCTTCTAACCACAAGTTGTGGGTTAGATCCTTGTCCTTCCTATCTCATGGAAGCTAGTAGTTGAAACTAGCTAATGTTTCCTTCATGGGGAAGGCTGTAACTGTTTATGGAGTCCCCATCTTTTCTTGACTTCAGATAAATCAGTAGTAGGCCTCACACTGGTTGTGGTGTTTGCCCAATTAGAAGCTGTGCATAATGATAAAATGCCTGTGATGATATTTTAAGTCTATCAGCACATTTTGATGTCCTTGACCACAGGGCTTTGTTGATATGTTCATGGTTTTCAGCTGTGGTTGGTAGTTGTTCTTCAGTGGCTCGAGAGGTGGAGCATAGATCTTCAACAAAAAGGCAATGAATAGTTTTTTGGGTGGCTGGAGAGTAAGTCCACTCTACCCTCATCTGGCAGTGGCAGCGGCAGTCCCACAAGGGTTGGCCCAGCTCCCCATTCCAGGCATTACAAGCTGGTGCACAAGGTCATACTGCCAAACGACCCTATGTGCCATGTCACAACATCCATAGCTAGGAGCCGGGCCCAGCCTCATAGACAGGAACCACAGTTGCCAGTGAGTGTGGGGTGAGCTTGTTTCTATCCCCAGGTGAAAATTCATGGTGTACCCCTTCCATTACCAGTTGCATGATGTACTTGAAATGATATCCTACCTATATCTAAAGGCAACCAGGGTAGGTGGTTGCCTTCTGTGCCCCCAATTTGCTTTGCCATCTAGTGGCTCCACTTGTTTCTTGAAATGAGGTCCCAAGGGTAATCCTTGGCAATTGTTCCCCTTCCTTCTTCTCATGTACAGCATACTGCAGCAATCTCCTTTGACATCTCTCCTTTTCTACATATTTATGACACTGCAGGGAGCATACTGGTAACTTAGGGCATATGAGGATGTAGCCTGGTTAAAGATTCGATGGCTACGTCCAGTCAAGATGAAGTTAATGTTGCTAGGCCAAGGAAAAACAACTGGAGGAGTGGGCAAAAATTCAACTGTCCCAGACGTTCATTAAACAGATTCATAATCAGAGAGTTTTATTAGATCCAGGGATGCTGCTAAGTAGTTCTGTAGCAGCTGTGACCAAAAGTTCCTTTTTTTCCATCAGTGTGAACTTTCTCTCTTGATGCAAACTTTGCCGCTATTATCCATACCTCCTCAGGATTAGCTAATGTAAAATGTTCTAAAGGCTGCACACTGGAACTGTTTGAAAACTGAAGCTAATGCAGGATCAGACTCTGACTTGCTAAGTGGTTCATCACTCCACAATTTGCACAGGCTATCAGTAGGTTTAGTTACCATGGCTATAAGTTTAAAAGAAACCCAGGGGATTAAGCATCGAATTTCTACCGTATTCATATAGGAGTTGCATGCCTAAATCTTTTAGGCTTATTTGAAGAATCCCTGCCCCTGGGTCCACCTACACAAGGTTCAGTGGAAGCCACAGAAGCCTTTAAAAATACTTTAATTAGCTTTCTGGTACATAAAAATGGTCTTCCTGGACTTGAAGCAAGGCCTGGGTCCTATTGGCAAGCTGGGATTCTCCGCTCTCCAAATTCTTCCAGGTCATCATTTTGAAGAGTCAGTAATTACAAACAGTTGTATAGTCAGAAATGTCAATGAAGTTGAGCCTTTGGACATAATCTGTATTAGGTGGTAATAGGCTTTTCTTTGAAACTTGTGTATAAAAATCAAAATAGAGGTCATTCTAAAAATAAAGAGTATTTAGATAAAGATTTAAAATAAATTAAGTGACAGTTAGTCACTAATAATTTTATTTGGAAATTTAGTGCCAACTATTAAATATACAGATACATTTTTATGCCAAAGAATATGACAATATGAACAAGTTATAAACAAGTCTTTTTTTTTTAAATATTTGCATTGATGCAGTTTGGTTGTCTTTTGTAAATTGTCTTGTTTAAAATATGGAGCATTATTGTAGCCATGTTGGTCCCAGGGTATTAGAGAGAGACAAGGTAGGTGAGGGAATATCTTTTATTGAACCAACTTCTATTGGTAAGAAAGACAAGCTTTCGAGCTGAACAGAGCTTAGCTCAAAAGCTAGTTTCTCTCACCAACTGAAGTTAGTCTAATAAAGGATCTTACCTCACTCACCTTGTCTGTTTAAAATATATATCACCCAGACACACACATAAATTCTAACCTATACAATAAATGTCTTAATAGATGCTATTAACAAGGACTGACCTCTTGGGAAATCCTCCCAAGTGGATTTATAAAAGGATTCTTCTTCATAGATTAACCCATCATGGCTCAAATTTGTTCTCCTCATTGTACCATTTAAATGGTTGATACAGAGAATGAAATGATCTAGTATATGCTTGGTGTCCCCTGGATTCCTCCTACAATGGAGTCTGTTCTCACTAAACTTTATGCTAAGAAAAGTGATAGCACAATTTTCATATTACAAATGCATAGAAATAATGTGTGACTTACATTCTATGTCACCAGAAAATAGTTTTGCTCTAAATAGGTTCAATTGGATGTGCATGTATTATAAAATTAATCTGAGAATCTGATCACTTCCAAGTCATTGATCTTTTCACTGCTAGTCCTCAGCTTTTTAGTCAACAAGTCCTGGGGAGGACCACAGAAGATGCTATGTAAATGTTGAATGCAGTTAGTCCTAACTTTCAGTTTTCTTTTTATTGAATAAGTAAGTCTCCTGATGCTTTTAAATTATTATTATTATTATTATTATTATTAACCATGAATTGAATTTAAGAGAGGTTTAAACTTGAAGTTGGTTACTTTGGATGTATGCTCATGTAATTGAAATAAGACTCTGGACAAATCTCATACTGCAGGTACACTGTAATTATACTGTAGTTGTATATTTGGTGTTTCCATTTGATACCGAGCCAAAATATATATAAAAAAGCCCTGTAACCAGAAGTTAGCTTGTGAATGCATAATTACTTGTGATGATCCATTGAGCTTAGCTATTGCTAAATATATTTTCTTTATAATTCAAGGATACTGAATACTAGAGCTGATGAAAAAATTAAATAAATCAGACATATTGATTAATAGTGTTAGTTGGATTTTTTCCCACTCCGCAATATCTTCAACTTTTCATTAAAATATTAAAATTTTCAATATTCAATTTCTGTGTTTGTGTGGAGGAAGGGGGGGAGTTTCAATTACAAATCAAAACCTTTCAGGAAACACAGAAACCTTTAAAAAATTCTGTGTAATCAAAAACCTAATTTCTATCAAAAGTTTCACCAAGACAAATTTGCAAACACTTCTATTAAATATACTAGTTGTGCACTTCTGTCACACAATGATGGGTAAGACTTACCCCCCTGGGCAGAGGGCCAGGACAGGATTGTACACCACTTAGATCACATTCAAATCCTTAAAATAGGACGTAAGTGGCACATAGACCTCATGCTGGCACTCAGCACTGGAGTGACCTTTTCCCTGACATGAAGACTACCTGCATTGTTCTAATCCTAAGAGAAGGTTAGCAACCACAGTTACCATTAACTTAACTTAACAGAAGCTTCAGGGGTAGCCGAGTTAGTCTGTATAGGATAAACTTAAAAAAAAAAAAACAACAAATGGCCGGGTAGCACTTTATAGACTAACAAAACATGTAGATGGTATCATGAGCTTTCATGAGCACAGATGACTTCAGATGACCGGAGTTTTAAGTTTAGGATGTGCAGACCCAAAATAAATAGGGGAGAAGGGTGAGGAGGGAAGGGAAAAAAAATGGAAGGGGGTGGGAAACAAGGAGCAGAGGGTATGAAAATATCAAAGGGAAAACCAAATACGCTTACTGTGTTGCAGGATGGGGCCCGTGGCTCCTATTTCTATCAATATGGCATGTATTTCTTGCTAAGTACAATACAATACACAAATACATTCCGTAGTCATGTCCCATGCATGCCACAATTCTACAGCTGCAAAACTTACTGCAGACTAATGGCTTAAGCTCAGCTGCTAAAATTTCCTCCCCTGCTCTCTCACCTGGCCAGGAGTAACAATGGAATAAGACAAGTGCTGGACCAACACTGTGCATTACTCTCTATTGCTCAGTGACTCAGTGATATTATCTGCCAGCCCCTCTGAACCCACCCGTGAAGAGAGGAAAGTCACTGAAACCAGCTCTACTGCCTCTGAAAGCATCTTAGTTGCCTCTGGAACACCCAGTTTGAGAGAGAACAAAGGAGAGAAGAGGGAAAACAGACATGCTCCTGCACCAGAGGAAGGCTGTGTGCTACACTCCCTCCAGAACAGCCAATTAGAGGAGGGGACAAAACTGCCTTTTTCCAACCCTAGCATCTAAGAGAAGGGACTTGAATTCTGGAGCAAGACCCTGTGATGTCTGTATTGCAGCAATACTGCGTTCTGTAAAGAATTTAATGTTGGGGGGCAGCATAAGATGACTGGGGAAATGTTCCAAACCATACATTTCCAGTTCACGAGAAATATGCATGTGCCTCCCTACATCTCACATTGCCATGAAATGTTTTGGTTGATCTCAAAAGTCTGGGCCTTAGAAATCCAGAGGTCTTGGGGTGTCACCCAGGGGTGTGCCTGTGATGTAGTTACTTTGCTTATCTTTACAACTGTTCTGACTATACTAAAAATCTACTTTGGAATGCTCAGAAATCAGTGACTACATCTAGACATACTTTCAGTGGGACTACTCCGGCTGACCCACAGACAAGAAGACTAGGTTCAGTTTTAAGCATTGAGTTTGGGAGCTGTCAGAAAAGTGAAATAGGTAAGGGATTCTCTAATTAAGTCACTCTCACCACAAAGGTAGACTTTGAATTACTGTGGGATCTAATGCATGGATCAGGCAGTTCCAACTCTGAGGACGGCCACAACCAAAATGGCAGAACCTCCAGACCAGGAAGCTAGGAGTGGAACTTGCCACGAGTATGGTCAAAGACTCAGTAAGGGGACCTCTTCCTTTTGTTTAAGCCAACTTACATTCATACTACTGAAGCACTCATCTCTAGACTCATTCTCAGCATGCCATCTAACCAGGAAAATGTCATGGAGAAAGATGGGGAATTAGGAAGAGTTGAGAGTGTTGGGAGGTGGAAGTTTGTTGATTTGTTAATATTTAGTACCTATTAGTTAAACCTAATTCTTTCCTTTCCTTTCTTGAATCCTATTTTCCTGCTCCTAATTAAGTCCCCCTTTGTTAAATTGTTATTTTGGAATGTGAAATTTCGTTGCTGGGATTTGTGTTGATGTACATTATTGTTTCTTCTTTATTGAGTTTTATAATTCTTCCCAGCCCAAGTAGCATTATTGATTTTCCAAAGGGACAGCACACCTTGTGTCCCAGGCACAATGAAGAATTACCTTGGATGGAGGCACCAGGTATCACACAAAAGAACCCAGGTCAGGACCCAACCAATGCAAGGAGAGGGAAGAAGCCACTCCAAGTAGCAAGCACCAATGAGGAAGCCTAAGGGGCTATATAATGTAACTTACATATCTGTAATTTGATAATTTATTTCTGTGCAATGTAAACTAGTACAACAAACATTACTAGAAATGTTTTGTTGTAGGGATGTGCACATGCCAGCTGTTGGCAACTGATAAGTCAACAAAGGAGATACCTCCTTTCCCGCTTTTTTTTGCTGACTGATTCCAGGGCTACTTAAGCCTAGTTAGCAATGGCTACTTAAACACACAAAATATATAACTATTGCATAAACTGTCCATTGCGAACCACAATTTGCGTAGCTTTTTCCGCTTCTTTTTTCAGAAGAGACTTTTCCAACATTTGGCCCATCTACGCTGGGCCAAATGTTGGGAAGAAAACCCTTTTTCGGAACATCCCTTCTTCCTCATAAAACGAGGTTTACAAGGATGCCAAGAAAGCACATCTGCTCTTCCAATGCGGCAGAGTTTTTCTGCAAGTACGCAACATATTTGAAAAACTGCAATGTAGACATAGCCTTAGATGCTTAATCCAGAGCTGCCATTTTGACATGAGTTATTTTATGATAAGTTGTGGGGATCATCTTTTCTGCTTGAAAGATCTCTCGCCAGAGTCTCGGTCACTCTGCAATATCTCACTGACCATTACACAATAAAGAACCAGAGTTCTAAAAGGACTGGGCATTCCCAGCAAATGTGCAGGGGGATATTCATTTCCTGATGCTTTCTCCAGCTCTCTGATGGACAACCAAAAAAACCAGGAGAAAGCAGACAGTGCTATGAAGGAGGCAAGTTAAGAGTTCTGGCCATATTTTTCCAGCTGGAATGCCTAAGCAAATAAACCCATATTTAGGCATCTACAGAAAAGTTTGGTCTGATTTTCAGAGCACTTCACTGAAATCAACAGAAGCAGCAAGTACTCAACATATTTGAAAATCAAGCCAGATATTGAGGTTAAATATGGATTTTGCTTCCTGACTTTAGACACCTAAGTTTGAAACATTTGGTCATTGTCCTTTTGCAACAAATAGATACTTTCTGACCTCCAACCTGGCCTTCTCAGAGAATGAGATATTATACATATATTAAAAATGTAACTTTAATTGTGAGTTTCCACTGCAAGCAAAACTCTTCATTTTAGGAATACTTTTCTAGTTTTGTGTGCAACCTCATTTATAATGAAAGAAAAATCTAATTTATGTGCAACCTCACCATTAATGTTAAGCATTGTGCGCCCATTCAAATGCTCTTGTTCCATTGTAGAACGATGATAGTTCTTTACTTTTATTAACACGTTGAATATGCATTCACCTGAAGCCACTGATGCAGAGAGACTGACAAAAATACTTAATGCAATTGTAATATTGGGAAATACAGTCGACGGGCCAATATGGAATATTTCTTCAAGCAGTTCTTTTGGCTTGCAGTCTGATTTAAAGTTGGTGGAATGTATACATTTCAGGAAGTTGGTCTTGTCACAGAGATCTCTTGAAATTTCATTGTTGTATCTTTGTTGAAACTGTTATGCCACTGAATATAGATCTTCATTACTTAGTTCTCTGAACTCCCAAAGGAATCCAAAAAGGGTACAAATTTGTTGTAGTGACTCAAATCAACATTTAAGACCAGATTTGATAGAGTCAATAATAACAAAAAAACATTGACTTGATAGTGCCTTTCTGCATCAAATTGAAATATTAGACTGCTATTGGTGGAAAACTCAGATGAAATGTCAATACCCTATGCTACTGAGTTGGACTCAGAAAGGATAGTGTCCCACTGATCACGAATCTTTTGAATATCTTTAAGAAGTCTTTCAATGTTTTCCCTCTCAACATCTAATATAGCATTGCATGCTTCAATTACAAGATTAGTTTTGTGGATCATTTTTAGCAGCTTCATCCACATGGATGACATTAAAATGCATTCAAATTTGGATATATACTTCTGAACTGACTTAAGCTCAGTGTGAGCCTTTGCTGTAAGAGTAAGAGATTCAAACTCACTTAAAGCCTTTCTCACAGAATCCAAATGTTGTTTGCTCAAATCTCCCACCCAGCTCAATAAACTCACTTTGTATTCTCGTAGACAGATAATGAACTTGCATGTGTTTTCTGCTGTCTTGTGATTCACAAACACACTTAACATGGCCTGAGAAAAGTGAGTCATACTTGCTAAGAAGCTCAAGTATATCAAGAAAGTCTCCATTTGTAGGGTCACAGATATGTTGACTGGAACCAAACAAAGCCAATCCCTATTCAGAAAGAAAAAAATGACATTCAATATGTGCTCAAGGAGTTTTTTTCCAGTTATCAGTTTCTGTGTTTATTTCACTCAGGAGTAAGTTTTCAGTTGAACTGTCAGCTAGTGCTGCTCTACTAGTTGATTTCCATGTGACGTGGTTATCTTGATGCAATATTGAAGTTTCATGTGCAGGTATTTGGTCTTTCAACTTCCTCCAATCTCTATTGATGCTCCAGCAAACATACTGATTCATCTGAAGTATTACTATTAAAAATGAAACAGGGTACACAGCACAGAGCCTGTTTTTTTCCACTCTACGGCAGAGCCAATCGCTTGTGTAGCTCTCTCCATTTGGAAGAGTTTTTGTCAGAAGATGAGTGGGAAAAGCATGATTTTCAGCATGTTTGGTGTATTATTTGGAATCTGAAAACAACTAACTTTGAGAGGCGACTTCATTTGAGCAACATTGTTCTTATCAAGAAGTCCAATATTAGGTTCTGATGCTATTGTTGTTAGTGCTAGTCATAAGTTCTTGCTCTTGCTGTGCAATATCTCCAAAGTCCTCATTTTCTGACTGCACAGTTTCTAAATCGAGCATAGATTCTGCATCTATCGCTACTGTTGGCATTTCTGTGTCTTGATTAATGACCTCCTCATTTTGAGGCAGTGGCATTGAACTGGAACTGGAACTGGAACTGGAAGTGTCACTGTCAGTATGGTCACCGTCTAATGGCTGAGGCATCTTTTCTATGAGAAATGATGTTATTGGCTTTAAACTCTTAACTGCGGCTTCACTCTGTTGCTTTCACCATCTCTTACTTGTACCACTTTCAAATCTTCACTTCATTTTTATAAAGGGATTCTTTTAAAACACAGTAACACACAATAAATTAATGAGCTAAAGGCTATTGGTTATACAAAATGTTAATGGTATATACTTCACAATGAATATTATATAATAAAGGTTTGGAGGTGTTATTTACTATGGCTCTTATAGCCTTATTTCAAAGTCTTGAAATTTCGTCAGCTAACATGTTCTCATTATTAAATTCTGCTAATAACCGGTGCATTATTATGAATATGAGCATGGGGCAAATGCCAGATTAGCTATAAAGTTTATTTAACAAGTGGAATTAAAAAATTATTATCACATAAAAGCCTTTAAAGGTGAATCTAAACCTGGACAAAGAGGTAGCTTACCGCTGAGCCTGATATGGTTATTGTCAGGGCTTGACAAACCGTGGCGAAAACCACTCACCAGCCCCGCACTACTCATGCACAAGACCCGCACTGCGCATGAGCGAACTGCCGGTGAATGGGGCGACCGGCTGAAATTTACTTGCCACGGGTGAGTAGATAAGCGGATTTGAAGAGCCCTGGTTATTGTATATGAAGACACATACGAAAAAACAGGAATATAAAAATCTCCTGTGCAGAGATAAACAGCTAATTTAAAGGTTAAACTCAGACCAAGCAGAATCACTTTACAGTAACAGAATTAATTATTACTCTAAACTATGCAAAGACTGCAAACAGCGTTTCATAACGTAGAATCACTAATCACAGAAAGTACTCTGGTCTCCCGTCACGCAGATGAAAACTCACAAGTGACCAAAAAATTGGCGAAGGCCTGAGGTCCCACAATGATTTAAATCAATGTTTTGTGGGTAAATGTAGCCTCTTTTGTTGTCTCTGTTATAACTGCAAGGTGTATAATAAATGGAAATGACCTGGTAGAAAAATGTCAGAATTTGAGGCCCCTTTGTCTCCTGAGGCATGGGCCAAATGGCCCTTCTGGCCCCTCTTCTGATATGGCCTGCCACCAACCATATGTTCTCACACATTATTTTTAAAAAATTAAATAGAAGCAATTAAAAGTAACTGATAAATAAAAATTGGATTTCCTGAAAGTAAAATAGCTCAGAATATCCAAATTGAAGAATATATCATCGCCTTGGTAAAAGCATTTTATTGGAGCTCTGGTCTCCAAAATTCAACTCCTTTAAAATTTCAAGGCACACTGTTTAATGCACAGCATGGATTTTATAAAATCAAGACTAAAATTTTTGCTATTAATATTAACCAAAGTGTTTTTCTGAGAGAAAACAAGTCAACATTCTATTCTAGGTGCCCAACCCAAACACAACAGCATCTTTGCAGGAGGACCTGATCTTCAGAAAGTGAAACTGACTGATAAAATCTCAGGCTAGTTTAACTTTTCAAGCTGAGTGAAATGCAGAAAGTACACATACACAAATAGTGAAAAGCACATGTAGATTTTATAGTGCACAGGCAAATGATCAAATATGTATCTGCATATGACAATGCACACACAACTTTGTGTGCATAACTGTAGGCCATTTTTTGACGGTATATGAGTACCATAGGTAAAGATGTTTTTAACCTAATAGAATCCCTGGAAGTCTAACATTAAGACTCAAGCGCTTAACTTGACTTGACATAGCTTTAAGGATCAGTGAAACTTTGAACTGGGTCTATTTAAAATGTTTCCATCTCCCCATATGAGGAATTACATAACTGCTAAACCGGATAAACTGAGTAATCCACTAACCCTCTCATCAACCTTTGTGATCTGTAGTAAAGTTGACAGTTTTCTATGTCAGCCTAGCCAGGTTTATTTATTTCCTTCCTGCCACATGACCACTTCTTTAATCTGACAAACTCATATGCTGCTGCATTTTGCAACATTTTTAGATGTGGTGTTCTGCAGACTAGATACTGTATGAACATGATTATAGTTTGGACTATTCCTGTGTACAAAAAAAAAAAAAGCACATGGGCTCATCTCACTTGTAATTAATACATAAATGAGTATTTGTGGCAATGTTTCCAAACCTGAGTTCCTGAAGTTAGACTCTTAAATGCATACTTAGGTGCCTAAATATAAGTGGTCTGATTGTCACTGAATTCAATGGGAGCTGCATATAGTCTATACCTTAGACCAGTGTTTCTCAACCAGTGGTACATGTACCCTTAGGGGTACATGAGAGAAGTCTGGGGGGTAGATCAACACGAGTGAAATTTGGTAAAAAATGTCCGGGATTTTGCCATGCAAAGGGGATCAGATAGGGGGTGGTGGCACGAGCCTGTCAAATTGAATGTTCGGAGTCCGCGCCCGGACGTTAACAGCTGCTCTGTGCACGTGCCCCAGCGCCTGGTGGGGAAAATGTGTGGTTGCAGCGGCGGTTCCGGTGAGACTCAGGGCAGTTCTGAATTGGGGGGCGGGTTTGGGCAGGGAGAAAAAAAATTACTTCCATGGCCGCCTCTCCTAGTTTGTTTCCTCTCTGGCAGCCACCCCAAGGTGCTCCAGCAGGGAGGATGGCTGAACCTGAAGATGCACATTCCCCGCACCCTTGCCAGCAGCTCAGTTCAACGCATCCCCATTGACCCTTTCCCATGGTGCTGCAGAGAGGGGCTAAAAGATGGTGCAGCAGCACAATAAGCTTTGCTCCAAAGGACCCCCCCACATCAGTGGTATAGCGAGGTGGGGCAGTTGCTTCCGGGTGCCATGGTAGGGGGGCTCCAGGTTGAGGTGAGAGCGCACAGCCCCATGTGGTGAGCCTGGCGCTGGTGGGCCACTTGCTCCCTGCAGACAAGCCACCAAGGCAGGGCTGGGCGGTAGGAGTGGACACTTCAAAGGTAGGGTTACCATTCGTCCGATGCCTGGCTCTGGGGCAGGGGAGGTGCGTTGGGTTGGGGGGGGGGCTGGGGGTGCCTGGCTCTGCGGGAGGGAGAGAGCATTGGGTTGGAGCGGGTTGGGGGCTGGAGGTGCCTGGCTTTGGGAGAGGGATGCATGCATTGGGTTAGAGCAGGGGACTGGGTGTACTTTATAAAAAAAGGTTGAGAAAAACTGCCTTAGACCATCAGCATGTAGGTAGGGTATATGGGAGTCACCCAGGTCTGAAATTGCCAAATTTACCTCCCTAAATATTATTTGCATACGTAATTATTATGATAACTAGCCAATTAGCCTGTCATAAGACAGGATTTTCATTCTTTTGGGGAGTACAGATAATTTATAGATAATTAACTTCTGGTTAAGGATGGTCCTGAATTTATGGTGTTTGGGTGTCATGTAAGGGACCATGTGTTGGGTACTGGTGCCATAGTTACTCTCAGAGGTGATGTTCTGTGGGTTGTGGTGGGTTCACTTCTTGTTTTTGTTTTGGGCCGTGGTCATCGAATATTTTTAAGGTGTTTGGGGTTTCCAGATAAGTTTCATGATCTTTTTTCCAGTGCATGGGAGCATGTGATACTTTTTGTGTTTAAGGTAGTCTCTTCTGGAGTTTGCAATGTGAAGTAAGTGGATTCCTCAGTTTTAACAAAGACCTTCTGCAGGTTTAGTCACCATATTTGGAGTTGTATGTAGTGATCAGAAGGTTATAGATAGTGATACCCATGGGGATGATGTATTTGCTCAAAAAGCAGATGCTGCCATTCAATTTTGCTTCCTTTTTCTTCCTGCTGTGGGTTTGTTTCAGATGACAAAATGTGTAGTATTCATTGTTATATTGCAGGGTTGTTGTAGCCATATTGGTAGAAAGGCAAGGTGGGCAAGATAATAGCTTTCGTTTAATGTATTATTTTAGTAAATTGCCCAAAGTTTTCAAAATCCAGAAAATTTTCAACAACATTTAATGTGGTATTAATTGGCATTTATTTGGGAGGCCTTATTAGTATTTGTTTGGAATTAACTGTGTAACCAACAGTTTTGACATATAAATAAAAGCATCAACCATGTGCAAAAAAAACCCTGCCCCCCAGCACTCACCGCCTGACAGTCTATGATTTTGCATGACTGTATCACCGCAGGGTACCGCGGACACAGCTGCAATAACAGTCCTCACTGTGGAGTCAAATTTGCCATTGGATAGCCCAAGAAAATAGTAGGGTGTCAAAAAGGATTGGACATTTATATGGATAACAGAAACATCCAGAGTTGTTGTAGCAAGGATTTTAAAAAGAGGGATTTTGAAAGGACTATGAATGTTTATGCTTCAGGGTATAAACTAATCTATTGATAAGGATTATGAAGAAATTTAAGATACTGCTGTTACGGGTCCTGACTCAAGGTTCAAAGGCAGAACCAAAACTAGGCATAATTTAAATAGTGTTCTTATGCACAACCTCATTTTCAGCAGCATTGGCTTCATTCTCCGATCTTAAAAAAAGAAAGGGGGGATGGGGCTAACGGGATCCACTGACCAATTCCCTCAGGTCCGGGAGCAAGAACAGTTTACTACTGACACCTACGATCACAATTATCCACTAGGTCACTAAGGCTATGTCTAGACTGCAGCATTTTTACGGAAAAAACAACGCAAAATATGCTCCGCATTTTGTGTAGCTTTTTCAGCTTTTTTTCAGAAGAGGCTTTTTCCTCTAGACGGGGCCAAATGGCGGAAAAACCTCCTCTTTTGGCAGAGCCCTTATGCCATGTGAAAAGAGTTTTACAGGGCTCCCCAAAAGAGCTCATTTGCTCCTCTGCGAAAAAAAGTGGAAGAGCAAACGCGTTCCTTGGACGCAGCAGGGTTTTTGCGGGATACCTCCGGTATCCCGCAAAAATCCTGTAGTGTAGACATAGCCTCAGTCAGCTCAGGTTTAATGGGTTTCTACTGCTAGGTTATCTTAGCACATGTATGAGAACCCATTAAGTCCATTAATTGGAACTTCCAGTTACAGCAGTCTTTGCTACTGTGCTGCTGATAATGTAAATGTAGTATTGAAAGTTACTTTGTTTACTTCAATAATTGGTTAAAAAAGCAATTAGTGAGGAAATTGTATGCAAGCTTTTAATCCCTCCATTAATGCACGGCCAACCCTTCCTCAGCAGTGGCACTGGGGCTGAAGGAAGAGCTGGTGTGGGAGCTGAAAGGGAATCTGGGCAGAGCTGGGCTGGGGGCGGAGTTTTGCTGAGGCGGGGGGGAGGGGGAGGATTAAGGCTGGGGGTAGAGCAGGCCTGGGGGCAGAGTGGGGCTGGAATCCTGGTGCTCCTGTACCCACCACCTGCCATCGGGGGCTCACCCAAGCACAGAGACAGAACAGGACCATGTGCTGAACCAGGCTTGGGAGAAGTGAGGCTGGGGGTGGAGCTGGTGCGGGGTGGAGCGGGACTGGAAGCCTGGCTGTCTCTCTCTCCCTCCCCTTCATGGACCCTGGCCCAGACCCCACTGTGCAAACACACACCCACGAATAGTCCTCTCTGCTCCCTCATGGAGGCCCATGCCACAGCTTGAGGACCCCTGCGTTAGGGTGTTCACCCTGGGATGCATTCAGTAAATGGACAGCGCCACAGTGAAAGTTTCAGTGTTTATGTTCATATAGGTCCCTTTTCCATGCTGAGTAGTAAACAAGCAGTTCCAATGAAACCAATAAAACTGTTTGCAGTGGTGTAGGTGTTCCCCACCTTTTTTATGCCGGGGACTGGCGAACCCATTCATAAGCCTTTGGCAGACTGGTAACATTTTATTTGCATATTTACATATTAATTATGAAAATAGTGGATATGCAAATATGTGAATACAGTGTTGCCTGGCCTCCTAGCCCTAACCCATCCCTTGCTCCCCAGTGCCTAACACCCTTTGACCTCCACTCCTACACACCATGTTCTTTGACCCTTTAACCTCTGACCCGAATAGCCAAAACTCTCTTGCCCTGTGACCCCCCCACGCCCTCACCAACACCCGTTTGCCCCCCCCATTACTCCCCAGAACTAGGTTGCCCCCCTAGGGAGTGTGGCTGTTACGGCTGTGCGAAAAGAGGACGTGACCCTTGGCGGCCTGCACTCTCCCTCCTCCTTCGCACCCTCTCCCCACGCACGTCTTTGCACCCCATGCATTGAGCAGGGGAGTGTGGAGCACTGGCTGGGCCGCTATTACTAAGTATGGAGCGGGGGGCGCCTCCTCCTGCCACCTCAGCACCACCATCAGCAAAAGCGGCCACACCAGCAGAGCGCGAAGCCCCAGCTGGCTGCCATTATCGAGGAGGGAGGAAGGCGCCTCCTCCTGCCACTGCCTCAGCCCTAGCACCGCTGCCGGCAAAACATTGGCCATTGGCGGTGCGTCCCTTCCCTCCCCAAGTGCAGAGGAGGGCCTGCGCCACTTCCTTCTGCAGTGCCTCAGCCACCATGGATGCTGGAGCTGAGCCGCTGTGAACAGCTGGCTTGAGCTTCAGCAGCCTCCGCAACCCGGCAGCCAGTGGTCCATGGCCTGGCAGTTGGGAACCACTGTTGTAACAGACTACTAGAGAGACTAAGTGGGTGAGGTAATATCTTACATTGGACCAGCGAAGAGCTAGCTCTGTGTAACTTAGAAGCTTGTCTCTTTTACCAAACATACAGTGGTCCAAAAAAGATTTTACCTCACACCCCTTGTCTCTGCATGGTAAAATACCCTTCAGCATGAATATGGGTGACAAAATCAGGCCCTTAACTAGTAAAAATAGACTTTTCAATATTTACATTGCATCTCTTCAATTAAGAACATCTGAACAAGTGGGCTGTGCCCATGAAAGCTCATGATACCATCTACATGTTTTGTTAGTCTATAAAGTGCTACCAGACAATTTGTTGTTTTTTAAGTTTATCCTGTACAGACTAACTTGGCTACCCCCTGAAGCATAGTAACAGTCTGGAATCCTCACAATACCCCTGAGAAATAGAAATAGATAGCAAAGAATTAAAACCAGATCTCAGAGGCTAGAGCTCCAACTATTGGACCATTTTATGTATCAGGAGGACAGTTTAACTAAAATGAGCCACTCTTCCATTTCCATCACATTCTAATCCTATCAAAGAGGTTTCTAATATTACTAAACATAGCTAAAGCAACTCTTCCTCTACATATTTAAATACCCAGTTACTCTGCAGCATTGATTGGCCATAAGAACATGAAAACTGCTATAGAAATATATTCTGATACACAGCTTAAATATAAAGTTAACGTTTCTTCTAAGAAATGGTCCCCTGTATTTTAAATACAGAGAGATTATTAGATTTGATGTAAAAAAAGGACAAAGAAATATATATTAATCTAACAAGTACTTACAATTCATTTTTAAAACATTTTATTAAGCATCTTTGAAATAATTTAGACATAAACATTGTTTCAATATGGCAGGAGTTGAATCATGCTTTACGTACAAGATTTAATATTATTAAAATATAAATCTATTATGAAAGTCCACCAAAGAGACAGGCAGGTCAGAAAAGAAATTTCTTAGATAAAATTTATTTGAAGATAAAATCAGGTATATGAAGAAAAATAAAAACCAGTAATTACTACTGAAATTTAGGAAGCAGTGGTATATCAAAAACATTAGATTTTAGTTTTATACCTTCAGAAGATGCATTATTTTTTATTATGATACTCCTCTTTGGAGCAGAAATCAGTGACATAAAGTAGGTATTTTCTTAGTGAAATTTGTTTACATACAACAGGGGGTGGGGTATCCAACCCCTGAGGCTTGGGACTAGAGCACACAAACTCTACTAGCTTGGGCTCCCTAGGCTTTGGTGTGCAAAGGGAATGTAGGGAGTATCGTTTTGCATCTCAGTCAGTGAGGATATGTTTTTTGGTTTTTTTTTGCTTCTCACTTGTATATGGCCCCTGACCCAAAAAAGGTTCCCTAGCCCTGACTACAAGATGTATACAAGTCCTGTTTCCCTGAACAGTGGTAGGAATAAACAGTATGCAGAAAGCATATTCTGAAGGAATCTCAGGTAAAGAACAGGCAGCTTATTCAGACATCCCGTTCTTATCCCTGTTCCATGTGTTGTGTTGTGAGCAAGACACGAGAAGTCATTCTTCCGCTCTACTCTGCGCTGGTTAGGCCTCAGTTGGAGTATTGTGTCCAGTTCTGGGCACCGCATTTCAAGAAAGATGTGGAGAAATTGGAGAGGGTCCAGAGAAGAGCAACGAGAATGATTAAAGGTCTAGAGAACATGACCTATGAGGGAAGGCTGAAGGAATTGGGTTTGTTTAGTTTAGAAAAGAGAAGATTGAGGGGGGACATGATAGCAGTTTTTAGATATCTAAAAGGGTGTCATAAGGAGGAGAGAGAAAACTTGTTCATCTTGGCCTCTGAGGATAGAACAAGAAGCAATGGGCTTAAACTGCAGCAAGGGAGGTTTAGGTTGGACATTAGGAAAAAGTTCCTAACTGTCAGGATAGTCAGACACTGGAATAAATTGCCCAGGGAGGTTGTGGAATCCCCATCTCTGGAGATATTTAAGAGTAGGTTAGATAAATGTCTATCAGGGATGGTCTAGACAGTATTTGGTCCTGCCATGAGGGCAGGGGACTGGACTCGATGACCTCTCGAGGTCCCTTCCAGTCCTAGTATTCTATGATTCTATGAGGAGTAAGGGACGTTTTGGAATAGCAAGTTATTTCAAAATTTGGTGATGAGTAGACAGCGCTAAATTACGAAATAAGCCATTTGGAAATACACTTGAAATAAGCTACGCCATTTGCGTAGAGCAAATTGCACAGCTTATTTTGAGTTAAGGGTGCTGTGTATCCCTCCATAGAGTTATTAATAGCTGCCAGTTCAAGACTGCCATGCCTAGGTACCCCTGCTCTTCTGTTTCTTCCTCCTCTAGCTCCTTCATAAGCTATGTCAGGTGTCTTAAGTGGTTCTGAAAATGCATCTGAAATGTCTTTCAGCATCTCATGGCAGCTTTGCCCATTACCTGACACGCAAGTGCCAGCAGGAGACGTTCTTCAAAAGATGCCTCCTCCACGTTGCTGGCTCTGGTAGCTGGGAGTGCACTGACCAAAATGAGTCCATAGCAGGCCAGTCAAACTTCCTGTAATGCACAGGGTGGACAGTCAAGTTTTCCCACAATACACCATAGTCAAAGGGCTAAAGCAGCCATGTTTCAGACTACAGAGTCTGGGATATGGCTGGTTTGACTCAGGTCTGAATGCTGCAGTGTGAACAGCAAAGTTCCAGATTTGAGAATGGGTTAGAAAATTCTAAAACTAACTTAGGGTGTGTCTACAATGCACCATTATTTCAAGATAACTAGCGTTACTTTGAAATGACAATGTGAGCGTCTACACAGCCATTCCATTATTTCAAAATAACAGATGGCTTACTCCGAAACCTGTAAACCTCATTCTATGAGGTATAATGCCTATTCTGAAACAGCTATTTCAAAATAAGGTGTGTGTAGACGCTCCACTTCTGCTATTTCAAAATAGCCCCTCACCAGGGCCATTCTAAGTTATTCCTCCCCAGTGCTTCCTGGGGCTCTAAATCGAGGTAGCACGTCTACATTAGGGAAACCTGCCTCGGACTAATTTTGAGGCTTCCCTGCAGTGTAGACATGCTATTTTGAAATAAGCTATTTCGAAATAACTATTCCTGAATAGCTTATTTTGAAACAAGTGTGCAGTGTTGAGGTGAGTCTAGACAACAGAGTTTTTGCGAAAAAAGTGGCCTTTTTTCAAAAAACTTCCCCTGCATCTAGACTGCTGCCGCGTTCTTTTGACAATAAATAGAAAGAACGTGGACTTTTTTCGGCCGTGGAAACCTCATTTTACGAGGAATAACGCCTTTTTTCGAAAGTGCTCTTTCAAAAAAAGGTGCTATGTAATGCAAACTGTGCTTTTTCGAAAGAGAGCATCCAGATTGCCTGGGTGCTCTCTTTCAAAAATGTGGCTTGCTTTTTCGAAAGTACTGGTTGTAGTCTAGACGCTCTTTTTCGAAAAAGCCTCTTTCGAAAGAGGCTTGCAGTCTAGACGTAGCCCTAATGTGCCCATCAGGGTTTTCTAATCCAGGGTCATCTGAATTGAGTCCCATTCATCCTGGGTTTAAATTGCAGTGTAGGCATATGCTAAGAGGACAGATTTTCAAACATGTCCACACCCTGCAGTTCCCACACCCTGATGCCTTTAACTAACTTATTCTCACAATACCTGACTAAGATAGGAAAGTTTTCAGAGTGAGTACGTAGCAGAGCTAGTATTACACCTCAGGAATTCCTGGACCACAGACCCATGTTCAACTCACTAGACTTCTGTATTATGTTGGTCACTGTTTTACAACCAAACCACTTAAAATGATGTGAAAGTACTTTTTGAAGTACTATAGTGATTCAGCTAATTTTCTGGGATCCATTGTGTAACACAGACCAATAAAAGGTACTTTCTAAAAAAAATAGCATACTTTGATGCTCTTAATGCAATGATTTTACTCAAGCTGCTTTATGGTGGTCAACTTTCTAGGTTCAAACCTTCAGCAGCCAGGAAAGCCACTTAACTGTACCATTTGCTTTCTCTGTATATTTTTAAAAGTACTCAGGGCCAAAAACTATGGAAAAGCAAAATCCACATAAAAACCCTCATTTTCTTTCTGATGCAGCAAAGGATGAAACCTTGCCTCCAGTAGCTTAGCTGTTGACATAGTCATTTGCAGTCTCTAAAGATGCGTCTACACTGCGGCACTAACTTGAAATAAGCTACACAATTTGAGCTAAGCAAATTGCATACCTTATTTTGAGCTTATTTAGAAATAGAGAGCTATTCTGACAAGTCCCTTAATCCTCGTGGAATGAGGTTTACTGGGATGTCGGAATAGCGCACCTGTTATTTCGATTACATTTCGAAATAACAAGTGCGCTGTCAAGACGCGGAAAACGCTATTTCTGGAAGTATCCTGAAATAGCGCCGCAGTGTAGACATACTCAAACACAAGCCCTGGGAGGGAGCTATCGATGAACTTCACTACTATACATTTATGTGGGATTTTGGCCCTGTGGATTTCACAGTAGTCATATATCTCAGATAAATCCACTATTCTCTGTTCTACCAGACCACATGCAACAGGATGCAGAATTCACTTTCATTGGATCCTGTGAATAAGTGACCATGGCATTTATGCTACTGTTGGAGCTACAAAGTTTCACCACAGAATTTGGCAAATGAAGAGAGCAAAGATAGTAGAAATACAGAAAAGGAAACAATTTCACAGTAGTTTGCATCTGCATACCTATATAACAGACTACATGTGGTAATTTAGTGATATCATATACTGTATTTCATTGTATGCTCTTCTTTAACACAGAATCAGAATGTTGCCCAGGTACTAGTTTTGATTAATTATTTACACGAATAATTTTTGCCCTGAAGAATGTATCACCATATTTGCTAATTATCTCCACTTGAAACTCAAGCATACAAGCAGCAGAGTATCCACCTTAGGAACTATTTCAGTACTATTTTGCTATTTTATCATGAAAAGCACAGGTTTGTTACAGAAACATTGAAATAGGTAAAATTGAAGTGCATTTTTTAGAGAACACTGTGTAAAATGAAAACCACTCAGTTCTTACTTACCATCAGCTTTTTAACTCTGGCATTAATTACCTGGTCAAAATTTAATAACTTATTTACTTGACAATAGCTTTGCAGAGCAGGTTTTGTAGCAAAAGCCAAATAAAAAAATATTCCTGTAGAACACAATTACCAGGCCAATTATCAAGTACCAAGTTATATCTGCAGAGAAAAAGTGGGAAATAGGACCAGAAAAAATGGCATCTTCATTTCTCTGAGTTTCTGACAATAGTCTTTTCTGTGGAAAATGCTTGTACCTGTAGCTTAAACTCCATTTACATACAGTTTTTGAAGAGAAGGATGCAATGTGTTTCTAACTATCAGGAAGATGAAAAGATTTACCTTAAAGCATACAGAAGTGATTAGGCTGAATAATATGCCTGGTCTGTGTCAGGTAAATGCATAGATGAATTAGAAATTGGTACCTTTGATATTATTTCTATGTAAATGTGGCAGTAGGTTATCTGTGCTCACAAAGTCAAAACATTTTTGTTACAAAAAATATTGCCTTTCAAGAAGAAGAAGATGATGACTCAGACCATCTCATGTTCCAAACCCAATGCTCCTGTCTGATCCATTTGCTTTGACAAAGAAAAGTTGCCATAAAGTCAGCTTATCTGTGGGGGACTTCTCCATGGAAAGAAACATTTTTGTGTGTCATAGAATCATAGAACCATAGAGCTGGAAGAGACCTCAGAAGGTCATCAAGTCCAGCCCCCTGCTCTAGGCAGGACCAATCCCAACTAAATCAACCCAGCCAGGGCTTGGTCAAGCCGAGACTTAAACACCTCTAGGGATGGAGACTCCACTACTTCCCTAGGTAACCCATTCCAGTGCTTCACTACCCTCCTAGTGAAATAGTTTTTCCTAATATCCAACCTGGACCTCTCCCACCACAACTTGAGACCATTGCTCCTTGTTCTGCCATTTGTCCCTACTGAGAACAGCCTTCCTCCATCCTCTTTGGAACCTCCCTTCAGGAAGTTGAAGGCTGCTATCAAATCCCCCCTCACTCTTCGCTTCTGCAGACTATACAGACCCAACTCCTCAGCCTCTCCTCATAAGTCATATGCTCCAGCCCCTAATCATTTTGGTTGCCCTCCGCTGGACCCTCTCCAATGCCTCCACATCCTTTTTGTAGTGGGGGCCCAGAACTGGACACAATACTCCAGATGTGGCCTCACCAGAGCCGAATAAAGGGAATAATGACATCTCTGGATCTGCTGGCAATGCTCCTCTTAATGCAACCTAATATGCCATTAGCCTGCTTGGCTACAAGGGCACACTGTTGACTCATATCCAGCTTCTCATCCACTGTAACCCCAGGTCCTTTTCTGCAGAACTACTACTTAACTGGTTGGTCCCCAGCTTGTAACTGTGCTTGGGATTCTTCCGTCCCAAGTGCAGGACTCTGCACTTGTCCTTGTTGAACTTCATCAGATTTCTTGTGACCCAATCCTCCAATTTGTCTAAGTCACTCTGGACCCTGTCTCTGCCCTCAAGCGTATCTACCTCTCCCCCTAGCTTAGTGTCATCCACAAACTTGCTGAGGGTGCAATCCATCACCTCATCCAGGTCATTAATAAAGATATTGAACAAAACCAGTCCTAGAACTGAACCTTGGGGCACTCCGCTAGAAACCGACCGCCAACCTGAAATCGAGCCATTGATCACTACCCGCTGGGCCCGGCCTTCTAGCCATCTTTCTATCCATCTTACTGTCCATTTATCCAATCCGCATTCCCTTAACTTGCTGGCAAGAATATTGTGGGAGACCGTATCAAAAGCCTTGCTAAAGTCAAGGTATCCACTGACTTTCCCACGTCCACAGAGCCAGTTACCTCATCATAGAAGCTAATCAGATTGGTCAGGCACGACTTGCCCTTTGTGAATCCATGCTTACTATTCTTAATCACTTTCCTCTCTTCCAAGTGCCTCAAAATGGATTCCTTAAGGATCCCTTCCATGATTTTTCCAGGAACCGAGGTAAGACTGACCGGCCTATAGTTCCCTAGATCGTCCTTCTTCCCTTTTTTGAAGATGGGCACTACATTTGCCTTTTTCCAATCATCCGGGATTTCTCCCGATCTCCACGACTTTTCAAAGATAATGGCCAAAGGCTCCTCAATGATATTTGCCAACTCCCTCAGTACCCTCGGATGCATTAAGTCCGGTCCCATGGATTTGTGTACGTTTAGTTTTTCTAAATAGTTCCTAACCTGTTCTTTACCCACCACGGGCTGTTCATCTTCATCCCATCTTGCGTCACTTATCACAGAAGTCCAGGAGCCGACCTTGTCCGTGAATACAGAGGCAAAGAAAGCATTGAGTACTTCAGCTTTCCCCACATCATCTGTCACTAGGTTACCTCCTTCATCCAGTAGGGGCCGCACACCCTCTCTGATCACCTTCTTCTTGTTAACATGCCTGTAGAAACCTTTCTTGTTATCCTTCACATCCTTAACCAGTCGCAATTCCAATTGCGCTTTCGCCTTCCTGATAACCCCCAGCATTCTCGAGCGATACATTTAAACCCCTCCTGGTCATTTGTCCAAGTTTCTACTTTTGTAAGCTTCCTTTGTGCTTAAGTTCACCAAGGATTTCCTGTAAGCCAATCCGGTCTCCTACCATGTTTGCCTCTCTTGCTTCAAGGCCGATTGTTTCTTTCTGTGCCTTCAATAAGGCTTCTTTAAAATACTGCCAGCTGTCCTGGACTCCTTTCCCCTTCATGTTAGCATCCCAGGGATTCTGCCCATCAGATCTCTGAGGAGTCAAAATCTGCTTTTTGAAGTCCAAGGTGTGTATTTTACTACTCTCTTTTCTTCCTTTGGTCAGGATCCTGAAATCTACCATCTCATGATCACTGCTTCCCAGGTTGTCACCTACCTCCACTTCCCTATTAGTTCCTCCTGTTTGTGAGCAGAAGGTCAAGCTGCGCACGGCCCCTGGTCGGATCCTTCAGCACTTGCGTCAAGAAGTTATCCCCAACATTCTCCAAAAACTTCCTGGATTGCCTGTGTACTGCCGTATTGGTTTCCCAACAGATGTCAGGGTGATTAAAGTCCCCCACGAGAACCAGGGCCTGCGATCCGGAAGCTTCTCTCAGTTGTCTGAAGAAAGCCTCATCTACCTCATCCACCTGATTCGGTGGCCTGTAGCAGACACCAACCACAACATCACTGCTGTTGTTTGATCCTTTAAACTTAACCCATAGACTCTCAACAGATTTTTCTCCCTCTTTATACTGGAGTTCAGAGCAACCATAGTGCTCTGTTGCATATAGTGCAACTCCTCCTCCTTTTCTCCCCTGCCTGTTCTTCCTGAACAGTCTATACCCTTCCATGACAGCGCTCCAGTCATGCGAGTCATCCCACCAAGGCTCTGTTATCCCAATTAAATCATATTTCTTGGACTGGGCCAGGGCCTCCAGTTCTTCATGTTTGTTGCCCAGGCTTCTCGCATTAGTGTACAAACACCTCAGGTAACCAGTTGATCACCCTATCTTCTCCATTCGAAACAGGGGTCCTCCTTTCTTGCTCGTTCCTCTCTGCATTTCTTCCCGGTATCCGACTTTCCCACTCCCCTCAGGGTTTTGGTCACCGTCCCCCGATGAACCTAGTTTAAAGCCCTCCTCACTAGGTTTGCAAGCCTGCCCGCAAAGATGCTCCTTCCTCTCTTGGTTAGGTGGATCCCATCTCTTCCTAACAATCCTTGTGCCCAGAACAGAGTCCCATGGTCGAAGAAACCAAAGCCCTCTCTGCGACACCACCTGCGCAACCACGCATTTACATTCTCAATTCGACGATCCCTGCCCAGTCCTTTCCCTTCAACAGGGAGGATGGACGAGAACACCACTTGCGCGCCGAGTTCTTGGATCCTTCTTCCCAGCGCTACATAATCCTCAGTAACCCGCTCGAGGTCATTCTTGGCCGTATCGTTAGTTCCCACGTGGAGAAGCAGGAAGGGGTAGCGATCCAAAGGTTTGATCAGTTTGGTAAGCCTCTCAGTCACATCCTGAATGCGAGCTCCCGGTAAGCAGCACACCTCTCGAGATTCCATGTCCAGACGACAGAGGGATGGCTCAGTCCCTCTTAGGAGGGAGTCCCCGACCACCACCACCCGTCGTTTTCTTTTGGGAGTGGTGGCTGTGGAACCCCCATCCCTAGGACTACGCATCCCATGGCTTCCAGTAGATGGTGTTCCCTTCCGGTTTCTTCCTTGTGAGATCCCTTACAAAGCCATCATAGTGCACCTCTCTCTCTCTCTCGCACACACATATGATCAGGGGACATTACATGAGGGAAAGGGACATAGCTAGGACATTGCTATACCTCACTGATTCATGGCTGACCATATGACCCCTGAATCTGCTTTAATTTACAACAGGAACCTGCCATGTCCTATGACAGCTCCATGATTAAAGGAGCATAAAAGTGGCTCAAAAGCCACTTTTGCCTCACTTTTCCGATCTAAGTTGCCACAAGTGCAGCCAGTCAGGTCAGAAGAACTAGCCCTTGATGTTTAGAGGCATTGGTACAGACACAAGGCATTGGGGTTTGGCTGAGTCATCTCTAATCTGAAAGTGCAGGGTGGAGAATGTTTTTCGTATGAGCTATGAGGTGAATAGTTAAGAATAATAAATATGATTGGAGGAATCAGGATCCATTACTGAATGGTTTTCAAACAAAAATGGGAGACATTTGCAATGAATATAATTCCAGCAAATTTTGCTAGCTGTTCTTCACTAGATTATTCATATTTCCCACTGACCTATAGGACACAGTAAGTTTTCAGAAAAGGAAAACTCACATATTTTAAATTAGGCTGGATCCAGACATCTTTAATAATGCAGACTGCTATGTTGTCCTAATTGCTTTTTATGAGGTTAAGAGAACTATAATTAAATTAAGATTGCATCAGCTTTAATGGCAGACTTAATCAGCTGCACTGATGTCTATAAGCAGCAGGAAATTACACATTGTGTTAGAACCAGTTGTAAAACTTACAGCTCATCTGTCATATTCATTATTTTCTGTGTTGAATCTGTTGTTTTAGCCAATTGAGTGACAATTATGGAAGAGCAAACAAGTGCCAGCTTGGAAGAAGATTTTGAAGGGCAGGCTACACATACAGGTAAAGAAACAAATGTTAAAGGGACATTTTAGCTCATTGTTAATAATAATCAGTGTGGAAGTGTGTAATTTTAATTTGCTGAATATCTGGCACAGGTATATACAAGATCCATTTTCCTGACTAATTCTTACCCCTCTAGGCTGGACAGGATAGGCAGGGTTGTATTCAAAGCCAGCCTTATTGGTTCTTAAAGGAAAAGGCTGCACAGGACACCAATCAGCAGTGGCACGGTCCAGAGCAAATTTGATGTAGGCTATTTTGCCTCAGTCATTAACAATCTCCTTTATTTCTCTGTACTGAGAACAGCTGCGACCCACTAGCACTGGGCTCTCAGTTTTCAGTCATAAAGGCTGAAATCTGGGAACCTTATTTCCTATATGTCTTTTCCAGAGACATTAATGCCTCCTAGTGCAACAAGCAAAAGCATAATGTGAAATCTTAAAGCTCTCATTTTCATAGGAGAAATCATTGCTAAAAATTCATTCACAAACACTTTTGTCATGGCTATTTTAATATAGCTATTAAAAGCTTTAAACCATCCTTGGTTATTAAAAGAAAAGCTATTCTTCTTTTCCCAGTGTTTAGTGGTTATTATTTATGAAAGGGCTATTGTAACTCCAACAGGTGGAACCGAACCTGGGACCTCTGGGGCTTAGTGCATGAACCTTTACCACTTGAGCTAAAAGTCAGATGGCTCTCCACTAAGGCCGTAGAGCACACTTATTCTCTCTGTAAGTGGTTTAAGTGCCACTACATGGGATAGTACGCCACACCCAGTAGGTGTGTGGGCTACACTATCATGGTACTCAATGTACAGAACTGGCAACCAGGCTCCTAACCCAGGATACATACAAGCATGCGGTCTAAACAGCTCTTTTTTCTCCATGCCCCAGATTTTCCTGTGCCTTTTTCTTCAGCTCTATGCTTTGCAGCACTCCTTCCCAAATCAGCATTGTTCATCTGTGCCATGATTTCAAAAAAGGACCCTAAAGTTAGAAGCCCAAACAGGGATATAGTAGCTGTTCAAGGCTGTTCCCCACTGTGGCACACTGAGTGCAGAAGGTGGGGGCCTGCAAAAGACCTTAAAAATATCCTCCCTTTAGGCTCTGCTTAAAAGCTCCCCAAGGTCACAGATTCCCTGGCCTTGGGAGATAAGCTGCCACCACTAAGTGAAAACCTCCTTCTTTTTGAATCCAGGAAGAAAGCACTTGAACTTCTTCTAGAGCTCTTTTACCACAAGACAGCTTGGGAGAGGGGAGAGAAAACAAACTGCAGTGCACTCAAAGCCTTTAAACATGCTCTTTGTTCAAAGACATTGTCTTCCTGAAACTAACAAACCAAATAATTATGGCTCTTTCTCTCTCCTAGGGCCCAAAGGCGTAATCAATGATTGGAGAAAGTTTAAATTAGAAAGTGAAGACAGAGACTCTCTTCCTTTGAGCAAAAAAGAGATCCTCAGACAAATGTCTTCACCACACAGATCACTCAGTAAAGAAGATAAGGACACCAGAGAGAGATTCAGCCGTAAGGTAACAAGAGAACAACAAAACACAGAAGTAACGATTCTATGTAAAATGTGGTATCAGCACAGGAGAAGGCAGAAACTATTGAATGTGACTGCCACTGATTCCCACTTTCTTTGGGTCCTTGTACAAATCACTTAACACCCCCATCTCAGTTTTCTGCAGCTGCAAATTGGGACAATACTGAACTACTTCAAAATGATATTGTGAAGTCAATGTTTATAAAGCTAAGTTGAATATGGAAGGGCTATGTATGAGGCATGTTAGCACTAGTTGCTGAAACTTAGCTTGGGGCCCACTGAAAAACAGAAGGTGTTTGAATTAATATAAATAACATACAAAGAGATCATGAAGGGTCAGATTATGCTATCCTTCCTCACAGTGAGTAATATTTTACTTTGCAAGGAATCACACCGAAGAAAATGAGACTACTCAGAGTAAATAACTACTTTGTAGAAAGATAAGAAGCATCTGGCCCCAAATGCACATGAAATAGAACACATCACTTGATCCTGACAATCTGGCCAACTGACAACCAGTGGTGACTCTTCTATCCTTGTTTAAGGTTAATGAGAAGGCTGTGGTGAGATAATTCTCACAATATCTAGCTGCCTCGGATCTCCTTCACTCTTGTCAATCTGGGTACCATGTAGAAACTGTTCTGATTGCCTTGGTAAATATTTCCTCCTGAAAACAGATAAAGACCAGGTGGTGAAATTATGGCTCCAATAAAGTCACTGGCAAAACTTCCACTGTGTTTCCTTGCTGATATTGTTAAATATATCATTGCCTACAATTCTGAATTCCCAAGTAAAGAGAGATAAGGTTTCCATTCAATGCCTTAATTCCTCTCTCACCAAGTTATGGGCAATTCTTCTTCTTCCCAAGAATCTTCTTACGGGGGGGGTTCCACAGATGACATCCTGTCCCCCTCCTTTTTCAGTGACTATGTAGGTTCACTCAGTAATATAATACTCTCTTCGTGTTCACAGATGAGTATGCAGGAGTATGAGCTCATCCATGATGAACAAGAGGATGAAAGCTGCCTACGAAAATACCGCAAACGCTGCATGCAGGATATGCATCAGAGGCTTAGCTTTGGGCCCAGATATGGCTATCTGTGCGAGTTGCAGAATGGGGAACAGTTCCTGGAGGTCATTGAAAAAGAGCGAAAAACCGTCATGGTTATTGTTCACATTTATGAAGATGGTATCAAGGGCTGCGAGGCACTAAACAACAGCTTAACCTGCCTTGCTGCAGAATACTCTACTCTGAGATTCTGTAAGATAAAGGCATCTAACACGGGGGCTGGAGACCGCTTCTCAGCTGATGTGCTCCCAACTCTGCTCGTCTACAAGGGTGGTGAGCTTCTGAGCAATTTTATTAACTTTACTGAACAGTTCAGTGAGGAATTTTTTGCTGTGGATGTGGAATCTTTCCTACATGAGTATGGGCTGCTACCTGAAAAGGAAATTCCAGCACTTGGAAATGGCAATACAGATGATCAAGATATTGAATAATTAGGAAGAAATACAGTTTGTAATTGTCTCCTTTTCTCCTTCTATTGCAATTGGATCTCAACAGAACCCACGATCACTTAGAGAAGCCTGTCTGTGCTCATTACTTTATATGTAAGATACACATAATATAAATATTAACTGTCAGCATGTGAACTTTATTTAAAGCACATCTAACAGTTACTTCTGTACATATTTATTTCTATTCAGTTGACAGTAAGAGCATAATTAGGATAAAATACTGGCAATGAACTTTTGAAAATTAATGATAGATTTAAACATAGATCTTTTTAGACCCTAACCCTGTGCCCACTACATCCAGACTAATTTCAGTCAAACTGAATCAGGTCCTTCTATATTCCTTCTTTGCACACGAAAAATCATCCTATGCATCTACAGCAAGGAAGGGATGATAGGCAAAATCATCACCTGAGTGAAGTTACTTGCAAAGCTCCTACTGATTTCAGTAGGGACAGGGTTTCACCCAATAATATTAGAGCTAAATCAATATGTGAGCAATCACACGTATAAGTAATGTAGGTCACAATGTTAAATATTTGGTTGGCATTAAACTTAATAATTGTGCAAATATGGATTAGTCATTGCTAAAACAAGAGCTCATTTTGAGAAACTAATACAACAGATACTTTAACGTCTTTGTTAATGCAAACTTTATCAGCTGCTTTCCAGTGTAGTGTTCCACCATGTTCTGACTATTGTTGTTGCTTATTTGTGATCCCTGAGCAATTACTTTTTATGTAATATGAATGCTATGAATATATTATACATTATGAATAAAGCTTTTAAAAGAACCAAATCTTCAATAAGAAAAGTGAAAATCATTCAGAAAATGTACCTTGATGACCCCAAAGGCAGTACCACAGTTTCCAACTCATTAGAAAAGAGTTCACCAAACCAAATTTTGAAACATGTTATTAAAAGGGACATATGGCGAAACAAAGAGGCTGTTTGGAGTGAAGGTTGATGCACGGAAAAATATGTTCTCTTTCACTGAGAAAACTTCCTTATGTTTTCTAGTTAAAACCAATTACAGCACAACGAACAACAAAACACAACTTGTTCATTTGTCACATTTTGAAATCATTCATTGGCATGATTTTGGGCCAATGAGAGAGATCAAAATGTGAGAAACTAGCAAGTTGTGTTTTGTTGTTCGTTGTACCATAATTTGGTTTGCTGCCATTAAGTGGTTTGATACTGATAACACCTCAGCTTATTAAGACTTACACATTTACCAACCTAGTTTACATTGCATTTTTGCTACTGTTTGCTAGGTTTTTGAGTTTTATTCCTGACCGATAACAAAACTAGACTCGTAAGATTTATTTTATGTTCAAGGTCAGATCAAACGTGGAGAATGTGAATTGATTTTGATGGGAGCTAAGAATATAGAGGTCCATTAACCCTCCTAATGGTAGCGCCCAAGCCACATGCAGAACATTCATTGGCCCAGCTCCAACATCAACTCCTTGATGTGTTACTGTTCTAATAAATATTTCTCCCTTGCAGTCATCCAGAAAAATATTACATTGTCACAATTCATAGTCAGGCCATTTTCAAACACAATGAAAAGATTTCTACTCATGGAGGATGGCAAAACACGCCCTTTTAAATATATTTTCCACCTCAAACTTAAAATATGCTGCTTTTTAAAGTAAAGTCATTAAAATGGGACTTATGCCTGGTTTAGGTAACATTGCTGTTTGTCTGCTGAACTGCAATTAATATTACCAGAAAACAACTGTAATGGCAGACTTCCGTGTTGCAATAGCAGAAATGTGTGCCACAAATGTGTCAAATGTCACTGGACCCTAATACCAAAAGAAGGGAGCTAAATAGCGACAGTTGCATGTAAGTGCATTACAGGTATTGATGGGGAAGGATAAATCTCATCTCATGTTGTTCCACGAACTATATGAAGGACGATTCCCCAACTTTCAAACACAAATCCACTTGAACACCTGACTCAATCCCAACTACAGTTTAGACTATTTCATATTGTAAAATGATTGACAATATTCACTTCAACCAAGAACTTACATGATACAATGCTGGAATGAATTCTTCAAGAGCTGTCGAGTACAGTTGGCATTTTACATTAGTCAAATCCTCCACGATGGTGTTTGGTGAAATAATGCAGGCAGCACCATGCTCTTCCAGAGCAGCCCCTTGCTGCCCCCTCGTATTTCTATCCACAACTAAAAATAATTGCAGTTGATCTTATTCAACATTTCTATGCTGATGAGTAGGGGGTTGGGTGTGGTTTTTAGGAACAGTTGCCATCTGAATGGGCAATCACCACCAAGTATTGGGCTTTTCTCTCTTTACCTGTAGCATAAAGTGAATCGTCTGTGGCATAAAGGAGAGAGCAAAGGGACGCAAATGATCATTTATGGTGAAGTAGTACCCTGCTTCCCCCTAGCATAAAAATAAAATGTCAAATACATCAGAAGCTGCATCTGTAGCTGGCTTTAAAGAAATAAGCCACCGTATTCCAACTCAAGAGGCAGATCGTGAGTAGGGTGACCATATTTCCCGACGCTGAATACAGGATCTGGTAAAGTTACTCATATTCAAGCAAGTTCAAGGGCAATCAATCAGAACTATGCAATACAAATATCCAAATTAACATCAAGTTGGCTGAGCCCCTGTTAAAAGGAAATCCTGTGTAGCTGGAGTCTTTTTATTTACCTTCTTATCTTTAAGGTTTGCGCAGGGAGAGGTGACACACACATACATTCTCATAGTCCTCTCTCACACAGGGATGGGGTGACTGACTGACCTGTCCCAACCTTCTCTACCTAGTGCTCTCCACCCTCCAAGCGTGGTTGAGCCCCTGGTACCTGGTGCCATGTCTTCTCAAGGCAACATGGGGTGGAGGTGGGGATGAAGCATGCAGGGTCATAGCTCTCCTCCCCCCTACCAGATTTCTCTCAGGATTCACACCAGAATGTGGAAAGCAGCAACCTGTTAGCACTGTGCAGGAGGGAAGGGATGGGATGTGCTGCCAGCTGAAGGGGGCTGAGGTGGGGAGAGGGATGACTTGTCCTGAATTTTTCCAGATGTCATCTCTTCCCTCCTGTCCCCCAATTCTACCTCACTGGGAGCAGCTTGTCCCTCCCTGCCCACAGTGTAGAAAGGTGGCTAACACCTCCAAGCTGCAGCTGGTCACTGACACTACCCAGGAGTTGCCTCCTGTTCCCTGGCTACAGTGCAGGAGAAAGGGGTTAAGCTCTAAGGATGCATTGTGCCCCAGGGCCCAGGGAACCTGGCTGCAGGGGCTTCAGTGAACCCTCCCAGAGAGGTGGCTGACCAGGGAGAGGGCCTAGGAGACTGAGTAGCCTCACACTGCCTGGGGTCAGGACCTGAGGTGGCAGCCTGAGGAGTGGATGCTAAAAGCCCCTGCCTGAGGAGTTGCAGGGTCAAGTGCAAACAGGCTGGAAATAGCTTCCGCCCTGCCACTAGAGCTTATTGGGGAGAGGGGAGGGCAGTTTCTGCATGACAGAAATGCGTAGGCCTTTGGCGCATGTGGGGCTTGGCTTTCCCTAGGTGCCAGCCCAGCCAGAGGCAGTGGGAAGGAGCTTGTTAGTCAGCACTTGGTGAGCTGAATAATCTGACCAGGGTCTGGTTCTCTGCACAGCACTGGGAGTGGAATGCACCCGGCCAGCAGGGCGGGAGGCGAGGGAAGGGAGGAGGGATATAGAGGAGCAGCAGGGCTGGGGTGTGTATGAAGGGACACAGCACAGAGAAGACCCTGAGAGAGGTAGCATGTAAAGGGCCAATGGGCAGGCACTAAGAGTAACATCTAACCTTTAATGTGTAACTGATGCAACAAAACATCCACTGGGTGGCAATGCAGGACCCAAATATTACTAGCAACAACACGTCTCAGAAGGTGGTTATTGTGACTAGGGATGTTTAAAATTCAGGTAATTGGTGTAAGCATTTGGGTAACCGATAAACTCATGCTTATCAGTTACCTGTTTAAATGGCTACACTATTACATCCCTAATTGTGATGGGGGAGGGAGGAAATCACAGAAGTCCCCTTAGGTTGTCCCCCTACTGTGCTGATCATGCCACTGTCACCCACATTCCTGCTCTCTAGGGCTCCCCACAATCCTGTCCTGCTGGGCCAGATCCTCTAGTCTCCCCCAGCCAAACCCCGGTACTGGGGTTACTGCCCCCCTGCAGAGCAACACAGATGCTGAACCAGTTCAGCTCCAAGAGGGCCCAGCTATAAGGGCTCAGCACCCAGGAAACTATACCCCCACAAGGGACCAAAACCCCAAACACATCCAACTTACGCAGAGAAAGCTCATAAGGTTAGCACCCTTTATCAATGAAAGAGAGAAATGCACACTGGTTGCTTCCCCCCAGTAACAATTATTTACACTGGGCCTGATAATAAACAAAAGTGCTTTTATTAAGTACAAAAAGGAGGATTTAAGTGGTTGCAAGTGAAAACAGTCAGATCCAACTAAAAAAAAAAGTTACTAAATTAAAATGAACAGAAAACACTTAGCTAATTCTAATAAGAAACTTGTTACATTCAAATTCTTACCCTAAACAACTGTTCTTATTTCAGATAAAAGCTTCAAATCAGAGTTGATCTTTTACTGACTTGGGTCTACAGCTTCTTCAAAGTTCTTCTGTATCCTCTAGGGTGTTTCAGGCAGTTCCCAAAGCCAGCTGAAGACAAAAGCTGATTGCTTCCCATTGCTTAGACAGAACTTCCCCCAGGACAGGAACTCTTTGTTTTGCATCGCCCATCTCCATGGAAAATTACCAGATCCAGGATGGATTCCAGTACCAAGAGGCACAGTCACATGTGTTTCTAGGACCAACCACAGTTTGGGCTCACAGGACAAACAAGGCTATTCACATGTTATTGAGTTGATCACAGAGCCATTAAGTTTCTAGGGCCTAAGTGATGGACCTCATTGGCACATTTAGAATTATAAACAAATCCACACTTCATATTTCTAACTTCACATACAAGAGTAGGATATACAGATCCAGCAGATTGTAACTATAAGACTGATATATTACATGACCTGGCTGCATATAGCATCTTCAAATTATATATATTCATAAGCCAATAATCATAAGTGATGGGTGCATCAAAATCTTGACTTATCAAACTTAAAACTATAGCTTTGATCACAGCATTAATCAATATTTCTTTGCAGAAAAGAGAGGCAGGATTTGAGTCACATATTGTAAATCACTGCACACTAAATTCTTGAATGACAGAAAGGAAAATATTTAATGAACCCATGGAAAACTTCAGTGGACTTCAACCGGACAGGAACTCAAAGCGAATCTGTTCATTTGCTTCAGTAGGCTTTGGATCAGCAAAATTAAAACTACCATTTTTGGTTGTGTGTGTACACTGGCAAAAATGGGACCTGTAGTTCACATCTGGTATCACTCCACTGCAGTGGGCAATAGTAGAAGCTATGGTGTAAACAGGGCTCACCTGTTAAATTATAATATCACACAACCTTGTCATCAGCAGTAGAGCTGTACTGGTGGCAAGTCCTCTGAGGCTACCTTTTCTAGGATTCAGCTGTATAACTTTATTGATTTCAGTAGTTACCCATGTTATTTAACACAAAATTCAGTCAACCAGTGTTCCCTCTTATTTTTTTCCATCCATGTGCGGAATAACTTTTATGTGCACCAAGGCATGTGCAAATGTGCACCACCAGTACAAATACAAGCTGCTGGCTATGGGTTACTCTGCTAATCAGCTGGGCAGCATTTGAATCTCTCCTGGGTGGCCACCCAAGCGCTCATCAGCTTACAGGGAACACTGAAGCCAACACCTATAAGATAGACAATAAATTTGAAGCCCCTATATTTAAAGCAAAAATGTCAAACCAACAAAGTTAATACATAAAGGCAAGAAAAATAAATGCATACAGAAATGTGGATCGAGGTTTTCAAACCTGCAGTATACAAACTTACACACCTCAGCAAAATAATTGGCCAGGATTCTGTAAGTCTAGAACACCGCCCAGATGTTCCCACTGAGGTTTTACTACTAGATTTTTCACTCCAGAATATTCAAAGCAAATGAATATGCAGATCTCTTCTGAAAATCTTCATTATAATTAAAGTGAGCGGGAGACCTCAGATTTTAACTGGATACTTCAGAAATACTAAATGCTCCATAGTGAAAGCTTACAAAGCTTACAAAGGGTGTAGAACTGAGGGAAGGATAGGGAACCACTATAAACTGGTGTGATTAGATGGTTGGCAATACTAATATGATCTATTTATTAGTGGTTCAACGGATCCTATTAGAATTGTCAACCACCTATAGTCACACAAACCCAAATACCTTTGTCCCACCCCCGCCCCAAACCTTCCCAGAGACCATGCCCACACTCCTCCCCCCTCCATTGATTGCTCTTCCTCACAGTCAGTTTTGCCAGGATGGGGGGAGGAGTTTGGGGCACATGAGTAGGTGCAGGCTCTGGATTCCAAGTGTGGGAGGGTGCTCTGGGCTGAGTCTGGAGTAAGAGGAGGGGTTCTAGAGGAGGTGTGGAGTGCAGGCTTGGGAGGGCGTTTAGGTGTAGGTATGGATATTTTCCAAAATGGTGCACTCTGTTCACTATTTCTTATGTGAAATATCTTCAAAAAGCAGTAACAATGCAGAATAGGCTGCAGAGGAAATATTAATTTGAGGCAGATCTGGAGTACAAGATATCCCAAAGCATGAAAAAAAACTTACATACAGAAACAGCTACCTATGCCTGCCACATATAGGGTAGATCCTCTACTGCTTCATTATTTTCAGAATTACTGTTCAATAAACACATTCTTAATAAACAAATTGCATAAAATCCTGAAGCACAATATAGATCATACAGCGGAGTCTGGATTAACCAACACCCGGTAATCTGACACTCCACTTTATCCGACCCTGCAGCTCCCAGGGACTTTGTCCCTGGGAGCTGCAGGGTTGGATACAGCGCGGGCCGGGAGAACAGCCCTGCTTGCTGCCCCGTCGCTCTCTAGGAGCAGCTGCTGCCGCTCCTGCCAGGGACGTCCCCCCCAGGAGCGGCATCAGCTGTTCCGTTGCTCTCTTGGAGCAGCTGCTGCCGCTGCTGCAGGGTCGCTTCCAAGCAGAAGCAGCAGCAGCTTCTCCTAGAGAGCAACGGAACAGCTGATGCCGCTCTGCCGGGGACACTTCGTCCGCGGCAGGAGCGGCATCAGCTGTTCCGTTGCTCTTTACAGTAGAGTCCATATCATCCGACATATTTGGTAATCCGACCATGTGTTGGTCCCGTTTAGGTCGGATGATAGGGACTCTACTGTACCTCTCAACCTATTGTACCAAGGAGAACATTATTGGTCCAGGAAACTGTTAATAAGATTGATATTCTTTAGTCCTTCACAATTTTGTACAAAAACTAAGAGAGAAGATTTACACAGAAATTTGTGTGGGATAATGGTAAAAATTTGAGGGGGGGGGGGAAGGGGAGAGTGACAGAGTTCTAATTTTGTTTTTTTTAGAAGCAGGCAAGGTTCCTTTAACTACAAAGCTTGTAAAGAATTATTTAAATGCTAAGACTAGATTTCACTTGGTCAGTTAGGCCTGGTCTACATTACACTGGAAGGTCAAAGTAAGATATGCAACTCCAGCTATGTAAACTGTAGCTGGAATCGATGCATTTTACATAGTGTTTCCCCACTTTCCACATAGCAAGAGCAAATGCTCCCATTGGCTTCCCTTCCTCCTCAAAAGGAGCAGGAGTACTGGCACCAATGGGGGTGCCCTTTGAGTATGATCTAGTGGATCCCACTAAATTGAACCCCGGAAGATCTACTGCAGCAGCGTCCATCTTCCGTGTAGTATAGACTTGCCCTCTGGGACTTGAAGAACTGTGATCCCAGACTGCTGCTATTTTTAAGCCCTTAAGACAGATGCAGTTATAGCAGCAAAACTGTACTTTTATCAGCACACTTTGTTTTGCTCATGGTGAGACGGAGTATGTGAAATAAATTATAAAAACTATACAGCTGTGGCTATGCCAGTCCACATTTTCAACTCAAAGAAACTCTTTGTCTGTACAGTACACCAGTTTCTTATACTAAAAAGTACTCCAATAAAAAAAGATGGCAACATTACATAGAGTTAAATAGAGTGGGTTCATTTAAGTAGACAAATAAGAACGATGAACTCAGCAGTTCTAATTCCATCCCCAATATGGACTCCTTTTTGGGTATCAGGCTCAATTTCTCCACATGTAAAAATTGGGACAGAGTTACTTGTATAGTTCAGACAGATATTTGTGAGCAGCTTTTATTAATCAAATCACTAAAGCTCTATTTGGCAGTTCACATAAATAACAGTTTACCAGCCTCAGAGTTCACCATCTGAGTAGGCAAAATGCTAACAAACATAGATGAGAATAACATACAAAGCATGCAAATGGGCAGTTATGACAGGTACAGAGCCACCTCATTTATACATACACACAATAACAGCAGCAGCCAGTCAACAATTAACATGTTTCACAGATGACTATTTTAAAAGAATTAACCTCTATAACATGACTTTTCACAAAAGTATACATATCCAGCTTTTTATTAACACCACTGAGCACTAGCTGACCAAGAGATTTATTTCTGGTAGGGAGAAATCAAATGCTAACGTCAAGAGCCCCTTCTGGAGAATGCTTTGGCAGCCACTCCTCCCTTTTCAAATGAAAGGGAATAAGTTCCTTCACTGTGTTCTCAATTGTGAGGCCCAGGGGAGAAAAGACATCGCTTATGTACCAAAAGCCAAGGTTCACCTCCCTTTAGCAGCCAGAAGTAGGAAGGAAACGAAGTACCTACTCATAACTAGGAGGTACTTCATGAAGATTCTTTGTCATCTTCTATTTTGCCTGTGGAATCTACCAAATTTCTGTCAAATAGCATGTACCCGTAAAATAAATTTGCAGCAGGAGGACATCCCTACACCCTGCTTCAGGAACTTTGTTTCTTTCTTCCCTCAAGTTGCTCCCCTCAGACAAAGCAGTGAGAAGGAAAGGGATCAGATTATCACCACTGCCCAATACAAGCCTCAACCATGCTCGCTCTCAGAAATTTAACCTCTGGCCAAAAGAATTCCTATAATGTTAAAATTTGATGTGTTACTAATGCTTAATGAAGGGAGTTCTCCATTTGCACTAAGAGTCAGTCTAACTTGTCTTGACTCTTAGCAAGTCAGCAGTAATTGTAAATTTCTGAACAAACCATCGAATTTTTTTTACGTTAATTGTTTAGAGAATGTAAAAATCAGATGAATAGGCTATGTATGTAAATGTTATTCCATTTGCACGTTATCTTTTACTCAATTTTCTAATACTTTATGCTTGATTATGCCATAGGCTCAAAGCTTTCCTGCAAGTTCCAGTACCTTTGCATCTAAACTCATTAAGCTGCAGTACAAAAGGTTAAATACTCTTCAGGCTGGTATATATCAATTTATATCGCAACTCAGAACTATACAGATGTCAACAACTTTTAAATAAAGGTGACATTTGTTAACTTTATTTCAAACATTTTTCCTTTGGGGAAAGCAATAATTTTGCCCATAATATATAGTTTAAAAGACAGCATAAACTGACTTCTCTAATTCATATCCAACATTTTTTAATTATTTGTCATTCCTATCCGCGTATTTGGGATATGAATATCTGGGGAATTATCCGATAAAGCATTCTTAAAGGAAATATAGCAATTGAGTCAGTCAGGATTAGATGGATAAATCAGATCAAGATGAAAAACGAATCACATATAAATTCACCATTCATCTTAGAGGTTTAATTATTTCATTAATTTATGTTTCTGAAGCTTTAGCCAAGATATTTACATAGTGTATGTTGGTCTAAATTGGGATTTTAGGGCTGCTACAAACTATATCAGTTAACCTGACACACATGCTTTAACAAAAAGAATATGTGGAGTGAAATTCTGATGCCATGGAAATCAGGATTTTGCCATTGACTACAATGGGACCAACTTTTCAATCGTTGTCTTTTTTTTTATGTATATATATTTTAATGGCACTTTAGTCAATATCCATGTTAAAGACAAGACCGGTCATAGGGGGTAATTAAAAAAGGGCAAATGTGAAGTTCCAATAACCCTGAAAATGTCTCTTAAAAATACATTTATAAGTTTTTAACAATGAAACTGTAATCAACTAGCATAGGGAAAGGGGCATTCTACTTTTTTGCTAAACAATTCTTCCTGGAAAATGCTATTTTACAGGTAATTTCCACCAATTATATCTACCTTTAGTTTCCAGGAACCTGATCCATCTACAGTATTTGCATGATGAAACAAGACAGCTGGATAGATCTCTACAATTTAGAACACACCCAATAACTGTGTTTTAGACAACATGTTTAGTTGCTAACATATTAAATCTTTGAGGCTCCCACCTTGCATTAATGTAAATACTTGTCAATGTTCCTATGATGATTAGATGCCTTCTTTTGCTTGGAGTCTAGTCACTGAAGTAATTAAAGGAGAAGGTTACTGCAAAGATTGCAACTGCAGCAGCTATTACCACACCTAAAATGATAAAGGAAATACACTTCTGTGAGTGAAGAAGAGTGTACAATCACCGCCGCAAGGCAGGGTGTGTAGAAAAGGAAAAGTGGGAACAATAAAAGTATTTTTTAACATTGCTGAGTAGCACTAAAATGCCTAAAGATCAGATTATATTGTTAGTCATATAAATTCATTCTACAAGACAAAAAAGTGCAAAGTCCTACAGAAATTCAGTTAATCATCTAAATTCTGCTCTTTTGGTCCTAGACATCAAAAGTTTAATGCATCAACTCTACATTATGGCTTAAGGACAGTAAACTGACCCACAGATTAAAGGTTTTGGATAAAGGGACACCAACGACTATATAAAACATGAATTAAATGTTGCTTCAGATACTACATTTCCCCCCACACCCTTAAGTTCCATGGTCAGTTTTTGTAGTTTTACAAACACATTTTCCTGTGGTCTTAGAATCTCTCTCTCCAGTGTTATAGATACACAAGCAGGGCAAACTGGCTGAATGTTGAGAGGCAAGGACAGTCATATGCACAAACTAAACACACACACAAAAACAAAAATAAGTTTTATGTAATCTGCAAGTTATAGAAAATGTAGGTGTTACTTGTTAAAATATTAAATAAAAGAAATGTCATGGATAGGTAGGCTTCAAGTTGTGTGGCAGCAGTTCTCCTGACTAATCGAATACCAAATATAAATCAAGATGGACTGAATAGGTCACGTTTTCATAAAGATGTACTACAATTTCTCTATACTTTGCTCACAAGCTTGATCACAAGCACTAGGGATGATCATGCAAGAAATGTTGACTGAGTAAAGACTTCTAGGATGGCTGGAATTTGTTACCAAGGTAGCATAGCTTGTCCTTGCAAGCAGCATAACAGTAGCCTCATAAGCACTGCTACAAGCTAATTGATATATTAGCTCTATTCATCTTGGAAGAAGCCACTTGCCCGCAACCTTACTTGATTGTCGAGAGAGCATATAAAAATAGTGGCTTCCCAGAAAGAAATAACTACTTGTTTTGAGGGCAGTTTTCTTTATTATCTGTTTTGTGGAATTTAGATCTGGTGCGGATTCTGAGATATTCTGATATCTTACAACTCTCATCTGGGGAAATATTTTTAAGAGGTTACTGATGATGTATTTAAAACCACCACTACTATATTGTTTTTCTTATCAGGAATAAAGCTTCTTTTTAAATATCACAACTTCCCACCCCCATGCTGTCCCACCAATATTCCATTACTTGCTTTGGATTTTATCCTAAAATGCTTAACACGTTGGTCCCCATGCAGCAAACATGTAAGTACATGTTTAACTTTAAGCATAAGAGTCATCCCACTGATGCCAACAGGACTACTCACATCAATAAAGTATGATCATAAGTGCCTGGCTAGCTCAGGGCCACAATGCACTAAACCAGTCACAGAAGTTAATCTATGCAGCCAGCTACTGTAGGCTACAGGCTCTGACTTGGAAAAGATCCTAAGTAAGGATGGTGCAAAGCTGGCTGACTTCAAGACATGGCGCCTTCAGCCTAGCACCAGCAAGACAGTCTCTAGCCCATTCCAACTCTTCGTACTAACACTAAGAGGCAATTTATCATCAGAATGAATGGTCAGAGGCTGAAGCATGACCCTCGACAAAAACTCCCACACAAAAGCCACCTGAGCAAGATAGCAACAAACATCAAGATGTGCAATAACCTTCTTAGCAAATTAGCAGGTTCTTTATGGGGAGCAGATACTCCTGCCCTAAGACCCCAGCCCTTGCTATCTCATACTCAATAGCGAGGTACTGTGTGCTAGTCTGGAGACAGCTGGCATGCACCAAACTTGATGATGTGCAACTTCTCTCAACAATTATCAGAAGGGTAGCTGTGTTAGTCTCAATCTGCATAAACAATGAGAAGTCCTGTGGCACCTTATAGACTAACAGATTTATTGGCGCATAAGCTTTTGTGGGCAAAGACCCACTTCGTCAGATGCATGTAACGTCTCATTGTTCTCTCAACAATGTGCATCACCACAGGAAGTCTCTAAATGACTCATCTTCCTTGGTTCCCAGTTCTCAGTCACATTGCTGCCCCTCATAACAGGAGAGAGACTGCAGCTGGTAAGCTGTTTGAGAAGTACGTGTGAATCCAAACTTGCCCTTGTTCAACCTTTTTTTTAAACCCACCCTCTACACTTCTTTCATCATGCCACACTGTGTTTGAGGTTGCCATGCCAGTATGTGTCAGCAGAATCCCTGTGGTGAGAAGGCTGGTGCTTAATATCAACCATAAGTTCCTTTTCATAGAATCATGGAATGCCAGAACTGGAAGAGACCTTGAGAGATCATCAAGTGCAGTCCCTTGCCCTCGCAGCAGGACCAAGCACAGTCTAGATCATCCCTGACAGATGTCTATCCAACCTGCTCTTAAATATCTCCAGTGATGAAGATTCCACAACTTCCCTAGGCAATTTATTCCAGTGGGTTTTACCACCCTGACCATTAAGAAGTTTTCCCTAATGTTCAACCTAAACCTCCCTTGCTGCAGTTTAAGCCCATTGCTTCTTGTCCTATATCCTCAGAGGCTAAGGAGAACAATTTGTCTCCCTCCTCCTTGTGACACCCTTTTAGATACTTGAAAATTGCTACCATGTCCCCTCTCAGTCTTTTCTAAACTCTTTTCTAAACTAAACAAGCCCAATTCCTTCAGCCTTTCGTCATAGCTCATGTTTTCTAGACCTTTAATCATTTTTGTTGCTCTTCGCTGGACCTTCTCCAATTTCTCCACATCTTTCTTGAAATGTAGTGCCCAGAACTGGACACAACATTTCAACTGAGGCCTAATCAGTACAGAGTAGAGCAGCAGAATGACTTCGTGTGTCTTGCTCACAACACTCCTGTTCATGCATCCCAGAATCATGTTTGCTTTTTTTGCAACAGTGTCACACTGTTGACTCTTATTTAGCTTGTGGCCCACTATGACCCCTAGATCCCTTTCTGCAGTACTTCTTCTTAGACAGTTGCTTCCCATTCTGTATGCGTGAGACTGATTGTTCCTTCCTAAGTGGAGTACTTTGCATTTGTCCTTATTAAACTTCATCCTATTTACCTCAGACCATTTCTCTAGGCTTTTGATAGTCTCCACTGCTCACCTGCCTGGCTTTGACTACCACATAGTCAATGGGCTCTTCTCAGCTAATTCTGGACTGGGCAAGGCACTGCCAACTAGCACCACTGGGGTTTTGAGACAACTGAAGTTGCTTCATGGCAGATGAAGCAATGATACACAGTTGAGGAGAGTCTGCTAACCAAATTCAATAGTGGGCTCAGAGAGCTCTATGTGGCTCCCTAAGAAAGTTATTGCTTGGCTCAGCAAATATGCAAACACTAAATAAATAAATGTTCAGTAAATTGCAAAACTTAGCCATTGAAGAGTGAACTAAATAACTTTTTTTTGCCTAACTCTCTGAATTTTAACAAGCACATAGCTATTTAGCTTAAGCCACCTCCTCCTGATTTACTAACCTTATGCTTTAAACTCTAAATGAAATTATGTCACTTACCATGTCCTCGCATCCTGAAATTCACTATCATTTGCCCCCACAACATTGTTAGTAAAGACTATACATAACAGTTCTAGAATGCCTTAATGGGATTACTGGAGGTAACATACCCATGTTTTGTTGAAGTTTCAATAGCAATGTGGCTTTTGTTAACTGTATCTGTTGCATGTCATCTGTGCTGTCGACAGGTGGATTTATATCAACTGCAAAAAATTAAGAGAGATGTTTAGCAAAACAAGTATTTATTCAAGCAAAGTTTTGCAAAATATAGGTGTCTTTTCTATCACAATAATTTAAAAAGGACATTAATTTTATAATTCCTGATCCTCTTTACTAGTGAACTATATTGATCATTTTGTATTATCAGTAGTAATAAGCATCTGTACTAGAACTTGTGCTGTTCAACTTATTTATTGATGATCTGGAAAAAAGGGTGACTCTGAAGTGCAAAGTTTGAAGACAATACAAAATTATTCATGATAGTTAACTCCAAAGCAGACCTCAAGAAATTACAAAGGGATCTAACAAAACTGATTGACTGGGTAACAAAGATGAAATTCAGCCTAGATAGGTACAAAGTAACGAACATTGGAAAAACTAATCCCATATATACATATACGATGGATTCTAAATTAGCTATTATCACTGAAGAAAAAGATATTGGAGTAACTGTGGCTAGTTCTCTGAAAAGTTCTACCTGAAGTGCATCAGTGGTCAGAGACACATGCTATTACCTGTCAATCATTATTAAGAATGGGACAGAAAAAATGAGATCATGCCACTATAGAATTCCCTGGTGCCTCTGTACCTTGGATACTGTGTCCAGTTCTGATCCCCCAATTTCAAGAAGGATATACAGGAACTGTAAAAGTTCCAGAGAAGAGCTACAAAGATGATTAAGGGTAGAGAATAGCTTCCATACAAGGAGAGTCTAAAAAGATTAGAGACCAGTTCTGGTATGATTGCTCGTATGTTCTTTGTAATAATATTAGCAACAACATAGCATCAACAGAATCCTAAGCACTTTACAAACCAGTTAAGGAGATGAAAGGTAAAAACTATGAACAAGCACTTAAGTGACATACATTCCAACTGCCATTTTCAACAATGACTTTGACACTTGGGAGCCTAAGTCATTTTTCACTATTTTACCCAGTACTGTATCTCCAATTCCAAAAAGTTTAAATCTTAGCCTCTAGCCCTCAGCTTCTAAGCACATAACATTACTCATTTAAGTGGTTGCATTTAAGTCAATGGAACAACTGGGAAAACTGACATGAGTAGTTAGTTACTCAGCTACATAATTATCCATAGAATTTGGTCATAAACTGGGGCTTTACAAAAAGGAACTAAATTATTTTTTCTTAGAATGAAAAACAAACCTTCAGTTTTATTTGTTTTATTATACTCTGTGTCCTTGTGCTGCTGACAGCAGTTGAAAAGCACAGTTGCATGCAGTACTTTTTAAAAAACATGACTAGAAATAATTATAAAGGAGACTAAATAAAAACCAGTACTTTGATATGAAAATATTTAATATATTGTTACAGATAACACCCAAGATTAAGAATTAAGATTAAGAATAAAAAGATTGAAGTGGTGGAATATCTTTTTTTGGTTTATTTGGTGCATTTGACAAGAATCTCTTGCATAGTTAGTTTCACCCAAACATCCATTGGTTATCTCTTTTCACTTAAACGCCCAAATATGAAAGAAAAAATTGTAAATAGGGAAATTTGATTGTAAAACTTCCATTACAGATGAGAACGGAAGGTTGTGCTCAGGAAGAATGTCATGTCTGGAAGTATTTTTCACTCATTTTTTTTTAAATGGGTAGGTTTCAATTTGACAGTCTCTCAGTGTATTGTCCTTCTGTAAATGGACATTCAGACTAATATTACTTTTAAATATAATACATACACACCATCAATAATGCATTCATTAACCAATGCAAAAATATGGTACGTAGGGGTCCCAAACTCCAAAATCCTTTATTTCTCCACAGAATAAGTACAGCCTTGCCATTGGAAAGAAAGATTTCTGTACACTTCTTTGCCTCTGTATTTTAATTCTGGGCATTTTTTTGAGACTGGGAGAATAATTTAGTACCCAGTCCTGAGTCTTTGCTAAAAGTGCAAACTGGTATAACTAGATTGAGCTCACTAACTGATTAAACACAGAGAAGAAAACACATTGGTCACTGTTGACATAGGCTGGAAACAAACCGCTGACCAAAAGTTGCAGGGCTCTCTCCAGGTCAATGGTACTTCCAGAAAAGAATTCCCACCCTCTTCACATGTAAAACATTATGATTTACTTCAAGCACACACACAAAAATTCACTCAGACTGCAACAAACAAGAGACTAGTATTAATAAATTCACTGCATTTATTCTGCCAATGGTGCTAACAGGGGCTTCTACTGACATTTTCTGTAAAAGTGAAGTCCCACAGGATTTAATCTGGGAAAAGTGATGCTAAGTGTTTCATCCCACTCCAATTATATTTCAATATGTTCTTGCACCAGAGCCCCTAGAGCAGTGTTTCTTAAACTTTTTAAGACCGAGGAACACCACACAATTTTTTTTTTTATGAGGAACAACAAGGATTTTTTTGTTGAGGGGAAAAAAAAAAGGTCGAGGGGAGAGGGAGAAAGGGTCCGAGGGAAAGTTATTGAGGGGGGGAAAAAGGTCACCTGCCCCTTTAAGGATGGCTATTTTGAATTCTGTTGTTCTCCGTGGCACCCCTCCGACTGCCTCACGGCACACTGGTGTGCCGCGGAACACAGTTTAAGAAACACTGCCCTAAAGGCTGGCCTTGTTCTAGCTAGAAAAAGATTTTCTTCTCACCAACTAATAATAATATAAAAATAATTTGGATTAAGAAGGAGCTTTGAGTACCAAATAATTTCACATTTCTGAGTAATACACTTTAACTAGGCCCAATAACTTAATGAAATAAGAACAACAAAAAAAGAACATACAGCCAATGATCAGGAAATAAGGAAATGGGAGACTGGAATCTAAAAATCATAATATAACCTGCTGGATGCTAGGTAAGTATTTGGAATTTATTGACCATTAAATGGGCTATAGCATTCAAGTAGCATGACGACGACGAGAATGTATTGTTGAGTTGCAGCAACAACAAAAAATGCCAGTAGGATCCTAGCTTTCAGCAAAATAATATAGTATGAACAGGACAAGGGAAATTAAACAATGAAATTTGTCTTAAGCAACCACTCAAGACATCAAAGCCAGACACTCACTGGAGGTAGTAGTTCAACAAAGGTATAGCAGAACTAGACCTTGTATTTTTGGAGATACTCTGGGGTTATCTTCTAAGACATGGTTTTCACTGCACCATCATACCTTAGCAGCATGTGGATTTTTAAAAAAAGGCTAGCTGCAATGAGGCACTTTTATACTTGAGGCTGATCTATTGAAACACTTACAGTCATAGTAGAAAAGTCCACATTGAGAGGAATAGGGAGGGAGGCGAAGAATAAGTTACTGCAATACTAATGTCTACGTGAGGTGACCAGACCCACTCATTAACTGTCTAGAGCAGCCGTGGCCAACCCGCGGCTCGTGAGCCACATGAGGCTCTTGCCCCCCAAAAGTGTGGCTTGTGAAGCCGCTCCTGCGCCCCAATGGCACCCGCCCCCCACCAGCTCTCCCAGCGCTTACCAGGTCGAAGCTGCAGGGTTTTAAAAATGGCGCCCAAAATGGCAGCCTTCTTAAAGAGGAAGCCTCCTTTTTAAAAAAAAAATTAAAAAAATTTTTTTTGCTCAACAATTCTGTTGGGGGGGAGGGGGCTTTGCTTTTTTTTTTTTTTTTTGGCTTGACAATTCTGGTGTGGCTCTTCGCATTTTTTCCGCCGCTTTTTTGACTCTCTCTGTTAAATGAGTTGGCCACCCCTGGTCTAGAAGAATCACTGTTGAGCAATACAAGGCAGTTCTCTCTACAGAAAATCACCACAGAGTAAGAAGTACTTCCACCATTCTATCACCAGCTACTGGAGTAAGTTTAAACTTGATCTGGGTTGATCAGACGGATGGCTGATGTATCATCTGAGATGACTCATGCATGGTTAGCTTAAAAAATTGTAACAACATGACTTGCACACAAGTGATGTCACTTAAAAAAAATCAAACTGAGCTGCTTCCCTTTTTTAAAGCACATCTTTACATGTTTTACTGGGATGCGGAGGTTTCAAGTGTGAATCAAGAATGAAACTTTGATAATGTATTAATTTACTAGAACTACAGTTACCAGAAGATTTGAATATTAAAAATACGATGTTTTTCCACAGAAAAAAAATTAAATATAATCATCTTTTTGCAGTGGAGTTCTGCAGTTCAAATATTACAGTACAGAAAATAATCTGATACTTAAGAACTTACTAGAAAAAAGCTAGAAATGTTGTGGCCTTTCTAAATATGTATTTTAATAGTAGTTTTTTAAATTTCATAATAAAGTTCAGAATTTTGCATTCAGAAAAACACAACTTTTTCAGTCAGCATTTAAAAATCTTCATAACTCTGATCAGGGTAATGTTGCTGGGGAGTGGGGGAAAACATCAAGTTTATATGGCTCTGTGATGGCATTCCTACAAGCACAGCTTTCACTTTCGGGGCTGTTATTTTTGAGGACATTAATACACATGGTTTACAGCAATGGTTCCCAACCTTTTTTATGCGGGGACCGGCAAACCCATTCATAAACCTCTGGAGGACCAGTACTGCTTTATTTACATATTTGCATATTCATTATGCAAATAATGAATACACAAAGATGCAAACACAGGGCTGCCTGACCTCCTAGCCCCAACCAGCCCCTCGCTTCCCAGTGCCTAACACCTTTTGACTCCCACCTCTACACCCCACGCCCTTTGACCCTTTAACCTCTGACACCTATAGCCCATGCTAACACCCTCTTACCCTATGATCCCACCACACCCACACCAACACCCCTTGCCCCCCCCCACCCCAACACTCCCCAGAGCAAGGCTGCCCCCCTAAGGAGCATGGCTGCTACTGCTGTGCGGAAAGGGGAAGTGGCTGTTGGCGGTCTGTGCACCCCCTCCTCCTTCGTGCCCCACTCCCTCCCAACATATCTTTGCGCTCCCCTGGGTAAGGGGGTGGGGGAATGTGGAGCCCCCGGTTGGGCCACCATTACCGAGGATGGAGGCGCCTCCGTCTCCACCTCCTCCTGCCGCCACCAGCAAAAGCAGCCGTGTGGGCAGAGTGCGGAGCCCTGGTTGGCTGCCATTACTGAGGAAGGAGGAAGGGAGGTGCCTCCTCCTGCTGCTGCCTCAGCCCTAGCGCTGCCACCAGTAAAAGCGACCGCATGAGCGGGGGAGCAGCCGTTGGTGGTGCGCACACTCCTTCCTCCTCCACGTCCCCTCCCTCCCCAAGTGTGGAGGAGGGAGGATGGCACCTCCTGTTTCACCTCCTGCCTGGCCTTAGCCACCATGGCTGCCGGAGCTGAGCCACTGTGAACAGCCAGCTTGAGTTTCGGCAGCCGCCACAGCCCAGCAGCCAGCGGGTAATGGACCAGCAGCTGTCCACTGCCTGGTGGTTGGGAACTGCTGGTTTACAGGATGGATTAGAAAATTTATATTTTTTTTATGCCTTTTCTTTTGGGTTGCTATGAAGAAGATTAAACCATAGGGTACTGAATGCCCAAATCTGAAGCAGCACTGATGTACTGTTGTATAGAATTACCCAGTGCAATTGCTTTCTAATGCCAATACTCTGCCCTTTGCCTTCACCAGGTATCAAAACTTCTTTACAAAGAATAAGTAAATGATTAAGAGATTACAATTACGAAAATTGTATTTGTGTTTACCTACTCGATGTATATTCTGTTAGTGCCAGGAACAAGGATTCAGTAAAGCCAATCACTAATGCAAAGCTTTCAGTTGCTCATGTCAAAGCACTGAAGTACCTCAGAACTACAATTTTGGAGGTTCTTATATTTTTCAGTTATAACTGGTTACTACTTCTTACTATTTTCCATTTTAAAAATTTAAAGCCTGAACCATTGCAGTGTGTCATTAGTAGGAGCTGCAATGTAGAGATACAATGAAAACACTTTTATGACCAGCAGGGCATATGGATCTAGTATGCAGCTATATAATTCTTAAAAATATGGCATTGTTTTGTGTGTTTTGAGTAAAAAAATTTAGATCCTTGTCACATATTATTTTGATTCTCTCTTAACCATATGAAGATAGTCAACTAAAATAGTGTTAAAAAGAATTACTTTAAAAAAACATAAGTAGATTTTTCACTATTCAAAGTAATGAGCATATTTTTGGAAATACCTTGTTACAGTAATTGAGAAATTTAAGATGGAATTTTAGAAATGATGGCTTAAAAGAGGTTTCAAAAGATGAATGCTGCTCATGCATTAGGCTGGGCTTTGTTCTCCACTGGCAGATGGACAATACTCTTGAATGCTCTCGGCCATGAGAATTTTGAAACCACAGCAGCTTCATTTTCGGTGTGCCAGCAGCATTTGCACACATAAGCAGAGTGGTGTGGTCCTTGTTCCTGTTGAATCCAGGTGCACCAACTTCACCTACACTAACAAGGGTTGAAGATAGCAGGCAACACCAAAGATAGCAGTGCTCCCCATTTCACCAGCACCGTAGAGGTTCTTCGGGGCTACGTCATGATCCTGAATCAGATTCTTAAACACACAATAGTTCTCTGTGGCCTCATGATCAGCAGATTGTTTCTCTCGAGATATCAAGCCTTCGGATACTACATCACAACTTAAAGCACGCCAAACAATCATCAGAAAAAATGCAGGTCTCATTCATTTCCATCTGCTGATAAAAGTCCCTGGCCTTTTTGATCAACATTGGGCCAGAAATTGTAGCTCGCTCAGACTGCTTTAAGGAAAACCATTCGTAGATCACGTTGTCTAATTGCTCCAATTTTGGTTTGTGCAAAGTATGGCATTTCTTTAATTGCTTTGCTCATCTCAGCACTGGACACAAATTTAATCAATTCTGTCTTCTTTGCCTTACTATCGTAGACGGTCAACAAGCTAACATCAAACTCTTGCATCAATTGGCTCCTATTTTCTCCTCTTTCAAAGTGCCTAATTAAGTCCAGTTTCTGGATTATGGTGAGCACAATCCATTTCTTTTCTGTCCAATGCCTGTTGCTTGTGTACACAACTCAGAAGAAAGCAAAAACAGATCAAGTAACTATTACATATAAAACACGACAGCCTTAACCATCTTATTCTGTAATACAAGTATATTCAAAAAGTGTAATTACACTAGTATACACAAGAACTACAAGATATGAAGTCAGCCAGATTTAAGCTTTGATACGTTCAGTGTAACGTCACAAACGTGAATAAAGTCTGTTTGTACTATTTATTCATAACCCCTGTTGTAGTCTAATCTGGTTCTTTACTCAGATGCTATATTTACCTGTGTTCATTTCCTCGACTATATGTATCGCTTCCCCATGCACAACTTGATCCAACATCTCAAAAAAATGCTCTTGGATTTCCCCAGCTGTTTCATCTCCAAATTTATAATCACACAGCATCACATTTGATCCAGCAATGGGGGCAAACACTCTGTGAGGCAAAGCATGATACTCTCTCTCAGAACCTAGAAAGGGAAAGGAAATAAAAACTTTATTGAAGCTAATGTTTTAAACATGTACATAGTATATAGGTGGAGAAAAAAATTTTGTACTTCTTGGTGTCATGCTTGGATTATCTAAAATTTTAAAAGTTTTGTTTAAGAAGTCACACGATACATACAGTACGTGGTCAGCATTGACCCAGATTTTGATGTGAACGTTTAGCTGTACACTTTAGTATTTGGGTAGATCAGTCCTGGAGAGTTTAACAGATAGTTAGTTGTGGAAAGCAGCTATGTTAATGAGTGGAGTTTCTCCCTCAGTCTGTCAGTATCTGGCATAGACTGTCTGTTGGAAAATACAGTATTTGGGCTACTTCACTGACGGCATCCCTCGTTGGCGGTCCTGCTCATCACTTGGTACTGCCAACGTTCATGATGTGTTTCGTGTAAATATCCCTAGATCACCTGATGGCATCCAAGACGATGAGCTACTGCACCAGTGGAGCATTGCGTCGACCAACTCTACACACTCTCAACACTGGCTCATTGTTGCAAGCCCAAGCACTCAGGGCTCCAATACCACATGGATTTGCATCTCACAGCCCTGAGCTCTCAGGGTGTCGACCACAGGGGCATTCTTCTCTATCTTCCAAGATCAAGCCACGTGGAAGGTCACAGTGCTGTTTTTGAAGGGAACCATGACATCCACCATAATGATCTTCCTCTGTTTCTCACTGGTGATGTCTGGGCATTGCTGGCTATCCGTTCCGGGAATAGCAGAGTTCACAGAAACCTTACCCAGGTTCTAGGGATCCTGGATGGTGTTGTGGCGCAGGTGCCAGGCTTTGGAGTGAGGCATGCAGCCGCAGAGGATATGGGGCAGTGTTTCACTGGCATAGCCACACTTCCTGCACCACTTGTCCTGATTCCCATGGTAGATTGCTCCATTTAGCAGACCGCATCATCCAGGTCTGGTGGATGAACAGCCAGCCAGTCAGAGAACCAGCTGCAGGTGCCCCCAGGGAGGAAGTGTGTAGCTATGGTAAAGACTTTTCAATAATCAGCATACATTATACACACTGCTGTAAAAGCATTGTCTAAGACGTCATTAAAAGCCTGATTTTAAATATTTCCAGCCTAAACCTCACTGGTTCATGCAAATTTTAACCACTTATACTTGTAAATAGAAATTATATTCCAACTAGAGAAGTAAAATCCTGTGTAATTAGTGAACCAATTAAAGGGGGGGGCCATACCTCCCCATCCCACCCGCTGCGGCCAGGGTGGAGCAGCCCACTGTCACTGGCAGGAGCTGCTGCAGGCATCCAGGCGTCCATTAAGGATGATGCGTACTGGTTAACCTTTCATATCCCTAATTCCAAATAAAACTTTTCATATATTTTTCATATAACCCTCTCTTCATTGGTCCTCAGACATAGCCAAATAATCTTAAAAATGATTATGAATGGAGAATGTCGACCAGGAAATGACACAAAGAACACTCTCAGGAAATTTGGAAATAAAGGAGTTGAGGCATGTGCCAAACAGTACACAATTTCAGCCTCAAAAAATATAACAATTATTGGCTTAGGGCGACAATTAACCATGAAGTACAAGTGCCACCTAGAGAGAGAACAGAAAACTGCATGAAAATAATAAAATCATTTACTGTCTCATTCCCCATTTTGGATAAAGGTAGCTAAAGCAATATTTATGATGAGTTTTTTTTCCTCAGTACATAGCATCATAAATATAACGTACTGTCATCCTACAGTAGATGATGACTATTTAGCAACATTCAATTTTTCTTTTATCTTATTAAAGTTTCTCTTTATTTTAAAACAAACAAAAAGCCACAAGGCATCTTCCATCTCTCCAATTAGCAAATCTTAGGTAGGAGAAATTAACATTTTACACAGCTGATGACATGGCATTTGTCATTTAAAAAAAATTCCTTTAAAATTATTATACTCTATGTAGGATAATGAATGGAGTTTGAAGGATAATCTAAACATGAATCAGCTGAGATGGTATTGGTATACTAACTTGCTCTCATGGTCTGTAATTATATTAAGATAATAAACTTTGCTATTATGAAGAATAAATATATGTAGTGAAAATAATTCTGGCCTTGAAATGAATATCCAATAGCCTTGCCATTTATTCAATGTGCTGAGCTCGCATGCAAGATCTGCACCTTTTTACTTAAATGTAAAGTGAATTTTGTAGATTATCTATATGAAATCCCAAAGGAGAAATTCTATACCACATGTACTATAACTTGTACATCTGGATAGGAGAATAAGAATTCTCAAACTAAACCAAACCAGAGGTCCATCTACTCAGTATCCTGTCTCTGACAAAGATTAGCATAAGATGCTTTAGAGGAAAGTGTAAGACTACTGCTGCAGGCCAATGTGGCATCATATGTCCTCCATCTTAGGTCTCATTTAGATCTCCAATAGTTAATTCCTTGTTGAATCTTACCAAGATTGGCATATTTATTTCACTGGCAAGTGAAATAACAAAATAATACAAAAATAACTGGCTGATTTCTGACTAAGCATCAAAGCTCTTCGGTATTAGAGATCTTGATGCTGAGTCTGTTACTATGGGAAAACTTAATTGCACTCAGGATCAGCTAGGCCAGAAAGGGATTAAAGTGGAAGCTGAAATTAAATATAGGGCAAGACTCATTACGCGGGGAGGGGAGAGGATGCAGGCCCAAAGAACAATGTCTGAAGTTTAACTAAATGCTTCTCCTTCCAACTAAAGAAAGGCAAATGACTGACAAGTAGAAATTGTGCTGCTTGATACACTTTTGTTTCTCCTTAACCACATCAAGGGGGAGGGATAGCTCAGTGGTTTGCACATTGGCCTGCTAAATCCAGGGTTGTGAGCTCAATCCTTGAGGGGGGCCATTTAGGGATCTGGGGAAAATTTGTCAGGAAGGGTACTTGGTCCTGCCATGAGGGCAGGGGACTGGACTTGATAACCTCTCAAGGTCCCTTCTAGTTCTATGACTCTATACTATCAAGATTCCAATCCTTCCGATTGAATCCTGATGATGATCAGTAAGGAACTCCAAGAAAACAAAAAGCAAATTGCATTAGAAAACGATGATTTGCCTTCTTTCTCTAGGCTCCTACTTTTTTTGTCAGATGCCTCATTTATAAGCAGATCTTCAAACAATATTTCACAACGATCACAGAGTGTGTTTATTATATCCCTCTTCAAAGCCTGAAAAGACAAAACAAAAACACACAATAAGCAACACGTAAGCCAGTTTGCAAGTTATTTGTGATTATGTAAAAACAACCGTAGTGTAAAAAGAGTCTTAGTTTGTCGTATGCATTTAGGCCATCTTAACAGTGATATTAAAAAAAAATCAAAAAATAAAACTAATAAAATAGCCCAACAAAGAGAACCTAATATTCAATAAAACACATACACACAAAATTCCCCTTTCCTCTTCAGTTTTCTTATCATAACAACAACATATCATCAAGAACTAGGGGGTTTTAAGAATAAACTTAAATTATGAAATTCAAGCATATGACTAGATTAAAAAGACTGGGTTATATTCTTGACTCTACCACAGATTCCCTGAGTCTTCTTGGCCAAGTTACAGGCTCCCTTTAAAATCTGACTATTCCCACAATGATTTTCAGAGGCTTAATTCATTGATGTCTGAAGTGCTTGGCACTCCTCATACCATAGAATAATTAGCCTATCAAGACTAATACTGCTCTCACGTTAGGGATGTTAAGGGACTCGTCGAGTAGTCGACAACCCGATAAGCCTAGGCTACTCAACTACTCGCTTCCTCCTCCCCCTTGCTGCCTCTATTTCAGAGGCAGCAAGGGGACGGGTGTCAGCTTAAAAGCCAGCTCCTCGCAGCACTCTCTCTGCAGTGCGAGAGAAGTGAGGCGCAAGAGAGGCAGAGGTGCAGTGGTCTGGGAACCGGCAGGAGCCAGGACTGCTCACTCCCAGCTCATGCTAGGTCCCGGACCACTGCGCCTCTGCATTTTAAATGTACTAAGAGCTGCTTGGCTCTTATTACATTTAAACTGCAGAGCCACAGCAGGAGTAGGTCTGGGAGCTGGCGCAAGCCAGAACTGAGCAATCCCGGCTCACACTGGGTCCCGGACTGCTGTGCTCTGCATTTTAAATGTAGTTAAGAGCTGGCAGTCTGGGACCCAGCATGAGCTGGGACTGCTCAGTCCTGGCTTGCACTGGGTCTGGGACCTACCCCTGCTGCGGCTCTGTATTTTAAATGTAAGAAGAGCTACCTGGCTCTCACTACATTTAAAATGCAGCAGTCCAGGCCCCAGCGCGAGCCGGTACTGCTCAGTCCGGCTTGCATTGGGTCTGGGACCTACACCCCCTGCAGCGCTGCAGTTTAAATATAGTAGGAGCTGGGCTGCCTGTACACCTGGTTCCTACTACATTTAAACTGCAGAGCCGCAGCGGGACCCTTTATCAACTAATCTTATAGTCGATACAAATTGTAACGACTACAGGATTAGTCAGTTACCTGCTTCTTAACATCCTTATCTCACATATACTCCTTCTCCATTAAAACCACTCCCTCTGTTGAAACCAGAGTACAGCATAGCCCATTACCATATCTGGTCTGTTAAATAAAACTGTTGTAAGTTCTTAGGAAGTTTCTTTTTGGTAAACAGAGTAAAAATTAGCCTAAGACGACATGATGCATTGTTTCAACCATGCAGAAGTTTGCAACACAGAAAAATACTGACTGTCATGTTCAGTATTTTTTTGGACAATATTAGAAATACACTAGGAGAATGCTATGCAGAGATAGTGAGGCCGACAGCCACTGTGGGTCCTGGGGCAAGGTGTGGGGTGGGAGGGCACTCCGTGGCCCCGGAAGGGAGGGGGCATTGGACAGGCAGCCTCCAGCCCAAGCCTCAGAGTTGCACAGAGCAGTGCTCCGGCAGCAATTCAAAGAGGCCCAGAGCTCCAGCCACTGTCATTGCCACCAGGTCCTGGAGCACTCCCCTTCCATTCTGTCCCCATTGGGCCTGTGCAGAGAAGATCACTTTGTCTGATTAAGAAATACTAAATTGGGATATATTATCTGCCTACATTTTTCCTCCACCACATACAAAAATACATAACATACAGAAGTCATTTCTTTAATTTTAAGAAAACTTTACATCAAGCACTAGACTAAGAGTAATTTAAAATTTCTTAGGGGGAAAAAAACAACACTAGTGGAGACCTAAAATGAACCGCTTATAAATAAAATTGAACCTTTTGAAAAATGTATTGTCTTGCACGTGAAAAGGGACTTCCAAACTAGGCTCAAAAAAATTCTCAACTCCAGGCAACTAGATTGATAATTTGGAATTTTTGGATCTCTATTATCCTACCAAAGGCAAAGGCAGACCACCACTGTAAAATATTTGAGAAAAGATTAAAGCCATTTTCTTCAGAGCAATGAAGGAGACTGATCACTATATTCAGTACCTGAATAGCATCCTTAACTTTTGGCTTGTTATTATGGATGTAAGCTCTGCACTGCACTGCACCTTTAAGATTTATGGAACCACTGCAGACTTGCACCATTGCTGTCGATCTATGGCCTGAGCTCTGGGACTGAAAGATAAACACATCTGAATAATGTTAACCACACATCTGCAATCGGATCAATCATGAAGCAACTACATATTTCAATTAATAACACTTTAAAATATTAAAAACTTGGTACGGTGTGGTATTTTCCCCTAATATTTATATCTTTTACTTAATATGGAAATCTGTCTCAACATTTTTGTCCTTTTCCAGTTGGTAAATTCTTTATATTTGCTTTTCCAGGAACTTATTTTTTGCAATCAATGCATTTTATATTTACTTCTCATCAGCATGCAAATAGTCATTAATGGTGATGCTAGCAAGATTGTGGAAGTAGAATTAACTTAGCTCTTTCTGTTTTTGAAGTTGGTCACTATTGTTTTCATTTAAAAAATATAAGCAGTTTGCACATGGTAGGACTACAGAATTAATTTATTTTCAGTCAGCCTGTTGCTAATACAATATTTTCCCAGTAAACTCCTTTGTACACTGCTTTTTGAAGCCTTTTTTAAGTGACAGAAAATTTGTCTACTTACTGTATTAGTAAGTATAATCTAGAATATCTACGTTGTGTTGTTTGAGTATTTTTCTTAAAGCAGAGTCATCCACCAGTCCCAGAATTAATTAGGAAGAGATATTTTTATCTGGTCATATTTGGAACTAGATCAAAGCTAGATCATGGAGTCCTTAACCTATTTTAGAGCAAACTATGTTTCTATGGCAAGAGGGAAACAGTTAAGGAAATCCCTTCAAGCTGATGCTCTCCCTTGTCTTGACTACCATGAACATGTTCACAGAACAATTGGTGATTCCAATATAATCAATATCGTTGGAAACTTGATAGACTGTAAACATCTGCCCTTTTCACAAAGGATAAATGGGCATGTCTCATGAAAAATAACTTACATCACTGCTATTTTGATTACATTTAAAGGGGTCGTACATTTTGTGTAACATTCAACAAGTCACTTAGACCCTGATAAAAAAAAAAACCTATTTGAAATAAAAGGTGTTTTTTTTAAAAACAGAGTAAATTAAGAACTGAAACAACCTTACTAGGAATATGATGGATTCATCATCACCTGAAGTCTTTAAAATCAGAACTGGAGGTTTGTCTTCTGAAACAGTGGTTTTCAAGCAGGAGTACACTTACCCTTGAGAGTACTCAAAGGTCTTCCAGGGAGCACATCAACTCATCCATATATTTACCTATTTACAATGTGCTGCATAGAAGTGCTAGTTAAATCAGTAAAAACTAAAATTTCACACAGATAATGACTTGTTTATACTGCTCTATATATTATACACTGAAATGTAATCACAATATTACAATTGATTTAATTTATAATTCAATGGTACAAAGAAAGTAAGCAATTTGTCAGTCATAGATTGCTCTGACACTATTTTTATGTTTGATTTTGCAAGCAAATAGTTTTTAAATGAGGTGAAACTTGGGGGTACACAAGACAAATCAGACTGCTAACTGAAGACTGAAAAGGTTGAGAGCCACAGTTCTAAAAGATATATGCTCTAGCTCAACCAGAATGTATAGGCTTGATACAGAAACCATTTGTTAAAATGCTATGGTCTGTATTATATGGGAGATCTGACTAGATAAGTACAATGGTCCCTTCAGACCTTAAGATCTATAAGCCTGTTTCATGCATGTGAACCCATACAGCCACACAAAGCCCCACTGAAGTAAATGGGACCTTGTAGGTGTAGGTTTCTGTCCAAGATGAGCAGTTTACAGAATTAAACATGCACGGGTCTCAGTTTCCCTCTCTCTTCAAATATATCACATGATTCTCTGATGTTTGGTGCTCTATCAGGACCTGATACTCACACTGAAGTCAATAATTTGGAGAAGTTCCTAAGTACCAGGATTATATTAATCTGAACAAGAACCAAATTTATAGTGGGCAGTAGTTGTTTAAAAAGAACCCATCACTTTCAATTTTTATTTCTTACTTCATACCCCCTTTTTAGAGTAGGCATCCGAGAATAAAACTTTATGAAATACTGCCCCTAACCTTACTGGCAATTTCCACAGACAATACTTACCAACTGCGTCAGAACCTTCACATCAAAGGGTTGAATATTTCCTCTTGAAGACTTTTTCTGAGAAAAAAAAGGAAGGAAAAAACTGTGTGAAACATATAGAACATTTATCTGTATCTACCATAGCTAGGTACTCCACAGGCCCTTAGCAATGTAGTATCAGTGTATAGATTTTAGAAAGAAAATTGAGATATAGAAAGAACCTTAAGGACATAGTTAACAAAATGTCCGGAATCTTTGGTAAAACATTGTTAGTAGTGCTTTTAGTACTAAAACAATGGCACAGCTTTAGATGACTTCATGAAAAGCTTTTTGAGTGGCTTGTTCTTTTTTCTTCCAAAAACTGCAACAGCAATAAAACTGTTAAAGACATCCATAAAGGTCAATCTAATCTACAGCATATGGGCAGAGCTTTTTTATATACCAGTTCTCACTAACTTATTTTTCTTTTCACTACTTCTACAATCATCCCCATTTTTTGTTCTGAGGACAGGGAGGAGGATTCGCAGCAAGTTCAAAATAAAGAAAAGGAAGTTTTTCTACATACTACACAGAGTCAACCTGTGGAACTCTTTGTGAAGGCCAAGACTGTAACAGGGTTCAAAAAAAGAACTAGATAAATTCATGATGGATAGGTACATCAAAGGCTATTAGACAAGACGGGCAAAGATGATGTCCCTAGCCCCTGTTTGCTGTAACTGGGAATAGGCAACAGAGGATGGATCGTGTGATGATTACCTATACTATTCATTCTCTCTGAAGTACCTGGCATTGACCACACTTGGAAGACAGGACACTGGGCTAGATGGACTTTTAGCCTGACCCAGTATGGCCATTTTTATGTAAGAGAAAAGCAATCCTTTATATTAATTACATGGCACATGTCAAGTAGAAATAAAATATTCCACAAACCATCTTTCAGCCACTTATATGACCATACCAGACTTTTTGAGTGACATATCACTATTAATCCCATGCTATACAGCACATACCTGACCTTCCAATAGCTCTGCATCATCTTCTTTAACTTGCCCATTGATGAGAAAAATACCTTCTTCTATCTGTTTTGCCCACCGGGTTAATCCGTTCTTTAAAACCCAAGAGCAAAGAAAGACGGTAAGTAGTTATTTCACCAAGACAACTTCTCTAAAAATAAACTACACTTTTGGTCGAATATTGCCAAGAAAAAACACCAAGACTCCAAAACTACTGCAATATATGTTTAAATCATTAGCCAAAGACAGACATTAACAAATCCTAACCAGCTTTCAGACTGGTCATCCACCTACACTATAGCAATAGACAACATACTACTTACAAGCAACTTACAAGCAACTACTTACAATGTATTAATCTACATTTCCTAAATATAAATATTAATTTTAATCTTTATTGGACTAGTTTCCCACAAGCACTGGCTCCTGCCTGGCCCCTGCACTACTGACTCTGTGAGAGGCAGCAGCGGAAGGGAGGGAGGAAGGCAGGTGGCCCTGCAGGAATCAATACTTGTGGGGAGCTGGCTTAAAAGCTAGCTCTACCCAGGCACCAGCTCCCCCTTCTTCCCCCTTGCTGCCTCTGTATCAGAGGCTTTCAGGGAGAGGGAATGCGTGTAGTCATTAGGATTAATTGAGAAGCCCAGGCTTATTGGTTAATTGTTTAAATGACTATACATTAACATCCCTAATTTTTAAATGCTATGAAAACCAGACTTTGCATTGAATGAAGAGAAAAAAGGAAAGCTGCTATCTTATTTACACTCTCCTAATAATATTGTGAATAAAATAAACACAGAAAAGTACACAGGAAATGAAATCTTGAAGATTTCTCTATCTATGCTTTATCATCATCAATGCAGAAAAGCACAAGGAACTTACTACCTCATAGATTTAACTACCAGTGACAATTCATTAATTCTATTACCCTACTGTTGCATATTTTCATAACAGTATTCATTTCTAAGCAATATAATAGCATGTACTACATTAAAGGAGTAAGAGATATTATATTAGTATATTTTATAGACATTATTTTTTGTTCATTTACCCTTGTATTTTTCTCTAGTTCATAGTTGACTGTTGTAGCAGAAAGTGGGATGTGAATATTAACATTAACTGTGCACTCCAAAGATAGCCAGAAGGTAGATAGGCCACTTTGGTACTTCCAGTCTGCTGGCCTAGCTGAACTCTAGAAGGAAAAGACAGGGTTTTATTTTTAATATGTAGCAAATGTAATGGCTTGACACAAATATGAAATAAAATGAATCTCTTCTGAACTTTGTAAATCTTGCATACAGTAGTCAAATCTTACCTTTGGATCTTTTATATCATAGGTTCGACAAATTATCCTTTACTAATTAAGGAAAAACTCAATGAAACATGCTTAAAAAGGAATAAATAAAAACTCAGGAACAAAATAAAAAACAAAATATTCTAAATTAACTTGTCTTTTATCACCTACATTTACCATTTGCTTGTTTTCCAGGAACATGTTTTTAATTGTATAGAGAATGTTCTCACACTAATGGGAATGAAAAAATATTTCACCTGTAAACTATAATTAGAGGAACAATGTGCTTGCCTTTCAAATATGTATCAACACTTATAGCTACCTCTACGTTAAAGTACAAGCCCTGATGCCTCCCATATTTCTCTACAATGGTGCTTTCTCTCCCGGCCTCCTCCAGAGCAGTACTTCTCCTGCTGTCAATCTGTTGAGCTCCAGTTCTTTCCCATGATCCCCACCTACACAGCTTTCTCCACTCCCTGGTGCTTCCCCATCCAGGCCCCTTCCTGTTGAACCTCTCATTTGCCTCAACTTCCATCCATCAATAGAAATCCCTGTATCACTAACAGAAAAACATCCTGCATTTACTATTTGCAACTGGATAACATACCTTACCTACTTGCATTCATCGTATAAAAGTTGATATAAATGTAATTTAGTGAGACCACCCCAACCCTAAAATCAAAGCACATGCCCATATAACCAATACACATGCTTAAAGTTTGGGCTACCTATTGGCAGAGCAAAGTGAGGGTGGGAATGTGGGCTGTGAATGATGGAAAGACAGTAATTGAGCTTCAAATAGGGAAACTAGTAAGTTGAGTGCAGAATAGATGCTTTGCTTTGTAGGGTTTGTACTGGTGCAATATCCAATCTAGCAACCCTTGACAATAAGGTAATGAAGATTTTTGGACAGCATTAGACCACATTAGGTGGCTCCTGCACAGCATTATATTTCAATACACTGTCTCAAAAGACTACAGTATATTTTTGCCATAGAAGGATACTTCTTTGTAGCAGAACAAACGTGAAGAGCCACTCTGTCAGAGATCTCCTCATCAGCAAAATTCCAGAGCCTCTTTTTAGCTACAGACTTTTCTACTGAAAAAACTAGCTGAAAAAGAAGACAAAAAATGTTATGGGATTTTTCTTCATAGCACAAACAAAAATTAAAGTAGTTATAATTACTGAAAACAGCCCTGCATTTCAGTTCTAAAGTAACATAGCATGTATTTTTAACAATGTGTCAGTATCACAGCTGTATACCCACTTTGTAATGGAACCAAAACTTGAATATTTGCAAATGCACAGGCTGCAAATATACAAACTGAAACTGACAGAAAAATTTGTGCAAACACTTGGGAATAGTCACTGCTACTCCAAAGCCAGTATCTATTGTCTAAAGACCCTATGGCTTTTAGCTATAGTCTAACTTGAAATTTGACAGTAGGAAAGTTGGCTTGTCTTACATCATACCATTTTCAGACAGAACAAGAACTAAAAATACATGGTTTTAATTTAGGCTGGTGCAGTTGTTAAATGTCTGAAACATCATATGAAAGACTCAAGATGTTAATGAAAATATCTAACATGAAGATTCTACATTGGACAGCAGTTGCTGTCCAACAGCACAGAAGCAGCACAACCACTATCACAATACTTTAAAAAAATGACTAACTTAACACATTTTGCACTTTTTAAAAAACCTTTCATAAACTTGCTCATGTTCCACTTAGACTTGGTTTCTTTCTTTGTCTTCCTCTACTGTAAGTCCCTCAATACAATCTGGCTTCCTTCCCTGCAGCTTTTGATATTAACAACAGCTTTCTCATCTCTCTCCATTTCATCAACTCTCTTCAGACCACACCTGTCTCCACATTTTCCATTCCCGCTTCAAACCATTTAACTCTGTGAAACAATCTGGAAGACAGTTGGTATTATGACAATAGAGCAGATAAAATTATATAATCATGACAGGTTAATTCACAGAAGTCACCTTGGGGTAGGGATGTAAAATCCCAGTTAATCAGTTAACCGTTTAGCCAACTAAGCAGGATCCTGCTCCTGTCCTCCCTCTACCTCCCACAGTATGGCCAGCTTCTGCTCCTGATCCCCTGCCAATGCACAGGGGGGAGGAGGAGGCAGCTTCTGCTCCCAGTCCCCCCACAGGAAGGGCGCCGCTCCCGGATAGCTATTAACCAGTAAGTAATCAGCGAGCATCACCTGGTAACCGGTTAGTTGGTTACCCATTTACATCCCTATCTTGGGGTTTTCATCTGGTGTGCTGATCATACCACTGATGCTTGCCTTCCCCACAACCCTGTCCTGCTGGGCCAGACCCTCTGTCTCCCCCAGCCAAACTACAGAGTTCCAGACTTCAAGATTAAGGGTGTGTCTAGACTACAGGGTTTTGTCAACAAAAGTGGACTTTTGTCGACAAAACTATACCTGCGTCTACACTGCCGCTGAGTTCTGTCGACATAACGTCGACAGAACTCAGCAGTTTTGTCGACGGCTGTAAACCTCATTCTACGAGGAATAACGCCTTTTGTCGACAGAGTTCTGTCGACAGAAGGTGTTATTGCATCTACACTGTCCTTTGTGTCTGTCTACACTGTCATGTCGACAAAGCGGCTTGCTTTGTCGACAGAACTGGATGTAGTCTAGATGCTCTTTGTCGACAGTATCTGTCGACAAAGCTTCTGTCGACAAAAGCCTGTAGTCTAGACGTACCCTATGATAATACTGCTTTAACATATGGTTTGTATTTTTTATCCAGTCAGCTGCTAATATTAAGCTATGATAAATAACTTGAATACATTGTGTCTCAAATATAGCCAAGTGCTGAGAATCTACAGGCCTGAAGGTCATCCTTACTTTTGGCAAGTTACCACAGCTTCCTTCTCCCATCATATGGAAACAGGTCACGTTATCAATACTTTATATCTATATAGAAGGAAAAGCTACCGCACTGGAAAGAAAACCAACTAGACTACAAGCAATGGACTTCATTAACATTTCCCAAGAGAACATGTTGTTTTTGTGTTGGTTTGGAGTACTGAGTATATTCTAAACAAATACTAAGTGTCATTTTAATGCAACGTAGATAGTTTCAATATTTAGGTATTCATCTATTTGAGAGAGTTTGTACGTTTGTCTGTCTGTTCAAGAACTCCTCCTAAAAAGTAAGAGCTAGAACCACCAAATTCCATATGCAGCTTCCTCTTATAATAAAGCAAGACAAGGGTTTGGTTATGCCAGGAAAACAGGATGTGCCCAGAATGGTATTGCTACTCATAAAGCCATACAGAGACAGAATTATCGGGCAGGTGAGAGGGTCTGGTTGGGGCATGCCCCTCCCCTCTGACCCCGTCACCGCCCCAGTTCAGCACTGCCCCAAGGCCTGAGCCTCCCAAGCCCAGGCACTGATTTGTACGGAAACATTACTGGTTGTTCCCCTTCGTCAGGGAGCGAGGGGAAAAGGGCACAGTTTGCTGCATTCCTCACTCTGCCTGGGAATACAGGAGGCAGACAAACTTGGACCTGCCCCACCCAGGGACATACACCCCTGCCCTGGCTGTGCCCATTGGAGCTGCAGCAGCTATGAAGAGGCACTTCACATCTGGCCCCAAGCTGCTGTGGTGAGAGAGGGCTGGGATAGTCCTCTCTCCCTGGGGCAGCCTGCACACTGAACCTCTCATCTCCAACCCCAACCCAGAGCAATGATTTAACTAAAGAAAAACAAAAATTGAGTTAAAGACTTGAGCAACCCCGGGTAAATCTTCTAGAGTTCAGTAAATCAGATCTAAGAATACTTATGTCTGGGACATTTTTTTATTTCTGTTTAAGAGAACCCATTGACTAAATTTAGCTAAAACTTCAATGAAAGAATAATGTCCTCCTGGGGACATTATTTATGCACTTACCTTGCGCAAAGCATTTTGGACATCTTTTGCCACTTCTGGAGCTGCAATAATAAATACACCAAGAACTAGCAGTCCTCCTGGGAGCATTCTAGACAACTTACAAAATAAGTAGAAAAGCAAATTATTAATTATTAGTTATTATTATTATTATTGTAAAGGTCTATAAACTATATTACTTAGTTTACTATAGGTTTTTTTTTTTTAAAAGGTATCAGATAGGGATCTAAAATCCCATTTAATCAGGTAACCAGTTAAATGTTAGGTTAACCTAACATTTAACCAGTTAATCAACTAAGCAGGATCCCAGGCGGGGGACCGCTCCATCTCAGCTGGAACAGCCCCCAGCCTCCGGGGTGCCAAGGCTGCCAGCTCCCGATCCCATGTGGGGGCCCAGTGAGGCAGGAGCAGTCTCCTGCCCACAGCAGGCTGTGAGCAAGGGGCTACTCCCGGGCACCAGTTAACCGTTACAAGGTAAGCATATTCAGTAAGGTTAACCAATTACCCGTTCACATACCTAGTATCAGAACCCAGATGTAGAATAAACTGAAGGACTAAAATTAGCAAGGTTTTCTCTCATCTTCACAAACCCTTAATTTAAAAATACTCATCTTCCACTCTATCGTCATATATTTCATGCAAATTTTGTGCTTTGACAAAAAGACAGAAACATACTACTAATTATATTGGTTATAATAGTGTAAGGTTTTGATCAACTAACAAAATAAGTGCTAGCAAAGGAGTAATGAGAAGAAAACTTCAAATCCTAACTTTAATTTCACACATTCTTTACCCTAACTGTGCATCCAATGAAAGTGCCTTACCTGACTAGCATGTGCTGTTGCCCATTCTTCATCAATGTCAGCCAACTGCGGATGATGATTTTTGTTGATTTCATTTTGCTCTTCTCTTGGAGGTGTTCTAATAGCCAGAATCACATAATCTCTTTGTAGGGAACACTTTAGAGGAAGAAAAAAGGCTATGAGATTGGTATTGGATTCCAAAGGTAATCACAAAGCAGTATATAGTACCTTTTGAGATGCTGTGTGGTTCATTTCCATAGCTCACGGATTTAAATAAAATAAAATCACACACAAATATTTTTTCTTTCATGCCTTTAGCTCTTATATGGACTCAAAGAGGTAAAAATTTAGACTCTAAATAACATATTTAGAAAACATAAGTTTAACAGATTTTTGGCTTTTTTTTTTTTAAATTCTTGTTGAAACAGTTTTAGGTTTGTTCCCCATCTCTCCCCCTCGCCAAACAAAAACCTACCCCCTTGCTACAGCTGCAAGGGGTTTGATTTATTCCTGGAAATTTCCTCACCAGATATAATCTTTAATTAAAGATTAATATTTAATTCTTGGAGACTCCAGGATAATCCTACAGTGTCAGGATTGCAACCTAGGCACTGCAGTACTGTGTTAGTGCAAGAGAACCTGTAAGTGAAATCAGATTATTATATAAAGTGAAACTGAGTAGTCTATTTTCATCTTCCAACCTTAGAGAAGTGAAAAAATTTAAAGAGTCAATACAGCAAGTACTGGCAGGTGATTTTTTTTAATCTAAAACTTCTTACAGTCCCTTCACATTCAAGGAACACAGAATTCTAAAAGCCCCCATGTTCTTATCAATTCATGGCAATGCACTCTGACCGATTTAACTTCTGATGCTTATTTTATAAACTTAAGGGGAAAGTCCCCTGCGCATGCTCAGAGTAGGGATGTAAAATCCCATTTTAGTTTAACCAGTTAATCAATTAACGAGAGTTGGCTCCAGTCTGGCTGCAGCGACCCCCCAGCATGCTGCTGGGCTGGAGTGGCTTGCCTGCGGGGTGCCCAGGCCTGCCGCAGGCAAGGGCTGCTCCAGCCCAGCTAGTGTTTCCCAGTCCACGGCAGGCCCCCACGGGGGTGGAGCAACCCTCTGCCCATGACAGGCAGGAAGCTGCTCCAGTCCCCACCGGTTAACCAATAAAACATTCACATCACTAGCTCTGTGCACATCCCTAGTTCAGTGGCTCTCAAATTGCAGTCCATGGACCACTAGTGGTCCACAGCCGCCTCCCAGGTGCTCTCTGGCTCAAGTTCAGCTCCCCTTCCCTCTCCCATGCAGCGGGGAGCCTGTGCAGCCACGAAATTTGGAGCTCCAGCTTCCAGCTCAGAGGGCATGCGAGTATGTGTGTGTGTGGGGGGGTGGGGGTGAAGACCCGGCTCCCCACTCACATCTGCCCCTGGTACACCCAAGAGCTGCACCGGCTTCCTGCCCACCTCCACCAGGCAGCACAGGTACCCCACACAGAGACAAATGCCTTTGATGTCGACCGCGGAGCGTCGAGACTACAGCGCTGTGCCGCCAAACAGCTGATCGGCACAGCGCGGCAGCCATTTTAATTTAAATGAAGCGGCGATTAATTAAATCGCTGCTTCATTTCCCTTTGCCGAGTAAACAAATCTACATGGCTTCTTCGACGGAGCCATGTAGTCTAGACACACCTACTGAAATATCTATAGACCCAAAAAGGAATTTACGTTTATAAGAAGGGAAGCTCTTGCCATGGGACTTTGGGTTCAGTCCTGCAAGACAAGCCTCAGAGGAACCCCAACGCCTCACTCAGTCAGCTTTGCCTGGCCAGTAAGACTGAATTGAGCCACCATGGACCGGTAACTATGCACCATCTGCAGGACGTGTGTGCGTGCGCGTGTCCTTATAAAGCATATGCTAACTGCTTCTCTGTTGTATTCTCAATAAACACAGTGTATTGCCTTTCCCCTGAAAGAGATCCCGTGTGCTTCTTATAAGCATAACAAATGAACTGGAAAGTCAGGGCAGTCGGGAGCCCAGGAGCTACTCGCTGGCCAGGAAGGAGCTGAGCTCCCTTCCCCTCCCCCACACTGGGTGGGGGGGGAGGGGGCCTGGCAGCAGTGATGCTCTGTCTGGAGGCTTTCCCCACTGCAATGGGGCACAAAGTCAGGTAAGCATGTCCCCTCATGCTAAGACTCCTGCACTGCAATACCCCTCACTTGCTCCTCTCCCCCCACCAAGACCCTGTACCCCCAGCTTGCTCCTACACCTTCCCTTGCTCCTGCACCTTCCCCCGGCCAGACACCCTACCCCCAGCCTGCTTCTACCTCCCATCCAGCCCTCTCACCCCCACCCAGATCCTGCATCCCCATCCCTATCCCACTCACTGGCAGCCCTGTCCCATGCACTGCACCTCTCATTTTTGCCCCCACCCCAGAGCCTTAGGGGGTCCACAAAATCTACTAATTCTGGAACCCCAGAAAAGTAAATCTGGCCTATGGGAAGCCCTGAACCTCAATCCTCCCTGTCCCTTCCCCTCGCTCCATGGGGTTGGAGCGCCAAAGGAGTGAGTTGCCTCAGTTGGGGGCCACATCAGTGTGGGTTGGGGGTTTTGGGAGGAGTTTTTTTGTTTTTTTATTTGTGTGGTCCTCAGCTGATTTTTCTGTGGGTCAGTGGTCTCCGACCCAAAAAAGGTTCCCCACCCCTGCCATACATAAAGAACGCATTATGTGTTGGACATAAATTAATATTTTACTTGACTTAAAATGAAGCTTGATAAACTAACATGAGAAAGTTAAAATGCTTAACCTGTTTAATAATTTAAATTAAACCATTCTCTTTAGCTGCTGCACTAGCAAAATGGCTCAGGCTTACTTGTGTAATTAACAGTGAGTTTCCATTAGCAATTGGTGGTCTACAGAAAGGTTTGCATTGAGCCAGGTGGTCCATGGGCCACAAAGTTTGAGACCAGTGCTTTAGTTTCCTGATCTTTCAGCACTTCAGCTAGTTAGCTGAAAGGCTGTTCAAAACACAATTCATAAAAAAAAAGTGTATACTGGGAAGTGGATACCATTGCTCAACTAAACACATTCCTTGCATTAAAGATATGTCTGCGCTGCAATCATCGGGTGTAACTGTAACCCCTGTGGGTATGCCTGAGCTTAAACCTAGCTAACTCAGCTACCACACCAGTGAAGCCATAGCAGAGTGGAAAATGTATAGGGTGGTCAGCCTTTGCTAAAGCCTAAGTGTCGGTTTCACTGCTCTGGTACATGAGCTAGCTAAATTAAAGCTTGGGTATGTCCACATGAGTTGCAGTCAAAGCCCATTATACCAATATAGATCTACCCTAGAACCACTATACCATTTTCCCACAAACTTAAAAAGACAAAAGATCATCTCTAGCCAGAAATTAAGCACTGTAAGTTTCAGAGAGATCAAGCACAAGTGAGAATGGATGCTTAGATTACATCTGATTATTTAAATTCAACAATGGCAGCTGCTATCTCTCCCATATAAAACACACATAATGACCTGAAAATTAGATGCAGTCTATCCTTCACATATGCCTGTAATAAAGATTTATGTAAACTATCAAAGATATTAATCAGTTTTATTGCTGATTCTGCAATGCAGTATATGAACTTCAAGTGGAACAGAAATGGATGAAGATTGAAACTCTTTTTCTGAAAGTGAGCAGACATGCTGTGTCCTTTAAAAGCACTTGTATACAGAATAAAAAGCATTAGGATGTCAGCACCATCATAAGCTAGTCAAGAACACAGCTTTGAGTAGGGATGTCAGCAAAACGGCACTGCATTCAGACATTTATTTGTACCTCTGGACCCCGTGCTCCATTCATCTGAAGAAGTGGGTTGTACCCACAAAAGCTCATGATACCATCTACATGTTTTGTTAGTCTCTAAGGTTCTGCAGGACCATTCATTGGGTTTTTTTTATTATTATTATTTTCAGTTAAAGACCAACATGGCTACCCCTCTGAGACATTTAATTCTGTAAATGTGTAACGGCTAAATTTTTCATTAGTTACACATTTACATGCAGGAGTAGCAGGCGGGAGCCAGTGCTCGCAGGGAGCCATCTTTTAAGCACCGCAAGCACTGACTCCCACCTGCTACCCGCTGCCCCTTCTTCGCTGCCTCAGAGGCAGCAGTGCTGGGGGGTGGAAGGGTAGGCAGCTCCGCAGGAGCCCGTGGTTGTGGCAGAGAAAAAAAATCAATACAAATAGGAGGACAAGGTAACAATGAAAAAACAGATTATCAGTTTTGGGAATGGCAAAAAAGGGAGAAATTAAAATGGTAACATGTTTTGCTATGTTAATCATTCACAAATATATAAAAGAAATGACACTAAAATGATCTTCACAATCTCATTTCCACTAACACCTCAACACACATGAGACTACTACAGGTGGGACTTCTCTGGTCGGGCACCCTCATGACCTGGGTGGTCCCGAACCTCGGAGTTTGCCGGACCCAGGGAGATCAAGGCTCTCCTTCAGTCCTGCTCCCCATCACCAGCCTCTCTGCCCCCAGCCCCTCTGGGGATGCACTCTTGCCCAGGGCCAGGGCTGTGCTCCTTACCATAGGGGAGCCAGTTCAGACTCCTCTCCTGGTCACCAGCCCCACTGCCTCCAGCCAGCCTGGGGCTCCATTTCCCACTATTCTGGCTAGTCTGTGGGCTGTGCTCCCAGACCCCATCAGTCCCAGCCCTTTTGGGGCTGCGCTCCAGCCCAGGGACCAGACTGTGCTCCCCACCACCAGGGACGCCAGTCCAAGCTGCTCTCCTGCTGTGCATGCCTGTACTCTGTGCCACAGCAGCTGGGGGCAGCACTCTCCATCACGCCAGCCCCACCACCAGCCCAGCCCCTGGCCAGCCAGCACTCTCTGGTCCAGCAATATCCGTGGTCCTGCTGGACCATGGATGTTGTCGGACTGGAGAGTCCTGGATTTTAGAAATTTAACCTGTACCAAAATTCCACACTACAGTATTCTGAAATACAAGTTCAAAACCTAACAGTCACCAGCAAGTTTCCCTCTAAACTGTGTGGTAGCACAGCCTTGCAGCTGCCTAATGAGCCCCACACAGCCAAGGGCTCAGGGCTCCGTGCAGAGAGCTGCCTGGCTGAGGGAGGGGACTTCTCCCTTAGCTACAGCAGCAGCTCCCTGCTGAGGACAGAGCAGGAACCCATCCCTGCTGACTGGGTGGGGCTCATTAAGCAGCTGCGGGGCTGAGCTATCATGCAGCTTAGAAGGAACTTTGGTCATCAGAGCCAGTCATCTTTGTGGAGGTGCATAAATGTAGTTCCATGCAATTTACTGTATCTTTTAGACAAGATTTCAAAAATGAAGTCTAAGTGCTCTGCAGGTACTATGGCAGCTTTCATAAGAGTATGGTTTTGCCCTGATGTCCTTTGTCAAAATATCCCCTGCCTGTCTCATACAAGTTCACCATTAAAGTTATAGGTTTGCTCCTAGCCCATTAAAAAAAATGGGAACAGGATCAAGTCTGTAGCTTGCTACTGATATGGGGTACAAAATTACTCAAGTCACTAACAGATCCTTTACCCTATTGGCTATTTAAAAGGTTTTACAGCTGAATATAGATGATAAGCCCTATATGAACATGTTAATCTGAGTTACATTCACATCACAAAAGCCTATTCACTTTCATATAGCACTTTAAACAGTTACCTGTCCTATCAACAAGCCTGTGACACAAGTCTTTGGCTTGATGCTGAAGTCTGAAAGATACTGTCCAACAGGTTCTTCCACAAAATAGCTTCTTCCCATTACTGCAGGTTTAGTCTAATTTCCATCTATAAAAAGAGAATATATTAATCTACTTCTTAGAGGTACTTAGTCCGAGAACATAAGGTATAGTAGAGTAAGAACACAGAAATAAAGTGTCAGAAAAACACCCTGAGCATGTTAATGTGTTACTGATCATTTTACTGAGTTCTAAAAGTCTCTCTCTGAATAGGTAAGTATATTCTTAACATACCTGTATGAAAAAGAGGTATTTTAAATGTGATAACTGTGAAACTGACATATCAAATAAAATATCTTCATTTAAAGTCTAGAAACAATAATTTACAAGTGACCTATGAAACAACCTTCAACTCTTAATGTTCACTTCCAATTATTGTCTCATGCATTCACAATTCTCAGTCAGACTCCCATCTCTAGCCTATAATCAAATCACCTGCAAATAACTGCTGCCTAGAAAAAATGAAAGACTAGTCCTGGCTCAGTCCACAATAGCTGCATTCTTTAAACACGCTCATTCCCTTCTTCAGACACGATTTGCTTTTTAAGCCACTAAAGTCTGTCAAACAGGCCTGTCTTACACCTTCCATTTACAGGGTTTTGTTTGTTTTAAAAAATCCCTGAACACAAGATGTAGGAGGTGGGCATAAGGGGATTCTCTTTCCCCGGCCACCAGGCTCATATACTTCAATCTATTTGACTCACTCCTTCCAAACTAAGGATGTTAAGAAGCAGGTAATTGACTAATCGTATAGTCGACACAATTTATATCAACACACAATTAGTTGATAAGGGGCACCGCTGCGGCTCTGCAGTTTAAATGTCGTAGGAGCTGGGCACACAGGCAGCCTGTCTCCTACTACACTTAAACTGCAAAACAGCAGCAGGGGTAGGTCCCAGACCTGGCGCAAGAGGGACTGAGCAGTCCCAGCTCAGGCCATGTCCCAGACCTACCCCCGCTGCAGCTCTGCCTTTTAAATGTAATAAGAGCTGGGTGGCTCCCTACTACATTTAAAAGGCAGAGGTGCAGCAGTCCGAGACCCAGCGAAAGCTGGAACTGAGCAGTCCCATCTTCCAGACCACTGTGACTCTGCCTCTCCTCCCCCACCCCGCACCAGAGAGGGTGCTGGGGGGAATTGGCTTTTAAGCCAGCTCCCTTCAGCACCAGCTTTCCCCCCTCCCTTTGCTACCTCTGTATCAGGCAGTGTGTGTGTGTGTGTGGGGGGGGTAGTCGAGTGCTAGTGGAGCCTAGGCTTATCGGGCAGTGAACTAGTCACTTACATCCCGACTCCAAAGTGACTAAGTAAAAACAAGAGAGAGGGAGGGGGAGAGAGAGAGAGAGAGAGAGAGAACTTCACCAAAGAGCTGAGAGGCGACGTGGCAGGCACCAGGACTTGCAAGGTGCAAGCAGGCGGAATCCACTTCTCTGGGCAGCCCCCGCGAGGGCCGCCAGCCAGCACCTCAGAACGGGGACATATTCCGTCTGCCCCCACCAGCTCTTCCCCTCCGCGCGGCCAGACCCCCAGCGCCCTTCAGACACGCTTCCCCTCCCCCAGCAAGCTCAGCCTCCCGGCCTTCAAGGACAGAGACTTCCCCCTTCCCTCCGCTGCCCAGCCGCCCCCCGACCACGGCCACAGCTTACTGGTGCCCACGCTCCCACAGCGCCCCCGGCAACGAGGCGTCCCCACCGAGCCACATCACCAGGCTGCGCTCGGCTCCCCTCTCAAGGCGCAGGTTGATGACGTAGTGTATCACTACGCCTCAGGTCTCTTCCAGCTCTATGGTTCTGTGATTCGAGGAGGAAAAAATTTCAGTGCCGGAGGTCGGGCGCTGGTTGTTACCGCCCATCGGGGCCCGCCATGTGCTGTGTGGCAGAGGTCGCTGCGCCTCTTCCTTGCCCACCCGGGACGCAGTGCCTCGCCCATCATGGCGGACAGGACGCGACTTGCGGAAGCTTTCGCACACGAGTTCCGCTTCCGGTGGCGCCCGCGGTCGGTTGGCTACTGCGCGCGCTCTGTGCGAGCCGGGGAGGCGAGCTCTGGCTGCGCTGCTTGGGAGGCGGTAGCGAGGTTGGAGGCTCCCTCCCAAGATGGCGGCGGTGCTGCAGCAGGTCCTGGAGCGGGCCGAGCTGGCCAAGCTGCCCAAGCCGGTGCAGGGGAAGCTGGAGCGCTTCCTGGCCGATCAGCAGACCGAGATCGACGGGCTCCGAGCCCGGCACGAACGCTTCAAAGTGGACAGCGGTGAGTGGCGGGAGCCGGGCCCGGGGAGGAGACGGGGCCGGGCTGGCAGCGAGGGGAGAAGTTGTTACGCTGCTGTCCCTGCTGCAGGGACCAGGCCTGAGTCTGCTGCCAGGCGCGGGGCCGGACCTCCGGGCTTGGGCGGATGGTTCTCCCGCCCCGCTGCAGCCCGCCACGGAAATGCACCAGGAACCGAGTCTCGAGTTGTGACAGCGGCCACTGGCTAGTGACTGACCCTGGCAGCAAAGGGGTAGTGCAAGAGGCAATGCTGTGGGCGGGTCTCGTGGTGTGGACAGAGGCGTATAAACGTCCCCCACGGCTTTCACTGCTGTGTAGCGGCACTGGCTGAGCATTACACGCGTTCTAGGAAGTGTATTCCTTTGACTTTTAAACCCTTCTTCTCCACTTAGGCTTTGGTCAACAATATTTGCAAAACACAGTAAGAGGCTGCTCTTAGCATGAAGTTACAAGTTATTGCTTTACATTAAACTCCTAAAATTAATTTAAAATTAAAGGGGATGTACTTATTGAATGATATTCTCTATCTGCTCCCTAAGTTAGGCAGTTGCTTGAGGAAGAGTATAAGAGATTTGTTTGGTCTACACTGCAAAAAAGAACATTGCTACAGTGGTTCTGTGAGCCTGGGTCTACACACTTTGTGTCCCAGAACTAAAAATAGTTATGAAGATATTCCCATTTGGGAATAGTGATAGAGATGCAGCCATGTTAGTCTGGTCTAGCTAAAACAAAAGACAGAACTATGTAGCACTTTAAAGACTAACAAGATGGTTTATTAGGTGATGAGCTTTCGTGGGCCAGACCCACTTCCTCAGATCAATCTTCCACAAATTGATCTGAGGAAGTGGGTCTGGCCCATGAAAGCTCATCACCTAATAAACCATCTTGTTAGTCTTTAAAGTGCTGCATAGTTCTGTCTTTTGTTTTAGCTATTCCCATTTGGGGTCTGTGCCCTATGGAGGCCATGGGTTTCAGAGCCCAAGTTCTAGTGGGAACTTCTATATGTCTATTTTTAATGCTATAGTATGAGTCTGGTTTTATAAACCCAGGTTCTGAGACTCAACAGCTGTGTTTTGGTGTTTTTTTATTTTTTCAATCTAGACATATTCTGAGGGAGCCCAATCTAGCAACACTTCCAGTAAACTCAATTTTTGAAACTTTAACCTTTCTGAATGATCTGCAGTTGCTGGAAACAAAACTTTTAAAGGGCAATTGAATTATCATCCATGCAACACTTTGGCTTCCTGTGTGCTGTAATACTAACCCAGGCTTTGGGACTATAAGGTAGTTCCTTCTGGCATTATATGGAGATATACCTATCTCATATAACTAGAAGGGACCTTGAGAGATCAAGTCCAGTCCCCTACCCTCAGGGCAGGACCCAAGTACCATCCCTGATAGATGTGCCCTAGATCCCTAAATGGCCCTCTCAAGGATTGAACTCACAACCGTGGGTTTAGCAGGCCAATGCTCAAACCACTGAGCTATCCCTCTCCCTGTTTAAACTCTTATGATTTTTTGAGACAATAACATTGATTATATATGATTTTATCACCTAGGGATGTTAAATCAGTTAACTGGTTAAACATTAGCACTTAACCGTTTTAACTTATGTCCTGCCACCTGTCCATGTTGTGGGGTTCCGTTGTTCAGCCTGCTGACTTCTCTGCAACTGGGGTGGCTCCAGCTCAGAGTTCACTGGCAAGGGCCAGTTAACCAATAGCATCACTACTATCACCCTGGGTTCAGTTGGAAAGGCAACATATCTTAATGTCTAGAACAGAGGAGTGGGGCCAGGAGACCTGGATATAATATCTGGCTCTCTCAGTGGGTAACCTTGGGCAAGATACTTCCCTGTGACTCTATTGCTTTGTAAAATGACACTAAGGATACTGATGTTTGTAGAACCAGGGGTCTCAGTCTCCTGGCCCGTGGGCTATCCCCAGCCAGAGCAAGTGCTCAATCCGGACTGAGATTCCTAGGGGGACAGTGGAGGCTGTCCGCTCCTGGCCCCGGCCAGCCTCTACTCCCAGCAATTGGCCACTCTGCCTCTGGAGTCCTGGCTGACCCCCACTCCCATCCACCGGGACTGCAAATGGCAGAGAGGTCCTATCTTTAGTTAGCAATGTAGCACTTTGCTTAAAATTTTCAGTAGAGCCTGGAGCGGGGGGGACAGGATTATTTCTGGCATTTTTCTGGTAGATATGGTTCCTTAATAAAGACTAATTATGAAGTAATGTTAACATAATGTGTTGGTGTTGTACAGAACAACAGTATTTTGAAGTGGAAAAGCGTCTGGCTCAAAGTCAGGAGAGACTTGTAAACGAGACTCAGGAATGTCAGACAATCCGCCAGGAGCTAAACAAACTTAGTAAGTATAACTATGCATTGATTAACTGTTTATGCTTGAATAACAGTTTGGAAAGTGGTTTTTCTGCTCATAATGATTACGTCTATTGAAGTTATTTGGAAATGCTTAAAACTCTAAAAAAGATAGAAAAATCCATCAACTAACCTTTCATTTCATAGAAATTAATTGATATTTTTTATTCAAATCCTTGCTTTCTACATGCAGTCTGTTTTACTGGAGTAAACATCTTATTTCATTTTATTCAAGAAAAGATTCTACAAACAAATGTGTGCAGTGTACTCTTATACCCATAAGGGTCAGGTTGCAGGATCAGGACCTTAGACACTGATATGTCAGTAGCTTCTCTGTGAGGAATACTCCTTCCTCTGAATACAGGGCATCCCCACTATAAATTGCCCCAGTATACATCTGTTCCGCAATAAAGTCATTGACATCTGTAGAAACTGATGCGTTATAAGTCTTCACATTACCCACTCTTAAGTAGCTCAAACCCTTCCCCCCAATTTGCGCAAATGGAAATCAGTCGCGGGGGAAAAAATTCCCTGCTTTAAGTTGTTTGAAACGTATCTTGGACTTATAGCGAGGAGGGCCTATAATATTTCCAGAAAGTAGATGAGCAGGGATAAAACTACTTCGTTTTTAATCACAATTTAATCAATGGCTTGTATATTGGATTTTTAATTTTCAGAATTAAACTCTTAAACTCTTCTGTTTTTAATTCTGAAACAGGAATATGAATTTTACCAACTGGAGATACCTAATGCATATGTTCTATTAATACCAAAACATTTTCTTAATTTTCTCTTTTTTTCTTTCCCTACATAGATGAGCAGTTGAAAACACTGAGTGAGAAAAACAAAGAACTTGAAGCAGCTCATGATCGCAATGCAGCCACACAGGTATAGGAACTGGGGCTATGCAAATGTAGCGATAGACAGTTGAAAAGCTTTAGAATTTAGGGCGCATATTGTGTTCGAAGTCTTGAAAGTCAGAAGTTAGATCTGGTACAATGTTTGTGCAAATAAGGCCCTGTCTATTCAAGAAGTTTGCGCTCTTCGAGTCCCAGTGCAAGCTCCGGTGTGGACAGTTCTATTTCAGATTAAGAGTGACTTATTTTAAAGTAGTTTAAAAGTTTTCCCGAACTATTTATATATTTTAGAAAAGTCTGTCCTTCTGTGAATCTGTTTGTTCAATAACTCCTCCTAAACGGAAAGAGCTAGGACCACCAAATTTGGTATACAGTTTCCTCTTTTCCTAACTTAAAGCAAGGTCAGAGTTTGGTTGTGCCAAGAAAATGGGAAGTTCTGAGAATGGGAATGTTTTCCATTACATGGAAAGGGAGGAGGGCAGAGAGGAGGGATGCAATACTGAGAGTGGCCACTGGGGGCAGTGAACCTGCAAGGGGGGGAGCCATATGCAGAGTGGACAGTGGGGGCAGCTGTACCATGCAAAGAGAGGCCAGTGGAGCTGGGACTCACCATCTTGCCTGCACCAGATGGAGTAATTAGCCTCCGCCCCCCCAACTGCCCCTGCTCTGATTGCAGCACCAGTGGGGGAAGGGAGAAAGGACCCTTGGGGGGAGACTGGAGCAGGATGCAGAAGGCCCCTGGTGGCCAGTGAGGGAAGCGAAAGCCCTGCCAGATGGAACCTCATCAGCCTCCAACCCTCATTCTTGCACCCCCTCATGCCCTCAGACTCCTGTCCTGCCCCTATCCCCATCACCCTGCCCTGACTCCTGCACCCCCCACACCACCAGCCCTCTTCTCTGATGGACGCGGACAATGCCAGGTAAGTCTTCTAGTTTAAACTAAACCTCAGAAGTCACAATAAAACTAAGAGTTTCCTCACAGTTTCACACCATTTTAACAAAGTTGGTTTTAAATTGAAACTCTTGCTTCTGGCAGTGCAATTTTCTTTTGTAGACTGGCCCACGCTATTGATGGCTTTCTTTACAATTTCTTTTTTTCCTCTTGCCCTTGACTAGTTTGTAGTTAATAGTGTATAGAAAATGTCAACAAAATAAAACCAATTCAGAGAACAAATGTAACTAGAGCACCTCTTGTTACTATAGTTCTGATTCTAGTTTTATCCTTAGGCACACTTAAGAACAAATTATTATAAAGAAGATCTGTCTTAGATTTCCTCTGGAATTAAGTAAACAGTCTACCTGGCACCTGGTAGATAGGAAATCTCTGTAACAGTTCAGTAGCAAAAGTAGGAGCATGGAAAACATCACATTCAATAAACTGTTGTACTTGACTCGCTGATAACTCTTTTCTCTCCCTACCCCCCCCACTTAGATATGTACTATTTTAGCATACTCTCAATTTACATATAAAAGCAAAGATTAATTGGGCAGTGATACCCTGTACCATCTCAGACTGAGATTACGTTTCATATTTAGTCGGGGCTATGGGATGAAACCTCCAAGAAATCTTCAGGGTGATGCACGGATATATGTTTCTTTTTTCTGTGTCAGAACTGAACAGATGCTCAGCGCAGTGGAGGAAATCAAAGATGGACACAAGATTTCAGTTTTTGTTTCTGTAACAGACTTGCTAGAACAGTTAAATACTTTCCTATGTACTAGTTGGGTGGCTTGGTTGTGTGGGTGGCTTTCACACATACATTAAAAATGGGTAGGATGATAACCTCTGCTTACCACAGCATTTTCCATGTAGGGCAATAAGTTTAAAGAATGACCATAAAATGGATACTTTTTTTAATTGAAGAGTCAGCTTACTAGAGCAAAAGAAGATTTGGAAGGTGAAAAAAGAGATTTGGTTCGAACAAGTGAGAGACGGTCTCAAGAAATCGAACACTTAAATGGTAAGGCCAGTAGATATATCTCAACCCTAACTGAGTTGATCATACCAACAAAACACCTGCTTTGGGAGTTAGATTTACATGTAAACTTCAGTTTTGTGTGGGTGACTCCCATTAATAGATCTGTAAGGAACAGAAATCATATTGGTAGAGAAAAGTGGGGGGAAACAGCATGATATGTGTTGTGTTATTGAATAGACACACATTGATAATTGCTAACACTTTAGAAAATGGTAGCCTTAATTTTTAAGATACTAAATTTGATTTATTTACAGTATTACGATAAATTGTTTTGAATGTTTGGTATCTTATATTGCCTCTGATTTTCCCAGAGGATGTTAAACGTCTAAATGAGAAACTTACGGAAGCAAACATAGCAAAAGTGGAGCTACAAATAAAGTTAGATGAGCTTCAAACATCAGATGTCTCAGTTAAGGTACGTAGTGTTTTGCATGGTTTAGGCTTGTGAGTGATGAAAGTTCCAACAACTTACATTGTAAAGACATCCGTTATGTGGGTATCAATAAGAAAATAACCATGTGATATAAAAATAGGTGGTCCTTCAAAGGACGCTGACCAGTGTTACCTCTAATTTCTTTCATCCATGGGTAGAATATATTTTGTTATGTTCACCAACAGATAGAAACACATGCAGCCAGCTGTGAGCACTTTGCTCATCAGTGAGTTGGTACTTGAATCTGTCCTGGGCCACATATTATCTTTGTCATTGTAGGAAAATGTCTTTTGCAACCTTAGAATAATAAAATCATAGAGCTGGAAGAGACCTCAGGAGGTCATCAAGTCCAGCCCCCTGCCCAAGGCAGGACTAATCCCAACTAACTCAACCCAGCCAGGGCTTTGTCAAGCCGAGACTTAAAAACCTCTAGGGATGGAGATTCCACCACCTCCCTAGGTAACCCATTCCAGTACTTCACCACCCTCCTAATGAAATAGTTTTTCCTGATATCCAACCTAGACCTCCGCCACTGTAACTTGAGACCATTGCTCCTTGTTCTGCCATCCGTCACTACTGTGAACAGCCTCTCTCCATACTCTTGGGAACCTCACTTCAGGAAGTTGAAGGCTGCTATCAAATCCCCGGTTGAACAAAACCAGCCCTAGAACAGTGTCCTTGGGGCACTCCGCTAGAAGCCGACCGCCAGCCTGACATCGAGCCTTCCAGTAGGCTTCGGCCAGGTCTCCACTACCTTAAGCCGAGCTTGGCGATGTCCCCACAGCAAATGCTCCTGTCATTTTCCCTTACTCTTCAGAAAAAGAGTACTGGATACCAGTGGGGGCACCGTGTGAGTTAGATTTAGCGAGTCTTCACTAGACTCGCTACATGAAATTCCGGAAGATTGATTACGACAGCAGTTATCTTCCTTTTAGTGTAGGCAAGGCCTCAGTGAAAGAGAACATATTTTTCAGTGCATCAATCTTCACCACAAAACAGCTCTTTGTTTCACCATGTCTCTTTTATTAATATATTTCAAAATTTGAGTTTGGTGAACTCTTTTCTAACTAGATGGAAACCTTTCTGGTACTGCCGTATGGGGTCATTAAATAATTTATTCAGTTACCGTATTGTTTTTCACAATTTTATTTTTAGTATCGTGAGAAAAGGTTGGAGCAAGAAAAAGAATTATTACAGAATCAGAATACTTGGCTGCATACAGAATTGAAAGCTAAGACAGATGAACTCCTGCTTATTTCCAGGGAAAAGGGAAATGAAATCCTGGAACTTAAATGTAGTTTGGAGAACAAGAAAGAGGAGGTAAAGTAGTAAATAATAAAAAAAAAAAATTGTAAGTAATTTAAAAAAAATAAAATTTTAATCAGAAGAGATGGGGACCACTATATTGAGTAAAGAATATTTTCAGCACTGAAATTCTTCGTGATGGATTGATTTCCATTGAAGGGTTAAATTTTAATGGTACATTCTTGAAGTTTTTGGTGACATTAGGTTTTAAGGTGGGGAATTGTTTTGGTCATTTATACTTTGCAGGGAATTAATACATTGATATGGATGTCTAAGGTAAAGCAATTGAATATTATTGTTAAGATTAGTGATGATAAATTAGAAGTAGCTAAAAGTGGAAGGTATAACACCACAGTGCTAGTGGAAAATATACAGAAATACAATTTCTTGCTAAACAGAACTTGTTTAAAATATGTACAAAATTCTGGTACTGGTAATACAGCTTCATTTTCGCATATGATTTTGGTTGGGGGAAAAACATGGGGCCGTATTATTTAACACTAATCAGCTCCTGTTTTAGATATGTGATTGGGTCCTGTTATTCAAGTAAGTGAGACAGCCATATTTTCTGGATTCTCAGCTGCCATATGCACCGGGATGAAGAGTACCTTTGAAAGTTTGGCTGCTTCGTATAGATGCCTACACAAGAGCAAGTCTTTAGAAAATCTGGCCTTAACACTGTCACTTTAGAAATTTAAGGTTGTACCGTAATTAGAAACTTTAAAACTGTATTATAGCTGATAATCATACTGCTAGATAGATATGCATTATCTGATTGTAAATTAAATATAATATGTTATTCACACAGGTTTCCAGAATGGAAGAACAGGTAAACAGCTTAAAACAGTCAAATGAAAATCTACAAAAACATGTGGAAGATCTTTTGACTAAACTGAAGGAGGTAAACAAGCTTGTTCTAAACTTTAATCTTTAATGTAGCAGCATTTAAGATAATTCTTCTAGTTAAAATACAGATAATATCTTCTGTATCTACTAGAGTTAAGTACAATACTACCTGAATCTGCCCTACTATACCTAGGTATTCTTGGGATTGTCAATCTATAGATGAGAAGGGAGTTTACATTGCACGCTGCAGTGTGTAGGCATAGCAGAGAGGACTCCTATGGGGAGAATGTAATAGTCATAACTCACTATTCTCTTTCTTACAAAGCAACTTTAAGCACGGGTGGGTGGTAGGAGAGCAGGAGCTTAAGAAAGCTTTCAATTAGGACCAACAGCTTCCAACTTTTATAGACGTTCCAGCACAGTTTTTGTTTTTGGTTTTTGTTTTTATTTGTTTTGTTAGTTTGTTTGAGCTTTTTTGAACAAATATTCTATGATATTTGCTGCTCAAACATCCCAACTTTTTTGAAGTTTATGAAAGCCTAAACATGAAATTGATTGGCATATTTTCATTCTCCATGCTGAGAGATGTGCAAAGAGTAAAACTGAAAAAGAAATAGAAAAAACTAGCACTCTCAATTCTCTTGTAATAAGCAAATGGCACATATGGTTGAAACATTGATGAAGAAATGTACAAATGCTCTTTTAATGGTTTGTGCCACAACCTGGTTTTTGCTTTTTCTTTTGTATGTAACATGTATGTGATTAATCATATTTTTTCAAATTTAAGTTAAAATTGGCTGGTTTGAGGAAAAAGTGAAACTTCTTATGGGGGGCGGGGAGAATCTCATTCAAGAACTTTCTCTTTTCCACATCATTTGGTCTGTAGGACTGTATATTTGAGGAACTTTTTTTCGTTTTGAACATCTAATAGCCAGCAATATAATGCTTAACCTTAAAAAACTCACTTTAAATGTAAGAACTGCTATACTTAGTCAGACCAATGTTCCATCTAGCCTGCTACCCTGTCTTCTGACAGTGGCCAATTCCAGATTTTTCAGAGGAAATGAACAGATCCTGGCAATTATTGAGTGATCCATCCCCGGTTGTCCAATCTCTGTTTTTGACAGAGGTTTAGGGACACCCAGAATGTGGGGTTGCACTGCTGACCATCTTGGCCAATAGTTGTTGATGGGCCTATCCTCCATGGCCTGATCTAATTCTTTTTAGAATCCATTTATACTTTTGGCCTTCACAGCATCCCCTGTTAATAAGTACTACAGACAGTGTATTGAAGACATACCATACCTTAATGTTTTTGATTTAGGCCTGCTGCTTATTAATTTCCTTGCATGAGCCCTTGGTTCTTGTGTTATGAGAAGAACTAAATAATTATTCCTTATTCACTCTCGGTATACCATTCATGATTGTATTGATCTCTATCATATCCCCTTAGGTGTATCTTTCTCTTCTCATGCAGAAGTTGTTCCATCCCCTTAATCATTTTTGTTGCCCACCTTGCTATCTTTTATAATTCTAATATATCGTCCTTGAGATGGGGTGACTAGAACACCACACAGTATTGAAGGTGTATGCATACCATGTATTTATATAGTGGTTTGTATTTATCTCTTTCCTTATGTTTCCTTAGTTGTTTTGGCTGATGCTGCACATTGAGCAGATGTTTTGAAAGAACTAGCCATGATGACTCTTAAGATTTTTCTGGAGTGGCATCAATAGCTCATTTATAATCTATCATTTAATATAGATGGGATTACGTTTTCCAATGTGCATAAATTTGCAGTTACCAGCATTGAGTTTTATCTGCCATTCTGTTTCCAGTCACCCAGTTTTGAGAGACTCGCTTGTAATTCTTTGCAGTCAACTTTAGACTTAACTATCTTGAGTAATTTAGTCTTTTCTGCAAACTCTACCAGCTCAATGGCTTGCAAAACAAAAAATTCAATTCAATTGAAACAACCTATATTATGAATTCATGTTTTTATTCATTAGGCAAAAGAACAGCAAGCTGGTATGGAAGAAAGATTCCATAATGAACTAAAGGCCCACATAAAGTTATCTAACTTGTACAAGGTAAGTTTGGGATGTTGGACACGTTCAGATTAGAATTACATAGAAGTAGGTCCAGGGTTTGTAGTGTGGTATAGGTCAGGTTAATGTGAAATGGTAGGATGTTTCTCTTCCTTAATTCTCCTGTTCAGTTTCTTCTGGCCAGTAGAACAGTGACTGTGCATTTTCACTAAAAAGGACATATCTGTCAAAAACTTCCTACACAGCATAGAACACTATGCACAGATTTGCTTTGACATTTTAGAAGGATATGGGAGAGGGAGCTTAGATTGGGCTGATATGGCCGAATGCTTAAAATGACCCTTACTTTTTGACCCTTACCAATGACTCTGGTAATAATGATGTTATATTTCACACTGCATTTAAAATGTTAAATTGCTGAGCTCAGACCTCATTATTTTACTTTATTCTACAAATTAAGCAAAATTGCTTTAAAATAATAGAGGAAGTATCCTGTTTACTGATGGAATTTTCTTATATTGCAAATGTGTTAATCATAACAAAGCACAGTTCTCACTAATCAACGGTATTAACGCCCGTGCAGCTTATTTTGTAGTCATATAACGTTCTTGTGTGTGGCTTTGAAAAATCTCCAGTAGCCACTTGGAGAGCCCTACGCAGAAGGGCGGAACTCTAAAAATATTTAACTATTGGGTTGTGGGCATAAAATGATTTTTCCCAACTGGGTCACAAGAAAAAGTTTGAAAACCATTGCCTTAGTGTAATATCTTGGCATACATTACAAATAAGATGGCTTCTTAGAGGCCAGGAGTCATCAATATATTGGTATAAATATGAAACTGTTCATTAATAAAAGATTGAAGAATATACTTATTATTTAGAGTGCTGCAGATGATTCAGAAGCAAAGAGCAATGAGTTGACACGAGCCGTAGAGGAGCTGCACAAACTTTTGCAAGAAGCAGGTGAAGGTGAGAAGCTACTTTACGTGAATTGGAGGCTTTTTTATGATTTTGTTTTCTGTTCCTATTTGATTAAATAGTTTTTGTGAGTAAAAACACCTTCAAAACAATGGCGATTATGAAAGAAGTTTTTTCAACATTCATTTGTGAAAAACGTGATTAAAATGTCAGGTGTTGAACTGTCTTGCAATAGTTATTTTATGACTTAAAAAAAACTCCCATGATCTCTGAATTTACTTGTAGATTTTTCTTAAGGTTATGATTTAAAAAAAAAAATATCTGCAGGGTGTCTTTAAAGACATTTGACCTGTATCTTCCTGTCAGTCTAATTTGTTTTAGATTGGTTTGTACAAATTTTGTGTTTAACTTTTGGCACTTTTTTTATATTCAGCGGAATATCAGTTTGTGCTTTCTTTCTAAACTGAATGATTTAATGTCCTTCTCAGAACATGTAAGAAGCCTCTATAAAGATACTTTTGTACAGTTGAGTTTTTTCAGAGAGGAAAAATATTATATGTAATTTTAGCTAACAAAGCAACAGAAGATCATTTGACTGAAGTGGAGGAATCTAAAACTGCAATAGAAAAAGAACTGGGAGAGAAGATTAAAAAGCTAGAGAGAGAACTGGAGAATGCTAATGACTTACTTTCTGCTACAAAACGAAAAGGTAGGATAATGGTTGATTCATGAAATAACCGATCTTTTATACTAATTAATCTTATGAAAATGTATGGCATTGCAATTTTCATACCAAATAGGTGAACTAAATCTTTATCTTAAAACTTATGATAGTATTTGTAAACAATATTATGTACCAGAGATCAATCTAAATATATCTGCTAGAGTCCTTGTGCCAGGGAGAACCTATTACTGCTGTGTTTTGGTTTAACTTGATAAAATGTGCAAGACAGCACCTTTTCCCTCTTCCAATTTACTGGAGTGGCACTTGTAGCTTGCCACAGTTGAGCTCTTCCAGCCATCATATTTCTGGGGCATCCCTGTTTAAATGGTTTGTTTACATTCTGTGATAGAAGTCTCAAGAGGCTGATAAATCAAATTTGTTTGACCATTTATAACTAGAATGCACAAATCACTGTAGAATATATTAAGACAGTTTTGCACTAGAATTAGATGTCATTTCCGATTTCTAGTATTTTAGTACCAAATAGAATATTTTTGTAATTAATTTTGAGATGAAGACCTCATTTGTAGTGATTGTTGACTATGTACAGTAGCTGTTTTGACTTTGCGCATAAGTGCCTAGTATTTGTGTACTAGAGATAGTGTAAGCATATGTGCAAGAAGACTCTCTATTTTTTATATATGATAAGACTTTATTTTTAACATATGTTTTGGGGTTTTAACCTATCGAGGAGCTGTACTATCGGAGGAAGAACTCACAGCCATGTCTCCTACAGCTGCAGCAGTAGCTAAAGTGGTGAAACCTGGAATGAAGTTAACCGAGGTAAGTGTAGTTAATTTTGAATTGATGACTGAAAACTTATTTAGCTATTTGTGTCTTTGATTAAAATCTTCCTGACAACATTAACAACATGAATATAAAGTATTCACTCATGTGTCTTCCCTAATCTGGCAAAGCACTTGATCACTGTGACACTATGGAGGTTCACTTGGAACAGTAAGGGATTGTGTCACCCTGCCCGCTTCTTCAAGTTAGGCTCAGAGTTCTGACACCTTCAGCCTGCTTTACAGCACAGTGGCCTCACCCTGACTCCTAACAGTCTGGTTACCCCTGCCAGGATGACACCAGTGCTCTTCCAGTTCCAAGTCTCCCTAGAGTGTCTTCCATCTTTAAAAAGTCATATCCAAATAATTTTTTATTTTTTTTGGTCACATGCTATTTTTTCATTTTTTCTTTCTCCAGCCCCAAAAGATCCTGATTCCAAAGTGAAACTTTTGTTTGCTGCTGTGATACTAAACGTAGTATTATGAGGTCTTCATTACCCAATTTTGATGATCTATGCCAAATATCTAAAATTTGGCCTATTATATTGTAGTGCAGAATCACATTGCTGTAGATACACTATAACTTGAAAAATGGAGAATATTTAATAATAGGGACGATAACGTTATGGAATATTTACATCATAAACTAATATAAAGCTTAAACTAGTTAATTATTCAACTTACAGAATGCATTTGAAAAGATCATAATATAAAATGTTACAGAATTGATATAAAATGTATATTGAATGTGTGATCTAAAAGCAATTAGATAAGTGGTCTTTGAGGTGGCTGGTTACACTTTTTTAAAAAAGTTTTCTTGACAGCTTTACAATGCATATGTGGAAACACAGGATCAGTTACTTCTGGAGAAGCTGGAAAATAAGAGAATTAATAAGTATTTGGATGAAATAGTACAGGAAGTGGAAGCCAAAGCACCAATTTTAAAACGTCAACGTGAAGAGTATGAACGGTCACAAAAAGCAGTAGCCAGTTTGTCTGCTAAGCTCGAACAAGCTATGAAGGTCAGTGTGGTTATCAGAAAAGAGAGTTAAGAAATGACTTGCAAAGAACATGCAGAAGATTGATTGTTCTAATCCCCTAAACTCATAAACATACTGAATGAATTTTAGTAAATGATGTGTTATGCAAAAGAAACTGTTTAGTGCTTTCCAATTCTTGAGTGGTTATGGACAAGATTGTTCATGATCTCTGTTACAGTTCTAGAACAGTCTGTTGACCTGTAGTTTCATGTCTTCCTGGGTGGGGAGGGGAATATAACTAAGGCTTTACATATTTGATCTTAATTGTCAAGAAAATACCAAAATAGGAGGTTAATTAGTAACTAAACAAAATGGGATTTCGATTTCCAGTTCTAATTAATCATCATGGAAATTAGGTGCCCAAATCCTTTCGTCAGCTTTGAAAAATCATAGCCTATAATTTTACAGTATGTGGTATTACAAAGAATAATTGGAGGATAATTTGTAAAAGTAATCATGATGTTTCTTATAGTTTTGATTGAAGAAAAAGACTTCTAAGACTCCAACCCCAAAAGAAATAAACAAATGCTTTTTACTTTAATTATTCAGAAGAATTTTCACCGTATCTGATATGATCACCGGAGTAGGCATGTTCATCAGTTCTGAATTTCTTTGTGTTTTATATAAAAGTTTGTTTGTTTATAGGAAATTCAGCGATTGCAAGAGGATACTGATAAAGCCAATAAACATGCTTCTGTACTGGAGAGAGAGAACCAAAGATTAGAAATACAAGTGAAAGACCTTTCACAGCAGGTTAGAAAAAATATTATTCACTTCATTTTCCTAATACAGTTCTGGAGTATTATCACTCTTGTTAACAGAGTGATCAATTGTTGTATTGTACACTTGGAGTTTGGCTTTGAAAAGTATACTTCTGATGTTGCTGATCTGCTTAAAAACATTTCCTTAGGGCAGTGTACAATTTTGTTTCTGTTTATAAAATTAGAGACTCAATTCAAATTTATCTATAATGCCAGTCATCTTTGGGAGAACATGATGCGTGTCTTGCATGGAAAATTGCAATATGAATTGGATTTTGTGTGGAAATGGATAGTCCCATGATCGGAGCACAGGATTGCAAGCCAGGAATACTTGAGTTCAAGTTCTGGCTCATACATGAATTTTGTATGTAGCCTTGGACAAAGGACAACTTCCTCCTCACTGTAAAATGGGGATAGCTCTTACCTGCCTCAGAAGGTTTTAGTTCAATTTATTTCATGTTTCTAAAGTTAAATGTACCACTATAAAGTTAGAAAATATATCACTTATAAGTGTTTTTGCTTCTAAATAGCTTATATGTTAAAATAAACTTTTAAAATCAAAAGTGAGTTATAATTTTATAAGAGCTGAATGTTCTTTTTCAGGTGAGAGTGCTTTTAATGGAACTCGAGGAAGCCAGGGGCAATCATGTAATTCGTGATGAAGAAGTGAGTTCTGCTGACATCAGTAGCTCTTCTGAAGTAATATCCCAGCATCTAGTCTCCTACAGAAATATTGAGGAACTTCAACAGCAGAATCAGCGTCTGTTGGTGGCTCTTCGGGAACTTGGGGAGGCTAGAGAAAAAGAGGAACTAGAAACAACGTCGTCTAGGTAAACTTTCCTCCTTCAGCAAAATTTTCATACTTGACAGTAACAGGACTTGAAAGTAAAGGGCATAATCTGCAACAAGGGAAGTTGAGGTCAATTATTAGGAAAAACTTTCTAACCTATAAGAATAATAAAACTCTGGAATAAGTTTCCAAGGGGTGTTGTGAAATTCCCATTACAATAAATCTTCACCATTCACAATGGATGCATTCCTGATATCTCTGCGAATGGCGAAATCCGCAAATACTTGGGATGGGAAAATGTAACAAGTGCTCTGTTTCCCTTCAGTTCCTGTCCCCCTCAGTGAGTTCCCTGTGGCAGCTGGGAGTCCTGACCAATCCTGCTGCCCACAACAGCCCCCTTCTGGGCTGGGGGTTGGGGTGCAGTAGGAAAGGATGGGAGAGACTCGCAAATAGCGAGTCTGCGAATCGTGAGGGTCTCTCTTTGAAGGTTTTTAAAAGCAGGTTCAACAAATACCTGTCAGGGATGGTTTGTGTTTACTTGGTCCTGTCACAAAATAAGAGGCTGGACTTGGTCACTTCTTATTCCTTCCAGCCCTACATTTCTATGATTCTATGATAAGCTGGAGAATTTAATACTGAGGTGCATATCAATTCTACTGCAAAAACTAATTTTTAAAAACTTAGTTTTTAAAGGCTGCAGATTAAAATTCTTGTTAGCCTTCATATTGCATTTCTTGTTTCCACTACTTTTAAGTTTAAACAACACAAACCTTTCTGCCTTCTGTTTATTCTTCCACAACTTTGGCACTTTCATAATTCCTTGAAATAGTCTTTCACATTTCCCAAACACACAAATATGTCAGTGGATGAAAACATATGCGAAGCCTCCAATCTGAATTTGTGCCTTACATTTATGTAATGGGAGTTGCATTGAATGCTAAGTTTTTAATTTTGCCTCACAGTTCCTTTATTTTTTTAGGTTTTAGTTACCAACAGTATCTAAAAGAAAGTTAAGTCTATTTAGGCAAAGGAAGCTTAAGGTTTTGGGGATAATAGTGTTAATAAATACTTTATTTTTAAGATACTTTTTGTAGTTGCTGATTGTTAGTTGATTTGTATTGTCACCAAATTATTGGTGAATAAAAGCAGCACACCATTACATTATGGCTTTGATGAGTGACTGCAACTTCAGTAGTTGTGCAAAATTTCAAATAGCAGAACTACTACCTAGAATTAAAGCTAGTCCAGTGTACTTACCTGCTTAAACAATGACCATAACACACAACTTCCCTAGCAGACTTTACCTAGTGCAATACTTTTACACCTAAATTCCCCCAATCTATCACAATTTTTGTTTGAAGGAATGTGCATGGAAAAAGGGACTGCCTCTAAATAGGTGGTGGGCAAATCTGCAGCCCACTGTGTGTGGGCCACAAAGCACTTTCTTCACCATTGCCCACGTATAGGGTTGCCAGATTCTGAATGTAAAGCAAGGGCATATGAAGGGTGGTGCATGCTGATTGCACACAACATTGACAGTGAGAGCTGGATGCTCCATCTGCATCCAGTGAAAGTGGCTCAGTTGGCACACCCCACAAATTCTAGATACGCAAGCACAGTGAGAAAACTGCTGTATCCTGGAAGATCATCATGATTATGACAGTTATGCAGCCCACTGAGCTGGAGGGCCGCCCATGCGACCCATTCCCTAACCTGCATTGTTCATCGCTACTCTAAATTGTCAAAGAAAAGGCTCTCTCCCACATTGCCATTTACAAGATTTTTGTGTCCACCCCTAGTTCCTTAGTCAGGATTAGGATAAACTACAGTAGAGTCTCGATTATCCGACATTCCGTGTTATCCAACCTGCCTGTTGCCGGGGGCAACGCAACTGGCCAGGAGGGAATGGGGAGGTCGGGGGCAGCCCGGCTGACTGGGGGAGATCAAGGAGGCCGGGGGAGATCAAGGAGGTCGGGGGCAGCGCGACTGGCCGGGAGAGATCAAGGAGGTCGGGGGCAGCGCGGTTCCCCATGAAGCAGCTGAGCGTCTGCAGAGCGGCAGCTGATGGGGAAAATACCTTGGACCCCGCAAGGTATTTTCCGTATTATCCGGCATTTCGATTATCTGACCATCCTTTGGTCCCGTTTAGGTCGGATAATCGAGACTCTACTGTACTTCCAATCTGCCTCTTGCCCCATAAAGTGACAGGTACTTTGGAAGTATGTGAAAAACCTAAATAATAGCAAAACCTACAAATCTGTGACCTACACACTATGGATGCTCATAGAAGCTGAAAAAATCCCATCTATTAAGCAAGTTCATGCTACGGAGACCAGTGCCATTCTAAGTGCAGTTGGTAATTAGCCATAACCTAGAGCATGGCAAGACATGTCACAGAGACTTGGCATCCTGGCCAACTAGAAGTAGACCAGCTGTGCTACAATAAAATCAAAGCCTAGACATGTGCCGGGGGTAGGAAGGTCCTCTTGTCAGCAAAGAGCAGAAATTTATTTCCTTGTATCCAATTTATCCCTCATCAATATATGTGGGGAAGAGGTAGCCAGCCAATTCACTGAAATATAGCCCTCCCCCCGCTACAGAGGAGGGAATCTCCATTTCCCCTGTAAAATTCATCAGTGGCATAGCAAGACATATTCTGTGTTTGCTAAGTGGACTAGGGATGTGAAAGGCTTACCAGTGGGAGCTAGAGCAGCTCTCTGCCTGCCACATGCAGGGGGCTGCTCTAGCCCTGCAGGGGGCCCGCCATGAACAGGGGCTGCTTCGGCTATCCAGAACAGTCTCTGCCTGCACCACAGTTGGTTAACGGGTTAAACAACGTGTTTAACCGGTTAACAATTAAACAGGATTTTGCATCCCTAAAATGGACTCAAAATGCTCTGTGGTGTTCATTTAATTAGGGACAATTTCAGTACCTTAAAATTAAAACAACTTTGAGCCAAAGAAAGATGAGCAATAGGGTATCTGTATATACGTAACTTGGACTAATCCGGGCACTCATGTTTGCTCATTTTTTAGACATCCATGAGCCTTGTCCAGTCCCTGTATTGTTGCTTAGAACTCCCAGTGATTAATTACAGTTCTAAAGATGGAACAGTTTTGAAGGTTTCTAATGATTAAATAGTCTAAAAGCTTCTGTAAAAATGCCATCTTACTAATAACAATTGCTGTCTAAATACAGTTAAAAAGAAAACAAAATCTTGTCTTTCTCTCGTTTCAGAATTTCTGAGCTGCAGAGTCAACTTGAGGAAGCCATCCATGAGTTAGAGAAACTGCGTGAAGCACGTCAGATTCAACTGCAGCTTGTAGACTCTATAGTTCGTCAGCGTGATATGTACCGGGTGCTGTTAGCTCAAACAAGTGGAGTTGTTATTCCAATGCAAGGTTAGGCTTGTCAGCAAATCATGAGTTTCTACACATCTTGAAGAACTTCACAGTAGTTAATAATTTTCTAAAATAATGCATTGCAGGGACTGGAAACATTTTTTTAGTTGCTTTGTGTTGTTCATTGTTTATCCTGAGATGGCATATGAAGAATATGAAATGTATACGTTTTTTGCTCTAAGAACTCCTAGCCTGCCCAACATCAAGTGACTGAGATTCAGTCTTCTGTTTGTATATTTGGTGGTTTTAAAATGTAGCTTTTATTTTTATAAAGCTTCAGGTATGTTGCCAGAAGAAATTTCTTTAACCTCAACTCCAAAACGTTCAAGTATGCCTCAGGCCATGTCAACTCCAGCTCCAGTAACAATGACTGAATCAGCAGAAGCAGTAGAGGCTAAGGCTGCACTTAAACAGGTATACTGTATTTTTTTATTAAAGATTTTAAAATAGTTTGCTTCTTTTTCACATTGTAATCTTGTTACTGATTGTTCCTTAATGCTTACTGTAGCTGCGGGAAGTTTTTGAGAACTACAGAAAAGAAAAGGCAGAGAATGACAAACTGCTAAATGAACAAAATGAAAAACTTCAGGAACAAGTTACAGACTTGCGGTCACAGAACGCTAAGATGTCCACCCAACTTGAATTTGCCTCCAAACGGTACATTGGTGTTTATTACATTTTCGTGTAGAACTCCATTTTCTTGTCTTACTTGTGAGGAAAACAAATTAATAGCTTGGTATTAATCTAGATAACATGTTTGTTGATATGAACTCCCAAAAAATATCCATTTTTCCAGTTGAGTGAGAATGTAGTTGCCGTAGACAGGCAAATTTAGGTGCATTGTTACGTGACAACTTTACAATTCCACAAAAAGCCCAAAACAGATGTAGCTACTGATTAAAAAAAAGTGCCAGTGTTACTTAGTATCAGGAAGGAGTCCGTAATAAATTATTTTATTGAAAAATCAAAAACTAAAAGAGCAAGTTAAACATGAAACTTTGGATTCTTTATTTGAAATACAACTTCCTGGGTTAAAGCCAAAGAGAGAGAGAAAAACCTTGTATTTTAGAGGAGCTTTTGTAAGAATAGTCACCTAGCCTGGTAAGGGAAGAAAAGGATCTGTTTAGCATGTTTAATTGGGTATTTGTTAAGAACTAGCCATATTTATCTATATGAATTAATATGGATCAAATTCAGAAACTTGATATGAAATAAAGCAGGGCTTCAGAAAAATCTATTTAATTTGCATTCAGTTTTCCAATTCAGCAAATCTTTTACAAGACTAATTATCTCTGTAAATCATACTTCAGATGTGTAGATGAAAATATAGCAAATTCATGAGTATATTCAGTCACCTTGTAATTCAGTATAAGCCATTTACATCAGGAATATAAACTTTTGTTGTTATTGTTTCATTTAAGTTATGAGATGCTGCAGGATAATGTTGAGGGATATCGTCGAGAAATAACATCCCTTCAGGAAAGAACCCAGAAGCTCACAGCAGCAAATCAAAAACATGAACAGATAATTAATACCATGACCCAGGAATTAAGGGGCGCTAATGAAAAACTGGCTATGGCAGAGGTGATTGTACAACATTTTCATGCAATCTGTATTCCTACACATTTCAAATTTAATATAGTGACATAATAGACTTCTGTTCCATTGTTTTGAAAACTTGGAATTTGAACCTGAAATTTTGGAATTCAGTACAATCTAGCTAAAGTTTTGTAATTCCAGCTTTAGTTACTTAGATGGTTAAATTTCTGAAATGTAACAAAGTTGTATTTCAAAAAGTACGTGACTGGCTTTGGTAACTTATGTTGATTGTGTTTTACTGTTTTGGTTATTGAGTCTACATTTGCAGTAGGTAAATTTTACCCAAGTTAATAAAGCACAGATTTGCTATTAAGATGCCAAATTTTCATTTGTATCCTGTTTTAAAGGTGAGAGCAGAAAACTTGAAAAAAGAGAAGGATATCTTGAAGATGACTGAAGTTCGTCTGACTCAGCAGCGAGAATCTTTAGTAACTGAGCAAAGGGGACAAAATTTACTGCTTACTAATCTGCAGACTATTCAGGTATAATCAAATGTGATCTTTTTTTTTTTTATTGGATGCAAAAACCATGTGAACTGTAGATAGTCTTTTCAACTGATAACAATAAATGTGTAATACATTTTTGTCAGATCTTTCAGGAATTAGTATGATAACTTGGCATGTTACCTTCAAGGCTCTTCAATGCACTGATGAAAATAGCATATTTTAAGCTATTATCCAATGTCTGATGAATCATTGACTTCAATAAGCATTGGATCAGGCCATTAAACAGTGATCATAGTTTCAAATGATACATTATCATTTATTACTTGATTATGTTACTTTACTGATTTCATCAATGAGCAGTAATACTGTTATCAATATGGGAAGAGTTTTTGTGCACTTTTCAAAAGACAAAGAATTATTCTCCTTCCATTGATAATATAACCATTATCCAATCCACAATTTATAGTCATTTGTATTTTAAACAAAGTGGTTACTTGTTTCATTAACTCTGACAAACTTGATTCTGGTCAGTGCCAGACCTACTAATTTTGTTTTTCTATTATGCTGAGATGTGTTTAGTACTTCCTTCATAAATAATTGTTTATGATAATATTCCTAAGAAATTCATGTTTAATGATAACTCAACACTTGTTTAATGAGACATCTCGTTTTTCAAAATACATGCTGTTTGATTTGTGTAGAGAAATTTTACTACAATAAAATTTGGCAGTATAAACTCACGTTTCACGATGGTAAAAAGCATTGCTGTGTTGTAACATGTTGATACAGGATGCTGCTTGGTGTGTAATTTTTTGGGAGGAGTGAGGGTGACAGGAATAGTGATTAGAATTTCACTTGTCTGAGTTGTTCAACATGATAGGAAATTTATTTCATGCTTTTTTATCAGGTGATATTGGAGAGGTCCGAGGCAGAGACTAAACAAAGACTCAACAACCAGGTAGAGAAACTAGAGCGTGAGATATCCCAACTAAAGAAGAAACTAGAGAGTGAGGTAGAACAAAGGCATGTGCTTACCAAAAACCAAGATGTGAGTATTTTTAAGTAATTATTTCTAATTGGTATTTAAGAGAAAAATTAATGAAATGGCTTACCAGCTGACAAGATCTGCTTAATCTTGTTTTAATCATTGTTTGTTGTCTTGTATTAATTATGCAGTGTGTAAGATATTGCAGACTTAAGAACACTGTCTGTACAGGTTCATCTGTTGGATACCAAGAGACAACTTGAGACTGAAATAAGCCGTCATCTTAACACAAAGGAACTACTGAAGAATGCCCAGAAAGAGATTACCACATTGAAGCAGCAGCTGAATAATGCTGAAGCTCAGTTAGCCTCCCAGACATCACAGCAGGTTCCTGGGAAAGGTAAAGATAAATGGTGACTTACTGAAATCTTTTACCAGTTTGAAAGTTGTCCTCTGATGGAGACTAGAGTGAGTTATGTCCAGCGTTGGTGTATTACACCAGTGTGTTCAGATACAGTTTGATCAATATGAGATATAAAAGAATTTAGATGGACCAGACTTAAATAGGTCTCCTATATAGACTTGAAAGTTTACTTTTATGTGAAATACTATTTCTTAAATACATCTGACCCCGTACTTCATCATTTTCACCAACTTAAATTAATTGCTTAATCCTCAGTAGTGTTCTTGGGAGAATGGGTGGAAATTTCTAACTGTCATTTTAAGTCTTAATTGAAATGTAAGATTGTAGATGAAATTTTGGCCTTACGTTAGTGGCAGCACTTTCATTAACTTTATTAGGGCCAGTGTTTTACCTTGTATATTTTAAAGCAACAGATTTTGAGATGTATACTTTCAACAGGTAGCAAGTAGCCTAATTTGTTGCACTGTGCAACATTTATATCTGCATATTCATATTTTTAGCAATAGTAATAAGTGAAAAAGCACTTACCTCATAAGCTATTACTTTTTATTTGGCGCTAAACATTTTCTAAAAGAATTATTCTTTTGGCTTGAAATTTCTCGTGTTTGTTCTTGGCCTAAAAGAAAGACTTTGTAATTCGTTGTAAAATAACTTGTTTTGGCCATAGCTTTTAAGAAATGTATGCACCTTGAAACTTCTTACACGTTAAATACTTCTTTATTCCTCTAATACTCAAAAATACTGAGTTTAAAAAATACTCATATTGAGTTTGTATGGAAAGAGCACTTATCTCTTAAATATATATGTACAGCGATGGTAAGATTATAAGCAGAGACCCATGACACTTTTTTAAAACATTTTAATGGGGAATTTCCATTTAGCTTTGGGAGATTTCCTGTTACAGTACTTTGTTTTATCCACTCCAGCAGGAATAGCAAAGGGTCTTTCCCGGAGACAGTAGATGGCTAGGTGTGAGGGACAGGATTCTCAAGTCCCATGGGTGGTAGAAGGCCCTGTAGGGTTCAGAGTGAGCTTACCCCACATTTGCCCCGCAGCAGCAATGGTTCCTGCCCCATGGGGCTGAGTCCAGTTTCCTGCTCCAGGTATTTGTGACCTGGTGGACGGGGTTACAGGACCACTCAAGTTTTGCCTGGCCACCCGTCCATCATGGTAGCAGAAAGGCAATTGGTCCAGAATAGTACTGCAAATTTGGGTTGCAACGCCACTCACTCACATTTGGCCTGGAGACCCCATCTCACATCGTGATAAAGGAGTGGGTGGGCCATGCATGAGCAGCACGGTGAGCCCATGTACCAAGTCACAATGCAGAGAACTGGGCCCAGCCCTGTGAGGCAGGAAGCCACACCTGTGGGGTAATTGGTGGTTGAGGGGGAGAAAGTGAGAGAGTTGATTTATTTACATTTGTATATGTTTTTTTATTTCATGTGACTTCAAATTTGTGAAAATCACAGGGCTCTAATTATGAGACAACTACTCTTAACCAGATTCCTTTCATATGTACTGTCTCATCTCACCTATCCTTCGCAGTGCCACAAAAATTAATATGTACAGTCGAGTCAAGGTAATGCCTCTTGTCACCTTGCTCATCTTACCTTCAAAAGATTTAACTTCAACATAATTTTCATCTTAAACACTGAGGTTTAGTTTATTAAATGTATGCTTTTTGATATCTTAGGTCAGCCTAGTACAAGTGAAGATGTGGATGATCTTGTTAGTCGGCTAAGACAAGCTGAAGAACAAGTTAATGATCTGAAGGAAAGACTGAAGACTACAACTAGTAATGTGGAACAGTACAGAGCTATGGTTCTTAGTCTAGAGGAATCCCTTAATAAAGAGAAACAGGCAAGTGTCATTTTGTGGTTAGCCATTAACTTTGCTTACTAAATATAATGGCGTACATCATGGTCACATTTGTTTTAGTACTCTTATCCCAGAGAGCAGAACTTCTCATGTTTCATGGAATGTCACAATCAGTAACATAATAGGCACTGTAAAGTATTCGAATGAAATTATACAATTCCTTTTCACTACTTAATATAAATAGACTTCAAAACATACTGCACATTAAATCTTCCTGCATATTTTAATGCCCATATGTTAATATAACTGAACTGTAAATCTGAGGCAACGCTGACTCCTTTCCTAAGTGTCTCCATCACAAGAGGAAAGTGAATCTAAGTTCTCTGCTAGTGAGGGGCCTCAGCCCTGACAGGACCTTTAGAAATACAGGCACTGCCTATGAATGGAATCTAATTGATATCATTCATTCTAAATACTCACTTTTTATCCTAATGGAGTAAAGTCTTCAGACTAGGGATGTTAGCAAACATTTTTGTAAATGTGTAACTGCTGAATTGTTCAACGGTTACACATTTACATGCAGTGGAGGGCCCGCAGCAACAGTGGGGGGGGGGACAGACAGGCAGCTCCATGGAGCCAGTACGCTCAGGGAGCTGGCTCCCCGTGTGTACTGCCTGCTCCCCAACACCCTCCGCACGATTGTCTATGACAGAGAGGCAGCAGTGTATGTGTGTGTGTTTGGGGGGGAGCCAGCTTCCCCTGGGTATCAGCTCCTGGCTGAGGGCACCACTCACCCCTCGTGCTGCTTCCTCTCTGGGAGGCAGAGGGGGGCGGGTAGGGGGCTGCGTGGGAGCCAGGATGTGCAGTGAGCGGGCTTAAAACCGTCTCCCCGCATATATCGGCTCCGGCCTGGCCCCATACAGAGGCAGCAAAGATGCGGGGGGGGGGGGAGTGCATGTAGTTATTAGGATTAACCAATAAGCCCAGGCTTTACCAGTTAATCATGCAAACAACATGCTAACACCCCTGCTTTAGATACGTGACAGAATACTTTCTAGGCGCACTTCAAGCATGAATAATCATGTCTTATTTGTAAAAAAAAATCACTGCCTATAGTCGAATACAGCTCAATGTTGCAAATTGTCAGTATGTCTTTCAGATTCTTGATTTATCAAAATAGAGACTACCCAAATAGAACTTTGATCACCAAACAAAATTTATCATTTTTACTAAAATTGTGGCATCCAAGAGATCAAGTATGTGTCATTCTTTGTATCTAACATGCAGACCTTCCCTCCAATTGTTATTGCAAATATTTCATTGAAGCATGAGCTTTATATAGTTATAAACTTTAATATGTAATACTAGTATTTCAGCTGATATACATCCACACCTAATTATCTGAAACTGTTCTTCAAAACTGCATCCAGTGGCATGTTAAAAACATCCTTAATTATCCAAAAATATCATTAGCTGTACTTTCCAACATAGCCATGTTATTTGGCTAACTGAGACAGAATTCATTTTTTTGGCTTAATATGGGTACTGCATGAATACTATATATGTGAAACATGAAATGTGAATCTATATGGAACTTGCGCATATCTCACGTACCCCGTAGCATGTGTGAATCAAAATTTTTACTGATGGCTGTTTTTTTTTTTTTTTTTTTTTTACAAAGGTGACAGAGGAAGTTCGTGCAACTGTTGAAGCCCGTTTGAAAGATTCTTCTGAGTATCAAGCCCAGCTAGAAAAGAAGCTGATGGAAGCAGAGAAGGAAAAGCAAGAACTTCAAGATGAGAAACGTAAAGCAATAGAGAATATGGAACAACAGGTATAGAATGCTCAGCTTTCAGCATCCTTGTGTCTAGAAGAATATGTTCTGTAGTTAATCTTCAGTTGTAATTTTCATTTCCATGCAGAAAAGGAAATCAATGCAGTCTCCAATGCTAATTTGTTCTGCCTTTCAAAAAAGGATTAACTGAATTTGAAGGATTATAAAAGTTTCCTATGCACTCAATCCTTCGCTGTTTTTCTTAACTTACATTGTGATATCTGGAGGATATATTGTGATACTTGGAGGATAGCACACTAGCGTGTACCAGAATTAGGGCACCCATACTCTACAATTTTTCCATTTTATATTTAAAAGTGACTGCTTTTCTTTCTGTTGGAATTGAAATGAACAAGACTGCTGTGCAGCCAGCATCACTGATGGCAGTTCAGCAGGGAAAGTATAGTTAACTGTTTATAAAAAGGAGACCCCAGAATACTTAAATGCGCAAAAAAATGGGCTCTATTATATTAATAAGCCAAAATCTGAATCTCATCAGATTATAGTCATTTTAAATTCCTCTTTTGGCTCTCAGTTATTTGTATCTTATATCTCTGCAAGTTCTTTTAAACTGTTATAGTACTTAATAAATTATATTGTCATGTTTAATTTTTTTCTCTTATAGCTATCTGAGCTCAAGAAGAGCCTCTCTAATGTGCAATCTGAAGTCCAGGAAGCCCTTCAAAGAGCAAGCACAGCAATAAATAATGAACAGCAAGCCAGGCGTGACTGTCAGGAACAAGTAAGTTATGGTTTTAGCCATAAATGGCCAGATGAAGCTTACTTGATAGTTTTGTCTCTGTAGCCAAGGACTAATTTAACTTTTAATGCAGTTGGTCAGAAAAATTAGTGGAAAAGAAAGAAAGAATTATAAGAGAAGCTTGTCCATTCTTATGCCATGATTGTTTCTTAGACTGTATTTCCTGGTGCTTTATTGCATTGATATCTACATTTTAAATACAGGTTGGATGTCCCTGATCTGACACCCTTGAGATCTGAGGATCAGGGGAGATCAGGCCTTGGGCTCTCCCAGGGCTCCTCTGCTGGCCATGGCCCCATCCAGTGTACTGCCTCCAGCCTGTCTGCTGGTCTCTGCTGTCCCCATTCTGCTAGCGGAGCTCCTTTCCAGACCACTGGGGCTCTCAGACACCAGCAGTCTCTGGAGCTGGGGCTCTCTAGTCCTGCTGGACCACAGATGTTGCCGGACCAGAGAGTCCCAGACCACCGAGGTTCAACCTGTAACTTGAGTCTGAGTTAAATAGACGTTGAATATGAAATCCTGCACCTATATAAGGTAGGAAAAGGAAGCAGAAGACAGGCACGCAGGACTAACTAATGCCTGCCGCATGTGTAGGAAATTAATTTTGGGGATGTACTTGATCCTAATGGATTCTTCCTTAACTCCCAAGAAGGTGGTGAAAGCTAAAGCTCTCAGGGGAATATACTAAGAGAAAATTTCCAGACCCAGTTTTTGACAATTTACTTCGTGCAGAAAGAAATAAGAAAGTATGTTGTTTTTCACAGGCAAAGATAGCTTCAGAAGCTCAAAATAAGTATGAGCGTGAATTGATGCTTCATGCAGCTGATGTTGAGGCCTTGCAGGCAGCTAAAAATCAAGTTTCTAAGAATTCATCAATAAAGCAGCAGTTGGAGGAAGCTGCTCAGAAAGCTGAAGCTGCACTTCGGGAGTGCAAAGTCTCATGGGAAGAGCGGGAGAGAATGCTAAAGGTAGGATTTGTCTTGTTCCAGTGACTTTTCTGAAGTGGGTAGACACCTGTACTGGTCATACCCATGCAAATTAAAATTCATCATGACCAAACATAGAAAAATATTTTATCGTAGGATGAAGCTTCAAAACTTGGGTCTCGCTGTGAAGATTTAGAAAAACAAAACCGATTGTTACATGAGCAACTGGAAAATCTAAGTGACAAGATGGTGACCTCTGTGAAGGAAGCCATGCCAAGTGCATTGAATGTTTCTCTCAGTGAAGAAGGCAAATCACAAGAACAAATCTTAGAAATTCTCAGGTAAATTTAACCCTAAACTATTTTCCTTAGTCATTGTGAGTAATATCAGTTGTTGGACTGGTTAGATCACCATCATTTTCTTCATAGGAAAACACAGAAAATTGCATAATTAAAGTGGATTAAATATTTAACTGCTATTAGCTACAGTGACAGCCTTTTGCCCTGCTTCAGTAGCAACAGAGATAGCTGGAGTTGTAGCAGCTCCATTGGCCCTGGATATCATATGGAAAAGATATGACAGACACTTCTCTGGAGGACCTGGTACCTCTTGGGAAATTTTGATGGCAAGGACAATCTGTAGAGTAACACCTTCCCAGAACAGGATCAAGTGTTCTTATTTCCTTTATTTGTAGATATTAGGATTTGGTTTGGGGTCTTTTCAACTAAATGCCATTTTTATTTTCTTTATTATCAGGAGTCATTCTGATAGATGTGTCTAAATTTAAAATTTCTTCTTAGTGTTTAGTTCAAATTACTCCTTTTCTTACAGATTTATACGCCGAGAGAAGGAGATTGCTGAAACTAGGTTTGAGGTGGCCCAAGTGGAGAGCTTGCGTTATCGTCAGAGGGTGGATCACCTGGAAAGGGAACTCCAGGAATTGCATGATAGTCTGAATGCAGAGAGGGAGAAGGTTCAGGTGTGTACATGAACTGTTAGTTACACCACCACCAAGTAGCTGAAATGTCTTCCTCCTTATTTATGGCTTTTCCTATTGCAACTGTGTACATTTGTGTTGCAGTTAGGAGTGTGCTTCCAAGCTTGCGTAGACAAATGTGCTAGCTCGCTAAAACTTACAATGTCAGAGTATGAAGCCAGCTGGACACCATGAGTATATACCTAGGTATCTAGCCTAAGCCACCGTCTATGCTACCCTCAGCTATGCTGCTATTTATAAGAGTATTTTTAGAGCTCTACCTGAGCTAGCACCTAATCTGCAGTGTAAACATAAGCTAAAGCTCAGAAGTACAGCCCTTGGTGGGTAAACAGGTTAGGAACTATTTAGAAAAGCTAAACGTACACAAATCCATGGGTCCGGACTTAATGCGTCCAAGGGTACTGAGGGAGTTGGCAAATATCATTGAGGAGCCTTTGGCCATTATCTTTGAAAAGTCGTGGAGATCAGGAGAAATCCCGGATGATTGGAAAAAGGCAAATGTAGTGCCCATCTTCAAAAAAGGGAAGAAGGACGATCCAGGGAACTAACTATAGGCCGGTCAGTCTTACCTCGGTTCCTAGAAAAATCATAGAATGGATCCTTAAGGAATCCATTTTGAGGCACTTGGAAGAGAGGAAAGTGATTAGGAATAGTCAGCATGGATTCACAAAGGGAAAGTCGTGCCTGACCAATCTGATTAGCTTCTATGATGAGGTAACTGGCTCTGTGGACGTGGGAAAGTCAGTGGATGTAATATACCTTGACTTTAGCAAGGCTTTTGATATGGTCTCCACAATATTCTTGCCAGCAAGTTAAGGGAATGTGGATTGGATAAATGGACAGTAAGATGGATAGAAAGCTGGCTAGAAGGCCGGGCCCAGCGGGTAGTGATCAACGGCTCAATGTCAGGATGGCGGTTGGTTTAGCGGAATGCCCCAAGGTTCGGTTCTAGGACCAGTTTTGTTCAATATCTTTATTAATGACCTGGATGAGGGGATGGATTGCACCCTCAGCAAGTTTGCAGATGACACTAAGCTAGGGGGAGAGGTAGATACGTTTGAGGGCAGAGATAGGGTCCAGAGTGACTTAGACAAATTGGAGGATTGGGCCACAAGAAATCTGATGAGGTTCAACAAGGACAAGTGAAGAGTCCTGCACTTGGTACGGAAGAATCCCAAGCATAGTTACAGCTGGGGACCAACCAGTTAAGTAGTAATTCTGCAGAAAAGGACCTGGGGGTTACAGTGGATGAGAACCTGGATATGAGTCAACAGTGTGCCCTTGTAGCCAAGAAGGCTAATGGCATATTAGGTTGCATTAAGAGGAGCATTGCCAGCAGATCCAGAGATGTCATTATTCCCTTTATTCGGCTTTGGTGAGGCCACATCTGGAGTATTGTGTCCAGTTCTGGGCCCCCACAAAAAAAGGATGTGGAGGCATTGGAGAGGGTCCAGCGGAGGGCAACCAAAATGATTAGGGGGCTGGAGCATATGACTTATGAGGAGAGGCTGAGGGAGTTGGGTCTGTATAGTCTGCAGAAGCGAAGAGTGAGGGGGGATTTGATAGCAGCCTTCAACTTCCTGAAGGGAGGTTCCAAAGAGGATGGAGAAAGGCTGTTCTCAGTAGTGACAAATGGCAGAACAAGGAGCAATGGTCTCAAGTTGTGGTGGGAGAGGTCCAGATTGGATATTAGGAAAAACTATTTCACTAGGAGGGTAGTGAAGCACTGGAATGGGTTACCTAGGGAAGTAGTGGAGTCTCCATCCCTAGAGGTGTTTAAGTCTCGTCTTGACAAAGCCCTGGCCGGGTTGATTTAGTTGGGATTGGTGCTGCCTAGATCAGGGGGCTGGACTTGATGACCTTCTGAGGTCTCTTCCAGCTCTATGGTTCTATGATTCTAAGTATACAAGAATCTACATGTTTCAATTGGGATTGATACTTGTCCAGTTGCAGTAGCCTTGCTTCAAGCCTTATGAATTTGTTCTCAAAAGCAGGATAGCAATTATCCTTCCAGAACTTGTTTTAACGTGAATAGGTTGTGCAGAACAGATATTTAAGAAGCAGTCAAAACACATGTTTGGAGAAATGGTACAGACAATCATGTGGGGAAATCTGTTGTTTTCAGGGTGCTTAAACAACATATTAATTTTTTTCATCTCTTTAAAAAGTGTTTACATGAGTTTGTGTACAGTGGTAACTTTAAAAAATCTAATGCCAATGGAAGTTGTTTGAACATATATATATATATGAAAAGAAAGCTAAACCAGTTGTTTTTTATGATTTTCTTTGACCTGACAGGTAACAGCAAAAACAATTGCTCAGCATGAGGAACTCTTAAAAAAGACAGAAACCATGAATGTGTTGATAGAAACCAACAAGATGCTGAGAGAAGAGAAAGAGAGGCTAGAACAAGAGCTACAACAACTGCAGGCAAAGGTTAGTGATGAGACTTGTGTACAAAGTTCACAGACACATTAAAGTGAGTATTTGAAGGAGAATTTGAATGAATCAACATGTGGATTTGTTTGACCTATAACATCACATTGCAGAAATTATGTGCTGGAAAACTTAATTATTTATAATGTGGGGAAAAGTCACTATGGACACAACTGAGAGGATTTTTGTTATAATTAAGATGTCAGAGAACATGGCCCTGTTTTCTATGCAGAAAGTTTCAAGTAGTTTTAATTAAAGTAAAAAAACTATAGTTAGGCCAAGCCTAAACTAAAAGGGAAGGCCAAATTAAGATACATTACTCCAGCTATATTAATTACCACAATAAGTATGAGCACGAATTGATGCTTCATGCAGCTGATGTTAATTGCGTAGCTGGAGTCAATATACAGTAAACTTCCGATAATCCGGCACCTTTGGGACCCAGGGGGTGCCGGATTATCGGATATGCCAGAGTATCAGGAGGTACTCCGGAAGGGGGGCTGTGAGGGGTCTGGGGGGGGAGGGGTCAGCGGGGAACGGCACGGCGTGGGGCGAACCCTCTGCTGTTATGCAGGGAGGCGGGGGAAGCCCTGCGCAGCCGCCAGCAACAGGCCAGCTGGGGCTGCAAGCGGCAGCGGCGACTTGGGGAAGCGGCGGGGCAGAGCAGCGCTGCGGGACCAACCGGGCAGCACCCAGCTGCTCTGCCCCGAGGCTTCCCAAGTCCGCTGCTGCTGAAACTGACGAGCGGCGGACTTGGGGAAGCTGGGGGTGGAGCAGCTGGGGTGCTGCCCGGTTGGTCCCGGAGCGCCGCCCCTCACCCCCTGCTCGGCGCCTGGCAGGACGCCAGCTGCTCTGCTCCGCAGCTTCTCCAAGTCCGCCGCTCGTCAGTTTCAGCAGCAGCGCGGGGCAGAGCAGCTGGGGTGCTGCCACGCGCTGAGCAGGGGGGTGAGGGGTGGTGCTGCGGGACCAACTCGGCAGCGCCCCAGCTGCTCTGCTCTGCGCCTCTTCCCCAAGTCCACCACTGGTCAGTTTCAGCAGTGGCAGCAGTGGACTTGGGGAAGAGGCACGGAGCAGCTCCAATTGTCCGGCTGGCCGGAGCACTTCCGGGTTCCAGTTGGTGCCGGACTATTGGGAGTGCTGGACCACTGGATGCCAGACGATTGGAGTTTTACTGTACTTTGTTTCAAATTTTCCCCACCATCTCCACAGTGGGAGGTTTATGGGAGCAAATGCTTCCATCAGCTTCCCTTACTCTTCACTGTAGTACTAGATGCTGATGGAGGCGCCCTCTAAGTTCAATTTAGCAGAATTAGACTCAATTCTAGACTCGCTAAATTGATCTCTGGAAGATCAATTGCAGCAGCTTCGATCTTCTGATTAGTGAAGACATGGCCTTACTCTGTTAACAATACACTGTTGATCAGGACACTCAACAAAATAAAAGAAATATAAAGGGACAGGCTGAAGTTGTGGGCCACAATTTTATTAACTTCGCATTCCTGCCCAGTGTTATGTGGCATATCTCATAGATCAGGAATTTAATGGTGTCAAGTGTGGCTTACAAGGCTTCCACTCTCATCTTATGAGCAGTAACTCAGTGTTGGACCTCTTCAATCTACCCCTAGAACTCAGCTCTCTTCTGTATCTTTCCACCCTCCACCTCATAAGGATACTAAGGGGAATCTCAGTTTTTGAAGACTTTAGACCTCCTATTTTACATGTTCAAGATTCACCAGTGAAATCTTAAGAGTCATTTACTTTTAGGAATGTCTGACCTTTTAACCTTTATTTGCATTGGCCAGTGAAGGCACCCCCTGAAAGTATGAAAAGGCATTTAAATTGGGCATGGTGCTCCACCATCAATTAGCTTTTTTATTTCTCCTCTGGCTGACCAATGTGAGGTGGAGAACCAAAGGAGGGACCTAGCCATGGCTGTCTCCCTTTCTGGGTTGTATATCACCCTGCCAGTCTGACCAAAATCCCTTCTTCTCCCCTAGTGAGATGGGGGTATATTTTAATAACTGATGATCTTCTAGGTGCGTAAACTAGAGGCAGACATCTTACCTTTACAAGAGTCTAATGCTGAGCTGAGTGAAAAAAGTGGAATGCTTCAGGCAGAGAAGAAGCTATTGGAAGAGGATGTCAAACGCTGGAAGGCCCGGACCCAGGTGAGTTGCATCTTTTCAAAAAGGAAATACAAATGAAAGAACTCATGTGCTGGTAGATCAACCCCATCTCCTGAAAAGTAGTGGAAGACTGAAATTGTTCTATGAAACCTCATTAATGAATATGTATGTATAAGACTTGAATTTGTTATGGTAACATTAGTTTGCCTTATCACTCTATCGGGTGTGGGGCACAGCTAAGAGCACCAGTCTCAGGTCAGACTGCCAGAATAGGGGCATATATCCCAGACTGATGGTGTATTTTATTATAAGACTTCACCAAGCTTATAACAAGTGTGTGCCACCAAATTACTATATTCATTGTTAGGGAGCCACAGAAAGTCCTTTTCAGGTCCTCTTGCCCCCCATGAATCACGCAGACAAACCAGACTTCTGTGATAACTTCTTATTAGAACCAGAAATCACATATATTAGATTCTTTCACTCCATAGAACCAAATACCTATCCCCAAATCAAAATATACATCACAGTCTCATCCAAAAACAATGCTTAGATGAGTCTTTGATAAATTAGGTTAAAAAAATAATAAAAAAGGAAGAGTTGTTAAATGGATCACATCTATTACAACTGGTTTCAGTGATTCCTTACAATGATTCCTTATCACCACCATGTGTAGAATGAAATGTTTTCTTTTTGCAAGAATCAAGACAATTCAGGTTATAAATATCTTTCAGCATTTACTGAGCCAACAGAAAGATTCTGATCTTGAAGAATATCGGAAACTCCTTTCAGAGAAGGAGGCAAATACCAAACGCATACAACAGATGAATGAAGAAACAGGCAGGCTTAAAGCAGAAATAGCAAGGTACAGTATACAGAAACTTGCAGAAAAGTTCTGCATACTAAAAGTCATTTTTACTATGTAATGTTTAAAATAGGACAGCATCTGGAAATCAAACACCATAAAGCCTTTGGTATTTGTTCAGCAATTTAACTCATTTTATTCAGTAGTTACAAAAAGCAAAGTGTTAATGTATTTGAAAACAGGACATTAGAATAGTAGCTAAATAACTCCAGATTTAACTTTTTATAATTTGATTTGCTGCTATAATTTGTATTTTGCTAATTTCCTCATGGTGAATTATGACATTACAAAAATGTAGCAATATCAAACTGTATTGACTTTGTTTAACTCTTGGCAAGATCTCATACGTCTCTTCATCTAATTTTGGTGTTTAGGTCTAATGCATCTCTAACTACAACCCAGAATCTGGTCCAAACCCTCAGAGATGAACTAACTAAAATAAGAACTGAAAAAGACACTCTTCAGAAGGAGCTGGAGAATAAAGTGGCTGACATACAAGAAAAAGTCAAAACTATAACACAAGTCAAGAAAATTGGGCGACGATACAAAACTCAATATGAAGAACTGAAAGCGCAATATGACAAGGTAGCTGTAAATTCTGATTTTAAGAAATTGAAGCGCACACCTTGAGCAGTCTTCATGATCATTATCGCTTATAATAATCTGAATTTGTTTTAAAAACTTACTCAATGTTACTTTCGATACCGAAACTAGCCTGCAAAATTCTGGCTTTTAGCTTTCCAAGGAATAATGTGGTGTTTGAATGTATAATGTATGAAGCACAGCTCTTAAGAGAGCATCATAATTCCTTTCTGCATCCTGTTTAGACTATTTGAGATGATTAGAGCCCATCTGGTAGTGTTGTGTGTAAAAGTGATAGCTTTCTACACCTGATGTTTCATTTAAAAACCAAAAAAAACAAAGCAGAACCCACAACCTGGATGTGACGTCAGTTTGCCATCTTTCAGGTAGTTGCTGAGACATCAACTCAGTCTTACGCAGAAGAACAAGAACAGAAAGCTTCTGCCCAGGAAATACAAGAACTGAAAGAGACTCTCAGCCAGGCTGACGTAAAGACAAAATCCTTGGAGAATCAGATTGAAAATTTACAGAAGGTAAAGAGACGGCAATATTGTTAGTTTCTACATATCTTTTGAAATCTTCACTGTGCCCTGTCAAATGTTTCCTCTTTCTCAGGACCTGGAATGTTTTACCACTCAGAACTTTATTATCTTAACTGAAGTGATAAGTTAGTATCTCAGAGCTCATTGAGCTGTGTTTTGTGTCTGATGCACTTGCCACTTACTTTTAAGGTAGCTTATTGTAATTGGTAGCTAAATTATCTCCTTCCTCCCCCCCCCACCGCAGAATTTAGCAGAAAAAGAAAGTGAAGCCAGAACTCTTCAGGAACAGGTGTCTCAACGACAGTCAGAACTTTCTCGTCTTCATCAAGATTTGCAAGAGAGAACTACACAGGAAGAACAACTCAGGCAACAGATAACGGAGAAGGAGGAGAAGACTAGAAAGACCTTGCTGGCTGCCAAGCAAAAAATTGCACAATTAGCTGGTAAGCTACCTTACTCTGTCTTTTACCTTTTTTAAATTAGTTTTGTGGAAAAGCTTCCAGGGCTGGAGAAAACATCATCTTGGGTAAACCTGAGCCAGTTAAGATGTCCAATAACTAATCATAGAGTTATAATAGATCAGTCAGAGGATGTTGTCCTTGCTTAGCACCCAGGTATTTATCCCACACAGCTTGCTAGTACAAAGGGCGTTAATTCCTTTCAGCAAGTTCAGTGTTAATCAGAAAGGAAAGAAACTACGAGTGCTAGCTTTCTTCGATGTGTGGAGAAAATGTACAGTCTTTTGATGTTTCATATTTACAACTGCTATCTTATTTTAAAAAAAAAATCACACGGGCTATCGCTGAATAAAATAGTTTTATCATTTACAGTGTGTTAATACATATAGGTCTCTTCTTAAAGTACTTATAAAAGCAAACAGACTTTCAGTACACAAAGATTTGATAGGTGGCATTACATTGAAAAAACTGAATGCTGTGTTACTTGATTAGGTACAAAAGAACAGCTGACAAAAGAAAACGATGAGTGGAAACAAAAGAGTAGTGCACTAGAAGAGCAAAAGACTGAATTGGAGGTGCGGATGAGTGCACTCAAATCACAGTATGAAGGTCGCATTTGCCGCCTGGAGAGAGAGTTAAGAGAGCAACAAGAGAGGCACCATGAACAGCGAGATGAGCCTCCAGAGTCCACTAATAAGGTACAAGATATGTGAAGCCTTTGTTAGCTGTATTAACATGGAGAAAAACAGAATACAGGTTGGACCTCCCTGGTCCGACACCATCCGGACTTGACCAGATCTGAAGAAGGGAGTTTTCTGGACCAGGGGAGGTTGCCCCTCTGTTGACAGACACCGAGGCTCTCTTGGGGTCTGTCAGCAAATCACCAGGCTCCCCTGCCCCTGGGCCACTGGGTTCCCAGCTCTTCCACCAGCCCCAGGGCTGCTGGGGCTCCATTACCCCAAGGCCGCCAGGGCTCAGCTGTCCTGGGCTGTGCCCACGAAAGCTCATGATACCATCTACATGTTTTGTTAGTCTATAAAGTGCTACCAGACCATTTCCTTGCTTTTTTTTTCTGGGGCCATCAGGGCTCCATGGCCAGCCACTGGGGCTCTTCTTCCCAACCTGTACTTTCTGTCTAACAGTTAATGGGATAGTCTGTGTCTAATAGTGAGTGGGCTTTGAGTTCACAGTAACGGAGCAGTTGTGAATTAGAATTATTCCTTTTACCATATCTCTGATAGCACATGAAAATTCAACAGACTCAGCCTTTTTCCTTGGTGCTTTCAACCTTTTCGATCCCCAGAATAACATGACTAGAACCCAAAAAGTACATTGTGCCTAATGGTCTTGGAAGGAAGGGAAACAGCTCTTTAAAGCATTTGAAATTAATATTAAAAAGAATCATTCTGGTGTAGTTCAAACTTCCACTATTAATAAAAGCATGTAGTTGTTTCATCAACTAGGTTTCCCACAAGAGCTGTTCAAATATTGCTGCTCTCGTTGGCTCTGTCTACAGTCTTATTTGCACATGCAATATGCATCTGGGTCCAACAGTAAATACTGTTCCTTTCTATAGAAGAGAATGAATCAGTACTCTTTTGGACTGACTGAAAAAACTGCATTATCAAGGGTATCCCAGAAAATATTTGAGTTGCTTGAGCAAACTCAGAATATTTGAGAGTAAGCATGGAACTTCACCTGGTATTCTACCAAATTGATAGTTGAAACAATTGAAATTAAAGAGATCTGTCTATTAAAATAGTAATCAAAATTGCATTCTGGGTTGGATAATAGAGCCTGTGGGCTTAATGTTTGGCTAAGGAAGCATATAATTTACAGGAACACTTATGTCTAATAGGTTCCAGAACAGCAGAGGCAGATCACACTCAAATCTACTCCAGCTTCAGGTGAAAGAGGAATGTAAGTTGCACGTTGTTTTTTGTCCAGTTGCTATGTTTTTTGTTTTGTTTTTTAACTGTAGGGATGAATTAAAGGTTTTTGCATTAAAGAATTTTTGAACAGCTTTTAGAAGTTACCAACTGCTTAATGCTAATGCTGAGCTATGGGCTAACTGAACTGTCTGCCTCCTGAGGCAAAACTAACCCATTAAGTCACTAACTGCTAAACTGTCACATTTAGGTATACTGTGAACTTGAAATGTAGTCCATTTGAAAAACTACAAGTGTTTTGAAACAAAAAACAGGACTATGTAGCACTTTAAAGACTAACAAGATGGTTTATTAGGTGATGAGCTTTCGAGGGCCAGACCCACTTCCTCAGATCAAATTGTGGAAGAAAATAGGCATGACCACAATTTGATCTGAGGAAGTGGGTCTGGCCCACGAAAGCTCATCACCTAATAAACCATCTTGTTAGTCTTTAAAGTGCTACATAGTCCTGTTTTTTGTTTCAGCTAGACTAGACTAACACGGCTACATCTCTATTACTATTCTACAAGTGTTTTCAGATACTACACTAGCCTCTGAAGCATCTTTATGGCTTTATAATCTGACATTTCTGTTCTGGGAATGGTTTTGACCCTTGACATGTGACTGTAAAAATCACTGGCATACATCTTATTTGGCAGATATTCTCCCTGTGTATTGAGCCATTAGGATTCTTACCTGGCATTGCCTGAGTCCTGGGGGTCAGGAGCCTGTTATCTCCCCTCAACTCACCACCACAGGGACCCCCCCCACCACCACCACCACCATGTAGGAAGTCCTAACTTCCTGCTGGGACCCCCGGCACACTGGGACTGTTACAACGAAGCAGCCCCTATCCGTGGCTGGGTCATCGTGGACAAGGGTTGCTTTACAGCAGCAGCCCCTCCCCCCTCCTCTGATATTGGGGGGCAAGCAGCACCGCAGAGACAATGCTAGGGGGAACTGGCATTTAAGCCATCTCCCCCCAGCACTGGCTCCTGCCCTTCCTCCCTTTTCCTTCTCCTCCCCTCTCCCCATCAGCTGCCTCTGATACAGAGGCAGCAGCGAGGGGAGGGGGAATGCGTGTAGTCTACTTGACTATTCGATAAGCAGCATAGACTTATCAGGTAGTTGATTGCTCCCTAGTTTCCAGAGCCTTTTATATCTTTTTCCATGTGGAAGGAAATCCATTGGTCTTACTGTGCAAAATTACAGCAGCAAGATGGAGTTTGGAGTCACATGGCCAAATCACATATCCATGCATTACTAAGTTCCTTACAGATAGAAGCCATTGCCCTCATGCTAGTCTGAACGTTGCTGGAAGGCTTGTCATATGTGGATTGTTTAATAATTTGTCCCAATATCTTTCCAGGTATTGAAGTTAGACTGTGTGACCTATAATTCCTTATGTCCTCTTTGTTTCCTTTTTTTAACTTAAGTGCTCTGCTTGCCTTTCAAGATGTCTTCAGCTGGTTCCTTAAGCACCTTTAGGAGGAATTTCTTCTGGCCCTGTTGAATTTAATATATCTAATTTATACAAATATTCTTTAACCTGTTCTTTACCTATTATGGCCTACACGCATCCCTTCTTGTTGATATTAATTGTATCAAGTACCTGGTTACTGCTTTTTTTTTCTTTTTCCCCCTCCATGAATTCTGAAGCAGAATAGGCATTCTAAATGCCTTTGCTTTGTAAATGCCATCTGTTATTTTCTCTCCATCCTCACTGAGTACACTTTTGTCTTTCTTTTGCTCATAATGTATTTAAAGAGTCACCTCTTGTTACTTTTTATGTCCCTTACTAGGTGCAACTCATTTTGTGCTTTAACCTTTTTTATTTTATCCATGCTTTCTTGTGCTATTCTTTTGTACTCCAGAGCAATTTGTCCATGTTTTCACTTTTTGTAGGATTCCTTTTTGATTTTTTTCAGGTCATTAAATTGCTCCTGATGGAGACATGTTGGGCCCCTTACTATTCTTGCTATCTTCCTTTGCATCAGGATAGTTTGCTGTTCTGCCTTTCTTCAAGAAGCTGCCAACTTTCCTGTATCCTTTAGCCTTTCTTCCCATTGGATCCTGCCTTCCAGTTCTCTGAATTTGTCTTCTTTTTGAAATCCATGGTTCTTATTCTGCTCTGACTTCTTCGTTTCTGTAGAATCAAGAAATCAATCATTTCATGATCACTTTCCACCATATGGGCATCCCACTAAGTCAGATTGATGCCAATTAAGTCATAATATAGTTTATATATTAGTACTATTCCATGATCCGTTTTAAATTTGTGAAACTTTTTCAAATGAACATTTGATATTTTGTTAGTTTGTATCAAACTGAATTTGATATGCTTGTAAGTCTGCCCCCAACTTGGTTAGCACAAATTAAACCAGTGTCCTATTTCCAGTGCTAGCACTTCAGATCCACCGACAGCAAACATTAAGCCAACTCCTGTTGTGTCAACTCCAAGTAAAGTGACTGCTACTGCCATACCTGGGAGTAAATCTACTCCAAGAGCCAGTATTCGTCCAATGGTTACTCCTGCTACAGTTACAAATCCAACCACTACTCCAACGGCCACCGTTATGCCCACAACGCAGGTGGAAACCCAGGAAGGTAAGTGTTCTAGATAAAGGCTTGTTATCTAAATTAAAATAACTTTCAAAGGGCATCTCTGCCTTGAAATCTAGTCAGTTTCAAAGTTGAACATAACTTCAGCTATTCTTCGTGACCTTCGTGCTTTTATTGTTTTTACTTTTAACTGGCTAAATATGAGAAACATTAAATCTTACTGCCTACTCCTTTCTCAAGTGAAAAGTGCTGTGAACTGTACTAGATAACTGTAAGCCAATTAAAATGTGCTAACATTCGCTTTCCAGCTATGCAATCAGAAGGACCAGTAGAACATGTTCCAGTTTTTGGAAGCACAAGTGGATCTGTACGCTCCACCAGTCCCAATGTCCAGACATCTCTCTCTCAACCCATCTTAACTGTTCAACAACAGACTCAGGCTACAGCTTTTGTGCAGCCCACTCAGCAAAGTCATCCTCAGATCGAGCCAGCAACTCAAGAGCCATCCCCCACCATTGTGGAGGTTGTACAGAGCTCACAAATAGAAAGACCCTCTACTTCCACAGCAGTGTTTGGCACAGGTTGGTTTCATTCTCTAAATATTATAAAGGGCTTAATCTCGTGGTGTGTCCAAACCACTACAGTTCCTCATTGAATCAGGCCATAATATCATGTAACAGCAGCTGACTTTGTGAATAAACTGTGGGCTAAGCTTTCAAAGAGGCTGAGGTCTGGCCTATCTTCTGTCTCTTGCAAAAGTTTTACGTTTTAAACATATGTCCTAAAACACTTCCAAAAGGTATCTTAGATTAAACTAGAAGTGAATGTTCATTTGTCTTTTCAAACTATTGCTGGATGTTTCAACTTGTTTGCTACAGAAAAAGCAGGCTCTCCCCTCATGAGCATTTTGATTTCCTCAGTCTTGCTTTGATATGAAGATTCAGAGTTTAATGTAAAGATTTGGCTCTAAATTTTTGCAAATGACTACTGCAGGAAACAAACTAAATCAAATAACTGAACATATATTCTATAATTGTACTGTACTTGTCCCACAATAATCTAGATATTAGATGACAGTTTAAAAAAAGTCTTATTCTATCATTGTAGAAGCTTCTGTTCTTTGCAAAACTTGCCCCAAAAATACCCGCTGTGAGTAATTGTAATTGTCTTTGCCGCTGCCTATGGAAATATTAGCAATTACATTCTGTCCGTAACAAGATGACTGAAAAACATGCCAGTTGCATGGGGTGGAGATGGGGAGAAGGCTATAGCTCAGAAAGTTTTGCTGGCAGTCCCAGTGTGTTCCGCTCCAAGAGCCAACAAGAAGACACTCTATCTAGTCCTAATTGCTATGTTTGAGTATAGGGAAAGAGGCAATTTCTCAGAGAGGAGTCTGAAATCATCTACTTTTCTGTGAGTTTCCTAAACCTTTTTTGTGTGCCATAAAGCTTTTGAAAAAGCCCCGTGTTATCTTTAAGTTTCAGCTACCCCAAGTTCTTCTTTGCCCAAGCGTCCACGAGAGGAGGAAGAGGACAGCACAGTAGACAACTCAGACCAAATTTCAGAGGAGACAGTGGATATACCTCTTCCAAAGAAATTGAGAAGCATACAGAGAGTTGGACCTGAGGTTTGTAAGACTGGAAAATACTTCCAGTGAATAATTTTGCCCTTACAGGATTTGAGATTGAAATATGTTTTTGACAAGGAAACTGAAACAGAATCCTATTGAAAAGGTTTTAAAACTCTGATTCTGGCAAAGTGAAGTGTTGCTTTTTGAAAGTGATAATTGCCAAATTCTATACCATTGAAATAACCTTCACCTGAAACTTCCAAATAAAGCAGAAGTTATTGCATTTTAATGATGAGCAGTATGTTAAAGAACATAATTTTTATTAGTTTAAGGGAAACTCTCTTACTTTGAAATCCAGGCAGTTGATCTTTGAAGTATTTTGAATAGACCTGAAAGGAGTGAGGTGGTTGTCAGAAAGGTAGGAGATGCAGAAATTGAAAATGAGCAATAAGGTCTTGGGCAAGAGTTGTACCAGTATGGACAGAGAGAAGGCCAGGTCTTCAAGTTATGGAGAAAGAAGCAGCAATATTTGGACATAGTCTGGATATTCAGATGTAGAGAGGACATGGAGTCTCATGATATCTGTAAGGAGATGTCAGAAAGCAGAAATATGTGGTTGGTTGGAGAAAGGAAGGTGTTGGCCATTGGTGTAGAAATGGTAGTTAAAATTGGCTGGTTGTCTGTCTTAATATGAAAAAATATGCTTTTTCAGGAGGAAGTCACGGCAGAAGAAAGCACTGATGGTGAGGTTGAAACTCAAACTTACAATCAAGATTCTCAAGATTCCATTGGAGAAGTAAGCAAAAAAAAATTACTTTTAATTGCAATGAACAGCCCTTCCTTGCAAATACCAGTTTGGTATGGTAGCAGTTGCTGAAGTTAGCATTGTATATCAATCTAGTCACTATTAGAAAAGTGTTTGTTGATAGTAACATCTTCATGAAATCTTTTTTATATATATTAGAGGTGTCTCTCTGCCTGTTCAACTCCTAAACAGTAACAGCTAGGACTACCAAATTTGGTATGCAGCTTCCTCTTATGCTAACTTAAAGACAAGTCAGGGTTTGGTTGTGGCAGGAAAATGGGATGTGCCTTGAATTCAAATGTTTTTGAAAATATGGAAAGGGAGGGGGCTGATTAGAGTGGCATGATACTGCATCGTCACCAGTGGGCACAGTGAGCGTGGGGGACAGTCGTACTGCAAAGTGACTGTTGGGGACAGCCGCATCAGGCAGGGAGTGGCCAGCTGTGAATGGGGCTCACCATCTTGCTCGCCAGCGACCAACATAAGAGGTCCCCCATGGCCCCAAAACCTTTCCCCTTGGCCCCTGTGGGTCCCACTGCTGCATTTTTCTCCCCTCCCTTCACCCCCGCCCCCAAGCACCACCGGGGCTGAGCAGCACGGCCCTGCCTCTCCCTGCCCTCCCAAACACCACCGGGCTGCCCAGCATGGCCTATGCAGCCTCCTCTCCCTATCCCCGGGCCAGCTCAGAGATCACCATCAGGGCTGGCTTGTGTGGGCCTCTGCCCTCTTGGTCTAGGCCCAAGGAGCATTGGTGGGAGGCCTCTGCAGCCTCCATTCCACACCTCCCCGGCTTCCGGGCTAATGCGGGCCTCCCTGCACCTGGATGGTTTCTCTCCCCACCTCCCGTGCCAGACTGAGGAGAGCCACCAGGACTGGTCTGGGTATTGTGTTCCTCCAGCTGACCGGGCAACACCCAGTAACTCTTGTAGTATCACTCATAATGTAGAGTTTTATTATGGAAATCAGTTTATATAGATCATAATTTTTAGGGCTGTAAGTTCCATTCAATGTGTATTTAGTTTTGATTGTGATTTTTCACATATCTGCATAGCAACCAAGTATATAAAACTTTACACTTTCCTAGTAGTATATAAGCATTAAGTACTACCACTGAATTATGGAGTAATTTTACTTATCGGAGACCTGAGACATAGGAATTAAAGGAATCCTCATCAGAGCCAGGATTGGGTTTGAGAGTTCAAAACTCTTGAATTCCTTGATTTGTTCCCCCAGAATATACTTTTTTCATTTTTAGCTTTATATTGCAGACAGATTGTGACAAATAGTTGAGCCATTTTCAATCACAAGGAACTGGGGTGAGTCACAAAAGAGTGAAGGCAATATCTGTAGTTCTGCCCAGTATCTTCGACTGCCCTTTGTACTTATCTAGAGTCAGATTTTTGGTTCTCCTAAAATAAGTAATGGAAATATTAAGACACAAAATTTGGAATTAAGTTTCTTTTTCTACATCAGAGAAATAAAATTCAGTATCTCATACCTGCATCTGGTCATACTTTTCCATAGAGTGGATTTTCTCTAACCACCAGAGGATACTGTGTTTTCACAATCATGTTGTTTCTTTCTCCCTGTAACTCTACATACACACAAAAGGTGTTCAGAGGCTGGCTCTCATTTAACTACAAATATCCCACCCCCAAACTTACTTGAAGCATCTTTTCGAGAAATCGAACATGATTATTGCAATCCAATTCAATTGCTAAGCAATTTAATACAAAGCAGTCAAGTCACTTGGGGCACACTACATGGCTATTTCAAAATAAGCAATTCCTTATTTCAAAATAGCACGTCTACACTGCAGAAAAGCCTCAAAATTAGTCCAAGGTAGGCTTCCCTAATGTAGACGTGCTGTCTCGATTTAGAGCCCCAGGAAGCACTGAGGAGGAATAACTTAGAATGGCCCTAGTAAGGGAATATTTTGAAATAGCAGCAGTGTAGTGTCTAAATAAACCTTATTTTGAAATAGCTATTTCGGAATAGGCGTTATTCCTGGTAGAATGAGGTTTACAGATTTCGGAATAAACCATCAGTTATCTCGAAATAACGCTAGTTATATTGAAATAACGGTGCAGTATAGACATACCCTTGGTGTGCAGAAATATCTAGAACTAGCTCTTGCAATTTAATGGTCATGGGTGCTGAAATGTGAAGTAAAGTATTCTTGATAAAAAAACAACAAAAAAGTGATTTCCAGTATCTGAAAAGGGATGGTTATTTTCCAAACATCTTTATCCAGATTTAATACATCCTGTTCAAATTCTTTAAATGTTTTAATGAGCTACTGTTTTTGCTGAATCAAACTAGAATGATTTACAACATTTTTTAACTACTTTTATAGCTGGCTTGCCAATGATGAACCTCTGTAAGAATTTCATTCAGTCTGGAATAGCAAAAGAGAAGCCTAGAGTTAGTTTTCCCCTTTGTATTGGAAAGAGTGCTTTGTCCAAGGCTCTGGCTACATTTCATCCTTTTAGATGTATTTGAAACTGATTAGTGGCCTGGTCAAATTCAACTATAATTTGTGTTTATATACCACTTGATTAATACTCTGTTAATATCTGTGGCAACTAATGTTTTTCCTTTGCCAGCAATACATTCTGGTCTGATTGTCTTGTCTCCGTTTGACTTGCTACTCCTTTGCATGTTGATGAGCTTCTCTAAGAGTGCTCTGTATCAGAGTACACTAGTTTATATTGCACGTATGATGTCAGCTAGTCTCTATTTATGTAACCTCTGGGCAATTCTCATTCAGCCACTGTGGATACCTGTCCAGATTGTCCAAAGTGCATTAGTACAAACACGGGTACCATCGTTGGTAGGAGTGAATTCACGTATTTGCCTGGTTTGTGGCCCAGCTGCTGTGTGGACACAATAAAAATTTAATTGTTACAACCAGTTAAGATGACTGTCACAAACAGATTACCACAACACTGCTGCTGTGTAGAGTGGACCAAAGTCTGATCTAGATTCTGAACTAAGGATGTTAAATAGCGACTAATTGACTAATCAACTATTCGATTAGTCGATAAGGTAATTCCGCCTTTGAAGTGTAGCAACAGCCCTAGCACTTGTGGAGGGCTTTATAAGGTAAATGAAATTGTAAATTGACTTAATCTCTGTGGCAGACATTTTTAAAAATAAGCATGCAATGTATAAGTTTTGTTTTAGTAACTTTCTTTTTCCTTTTAAAGGGTGTCACCCAGGGGGAGTATGCTCCCATGGAAGACAGTGAAGAAACCTCTCAGTCCCTCCCAATAGATCTTGGACCTCTTCAGTCTGATCAACAGAATACCTCATCATCCCAGGATGGTCAATCCAAGAAAGATGATGTCATTGTGATTGACAGCGATGATGAAGAGGAGGATGATGAGGAAAATGAAGGCGAGCAAGAAGTATGTCTGACTTATTTGTAGTTTGTGATCTTCAATGTCATAGAATCATAGAATACTAGGATTGGAAGCAACCTCGAGAGGTCATCAAGTCCAGTCCCCTGCCCTCATGGCAGGACCCAATACTGTCTAGACCGTCCCTGATAGACATTTATCTAACCTACTCTTAAATATCTCCAGAGATGAAGATTCCACAACCTTCCTAGGCAATTTATTCCAGTGTTTAACCACCCTGACAGTAACTTAGTAACTTTTTCCTCATGTCCAACCTAAACCTCTGCAGTTTAAGCCTATTGCTTCTTGTTCTATCCTCAGAGGCCAGGAAGAACAAGTTTTCTCCCTCCTCCTTGTGACACCCTTTTAGATACCTGAAAACCGCTATCATGTCTCCTCTCAGTCTTCTCTTTTCCAAACTAAACAAGCCCAATTCTTTCAGTCTTCCTTTATAGATTATGTTCTCTAGACCTTTAATCATTCTTGTTGCTCTTCTCTGGACCTTCTCCAATTTCTCCACATCTTTCTTGAAATGTGGTGCCCAGAACTGGACACAATACTCCAACTGAGGCCTAATCAGCTCAGAGTAGAGCAGAAGAGTAACTTCTCGTGTCTTGCTCACAACACACCTGTTAATGCATCCCAGAATCATGTTTGCTTTTTTGCAACAGCATCACACTGTTGACTCATGTTTAGCTTGTGGTCCACTATAACCCCTAGATCCCTTTCTGCCGTACTCCTTCCTAGACAGTCTCTTCCCATTCTGTATGTGTGAAACTGATTGTTCCTTCGTAAGTGGAGCACTTTACATTTGTCCTTATTATCCTGTTTACCTCAGACCATTCTCTAATTTGTCCAGATCATTTTGAATTATGACCCTATCCTCCAAAGCAGTTACAGGCCCTCCAGCTTGGTATCATCTGCAAACTTAATAAGCGTACTCTCTATGCCAATAATATCTAAATCGTTGATGAAGATATTGAATAGAACCAGTCCCAAAACAGACCTCTGTGGAACCCCACTTGTTATACCTTTCCATCAGGATTGTGAACCATTAATAACTACTCTCTGAGAACGGTTATCCAGCCAGTTACGCACCCACCTTATAGTAGCCCCATTTAAGTTGTTTTTGCCTATTTTATTGATAAGAATATCATGCGAGACCGTATCAAACGCCTTACTAATGTCTAGGTATACCACATCCACCGCTTCTCCCTTATCCACAAGACTCGTTATCCTATCAAAGAAAGCTATCAGATTGGTTTGACATGATTTGTTCTTTATAAATCCATGCTGGCTGTTCCCTATCACCTTATTATCTTCCAAGTGTTTGCAGACGATTTCCTTAATTACTTTCTCCATTATCTTTCCTGGCACAGAAGTTAAACTGACTGGTCTGTAGTTTCCTGGGTTGTTTTTATTTCCCTTTTTATAGATGGACACTATATTTGCCCTTTTCCAATCTTCTGGAATCTTTCCTGTCTTCCATGATTTTCCACAGATGATAGCTAAAGGCTCAGATACCACCTCTGTCAGCTCCTTGAGTATTCTAGGGTGCATTTCATCAGGCCCTGGTGACTTGCAGACATCTAACTTTTCTAAGTGGTTTTTAACTTGTTCTTTTTTTATTTTGTCTTCTAAACCTACTCACTAACTCACAGTTTACAATGTCTAAGGTTTAATGATAAATGTAGGAAAACATATGCACTCTTAGAAGCTGTGTGCGACTGTTGACCTGGCTTGAGCAGAATTATAACAAACTTCACTTATAGAGTTCTTCACTTATTTATACAGCTGAATATTTACATTTATTGTCTGAACTTAGCTTGATTTTTGAACTGATGTGAAGTTAACTGAAGCGCTTATTTATGTTATGAAATGATTCTGCTAACTAGCTATGGAAAGGTTTTCAGCAAAGAAATAAGTTTGAAATAAAATTCCTGTGTGAAATCCACAGTTATTACTTGGTTCACAAAAATAAAAATAATTGTAATAAAATCAACCAACCCTTAGTATACTACACTGACATTACCCATTGAGATTTTTGCTTTAATGCAACTGATTTATATTACCCAGTGTCCTGAGATTCTGGCTTCATTATGCAGATGCTGTACAAACATAGAAGAGAACTACCTTGAAGAGGGCATATTTTAATTAGTCACTTATATGTATAAACTTTTTCACGCATCTCTGTTGATTGATGCACATTACTCCGGGTGACAATCAAATTTTTCACTTGACCTACAATTTGAAATTTGTTTGTCTAAATATTAATTCTGAACATCTCTAGACAGACCTTTAGAAAGAAATCTCCATTCATAGTACACTACAGAATGATTTGACCAGCTCTAAGATGATGATACTAACCTCCTTTGTAAAGGGCTTTGAGGTCTATAGAAGAAAAGTACTATAGAAGAGCTAGATATGATCCTTTTGAGCTTTTACTAAGGCTATATTTGTAGGATTATGAGGATGAGGAAGAGGAGGATGACGATGATGATGAAGATACAGGAATGGGGGATGAAGGTGATGACAGTAATGAAGGAACTGGCAGTGCTGATGGCAATGATGGATATGAAGCAGATGATGCTGAGGTAAAAGTGGCCACGATTGTAGGTATATGAGAATCTCCTGAGGATTTCACAGCTTGTTCCTACTGTAATCCACATGTTGAGAAAAGAAAACCTTACAAGACAATCCAAGTACATTGGATTTTATACTTAAGGGTGATAAATATAGTTCATGTTGAAACTGGTTTTCTTTGAGTAAAAACTCTTCACACTGTCTTAGCCCCAAGCTTATGCTCTGTGAGTGTACTCACATAGGCTATGTCTAGACTACAAATATAAATTGGAAAAGAAATGCCATTTACGGTGCCCAAATTGCATATCTTTTTCCAATTTACTTCCAAAAGAGGCTTTTCCAAAATTTGGCCCATCTACATGGGGCCAAATTTCGGGGAAAAAAACCCTCTTTCAGAACATCCCTTCTTCCTCGTAAAATGAGGCTTACAGGCATGCCAACAAAATGCGTCCACTTTTCCAACTTTTTTTGGAAAAGCAGATGCATTCCCTGGACACGGAAGACCCATTCCGGGATAACTCGGGCACTTTACTGGTCTTGTTGAGATTTTGGAATAAATGTATTTTGCACTGGATGTTTTATGTTTTTTTTAGGGTGCTGATGGAACAGATCCTTGTACAGAAACTGAAGAGAGCATGGGAGGAGGAGAAAGCAACCAGAGAGCAGCAGACTCCCAAAACAGCGGTATAACTAATCTTTGCTTTCTCCAAAGTCTTGGCTTATGGAGGGGGTCATGTGCAAGCCTTTGAGTTCTTCTATTAAAACATGTATTTCAAATTTAAAAATTAGGTGGTTTACAGGAGCACACTTTGGGATGTGCTTCTGTAAAATTCCATAAACTAATTAGAACTGGGTGTATTCTGTATCTCTATAGAAAACATTAGCTGTTGCAAAAAGTGTTGTTGATGAATCAGTAGATGATTCTCTTCCCTCTGAGTCATTGCTGAACAGTTGCTTGTCATGGTGCTAATGGGTTCTTTATCTAGTAGACGTGGCCTTTCAAATGAGGTTTTTAAATCTAGGGCTCTAGGTGCACCGTTGAACTATCCCTGTTAGTCAGTTGCTGCTTTTTTGCAAATGTAGAAATGTCTGCTTTAACATGTTCACCTAATGTTCAGTTTTGGTATCTCTTCTGCAAGTTTTTATTACAGCTTCATCTCAAATGCCTCGAACTTCTTCAGAATTGATGCTATTTGGGTAGTGGCTGCAGTGATTCCGTACAGTGTATATCAATTTTATAAAGTTCTCATAATTCTGTCATTGCAGCTAATGACCATAAATTTTAAAATGTACTTTCTGAATAACTTTGGTCATAGATTTGTGGAGTACAGTGTTTTTATTGCATTATATTTCTTTGCATTTTAGGTGAAGGAAATACAAGTGCTGCAGAGTCAACCTTCTCCCATGAAAGTTCAAGAGAACAGCAGCCAACATCTGCCTCAGAAAGGCAGGCTCCTCGGCATCCTCAGTCACCACGCAGACCACCGCATCCTCTACCCCCACGATTGACTATACATGCTCCACCCCAGGAACTGGGACCACCCGTTCAGGTAGGAAGTCACTCAGCGCTTTAGAAAATGAAGGAAAATACTTCACTCTGTAGCTTTTGGTAAATAATGTTTTAGTCCTGTGTATTTGATCAAACTGTTATTTTTATATGGTGTCTTACAAAATGGAAACATGCAGATATTTAATTAAAACAGCTGAGCAAATTAACTTACATTTCTCATCTCTTGAAATATGACAGTGATTTTATTTGCTAGCTGTACAAGTGAAATGACCATTAAAAGCATTAAGGCAATTATGGTGGGTGTATGTCTTGAAATGATTATACCAGCACTATTTTAGTTAATGTTTGTATTTCCATTCTAAAAGCAGGGATTTTTTGAGCAGGCTATAATTCAGTAGGATTTGACTCAGATTTTTATTAAATATTCTTTGCCCAGATGCAACTGTGGCATAAGGAAATTTCTCAACCAACCTTTTTTTTTTTCTGCAGTTTCAGGGGGTAGCTGAGTTAGTCGGTTACAGAAAAAAAACAACAAATGGTCTGGTAGCACTTTATAGACTAACAAAACATGTAGATAGTATCATGAGCTTTCGTGGGCACAGCCCACTTCTTCAGATGACCGGAGTTATGAGTTTGGGATGTGTACACCTGAAATAAATAGGAGAGGGGAAGGGGGAAGGAAGAAAAAGGGAGGGGGGTGGCAGACAGAGCATCAGTAAGTATCTGAAGATTGGATAGTTAAACCGAAGCAGATAAAAATCAAAGTCAATAGATAGACTCCCATGTCAGGAAGGATACAACACAGAGAGCTGTTTGCACCTTCAAAGGTTGTTAAATTGGTAGTATCCAAACCAACTTTCATCACGATTGAGTCCATTACCATGTGAATTGAATTTGAGGATGAACTCTAATTCCAATGCTTCCCTGTGGATCTGGCTTGTAGAACTGGTTTGTGACAAGACAGCTACTTGGAGATCTTTCAGAGTGTGATTTGGAAGGTTGAAGTGCTCTCCAATAGGTTTCTGTATGTTTCCTTTGCATTGATTCTTTCCCGCAGAGACTGTCCAGATTGTCCAATATATATATAGCAGTGGGGCATTGCTGGCATTTGATGGCATAGATCAGATTACTGGATGTGCAAGTTTTTTTCTGAATGCCTGAACTATGAGATACATATGATATCTTAAGACTGTACAGAATTTTAAGCTTTCATTTAAAAAAAAGTCTTACCCTTATGGTTGCAAAAAGAAGCCTGATTGTGAGCTGTTACCCCCTTGTTCTCAAAGGAGTACACTGTTCCACTTTATTTCTATGGGGTATTTATCTCTGAACCCTTATGATAGGTTACATGTCAACATTGTTTACTATTCCACTTCACCAGAAACTTCAGGTAACATGCTTATCTTTCATGATCTGACAGTGGATAAGGAAGATTGTGGCTGCAGTTACCCAGTATATTTTCAAAAGTATAGTGCTACAAAAAGGAGCCCTGCAGTTTCACAGGATCTCTCCCTGACTTTCAGTGCATGAGCCCATCCTGTGCATGAAGTGAGGAAAACATTGCAGCTAGTGAGGACAGAAGACAGTGTTCCCTGCATTTTGTCCTCTCTTGAAGATCAGGGTTCTTTTCCTCAGTGTAGTCTATTGTGGAGTTGAATTGAAAGCACAAATTGCAGAGGAGGAAGAGGAGCAAGGACTGATAACAGTCCTTTCCAAATTTTAAATCATCTCTGCCCCAAGAAAGAACAGATAGAAAAGAAGAAATAAACGGAGCAGAAAGCCAAGTGCAGAAAAAAAAAAAGGTGGTCACAGGGAATGAAGTGACACAAGGTATAAGGCATAAATTTTCAATGGTAAAAGTAATTCATCCTTGAAACCATTTACCAAGGGTTATAGTGGTGTCGCCATCACTGGCAATTTTTAAATTGAGATTGAATTTTTTTAAAATATACTGTAGCGATTATTTTGGAAAAATTCTGTGGCCTGTGTAATACAGGGCAGATAGATGATCCTAATGGTCCTTTCTGTCCTGGGAATCCGTGAATTTGTATGGTATTTTGAATACTTGATTACATCGAGCAATCTTGAATGCAGTTGTCAATAGGTGTCTACTCAGTCTGTCTTAGCTAGGTTTCCTTGAGAGTTGGTCTGCATTGCTTCTTAATTTGAGAATTTAAGTGCTGAGCGGAGCTTGCTTCCTCCACAGTGAAAGCACTGAGAGAGTGTTGAAGAATGGGTGCCAGAAATGTTGACTGTTCTATGCTCAGAACTTGATTTTTTTTTTTTAAAGGAGAAAATTAAACTGACTTAGTTTTACCTTAAGCACAATTATAATTGTTCATACATTTTTCATTTAGTTTGTGTTCTTTAAAGAGATTATATTATGAATGATAGTATTTTGTTTGTTTTTAAAAAGGCTTTGAAGTGCACTGAAGTGCACACAAAAAAACCCTTTGAGCACTTTACACTGAATACTAAATAATTGAACTATTTGTTTAGATTAAACTAAAATTATGTCTTGTGAAAATGATTTAAATGCCATGGAACTGCAGTGAGTTCACACACTCACTATACAGCCACTCCCCAACTTACGAACACACCGACTTACGACCAACCTCCCATTAACCCCATTATAATATTTTCGAGTTGAAAACCATGTACGTCAAGTTTTTTGAACAGCGCGGGCAGCGCTTTTAAGGGTATTTCCGACTTACGACCAAATCGAGTTACGACCAGGTGTTCGGAACGTAACCCGTTCGTAAGTCGGGTACTGCCTGTATCATGTTTACTTAGCAAAAGTTCCTCTAGCAGGGTGGACAATAAACAGCCTGTGCACCAGGACACCACTTCCTGCAGCTCCCATTGGCCGGGAATGGCGATCTGCGGCCAACGGGATCTGTGAGCAGTCATTCCTGGAAACGCGGGTAACTAAAGCATCTGGCAGCCTGCCACGGGGTGAACTCTGGCGAACAACATGTAGACTGTGGGCAGCTTATTGCCCACCACTGTCCTATATTAATTCCCCCTCCCTCTTTTTTTTTTTTAAGTGTAACATTGCCCTGTTTTGTGTAATAGTCACTTCTACCTCACTTGGGTTGTTTTACTATAGGAATAAAGTGCATGATAAAATCTCTGAAATATGGTTTTCACCAATAAGCAAAAATTTGCTAGCTGGTTTTAATCAAATCATGCTTTTGGTAGAAAGCCAAAAGAATTTATTTATCTACCTTTTATCACTAAACTTTATTCCTAAAGATATTTGCATGCTGCTAGAATCCCCAGGAAACATTTATACTACTTTATTCCTCCTTTTACCATAAAGAGAATCCAGATGACTCGGAGGCAGTCAGTGGGACGTGGGCTTCAACTAACTCCTGGTATAGGGGGCATGGTAAGTAAATGGCAGTCTGCTCCTAAAAACCTTGATTGAGAGCACTGTGAACCTTGTAATCTTATAACACTACCAGAGCAGTCAAGAATTCCTTGAGTGTGTGTAACCTTGCAGATAGGTTTAATCAAGCTGTGGTTTTCATATTAATGGGACTTGCATCCCTTAACTTAGTTGAAATGTGACTACGAGAAAAGTAAGAGTTACATATAAGATGAAGGTAAAGCCCTTAATAATCTGGATTAGTTTAGACCAGGATTGGGGATTCTTTTGGGTCAGGAGCCGCTGACCCACAGAAAAATAATTTGGGGGCTACACACAAGTGAGAAGCAAAAAAATGAACAAACAAACGGACGTGGCCCCTGACTGAGAAGGAGAAAGACACTCCGCACATTCCCCCTTGCACACCAGAGCCTGGGGGGGCTCAGGCTAGTAGATTTTGTGTTTCAGTCCCACAGTGGGGCAGGAGGGAGCTGGAGCGCCAGCACAGGCTCCCAAATGCTACGGGGAAACCCGGAGCTTCGGGGGCCAGATCCAGGCAAGCTGGAAGCCACATCTTGCCCCCAGGCTTGAGGTTTCTCCGCCCCTGGTTTAGACAATGCAAATATTTATTACAATTTTTTTAAATCAATCTTTTAAAATACATATTCAATACATTTTTATTTTGATACTGGTTTCTATCTCACTGTTGAACAGACAAATAGTGGTTAAAGCGGATATGTCTATTATGTTGGGAGGGAACAACTTTGTAGATCGGTTTTCTTTAGAACCGTACAGAGTAGGACTGATGAATATATTTTAGCTTCTGATTGTAGTATTTTTTTTCCAGCAGCAACACTTCTTTGATGATGAGGACAGGACAGTTCCAAGCACCCCAACTCTAGTGGTGCCACATCGTACAGATGGATTTGCAGAAGCAATTCAGTATGTAGAAATCATAATAAAAGCAAGTTGTATAATGTATTTCCCTTTTACTAACAGTTGAATGATTCTTTGCTTAAAGGTAATGCAAATAAAATGATTTGGTTAGGTAGTAAGATACTATAGCATTCCGTCCAATAGATGGTTAAAGGAAAAGGCCACAAATATTGAATTGTTTGAACCATACATCATAAAACTGAGTTCAGAGAACTAAGCTTCTGGTCATATTCCAATCTATAATGTCATGTATTTGTTAAAAAAGTAGTACAGTTAAAGTTACTAGGGCAACAGTGGGTTACTATGCTACTTTCAGCTCCTCTTTTGCACATGCACATTAATGCTATATATGACAAAAGCATGTTTTCTCAGTATTGACTAAGAACATCAGTTAAAATACACAAGCAAGCTATTGTGAAGGATCAATTGCTCGTTGCAACTTTGGGTAGACGAGAGTTGATGACATGCTCAGCAGGCCACTTAGCTCCTATAATGTCACACATCAAATTTCTATTTAAACTTTACAGTATTCACTTTAAAGCAATTTTATTATTTTCTTACTAGAGGAGTATTTGTAAACATAGTTTTGATGCAGATATAATGGGGTAACTGATTACTTCGGATAATGCTGATAACATTAAGCAATATCTGTTTAGCTACTAATCTTATTTGTATCCTAGATATTTGTTTCCCTTATTCAATTATAACAACTTCATTATTATTTTTAGCTTATTAAACAGTTTATACAGCACATTCTGCATCTTTATAGTTCCCCCCAGGTTGCTGGAGTTCCTAGATTCAGGTTTGGACCTCCAGAAGATATGCCACAGACTAGTTCCAGCCACTCCGATCTTGGCCAGCTTGCATCACAAGGAGGTAAATACGTGTAATACTTTTGTTTTATATTTGTTAGAAAAGTATATTCAAAGGAAACAACTCCTTGTCTGTGCCTCTTTGTACTTGTAGGCAGGCTAGAAGGATGAAGGGGGCAACAATGTTTTGTTCATCTTGTGCTAATAGCTTTGTCATTTGTAACTAAATGTTGCTTAAAGTAAGCATGGTTTACTGTTTAAGCTTGGAAAGATTAGATTTTTATGGGTAAATGTAGGTAAACGTCAGTTTCACCTTACATACACAAACCAAGAGAAAAAAATTATTTGATAACTGAAATTTGAGATAAAGTAAGAAAAACGCTGCTTGAGAATTTAGTTTTGAAGATACTTGCTTTGTATATTTTGACATGTGATTGTGACAACTTTTTGTGTTTTAAGGTTTATAAAACTTTAATTTTTCTGAATCTTAACATCTATCATTAAATAATTGGTTTCTCCTCTCTCCATAACTTCCAACAACTGTGAACATATAAATTGATATAAATAAAAAATTGCTTCAGTATACATGAAAAATTATTAATTCTGCTAAGCATATGCTTAACCATATAGAATAGCATGTACAAATATGAGGAAAACTAAGACTGATGCTGTGAAGCAAACAACTTGTTGAACCATTGTGTTGTGTCTCAGAGTCTGGGTGATCTTACGTGAGAAATTGAAATTTAATGTCACTCAAGCAAAATGAAAACATAAAAAATAACAGAAGCTTTCAGATTGTACACCATATAGTTTCTCTAGCATTTCTTCATGTGTGGCTCTGTTCATCTTTTTCACCTTTGGTTTAGGTGTGTGAAGATCTAATCTACTTAGTAAATAGCCTCAATATCCCACAAGAAAACTCTTGTTACTATCACTCTCTTGTATGTATTGCTATTATTTAGCCCTTCCACGTATAACATAGGAAACATAATCTGTTGCAGAGACCAAATCTCTACTCCTTTATCTCACGCTTATCTGTTTTCCAGTTGGATTCTTCCATGAGTCTGCTTCCTCGAGGGATACTGTTAAGCTGTTCTCTAATTTCATTATTGCTAAACTTATGTAAATAGGGCTGGAATTGAGTTCTTGAAGGTAGCTAGATCAAGATGAGCCTGCATCTGTAACGTAGTATGATAGCTGAGGAATGGCCACTGAAAATGCTTTCAGTTCCTCTGAGCTTGAATTTCAGCACGTCCAACATCAGTGTGTTCCTTTGATCACAGTACAGAGGAGAAAAAGTAGCCCCTGCCCACAATAATGGTGGGCAGGCAATTGCACATTCTTATCCTTCCTGCTGTTCTGCAGGAAGCAGTCTCTCTTCTTTTCCTGGCAGCAAAGAAGAAACTGTAAGAGATTTGCTAAGCTACTCGCTGAAGGGTTGACACTCAGCAAAATAGTGAATTGAGATGCCTCAGAAAAGCAAAACAGAGAGAAGATCTAAAATGGAGGGGGCTCCTGTTTTGTTGAGAAGTACTGTACCATGATTAAGATATGCAGTAGCTTTGTAAAGTGAGAAATTGCTAGCGGATTGCGTGTTCTGTAGCTTGTGTAGGGCAAAGCTTATTGCAGATACCAAGTGCTCCCTGCATTCCTCCAATCCTCCTATAAGCCCCGTGTTCCACTGTCCCATCTCTTTTTCAAGGCGTCCCTGCTATTTCTGCACTCTCTTCCTGCCATATGTTCTATATATCCTTTTTCTCCCATACCAGACTCTTCCTTTCTCCTCCCTAGCAACTTCTCTATGTGCATTCCCATTCTTACTTTCCCCACACTCCGTTCTCTAATAGAAGACCTGTGTGCACCATCCCCATAGTAGGATCCCACGCCTCCCACCTGCCAGGAGTTGTGTGCCCAGTCCTGTCTTTCTGTCCCACTTCAGGGTCTCCTTTATACCCTCACCATTGCATAGATTCTGAATACACCCATATCCCTTTTTTCCCCTTCTATCCCAGTTTTTCTTCTGGTAAGTTCTGTGTCCTCCTATTCAGTATTCCCCATTTCCTCCCACTCCATTTCCATCATGACAAGTTCTGCATATATGCCCCTACCCCACCGCTATTATTCTTTTCTCTGTCTGGAAGCTCAGTTATTTAATATTTCCACATGTTAAACTCAACTGAGTGGATAGACTGAGATAAGATGGAAATATTGTCGTGCTAGAAGGCCTTCATGGCCCATGTCAAACAGTCGTTTGGTCTTCAGACTATTGCAGAGGTTCTCCATGTCTAGTTGGTGCTAAAGAGTTGGCAGGGGCTTCACATATCCTCAGCTTTCACCCTTTGAGTTTTATCTAAAATAAACAGGGTTTTGGCCATTGAAGTCTAGAATATTCCCTGGAATTTTGGAATTGATTGGATTCAGTAGTCAAAAGTTACCTCATTGCATACATTGTAAATTGCATCCATACACACTCTGAAATGCCATCAAGGTGAGTGTCAGGCCTTTGCAAGGTTAGAAAATGAGACATTTTCATAATTGCCCCAGTGCTTGCCTCTTTTCATAAGTTCCAGTGAAATTATCTCACGTGAAGAACCTGTGTACTTAGCAGAATTTTGCTTTATGGGCTCCTTTGCAAGACTCCTCTCTAAAAGACATTTATCCTGGTTGAAATTCTTTTGCAGTGGTCTGACAGATTTCAAGTAAACAGCAAATATCATGGCATCTTCCAATGTTCATTTTAAAAGGGCATGACAGTTTAATTGGGATGAAACAAAGCTTATAGGATGGATTGTAATCAGGGGCTTTTTTTAAAATAAAAAAATATAACGTAAAAAAATATTCAGATTGCTTGAAGGCCCAAACTGATTATGTTCAATCTTTAATTCTGTGAAATAATTTTCCCGTTATTGAGTGAGACATTAATTTTGAAAATAACTTATCTTTATTTTAAGCAGCTTAATCTAAATTGCATGTGTTCAGTTAATAGGATATTCACTTATAGGATTGGAAAAAAAAATCCTCTGCTTCATCAGAGGAAGTATTATCTAGTGGTTAATGTTAAAGCTCAGGTCAGTCATCAGAAGATTTAGGTTTGGATCCTAGCTGTCACCGATTCCCTGTATAATCTTGGACAAGTCATTTAATTCATCTGCATCTTTTTCCCTGTAAAATAGAGATCTTTATTTGAAGTGGGTATGTAGTTTATTTCATTAATACTGAAGAATTTTGGCTTGAAGGTGCTACCTACCTGCAAATTAGGTTTACTTTTGAGTAATCTCAATTGTTTAGTCTTATAATTTAAATACAAACCAATAAATTACATCAGTTCGTAGGACCGTACATAATTAGTTGGACTTCAGATAATGGTATAATTCCTGTTGTCTAACAGGCATTCACTATACCCATTAATACCAAGAGTTGTGTGTTACAGGTTTAGGAATGTATGAAACACCACTCTTCCTTGCCCATGAAGAAGAATCTGGTGGCCGCAGTGTTCCAACAACTCCACTGCAAGTCGCAGCACCAGGTGAGAATCAGTATGGCAGAATGTAATGAGAATATTAGAAGCTTTGATTTCCCAACACAATGGAGAATATTAATTGTGTGAGTTTTAGTTGCTGTGGTGAAAATATTACTGTAGCCTGAATTCTCCTATTTTGGGTGTCTTAACTGCTTTTCCTGATTTTTGTTTTTCTAAAGTGACTGTTTTTACTGAAAGTACCACAGCTGATCCTTCAGAGCATGCCTCTCAGTCTGTTCCAATGGTTACAACATCCACTGGAAGTTTATCCACGACTACTGAATCTGGAGTGGGTGATGATGGGGATGAGGTTTTTGTGGAGGCAGAATCTGAAGGGTAAGGTATACTATTCAGTGGATTAAGACTTAATTCTGTATTTGAGATTTAATTTGACATGCTTTCATTGCATTTCATCATTTGAGAGTGTCTGTTAAATCTTAGCTCTGTTTGGTTTCTCTATATTAGAACATTGTTCTGCTTGAAAACCGTCTCAGTGTGGCTACAGAGAGAATGACCCCATCTGAACTAAAAACTACTTTGTAGTGGAAGATGTTCACAAGCTAATTCACTTGCAGTGGAAAAGTGGAATTTAGACTTTGAATCAAAGTATTTTTCAACATCTGTTGCTGGTAGTGGGATTTAGAATTTGTAGATGTCACAAAATGACCACAGTTCAGTGTCAATTTCCTTTTTTCCCCTGAACATCTTAATTTGCTGCTTGCAGAAATAACAAAAACAAAATGTAAATTTTTGTAAAGAACATAAGCCAGTGATGAAGCCACTGGAGCTCCACCCACGAACTCCCTGGCAATCCGTCTCCTGCACAAGCTTCTTGCGATTTGCATGCTCCGAAAGTGCTAGGAGGGAGAGGAGTAGTAGGAAATGTGGGGCTCTGGTGACCCAGTGCGCAAGAGGCACACGGGTGAGGGATTAGCCAAGGGCCATGGGGTTGCAGCCCACTGAGGTGAAGGAAGGCCTCTCATGTGACTCACTCACTATTTGTGGTCGTCCATCTGTGATATACACCCTTTCTAGATACCTAGAGTCTGAGTGAGTTTGGTCCATTTATCTTGATAAATGGATTAATGCAGTGATCTTGAAAGTAGTCTGCTGAGCATTTCAGATTAGGGATGTAAAATCCCGTTTAATCCATTAACTGGTTAAATTTTAACCAATTAACCACTTAAACGGGAGTGGGTGGGAGCTGTTCCGGCAGGCTGGAGCACCCCTCAGCCTTTGCCACTGGTTAGCAGTAACCGGTAAACATCAGTCGGTAAGGTTGATGCTTACCGGTTGACAGCTTAATCAATCACATCCCTTCTTCCGGTAACTTGTGCAACTGTTACTGTAACAATGAAGCATCCATCAGGCATTACTCATTGATAGACGGATCAGACTCCATAGTCCATATTTATATTGTCCTTACCCGCAGACATCTGTAATATGAGGAGCAGATTAGTGTGTATGTTCTTCCATGGGACATGGTTCACTAAAAAGTACCCCCAAGTAAACTTCATTTTTTTCATGCTCATTTTTCTGGTCTTATCTGAAAGGCAGTGGATGAGTAGATAAGTGTGAGAGTAGATTTTTTTACCTTTATTTAATATATATATATCTCTCTAATTTCTGATACCCTTCACTTTTTTCTGTCTGGTAATATGTGAAAATACCTATGGTAAAAAAGAATCCATTTCCTTGTTAAATTATATTTGCACTCAGGGTATTTTCTATTTCTCTTTAGGTTTCTGACCATTGTTTAACACCTGAACTTTTATGTTCCAGAATTACTTCAGAAGCTGGTCTAGAGATTGATAGCCAGCAAGAAGAAGAATCTGTTCAAGCGCCTGATGAATCAGACCTTCCTTCCACCAGTCAGGATCCTCCTTCTAGTTCATCAGCAGGTATGGGCTTCATTCCAAATACAGATGTTTTATACGATGCTTACATATCAAGACTTTTCCCAGTGCGGAATACATTGTTGGCAAAGGAGACCAGACTAAGACCAAAGTTCCCTCTAAGCCACGCAACTGCGTGTCCACACAACTATTTCTGAGTCCCGCTCAGAGGTTCAAAGCTCCCCACAGAGGCAGAGAGCTCAGCTGACCGACAGGGGAAGAGTGGCAGTAAACAGCGGCTAAATGCTGCCTTGTGCTGAACTGAAGAGCTCCCAGAGCAGAAAAGCAGATGAAATAAGCAGACGAGATAAGGAGTCAATAAGTGGCTGGGGGAAGGGAGTGAGTGAGTAATTAATTGGCTTGAGGGAAAGTCAAAGGGGATGGGAGTTTGGAGAGGCCTGTCTGCTGGAGGAGAGAGACTTAGAGATAGAAACCCAGCAATCTCTTCAGCCCTCCTTGGCTGGGAAGGGGGAGGTAAGGAGCTGACTGCATTGGGTAGATGGGAGAAAGAGGTGGGTGAGTGCTGGCATCTGGGTAGTGAGGTGGAGGCAGGGGACCGTTTGGAGTGTCCTGACTCACTGTAGTCCTCTCTCTTAAGATGGGTTAGAGGAAGGGGTGCAAAGCAGGCTTCATGATTGTGTGTGTGTGTTCTAGGAGGACATTTGCATGATAGGATTTCAAACAAAGTTTACATAGCTGTTAATAGGCTTAAGATAAGAAACAAAAAGATTCTTTTAACAGAATTTTTTTGAATGTTGCAGATATCTAAAACTCTGAACTTAATGATTTTTGAAAATTCTGTGTTACTAATTAATACATGTTAAATTGTATTGCATTAAGGCCAGATTTTTGCTATATGGTAGAGTTCTGTCTCTTATGCGTCAGAAGTAGCAAGTACTAGGTGTGATGCTAGTTTTGTAGGATGAAACCTTATTTGCAAGCTCTTTGAAACATGCATCTGTCTACAAACCCTGAAGCCATGTGTTAATTCTTCTGGGGCTTTTACTCTTCCTTGAGTGGAAGAAGACTAATTTCCTACCTTTGTACAGCACCTTTGTAGTCACTAAAGGTACCTCACAGCAACTACACACAGTCTTGTTTTAATATATTTTCTTCCACACACATAGACTGCTGCTTAAAATATATGTTTAGATGTATACCTATATTCATATAAAGAGACACTGTGCTAGTAGCTAGCAAGTCCTTCAGCACACTTGCGGCTTGGGAAGAACCCGTTTCATAAGGCGACACCTGCTCTTCACAAAGGGATTTTTTTGTTGTTGTTGTTTTTCAAAAAAAGTCTGCTTATGAACGAGTATATATGGTGTATGTATCTGTGTGTGTGTGTGTGTATGTTTTGTTTGTTTGTTTGTACACATCCATGCACTACTTCAATATTGGTGTTGCACATAAGAAATTTCAACCCGTCCAAAGGGATGTGATGTAAGCAGTGCAGAAGTAAAGGGCAAGATAGTAATCAGAGGCACTAGTAATGTAACTCAGACATCGACTAGAGCAAGCTGTATTAAAAATAAACACTTTAATAAGGTTTTAATTTTGCATTGTCTTTAAATTTCTATGTATTCATTGGAGTTTGACATGAAAACATTATAAAGTATACAGATGGAAAGTTACTTTCCTTTCAAATTAGTTGCCAAAATACAATTACACAATCGTTCATCCAGCTGATGCGGGGGGGGTGGGGGGTGGGACAAAGAAAAACAAACACTTATTCAGTTTGAGGTTTTATTATTACTTGAGAAGTACATGTTGCACCTTCACAATTTTTTTTTTAAATATGAAAGACAAGCACTGCTGTATGTTAAACTTAAGCAATGGACTCACTAACAATTACAGTCGTGCTGCAATAATAATCTTATACATTCTGGGGTTTCCGTCTACAGACACAAGCAGTAATCAACCAAAGCCTTTCCGGCGTGTCAGACTTCAGCCACCAACATTAAGAACTGGTGTCCGTGGTCGTCAGTTTAACAGACAGAGGGGTAAGTGACTGTCAGTGCTACAATTATGACTCTACATGTATGTACTTTTTCAAATGACCTCTTAACAATTTTTTTTAACCTTTTTAAAACTGGAAATGTATAGTGCACCCGTATGTATACGTGATGATACAGTAAATAATGTACGGTCTCTGCTCCACAGATATCTATATTACTGTATCTAAAACATTTAATTTGGCTGGTAGGCAAAAGGACTTACTTCTTATGTAGCTTATGGCTCTTACAAGAAGATGTATACATTTAAAAAAAAATTTACAATTCTGATATTTAAGATTATTCCTAACACAATTTTCCTATTTTAAATGTAAGATTTTTGTGGAGATGAAGCCTGAAATCATTGCTTCTTTTTAAGAAAATTAAATGATTGAAATTACAGAAGCTTAATATGTTAATATTCTCTAGATATTACTTTGATCCTAGTGATTTTAACTATAACATCCCCCACATAAAAAACCTCCCCAGATTAAAATGTATTCTTCAATATAAATATTAAATATTCTGTGTATACTGGTGCTCGCACTGATATTTCTGTTAACATACAGATTATGTGGCTTTAACCATAAAAATGCTGAACTGGAAGGGATTTCCATTGCAGTCCCAACTATTGTCTCACAATCAACCAATAGAGAGGCTGTTGAGAAAGGACGGTAACAGTCTCCACCCATAGTTGAGCATGCTGTAGTTGTGGCTCTTCTGGCCCCTGGAATGACAGTCCATTGATGTGTTAGGCCATCACAGAGAAACCAAGATTGGTAGCAGAATACTCCATTGCACACTTACCTCATTACTGAATGAAGTAGCAAACTAATAATGTTTGATTATTGGAGCAGGAACAAGTACTTATGTTAACACTTTTCTCTTTCCCTACACAGGTGTAACTCATGCAATGGGAGGCCGAGGAGGCCTAAACAGAGGCAATATTAGTTAAAAGTTCTGTAAAGTAATTGAAGCTGTGTATACAGACTGTCAGATTGGCTATTGTTGCTTTAGTTTAATGATTACAGCGCTAAAAGCAGCATTTTGTACGTAGATTGCTGTGTGCACATTTCAGTGTCTTTATTAATAAAATTAAACAAACTGTCCAATGATTATGGCTTCTTTCTTTCCACTCCTGTTACACGTCTTCTTTTGGACACTTATACCAGTCATTGGATACTGTCTGCCCAGTCTGAGCGGTAACTGATCTTGCTATTCTGCTGGCCACATCCACATTATAGTATTGATCTGCAGTAAGAGAAATGCAGTTGGAGTAGAAATTAGAATTACTGGTACAGGAAGTCTTTAGTATATGAAAAGTTCTCTGATTAATGAGCTGAGTTAACATCAGATGCCACTTTCCCTCTTTCTTGTCCTTTTGGCATTATATCACATGTAGTTGAGAGAGATGCTTTAATACCTGTTTCCCGACAAAGTATTTCGTTTTGACATTTTCTTTTTTTAGTCACAATTATCAGTCTTGGCAGGCTATGACTGTTTTATTGGTTAACAACCTGAAAAACTGCTACTTAGTCCCATTGGTCTCCCCTTTTTATAGAGCAGTTTCTTCTTTAAAAAAATTGGCAACTTTGTCAAGTCTTTTGACATATACTAATCTCAAGCTTTCATACTGTTTAGTGTTATACTGTGAGATATGATCCTTTCTGAAACCCAAACACAGCTCATTTAAATACACCCATATATCCCAGAATAAATTATTTATATTCAGTTGTAAAATTGAGTGCACTTGAACAGATAAGTGGCTTAAAAAAACCTGAGCAACCCTCAGCCAAAGCCTTGAGAATTAAAGGAAGAATGTTTGTTATCTTTGCTATCTCATACTAATTTGTATTCTGTCCTACCACTTCTGTGAAAGGCCTAAAGAGTTGTGCACTTTTATTCTAAGAAAAGGCACCTTATTTCCCACATAGGCATTCTCACCTACTTCATAGGCATGATAGGAATTGTTATGCTGGACCAGATGGTGGTCCTAATCCAATATCTAATACTTCGGAGAAAAGTATATCAAAATCCTTCAGTATCCAGTTATGGGATGCTGCCCAGAGGAAAGTTTCTCCTGACCCGTGTTAGAGGTTGATTTATGCCCTCATGCACAGGGGTTTATATGCAGAACTGTTTGAGTGATGTCCTGACTTGACTGAAGTCAGCAGCAAAACTACTACAGTAGAGTCCGGATTATCCGACCTTCACTTATCCGACCTTCCAGTTTATCCGACATAGCCATTCTACGTGCTATTTACACGTCCATGCGTCACATACCGCCATGGCCGTAGCTTCGTTTGTTCCTCTGCGCCAGTGATTTATGTTTGTGCTGTGATTGTGTTTCATTTTTCCAATTGCATGTTCCCCTTACTGTAATATAATTTTATTGTTTGAGTAACATGGCATGTGAAAAGAGGAAAAAAAGTGGTTCTTTTCATTGAACAAAAGCTTGAAGCGTTAAAGAGAATAGACAAAGGCGAGTCCATGCTAAAAATTGCATCTGAACTCAGTGTGGGGCAATTTACAGTTGGTGACTGGAAGAGGAAAAGGAGTTAGAAAAGTGGTGCTCTGATTGACCCTCAAGTGCAGGACTGAAGGACAGAAAAACAATGAAAAAATGTGAATATGAAAAAGTGAGTGAAGCTTTGTTCTTATGGTTCACACAGCAAAGGGATAAGGGCATGCCTATCACAGGCCCGATTCTGCAAGAGAAAGCTCTGAGTTTCCAAAAGGAATTGAATGAAGGGGAACCTGATTTCATGGCTAGTGTAGGCTGGCTTGATTGCTGGAAAAAAAGATACAGGTTAAGGCAGCTCAGTATATGTAGCAAAAAATTATCGGCAAATCAGGAAGGGTTTCTGAAATTTAAAGCAAATTTTCATTGTCTCATCGAAAATGAAGGATTATTAGGTGAGCAGATACATAACTGCGATGAAACAGGCTTAAACTATAAAATGCTGCCTTCAAAAACTCTAGCTTCCCGGGCTGAAGCTTCAGCTCTTGGGTATAAACGAAGTAAAGAAAGAGTGACGATTTCTAGCCTGTAGTAACGCTACCGGTAACCACAAACTAAGACTCACATTTATTGGAAAGGCAAAAAAACCACAAGCTTTCAAAAACATAGCACCTACTGCTCTACCAGTTTCGTACAAGAATGAGAGGAATGCATGGATGGATTCAGCAATTTTCTGAAGCTGGTTTTTCAATGAATTTCTTCCTTCAGTAGAACTATTTTTGAATTCGCTAATCCTACCAAGGAAAGCAATCCTTGTCATTGATAATGTGCCATCTCATCCTCCTGAGGATGAACTGTTCAGTAGGGGACATTAGAGTGATTTTTCTTCCTCCTAATATCACCTCATTGTGTCAGCCTATGGACCAGGGTGTGCTTGAAGTGTTAAAGAAAAAAATATCGTCGTAAACTTTTAGCTACGCTCATTGAGGCGATAGACGATGGAAATGGTATGCTAGATAAGCTAAGGACAGTGAACATAAAAGATGTTATTTATTGGGAACGCACAATCATGGGAAGAGATTGAACCGCAAACTCTGGCAAGATCATGGAGAAAGTTACTTTCGGAAGACGAAAACACATAAGAAATGGTGCAAGAAAATTGTGATAACCTGCTACCTTTGTTACAACAAGTTCCAGGCTGTGAAAAGGTGAATGATGATGATATACAGGAATGGATGGAGAAAGACAAGCAACAAGAACTGACTGACCGTGACATAATAACTCTGGTGAATCGGGATGACAATGTCATTTGTATCGTCATCATCTTCAATGACAAAAACGGAGAGAATTAGTCATAGCGAAGGGGTCAAGGCTCTCGAGGCGGCACTGGCTTACGTTGAACAACAAGGGGAGGCAACTGCTAGTGATGTAATGTTATTGAGATGCTGGCGCGACCTCGCCGCAAGGAAGAGAAACAAAGCTGGGAAACAAACTTCAATCACTAATTTTTTAAACAATAAGTTTAGCGTTTTGCCATACTGCATACTAAATGTTCTGTACTCTATTATGTTACTTGTTCTGTAGAATAATAAGTAATAAACCTGATTTCATACCAGTTTCCGTTTTATCTGACATTTTCGGTAATCCGACCACCCCCCGGTCCCGTTTAGGTCGGATAATCAGGACGCTACTGTACCAATTCAGTGGTGTGAGGATTTCATTCTTGAATGATTAGTCATTACAATGATGACTCCAGATAAGATTAAAAAGGATTAGACATGTATAAGATAACAAGACTGCCTGACAACTAGTGACACTGAGTTCCACTGGCTAGCTATTTCGCTGATTATTTTAAGTAGAAACATCCATTTATTCAGAGTCTAAGGATCAAGCTTGAGTTATTGCCATTTCTTTTCAGCCTGAACCCTAGCACTCATTAAACTTAACTTGGCAATTCTCTTGTAGTGGAAAGGGTAAGTAACTTTACATTTTAGAAGCCCATACTTGCCTTTGAGATGTAATGTGTTTTAGGTTTAACTTACCTTTAGCGAAAACATAGTAATCATAGCCATCTGGCCTTTGGTAGTTAGGTATTGATATAGCTGAGCGAACTACTTTTGGAAATCCTCTCCAGTAAGAATTTATTTTAACCTCATGATGTAATATTCCTGCAGACAAGAAAATTGCTTTGTTAGGAAAATATATTAAAACATGGCCCATACAAAGTTATAACCTGGGGAGAGAAACTGAGAACAGCTACTAGGTTGAAGAGATGTAAAATCATACAAGGTGAACAGATGACAAATGCTGTCCTTCAGAAACTATTACTTTTAAAATAAATATAAATAACATTAAATATAACAGACCTGATGGATTATGGTGGAGTCTGATCGTGTGGGACAGGACAGGTGTGCGGTACACGACTGCTGATCTTATTGCACGTTCAAAGCGTCTCCTCTTGATCACTGCTCTGGGTGTATAAGCTGGGTACCTAACATATACTTTCTTTTTGCACTTCTTAGCGGGTTCTTGATTGTAGATATAGTGTTGAACACTGCCACCTGAAGGAGAAGTTTGTTCCAGTTATAAAAATAATTGAAGCAGAAATGTTGTCAGTAATATGAACCTGAAAGGCTGGAAAGACAAGAGCAACTCATCATCTTTTAAAATGTGTTCAAATGCTATTGAAGAAACTTTCAGCTTTAAATATAAAAAAACTACATATATAACTTGGAAGTATGATGGTAACAGGACCTGCAGAAAGAGATCAATTATTTTGGGGGAAAACAGTGAAATTGTGAGGCACTAGCCTGATGCTGCAGGCTTTCTGTTTGCATAATTCCCTTTCCTTGAAGGAATGGTACCAAGGGAAAGGACTATAGGATTAGATCCATTTTACTTGCCTTGCTGTTTTAATCTGAATAGCTCCTTCAAATGTTCCTGGGTAGAGACTATACCATTCAAATAAGATAATGATATGGCTAAATCTAGCACTTTCTAAGAAAAGAACCATAACTGAGGAACTTCTCCATACATAGCTGTGGGGTGATTGGTCTATTTCCATAACGGTGCCTTGTTAACTTGTGATTGGAATAGTGTCCAAAAGGCATTAAAACTCTTCCTTATAACTCTATCCTGAAAAGTATTTAAACTTCCATGATCACTTTGGCATTCAAAAGTTGTCTCCAAAGCCTCAGGTTAGCTCAGGCTCTTTGTTGCACTAGGTATTGTTGACATCATTTATCCGTTGCCAGACATGCAGACTTATTTGGAAATGGAGCCGAGCTTTATTACAAAAAGAAATAAGCTAAATACCTCTAACATTTGTAGGCACCTTAGTTATGAAACATACCTCTTTTGAAAAAATACACAGATTCTGGCCTGTTCCTGTGTTGTGCTACTGAAAGAACTGCTACTATTTTCCCATTTAGTCCTGCAAATCCTTTTGCAATCTGTTTGGGATATCCCATATCCTTTACATCATTAGTGAAACGCCAGTATTGGGAACCCTAAGGATGTAAACAGAAGATTTTACTTACAGAGGAAAAAAAATGGCCACAGCTGAGAGGCTGCAATATTGACTAGACAGGTGATTATGAAATCCACATCTAATTACTGTACATTATAAAACTGTCCCAAATAATTACTGATGTATCCATCAATCATAAAAATGACTTCAGCTTATGTTGGAAAGGTTATTCTGCAGGCTTCTTAAACATTTATTAGCATACAAACCTTTTCACCTACCCACAGCCACTTTACTTTTGCAATAGCCTGAGGTAGGGGGAACTCAAGTGCTGGGTTCTTGATGCTCACAATTACTCTCATCATTTGTTTCCAAGGACAGCATATTTCAGCCTCAGTTGGTAGGCTGAAAATTGCTTATAGAGTCTTAGTAAATATTTATACAACAGTTGGGTATAAAGGCTCCAATCAAGAGTAAAACCTTATTGGACTGGGTATTGTACAGACACAGAAAAAAATAACATTTGCTTCCCTGAAGGAGTCACACACTAAAGGCACAAAAGATTGGGGATAACATAAAAGCATATGAATATGGTGAAAAATTAGCTTTGTCGGGTTTATGTAATGCATTTTTTTATTACATAATGAAGGAAGGAGAATGCATTTAAGAACTTTCAGGGATCCCAAAAAGCTTGAGATAGAAGGGAAAGAAGGGGTAGAACCAGCATTGACTTCTCAACAGTGAGCCCAAGAATATTAAACAGGAACTTTGCACAACTCGTTTTTGCTCTTTCATGCAGCATTTTCCAGCCAAATAAGGAGTGAATGTGTAACAATGAATAAGGATTTCCTGCTTAACTCAGTATTTTAAATTACTCCACTTAAGGAAACAAATTCACCAATTGTTAGCGCTCCTGTGATTATTAGTGTACGAAAACAGGCTGTGCATTTCCAAAAGGGCACTGGTGGCTGCCAACTGTGCCAGATAAATTATACTTATGGTAAAGCATGTGAAGGCTGGGGAGTTCTTGGAGCCATTAAAATTTTTCCTGCTATACTATTTATGTCCCTCCTCTTCTGACTTGTATGGTGCAGGGAGCAGGAGAGAATTTAACTTTTCCAACCAGCCCATCCTCTTTTCAGGTCCTAAGTCTGGACATTAAGTTCTTAAGGGTGAAAGCAGAAATGTAGCAATAATTAGACAGATGTTCTGCTTTCTCCTCCAATGATTTATTCCCAGCTGTGGACCTGGTGAAAGGATAAGAAAATAAATGCAAACCAATAATATAAATGTCTAAATCAATAGAATCTAGTGGGCAACTACAAAATTGTTATTGCAGGTTTCCAGAGCATGCACTTGTATGCTTGACACACAATAGTTAGAGAGGCTTTATTTTATATAGATTTTGTTTCATATGCTTTGCTTTATAGTAGCTGCTAGGTATTGAAATATATTCTGTATTGGGTATTATAAGTTAGTAATAAATTGTTTATAGGTATTATAAGAGTAAGAAATTGTTTAAAATTGTCTCTCTATCCTGTAACTAAGAAATCCTGAAGGGCGAATTATGCTCTGGTTCCTCTGCATGAAGCAGAAATAGCATTCTGGAAACACCTAGTGGTGTCTTCAGAGCCAGCCAGAGCAGCTGTCTACAATGTTCCCTCTAATTTTTTCCATCCATGTACAGAATAAATTTTGCATATTCCTTTGTAAGAGAAATTGCTTTGTTGAATGAGGAATGTGGGGAGACAGAAGACTCCAGCACCAGATGGTCAGAATGGTTAAGAAGGAGGTATGAACTCAGGTGTCCATCAAATTCAGGATGGCCAAAGAGGGGCAGAATTGACAACTCTAAAGCAAGGGCATACACCTGTGAATGAGATCTGTGAATGAGATAAACCATCTGCAGCCACACCCAGGACATTCACCAATGTGCTGATGAAGCATGACAATGGAAGCAGCCTTGAGGTAAAATTAGATGGCTTCACCATGACAGTGCAAAAACTCATAAACTAAAGTGGGGGATGAAGCCATGAAGCTTTGGGTTAGCTCTGTGAAAACAACTTCCAAGCATCGGACTGCATCTGACAGAACCCAGCTCCTTCCTTGGCCCAGCCTAATTGGCCAGTAGGTTGGCACGAGCACCCATAAAACTGGTAATTATGACACTAGTTGCAGGACTCTGTGTGTGCACGTGCATATGCTGATTTCTATGCTGTATTTGCAATAAACATGCTGTATTTCCTTTTCCCTCTGAAAAAGACCCTGTGTGCCTCTTCTAAAGTTAACACACTAATGCCTGGGCCATCCAAGCCAGCAGTATGCAAAATTCAAGCTTCTGTATCAAAGTTTTAATACAGTCAGTTTTTAAAATACAGCATTATTTTCACAAGAATGAACTCACCTATGGACATACATGTCCCTTTGTGAGTCTTTAGTCCCTATGCTGACATTCATGTCAGTTATTCAGTTTCTTGTCCAGTAAGAAGAGCAGTGTGGTCTTAGTGCCATAACTTAGAGCTTTTTTAATTATGAAAAATGCCTCTTTAAAAAAAGGCAGAATTGGGATCCATGTTTGAAATTTTATGTTTGTATTTAACCTCCAGCTCAAATCTGCTCATTTGACAAGTAATGCTTTTCTTAACTGTGAGTTCTTTCACCTCCTTCTAGGCTCTGAAAGTCAAGTTGGGTTTGCATGTTCTGCTTGTTCATTACAAATCTGTGAGTCTGTCATGGAGGTCACTGATTCCATGACCAGATCAGGCAGACCCTGGGCCAGCCACACTAGCCATTGCTAGGGCAGTTTCATACCACTGCACCCCCCTTCCTGCCCCAGCAGCAGCATTCCATTTAAACTGTGGCAGCACAGCCCTGCAGCTGTTTAATGAGCCCACCCAGCCAGGAGTTCAGTACTCACACATGGGGCTGCCTGGGTGGGGAGGGGGCCCTGCTCCCTCAGCAACAGCAGCAGCTGCCTGCTGAGGACAAAGCAGCAAGTCTCTCCCAGCCATTAGGGAGGGGATGAACATGTCAGCAGCTGCTCTAACTGCCCCCCCCCGCCCCGTGGTTCCTCCCATGATGTTAAATTGCCTCAGGTGGCAGGTGGGGCCAGAGGATGTGTGGGGCAGCAGAGGGGTCAGGGAATCATGCCAGAGCAACAGCAACCAGAGACCCCTGCCTCCCTAGGATCCATTCTTAGAGGTGTGTGCCCCCCAGATAAGTGTGGCACGCACATCCACTCACCACACTCCCTAGTGCTCTCCATGCCCTCCAGAGCCTGCACCCTCTCCCCCTGCCCTGCCCCCAAATTCCCTCTCCTCCACTAGACTCCAAACTATCTCCCAGAGCCTGCCTCCAGGACTCTCACTCTGGAGCCAGCATCCCAAGCCCCCCAAAATTCCACTCCTCACCCCTCCTGCATCCAAACTCCCTCCCAGAGACTTAGGCAGGTGATGGTGTGGAGGGGAGTGTGGGTGGGGAAGGGGTGTGGGTTCTGGGCACCACCAAAATTTTTGCAAAATTTTGTCCCTGCTTCAGACACCCATGGCAGTAGGACATGTTAAGGCATCAGTAGGAGCCTGTGTCACAGCCCCCACACAGCTACAGCTTGTAAATTCTTGCCATTGTTTCAAAGGTCAGTTTTACGTCTATATAAGGAGCGCCCACACAAGGATCCAGACTGACAACTCTGGGGCTAGAATGCATACGATACAGTCTACAGCAGTGAAAGCTCTGTGGGCATCCTCCTTCACTGCCTTAGAAGGGTTAATTCAGCCTGCAGGCCCCTTCAGTCCTTGACCTTTTTCATGAGATTGTCAGCAGGGATAGTTGTTAAGCAAACTGGACAATTAGATAAGTGTTGTCAGCTGAGCTCATTGATCTATTTCTTACCTATAGCCTTTTGCCATACAGCCCCTCATTTTTTTTCATGTTTGCAGGCACCCATTAAATCCTAGGATTTAAAGGATGAAATTAAATCCTTTATGCACTCAAACTAAGCAAGATAACTTCCCTACCTTAAAGAAGAAGGTTTTGCCATCACAGTTGCATCTGGAAAAGACCGTATCAATGGGGGATGGAATACCCCACCCCTCAGTGATTTTGCGAGGGGATACTGTTGGTTGCTTAGCTGAATCCAGCAGCCAGTAGTAATGACCTGCAAAATAAAAAGTAGAACTAGCCCTGAAAAACCTCATTAAAGTGCACCATTTTGCTCCTACTTAAACTTTTGTTTTTGAAAAATGTAGTAGTACAGAAAATGCCAAATCTAAAAGAATTCCAAACAGTGCCACCCTCTGCCGTTTGACCTGGCACAACGGGCTCTCTAAAGCAGTGTTTCTCAACCAGTGGTATGAGTACACTCAGGGGTACTCGAGAGAAGTCGGGGGGTAAATCAGCACAACTGAAATTTGAAGAAAACTGAATTTTTGTTTTAAGTTTTACAGAGCTTTATTATTTTTGTACTTTTTATGCCCAAAAATTTGATCACCCACCCGGCTACAATTAAATTGTTTAAACAAATGTGTAGAAAAAAAAATTGTGTGTCTGAAAACTGTAGGTACTGGGAGTACTATTTTTTTTAAAGGGGTACTTTATAAAAAAAGGTTGAGAAACACTGCTCTAAAGTACTCAGTGCTGCAAGACTGAGTGCCTAGGGCAGCCCAACCTCACCACAGGCCCCACCCCTGCTTCACGCCTTCTGGCTGGCCCTGACCCCACTTCACCCTGCCCCGCCCTCCTTAACCAAAGCCCCTTCCCCCAAGCATTGCAGCCAGGGGATTACCAAGGAGCCTGGCATGGGACTACAGCAGGGGTTGGCCTCCCTCCTGCTAGAGAAACCCGACTGCCTGTTCCCTCTTCTAGGCTGCTGCACTTAGCTTTCCCTCAGCATTGGTGCACGTTGGGACCAGGGCTCTCTGCTTCCTGCTGTCACCATGAAGTGGAGTGCAGTGGGCTGGGAGAGGGTGGTGGGTGGGGTGGGGTGGGGCGGTGCAGAGCAGGCTGCTGGGTCGCTCTGGCTTAGGGATATAATAGTGTAGTCAATTAACCGATTATCTGATAAGCAAAAGCTTATAGGTTAGTGCTATAGACTACACACATTTCCCTCCCCCTGCCCCGGACAGGGTCTGCTGCCACCCTGCGCTGCTGCCTCTCTATCAGAGGCAGCAGCACAGGGCAACAGGCAGCCGGTCTACGAAGGGAGCTGGTTTTTAAACTGGCTTTCTTTGTCGACCAGCTACCATTGGCACCCCGCGCAAACTGGCAAGGGACTCCTTGGGAGTGGGGCCAGAGTCTACTGGCTGCCAGCCCTGCCCCCGGGGACAATAGAATAGTCGATTAATCGATCAAAATTCATGAGGTTATTTGACTATTCAATTAACTGATATTTAACATTCCCACTCTGGCTCCCACCATTGCAGTAAGTAATCCCCGGGCCGTCCTGGGCCCTGTCCATAGGACAGTTAAGGTGGCTGCACGGGCCCCCCAAAGCACCAGGCTTGGAGCAGCCACTCCGAACCATCCTATGGGTTGGAAAATGCAATAGAGGTGGCTCAGCACCTAGCAGGATCCATGTCATTGCAGAAGCACTTGCTGGAAAAGTAATATTCATCAAGATGGGCGGGGGCCCCAGAAAATCTGCCTAACCATAAGTGGCTGAGAGTAGCAAAGCTAGGACAGAAAAGAGGAGGAAGAGTTTGACTGACTTGCATATGGAAGCTGTTCTTTGTCCCTAATCATTTCTGTTGCCCTTTTCTGGACCTTTTCCAAATTCAATATATATCAGATCTGCATGCAGTATTCAAGATGTGGACCTACCATGACCTTATATAGAGGCAATATAATATTTCTGCTTTATTAATTATTATTATCCCAAAGAATCGTTTAGCTTTTTAGACAGCCACTGCACATTGAGCAGGTCTTTTTAGGGAACTATCTACAATGATCCAAAAATCTCTTTCTAGAGTGGTAACAGCTATTTTAGACCCCCATCGTTTTGTACCTGTAGTTGGAATTCTATTTTTCTATGTGCACTACTTGGCATTTATTTCATCAGTGATTGTGTTTCCCAATTACCCACTTTTGTGAGATCCCTTTGTAATTCTTTGCAGTCGTCTTTGGACTTAACTGTTTTGTGTCATTTTGTATCTGCAAGTTTTGCTACCTCACTGTTTATCCCTTTTTCAAGACCATTTATGAATAAGTTGAACAGCACTGGTCTGAATGCAGACCCCCTGGAGCCCATCACTATTTAGTCCTACCCTTTTTGTCCTATCTTTTAAATGGAGCAGCTGGCAATGTTTTCATGATCATCTAATGATCCTTCAATTACTTGAATGACAAGCCTAGTGTTATCTTAATCACCTTGCCTCCCTCTGGCTGCGGCTCCACTGCTGCTTTTTTGCGGAAGAGGATCTGCAAATCGCACTGGCATTTGCATATCTTCTTCCGATTCTTTTTGCGGAAGAGGTTTTTCCGATAAAAAGCCCCATATAGACGGGGCCATCTGTCAGAAAAAAACCCTCTTTCGCAAGACCCTGTAAACCTCGATTTACGAGGAATAAGGGATCTTGTGAAAGAGGGGGGGTTTCCGTCTAAATGGGGCTTTTTATCGGAAAAACCTCTTCCGCAAAAAGAATTAGAAGATATGCAAATGCAAGCATGATTTGCATATCCTCTTCCACAAAAAAGCGACAGTGTAGCCATAGCCTATGCCTATAAAACTCTCTGCCCCAAAAGAAAAGTTGGGAGCAGTACAAGCTGTGTTGCAATTAAAAACTGTCTCTGGGGATAGAGCATGCGCTTTAAGCAGACCTCAAATATGAAATTCAGGGTTTCAAACTTCAAAAGTCCTTCCCCCATCCCCTTCCCCTAAAGATGTTAAGAGGCAGGTAATTGACTAAACGTGTAGTCAACACAATTTGTAAAAAAAAAAAAAAACAATAGATTACTCACCTCGAAATACAGCTAATGTTCCATTTGGTAAAGCAACAATTCCATCTGCGGGTTTTCCATTACACAAATTCTTATCATCTTGTTCACCTGGTTCAAAATAATTAGAGTATATTTTTATGTAAATGAAATTGAAGCTCAAAGAACAGTTTAAAATGCCGGAGGATTGTCAAGTAAAATAAACCTCTTACTAATGGAACATACTCTTTTAATATCATTATTTATTAGAGACAAAGGAAATCTGTATTGTATATTGATCAATTTATTAAACTATAAAAGAAGGCATAAAAATAAAACTTTCAGTAAGAATGCTGCATAGAAGCACCATTCCTTCTTTATGTTTGAGAATATTCTGGATCCAGGGTTCTAATTCCTATATCTAATACTTACACTACAAATAAGAGAACTTAATATTTTTAAAAAATCTCTTCTGTTTTGTTTTAGTTCTCTCTGCTCTGGGTGAGCTGGAATAAGAAACAGAAAAGCTGCAGGAAATTTTCAATCCTGCCTCAAACCAAAAAGTTCTGAAAATGTTTTCCTTTTTGTCTCATTCACACAGAGCAGATATAGATTTAGCATTTTATTCATTTGAGATAGGATCACCAAAGTCTGAATCTTGATGATTGTGACCAAAGAATGTCAAGTCTGGTATTTTTATAGCAATCCATCGTTTTCTTTCGTTAATATTTTGAGTGCCTGCATTTCAGAAAAACATCCTGCATTGTATATCTGACCTGTTCCAAACGGGCCTGCTAACAGAGAGGCGCCAATGGGACAGTTGCACCGGGGCCCAGGGCTCCAGGTTGCAATAGCAGTGATGGCCAGAGCCCCAGGCTCCTATGACTTCCTTCCAGAATGCTTTATGCTTCTCTGAGGGCTGGCGGGGGCGCATCATACTGTGACGGCGATGAGGGTTTGTTGCCTCAGCCCTCCCCTTCTGCTTGAGGTCCTGCCCCTTCCAGGAGCACAGAGCAGCCCCCCCACATACCTTGCCCAGAGGCCCATGGAGGCTGCCAGCTCCCCTGGACCCAAAGCAAGAAGTCCTGAAAATATTTTTCTTTTTGTCTCATTCACAGAGATATAGATTTATGCTCAGATCCTCAAATGTTTTCAGGCACCTACCTCTCATTGATTTCAACAGTCTATTGGTTTGCATCTCATGCTGTCCCTCACACCAATGAATAGTGGATGCAAAACCACATCAGCATTCTCCACTCATAAGTGTGAATTGAACAGACATCGTGTAGTGTTTCCTGGAGCTCTTTTTTCGTAAGGATAAGTATATAGCTGTAGCTCAAGTTACGTAATGATAAAAAATGGGTGACTACTCTACCCTAGTAATTGGATTTAAACAATACTTAGGTCTATTGGTGCCTAGCTGTAGCAAACTATTCACAAATGTGAATTTAGAAAACTGACTCGGGAAAATGATAGGGATAAAATTTAATCAAACTATAATGGATAATGAGGGCAAAGAGCAGCATTGCAGCTGGATGGAGCCAGGGGAGAGGTTTTCTTTTTTCATTGTGGGTATCAGTACAAAATAGCTGTCAAATTAGGTCACGTGACTAATAGTTGAACTCTAGTAAATACTGGAATACTTTCATCAGACTTGGAAATCTCTCTCTAGCTTTATTCTTTGGCCCTGTTTTGATTCCTATGTTCCCTGGTACTTGCAATCAATGTTCCCAGTGATCCCTTCAGAAATATACGACTCCTAAAATGGTGACATGGTTTGGCTGTCTGAGAAATTTAGTTTGTTCATTACTATAAACATAAATGTTACAATTATAAAGAAAGATACCTTTGTAAAAGAATGTTGTGTTGATCATCTCTTGTAGTTTGGAGTTTGCCTGGATAGTGGGAGTTCTTTCAGGCGCGTTAGTTGAGTAAGATATTGAATATGTTTTAGTAGGGAAATGTGGGACTTCTTTTCTCTCTTCAGGCCTTGTGGTTCTGAATCCATTTGCCAAGGTGGAGGTATGATGCATATCTTTCACAGCTGCAGAGGTTGAAGTCCCTATTGTATGTTTTACTGAAGTATTTGTGTTCATAGCAATTTGGTTTTCCTTGGTCATTTCTTTATCTGAAACAAGATCAATGCTGTTACTAGTTGTAATCCCATGTGATGTAGTTTCTTGTTTTTGAGGAATAGCTGAATTAGATTTTGTTGTTGTCTGTGTTATTTTTGTAATGGTTTCCAACCAGTTATACTCATCATTGCCATTAGGATTAAGTGTACCTTTCAGTGGAGTAATACATGTTGTGAATGAGATTGCTGGGGAGTCTATGGAGTCCTCTTGTTTAGGAGAGGTAGGATTTTGGTTGGGTTCTTTAGGGTTTTCTGTGTTTCTGCCAGGGAAATTACTGTCTGCCACAGTCATTGGGTCCATTGCAGTGGGGCTTGAATTATCTCTGTGATTCTCCTGCTCAGAAGTGACTGAGTTTGCTGCTGGTTTCTGAGTCAAAGAAGGGCTGATGATGATCTTGGAAGTTTGTAATTTGTCAGTTGGAGACTGCTTTGTGTTTCTCTGGGTAGTAGTATCTCTAGTGTATGCATTTTCAGGGATGTCTTTGGTTTCAGTAGTCCCCTTGGAAATGGAAGTTGTTACAGATCTTTTAGTAACAGTAGAGGTTTCTTTTGTGGTTTCAAAATGGACTTTTGTTTCCATAAAGTCTTTTGGGTTAGAGGTAGTAAGGATTATTGGTGCAGTAGCAGTAATTTGTATCACAGGGTTAGCGTTTTTTTCAGGTTCAATGGAAGGTTTGGCAGTGGCTTTTACTGGTGGGATTTGTGAGACAGTGGTACCAAGTCCATCTTGTGTTGGTAACACAGGTCTTTCCTGGGAGTCTTTAGCTATAGTGGACACTTCTTCAGAGACAGTCAGTGTTTCTTTAGTGACAGTACTTTCAGGTGTTTCCTTTTTATCTGTTGTGGTTACCTCTTTGTCATCAGAGGCTTTTTCCGTAGTTGTCCCTTTGATAACCGCAGTCAGTTCTTTTTTCTCTTCAGTTGTTTCTTTGGTGGCCGTAGTTTTCTGTCTGTTATCTTTAGTTTCTTCTTTGTCTGCAGTAGTCAAGTCAGTAGCCACAGTTGTTATTTCAGCAGCAGTAGGTGTCTGTTTAGCGACAGTTTGTGTCTTTTTAGTTGCTGTAGTTGTGTCCAGTTTAGCTGTTGTCATTATAGATTCTTTAGCTGCAGTAGCTGTTACTTTGGTTGTTACAATCTCTCTATAGGCAAAAGTTGTGTCTTTTCCTGTTGTGTCTTTTTCACCTGTTGTCATTATATTGACTTCAGCTATAGTAGTTGTATCTTTTGTATCTATTGTCATAACACTCTCTTTGTCCACAGTGCTTGTGTCTTTTTTACCTGTGGTGGCTAGAGTGTCTTTAGTGTCTGTAGTTGTGTCTGTTCTAGGTGATCTTGTTACAGTCTCCCTAGCTGCTGCAGTTGTGGCTGTGTTAGGGGAAGATACAATCTCTCTATATGCAGCAGTTGTGTCTTTTTTAGGCATTAAGCTTTTTTCATATGGACTTGGTCTAATCTCTTCACCTAATGTGGATGCATCTTTTTTAGCTGCTGATGGTACAGTGTCTTTAGCAGAACCAGTTGTGACTGTTTTAGTTGTTGTCGCAGTCTCTCTTTCTGCAGTAATTGTCTTTTTTGCATCTTTTGTGTCTCTTTCATCTGTAGTCATCATAGTCTCTGTAGCCACAGTTGTGTCTTTTTTACCTGTGGTTGATTTGTCTTTTTCTCCTGTTGGCATGTTTTCTTTATTCACAATAGTTGTCTCTCTTTTACCTGCAGTTGGTTCAGTGTCTTTAATTTCTGCAGTTGTGCCTGTTCTTGGCGCCCTTGTTACAGTCTTCCTAGCTGCAGTAGTTGTGTGTTGTTTAGTTGTTAAGTCTTTTTCATCTAGAGTTATTCTAACTTCATCACGTACTGTGGTTGTCTCTCTTTCATTTGTCAAGTCAGTAGCCACAGTTGTTACTTCAGCAGCAGTAGGTGTCTGTTTAGCAGCAGTTTGTGTCTTTTTAGTTGCTGTAGTAGTGTCTAGTTTAGCTGTTGTCATTATAGATTCTTTAGCTCTAGTAGCTAGTACTTCGGTTGTTACCTTTTCTTTGTCTACAATAGTTGTATCTTTTCTTCCTGTTGTTGTTACAGTGTCTTTAATTTCTGTAGTTGTGTCTGTTCTAGGCGATCTTGTTACAGTGTTCTTAGCTGCAGTAGTTGTACCTTTTTTACTCATTACATCTTTTTCATCCGGACTCAATATAATATCATTTACTGTGGTTGTGTCTTTCTTAGCTATTGTGGTAGCGTCTTTTTACGCTGTTGTTTTTACAGTGTCTTTAGCTGCAGCTGTTGTGACTGGTTTTGCTGTTGTTACAGTCTGGCTTTCAGTAATAGCTGTTACTGTTTTATTTGTTTGAGCTATTGTTTCTTTATCTATTATAGTTGTGTCTTTGTCTTTGTCCAGAGTAGTTAGGTCTCTTTCATCTGTTGTCATTATAGTCTCTTTAGCTAGAGTAGTTGTGTCTTTTCCGCGTATTGTTTTATCTGGTGTTATTCTGCCTTGCTTTGCTGTTATTGTACTAGTCTCCTTAGCTGAAGTAGTTATGTAATTTTTATCTGTTGTTGTCTTCTCTATGACTGCTGTGGGTGTAACTCTTTTCCTTGTTGCCCTTTCCATTTTAGCAGCATTGGTTCTGTCACTTTTAGCTGTTGTAGTCTTCTGTGTTCTAGCTGTTGTTACTTCCATAGCTACAGTAGTTGTATCACTTCTAGTTGTTGCCTCTGCAGCTGTTTTTGCAATATGTTTCTTAGATGTTGTCTCTGTCGTTACAATCCTTGTGTTTTTCTTAGCTATGGTTGCCCCTTTAGTGATAGTTAGTGTGGCATTTTTCATAGATGTAGTACTTGTGTCTTTAGCTTTGGTGACATGAGCTGCATTAGTTAATGCTGAGATCTTAGCTGTACTTGTTGTAGTAGCAGGTGGCATGCTGGTCTTTGGACTTAATATCTTTGTAGTATTCATTTTGATTGTCATAGTAGCTTTATGTGGTTGGGAAGCAGGGGTCTCTCTAAAATTTTCTTCTGACAAAGGAGCTGCTGTTGTAGCTTTATTTCCTTGTCTCTTCATTTTGATTGTCATAGTAGCTTTATGTGGTTGGGAAGCAGGGGTCTCTCTAAAATTTTCTTCTGACAAAGGAGCTGCTGTTGTAGCTTTATTTCCTTGTCTTAAAATTTTTCTGTTGGGATGCTCTGTAGTAGGAGCAGGCCTGGTGCCCGCATTTTCCAATCCACTGCCAATCTCCTCAGAAATTTCTCTTATTTCATCAGCCGTAGTTCTTCTGTTTTTTGAGTCTTTCTCTACAGGAAACACATATCAAGTTAAAGCACCATTTTTTAATTTTCTCATAGTTCTGCAGCATTCCAGCATTTGCTCTTTTGGATTTCACACTCAAGGCTTTTTTGTAAACACAGCTGGCAACAGTTGCAACTCTTGTAAATTATAGCAATATCTCTTTCACTTTTTTTCTGTAAGTTGCACTGTTTTAACTTACATCGATTTAGAAACCTTTGTGAATACAGGTTGAACCTCTCTAGTTCAGCACCCTTAGGACCTGACTGGTGCTGAACCAGAGAATTTGCCAAACACGGGAGGTCAATATTGTCTAATATTACTAATGCTGCCACTGCTTACTGGCCTTTTAGAAGACATTTAGGGGTAGATTAGAGCTAAATAACAGCACAGAACACTGAGTCAGGACTGGTGGTTGTAAACAAATGTTATGAGACAGCGGGAAACTTGGCCACACCCATGATAAGTGGACATCTGGCTAATTAAAATCATGCCGGATCACAGATGTTTCTGGACTGGAGAGTGCCAGACTAGAGAGGTTCAACCTGTACTTTAATTCAATTTAAACCTAGTTTTTATCAGGTTAGCGTAATTCATCAAGAGATAAGGACTTGAGTTAAGCTAACCTGATAAAAGACAAGTTTAAACTGTATTTAACTGTGACTGTCCATGCAAGATTTTACATTGGTCTAATTAAGTTGGTTTAAAATCACACCTTTGGTTAAATAAGTGCACCCTTGAAAATGGAAAAGCCTGTTATTTTAATAATTATATTCTTATGCCGCCTGTAATCATTGTGACATGTGGTGGTGCACTGTGTTGTGACTTTTCCAATGTCAGTTGTTTCTCTAATAACAAACTGTTCGAGGAAATGGGAAGTCTTTGGAGACAGGTTAGATTTTATTACCTTTTCTAGTTGTTAAATACACAGATTGTAAATGTTAAGTGGTGCTGGGCTGAAAGAAGGATGTGTGCTTGGAAATACCCCAGCTCCTGGCCTTGGGGAGGAGGGGTGTTAATGACGTATTTTAATATAAAAGTCTCAGAAGGGTATCTGTGTTAGTCTGTATCTGCAAAAAAGAAAAGGGGGAAAAAAAAAATTCTAAGGTGCCACAGGACTCCTTGTAGTTTTTGTAATATAAAAGTTAACAGAGTCTAAAGGATCCACCTTTAGATTTGGGCCAAAAATGCTCTCACACTGGGCCAAGCAATTCTGAGAGCAACACCGTGTTCGCAATTCTCTCCTGTGTGTATCTGCAGTCAACCCCCCTACCTGACAAAGCCACTCACATCCTTCTTCAGAAAAGAGATTTCAGTGTGCCAAGCTGTCTAATCTCCTGCCTACCTAAGTTCTACACGATTACCTGAGCCTGCTTAGTGACTTATTATGCAAGGGACTCTCAAAAATATTTAGTTGACTCTGGTTATGGTATAGTTCTGGTAGGCCTTTTTTCTTGCTTCATCTGCTTTACTATATATGAAGGAGATTGTTTTTCATTTTAAAAAAAGGAATAGGGCTATTGGTGCACTTAATATCTGAAAAGGAAGAGATACTGCATTGGCTAAAGGAGGACTTCTGCATGCTGCTTAGGACATTTTGATTTTTCCATGGTAATATATCAATTTTGGTCTTTTTCTGTGTCAACTTTAATGGTGGCTCTACTCTGAAAAGGGACCCTGTAAAAATGCCAACATGGGGTTATATGTTTATTGTCACTTAGTGAGTTCTGTATTGAATGTTCCAAACTTACAAGTAAAACTAGGTATGTTGGAATCTCTGGCAAACTGCCCTTATTTGGCAAACTGTTTCATGAGCCTGTGCATAGCCCTAATAACCTCAGTGGAGTCACATGTGAGCTTAATGGTCTGTCCATGCAGAATAGCTTACAAGCTCAAGACTTTTAAAGCATTTAATCAGATGTGAAACTAAAAATATTAAAAAAGAGGATAGTTTGCAGTAAATCCTTAAAAATTCTTTCTACATAGAAAGACAAGCATGCTTCTATTATATTGCTGCTTATACTGTTTACATTTCATTTCTGCATTAGGCTGTTTGATCACAATCCATACCTTTCATGGCATCCTTCGCTTTTCTATTATTTTTGTTTTTAATGTCCTTTGTTTGGCCATTTTCATTGGGATTTTTTGATAAAGCCTTTGTCTTCCGAATGGTTGTGGTCGACAATGAAGAAGACGATGAGGAAGACGATTTCTGTTTCTCAGATTCTGAATGTTCTGTGGCCAAGTAAAACAATTGGTGAAAATGGGAAGCCATGTAAAACACATTGTAGAAGAAGCTAATACTCAGTTTACAAGAAAATTGCTCTCAAAAGATAAAGGTTTGGAGTGTTGAAGATGGGAAGTATCATTTGAAATGGCTTGCCTCCTGAGCCAGCAATGAATGGAAGCAACACCCAGAAGGAGGTAGCAAATGTTATGGTCATATTCCTTGAAAACTTGAGCCCTTTGCAGCCTCATTTAATACTGGAAAACAGTGATTTTAGAGCAGAACATTCTGAGGCTTAATCACTGCTTCATGTGTGTGGCTGAGCTGATGGCTATTGTGTCTATGTAAGGACAGTGACAGAACAATAGTAACGGGGTTTAAAATCAGAAAAAAAGCTCAGGATTCTAACAAAGGACCTGCCGAATAGACTAAAAAGGGAAAGTCCTAAGACCTTGAATTCAAACTTTTTGCCTTGGAGAAAAGAAAAATGGGAAAGATAGTTCCCTCTAATTTATACCATTTTACTCACTTCAGCACTCAGGTATACTTCCGGGCTGTGTCTACATTGGCACCCTTTTTCGAAAAAGGGATGCTAATGAGACCAGTCGCAATTGCAAATCCGCGGGGGATTTAAATATCCCCAGCGGTATTTGTATTACATAACTGCCGCTTTTTCCGGCTCGGGGCTTTGCCGGAAAAAAGCGCCAGTCTAGACGGGGATCTTGCGGAAAATAAACCCTTTTCCGCAAGATCTCTTATTCCTACTTGCAAGGAGAAGCAGGCCATAACCACTAACTTGTTATATCAGACTATATATGAAAAGGGGGTCATTTGAAAAGCTTGTCCCTTATTTTTTTAAAATCATATTTGAAGCTACATTTATCTCTGTCCTTTGCTTGTGGAATTGTTTGTAATATACACTTCTGACTCCTAGATATAAGTGGTACATAACCAGAAACCCTGCAGAGCTCAAGTCATTTCAAAGCAGTCTCCCATGCCTCAGAGAAACAGGTTTAATTTTTTTTTATAAACTTTTAAAAGTAATAAACAGGAAAACACTCTAGTCCAGAAGTTTTCAAACCTTCTCATATTGTGGACCACTTAATAAAGCTATGATCCCTGCCAGGGTCTGCTCCCCTTGGAATCTCCTAATCCCAACTGCACACCTTCCCTGGGGTTACGGTAACGCGTGGTTACCTGACAAGCATGAATAAGAAAAGAGTAAGGAGACAAAAGGGAATTGCATTTTAGTAGAACTGAATAGTAATAACTTTGGTTCATTTCCTCCCATTTTGTACGCTGGGCTTTATTTCCTTTCCATGATGTACAGCCAAAACATGCTCACCTCAGTCCAGGGTCTCATATTGCTGACCCACTGGCCATCTATGGCCCAAGCACTTCCTCAATCTGGCCCATGAAATATTTGAAAAAGTTATTTAATCAGACCTGTGTGTCTGCCAACCCAAGGATGGGGGCGAGGGGGCAGGTGCAGGTGGGAACTCACCCTCACAAAGGGCTCCCAGCAGCATCCAGGCCCCCAGCACCCATATAGTCCCGGACATAGAAAGAACCACTCAGTCTGGGAAGCCACGCTAGCTGCCTCCACTGTGATGTGAACTGCTCTGGCCAGGGAGCTGCCTGGGCTGATGCCCTTCTGCAACCAGCAGGGCAGGGTAGTGGGTTTTGCTTTTGGTTACCCTGGGTGGGGACCCCAGCACGAGGATGCAAATGTTAGTGGGGGGCAAGCAGGATCCCAGTACGAGGACATGGATGTGGGATGGGGGGAAATCTCAGAGCAAGGACATGGGGGTATCAGGGTGAGGTCTTTTGTAGGATCCTGGTCTCTTTCTCGGCTCCTGGACACAGGGGAGAAACTCATGAATCAGCCCCCCCTACCCTACCAAAAGAGAATGGCTTCTTAAAATCACAGAGAAAGTACACTTCGGGAACTTTTTAAGAACATAAAAATAGTCATAGTGTGTCAGACCAAAAGTCCATCTAGTATCCGTCTTCCGACAGTGGCCAATGCCAGATGTCCCAGAAGGAGTGAACAGAACAAGAAATCATCATGTGATCCCTCTCCTGTCATCCATTTTCAGACAAACAGAGGCTAGGGACACCATTCCTACCCATCATGGCTAATAGCTATTCATGAACCTAACCTCCATGAATTTATCTAGCTTTTTTTGAACCCAGTTAAAGTCCTAATCTTCACAACATCCTCTGGCAAGGAGTTCCACAGGTTGACTGTGTGCTGCATGAAGAAAAACTTCCTTTTGTTTGTTTTAAACCTGCTACCTATTGGTAGCATTAGGTGACCCCTAGTTCTTATATTATGGTAACAAGTAAATAACTTTTCCTTATTCACTTTTCCCACACCAGTCATGATTTTATAGACCTCTATCATACCATTCATATTTATTTGGCATCTGGTGTTCGAGGTCTTTGGCTGAACACAGGGCACATTTTCTAACTTTTCTCTACAAACCATGAGACCTAAAGTCTTCCTTTAAAAAAAGTGGGAGGGGAGAAAAGTGTGCCTGGGATTCTCTTCTAATATGAGGCACCAACAAACAAGCATAATCTACTAAATCAGAGTGATCACAGCTGAAAGCTATGCACGAGGCATGAGATAGTGAAGTTCCCAGATCTGGCTTAATTCTAACAACGTGGCTGGGGCTTTCCAGGAAAAAAAAAAGTCTCAGTTATCAGGAGGCTTGTGATCAAATCAGGAGAGTTGGCATCACTGATGTCTAGTCAGTTTCACAAAATGAGTTAATAGTTTCACAGCTTACCCCTATGGACGGGACAGCTCTGCACATACCTCCTTTGGGCCACAGGGATGAGCTGGCAGCGGCATGGAGCTAGCAGCAGGAAGCCACTCTAGCCCCGCTCCACTGCCTGTGCGGGGGGGAAGTGGGTTTTAAATTGCCTTGGGGTGGCAGGCTGGGCTGAGGGATGTATGGGTAGGGAGGTACGGAGACACCTCCCCCCACATAGCCCTGCCAGAGGTGGGGTGCTCACTGGCCCACTCGCCCACTAGGAGGATTTGAGGACTGACACTGACCCTAAGATAAATTGAGTTTGAGACCTCTGGCTTTGTTAGTAGCCCCATTGACTTTACTCAGGTCATACTTGCATATCTAAATTGATCAGGAATTGGTCATAAGTGTATAAATGCCTTATATTTCTTTGTATTATATCTCCGACATATTGTACAGTTTTGTTTTGTCCTCCTAGGTGTTTTGCTTCACATTTGGTGTTGCCCACTATCAGACCTAAGTTTACACACACACTTCCCCAAAGCCCCGACAGACATGCAACACCTTCATGCAGTTTAGAGCAGTACTCATTTAGCTTTTCAAAAAAGCTCCCAGAAATTACTAAGAGCAAGCATTGCTGCTTAACAAGGGTTAGACAACACTGTGATAGAAGAGTCTGTGGACCACCTGGAAGAACTGTACAAACTACTGCCTGAGGCACACTTGTAAATGTACTGTAGGAACAATACTGTATGGCAAAGCATTACAGACTAGTTCTTTCTCCTGTGTAATGTCTGCAATAGGCAGTAAATTGACTGGGAGTCTTGTTAAAGGTTTTTGTTCTCATTTAAAAAGTTTAAATGAATGTAATTTCTTTAGCTTTGGTCCTCTGTATCATCTCTCTATAACAAATTAGTGCAATGAATAGGCAAATATTTTGTAAGATTATTGCAGCTAGTAAGCATATTTTGCAAGAGTTTTAAAGAATTATCTATTAAAACTCTCAAACATTTGCTATCGTTGACCCACGGTATCACTATTGTAGTGAATGCAATTACAAATCTGAATTTGTCTCAGTCAATGTAAGCATACAAACTTCAACCTATAATCTAACAAGTTATGATATTATATAACAATCCTAGAAAAAAAGGTGCTTTGCATGTTCTGCAAAGAAAGACTGAGGGTACGTCTACACTGCACGCTTATTTTGAAATAAACTATTCCAGAATAGTTATTCCAAAATAGCTTATTTCAAAATAGAATGTCTACACTACAGGAAAGCCTCAAAAGTAGTCCGAGGGAAGCTCCCCTAATATAGATGTGCTGTGTCAATTTAGAGTCTATGGACGTACTGGGGAGGAATAACTTAGAATGGCCCTGGTGAGGGGCTATTTCGAAATAGCAGCAGTGGAACATCCACACATGCCTTATTTCGAAATAGCTATTTCAGACTAGGCATTATTCCTCATAGAATGAAGTTTACAGATTTTGGAATAAGCAGTCTGTTATTTTGAAATTATTTCGAAATAATGGAATGGCTGTGTAGATGCTGGCACTGTTATTTCAAAATAATGCTAATTATCTCGAAATAACGATGCCGTGTAGACGCACCCTGAGTTACAGGCATTTTCTGAAATTTTTTGCAGCCTGGCTTAACTGAGGCTTGCTGTGTAAGGTTAGCTTCTCAGTTTTGTCAATATAATGCTGTCCTGAGCTACTGTACTTCCATTATTGCAGTACTAGACTTTTCCTGAAATTGCCAGTTGTGCATATGATGTTTATTGATGAAGGGATCAAAAAAGAGATCACCATTTTTTCCTAACACTTATATTAACTAGGATAGGTTATAAAAAAAACAGTAAGATCTTCTCTGAAGAGTATATGATGTAATAAGTTCTAGGAACAAGTTTAATAGCTATCTGGAAACATCTCACATTAGTTTTCTACAGCTAGAACTGTGGAGTGATCTTTAATATTCACTCAGATAATGCCCATTGCATTCGTATTCTTTCTTACCTTCCATAACTTCATGGGATTGAACTACTTTCTTTGGTTTCTTATTCTTTGAATTTTTAGATGACCGTTTGGCTGTTGTTTTGGTCACCAAAGGAGTTGTTCTGGATGATGATGATTTCGTAGTAAGTGCTGAAGCCAAGAAAAATACAATGTGTTAATGGAAATTCCATTCTCATTCAGCATGAAGCATATTATCATTAACAAATGATATGGAACAGCTGTGACACATTTCTACTATAAGTCTAATTTTGCTTCACTCCCTCTATTCCACTAAATTTTTGCAAAACACACACACGTACACACACTCTTTTAGACCTGAAGCTTCTCGTGCTTACTTTAAGACCAAAGAAAACTTTTTTCTGAAAGATTGAGATCAACTAAACACTTTTTTTTCATTAATGGGATTTAAGGGGAAACAAGGCTTTACTTTTTAAAATGTTGTTTCACTTTTATGTCCATTTACTCCAAGCTAAAAAAAATGTCTTGAGCCACAAACTTGGAAGCAAGGTCAGATCCAGGTATTAGGTTAGTCCTCTTAAGTTCACTGTTGAAGCTAAATCAGGGTCTGGGTTCAGATATACTGTCACTGAAATCTCATGAGATTTCACACATGTTCATACCAGAACTGGAAAATAATTTGGGATCCAGCAGTCAGTCTAAACCGCAGGTGTGAGTTTGGATCAGGGAGTGAGTCAGATAGCAAGGGTTCAGGTAAAGGTCAGCTGTCCAGCCATGGCAGAAGAAAGACAGAAGGCAATGGATGTGGTTTCACAAGGCTGCAACTTTATTCACTTAAAATATCTGGGAGCATCTGGCAATAAATTGTGCAGTTCAACTCATTAACCTTTTCTTAATTTCCACATAATCCCAACATCATAACCTACTTCATCCCAATGGGCCCCAGACATGCTGCCTGGGCCTGTCTGGCAGAGAGAGAAAAATTCGTTCCCAGCTCCCCCAGTAAAAGGCCAACTAGTGCAATGCCCACAGTCTGTCAAGTGGGAGCCTTGTTCTTTTGCCAAATTCATGGGTGGGAGGGGTGGATCCTGCCAGCTCAATCTTAGGGACTGCAGGGTCCTGGCAGCCACTTCCTGGAGCCACATGGAACCTGCACAGGTAGAAGCCTGCTGTAGCCCAGGGCCTTGTTGTGCTGCCAACCAGACATTCAATGGCCTGGCTGACAGTGCCAACCAGAGCCACCAGGATCCCTTTTCGACCAGGTGTTCTGGTCGACAAACAGACCCCTGGCAACCCTCTATCAGCAGATACCAGCAGGTGTGCTAATGGTAACACCCAGAGAAGAGAAACACACGGGAACGCTCTACTAACAATGTCTTGTGTGACGTGTAAACAGTATAATGCCTTAAAGCAGACCACTTTCTCCATTGCACAAAATGAGACCTGGAAATGTGGGTTATGTCGGGATTAACATGGTACAATATGATATTAATTCGAAACTTCTGCAAGACATTACAGAAATCCATATTTGTTTGGTTGACTATTCTTAAGTAACCTTGCATGATTGGTAGCTGTATAGAGAGACTGAGCAGTGACTGCAGAGGAGGTGTCTACCATTCCTATGGATTTCCTCCAATTTCAACATTGAATAGCAGATACACACCGAAGCTTTGCAGCAGAATATGGTCTCTTCCCTATTTTTCCTTTGCCTAAAGTACCTGCAGGTGCAAGATGCAACTGCCTTTTGTGGGGAATTAGGTGAAGTGAAATTATTAGATAGTTTAGAAATTAGCAAATAATTAAATATTTTAAGCAGTAATTCTGCAGAAAAAATATAGTATTTTTAATCTAGTTCTTTCTGTTTTTGCCTCAGTAAAAGAAGGTGTTATTTTAAACTCTGAAAAGAATGAGACCTCAGCTTCAACTCTTGGGCTACGTCTAGACTGCAGGCTTCTTGCGCAAGAAGCTTTTTGCGGAAGAGATCTTATGCAAAAACTTCTTGTGCAAGAGCGCATCCACGCTACAAAAGCGCATCACAAAAGTGATGCGCTTTTGCACAAGAGAGCATCCAGACTGCATGGATGCTCTCTTGCAAGAAAGCTCTGATTGTTATTCACAGAATGGCCACCAGGGCACCTGTACTTCTTTTAATAGGCTGTTTTTGCGCGCAAAACCCCCATTTTCCATCCACACACACCTTTTTGCGCAAGAGCTCTTGCACAAAAAGGAGTTATTCCTCGTAAAAAGAGGAATACCTGTACTGAAAAAGCCCTCTGTTCTGCTGATTCACTGTAAATTTACTTGCGCAAAAACACACTTGAGGTGTGGACGCTCCACGGTTTGAGCAAAACCCCCTGTAGTGTAGACGTAGCCTGAGAAAGCAGGAAGCAAAAAGGATCAGGAACCAAGATCGGTGATGAAAATCAGACAGTATTATCTGGTGTATACAACCTTCTTAGCAGTACAAATGGACAGAGGGAAATAGTTATTTTGGCACTGGAAAAAGTACAAAAAAGGAAAACCAAAATGATTAGGGGTATGGAACAGCTGCCATATGAGGAGAGATTAATAAGACTGCGACTTTTCAGCCTAGAAAAGAGATAACTAAGGGGGCATATGATAAAAATCATGATTGGTGTGGAAAAAAGTGAATAAAGAAGAGTTATTTACACTTCCCATAACACAAAAACGAGGGGTCACCAAATGAAATTAATAGATTGCAGGATTAAAACAAACAAAAGGAAGTATTTCTTCACACAGCACACAGTCAACCTGTGGAACTTCTTGCAAGAGAATGTTGTAAAGTTCTAGACTATAACAGTTAAAAAAAAGCTAGATAAATTAATGGAGGATAGGTTCATCAATGGCTACTAGCCAGATTAGCAGGTATGGTGTCCCGTTCCCATTCCCATTCCCATTCCCAGCTTCTGTTTATCAGAAGTTGGGAATAGGTGACAGGAGATGATCACTTGATGATTACCTGATCTGTTCATTCCGTCTAAGGCACCTGGTATTAGCCACTTGAAGAAACAGAATACTGGTCTAGATAGACCAGTATGCCCATTCTTATGTTCTTATGAAATGTTCAAAATATTCACAGCCAGCAGCCTGGTAGTTCAGACCTTAAAACTCATATGATGTTCGTGAGTTAGTACAACATTCCCAAGACTTTAATGGGATGTTTAAATTTCTTCACACAAAGTTAAAAAAAAAAAAAGCAAACAAAGCAAACAAAGCTGAAAGATGCACCTGTCCAGATAACTATATAAATAAATCTGTAGAAACTGACTCCCACATCTACATGCAGATACATATGTGTATTCATGCATACACATCTAACATGCACTAACATGTATACTTCCACATTGTTTAATAGTACAATTGTTATTTACTATCCCAACTACGATCAGGGCTCCAGGGTGGTAGGTGCTAGACATACACATAAAAAGAGAGAATCTTTTAATAAAGAGTTTATAATGTAGGTAGACAAAGATGGACAAACACTGGTTCTTCTGCAATTGCTAGTCAACAACATTCACTTTTTAAAGAGTAATATATTGTGACAGACCTAAGCCAGCAGCCTTCCACACTCTGGTGGAAGCAGGTATACAGGGCACTGAATAAGTAGCTTTCTCTTTCCAGTGTAAACTACTAGAGCAGGAGTGGCCAACAGCAGCAGAAAAAATGCGAAGAGTCACCTCAGAATTGTGAAGCAAAAAAAAAAAAAAGGAGACTGCCCCTTTAAGGAGCAAGCCGGCTTAGACTTTTTGGCCATATCAGGCTCCCATCGATAGCCACCATCTTGGGCACCTTTTTGAATTGCCGACCCGGTGAGCATAGGGTAGCTGGTGGCGGGGCATTTGGGGGGGCAGGAGTGGCTTTGTAAGCCACACTTTTGGGGGGGAAGAGCCGCGGGTTGGCCACGGCTGTACTAGAGCCTACTGCAATAAAATGAAGGCAGGAAAACACATGGGGCTAATTAAATAGCTTGCTCCCTCAGGCAAGTCACTCCACACCTGCAGCCAATTACAGCCACTGGAGTTGCTTTAAAAGGCCTCCGCTAGGTAAGGAGAGGAAGTGAGGGACCTGCAGGAGTGAGGGAGGAACAAGACAGTGAGGGACTTGCAGGAGAAAGGGAGGAACAAGAAGCTGTGTGTGAGCTGAGAGCTGGTTAACAGGTACCAGAGGGAGACATTTTGGAGGGGTTGTTTGGGGAAGTGGCCCAGAGAAAAAACTGCCAAGCTGGAAGGAAAAACAACCATGATTGCTGCTGCTATTTTAGGGTACCTGGGCCAGAACCCGGAGTAGTGGGTGGGCCCAGGTTCCCCCCAAACCTTCCCCTGACACCAACACAGAGCCTGTCCCAAGAAAGGAGACCAGGACTATGAAGGGGTTGTCACCCCAAAACCATGGACTAGCCTGTGATGAGTATGGCTCACTAAGCTATGGACTCTGCCTCCTGTAAAGAGAAAGGGGTTGTGTATAGGACCACTGCTCGTGTCTGAGGCTAAAATTGTCTGCCAGGAGCGCAAGACCCATGGGACACGGCCAAAACTTTGCCACGGTATTTTAATACAATAATATACTTTTAGGCTACGTCTACACTGCAGGCTTCTTGCGCAAGAACGGCTGTTCTTGAACAAAAACTTGCGGAGTGTCTACACTGCATGCGTGTTCTTGCACAAGTAAATTTACAGTGAAGTGTCAGAACAGAGGGTTTCTTACACAAGAGATATTCCTCTCCTCGTGAGGAACATGCCCTTTTGCGCAAGAGCTCCCAGGGTTGGGGTCAGGCTCGGGGAACTAGAACACACCACCCTGTGCTCCCCAAGACAACACCCTATTCTCTAAGCCATGCGGGGACCCATTCTGCCCTGTTACCTTTAGGCTGTCCCTTATCCTGCATTCCCCTGCCGGACCCAGCTTCAGTTCTCTCCATCCTGTCCTGGCATTGGGCTCGGGCTCCTCTTGTGCAAGAAGGCAGTGTGGACGGGAACAGGGGTTTCTTGCGCAAGAAACTCCTATGGCTAAAATGGCCATCAGAGCTTTCTTGCGCAAGAGCACGTCCACACTGCCATGGACGCTCTTGAGCAAAAGCATCTCTCTTGTGCAAAAGCACATGTCAGTGTGGATGCACTCTCGCGCAAGAACTCTTGCGCAAAACAGTTCTTGCACAAGAAGTCTGCAGTGTAGATGTAGCCTTAGAGTTCCTTTCTCTTTTAAAAGCTTGTTATGAAATGAATACATACTTTGTCATCCAATTATTTGTGAACAAGCCAGCCAAAGAAAGAGAAGTCAAAGAGTTACGTTGCAAACTTTATTCACATGGGTGTACACACATGCGGCAGTACACACACCTCCCTACACAAAGACACAGACTTTTACACACATACAATGCATACACATACTTGCCTACACAGAGATACTTATTCATGCGCTTTTCCAGGGGCAGCCTCAATCCCCTATTTGGGAAGGTGGCTGGAATGGAAAAGATGGGGAGGGAAGAGGCTACAGATGAAAGCAGTGTGAAGGTCAGAGGGGGCAGTGAAGGCGAGAGGAGGGGCAGTAAGAGGTATGTGGGTACAGGAGCATGAGGATTTGGGGGACAGATGTATAGGGACGTAATGGCAGTGCAGCAGTGTCTGGAGGTGAATGGGGTACAGAGGGGATGGGGATAAGGGACATGGGAGGTGGCGAGCCTGGGTGGGAGAGAGGTGGAAGGGGTACAGTGGTGGGATTGGGGCAAGGATGGATGGGATGAGGCAGGGGTGCAGTGATGGGATCTGGAGGTGTAGCCCCATTCCCAGCACTTGGAGATGGAGATACATTACTTCAAACTCCAGGGTGCTGGCAATTGGGCGACAGACAGACAGCGGTTCACTTCAGGGCACACACTGCAGCTTGAGCCCAGCCATGGGAGGAGAAGAGGGCCGGGCAGCAGGGAAGAAGTGTGCGCCACATCACCCCTCGACAGATGCCTGCTGAGCATGTACGAGTTGCACTAGTTCCTTTCCTGCCCTGACCCAGCCAATAGGATCTGCGCCTGTGGGCGGAGTGGTGGGGCAGCACGCAAACCTCCACAGCTGTCGCTAGGATCTGAACCTGCTGTCTGCTTCCTGGCCTGGGAGCTGCACAGCACAGTGGTTAGCAGGGAGCCTGCCAGCCTCACTGCCCAGCACAATGGTGCCACCAACCAGAGATTCAATGGCCCAGTCAGCAGTGCTGACCAGAGACGCCAGCATCCCTGTTTGACTGGACGTACCAGTCCAAACCCAGACACCTGGTCACCCTATTGTTAAACAAGTTTATCAGAAGTTAAGGACTGCCTGAAAAGATGAGCAGTTAGGAAACCCGAGAGGTAGCTCAAGGCAGTTAATTCAGAGAAGGCCAGTTCCAAGCACCTGTGTTCAAATAAAAGCAGGTTACCAGACCATTCCTTTAATCACCCCCTCTTAGTTCCTGTTGATTGAGCTTTCCATACGTGGGGTTCTGTTACTGAAAGGGAATGAGCCATTCTATTTTCACTGAACTTAATGGCAACCAACATTCCTTTAATGGGAGCATTTTCAAGTACAAAATAGGTGGGGTTGCCAATCTGCTATAACACGTAGGCAGCTACATTAAACATATAAAACACAGAAAGCCGTTTATAAGGAAAGTACACTCACCTTCTTCACAATGTTTCTGATAGTCTGGACAGCATTTCCCATATTTTTCGCAGTCTGCATCACAATCACATTCTCTCCCTCTCACAAACGTTTCAAAGCACCGTCCCTTACAGGAGAGTTCTACACAAGGCAAAGCAAGATGTTCAGCGCTATTGCCTGTCTTTGGCTTGGTTTGGCTTTGGTCTGCATTGGAACCCTTTTATAATGAAGTCATTCATTTTTGTTGTTATAAAGAGCAACTTCATATAAGGAGCTAGTTGCTCTGAAGCCTATTTAAATCGATGCAAGGACTCCACTTGCTTTCAGGGGATTGGCTGTCATGCTCTGTAACTGCAGTTTGCACACTGTGGTGTACTGAAGCAAATTAGAATTTGCGTTCTGCTTCACTACAAGCTGTTTCACTATCTCAGAATTCACTATAAAAAGGTTCCTTTGAAGAGGATTCCCTCCCCCCTAGTCAGATGTGATGTCGCTGCAGTATGGGCCAGATGTTCAATATCTCAGAGGGCCTGAGTTTAGAGTCAACAAAAAAGTTATACTAGGCCAGATTTTCAAAGAAGCCCCGCATTCTTTGCATAAGCAATTATTTGTGTGGAGAAGATTAAAAATGTTAATTGAGTACAAAATTATTATTATTATTATTTATTATCTTATGACATAAGTACTAATATTTGGACATATAATTAAATAACAATTCAAAATTAATTAATGCTACCTATTCCTAATAATCCATTGGGGCTTAACTTTTAATAACCACTAAATTCCTTGCACTACATATTAAATAGTAATGGTCAATTTATCTGCTTGCAAGAGTGTGCACAGCTCCCATTGACTTCAGAAAGTTATAGGAATTACCCATGTAAATGTTTGCCATATCTTAACACAGCCATTGACATTGTATAGTACGTGTGTAACAGATACACCTTGTGTATTTCAGTGGTCAGATTAGTCCTGAAGTCACCAGAAGCTGAGAATACTCAGTACCACCCAGAACGGGGATCCAAATAAGCTGTCAGTTGGTAGTTACACTGGATGGCAGACAGGTAATGGACCCTCTCTGGGCCTGAATCTCCTATTGAAGTTCATCTGTGATTATGTGCAGGGCTCAAAACCCTATTTTTCAATAAATATTTGTTGAGTGCTGCTAGGATCATTCATAGACAATTGGCAGCTTCTGACCTTACACTGATAGAAATTCAGTGTAGCCCGACTTATGTCAGGTTTAGCTCCTGATACGTACCAGTGTAAATGAGATCAGAAGTTGGTCCTTAAATTACAGTGCTAAGAAAAATTGCATTCCTAATCATTTCTCTGACATGCTGCTAATGCCAAAATCACTCCGCCAGCTCAGTGGGATTACCTGCATGTTTAAAGTATCAGAGGGGTAGCCATGTTAGTCTGGATCTGCAAAAAGCGACGAGGAGTCCTGTGGCACCTTATAGACTAACAGATTTATTTGAGCATAAGCTGCATCTGACGAAGATGCATCTGACGAAGTGGGTCTTTGCCCATGAAAGCTTATGCTCCAATAAATCTGTTAGTCTATAAGGTGCCACAGGATTCCTCGTCGCTTCTGCATGTTTAAACGTAAGCACACGCTTGGTCAGGGCTAGGGGTGCTCAGCACATAGAATACATAGCCACAGAGAGCCAGACTTGCCTGTCTACCACGAGAGACCTTTAAAAATCTGCCCCTTAGTAACTAAAGACCCTATTGTATAATAAAGAAAATCTGCAACATTTAATTTCAGACCATCCTATCATTCAAGAGAATCAAAGAAATATTGAAATTGCTGAGCAGATTAAAATTTTGTCTTATTCAAATCAGGTTTACCTGAGCTATCAATACACTCCATGTAATATTTATGACTGGTTTAATCACAATACAAGTCCCTTCCATGGGGCTATTTGTGCAGTAAGGTACCAATTAGTAAAGGTGGTGTAATCAGGGCTTATGATTCTGTAATGATAGAGCTAAAAAATCTTACCCTAGAATGTTTTAGCCATTGTTTGAACTGCAATGAAAGTAGCATACCCTGGTTATCTGAAGGGGTTGTCTGCATTGTGCAATTAGTCCACACCAGAAGGTGAAATTGAGTGACATTCTAGTGCACACTAGCATGTTGCATAATAACTGGCTGATGTGGATCTTGCTGGCATGCAAACAAATTTCCCCGGTGCACGGTAACATAGTACTGTTTAAACAGACCTGTATTAGTGTACATTAGTCCACCCATTCACACCCCTCTGGTGCAGCCTGATACACTCTGTAGACAAATACTTAGTCATAAACATGAATATAAGGCATTGATACCTGACAATAAACCTAATTTGCCAAAATCCTTGTAAAAACAGACAGAAACCTGTATATTTGCACTGTTCAGTGACATTTCAATTGCAGGAGACATATTCAGAGTCTAATATTCATTCTGTTGTCTTCCCCATCAGTTTCCCACACAACATTTTCAACTACATGGGCTCAGCATATGGAAACAGAAGTGAGTTTTTAAGGTGGCAAATTTCAACTACTTTTTCCTTAGCAGTTGTAGGGCCATAGTGAGACATCATCACATTTAAAAACAAGAAAACCTTAGTCAGTAGCGATTTTTGGCTTAAAAGCTGATAGCAGAATCTGATCCAAAGTCCAATGAAGTCAGTGAAAGACTCCTATTGACTTCGCTGGGCTTTAAATCAGGACCTCTGGTCCCATGGCTTTTAAAATGTTGCTTTAAAAGATTTTTTTTTAAAAGCACTGAACAGGATGGGCCCCAAATTGTAAGTAAATTATTCACCCCTTGTGTGCTGCTCTGCTTCTTTTCAAAGCAGGGCACTTTTCTTCATGGCAGCCTAATTATTGTACCTGTGAATATTGGACTTTTTGAAGTGGTGATTATCCGTGAAAGACATTCACTATTCAGACGCAATACAACATTTATGAGAAGGAAACAAGAGACAAAGTAAAGCAAAAGGGGGGGGGGGGAGAGTTGAACACTGAGACGAGAACGTGGTACAGGAGCCAAAAGAAGTAGGAGCAAAAGCTCATCATTGTAGAAACTCATGGGGTTTGACAACTTACCCTCTGTGCAGAATCTCTTGTAATCGTGGCAGCACTCCATGTAGTGTAGACAGCTATAATCACAATGGCAGGCAGCCTCTCTAGAATACCCTTCCCCACATCTCCCTGCACAGCTTGATAAATCTAAAATCACACAATACTAATTTTAAACATTGCCAAACTAGAATGGTTTGTAAGGAAACAGCGAATGGCAAAGTAGTAAGGTGGTTAATTTTTTTTCTTTTAAGGATTTAATTTGCTTACTCGTTATAAGCAAAACTGTGGACCCAATCCAACTCCTATTGAAATTTATGGGAGTCTTTTCATTGTCTACAATGGGCCGAGGATTGGGCCCTATATTAGGGGGTATAATAGCAGCATTATCCAGACTTCATAAGTAAAGGTTTCTACTATGGGATATTTTTAAAGTTTGATGTGGCTTGTAGGAGGCAGGTTTCTTCTTTCCAGTTAGACCAAAATATATCTCTACTGAGTATGCAAAAAATGTCGAGAGTTGTTTTGCTTCCACTGAAATCAGTGGCAAAAGTCCCATTGATTGGGAGATGGATTGGGCCCAAGACATGTTAATTTGTCTTTTATGCTTTGAACGAGGATTACTGCGAGCTAGAATGTGTAGCTGTGGTCAGACTATCACCGTGCATGAATTCATTCTCCGGGTTAGAGATGAGCCCAAGCTTGGAAATGCAGAGACAGATTTCAAACAGGAAAGCTTAGGGGGATGATGTCTAAAGTTTTGGATTGGTATATTATGGAAATAGATAGGGGACAACTGGAGGTCTGCCTCCCCACTAACTAGGTTTGCAAACTGCAGCTGCCCTAGTCCAGAACTGGAGATTGGTGTGGGATCATCTTTTGTACTGAATGAATCAGTTTTATGGTGAGTGATCAGCATATGTATCTGACCTGTCATCGCTTAGAAAAACAAGATTTGTTCAGTGTTGGTGAACTGACTGGTATGACTAATTTGACTGTTAATTTTGCCTCTTAATGATGACAACAATGTTTAAAGTGAATAGAAACAATCAAAATATTTTTCAAAAAATTCAACAACAAACTCCAGATGGAACACTGGGAGAGTGCAGTTCTGCTTTGAAAAGACCGGTGAACATGGCTGTGGGGGGTGGGGTTTCTATTTTGTTTGACTTCCAGAATAAATTTGCTCCAATTACAAATAAAAGGTACCTTGCTCTCAGTGAAACCTGCACTATCTCAATGACAGCTCTGTGTGTGATCACAAAAGTGTAACTAAGGGTCTGTCTGCACAGAAAAAGCTGGGCAATAGGTTAGCTTATCTTGAATCCAGCTAGTACAGGTAATAGTAACAGTGAAGGTAGCTCAACATGGGCTTCCGAGCAGGCTGGGGACCCAAGTATATGCCCGATTCCTACTACCTATGCTGCACTGTATGCACTGCTAGTGTCCCAGTCATCCAGAGGATATACCCTAAATGCAGAATCGGAAGGCAATGTGCTATTAACAGCATACTTTGGGCTTGTTTAAAAAATTTATGTTTGTCCATTAGTGAATAGATCACAATACCAAGAAATTCTATGGCAGAGCTACTCAACATGAGGCCCGTGGGCCGCCTGCAGCCTGTTTGTTTGCGGCTCGCAGTTGGTTTGGGTTTACTCAGGGCTCAACACGCAGCCCGTGGGTGGAATCCTTTGAACATGGCCTCCACTGGGAACACACTCCATAATGGCGAGTCAATATAATGGTCTTCTGTTGATATGCGTTTTCGTAGTTAAATTCCTGGACTGTCATTACTCATTAAAAGTGCTGTCAGATGGGTGGAAATCGGGTACGTTATTAATATCAGCAGAACTGACTTAAATGGGGCCTGGGTGTTGTGTAGTCTTGACTTAATCTTTGTATGCATGCCTGTCAGTGTGAAAGTGTGATATACTTGCAACCACACTTAAGATGCAGCCCTCGGCATGTGCTGTGAGTATCATTGTGGCCCCCAGGGCTTCCCAAGTTGAGTAGCCCTGTCCTAAGGTATTGTTCTTACAGTCCCTTTTCAAAGCAAGACTGCACTTCAAGTGACGTGCCTGATATCAGAGAGTGAGTCCGTCTCAGAATGAAGTTTAGAATTTTGGAATCGTTGGGTCCCAGTCCTGCTCATCAGGATAAAATACATTCTTTCCTTTTGTTCATGTGGATTCTTCATGTTCAGTGGGGTGACATTCATCTTACAGAGTGACTTCAATGCAAGAAAAATATTCCAGGTTGCTGTAGTGCTGGGAGATCATGGATAATTAAAGATAGTGTGTGTGTGGAGAGGGGGAACTCCCTCTTTTGCATTTAGAAGTAAAAATCTACCTGACAGATAGAACTGTTTTATCAATGAAACCATCACAGCTTCTATCTGCAGTCAATTATCTTGTTCTGTTAGGTCATACAATCATCTTGGAACAATTCCCCTAATAAATGAGAACTACACTAGTGTACTAACATCCTCCCCTTCAGGAACTGAAATATACAAATGAAGCATCCTTTAATGCGAACGAAGAGACTGTACATTTAGTAAACAAGCTGAAAAAAAGACTCAAGACAGTGAGTTGAAATGTCAAGAAGCAACAAGAAATAACACACAACACAGCACTGGAGACAAGGAAAAAAATTCAACAACATACAATGTACGTGTGTGTGTGTGTGTGTATCAGAGGAGATGGCATAAAAATAATAATTAAAACTGTGCAAGAGTTAGACCCCATGTTTGCTCGCTACCAGGTCTCTGCATAGCTTGTTACACCACAATTCTCCCTCCATGTACGAGAGATGGCTGAGGGAAAAACATAGGTGAAATCTGGACTCAAGACGAAAAAGATTATGAACTGTAGGATGAGAAGTTATTTCTTTTTTTTTAAAGACACTTTTGGTTTAATACATTCTTTCCTGGCAGTAAGGGTCTGATCCTTGTTGATGTTAGTGCAAAAATTCCCACTCACTTCAAAGGGAATTCCACTGGGCTCTAAGATCCTGTGTAGGTAAAATTTCACTCCTGCCTTGTGAGAGGAGAGCTGTTGAGAATGTTTTGTGTAACCACTATTCAACTATGTAATATCTGCTGCAATAGAAACCTACAGTATTTAAATTGCTTCCTAATTATAGCAGCAAACTTAGCAGATGCTGAGTTTTAAGAGAAATTCAAAGTAATTACAGTATTAGAGAAATGAATGCCACAAGAAGATTATGTGATAGTGCATGACTGACAAGGAAAGTATTTAGTTATCATATTATGTTACATGCCTTGTCGTGATTCTGATCAGTATTCTACCTGTCCTTGCCAAATTAATCAATGGTGTAATTCCAAGTATCCCATTGGATTATATCAACAGTGGATTTGACTATTGTTTAGAGGGTAATAGGATCTGCAGGCTATCTCTATAGAAAGAGAGCTGTAGATACACACACACACAAGATGTACATATACATTTTACATGACACTGAGATTTACAAATTACTCCACTTAAAAGACCAATTTATATTAACAGATGTTTAAAAAGACTGTCAACTTTTGGCAAACTGAATCATGGTACCCATGTTGCTAATTCATTTAGTTGTAATTTAGTAGAATCTTAAATGATTCTTTTATTGCAAACACTTCTTATTTATATTAATTTATGTTTCCAAATATTCCAAACAACTTTGCTTCCATCTTGTGTTTTACAATACCTTCAGAAGAAACTTGCTGAATCAAGGATACTGAAAATAACACCAGGGATATGTAATATATATTCCACAGCATGGTTATTTTTAGGTACTGCATCCTTCCTGAAAAGAAAAAGTGTATTTGAAGAAATACTCTCAGACCACTATATGAAATGTACATGGATGCTTTATTACCTATAATGAAAATCATGTAACAACTTAAACATCATTTAAAAATATTAAGAAAACTTGCTAATTCAGAATTATACCATGTATCTCCTCACAATGATAAGTTGATTATGCATTAAACTTTGCAGTAAAAAAGATGTAAATAACATCATTATTTAAAGCCTATTTCTGTAAATTATAGCTGTTCATAGAGTTATATTTTTGTAGAAGTCCCTAAATAGGAGGAATATAGTCAATTAGATACATTTATTTAATCTGCAAGCTAATTTCTAATGATATATGGCTGGCAAAACTACGTATATTTTAAAAAATTGCTATCAAAACACAACGTGTCAGACAAATTAATCAGAAGATTAGGTAAAAAATAATCCAACAAACTGTTAACGTAGACATTTCATTATTGCTTAGAACAGTGGAGAAGTGGTTTTCAGCTTTATTTCACTTGAAAAAATATTGTGAATAAAGAGTATTGTACTTACCCTCCAAAGGTTATGTCTGCTTTCAGGGATATTTTAGACGTTTTATATATTGCTGTAAATATACTGTGATGAACTAATTACCCAACATGTTAGACAAAATCAACAGAGACAACCTATGACAGCAAAGTTTCCAAAGCATTTGGAAAAGGTTCCAGATGACTAGAGTTTAGCAACATCTGGAGAACAAACACTCCCTTAAAAAAATAATTACAAAAATAAATTAATTATATTTAGACTTATTAGGCAAAACATAATTTTAATTTTATATTGAAATGAACAGATTATCTGGTAGGTATTAGATTATGTTGCACAGCAGTAGAAAATCATTGCAGAGAAACGTTGACTATATTTTCTTTCCTATCTTGTCAAACAGTTTTAAAGTTATGCACTACTATGTGCTATTAATACCAGCATTTTTTTTCACATTGTTTTAAAGAACAATTATAATACTATTAATACTTAATTCATATAGTACCAAATAGTGGACCAAATTTAGCAGCTCACACTTGGAAATTGAAAAGGAATATTTTCCTGTGTAAGAACTAGCCAAAAGCTGAAAGATTTGGTCCAAACTTTAATTTACACAATGCAGAACATGTGATTACTTTTAAGCATTAATGTAGACATTTAAATTACTCTGATAGTCAAGATCTTTATCTATTTCCTACTGAACAGATTCAGAACATTGGAGCATTACATGCAGATCCTTCTTTTTAGAATTGAATTATGCTACAAGTGGGCTCCTTCAAACTTTTAATGGGGCCAGTTTAGTAAAAAATGCCCTGTTCCTGATTATACTTAAGCAGTATAGATCAGGAAAGAAAGCAGTTCTTTCCTGAATTATGGATAGATTTAAGCAAATTCTTAGGGCACGTCTATGCTATGCGGAAGATTGATGCAGCTGTGGTCGATCTTCTGGGGTTCGATTTAGTGGGTCTAGTATAGACCCCTTGTTGTGGCTGGTACTCTTGTTTGTCATGAGGAGTAAGGGAAGCTAATGGGATTGTTCCCGTTGGCCTCCCACTGTGTGGATGGCGCAAAAGTGTGATTTAAGATACGTCGACTCCAACATAGCTGGAATTGCATATCTTACTTTGACCTGCCGCTGCAGTGTAGACCAGGTCTCAGCGTTCACCTCCCTTGGAGCCAATATGGCTTGTTCCAAATTTATTATTTGGTAACAATAAAACTGCTTTGAGATTAACATAGTTTAATGATATGGGCAATAACCTCAAAACTCCCAGCCCTATATACATTTATAGCCATTTATGCATAACATATAAAGCATACTTGCATCATATAATTTTTTATTACACTTTATAGAAGTATATTTGTCCAATATTCTGAGAACACCTAGAATACAGAGTTATGAGGGCCAGCGCCAGCCTTAGACAAGGGCAATCAAGGCAACTGTCCTTGGCCCCAACTTTCAAAGTTGACAAATTACAGTTCTGGGAAGAAAGGAGAAGGCGGAGTGCCACATCTCGCTCAGCTGGTTATGTGTGTGTGTGTGTGTGTGTGTGTGTGTGTATTTTCTCCACCCACTTGACTATAGGTTGTAGGGGTACCAAAAATATTTTCCACAAGGGTAGCAAAACACCTAGGGTATGTCTAGACTACGTGCCTCTGGTGACAGAGGCATGTAGATTAGGCTACCCGGCATAGGAAAATGAAGCGGCGATTTAAATAATCGCAGCTTCATTTAAATTTAAATGGCTGCGCTGAGCTGATCAGCTGTTTGTCGGCTCAGCGCAGTAGTCTGACGCCATGTCAACATCAAAGGCATTTGTCGACCTCCCGGTAAACCTCATCCCACGAGGCATACCAGGGAGGTTGACAAATTCCTTTGATGTCCACCACGGAGCGTCCAGACTACCGCGCTGAGCCGACAAACAGCTGATCGGCTCAGCGCGGCAGCCATTTAAATTTAAATGAAGCTGCGATTATTTAAATCGCCGCTTCATTTTCCTATGCCAGGTAGCCTAATCTACATGCCTCTGTCGCCAGAGGCATGTAGTCTAGACATACCCCTAGAGCCAAGCCAGAGTAGGATGAACATAAAAAATGGAAACCCTCCTATCTGAAAAAGAGTACTTTAAACAAAATATTATGAATAAAGATAAGTATTGTACTTAACCTACAAAGGATTTGTCTGCTTTCAGGGATATTTCAGACATCTCATATCTCCTATATTGCTCTAAATATGCTGTCACAAGCTAATTGCCCAATGTGTCCTGAGTAACATGATAAATATGAGCTATATCAGATTTTTAGATAAGGATCTTAATGCACTTAACAATCCTCCCAATGTGCTTGCAGGATAAGTATTATTTGCAGAAAGGGAACAGAGGCACAGAAAAGATTCAGCATTTATTCGAGGTCACATGCTGGGGGCAGTATCATTATACTATATTTACTATACTATATTATATTACTATACTATATTTATTATCTATCAATAATTTCAGTTCATTTTTTCCCAGCAGTTGACTCAGTAAGCAATTTACTTGACAGTGAAAGTGTATGGTAGGGAGGAATAGGAGCACTATCTAAATATCTGAAGTCAGGAAAAAGAAGGAAATTGGTCAGGCTGGTCCCAAGAGATGCAAAGTGGGATTATTGTGATTAGTCTCACCTGAAAATTAGTGGGAGCTTGAGTAATTTAAAACTAGACTGGACAATAAATTGTAGGGAGCGTCTTGCACTGGCATAATTGGGGTGGAAAAGGTGACCTAACTGAGACTTTTCCATCTTTAATTTCTAACAGGCTATGATTGCTAATGCCATTATGGATTGGCCTACATTCTCATGAGGAAAAAAGCATCAAATACTACCAACAACAAAACCCATACAACAAAATGAATGTCTACCCTCCATTAGTACTGCTAATATTGTATCAAACCATTCTGTGAAATACGGCCAAAAGCATAAATAAAGGAAGGAAGATGGGGAATTACATTTTGGCTATTGGCTTTATTGTATATTTTAGATGTTATTACATTTGATAAGATATTTTATAGCATTTACATCATTTGAGAATGCAGTGTTAAGGCTATCCCAGCCTTGAAGTTCAAGCTGATTTCACCTGCCATTATGTTCAGCTTGAATGTGTTTTATTTTTATTTTATTTTATTTATGTTTGAGTAAACTTTAGTGCTCATGTAAGTTTCCTTAGAACTGGCTTGAGCCAGGCTTAGAATCTGAGCAAATACTATGCAAGTTTCCCTACTCTTCTTCAGAGCTACATAACTTCCAACTCATCCAATCTTGGGCAGAGATTGCCAAACTGCGTGGTAGTTTAGAAATGTTCACTGAATGAGTTTTCTTCATTTCCTGGTGTGGGTGGCCTTCAGCAAAACTGGGGCTTAAACAATGGCATAAATGATACCACTTATGCTTAGTACTTTGCTGGTTCTGGATTCTAACGCTACATCTACACAGCTTCCTTCTTCCGCAAAAGCCTATGCAAATGAAGCACAATTAGCATATTGCCATGCTTCATTTGCATAAGTAATTAGGAGCCCTTTTCGTGCAAGAGGTTATTGCAAAAACCCCCTCTTGCACAAGAGCCGTTCTTCCTGAAAAAATGAGGAAGAACGCAAGAGGGGGGGTTTGCTGTGTAGATGGCACCTCTTTGCGCTCATGCAAGTCTCTGAGCCTCTGGGCCCCACTGCAGGGCTGGAGCACGAGCACCAACAGGCCCCACTGTGGGGGGAAGCCCCAAGCTTTTTTTTCCTGCTTCTCAGTTGAGAGCCAGGCCAGAGAGGTTTGTTTGGGGTGTTTTGGGGGTTTGTTTGCTTCTCGCATGGGGGCTGGGTCTGTGAGTGCTGTTTTTTTGCTTCTCACTTGTGTGTGGCCCCCAACTAATTTTTTTCTGGGTCAGTGGCCCCCCAGTCAAAGAAAGCCCCTCCCCCCGATCTAGTTGTGCATGGCCATGAGGAGTTTGATGGCCTGTTATTGGCCCTGCTACTGATTTGTTTGACTTGGGACAAGACATTTAGGCCAAGATGCTCAAAGCATCTAACTCCAGTTTAACACAGGCTGCCTCTATCAGAGCTCCCTGTGCTGCGGCTCTGCCTTTTAAATATAGGAAGAGCCCAGTGGGAAGACCTGCGATTTCTATAAGGAGCTGAACACTGTCCTTGGCAGTGACCCCACTTCCACCACCAAGAACACCATGGATACTTGGGAGGACATGGAGGCAGTATACCAAGGACCTAATTCAGAGAATGAAATAGTAGGTGAAGAGGCTGAGGTAGACGAGGACCAGGGGCTCCCCCTGAGGTCACCAAGTGTGTCTGGCAGCTAGGAACTGTTCTCCACTGCTGTTTGCCATTGCCAGTTTCTGGAGACCAGGAATCAGGGGCTGAGGTGCAGGCAAGTGGTTTGTGCAGTGCAGTGCTGAGGACACAGCCAAGTGGGAGGGTGGCTGTGTTTCTGTGAGCTGCACGTAGCCCTGGGTAACCAATTGATATGGCCGAGCTTGATATTGGTGTTCACCATGATCTCAATGGACTCCTGCAGAGAGAGGTTATCGAAACTTTAGCTGAGGTACTTGTCCATTTTCTGCCCCAGGTTCCATGGCAGTGCAGCTTTGTCCCTTCCCCCATTGTAGGACACTGTCCTGTTCCTGTACCACTCACCAGTCACTTGTACAGGGACCAAAGCAGAATTTAGGTGGGCTGCACATGGAGCAAATCGAAAGCCACAAGCCAGGAGAAGTTATGCTCTTGCTTACCCTGAACAAGGAGGGATGAGCCAGGGTATTACCTGCCTGTGGAGCTTGGACAGTTTTGATCTATTGCTTTTGGGGATGGGAAAGAAATCTTAAGGACTAACTGGCAAACTGCAAAAGTACAATTTTAATAACCAGAATTATATCCAGGGGCCATGCTGATCTGGTATCTCAATGTCCTTTCAAATTAATTATGGGAATTGTTACTTTTTTTCTTCTTTTTTTGGTTACCATGATGATCATTAGCTGGCAAGTGTGACTTTTGGCTTGCTTAATGCCCTGTCTATATTGAAGGACGAGTGTAATGATTCCGATCATTCTGGCCTGATCGGAATCGTCTCCCCAAGGGCAGCGTGAAGGACAGCAGGGGAAAGAACACAATGGTGCTTGTCTGAAAATGTAGTAAGTGGACCACGGGGGCTGTAGTAAGTGGACTATAATGAGCCAATTTGAGGCAGGAGGTGACCTTTCAAGTATCAGTTATCTGAGAACACTCTGAATCACTTTTAGACGACCATCTAACTTAAGTGCAATAACTAGGCACAACAGGTTCAGAATGTACTGCATCCACCTAAGACATTTATTGGTAGATTTGCAGACCCGTGTTGGAGGAAACAGGGAATTTAGGGTCAAGAAAACAAAACCAAGATTGTACAGCAGGGGTGAGAAACCTGAGGCCTGGGTCCAGATGTGGCCCCCCAGTTTGCCTGGATCCTGCCCCTGAGGCTCAGGGCCCTCCCTCAGCATTGGAGACCCCGTGCTGGTGCTCCAGGCCCGTCCTCCCCCCCCCACACACACACACACTGCCCCACTGCAGGGCTGGAGCACACAAAATTTACCAGGCTGGGACCCCCAGGCTCTGGTGTGGGAGGGGAATGCAGGGAGTGTCTTTCTTCTCAGTTGGGGGCCAAGTCAGTGAGGGGTTTTTTTGTTTGTTTGTTTTTTTGCTTTTCACTTGTGTGCAGCCCATGACTGATTTTTTTTCTGAGAGTCAGTGGTCCCCGACCCAAAAAAGTTTCCCCTCCAATGGGTAGGCAGAGAAAGCAGTTGCCCCAGGACCCAGTGATTTAAAAGGGCCCATGGCTAGGGTTGCCAGGTGTCCGGTTTTTGCCCGGACAGTTCAGTATTTTGGCCTTCCGTCCAGTAAAAAAAAAGAGAATACTGGACATGTAAAATGTCCAATGTTTTCTGTTTTCCTCGGATGGAAGGCCAGCGGCATCTGTGAGGGTGGGGCAAGTAAGGAGCATGGTAATTTAAAGGCGCAGCAACCTCTTTTTTTTTTTTTCTGCTTAACAAGTTTGGTCTCCTTTTTTTTTGCTCAACCAATTTTTCCCTGCGTGTTCGGGATTTTTTGTGAAGATATCTGGCAACCATACCCATGGCTCTGGGCCACAGCAGCAGTGCCTCGATCCCATGGCCTTTTAAATTGCCCCTGGAGCATACACGGTGCAGTTTAGGCAGTGCTGAGGGCTGGGTGTGGGAAGTTAGCCCTCCAGCCCTGCCCCTTCTGCCTGAGGCCCTGCTCTTTCTGGGGGGCCTGGAATAGAGCCCTTCCCTGCCTTGCCCAGGACTCACTGAAGTCTGTCACCCAGACATTGGGTGCAAACAGGAGCTGAGAATTGAGGAAATAGGTGGAGATAGTTTCAGGTGTCAAAAGAGAGACTCTTTATCTGTTAGTCTTTTAAGGATTAGCCGCATCTTTGTTTTTACAGACACAGACCAACATGGCTACGATTCTGAGACTCATTTACCAGCAGTCAGTGTGATGACTCGTCTGTACCTAGCAAAGGCTACACACAGATGCTTGGCAAAAGTATAAGGTTGTTGTTAGAATACGAATAACATTCTGTTCCAGCCTTGCTGGGTGGGTTGGTGAGCACAACTGAGCAATACTCACTGGCGACACCCAGGGATTCTTCAAAGGTTCTTTCTGTCTGCTGTTACTCAGCCACATCTATCATTTGGCCAGGACATGTCACAGCAAAGTTGGAGCTATTGTGACGTTGAACTCCCCTTGCTGTATTTAGACCAATACGCTTCAGAAATGAGATTGACAAAGGGTCCCATATGAAAAGAAAACCAAGGAAAGGTTAGTGATTTCAGCACCGCTCTTGCTTTCTAGTGCTGAAAGGCAACAAAATTATATGAATTTGTCCTTTCAAATCTTTATATTTTTGCATGAATTTTCCTGTCAGAAGGAAGGTCAACAGTTATTTTAGAGACATGACCTCATTATAAATGGATGAGACCATAATTGCTTTCCTTTTACTAATCGTGTATCATACACATCTGTTGAAGAGTCTTGTTGGTCAGTCAAAACAGTTTTGCCATTACATAATCTGCATGGAGAGACGACAAAATAATCATTTCCCAACTTCCTGACCTTGGAATTGAAACATTGATTGCATTGACTTTGATCCCTTCGCTACTGAGATAGTTGCAGCCTTGTGAGTGAATGTTGTCATTTTGTGTGAGGGGAAATGCACATACAGTTGAAAATAATGTTCTTTCTTTGAGATACCTTAAGCAAGCTACACAACTCCTAGTTTTCTCTGCGGACCATGCAATTTTAGTATCATTTTGTTTTCATGGACATAACACAGAAAGAAAAATGTGCCCAATGTGGATACATCCAGTAGTTCTTAAAGTCCAGGTAGGCCTGTGACGTATGCTGTATAGCAACATGTGTAGAAATATATAAAAGTATTGTTGTGATCAGTGAATACAGGTATATAAATGCTAGAAAATGCTACTGATTCCATACACTCTGTGGGTGGAATACCCAAAAACACATATTCCCTGCCACTTTAAAACTGACATACCTCAATCTGGGACAATACTGGTTATGTAGACTATATATCACATGAACTTTGTTACTAATACCTGTAATTTTTCATAACCCAAGCTTGATCCCAGTTTCCAGTGGCTTTCCCTTAAACTTGCATAATGTAAACTTGATTTCAAACATTAACTTTAATAACATTTTTAAATCTGTTTTTATTATTCAAAAAGTGAACAGAAAGGAAGTCAAATTTGTATTTCAGTCTTGGAACTAAAGCTACCCTTAAACTTACTTGAATAATCTTCTAAATGCCAAAGATGCCCTAGCATATATATATACTGTTGTACATTTTTGAAATAAGTACTGGAGAACAGACAACTTAAGCTGTGCGGACGATGGAAGTTCTGCTTCATGAAGGATTTTTGAGAATCTGACATTTGTCTTTGTTCCAGTCTGAATGAAATCAGATTCCAAAAAATATTTTCATTTGAGAACTATCAACACCTTCTTTTTAGATAAATCAAAATGATTTTGCTCTTTTTAAAATGCATATATTACAATGGAATACAACCTGAAGATTGCCAAATGAAAAGTCATTTCAGACTGGACAATGGAAACATTTTATTTTGAAGATGTCAAAATGGAATGTCTTGAGATGGTTGGAACTTTTTTTCTTATTTTCTCTTGTAATTCCACCTCATCCCTGTTGCCCCTTTGCCTCCCAGGTGGATATGTCTGTGTAGTGCCAAGAAATCCCTGACAGGTATTTACAGAGGAGTAGTTCATTCAGTCTGAAGTTACCAGAGTTTGCGGGGACTCCTCGGAAGCTATTCCAGACTCTATGGTTGTTTGGCTCCTCCCATATATATTGGGTTTGTTTCTTTGATTTCTTCCTCTCCAGATGCCAAAATCAATCATATCATTGTGGTTAAAGGGCTAGATGCTGTCTCTGTTCTTTATCTGGTCTGTGACCACCCATTCAAGACTGAGATATTCTGCTTTTTATCTCTCCTGGGGTGGAGTTCTGTGATTCTCCCACTCTGGGCACGTCTACATAGCAGGGCAAAAGTTGAATTAAGCTACGCAACTTCAGCTACGTCAATTACATAGCTGAAGTCAAAATAGCTTAATTCAGCTTTAGAAAGTGTCTAGATAGCAGGAAGTCGAAGGAAGAACACTCTTCCTTCAACTTCCCTTACTCCTTGTGAAATGACTCATGAAATTACCATGAGTTGGAGTAAGAAGTCCTCTAGCTCAACTTTATTTCAAAATAAAGGCTTGTAGTGTAGACGTGCACTAGGTTATTTTGGAATAATGTGAGTTATTCCAAAATAATGCTGCTGTGTAGACGTACCCTCTGAGACCAGCCCTCTGGCTACTCTATCCAACCAGTAGATCAGGATCTGCGGGTAGATCTTGGAGCCTCTGATAGGTGATCCTAACTGGTTTGGACAAGAGGTTATTGGCCCCAGCACTTCAGCTGCTCCTCACTCCACTGCTACACATCTCCTGCCCTTTGCCTTGGAGCAGTTCCCTCAGAAGCCTCTGTTTTCTGGGCAGGGCAGGGAAGGGAGACGAGGGCACTGATGTCAAGGAGCCCCCTCTCTCACCCTGTATCCTATATCCACAGAGTAGAAGGAAGCTCAACCGGGCTTGGGAAGGAGGGAGTTTGCTGGCTGCTTTTGGGAGTGGTGCAGGGCCAGGACAGGGGTGAGCCTTCCTTAGCCCCACTGCACCACCACCCAGGAGCTACTTGAGGTGATCGGTGTCCAGCTGGTGTCCACATCCTGAAAACCTATCCCAGCTATGAACCCCCTCCTGCTCCCCAAACCCCTGCCCTAGCCCTGAGCACCCCTGCATCCAAACACCCTCTTAGAGTCTGCACCTAGAACCCCCTCTGGCACACCAATGGTCTGCCCCAAGCGCACCTCAGAGCCCCTCTCACACTCCAGATCCCTTATCCAAGATCAGAGACTGCACCCCAACCCTCTGCCCCTGCCTGATGAAAGGGAGGGAGGGAGGAGGAGGGAGGATGGAGTGAGCAGGGGCAGGGCCTCAGAAAAGAGGCACAAAGGAGGCTGAACAAGGGTATTTGGATACGAGGTAGCTCTTGGATTGCACTTAAATTCAAAAAGTGATCTAGTGCTTAAAAACGTTGGAGACCACTGCAGTATATTGACCAGGTTTATTGTGTAGGTCCAACTGGGTTTGGCACCTGCTGTTTTTCTGTACAGGATTCTGACCAGTGGCATACTGTGACCAGGCAGCCTTCTTAAAAATTAAAAAATATTGTTTGTTTTTAGCAGTACCAATGAAACATTCTAAGAGAGCATTTTAACACAGCCGTTTAGATGCATCTCTCTTAGGCCAGATTATACTACAGTGGGAAGGTCGGCTTAAGGTACATCAGTCCAGCTACATAAATAATACAAGACTTGCACATATTTCACAGATATATTTTTCCAGTCCCAGCTTATTAGCTAGACCACTTGTTGCAGCTGTATCATCTCATTCTTCCTCTAGAGATTTAGCAGTGTGTGGGGAGTGTATGAGGGCTAGCCCTAGCTCTGATATGGACTTACTCTTTGACAATGGCAATGTCATTTAACATCGTTGCAGGTAGGGGCGGTGACTCTGAAAAAGGGTTAATCAAACATCTGAACATGAGTTCCCAGTGCAACTCTGTAGCCGAAAGGGCTAATGTGATCCTTAGATGCATAAACTGGAAACTCTTGAATAAGAATCAAGAGGTTATTTTACTTCTGTATTTGGCATCGGTGCACTACTGCGTCCAGTTCTAATGTCCACAATTCAAGAACGATGATTTGGAGAGGGTTCAGAGAAGAACCACAAGAATGATTAAAGGATTTAGAAAACATGCCTTATAGTGAGACACTCAAGGAGCTGAGTTTAGGAACTCTATCAAAGAGAAGGTTAAAGGCTGATTTCAGAACAGTCTCTTAATTACCTACTCAGGGAACTAATACTTTAAAGTCGACTCTTTGATCTAGCAGAGAAAGGTACTCACTACCAATTTTTTAAATCAAGGGTTAATGCTTTTTCACAATGAGATTATTGATCAGTGGTGTTAGTTGTACAAAATATGCCTTGAGAAGTATCATTTGAAAAATTATCATTGTAGCAGGGCATAGAGCCTGAACAGAGGGATATATACGGTCACAGAAGCAAGTCTGTTGGAATCCTAATGAGTACCTACAATTGATGTCAATTCCTTATTGTTTCCATCATATTCCTAGTCACTGGTGAGAGTCATTTATGGAGGCAACATATATTTTAGCTAAACCAACTATCCGATTTTGAAGGAAGTTGGATGTTTTATAGAGGGTTACCACTGGCTTCTATTTTGTGACTCTCTGGTAATGATTGATTACTTGTTTTTGTGCACAGTGATGATACTGTGAATGCTAAAGATGCCATCATTTCACCTTCCCGTGTAATCCACTGGATATGTACAAAAGAACTACTGTGCTATTGAGACCCACGACCTCATTACAACATCCAAAAGTCTTTCAAAATAACTTCAGCTGTGAGATTTTTAGTGATGTTTTAGTAAACACTGTGCAGGGTCATGGCCATAGCCAGGTCCTCTCTTGCCCTAGCTACTGTTGTCTCTATTTAATGACAGGGAAAAGAAAATTAAAAATGGAAAAAACAATTACTAAGCAGGCTAAGACACTATATTTCAGCAAAGACTCATGGGAAAAAATCTAAATGTTGTTAGCCCCTTTGACCTGAGTGATTAGCCAATATTCTCAATGCTCCAATTGTTTCCATTGGGGGAGAAATTGATGATGGAGTCAGGAATTATTTTATGCAGCCCTGTTCTATTGAGTCCTGCTGTTTACAGGGAAACAGACCTTTGACAGGAGACCATTTCTTTTCTCGCAGTTCCAAGAAGGTTTTGGTATATTTGGGGGTACAGAGATATGTTGGCAGCCTTCCAGCTGTGAAGACAAATTGTCAGTTCTTGTGAAAGGGGGACCTCAGCCAACCTCACTGAAAACACTGGGAAAAGGATTTGAGATTAACTATATTGTAGGCAACAGGAGAATTATCACATGACTTTAGCTGAGCAAACACATTGGGTTTTACATTTTTGTACTAGCAGACTTACTCAGGATTGCCCGGGTCCTTCAGGCCAGGGCACTGGCAGTGGGGAGGGGTGTGACGGACTCAGGGCAGGACTTTGGGGATGGGGGGAGTGCAGGAGGCTAGAGGTGGGGTGTGTGTGGAAGAATGAGGGTTGGGAGGTGAGGAGGACCGCAGGGTGGGGGGGCCCCATCTGACATGGTCCTTTTCCGTCCCTTCCCAACCCCCCAGCCTTCTGGGTGCCAGAGTGATCTCTCTCCCCCAGTCCCCTCCCCCCGGCTGCCAGGGGTGTTTTCTCTCCCCATAGCCCCCTGGCCATGAGGGGTGTTATTTTTTTACCTCCAGCCTCCCCCCGCTACCAGCAGCGAAGGGCATTTTCTCTCTTCCCACTCCCCAGCCACAAGAAGCATTTTCTCTCCCCCCATATATCACCCCCAGCCACCAAGAGAGTTTTCTCTCCATGTCACCAGGGTCATTTTCTCTCCCCCAAAGCCCTCCCAGCTATCAGGGGCATTTTCATTCCTCCCAGCCCCTTCCCCTCTGGATGCCAGGAGCCCTTTTTCTCCTCCCTCCTCCCCGACAGCTCTGTGGCTCACTGCCCCCACTGGCCACTCTCATATCGCATCCCTCCTAACAGCAGCCCCTCCCTTTGCATGTTATGGGAAACTGTCCCTTTCCCAGGGCTTCTGGTTGTCTTGCCACAACCAAACCATGACCTAGCATTAAATTAGGAGAAGAGGAAGCTGCAAACCAAATAGTTGGGACCCTCCTTCCAGAGGATGTTGTGTTGTGGTATCCTCACACTGAGGATACATCTCCAGGGGAGGGAACTCCAGTCATTAGGAAAAGGCAGGTTTTAGTAATGGGGGATTCGATCATTAGAAGCATAGATATCTGGGTTTGTGATGACTGGGAGAACTGTAAGGTGACTTGCCTGCCTGGTGCAAAGGTTGCGGATCTCTTGAGACATCTAGATGGACTTATGTGTTTTGCTGGGGAGGAGCTAGTGGTTGTGGTACACATAGGTACCAATGACATAGGGAAGGGTAGGAGAGAGGTTCTGAAGGCCAAATTTAGGCTGCTAGGTAAGAGATGGAAATCCAGGACCTCTGTGGTAGTGTTCTCTGAAATGCTTCCAGTTCCACATGCAGGGCCAAGTAGGCAGACAAAGCTTAGAGAGGAGGGGTTTAGATTTCTTAGGAACTGGGGAAACCTTTGGGATAGGGGGAGCCTATACAGGAAGGATAGGCTCCACATAAACCAAAATGGAACCAAACTGCTGACACTTAACATTAAAAACGTTGTAGAGCAGTTTTTAAACTAAGGGCTGGAGGAGGTGCGGAGGAGCACATGGATCGGACAGAGCCATCTATTGGGGGGAGGGGGCTATTAAAAGAGATGCTCTATGTTCTAGTCAGGAGGAGAGAATAAAGTATGGGTTGGATCAGATGAGAGGGAATCAAATGAAAAAGAGTCTAACACATCAAGAAATGACAGACAGATAAATAGTGACAAATTATTAAAGTTAAATATACAAATGCTAGAAGTCTAAATAGTAAAATGGATGAATTAGAGTGCCTAGTTTTAAAGGAGGATATTGATATAACAGGCATCACGGAAACTTGGTGGAATAAGGACAATCAATGGGACACAGTCATAGATGATACAAAATATATCAGAAAGACAGAACAGGTTGTGCTGGTGGGGGAGTGGCACTATACGTGAAAGAATGTAGAATCAAATGAAGTAAAAATCTTAAACGAGCCAAAATGTTCCATAGAATCTCTATGGATAATAATTCCATGCTCCAATTATAAGAATATAGCAGTAGAGATATATTACCGACCACCTGATCAGGACAGTGATAGTGACTATGAAATGCTAAGGGAGATTAGAGAGGCTATCAAATTAAAAAACTCAATAATAGTGGGGGATTTCAACTATCACCATATTGACCGGGTACACGTCACCTCAGGATGGGATGCAGAGATAAAATTTCTTGATAACTTAAATGACTGCTTCTTGGAGCACATCGTTCTGGAACCCCCAAAGGGAGAGACTATTCTTGATCTAGGCCTAAGTGGAGCACAGGATCTGGTTCAAGAAGTAAATATAACTGGACCGTTTGGAAATAGTGACCATAATATAATAAAATTTAACATCCATGTGGTGGGAAAAACACCTCAGCAGCCCAACACTGTGGCATTTAATTTCAGAAAGGGGAACTACACAAAAAATGAGGAAGTTAGTTAAACAGAAATTAAAAGGTACAGTGACAAAAGAAAAATCTCTGCAAGCTGTATGGAAATTTCTCAGACACCATAAAATAGAGCCCCAACTTAAATGTATACCCCAAATTAAGAAAACACAGTAAGAGAACCAAAAAAGTGCCATGGTCGCTTAACAATCAGGTAAAAGAAACAGTGACAGATAAAAATATATCTTTTAAAAAGTGGAAGTCAAATCCTAGTGAGGAAAATAGAAAGGAGCATAAACTTTGTCAAATTAAGTGTAAAAATATAATAAGAAAAGCCAAAAAGGAGTTTGAAGATCAGCTAGCCAAAAACTTAAAAAGTAATAGTAAAATGGTTTTCAAGTACATCAGAAGCAGGAAGTGGGGCCAACCAGTGGGGCCCTTGGACGATGGAAATGCTAAAGGAGCACTCAAAGATAATAAAGTCATAGTGGAGAAGCTAAATGAATTCGTCACGGCTGAGGATATCAGGGAGATTCCCAAACCTGAGCTTGCGAACAGGAACAGCTAACAGGGAGTTTGGAGAGGGAGTTCTCCAGGTAAAAGAGGAGTAAAACCGGGACCCTTGTGGTAAGTGGCTGTCTGGAGTGTGTGTTTGTGTGGGGGGGAGTTATTTGCTGTGTGCTGAGCTTGTGTTTGTCTGTTTGGTTTGTTTGTTTGTTTGTTTGTTTGTTTGAAGGAGCTTCTAAAAGGTTTGAAATCTAGAAGCCACTGTTAATTGGCTGAGCCTCAGTCAGGGGGAGGGGCTACCAGAGCTATATAAGCCTGTGACTCAGCGACCAGGGAATTTGCGAACAGGAACAGCTAACAGGGAGTTTGGAGAGGGAGTTCTGAGGGGGAGGTTAGAGGGCACTAGTGACTTCTGACCTTCTTTAAAACATAACTCTTATAATATTCTATATTCCAGAGGTTTAAAAAGAATCCCAGTTTATACTTAAACTTATTCATTAGAAAATGGAGACAGAAGCCCAGCAGCAGACTGGGGCTATGCTGTTTATTGCCGAGTGTAAATGTATGATTACCTGCCCTGTGGGCGGGTGGCATGTGTGCACCCGTTGCAAGGAGCTCCTGACCTCAGAGACCGAGTTCGGGCTTTGGAGGCCAGGGTGGCTGAACTGGAGGAGCTAAGGGAGGTAGAGAGCTATGTTGATGAGACTTTCCGGGACACTGTAGTACTGTCCCACCTCCAGTCTGAGAGCCCCAGTGCTCTTAAGGAGGATGAAAGTCTCAAGGAACAGAGCATTCAATGGGAGCAGAGGGAAACCATCCCGTAGTTGGGACCCTCCTCCCAGAGGATGTTGCGGTATCCTCTCGCACTGAGGATACCTCTGAGGGGGAGGGAATGCCAGTTGTTAGGAAGAGGCAGGTGTTAGTAGTGGGTGATTCGATTGTTAGAAACATAGATAGTTGGGTTTGTGATGACCGGGAGAACCGTATGGTCACTTGCCTGCCTGGTGCGAAGGTTGCGGATCTCTCGAGGCATCTAGATAGACTTATGTGTAGTGCTGGGGAGGAGCCGGTGGTCGTGGTACATGTAGGTACCAATGACGTAGGGAAGGGTAGGAGAGATGTCCTGGAGGCCAAATTTAGGCTGCTAGGAAAGAAACTGAAATCCAGGACCTCTATGGTGGCATTCTCGGAAATGCTTCCAGTTCCACGCACAGGGCCAGGTAGGCAGGCAGAGCTTCAGAGTCTCAATGCGTGGATGAGACGATGGTGTAGGGAAGAGGGGTTTGGATTTATTAGTAATTGGGGACACTTTTGGGAGAGAGGGAGCCTATACAGGAAGGATGGGCTCCACCTAAACCAGGGTGGAACCAGACTGCTGGCACTAAACATTAAAAGGGCCGTAGAGCAGTTTTTAAACTAAGAGATGGGGGAAAGCCGATTGGTGCGGAGATGCACGTAAATCGGAGGGAGACTTCTCTTAGAGGAGAATCCATTGATAGAGATTCTCTAAGCTGTAGTCAGAAAGAGAGGAGGGGAGAGGGCAAACCTGGGCCAGAGCAGACAAACAACCACATACAAAGGAATCCAATGCATCAGGGAAGGGCAGACAAATAAGCAGTGGCAAATTTTTAAAGTGCTTCTACACAAATGTTAGGAGTCTGACTAATAAGATGGGTGAACTAGAGTACCTAGTATTAAATGAGGAGATTGACATAATAGGCATCACTGAAACCTGGTGGAATGAGGAAAATCTGTGGGACACAATCATACCGGGATATAAAATATATCGCAAAGGATAGAGCAGGCCGGATGGGTGGCGGAGTGGCACTGTATGTGAAAGATAATGTAGAATCAAATGAAATAAAAATATTAAGTGAATCAACATGTTCAATAGAATCGCTATGGATAGTAATTCCATGCTCCAATAATAAGAAATTAGCAGTAGGGATATATTACCGACCACCTGACCAGGACAGCGATACTGACATTGAAATGCTGAGGAGATTAGAGAGGCTACCAAAATAAAGAACTCTATAATAATGGGGATTTTAATTACCCCCATATTGACTGGATACATGTCACCTCAGGAAGAGAAGCTGAGATAAAATTTCAATGGCTTAAATGACTGCTTCTTGGAGCAGCTAGTGCAGGAACCCACAAGGAGAGGCAATTCGATTTAGTCCTGAGTGGAGCGCAGGATCAGGTCCAGGAAATAACCATTACAGGACCGCTTGGGAATAGTGACCATAATATAATAACATTCAACATTCCTGTGGTGGGAAGAACACTTCAGCAGTCCAGCACCCTGGAATTTAATTTCAAAAAGGGGAATTACACAAAAATGAGGAGGTTAGTTAAACAGAAATTAAAAGGCACAGTGACTAGAGCCAAATCCTGCAAGCTGCATGGAAACTTTTAAAGACACCATAATAGAGGCCCAACTTAAATGTATACCCCAAATTAAAAACATAGCAAGAGACCTAAAAGAGTCACTGGCTTAACCACCATGTAAAAGAAGCAGTGAGGGACAAAAAGGCATCTTTTAAGAAGTGGAAGTCCAATCCTAGTGAGATAAATAGAAAGGAACATAAACACTGTCAAATCAAGTGTAAAAATGTAATAAGAAAAGCAAAAAGATTTTGAGGAACAGCTAGCCAAAACTCAAAAAGAAATAACAAAATGTTTTTAAGTACGTTAGAAGCAGGAAGCCTGCTAAAAACCTGTGGGTCCCCTAGACGATCGAACTATAAAAGGCGCAATCAAGGACGATAAAGCCATTGCGGAGAAACTAAATGATTTCTTTGCTTCAGTCTTCACGGCTGAGGACGCTGGGGAGATTCCCAAATCTGCACCATCCTTTGTGGGTGATGAATCTGAGGAACTGTCCCGGATTGAAGTGTCATTAGAGGAGGTTTTGGAACAAATAGAAAACTTAATGTTAACAAATCTCCGACCGATGGCATTCATCCAAGGGTTCTAAAAGAACTCAAATGGGAAATTGCTGAACTATTATCTGTGGTTTGTAACCTATCCCTTAAATCGGCTTCCGTACCTAATGACTGGAAGGTAGCCAATGTGACACCAATATTTAAAAAGGGCTCTAGAGGCGATCCGGCAATTACAGACCGGTAAGTCTAACTTCAGTACCGGGCAAATTAGTCGAAACAATAATAAAGAATAAAATTGTGAAGCATGTAGAAGAACATAATTTGTTGGACAAAAGTCAACATGGTTTCTGTAAAGGGAAATCCTGTTTTACTAATCTATTAGAGTTCTTTGAAGGGGTTAACAAACATGCGGACAAGGGGGAATCCAGTAGATATAGTATACTTAGATTTTCAGAAAGCCTTTGACAAGGTCCCTCACCAAAGGCTCTTGTGTAAATTACATGGCCATGGGATAAGAGGGAAGGTCCTTTCATGGATTGAGAACTGGTTAAAAGACAGGAAACAAAGGGTAGGAATAAATGGTAAATTTTCAGAATGGAGAGGGGTAACTAGTGGTGTCCCCCAAGGGTCAGTCCTAGGACCAATCCTGTTCAACTTATTCATAAATGATCTGGAGAAAGGGGTAAGCAGTGAGGTGGTAAAGTTTGCAGATGATACCAAACTGTTTAGGATAGTCAAGACAGAAGCAGACTGTGAGGGACTCCAAGAAGATCTCACCAAACTGAGCGATTGGGCAACAAAATGGCAAATGAAATTTAATGTGGATAAGTGTAAAGTAATGCACATCGGGAAAAATAACCCCAACTATACGTACAGTATGATGGGGGCTAATTTGGCGACGACAAATCAGGAAAGAGATCTTGGAGTTATCGTGGACACTTCTCTGAAAACTTCCACACAGTGCAGCGCGGTCAAAAAGGCAAATAGGATGCTAGGAATTATTAAGAAAGGGATAGAAAATAAGACCCAGAATATCTTACTGCCCTGTATAAAACTATGGTACGCCCACATCTTGAATACTGTGTACAGATGTGGTCTCTCACCTCAAAAAGATATTTTGGCCTTGGAAAGGGTTCAGAAAAGGGCAACTAAAATGATTAGGGGTTTGGAACGGGTCCCATATGAGGAGAGGTTAAAGCGACTGGGACTTTTCAGTTTAGAAAAGAGGAGACTGAGGGGGATATGATAGAGGTGTATAAAATCATGAGTGGTGTGGAGAGGGCCGATAAAGAAAAATTATTTATTAGTTCCTAAATAGAAGAACTAGAGGACACCAAATGAAATTAAGGGTAGCAGGTTTAAAACTAATAAAAGAAAGTTCTTCTTCACACAGCATGTAGTCAGCCTGTGGAACTCCTTGCCAGAGGAGGCTGTGAAGGCTAGGACTGTAATAGAGTTTAAAGAGAAGCTAGATAATTTCATGGAGGTTAGGTCCATAAAAGGCTATTAGCCAGGGGATAAAATGGTGTCCTTGGCCTCTGTTTGTCAGAGGCTGGAGAGGGATGGCAGGAGACAAATTGCTTGATCATTGTCTTCGGTCCACCCTCTCTGGGGCACCTGGTGCTGGCCACTGTCGGCAGACAGGCTACTGGGCTAGATGGACCTTTGGTCTGACCCAGTACGGCCATTCTTATGTTCTTATTCTTTTTAGGTGACAAATCTGAGGAATTGTCCCAAATTGAGGTGTCATTAAAGGAAGTTTTGGAACAAATTGATAAACTTAACAGTAACAAGTGACCAGGACCAGATGGCATTCACCTAAGAGTTCTGAAAGAACTCAAATGGGAAATTGCGGAACTATTAAATGTGGTTTGTAACCTATCCTTTAAATGGTCTTCCACCTAATGATTGGAAGATAGCTAACATGACGCCAATATTTAAAAAGGGCTGCAGAGGTGATCCTGGCAGTTACAAACTGGTAAGTCTAATGTCAGTACCGGGCAAATTAGTTGAAACTATAGTAAAGAATAAAATTGTCAAACACATGGATTAATATAATTTGTTGGGGGAAAGTCAACATGGTTTCTGTAAAGGGAAATCATGCCTTACCAATCTGCTAGAGTTCTTTGAGGGGGTCAACAAACATGCGGACAAGGGGGATCCAGTGGATATAGTGTACTTAGATTTCCAGAAAGCCTTTGACAAGGTCCCTCACCAAAGGCTCTTAAATAAAGTAAGTTGTCATGGGATAAGAGGGAAGGTCCTTTCATGGATTGATAACTGGTTAAAAGACAGGAAACAAAGGGTAGGAAGAAATGATAAGTTTCTGAGTGGAGAGAGGTAACTAGTGGTATTCCCCAAGGGTCTGTCCTGGGACCTAACTTATTTATAAATGATCTAGAGAAAGGGGTAAACAGTAAGGTGGCAAAATTTGCAGATGATACTAAATGGTTCAAGATTGTTAAGACCAAAGCAGACTGTGAAGAGCTTCAAAAAGATCTCACCAAACTAAGTGATTGGGCAACAAAATGGCAAATGACATTTAATGTTGATAAATGTAAAGTAATGCACATTAGAAAAAATAATCCCAACTATATATACAATATGATGGGGACTAATTTGGCTACAACTACTCAAGAGAAAGATCTTGGAGTCATTGTGGATAGTTTTCTGCAAACATCCACTCAGTGTGCAGCGGAGGTCAAAAAAGCAAATAGAATGTTAAGAGTCATTTAAAAAGGGATAGAGAATAAGACAGAAAATATCTTATTGCCTTGATATAAAACCATGGTACACCCACATCTTGAATACTGTGTACAGATGTGGTTGCCTCATCTCAAAAAAGATATATCTCAATAAAAGCACTAGGGGGTCACCAAATGAAATTAATAGGCAGCAGGTTTGAAACAAACAAAAGGAAGCTTTCCTTCACTCAGTGCACAGAGGAACTCCTTGCCAGAGGATGTGGTGAAGGCTAGAATTTTAATAGGGGTTCAAAAAAGAATAGATAGATTCATGGAGATTAGGTCCATGAATGGCTATTAGCCAGGATGGGCGGGAATGGTGTCGCTAGCCTCTGTTTCTCTGCAGGTGGGTAACAGGGGAGGGATCACATGAGGATTACCTGTTGTGATTCCTCCTTCTGGGTCATCTGGTATTGGTCACTGTCAGCAGACAGGATACTGGGGTAGATGGACCTTTGGTCTGACCCAGTTTGGCCATTCTTATGTTCTTAAATTTGATGGCCCTATCTCTTACCGTTTAGGCTGTGTTCTTGAGCAAACAGACTCACAGGCAGACACACAGATGGACAGATGTGGTGATTTACCAACATTCGTATTTCTGATCCTTGGAATCTCTGTTGTTTGATAAGAGACATAGCCTTGTGTTCACTACAGATGTGTCAAAGTGCTGTGTGTGAAATAGCATGGGGATCCTGCCTTGAATCTTGCACTCTGGGGCGCATTATTCCATTGGGAATAGTGAATCTGAAAGGACTGTGCATGATCAATGGAACAGGGACTGGACACTTGGCGGAGTCGGGGGTTGCGTGAGCCTATTGCTAACCTATACAGAGATGGCAGGCCTGACAGGCAAAGCTTGTATTGCCAGAGGCTGGCAGATACAGACAGATAATTCACAGTAGGCCCGGACAAGACACGCTCATGCTAATGCGGGTGGTAGCAAGGGGCCTCGTAACTCAGGGCACCCTGACTAAGTGCTTGGTTTCTCGACTTCAGTTCAGCATTAGCATGTGCATTGAACCCCTAGAAACTGGTTCAAAGTCATGTCTGAAGAGCAGTGACAGTGGAGAGGAGGGAGTGAGAGGGAGCTGCTCTACACACAAATACAGCTGCACTGTGTGTATGGGGACTGAGAGGGTTCGAGCACCGTATCTGTGGCACTGATGTTTAACTATCACAGCCCCAATATCTTGGTAGGTTTCACAGTCAGTTTGGCAAGTGGCCTTCCTTTGAGCCTTTGCCTGAATGACTACACCCCTCTGGGAATGGGTGGTATTGCCACATGACTTCTCCCAGCGCGGCATGTCCTGTCCTGAGCTGTATGTAATGGAGGGTGGACACTCGGATTCCAGCCACATGAGATAATCACATAGTTTGAGGTTCATCATTTTAATAGATTTATATTAGGCCGCCTTGAAATTCAGCTGCTGAAACTAGACATGAATCTGAGTTGAAGAGCTACTAGAGCATGCAGATCTGGTCACCCCATCTAAAAAAAAATATTTATTGGATTTGGAAAAGGTACAGAAAGGGCAACAGAAATGATTTGGAGTAAGGAACAGCTTCCATATGAGGACAGATTAACAAGGCTGTCCTTTTTTCAGTTTGGAAAAAAAAATGACTGATGGTTGGCAGGATATGTCAGAGGTCTAAAAAATCATGAATGGTGTAGAAAAATAGAATAAGGAAATATTATTTATTCCTTCACTAATATAACACAAGAAGCTCACCTAATGAAATTTATAGGCAGCAGAGTTAAAACAAACAAAACGAAGTATTTCTTCCCATTCAACTTGTAAAACTTGTTGCCAGGAGATGATGGAAAAGCTCAAACGATAACAGGATTCCAATAAGAACAACATGTTCAAGGAGGATAGGGTCCGTCAATGGCTACTAGCCAGGATGGGGAGGGAGGGTGCCCCTAGCCTCTGTTTGCCAGAAGCTGGCAATGGGATGGATCATTTGATGATTGCCTTCTGAAGCACTTGGCACTGGCGACTGTTGTGAGTGAGGATACTAGGTTAGAGGTACCATTGGTCTGACCCATTCTGATTTTTTTACTTAGATCCCAAATATATCTGTCCCCTGGCTGTAACCCACTAGACCACACTCCTCTTTCAGAGGTGAGAGAGAGCCCAGGAATCCTGACTGTATCTCTGCAGAATTAGTAACAAAGTAAGAATGTATATTAAAACTAACCAGTGTCTCTTAAGTGACCTTTCTACAAGATATCAGAATATCTTAGTGTTAGAGCTGAGTGGGTCTAATATGTATCTAGTCTTTTTCTTCTATATATGAGTTAGATACAGTGCTCCTGTCAGCTAATTGTTATCTGCCAAAGAAGAGTTTTCCAGTGCCTTAGTAACCCCTAGAAAGAGGTGTTGTGTGATGTGTGCGTATGGGGGGAGGGCAGGCAGTACTGCTTGGCTTGCACTAAACATGCTCAGTAACACTGGTGAAGTCACTGTACTCAGTCTACCTCCATGCCCTCAGTCTGCCCCTTATGGTCTCACTCTTCATGGCATGAACAGGTCATTCCATCTCGACCAAAATCTGAAATGATGCCCCTGCCAGCCACACTTTTTCATATAGGAGATATGGTCTGGTTACAATGTACGGTGGCTAGGACAGTCTGCTGAAGCATTATTCTAAATTCCATCCAGTCGTGGGTACGAAAGCACATGAACGCAGGCATTCAATACACTGCAAAGCACTCACTGATTGCTAGTGAAGTTATGAATCTAGCACACTTCTACAGACACACCACCACATTTTGGATATCAGTGTCTTCCACATTCTAATAGGCAAGGTTGTTTTGTGGGAGGGGGCATGTGTTAAGTAAAAGGGACAGTGTAATGTCCTAACAAAGGATTAGTTTTACTGTATTAAATGCCTAGAATAAACCTGGCATAGACTAGAAAGAACCCCGCTGTCTTTGCAGAACAGTCAAAAAGAACCTGGACTAAAGAAAGCTGTGATGGAATTATACCTTTACAGCCAGCTGAAGACAAACACAGTGGCCAATAGCACAAATAATGCCCAGTATTTCAACCCAAATAAAACTGCTGTCGAGCATGAAGTCTGTTGTAGGCATATTAATGGTCAAACCAAGATATATTTCACCTAATATCTAGAAACAGTAACAGCTGGGAGTTCACTGCTATAGATGTACACAATGGCATTGTACTAGGTAGGCAGCTGACACCCAATATGAATTCATGCTGTGATGGAGAACCTTGATTAGGAGCAGAGCTTCGGGGACATTCAGGAGAGCAGATGCAGGAGGTTAACTCGAAAGGCCACAGGACGTCATACTCAAACGCCCAAAATCTACAGGCTCATCTTTTGATGGAGTGCCATACTGGTCACATTCTTGGCTGCATTTCTTCCAGGAACCCTTCAGCATGTGCTGGGTCTGAGTATTTTAATCTGCACCTGGTGTGGTTTTTTTAGCTCACTAATCTTCAGACCTTTGCCAGTACTACTGCAGAGTAAATATTTTAGGAATGTTGTGAATACTGCATGTGCCCTGTGACACAGAGGCAGCCATAATACATTCACCAGGTGTGTACATACTGTTGTACACATTTGGCTCTATTCAAGTACTCCAGCAGTTAGTTACCCCATGTGTGAGTGGATGACAGATGGCATCTATAAAGTTGTTATATAAACATGCCTAATATTTAGAATGATTTGAAAATATTTAGATGTACAAAATGATTTTCAGTGAAATAGGACCACTGGAAAAAATACCTGTTTATATCATCTAGTGGCACTTAATGTTAGTAGCTGGGTCAGGAAATAAATTTAGGATTAAATATGCTTCTTTCTTTGTCCACAAAGGCTCTTCCACAGATGTAAATGGCAGACTGGCATAAAGATCAATGGGAGCACATGGCTTTTATTTACCAAAGGAACTGTGATGAGTTATTTGGTTTAGTACCTTCTTGTTATATTCAAAGAAAAATAGCCTCCCTTTAGGATCGTAGCCCTTTCTTCCTCATCGTTCCTTCTGCCTTCTTTTTTTTTTCCTCTCTTCTTTTCCTTCCTTGACTGATTCTCATTTCCCGCTTACCCCAGGGGGTGTGCTCCCTCTACTTCGTCATTCTATCTGCTCAAAATGATCAGCAGTGAAATAGTTAATATTGATACTGAAACCATCATTGGGATTTACACCTGGCACGCCCAGCATTTTAATGAGGGAAGGAGTGAACAAGGCTGAGTTATTGTTTCGGACTGTCTGCAGACTAGAAAGAAACATCAGCACAGTCCTTGCACTCAGTTCACTTGTTAAAAGTTTTCTTTGAAAACTCAAGGGCAAAAAACGTAGCAGTCGTTTTTTGTTAAATAAATTTTTTTGCAGAAATTGACTGTCATGTGTTCCCCATAAATATGTGAAGTGGGCTGGATCAGATCCCTTAATATTCCTAATCTAGTCTATTTCTGGTTGCTGTGTAACTGTTCCTATGATAATCATCCAGTGCCTTTCTCCTTCCAGTTTCATTTAACTCTAGGGAAGAGGTTTTCACTACTTCTTTTGGGAGACATTCCACAGTTTAATAGTTGCATTAAAAGCATATTCCCATTCCTCTGCCAAATTTTCTCTCATTATTCCCTGTAAAAGTCTCTGGATTAATTTAAGCAATAGCTCTTGCATTTGAGATTCACACTGCTGAAATATTTTCTTCACTATATAATTCTGGCTAGAAGCGAAAAATATATTGGTTCCCTCAACCCCGCCCTCCGCCCCCAAAATAGGATACAATAATCCGTCATTTGACTGAAAAATAACTAATGTTCATCTTTTCATAACACACTCATGGTTAAAAGATGTTTCATTATGCCTGGGTGTGGAAGCAGTGTACCAATATTAACAGGTTAGTCAAGCAAAGAGGATGAGCAAGATTCTTCCTGCTGGCATAGGAATGGCCCAAAAGTATTACTTGGCCATTTACTTCCATTTTCCAGGAAAGATAGAGAGTTAAAATTTTGCAGAGATATATTGGTCCTATCTCTACATCTACTATATATTTGAGACAGTTTGTCTTTCTGTTTGTCTGTCTGTCTGAGAACGCCTCCTAAATAATACGAGCTAGAACCACCAGATGCAGTATACAGCTTCCTCTTATTGTTACTTAAAGCAAGATAAGGGTTTGCCTGTCCCAGGAAAATGGGCTCTCCATGGAATGGGATTGCTTCTCAGAAAACTATATGGAAAAGAGACTGAATCACCAGGCAGGTGAAAGGGTCTGGGGGAGAACACACCCCTCCACCCCTGTCTGAGACTGTCCTTGTCCCGAGCTTCCCATCCCCCAGGCACCCTTTAGGGAGGGTGGGGTTGGGGGCTGAACCTCTCCCACCCGATTCATACGGGGACATTGCTGGCTGTTCCCCTTTGCCAGGGAGTGACAGGAAAGTGCACAGTTTGCTGCATTCCTCACTCTGGCTGGGGAGCGCTGGGGGCAGATGAATCTGGACCTGTCCCAGCTGGGGGACATGCACCCCCTCCTGGCCCAAACTGCTGCAGTGAGAGAGGGCTGGGGTAGTTTCTCTACCCCTGAGACAGCCTGCACACTGAACCCATCATCCCAGCCCCACCCCATAGCAATTATTCAAAAGAAGCATGGACATTTTCATTTTATTAAAAAAAAACCCACAAAAATTGAGCACTCAAGCAACCCTGGGTAAATCTTTTAGTAATAAGAGATTTTCGTACTGGGGCCTTGCTTTAGTACTGACTCTGAGGAAAAGTGACTCCTTCAAACAATTAACCTTGCTTCCTGCAGCACCTGGCTTTCTCTGACTGTGTAACATATAAATACTCAGCATAGCCAACATGCGATGTCTGATGAGATCTTGTGTATGAGGCTGCTATTCCATACTTTTTTTTAAGGCCACTCCAATCCAAGGTGTAACCATTTTAAACTTTTCTTATATTGCTATTTTGTGTACGAAACATGTTTACTTGTGTGCTTGTTCACGGCTCTCATTTTGAGTGGCGCTTTTGAGTAATATGTTAATGTAAATGAAAATGGAAGTAGCAGAAAAAATATAAAATTGAAGACTTTAAAACAGGGAATTAAGAGCCCAATGTTAAAGGTGCTGAGTTGGTTAGTCAGGGAGAGTTCTGTGCATAAACTGGTTGCAAAGTTAGGCCCAAAATAGTAAGGAATTACACAGTTTAAAAAAGGCAAAAAGTGTAATAGATCTTGCTATAGACGATACAATAAACTATGCCCCAATTTTTCTACCCTTTCCTGAAATGTTCAAATACAGTAGAACATTTTCTTATTTTTGGGCTAAGGGTAACTGAAACCAACATGTGTTGTGTGCAAATGCACTCAGTCAACTGACTCAACTTTGTTTAATTACAGATCATTTAATAAGAAGCAGCCTACTTTTCAATGCGCAATTAATAATATGGCCTAGTTTATGTAGGTGCCTTTGTGCTGGCTCCATTTGCTCCATGTGGTTGTGATTCTTTTCGCTAAAGTGAAACAGAACCTCCTTACGTAGTGCAAGATGTGAAGGCTGAGACGGCACATTACACAATGTTTCCTTTTTATTTATAATTTCCTGCCTGCCAGTAAAAGAGTGAAAGTGGTACAGAGCACAGTAACCCTATTCCTTCCATTCCCCCATGGCTCCCAGTCTGTGACACATCAGCTTAGCATAACTGCTTCCATATGGGGAAACAGCTTATTGGCTTGCCCTTCTCCTCCCTTTCTGATCTTCAGTTGGCCACCTGAAAAGAGGAAAGCTTGCTGGAAATGAAGTGGCTATGGCGGGAGGATTTTATTGATTTCCCACTGGAGCATTCCTGACCCTGAATGGAATGATATTGCTTAGTGTCTGTCTTGAATTCCTACATTTCTGCTTTCCTTCCTGATGTACAGCGAGGGCCTGGAATTATTTGCTGCTGCTTTATATGAAATGTGGATTTTTCTTCCAGTGTCTCTGGGAGAAAGCCACAGAGCGTTACAGGCTGCCTAATCATAGCCCCTTGAGAAAAGATGGTTACTCACCTTCTTGTAATTGTTGTTCTTTGAGTTGTGTTGCTCAGATTTATTCCAATTAGGTATGCACATGCTGCATGTGCATGGCTGTTGGAGGATTTTACCTTAGTGACTACCCATTAGCTCAGCTGTGAAGCCCCAGGGAGTAGCATCAGTATGGGGCTTTATATATGACCCTACTGACCTGACCACCCCTCAGTTCCTCCTTACTACCAGTGACAGTTGTTGGAATTGTGGCTTTCTTGCACTGCAAGGGTATGTCTAGACTGCATCCCTCTGTCGGCAGAGGGATGCAGATTAGGCAGGTCGACATTGCAAATGAAGTGGGGATTTAAATATCCCGCGCTTAATTTGCATAAAAATGGCCGCCGTTTTTGCCGACTCAGCACTTTGTCGGCAAAAAGCGGAAGTCTAGAGGGGGATCTGTCGAGAAAGAAAGCCTTTTTCGACAGATCCCTTATGCCTCCTGCAAGACTGCCGACAGAGGGATGCAGTCTAGACATACCTCAAGTGTTCAGCAGGTGCTTAGCACTTGTGTTGATCGTTTGCTTTGTTACTTGTAGTGGTTGTAGTTTATCCTACTTAGGTTAGTGCTCATGTGCAGTGGATATGTGGCTGTCTTTCCCGCTCGCCCCATGTTCCCTCTGGGACTTAGGACATGCCCATTTCTCAGGGGTTCAAGACCTTCAGTTCCTGTGCTAAACCTATGCCCAGAGGTGACCCCCAGCCCTTTGAGAAGGAAATTAACAGAGAACTACATACTCTTGTTGTAGATACCCCACTCCGCTAACTTTCTGTGACAATCTTTGCTTCCCCTCTGATTTTCTTCCTCTCTATGCTTAACTTTAGCACACATTTAACATTTAAACCCACTTTTTTTTTTTTGGTTTGGAGGCATTTCCTGCAATATTTGGGTGCATAACAAATTAAAATTAACCCTACTTGCTAATATTTTCCCACTTACTATTGGCACAATTAAAATGCACTGCAAAATCCTGGGGTGATTGAAAGGGATTTCAATATGCTGAAAAATAATGAGATCACTAATACAATGGAGACTAGCAGTATAGGACCTTAAACCAAATTGGGTGCTTTTGGTAATTTTAACTATTTTAATGACTATAATCTTTCACCCCTTCTCGCTGAAAGTTATTGTCTGAGGGCTGTAGGTTATCAATGTGAAATAAACTGATCTTAGGCCAGTTCCTAGAGCAGCGGTTCCTAACCTTTTCTAGAGGGGGACCCATTTTGACAATTCAGGGAGAATTGGTGACCCAAGGTAATTCAAAAACGGGGGGAAGGGGGCAGAGCCACCTGGGGAGACACTTGGTGACCCTTCTGAAATGTAATGGCGACCCATATTTGGGTCCCGACCCATAGGTTGGGAAACCATCTCCTAGAGGATGTGTCCCCACTGAGCCAGTATCACAGGGAATCCTAGCCTGGGCACTGTCCTGATGAGTGTTAGCAGGAACAACAATTTTGTGGTTTAAAACTCTCAGAAATCTCTTTAGTTCCCAGCTCGGCCATAGATTCCATGTATGATTTTGGGGGAAATTACTCAGTCACTCTGAGCCTCAGTTTCCCCCAACATTTCTTAACTGTGCTTATACAGCACCTAGCACAAGGGGGCCCAGGTCTCGGGAGGTGCTTATAGATACTGCTATAACATGAGGCCAGTTACTGAACACTGGTGGTCCTTGTAGCTAGGGGCTGAGGTGCAGTTGTGGGGAAGTTTGGGGTAAGCTTGCATTGCTGCTGGCCATATTGGCTCTGTTCTTTACATAAATTTGAGGCACCAGGGTTGTCCCACTAGCACCTTTCCCTGATTTTACATCTATGTGAACTATAGAAAAATATTGTTTATTAGCCACCTCTAGGCATATTTACAATAAAATCCACGTGAGTAACAGAATTATTTTCTGTCTGAGCAGAAATAGCAAAAACCCACTGGCCTGTTCGAGTAACCCTGGATGATCTAACAAACAGGCCCTGAAGTTTCCTGGACTTAAGGTTCATTGACTGGGAGACATGGAAAGGATTCCAGAGCCAAGGGCTCTCCCAGTGTGGATGCCTTCAAATTGTCCAAATGGAAAAGACTGTCAGTTCTTCTTTCAGCTGCTGGCTTACACCTAGAGATTCATAGCAAGCAATTTGTTCAATGAAAAATTCTGCAGTAATTCCACAGGTTAAGAAAATGTGAACTTTTATTTGATTATTTCTGTTGTAACATTATCCTTTGATAAAAATGTTATTGTAAAACACTCAAGATATTGCATAGAAAAGACACATAGAGAAAACCATATATATACATTTCATAAAAATAGAATACATCTTGACAAAATTACTTCCAGAGTTTGTTACCACCTTTTATACAGTGTATGGACACCTAATATTTTGCTGAACCAAACTTGCTAGATTTTTTGGGGTCAAAATGTTCCATTCTTAAAAATAGACCAACCAACCAGGAGTAGTAGAATGTGGAAGGTATGGAGCTAAATTAATGGGATATACAAAATGTCGGAGTAAGATTTCTTTACAATATCTGCTGTCTAAGGTGGAAATAGCCATATATTGTTTCTTCAGATTCGTAATTGCCTGACTGAATTCACATGAATGTCACAGTTTCCTGTTCAAAAATTTCCTTTAGTATCTAGGGGCATGTCTACACTAGGAACTTATTTTGAAATAATCACTTCTGAAATAACTATTTCAAAATAGCATGTCCAAACTACAGGGAAGCCTCAAAATTAGTCTGAGGCAGGTTCCCTTAATGTGGACATGCTACCTCGACTAAGAGCTCCAGGAAGCACTGGGGAGCAATTACTTTGAATGACTCTGGGGAGCAGATATTTCAAAATAGCAGCAGTGGAGCATCCATACTACCGCTATTTCTAAATAACTATTATGAAATGCGCACTATTCCTTGTGGAAAGCAGGAATTATTTCAAAATAAGGGGCTGGTTATTTTGCAATAACGGGCTTGGTAGTGTGGATGCTCTGCTTGTTATTTTGAAATAAGGGGTTATTTCAAAATGACTTCCTAATGTAGACCAGGGGAAAGTGAAAATAAACACTGGTATGGCATCCATTTTAGTATTTTTGAGTATCAAGTGGTATTTTTTCCTTTTTTAACCAAATGAAATAAGGTACATACAAACCTATTTTTATCAAGTATTTGCTAAGAAAAATATGTTTCAGCAGATAAATTTTGAAAACAGTTTGCAACCCTTAAAAATGCAGAAATATTTCTAGTTCGATATTCACTTTCTTAGAATTAGACTGATTTTTGCCTGCTACTTTGACCACTTCTGATTTTGTTCTAGTGAATTTTCTGAACCATCTGTGGAAAGTTACTGCTCCAGTGTAATAAATAAAGCAAGTGGTAAAGGCTCCTTGGAACCATGGATTTATTTTTATTGGAATAATGGAAACATTGGCATCTTCAGGGAAAGCAGAAGAAAAAAGAGCATAGCACCTCTTTCATGTTGCCAGGCTTGCAACTGTTTTAGGAGGAGGCAGTACTGTCAATCTGGAAGTGGTAATACCCACCTGCACTTACAAACAGGGTTAAAATACTTCAGTTACTGTTTGAAGTGTGCTTTTTAATATGGATAGGCAGACACAGCTATATAAACAATGAAAGTCGTCTGATATTCAATGTTTCTATCTGCACTGAAGGACAAGGCCCTGACTTTCATCCGGTATGTCTCCGGTACTTGCAGGGCCCTTGTTGTGAACACTACGCCCTTTAAATTTTCATCTCTGAGAGCAAATGGGATCATGGGGTCCTCATCTACCATTAGGAAAGTTGTTCTAGGATGCATCACTCGATCCTGTGTGTAGACAACCAGTCGAATTAAATCCTGATTTGCAGCTATTCCAAATGGCAGGGAAACAAGTTGGTATTCCAAAGCGTATGGGCTAATGGCACATTCCAAATCATTAAGTGGGCAGTTCTTGAGACAGAAGCTAGAAATAAATGAAAACAATACTTTGAAGTAACTAGCCAGAAGGTATTATGCAAATCACTGTAATTTAGTACAGTATTACGGCATTATGCAGCAAAGACCAAATGCTAATGCATATGTGTGACACAGTTATGCCAGCATAGACAACCTGATCTTGTTCTTTGGAAGTCACAACTGAGTTTTCATGATAATAGAATATACTGGAAGCCATAGAGAAGTACGAAAAATATTGATAGCTTTAAAAAGAAAACCTAAATTACTGCTTATTTTGGTTGCAAGAGTCAATTGCACACCATTTTAGTAGCCAAGCTGGAAAACAATAAAAAAAAAAAAAAAAAAGCCTTCTATGGGATAGCTTATATTTATGGGTCCATTTGTCATTTGGGATGGATGATCTATTACAGTATATTGCCTCCAAAATTTAAAAAAATGTTTTTTGATTGGGAAGGGGACAGAAGTGTGAGTTGCACTCCATGTGGCAAACCAATTATTCGAGCAAGTGGAAGTATGGGGCCTCTCTCCCAATTAACCAGAGCTGATAGAGACAAGGAAACATCATGTGTTCCAAATTAGTCCAAGAAGATGGTTGCTGACAAACACTTGGACAGGTAAAGAAAAACAAAGCTAAGGGGCTTTCTCCACAGTGGGGAAAAGATTACTTTGAGAATTGAATTAAAAACAAAATGAGTTCAGCATGATGTTTGTTTTCATGAAATAGTGACTATTTTGAACTGCTCTAAAAATATAAATGGAAGCATCCAGTGGTGAAAGTAGGTGGTTGTGCTCTGGTGCGCAGCTCCGGCAAGAGCCGGCAGAGACCCCGGGTTGCACTACGATAGTACTTTCACTGCTGGAAGCATCTAAGCACTGTCTAAAAATAAACTAGAGCCAGAAAAAGTCAATGAGCAAAAAGGCCCCCATCAGTATTTGCTTAAAGGAACTGAATCATCACGAAAAATCTGAACAAAATCTATCATGGCAGAGTTAGAGTGAGTGTCAGATTCTACTGGTATATGGTCTAACTTTGCTGCTACTGAATCCAATATTATAATATTAGATCCATAAGAGCAGCTGAAGTCACAACTTTTGTATGGATCCATGGCAATCTGATCCTATTATTAATCAATAACATGGAGGAAAAGTGCATATATATCGCAGTCACCAGTGACTAATCTTTGTAAAGTGAGCATAGTACACAGAGCAGGCCAAAGCCTGTGAATGCAATCCACTAGTGTGGTTCTTACTGAAGTCAGTGGGATTCCAAAAAGGGTCTGTCCTAGTAGACTGCACTGCAGAGGAGAGGAAAGAAATGGAAAAACACTTAATTAAAGCATACCCAGAAAGAAGATCTCGCTGATAGTTCGGTGGACAAGGTGTATCTATGCACTGGAAGCTCCCTCTCATGTTAAAGCACATGCGATTTGGTCCACACTGAATGTTCTGTTCAAGGCACTCATCAACATCTGAATATAAAAAGATGCAGATAATCACATCCTTGTTTTGAGATTAATTTCACAGGTTCAGGAAAATCTAAGTACATCATAGTCTTGAAATATTGCCAAAGACCACAGTACATACCATACAGCTGCGTGAGAATTACTCTTTCCTATTTATAGACTCATAGACTTTAAGGTCAGAAGGGACCATTATGATCATCTAGTCTGACCCCCTGCACAATGCAGGCCACAGAATCTCACCCACCCCCTGCTAGAATAAGCCTCTCACCTATATCTCAGATATTGAAGCCCTCAACTATTTTGACAACCCCAAGATGCAGAGAATCCTCCAGCTGTGATCTGTACCCCATGCTACAGAGGAAGGCGAAAAACCTGCAGGGCCTCTGCCAATCTACCCTGGAGGAAAATTCCTTCCCGACCCCAAATATGGCGATCAGCTAAACCCTGAGCATGTGGGCAAGACTCACCAGCCAGACACCCAGAAAGTTCTCTGTAGTAACTCCTATCATCCCTCCATTGACCTATTTACCACTGATAGTGAAAGATCAATTAGTTACCAAGATCATGTTATCTCATCTTACATAATGTTATTTTGAAAAATTTTTGCTAATGAGAACAATCGCAATTACAAAATTGCGGGGGATTTAAATATCCTCGCGGTATTTGCATTTACAGCCGCTTGGGGCTTTGCCGGAAAAAGCGCCAGTCTAGACGGGATCTTATGCGGAAAATAAATCCTTATGCCTATCTCTTGCAAGTAGGCATAAGAGATCTTGCGAAAAGGGTTTATTTTCCGCAAGATCCTCGTTTAGACTGGCGCTTTTTCCGCAAAGCCCCGAGCCGGAAAAAGCGCAGTTATGTAATGCAAATACCGGGGATATTTAAATCCCCCGCGGATTTGCAATTGCGACTGGTCTCATTAGCATCCCTTTTTCGAAAAAGGGTGCCAATGTAGACACAGCCATCTAGTTTAATCTTGAAGCCAGATAGATCTTTTGCCCCCACTACTTCCCTTGGAAGGCTGTTCCAGAACTTCACTCCTCTAATGGTTAGAAACCTTCGTCTAATCTCAAGTCTAAACTTCCTACTAGCCAGCTTATATCCATTTGTTCTTGTGTCCACATTGGTATTAAGCTTAAATAATTCATCTCCTCCTGGTATTTATCCCTCTAATATATTTAAAGAGAGCAATCATGTCCCCCCTCAGCCTTCTTTTGGTTAAGGTAAACAAGCCAAGCTCCTTGAGTCTCCTCTCATAAGACAGGTTTTCCATTCCATTCCTCGGATCATCCTAGTGGCCCTTCTTTGTACCTGTTCCAATTTGATAGTTCATGTTCCTATTCTTAGAATGCTGCCTTGGTATTTGATTTAGAGGAGTCAGTAAACCCAGTATTAAGCCATGTCTTTGCTCTGGGAAAGATCGATACTGCCACAATCTTCTGGAGTTTGATTTAGTGGGTCTAGTAAAGACCCACTTAATCAAACTCAGAGGGCATCCCTGTCAGTGGCCGGTACGCCTACTCCTGCAAGGAGTAAGAGAAGCCGATGGGAGCAGAAGAGGAAATTTGAATTAAGGTTCATTGACTCCAGCTACATACACAACTCCAGCTATGTTAATTATCTTGATTCAACCTTCCCTTTCAGTGTAGCCCTGGCCTTATACATGTATTGTTATTGTTTATATTGCATGCATGCCTAGGACTCTGTTGTGCTAGCTGTTCTGGAAACATACAAGAGAAGAGCGAATCCATGTCCTAAGGAGCTTGCAAGCTAAAATACAGCTACAGTCATTGTCCTTGAAACAAAATCTTGTCAGTGCTGACTAGCTGGTTCACAGATTTTGGCATGTGGGCACCATTTTTGGCTAATGGGCTAATTTGCAGAGTAAGAAGGTGCAATCATTTCCATAGTCAGTTTTCTAAGCATCACAACTTGGTTTAAAATTGCCTCATGCCACCAATCTAGTATAGCCAGTCTGTGTTATACCCAGGCAATTAACCAAACACCTACAAAATATCTATGGTGAAACTCCACAGACATTTTAGAGGTTTTTATTTTGTTTTGATTTAGCAAAATTGTTTCTGTTTTGTTTTAAAGGGAAAACCCAGAACATTTTTACAGGTTTTTAGAAAACTAGACTGATTTTGTGACCTTCACATGAAATGCAAACCCCTCAAACTATAATGTTCTCTTGGGCTCTTATCAAGCAGACACCACATGCCACACTTTGACTACTATAAGGTGGGTGCATAACTGGCTGGATAACTGTTCCCAGAGAGTAGTTATTAATGGATCATAATCCTGCTGGAAATGTATAACAAGTGGGGTTCCACAGGGGGTCTGTTTTGGGACTGGTTCTGTTCAATATCTTCATCAACTATTTAGATACTGGCATAGAGAGTACACTTATTAAGTTTGCAGATGATACCAAGCTGGGAGGGGTTGCAAGTGCTTTGGAGGACAGGGTCATAATTCAAAATGATCTGGAAGAATTGGAGAAATAGGTCTGAGGTAAACAGGATGAAGTTTAATAAGGACAAATGCAAAGTGCTCCACTTAGGAAGGAACAATCAGTTTCACACATACAGAATGGGAAGCGACTGTCTAGGAAGGAGTATGGTAGAAAGGGATCTAGGGGTTATAGTGGACCACAAGCTAAATATGAGTCAACAGTGTGACGGTGTTGCAAAAAAAGAAAACATGATTCTAGGATGCATTAACAGGTGTGCTGTGAGCAAGACATGAGAAGTCATTCTTCCGCTCTACTGTGTGCTGATTAGGCCTCAGTTGGGCTGTGTCCTAGAACTGCACCTTTTATGAAAAGGGATGCAAATTAGAAGCTGGGATTTAAATCTTCCCGCTTCATTTGCATGAACAGGCTGCTCGGGGCTTTGCCGGCAAAAGCGCCAGTCTAGACGGGATCTTTCGAAATAAAGCCTTTTCCGAAAGATCCCTTATTCCTCTTAAAATCAGGAATAAGGGATCTTTCAGAAAAGGCTTTATTTTCCGAAAGATCCCCGTCTAGACTGGCGCTTTTTGCCGGCAAAGCCCCGAGCCGGAAAAAAGCGGCAGCCATGTTCATGCAAATGAAGCGGGGAAGATTTAAATCCCCGCTTCATTTGCAATTGTGCTGTGTCTAATCTTCATCCCTTTTCCGCAAAAGGGGTGCAGTCTAGATACAGCCTTGGAGTATTGTGTCCAGTTCTGGGCACCACATTTCAAGAAAGATGTGGAGAAATTGGAGAAGGTCCAGAGAAGAGCAACAAGAATGATTAAAGGTCTAGAGAACATAACCTATGAAGGAAGACTGAAAGAATTGGGCTTGTTTAGTTTGGAAAAGAGAAGATTGCGAGGGGACTTGATAGCGGTTTTCAGGAATCTAAAAGGGTGTCACAAGGAGGAGGGAGAAAACTTGTTCTTCCTTGCCTCTGAGGATAGAACAAGAAGCAATGGGCTTAAACAGCAGCAAGGGAGGTTTAGGTTGGACATGAGGAAAAAGTTCCTAACTGTCAGGGTGGTTAAACACTGGAATAAATTGCCTAGGGAGGTTATGGAATCTCCATCTCCGGAGATATTTAAGAGTAGGGGTATGTCTATACTAGCCACCCTAGTTTGAACTAGGGTGGCTAATGTAGTCATTCGAACTTGCAAATGAAGCCCGGGATTAAAATATCCTGGGCTTTATTTGCATGTTCCCGGGCGCCGCCATTTTTAAATGCCCGGTAGTTCGAACTCCGTGCCCGCGGCTACCGCGGCATGGGCTAGGTAGTTCGAACTAAAGCCCCTAATTTGGACTACCGTTACTGCTCCTGCAATGAGAAAATGAAAAATAGGGGTTGTTTTTCCTCTTTATTCTTTACAACAGAAATTCAAATCTTGTTTTCCCCGGGTACATTCTGCTGCCTGAAAAAACAGTGAAATGGACATGACAAGAGTGAAAGTAGATGGAGATATTTTGTCAGGCCACATGAAACACTTTTGGTTTGGATTTTTAAATGCCTTTTAGTTCCATTTGATTCAACATCTCAAGCCCTTCAGTTAAGTTGTGAGAGTTCACATCATAAATCTGAAGGTTCCCCAACACTGCTGGTATTTCAGAGATAAATCTTTCTCAGAACTCCTTTATACCCCCTCCCCTCTTTTTTTGCATATTTTTTGTTCAGTGTTGAAGATTTGGAGAGTTAAAAGTATGAAATTCTTATGTCATCCCTTGTAGGGAACAGCAGCTGTTCTGCAATAAATATTTCAGCCTCTTTACCTATGACAAACTCCCGTTGGAATATATATGTGTGTATGTGTATTGTGTGTTTTATATATATGTAAAAGGATTTCTTTATGAAGAAATAATGGTTTTCTACCTCAGCTGTATTAAATCATTATAACATAAAACCAATTTAAAGTGGAAAGATTTTATTACACCTGGTTTTAATTTTTCTTATTTGGATTTTCAATCTCCAGAGAATAATTCCAGAATCTGAATAATATTTTTAAATAACCAAAAGCAACAAATTTTTTTTAAAGTGGTCTGCATTTGAAAATAGCAAGTGTTCTTTAGTGTGAGTACAGCATTTAATGCTTTCTTGTTGGTATAAAGAAATCAGTGAAGTAATAGTCTAATGCCAAATATTTTGGTGTTTAATATCCAGAGGTGACAGTAACCATAGATACATCTATATATCAGATGCCTATATATTTTCTAGTGATGGGGGACCTTGAATTAGTTTGAATAAATATCTTTGGTATATGACTCAGGGTTGATGAAAAAATGATTTTTTTTCAAATTATGACACTCTGTTAGGTATAAACTTATTGCGATTGATTACAATAATTTAAATTAAATAGAAAATATAATATTAATCAGTACGTGTTTGCTGCCAAGATTTAAAGAAAATTACATCACTGAACTGATGGGGAGTCACTGGCTATGCACCTTGAAATGCAAAACCAGCTTTTGACTGCAGTTTTATCTTGTGCAAAGGGAATATTTTCTGGATTTCAATTTATTCAAACTAGTTCTAAAATCATCAAGGGCATGATGGTCATAAACAATCAGTTCTATTTGTAGTTTGTAAACTGAATTATCTGATTTATTTAACAAAGGAAATATTAAATGCAAAACCATATTTAGATAATTTTTAATGTATCCAGCCCATTTTAGGTAGTTCTATTAACTACAAAAATATGTTCGAGCATTTTTAATCGAATATGAATTTCCATGCAAACAGAACTAGTAAATAAGAAATGTAACATTCAACATTTTCTAACATTATCAAAATTAAGAATATGAATAAATGTAAATTAAGCTATAGGGCTACATCTAGACTGCTTTCTTCTGCCGAAAGAAGATATACAAATTCAGAGCTAATTTGCACATCTTCTTCCGATCGTGTTATCGGAAGAGGTTTTGTCGAAAAAGAAAGCAGTTTAGACATGGTTCTTTTGAAAAAAAAAACCCCCTTTTTCGAAAGAACCCTGCACACCTCATTTTTTTAGGAAGAAAGATTCTTTCAAAAAAAGGTTTTTTTTCCCAAAAGAACTGCATCTAAACTGCTTTCTTTTTCGACAAACCCTCTTCCGATAACACGATTGGAAGAAAATATGCAAATTAGCTCTGAATTTGCATATTTTCTTCCGGCGGTCTAGACGTAGACTAGAATTGCTTAAATAAATGTCTATAGATATCCTCTTGGTTAGCAAAAAGAAGTATCACCTTTAGTGTAAAAGCTATATTTAATTGCAAATCCATATGTTCATCTATATGTTTGACAATTCTGTTCTTGACTATAGTTTCAACAAATTTGCCTGCAATCGCCAGGATCAACTATAGAGCCCTTTTAAAAAATTGGTGTCACATTAGCTATCCTCCTGTCATTTAGTTCATAAGATAATTTAAAGGACAGTTCCACAATTTCACATATGAGTTCTTTCAGAACTTTTGGGTGAATGCCATCTGATTCTGGTGACTTGTTAGGCTGAAAAAATGAGGAAGAATGGCTCTTGCGCGCAAAAACCTCTTGCACAAAAACGGCTCCTAATTAATTACGCAAATGAAGCGTGGCAATATGCTAATCCGTGCTTCATTTGCATAGGCTTTTGCGGAAGAGGGAAGCTGTGTAGACGTAGCCTTACTGTTTAGTTGATCAATTTTTTTTATAAAACCTCCTCTAATGACACCTCAACATGGGACAGTTCCTCATATTTGTCATCTAAAAAGAATGGCTCAGGTTTGGGAATCTCCCCTCACGTCTTCAGCTGATGCAAAAGAATTCATTTTGTTTCTCTGAAATGACCTTATCATCCTTGAGTGCTTCTTTAGCATCTTCAGTGGCCCCACTGGTTGTTTAGCTTCTGATGTACTTACAAAATTTGCTATTTCTTTTTGAGATTTTGTCTAGTTGTTCTTCAAATTCCTATTTTGGCCTTCCTAATTATATTTTTACACTTCATTTGACACAGTGTATGCTCCTTTATATTTTCCTCACTAGGAGTTAACTTCTACTCTTTAAATGCCTTTTTATCTCTCACTGCTTCTTTTACTTGGTTGTTAAGCCCACAGTGGCACTTTTTGGCTATGTCTACACTACAGCCTTCTTGCACAAGAAGACTTTTGTGCAAGAGTTTTTGCGCAAAAAGTTCTTGCGCAAGAACATACATCCGCACCTCAAAGCATGACACTGCATGGACACTCCTGCGCAAGAAAGGAGTGCTTTTTCCCATGGGGTTTCTTGCGCAAGAAGACCCTCTGGAGCATCCACACTTGCCTTTTTGCGCAATAACTGTAGCGCAAAAAGGAGTTATGCCTCGTAAAAGGAGGTTTACCTACACCGGCAAAAACCCTCTTTTCTGCCGTTTAACTGTTGATTTACTTGCGCGAAAGCACTTTTGAGGTGTGGATACTCCATGGGTTTTTGCGCAAAAACCTTGCAGTGTAGACATAGCCTTTTTGTTTTCTTACTATGTTTTTTTAATTTGAGCATCTGTTATGATGTCTTTGAAAAGTTTCCATACAGCTTGCAGGGATTTCACGTTTGGCACTGTACCTTTTAATTCTAACCTAATTTTTGTGTAGTTCCCCTTTCTGAAATTAAATGCCACAGTGTTGGGCTGCTGTGGTGTTTTTTCCCACCACAGGGATATTAAATTTAATTATATTATGGTCTCTATTTCCAAGCAGTCCAGCTATAATCCCCTCTTGGACCAGATATCCTGCACTCCACTTAGGACTAAATCAAGAATTGCCTCTCCCCTTATGGGTTCCAGAACCAGCTGCTCCAAGAAGCAGTCATTTAAGGAGTGAAGAAAAATTAACTCTGTATCCCATCCTGAGGTGACGTGTACCTAGTCAATATAGGAATAGCTGAAATCCCCATTGTTGAGTTTTTCATTTTGATAGCCACTCTAATCTCCCTTAGCATTTCATAGTCATTACCAGCATCCTGATCATCCTTTGTCTCTTTCATGTTTAAAATGGTTCAATTCAGGGATTATTTCCTGATATACAACTAGTCAATACATTGAAGTTCACAAGTAAAGACTGTGCCAAACTCCCAGCTCTAAGCAACCCAAACTTGGGCTATGCTGAAACCTGAAGCCATATCCAATTTTCACAAATAACTTTATAATGAACTGAACCAAATCCCCAAATCTAAGAGCCCCTGAACATTGGGATGTTTGAAAGCTAGGCCTGAATTTTGGGGCTTGACTCTATATCTAGTTGAAGTTCCAATGGGATGACATATATTTATTGATAGGAAACAAATTTAAAAAATACTCCATCTATGCATTCTCCCAACATGCCCAGATCTGGAGAGATATTTACTTACCTTGGCATGTTTTGCCATTGGCCATAAGATGATAGCCAGCTGGACAGACACATTGATAACTTCCAAGGGTGTTTCTACACTCATGCTGACAGGCATCTCTGTTTTCACATTCATCAATATCTGCAAAAAAAAGCACAAAAATATAAATATTAAAGTACTCAGCAGACTGATATCTGTCTTTTTGCTCTCCAGATCAGACTGGTTTGATCTGTGACTGCAGAAATGTCCACAGACAGTACTGTAATACAAAAACCTTTGAGTGAGAGAACATACTGAGTTGCTTGGGAAGATTTGGGTTCTCACTATATGCTGGAAGGTGAGGGGAGGGCATCTAGCAAGACTGAGAAATACTTTCCATTCAAAATACCTATATTCAGTTGCTCATAATTTTGTTCTCAATTTTTAATTTTGGACTGACATTTTGCATGCCTGGCAGTTCCACCTTGGAATTGCTAAGTGTCAGGGTTTAAAAAAAAATTATTATTAAAATTAGCTTTTAAGGGATCCCTCACCTCTTTTTGATAAAAGTTTTCTCAACGTGAGTATTATACATTCCACGGGGAGAGGCCGGCTGCTGCTCAGTACAGTCTGGGGAGAGGAGAGAGCAGCATACCATGGAGCAAATTGCCTATAACACATGTTCTGTTGCAGGGTACTAGGGCCAACGCAGTCACACCCCTTGCCTCCAGAAAGTAGGGAGAGCAGGCTGAGGAGAGGGCTGCGTCAGGGCTGAGTCAGGAAGGGGAAGTTTCAACTTATGGGAGCTGCTGTACCAATTTAATCCCTCCTCAGGGGCAGCTGCCCCCCTCCCAAGTTTCTGCTTCCTTTGCCAAGGTGGGACAGTCAGCAAACTAGTCTACGCTCTTTGCAGACTTTGTATAGCTCTGAAGTAATGCAGTAGAAATAGGCCAACAAGTTAACAATTGTCAAGCAGGTTCGGGGTTTTAGACACAGACCTTCCTTCATTCTAATTCCTTAAACTGCATAAAAACCTCTTCTTGCTCCATAGTAAGTCCTTACGCAAGCTAAACTTTCATGGCTCAGACCTCTTATGGTTTATATTTGGGAGGCGCATCTATTTGCATCCTCAGTCCACCAGCTCGTTCTGTCACAGAGCGCGTTATGTAAAAATTCAACACAAAATGGTGAAAGAGATTTGCAGCTGTAATTCCCAGGGTCTGTATTTTAACCAGGGCCACCGATGGGGAGGGAAAAGAGGGTAGTCACTCCAGGGTCTGGTGATTTGAAAGGGTCCGGGGAGCTACTGTGGTGGCTGGAGCCCCAAGACCTTTCAATCACTGCCAGAGCCCAGCACAATGCGGTCTGGGCATCAATGAGGGTTGGCTGGGGGAAGCGTGGCATAGTCCAGGCAGCACTGAGTGCTGGCTGCCCCCAGGGCCGGATTAAGACCTTTAGAGGCCCTAAGCACTGAAAAGATTATGGTGCCCCCCCCCCATTTGTAATTCAAAATAAAAACAATACTATACTGTAAAAGCTCTTTTTTTTTTTTTGGTGCCCCTGCTTTGCTGGTGCCCTAAGTACGTGCTTAGTCTGCCTATTGGGTAATCCAGCCCTAGGGGGCTGAAGCCAAGCTCCCGCTTTGGCCCCCATTGCCCAGGGTCTGGCGAAGTCCGTTGCCAGCCCTGATTTTAACCAAATCTTAACTATTATCCCGCTCTTGGGAAAGAATCTCCTACTATATAATTTCCACCTTTAGACTATTCAAGAAATTAGTTTAAACACTGAAATTTCAGTTCCACTGAAATGACTGTAAGAATATGAAGAAAAGGATTCTTTACAATGGACTCAATCCCCCACCTCACATTGACATCAATGGGAGCTGGATCAGGGCAAAAAAGATGGGTTTAAATCTTTAGATTGAGAATAGATATTCCAAATCCTTCCCAGAAACAGTTGTGTCCATTACAATTAACACTCTTCACAAAACTGAGAACTTGTCAGACATCAGTACGAGTTGGGTCTGCATGATGTCAACATATGTTAATTAGCATTATTTATTAACCCTTCTGTGACTAGAATATAGTACATGAGGGTTAGTAGCTGTTATGGAGGGTATGTTGTGCCTTTGATGTGCAGATTATCTAGAGCAGTATAGATGTCTGTTAAATGCATTCAGTATGGGCCAGGCTTCCGCCCCATGAATGGCACCTGAAACAATATGACAGAATATTCCATGTGAAGTCAACAGGAATTCCTGAAGAGTAGCAGCTGGCTTTAAAGCAGCATATCTGAGAAAGATTAAATCGCTTTGTCCTGCTGCTCACTCTTTTGTCTGCTCAGTTATCCCGCTACTTCCACCCCCATGCAATTCTGCCTTTATTTATTATTTGCTCGTCTGCTACAGAAACAAAACAGGTGCAGGAGAGGCCCCAGCCTCTTTCTTTCAGTTGTGTAGGCTGCAGTGAAAGTTGATCAGAAAACACCAGGGGGGTCAGGCTAGTGCTTGTTCACTGCCAATACAGATCGCCTTAGGAAAAAGGTCTGAAACTGTCCAACAGAACCAACTTCTTCATGTTTATTGCCCTAAAATCAATCAATCAACAATGTGCACTTTGATTGCTATGGGAGAAGGATTATGTGTGTAATAATAAACACCAGGAATGCTGAACACACCTAACCCATCTTCCTTGGACTTCACACATGGGGAAACTGACCTGTGAGATAGCATAGGGCTTGCAAATTCCCTGCAGTTCCCATTGACCTCAGTGGAATCTGTGATTGCTCAGCACATCTGACATTGGTGCCATGCCTGCAGTCATAGAGCGGGCTAATCACAAAGAAAACCCAGGTCTCTTTACTCCCATTCAGAGAAGGGCAATTCTGACTTTCTGCCCTTTTGCAGAGCATCTTGCTTCCCTGGATATGGCCAGTGGGTTGCTAAAAGTGCCATCGTTCCTATGTGTTTCACCAACCACAGCATCCATTTCAAACCATTCTACAGGGTGTGGTTAAACTACACTTAGAGACGTGACTAGCCTCTGCCCATACCAATGAAGCAATTGTTTCCTCAGTGTTTAGTCTAGAAATCGTTATTCAGAACCTACTCCAGCCAAATTCTCACTCAAGTCAAAGGGAGTTTGAGATGACTAAGGTTTTTAGGACTGCCTGCATAGTGACTCTTGGTTTTCAAAGGGGAAAAAAGAGGAAGGCTAATACCCACAGAAAGGGAGTACAATAAGACATTATCCATCTGAGAATACACAGCAAGTGGTAGAAACAAAATCTGACAGGTGCTGGTAGGAGGGGTTCTACAAAACTTTTACTGGCACTTGTTTTGAAAAACATGCATAACTCATTGAAAATACATTATGGCAATAAAAAATGTGTGCCACCCCACAGCATCATGCACTGAAGCAAGCTAAGAGTAAGGTCACTGTGTTAAGCTACAACACAAAGTAATTGGATAGATATGGCTGACATTTACCTATACATTTGTCATTTCGTGCCTCATAGCCTCCAGGGCAAGTTTCTCTACTATTCCTTTTAGTTCTTGAGAGAGGTATTCTGCTGTTTCTATACTCTGAGTAGGAGCTGTAGAGATCTGAGGAGTGCCTGTAATTCTGTAGAGGTTGATAGTTGTCTCTCACAGGGGAGTACTGAGCATAGTTATTGTAATAGGTGCCATAATTTGGCAACCTCTCCAATCCAGCGCAAGATTTCCCATCACCTAATAAATGTTGTCCAGGTGGACAGATACATTTGAAGCTGCCGGGGGTGTTGGCACACTGAAATGCACACGGTTTAGGCACTTGTTCACATTCATTAATGTCTGCTCATGTGACATGATCCAGAGCAACAAACCATATGAGGAAGGGAAAAAAAACACATACAGAAAAAAAGACATCAGTCTGTGGCACGAACGGAGGACATAAATGAGATCCTGAAGTCAGTATAATATGCAGAGCCCAATGCCAAAGGAAAAATAGGTACATTATTTTACCACGGACAGTAATCTATCTTACTCTTCTCCTTAAACAGGTTAGGACATGAGAATGTATTACTTAGTTTTTGTCCTGTGTGGATTAAGGCCCCGGAGGATTAGCACACAGTATGTCTGCTTTGAAATGGGGGGATCTGCATTTATTCCTTTCACTCAATGCTTGCAAAGACAGAGTGATTCCTATAGCACACTCACACTCAGACTCTGGCTCTTTGCAGCACAAGATACTAAAACACTGTATGATATTATTATTAACCAATCAAGATGCTTTTACTACGTTATTTATCAACGTGCACTAAGGTACTAATTTATTTGCTGTGAGAATTATATGTAAAAACTAAATCTGTCCTATCATACTGTTTAAATATGAATAGACAGTAAATAGTAAATTAAACAGTGAATTCATATTACTGTGGCTCGAAATGTTGGGAATTTGGGAAATGTTGATAATTAATTTGTCTCCTGAACCACTAAGGTCTGAGTATTACTGATTTGGGGACTGAAGTTATCTGAAGGTCAAATTTAAAACCTCAAACTTCGCAGAATGTTGCTTTTGCCATACTAAAAATTCCAAACTGTTGGTAATTTCAGATTTATTTTTTAGATTCTTTCTTGATGCTCCATATCCAGCTCTCCTTATGAGAAGGACCGAGTAGTCTTAGATGGAGTCTTGGGACTAAAGAGCTGTGGAAAAATCCAAGAGGCACTAATACATATTGTACATCCTTGGAAGTAGCAGGGTAGTAATCTCTATTTCTAGTAATAGGGGAAGATGAGTTCCATTCTACATGCTGTGATACTGAGGTAAAAGGATATAAGTTATTGAAATTTTTGGGCTGTAATGTTGAATTTTCATGTTAGGGTGAGCTATAATGATACAGGCTGAACCTCTCTAGTCCAGCATGCTCTTGTCCGGCAACATCCATGATCCGGCATGATTTTAGTTAGCTAGATGTCCATTTATCATGGGGGTGGCCAAGTTTCCCTCAGTTCCATAAAGTTTGTTTACAGCCACCAGTCCTCGCTCTCAGTGTTCTGTGCTGTTATTTAGCTCTAATTTTCCTCTAAGGGTACGTCTAGACTATAGGCTTTTGTCGACAGAGGCTTTGTCGACAGATACTGTTGACAAAGCCTCTGTCAACAAAGAGCGTCTAGACTACAGCCAGTTCTGTCGACAAAGCAAGCCACTTTTTCAACAGAGAGTCTAGACGCTCTCTTTTGAAAAAGCACAGTGTGGATGCAATAGTGCCTTTTGTCGACAGAACTCTGTCGACAAAAGGCGTTATTCCTCGTAGAATAAGGTTTACCGCCATCGACTAAACTGCCGCGTTATGTCGACTTACTGTCGACAGAACTCGGCGGTAGTGTAGACGTAGGTATAGTTTTGTCGACAAAAGTCCACTTTTGTCAACAAAACCCTGTAGTCTAGACACACCCTAAATGTCTTCTAAAAGCCCAGGAAGCAGTGGAAGTTTGGGTAATGCTACTAATCAATATTGACCTCCGATGGTTTGGCAAATTCTCTGGTTCAGCATTGGTCAGGTCCTGAGAGTGCTGGACTAGAGAGGTTGAAACAGGAATTGACCCTTCAAAAAAGTCCAGAGTTTTAGTTCTGAGTAAGAATCACAGCTTTTAGTTTGTGATTTTTCTCTGTATTGTGCAAAGAATTCATGTTTATATAGCAAAACAAGAATCTCAGAGCAGGCTTTTGGGACATTGCTTGGGATATTCCACTTCTGGATGTAATCAGGAGGAATCAATTGTTTTGCATTTGGTTCTTTTTATGTACTTAGATTCCAAGACCAGAAGGGACTGTGATTTTCTACTCTGGCCTCCTATCTAACACAAACCATAGAGCTTTCCCCATATAATTCCTAGAGCACATCATTTACTAAAACATCCAATCCTTCTTTAGAAATTGGCTGTGATGAATAATCTGCATAAGCCCTTGTTATATTGTTCCAATGGTTAATTACTCTCACTGTTAACATTTTTCTCCTGGTTTCCAATGAACTTGTCTGGCTTCAACTTCCAGCCAGTGGATTATGTTATACTTTATATTTGCTAGACTGAAGAGCTCATCATCAAATATTTGTTAAATTTTGAAGCTTGCCAAAAAAATTCAGTTTGGGTTCAGGATCAGCAACGGTTCTGGCCAGATTTTAATAACACCCAAAATCCAATAATAGTCAAAACATTACTATTTTTTCTAAAATCCATTTTTTCTTAATAGTTTACAGGAACACATGAGGTTCAATAAAGGTCCCGAAGCAGCAGGGGGCTGAGATGAGTATTTTCAGCTCATTGCAGAATCAGTCCCAAAGTCTGTTTCCCCTCTCTCTGAGACCAGAAGAAACAGCCACATTCTTTAATATGGCCATGCGAGTTGTGATTCAGATACATAGACACCCAATAACTGATGTTTTTAATTAAATAATATCTGTTTTAAGCAGAGATCCCCTTGAGTGCAGCGGACGGGACCAACACTTCTATAATTCTGTGAGAGGGCCTCTACTTCTTCAATAGCATTTCAGGAACTTTATATCTTTTTGACTGACTTTCAGTTTCATTCAGTATAAAGGTTAGGAAGAATGGCTTAGAAAGGAACAGAGGCTTAAAAAGGAACAGAGGGAATGGACTGGGGATTCATTTGAAAACAGATATTAACATACTTGAAGAACGGGGTTTGGATTGTTAACAGCACTGAGGGGAGCCACAAATCATACATATGGGTCACAAGTTTTCTAGGTGTCATTGTTAAAGTAATCTTGGAATGTGTGTTTAAAGTTTGCCAATTAAGAGTAAAACAAGACACTGACTGTTTGCTAGATGATATCTGATCTTTTATAAGGAAGTCCTCAGCAAGTGCTCTTTGTTCTTTAGTGCTGTTATGGTGGCATGCCAATGAGACTATAAAAAAGCAGATCTAAGAAGGAAAAGAATGAGGGAATAATATTTTTTAAAGACTTGTTTCTTTTTCTTTTGGCTAAAACTATATCTTTGAAGATATCTGTTAATAAGTTAATTTCTATGCCTTCAGATTGTATAGAATTGACTGAGATTGGAATCCTTAGCCATAACAAAATGCTATTAAACTTCTATGTCCCACCATTATTTAAAGACTTTTTAAAAATTTATCAAACAAGAGCTAATAAACTTTTACATAAATTGAAACTGCATGGCTACATCTAGACTGGCGCGCTTTTGCGCCAGAGCTATGCAAATGAGGCTCAGCGTTGGAATATCGCCGAGCCTCATTTGCATAGCTAATGAACCACCATTTTCGCGGAAGAGGCTCTTGCGCCAAGGCGGGCTGTCTACACTGCCCTTCTTGCATAAAGAAAAACTCACTGCAAAGCCGTTATGCCGATTATTTTCAGGCATACGGCTTTGCAAAAAGTTTTTTTCTTGCAAGAAGGGGCAGTGTAGACAGCCCCGTCTTGGCAAGAGCCTCTTCCGCGAAAATGGTTCATTAGCTATGCAAATGAGGCTCGGCGATATTCCAACGCTGAGCCTCATTTGCATAGCTCTGGCACAAAAGCGCGCCAGTCTAGACGTAGCCCTCGTATATTAAAATCTTCAAAATAACATTAAATATTGTTATAAAGTGCCATTTTGGTCTCTTTCTGAAGACATACAACTCTTAACCCTCAGACCGAAAGTAGCGCAACTAGTCTTTTAAAAGGGACATTATCAAGAAATTTTATTCAGGTTACATTGTACAAAAATGTTTATAAAATTGCATATTATGATAAATGTGTTTATTACATTTTTAGAGATTTTCAAAGAAAGCAGTTTAAGATTGGGATTTAACACTTCTTTTCCAGTGTTGGAAATATAAAGACTGCAGTATTAGTGTCTAGTGCAGGGGTGGACAAATACCAGCCTATGGGCTGATCTGCCAGGGTTAGCCCCTAACGGGCCCCCACCACTATATTTATCTGCACCTCCACAGGCATGGGCGATCGCAGCTCCCATTGGCTGGGGATTGCCATTCCTGGCCAATGGGAGCTGTGGGAAGCGGTGTCCCAGTCTGCGCCACTTCCCGCTGCTCCCATTGGCCAGAAACAGTAATCTGCAGCCAATGGGAGCTGTAATCACTGATATCTGTGGAGCGGCAGGTAAATACAGCAGCAGTGGCCCACCAGGGACTAAACCTGGTGAACTACCACCTTTTTATTGCCCACCCCTGGTCTAGTGCATGGAGACCAGTGAGAAAAGATTCTAACTATAGATAAGTGAAGCCAACTAGTTAATTTCATTATTCCCAACATAATGAAACAGGGATGTTAAATATGGATTAATTGAATAGTCAAGGAACCTCATGAATTCTTATTGGTTACTTGACTATTCTATAGTACCTGGGGGCAGGGCCACTGTAGGACAGGCAGCACCGTGGGGTGCCAGATGGGAGCTGGTCTGCAACAGGAGCCAGTTTAAAAACCAGCTTCCTGCACAGACAGGCTGCCTGCCGCCCTGCGCTGCTGATACAGGGGCAGCAGTGCGGGGTGGCAGCAGTCCCTGTCTGGGAGGGGGGGATGTCTGAGCACCTGCCTACCTGCCTAGCTCCTAATACGCTTTAAATGCAGAGCTACAGCAGGGATAGGTCCTGAACCTGGCATGAGCCAGGATTGAGCTGGGCTACTGGCCAGTCTGATAAAAAATTTACTGGTGGGGGGAGAGAGGAAATGTGCATAGTCTATAGCATTAACGTATAAGCTTTTGCTTATCAGTTAGTTGGTTAATCGACTACACTATTATATCCCTAGAATGAAAAGCAGAGAACTAAATAACATGAATGTCAGAGTAGATATCTGATTTAAAACATTCCTCCAGTTCTGTTATTTTAAAGTGCTATAAGCAGTACAATCCAGGATGTTTTTAAAAATGAAATCAGAGCCTCAGCAGTATAAATCTACATAGCTCCACTAAATTCATTGGAGCTTCATTTATTTACACCAACTTGAGAATTTAGACCTTAACAGCACTTTTAAAAGTGTGAACAAGAGGCAAAAAATATAATAAGCAAAACATATGGGTAAAGAAATCTTGAAACTCTGTGCAGTGAGTTACCTTACATCTAGTATTTTTTACGACTTAGCTTTCAAGATTTCTTACGTGCAAAACAGTTTTTGGTATACTAAGTTATAGCCTCTTGCAATGAATTACAGATGAGACATAGATGATGAAAACTGAAAACTAGGTTAGAATTGCAGGCAGACATTTTTATAGGAGCAGCACATATGAAAAAGCAGCAAATTAAAAGCAATAAGCCTCAGTTCTGCATTACACGAAAGCCATGCTGAGAGTGCAGATGAGCACTGACTATATGCCAAACCAAAGCATTCCATAGACAATATCCCTTCTATTATGTGATGTGAATATCATATGGAGATAAGAATCTAAAAAAATGCTAAAATACATCAGATTCTAAATTTGGAAACCTAAATTGTCTAATTAGTTCATAAAATTCACTCTTTTCTTTTGGCATTAAAAGGAATCTGGATGTTTCTATTTCAGAAAACTTAATTTTTCTGAGCAATTACTGAGCACCTAATCTTCAAGCGTTCTATCATACCTTACTGTGGAGAATACATGACATAGGATAGTTAGCGAAACTCCCATTAGAGCAGGGTTTTTCATATGCAGCCACTAGGGGCTTCAGGGCAACGCAGCGTCTCCTTCCATGGATCTGGTCCCTACTCCCTTCTGGAGATGGAAATACTCAGGCTCTGGCCCATCTGGCAGAGGGTTCTGTCCCTTGGCAACAAGGATTTGGGGTCCATCCTTTGACTCACCCCTGCCATCACCTAGGCCCTCCGCCTCCTTACCAACTTCCTTATTAAGGGTTTAATTTCCCCCCCAACATACCAGGGCTAAGGAAATCTGCTATGAAAAGTGACATTAACAAATATATAAATATCACTTTTCACAGTAGCAGACTTACTAACTAGCTATCTTTAAAAAAAAAATCAGTATATGCAAAGCACCTTACTTATGTTTCAATTCTGTTTAGGTCCAATAAAAAAGAGAGACAACTGTACATTATTTTTATTGTTGAATCTGCAAAAAAACCCAACCCACTACATAAATTAATTACAATGATCTAGGCATGTTTATTTGTTTTTTCCTAAAGCTAATTAAGTATTGCAAGAAAAATTGTCAGAAGGGTCACCAGCAAGAGTTGGTGGCCACACCCCAAGGCCACCAAAAAACTGGTTGTGAGAACCCTTGCATTAGAGTTCCAGGAGGAATGCAGCAACATTGTCACAGTAGTTCCACTGATAACACTTGGACCAGCTATGATATTTTTAAATATCCCAAAATGTGAATCTAGTTGACCCTAATACTCTTCTGAGGTCTGTAAAAGTCCAGGATCTGATATCAGTGGAAATGTTTCATACACTTGGACTGTCATTTTAAGGCTGTCCAATACACTATATTAAAATATCTCTGTTAAAAATATTAAAATGTTATTATGATGGGAATTCTTTCATTTGAGGCTAGACGGTCCCTGACTTTCTGCACACAAGGGTGAGTCTGTCTTGTGCCCAATACATAATCAGTGTCTGTAGTCCCATGAATGCTTGGACGTCCCTACCCTGTTAGGGACAGAGTGAGAGGCAGGAAAGCAGTAGGGCAATGTCTTCCTCCCTCCATGCTGACCAGGAGACCCAGATGTGTGCACAGCAGTAACACACTGCATCGTCTCAATGGATTGTTAAATATACATTCTCCTGCTCACAGGCTGAGTTCCAGGATGGGCCGCAAAATCCCTGCTGGAATTCCTCTAGCATGGGGCAAATCCAAGTCACTCTCTGCCTAGGCTTAAATCACCCAATCTGGTCCCAGGCGTGCATCCTGCGTGTACATCCTTTCTTTAACAACACCGAGGGTTATCTAAAGCAAATGGATTGAAGGTTACTTGTGCCAGGATTTCCTAAAAAGTACTGAACTTTGGTATAATTAAATGTTTTAATAGCGCAACTGTCATTAGGAACTGTTTGCTGTTTAATGACAGACATTGAATTTTAATATAGGGGATTCTGCACAGCTACTGCCTTCAGAAGGGATAATGTCCCTAGGTTTATCACAACACAAAGAGCAGCCAAAAGCAGTCACTGAGAATATGGAGTGGCGTTCACATAGGCTGGTTTCCGGTCGACATACCCAGACAAGCTCTTCCAACTCCCTGGGATCGATACCCTCTTGGACAAACACAATGGTAGCTCCCTCGGGTATTCTCACAAATCTGGTTGTACCTGCACTGGTGGGTACCATCTCTGCATTCGTCAATATCTAAAAAGGGAAGAGAGTTAATTAGTAGTATCAGTCACATTTTTCATAAGCTCTGGTTTTCTTTTTCTAAATATAGAAAATCATGTTACACCCGGAAGGGGCCTGGCCCTGTATATCACAAAATATTTGATCATGGTAGATATACTATATTTCTCATCTGTGACAATAAGACTGGATATCTGTCTGCAACAACTGTGTGACAAATGATGGTGGATCTGGAATATACCAAGACTGGAGACAGACAAAAGCAATCTTTCAGCTGAGTTGCATTGATCAGATTCAAACTTTGCATCAGTGTCCAGATGATTATTACAAGGCTTTTGATCTAACCAAATCCAAAAAACTGAGGTAGAAATCTGTCAATTGGAGGTTTGACAAAGCCACTTGCATTGGTTATGGTTCAAGGCACCCTGATAAAAAAATAGCACTTGTAATCTCCATATAAAACCCTTACAAATATATTCAGGAAGAACAGGTACATACAGGATGTTCACCTATGAATCTAAAAATGGCATGAGAGTCCAGCCTCCAATGCTTAACATGAGAGTGAAGGAGGAAGGGAAGGGAAATTCAGGGGCCCAACCCCCTTTTGACAAAAACAAAGAAAGACTAGAGCAACAAACAAACATTTGTCCATTGGGAAGAGGTAGGAAGGGGAGTCAATGGAAGCCTGTGGGTGACAGAAAGCCTTGCCACTTGTAACATGTCTCTCACTAATTATCATGAATCCTCCCAAGAAGTCACAAAGAGTGTATGCACGCCCTGAAACCAAGGAAGTCAATGCTTATGGGTGCACAACACCCTTGGAAATGCAGGCCACATATTTAGGTCTCTAGAGAGGATCTTGGAAATATTAGCAACGATCTTTGTTTTCCGATTATTCGTTGGTAAATAAGCCATGTACTCACCAATGCATGTTCCGTTTTCTGTTTTGGTCATTCCCTTTGGACACAGGTCAATGCACTTATAACCACCGCGTGTGTTCTTGCAGAGCTGGTCTGGCCTGCATACATTCTGCCGGCATTCATTTACATCTTAATTTAAAAAAAGAATTTAAATTGCTAACTGATCTTCTTATGCTCTCTTCCCAAGGACCAAGACAATCCCAATTTAATTATACTAGCTAAGTACCTTTGAAAAAGTGTGTATACAGAATGGATGGATATCAAGCACATTTGACAGCTTCCTCTGCATTCTGCCCATTAATCCTTTTTCACTGAGTTTACTTGTGTTTTGCAAGAACATTCAAAAAAATGTTAAAATTTGCTTCCCATGATTTAGAAGAGATCCAACATAGCAGGAGATTTATTGTTTTTTGCATTTACCATACAGCCTCTATAGGGAATTTCATCTGAATCCTGTTGAAACGTTACATTGAAATTCATTTCCCTGACTCTGTAGTTCGTTTCTTACCCATGCATTTTCTGCCTTTTAGCTGATATCCAGGATCACAGCCACAGTGGAAACCTCCTATGGTATTGAAGCAGCGCTGGTGACAGGAGTTGGACTCTTGGCATTCATTAACATCTGTTGAATAATACAAAGACTTAAATGTTAAAATTTGTAAAATGCTTTGGATTATTTCACATTGCAGGCTCTGCTTTGATCTAAGTTCTTATCCTTCTGCTTTTCACATATTGCCCTCCAGGAGCAGTCAGGTAGGTGATTATGTTACACGAGAAAGAACTGCAGTGACATGGGAGTAAAAATTTCTGCTATCGGTACAGGAAAGTATGCTTATCTTACTCCATAACAAAAGAAAATACACATTGGACTCAGCAACAAGAATGTCACTGTGTTCTAGGGTAGGACTTTTCCTTTAAGAAGATGTCAGCAGCAAAATTTCACTGATGAAGTGTCACTTACCAGAATGATCTAAGAACACCCCTGAAAAGGGGGATATCAGGAATCAGTTGGAAGCTTATTCCCAGATAGACAAGACATTGTGGGGAAAGTTACTTACAAACTTGGCCTAAACGACAGTAGTGTCAGTTCATTAGAACTAAGGTTAGAGGTCTCCACACCTTGACAGCTCAATCCATCAGATGTTCTCCGAAAGCCAATTCCACACCTAACCACACAACGATAGGCACCAATGATATTCTCACATTCCTGAGCAGCATGGCAGGTGTGTCCACCTAGTGCACATTCATCAATATCTACAACAAAATGCAAACAACAAACATTTATTCAGTAAACAAAAACATTTTACACCTTAGGAAATAATAATAAACCATTGTGGAATAATGTATGAATGTCAGCAGTAAATGTATATTCTTATGCTAGTGACAAAAAGTCTCGTGTCCAGTTGGTGCATGTCATTTGAAGTCTGGCTTACCCTGACACGTTCTTCCATCTGCCGCTATAGTGAGGCCTTTGGGGCAGGAGCAATAATAGGTTCCCACAGCATTATGACATGCATGAGAACAAGGATTTCGCACTGCACATTCATCTTCATCTAAAAAATAAAAGAAGTAATTTTACAAGAACCTATGGGATTGCATGTGTGTCTCAGTGATAGAATAGGTCAAGACTGGCCTTTCCAGGGTTTCACAAAGGGTACATGTTTTCTCCATTAAATTCAGTAATGCTGTACTGGAGTAAACTGCAGCAGAGAATCAAGCCCACTCTGTTTACGGAAGCCAGTCAAGATAACTAACAAGGTTTGAATTGAGCTGTGCAGCAGACAACAACATCCTTAAAAAGTTTCAGTTGAAATCAAATGCTTCTTAAAGGTCTCTTTGTACTTCTTTGGAGTTTGACGTCTTCACTGAATGTAAAGGGGTGAAAAGTATGTGTATATAGTAGAGATCTTTGTTCAATTTATGGCTCTGTTTTTAAGATACAATTTCACTTACAAAGAGAGAGTCTGATCTTGTAGTCCAGTTGGGGTTTTGCTTGAATTTGGCTATAGGACTGAGCAATTCAATTTTAAAACTGATTTGTACTCTGAAGCTACTGCACTCCATAATACTATACTAAATCAACCCGTGTTCAGTGTATTTTATTATATTTTTGCTTTCATTTGCTTACCTGAACAGTAGGGCCCAGTAGAGTTCAGACCAAACCCAGTAGGACACTGATTACTATGGTCGCCTATAAGGCAAAGGAAGCCAATTACCAGTAGATGAAAAAATATGACATTTAATGGCCTGGAGAAAATTAAAATATTGCAGTCTAACTTTTGGCTGAACCAAGTAATTTTAATCTGTAGCAAAGTATACATTTAGAAACTTCTATAATCCAAAAATTGGGTGTCTTTCCCCAGAAACCTGTACTTTGTGTATTATTTAAAGCAAAGAAAAAAGTCAAATAAATATTTTTCAGTGTGATGGCAGGAGGTACCTAAGCTAGTATCTCAAGAGGTCTTCCTTGCATGAAACCATTTTTGTTAATACAGAAGCCATTCAGTTTTGTTCTAGTAGGAAGAAGAAAGAGAATCAGATCATCGTGAATTTTGGAATTTCACTCTAAAAAAAATAAGATTTTTATTGCCAGATAGACACACAGCTGTGCAGAGGGGTCTAAGTAAGGCCCTTTGCATGCTTTAAAGTACATTTCTGTTGTGAAAAGCGATTCGATAAAAATGGCATTGTGGGACTCCACTGTATTTCACTGATTTCCCATCATGAGATGTTCAGTGAACGCATGATTTGAAGACAACAGGATTTTGCAGATTCATCTGAGGGCATAACTTGGTCTGTAAATGTTGTGTTCCAGGCAGCAATGTGTGAGATAGAAAAACCTTCAAATATCAGGGTGAGTTGGGGGTTGGCAGTTAGGAAAAAAATAGCTACTTGGCAAATGAAATAACTGTGATCTAAAATGTAGTGAGATGGTTCAAATACATTTCCCCACTCCCACCCTTTCTTCCTAGCAATGACATTTTTACAATAAAAAACCAATAAAACTTAAAAGTCCTACTGTGTAATAGGCTTAAAGTGGAATTTATGAGGTGCACGGGGTCTTATGCGGACCACTTATATTGAGTGAATTTAACCCTTTGTATTGCAGCACAGTTGCTAAAATTAGTTTTTGTTTCCTTATTTTTTTTAAGTGCAGGTTTTTAGTCTTTCAGGTGAACCTTTAGGATAACATAGCAGTGACCCATTGTTTCACAGTCTCTTTTTGAGCCCCATTCATCAATGTCCTGCTCTTTGTGTAGTAGTGATTTGTGCTTGAGCAAAGGGGGGTGCACCATGCTACCTGTTCAGGATGGAAGTACTTTACACTCACTTTGCACTCATGAAAATGATTTGAAACTGTGTGCAAGGTAAAGGGCCCACTTTCTCTCTCCCATTCACCCTATATATTGTATTGTATTGTACATACACAGATATATATAGAGAGGTTTCTTGTTTTAATATGACTATCATTTATCATGTATCTTTTACTACACTGCTTGCAGTCTGCCTATGTTAATCCATCTCCACCAGGATTACTAATATTCTAAACCTCCGAGAAGCTTTTCAGTAACTGCCATTAAAAACAACAACTTGCTAGAAAATGTTTCCTCCACCTCTTACAGGTGGTGGCCTGAAGTGCCAAGTGGGCTCCAGTCAATACTGGAGTCGTACAGGTTGAAAGTGAGTCTGTCATGATCCACCAGGAGTACAAATGAGTCGCTGTTCTCCAACTTTACTAGGCTTGTTTCTAGCCATTGTCACTGTACATGTTTCTAGCCACTGCATATAATTTAGCTATGTAATAAATTGAAACATGACATGTGGTATTTATATCTGCACCGAAATAATCTTAAAATCCCAAGGTCTCCTTTTCCAAGATCCCAATCAAATGTCGAGGAAATTCTGTTCTCCCAATAGTCTTCATTGTATGTTGAAGTGAGCCTTACTCTCAACTGGATATATTTTAAATTTTTTATTAATAAAGAATCAAACTATACCTTTTGCTATGGAAGCATGGATTCTAAAAGCGAGTGTTTCTTCTACTGGGTTGTACTCTGTTGCAATCGAGGAAGCCTGGAGAGTTTCCAGCAGGAATGGCATTCTTCCTCGAGTGTGATCATAGGTAATGGTGTGATTCCATGTATATGGTACGCTAACTCCATCAATGGTGAAGAGCCGTGTAGAGTAGGCATACAATTGACCAGGGCCAGTCTGAATATAGTCTTCTGTGTAATCCTGAAATACATATCACAAATCAAGATCTAGGCACCAGCAACTGGACTCTACAGCTCAGCTAGAATACTGCAAAAGAAGTTTTTTTATTTGTAAATAGCATCTAGGCAAAGGTCCTTTTTTAAAAGCTGAACAAATTGTACTGCAAGTAGCACATGTCTATCCTATACTATAACTGCTGAATTTTAGTGATGCCCACCTTATTTTCCTATTATTACCAAAGGAAATGCCTGTAATAACTGAGATACCGCAGTCTAGTAGCAACTGTTGGCTCCCGAGTTGAATGATAGTGGCTGTATTACCACATGTCCAACTCCTGTTCCCTTCCCCATGCCCCTCACTCCTGAGACCCATAAGAGGTCCAGATTGATTTGATAACAGGATCTCTTATGGCTGAAGTGCTACTAGCAACCGCACAGTATTTATTATTTAATAATCAAAGACATTTAATGGAAATTATAAGCTAATAAAACAATGTTCTGCAAAAGTATTACATTACACTAAGGAAACTTTTATAAATATTTGGGAAGCGGCACATTGCAATGTACCAAATTGTTAAACAAAATCTAAACATCTGTAGCTACTATACTCATTATTTATATATTTAGATTGGCTATCCATCAACAAGAACAGGTAAACATTACATTTATAAAATCCATGGTCCTCTATTTAAACCCCTAATCCCTACTATTTAATCAAGCAAAAAATCTTACGTCTTGACAAAAAACGTAAGGCTATAAGGGATAAATAGTGACTTTAGTGGAATGAAGGGGTTCCAGAGATGTGGAATTCACTGCCACTAGCCACGAACAGTTTAACTTGTGGAGCCAGTGGGGAGAGGGACTCACTAGATCAGATCTTTCTCAACACAATGAAACAATAGACACCTGCTCTGAAGGCTGTCAAACAAACCAGTTTGTAGCTGACCATTTTGGGAAAAATGTATGGGAAAGTCCTCACACTTAGAAAAAGCTGATTCTGTAAGAGAAGTGAGGCAAGTCAGAGGAATTAGACTGCTCACCATTACGGAGAACTGCCTGGGACAAGACTTTAATACTGCGGCACAGAAAATGATCTTCCTTTACCTCTGCCACAGCCACATTACACAAAAGATTAAATCAAGATTTTATGCCATCTGACAGCAAGTTTTCTGCAATCAGAGCACCAGCCTCCATCCTGGCAGATGACTTGAGACAGAGACCTCAGAGGACATTATGAAGGTAATGAACGCCTAGGTGCCAGCCTGTCACCATTTGTGGCTAACAAGCTGTTAATAATATGTGTCTAGAACCTAGAGTGGCCCATCAGCCTTTTGTGGGAGACCATCGGAGCAGGCTATCTAGCTGACAGCGGTAAAACCTCCAAGATGAGGTGAGGCCAAGGGTGATCTGATCATGATCAAAAACTGCCATTTTCATGCCCAAGCCAATCATAAAAATGTCAGAATATTTATCACAGTGGCGGTATTAAAATTAAGTCAGACAAGAAAAATATAAAACCCAAACAAGAGTTCAGTGATGTCATTTTGGTTACCAATTTTACCTTCACGTTAATATCAGCTGAGGACTGCAGCTGCAGAACATAGCCACTCACTACAACATCCAGCAACAAAGCTCCATCGGAATCCAAACCCCGGGCAATATGAGTCATTCGCAAAATCTCTCCTGTGAATTTTAACACACAACTATTTGTAACCTATCATGATTTGTGACACGGGATTTATGTTAACTGCAAAGTATCTGAATTAGGCCCAAGTTGAAGCATGTTAATTTATGCTAATGTAACATTCATATGTATAAACACTACTTTTCCCTATATTAATCCTTAGATTTAAACTAGGAAAAGCAAAGCTTGAAGCCCTCATGCCCAACTAATTATCTAGAACATGCTGCTGTGAGTACAACCCTAAAAATATAACTATGGTAAATCATATTTATGAAGTGATTCAACCCCCCTGTATTATGCTTGTCACATACAAATAGAAATTATGTCCCATTGTTAACTAACCAGTTGCAAACTCCACTTGAGTCTCTCTCTTGAAGATTGCATTGGTGAGAGTAAATCCATTCACCGCTTCTCCAATTTCCTTTGCAGTTGCCCAATAAATAGGATTCAGAATGGAAACTAGCTTCCTCATTGCTGTACCTAAAGAGATATAACATACTCCTAAAAATGCCAGTAGTGAGCTCCTCTTGTCTCTCAGTATAAAGAGAGTGTAAATATAGTAGAAGAAAAGTTTGAAGACTGCCAACTCCCTTCTGCTCATGAAGAACTTGAGGCCAATTCCTTAAAATCTTGGATTGGTGGCTTAGTGAATGGAAAATTGACAAACCAAAGAAATATTCCTAAATGCCATCTTTAGAAACACACTGACTTACCAAGACTCCGAGGGACATTTGTGATCTTTGCTTGTATTATTCTAGTGTCAGAGTCAGGGCTATCTGTTACTGTAGAATTCAGGAAAGCAATTCCAAATTCAACATCATTAATATTTCCAATAACACTTCCTCTGGCATGTGGAGGCCCACCTGTTGGGGGAAGTGGAAAAACACCCTAACTATGAAAACTCTTTTTTTTTTTAAGACAAATATTTAAAAGCAGTACTGAGTGCTCTGAGAGAATATAAAGTTCTCTATGTGCTTACATTTTATGGAATATTTATTCATATAATATTAATAGTCGTAGCACCTTATATCCATAAGGATATCAGAACTCTTTATAAATGTAAGCTGATGTATAAGCTATGACACAGGATTACTTTATGGCCCACTGAAATGCAGCTTTTCCTGGGGGAAAAGCAATTGTTGCACAGTGCAATCTGGTGGTACACAACAGGTTATGGCATGTGAGAAAATATAACTTATCCAACTGAAACCACTGGGGAATTCAGGCAGGCGGAATATAATTATTTAGCCAGGACACTGGAGTAAATTAGTCATACCAGGTGGCAAGCAAGACTTCTGTGTGTTCCCACTCTGTTTTAGAGAACAACACCTGTCAAAACAGAATGTACTGGCAAAGAGAAACATGTTTCTAATTTTAAAAAAAATTATTAATATTATTAAATAGAACTTAACACTAACTTAGCACCCCTGTTTTTGAGGATGCATAAGCGATTTTCCCCTATCACTTTCAGATTTACTCATGATATCATACATCTGTAACAGTGATTCCAAATCTTTTCACTGCTGTGCACTATTTTTTAAACTAGAGATATGAGCCGGTTGAATTAACCATTGCAAGTATAGCTCCATTTGCTGTTTATGAACTATTTGAAAACTAGCTGGCATTCTGCAAATGTATTTACTGCTTGATAGTCCATGTGAATAATTTTCAGTTTTACAGCTTGTTGTGCATGACTGTTCTTTATTCAGTTTTCATGTTAGATGTCTTATGGCATGGGGATGTTTTTCAACAACATAATCACAGAGCAGCATCCTTTTAAACACTGTGGCTATGTCTACACTGCCCCCATTTTGCACACAAAATATGCAAATGAGGCAAAGCATGGAATATCGCCACGCCTCATTTGCATAATTAATGAGGCTCCGTTTTTTCGCAAGAGGCTTTTGGGCAAGAGCCATTCTTCCTGAAAAAACGCAGAACAGCTCTTGTGCAAGAGGGGGTTTTTGTGCAAAAACGGAGCCTCGTTAATTATGTAAATGAGGCACGGTGATATTCCACGCTTTGCCTCATTTGCATATTTTTTGAACGAAACGGGGGCAGTATAGACATAGCTTCTGGGTTTTGAGTTTAATTGGTCAATGGTGCCTCTGGAAATCCTTGAAAATTGTCAAATGCTTCAACATTATAAGGGCAGCATTCTGCTGACCTCCAGTAAATGGTTATCTGATTCTATGTGAATGTTCTATATGACGTGTCTGGAGAAAGGATATGTTGAATGGACAGGTTTACTCATTATTGATAAAATTATAAATAATAAACTAGGATTTTTCTTTTGTTCATTTGCTTTTGGTGTCCAGTCCCTGTGATAACATACCTGGACATGCTTGGACATTACACCTGGAAAGCTGTAGAGAGTCTCCTGGACAAGGTCGTCCACCGTTTGAGGGAGCTGGATTAGTGCACAGACGCGTGCGGGTCTGCTCCCCTCCTCTGCAAGAAGCAGAGCATCTGCTCCAAGCTTGCCATGCTCCCCAGTTTCCATCCACTATAAACAAGAATGGAACATTAAAGCAAGTGGCTTTTTGTAGCAGGTGTTTCAGATTATATACAGAACAGTGACTTCCACTTTCAATTTAATTCCACATTGATAACACTGACATCTTTAAAACTAATCAAACAGCTACAATGATGGCGTACCATTTTTGAACATAGTTTGTGGAAAGGGTGCTACCCCAAAAAGTGCAATACCTGTGCCCATGTATAGAGTTACTCAAAAGAAGAAGGACCTTTCAGGGAATGTTTCCAATGCAATGGACGAAGATTTAGCAGGGAGATATGTGACTTAAGTCCCCATGCATTCTGATTATGTACCCCCTGGTCGTTAGCCAAGGAAATTATTTGTACAATATGGGACCATTCCTGCTGCCACCTCTGTGCTACCTGCCAATGGAACACACTATGACTCTGCTGTACAAAGGGTGGGCACAGGCTGGATTTGGGACACTCCTTATGCCACACTGTAGGCAGTTTGCATTGGAGGAATGGGCTGCCTGAACTCTCGCAACCCACACCAAGAGAATGCTGGAGAGACAGACTGTTCCCAGCCTGTGGGATGGCCACAGAATCGATGGATGTAGCTCTGTAACAATAGCAGGCTATTAACGAGCAAAGGTGAAAAACTGACTAGTCCCCTTCAAAAGTGACGTAGATAGATAGTAACGGAATACTGTTGTCACCTGACTGCTGTTTGGTTGCCTTTGATAGAAATTGCTTAGTGAGCAGCTGTCCATATTAAAAAATCTATCGTCATCCTTGCTGGCAGTCTCACTAGAGACTCCAAATGTTTGACCAGGGCTTGGAGAAAGCAACCAGATTTGGTTTAGGTTTGATTAGATGTACTGACTTTGCTCCTGGAATACATTATAAAAGGTCACTGGTATCCTCTATAAAATGCCACTACTGTGAGAATTAAGAATGGTTGGGGATATGAAGAGCTTCATTTTCATGGGTTATTTTCCTTTTGATCATTAGTTCCCTTTGTTTATATAAAATATAACCCCTAAAAGGGGGAATTGTTTTAGTGTGACAGGCCCTTTTTTTTTTAACAAGACCCCAGTGAGACTGCTTTGGTCTTTGTATGAAACTGAACACAATTAGAGGACTTTTTACTTTGTCTGCATAGAATATACACCTTGGTCTCTAAGGGCAGGCCTACACTAGGAAATTGTTTCAAAGTAACTAAATTTGAAATAACTCCTGAAATAACAAAATCAAAATAGTGTGTCCCCGCTATGGGGGAGCCTCGAAATTAGCCCAAAGCCAGTTCCATTAATGTGGACATGTTACCTCGACTTACCAGGGATCACAGGGGAGTAATTAGTTTCGAATTATTCTGGGGAGTAGTTATTTCGAAATAGCTGCAGTGGAGCATCCACACTACCGCTACTTCGAAATAACTATTTTGAGGTAAGCGTTATTCCTCAAGGAAAGCGGGAGTACAGATTTCGAAATAACAGGCGTGGTAGTGTGGATGTTTTGCTTATTATTTCAAAATAATTCCCTAGTGTAGACCAGGGCTCAAGCACTTTATTGCCTTCTGTTACCGTAGAAGCTCACCAGGGCATAAGTCAGTGTTACATCTCTGTATCTGCGTGTCAGCCCCCGCACATGCTCTTCCACCATTGAGAGGGTGAGGGTTGTCACAGGTCCGATATCGCCTCATCTGGCCTCCACTGCATGTTCGGCTGCAAGTTCCCCAAGCACTCCATGGACCCCAGTTGCCATGAACTAGAAATTAATTAAAAACAAAACTTTACATACACTCCACTTAGTGACACAGAGATGGAATCAATGAGCAGTTAAACCAGGAAATATCTATTCTGAAGAGAAATTGTTCACACATTCCAAGTTTACCACTTTTAGCTAAAAAACTGGACAGTTAAGCATCCGATTAAGTCTTTTTTTCCACTGATGGTTTATTCCACAGTATATATTAAGGCTCCCTTGAGCCCTGTAAGTTCAGTGCTATACTACTTTAGGAACTCATGCAGCGTATAAGTAAAATATCTAATAGAGAGAGGTGCTGTAAAAGGAGATTACACTGACTGTGGGTGTAAAATAGCAGGATTGTGACTTAAAGATGCAGCCTGAGGCTCATGAAAGCACGCTGCTTCTGATGTTGCTGCAAGAGATCACACAACAATTACCATTACTATGTGGTTTTGCCGTGTGTTTTTACTCCCTAACTCCCAGCCTATGCAACACGGATTCCCAGGTATGGACATCCTCTTCTCCCTTGGGGACTCTAGTGCAGCTGCTGCTGTTCAAATCCCATTTTTCACTGTGTGCCAAGAGTGCAAGGAGCAGGATTGGGTCAGTGCCCTGTGCAAGGGCACAAGCTGAGCAGGAAGGCTCTTTCCTTTTCCCCCTATTACCACTTTGAGAACCACACGTGGGGGGAGGCATGTAACCCAGGGCCATCCCCAGCACTTACTGGGGCAACGATCACTGTTGCAAAAGTCGATTTGTAAGTCACTTCCTTCACATTTGTGTCCCCCAAATTGTGGGGCTGGGTCTGAGCAGTCCCTTGTCCGCTGCCTGGAGCCTCCTCCACAGGATACGGTACAGGCGCTCCAACTGGCCCAGGTGGCCCACTTCCCATCCACTGGTTAAAAATTGATAACATTGTACAATCAAACTCTTACTTTATACATAACCAAATCTAGCATTGTTGTGTCAGCAAAATACTGCACCAAGTGTTGTGCTGAGTCACAATCCTGGAGCTACACGAGCCCTGCAAGGAATGCAACCCGGAACAGATCTGACTTTTTTACTGAGATTAAAATCCATCTGTTAGCGTGACAGTTGTAGGGACTGTCCATCTGCAGTGTGTCCCCCAAGTTCTTGTGTGCCTGTAAGTAGGTCAAACAGATAGGATATGATGTAGTCACTGAAATCACCAAGATGGTCAGTAGCAGTCAATCAGTGGAGGTGCCGAGTTTCCCCCAAAATCCTCAGCTACTCCATTAGTACAGCTTCAAGTCTCCTTTTCACCACTAAGGAGACATATAAATTAGACTACCCGACAGAGGCATGTAAATTACATGACAGAGGCATGTAAATTAGACTACCCGACATAGTCAATGAAGCGGCGGGGATTTAAATATCCCCCGCTTCATTAAAATAAAAATGGCTGCCGCGCTGTGCCAGCTCAGCTGATCGTCGGCACAGGGCGGCAGTCAAGACGTGGATCGGTCGACAGGGAAAGCCTTTGTCGACCGCTCCTGTAAACCTTATTTCACGAGGCATAAGGGAGTGGTCGACAAAGGCGTTCCCTGTCGACCGATCTGCGTCTTGACTGCCGCGCTGTGCTGACGATCAGCTGAGCTGGCACAGCACGGTGGCCATTTTTATTTTAATGAAGCAGGGAATATTTAAATCCCCGCTTCATTGACTATGTCGGGTAGTTTTAATCTACATGCCTCTGTTGGCAGAGGCATGTAGTCTAGACATACCCTAAGAGAGTACAACAGGGATTTAGCATAGGACATGGTGCTGTGTGCGTCTTGAGATTCATAGCATTTAAGGCCAGAAGGGACCAGGGACATAAAGGGTTAATGGGTTGCCTGGTAAGCACATCCCTTACCAGTACGCTTACCAGGGTAACTGGTTAACCAGCAGGGGCTGATCCAAGCTGCTCCCCACACCTGCAGAGCACTTGGCCTGGCCTACTCTGGGATCACAGTTAACCAGTTAACCATTATGTTTAACCAGTTAACTTTTTAACTGGGATATTATATCCCTTAGATGGGACCACTAGATCATCTCATCTGACTTTCTGTGTAGCACAGGCCATTCAATTTCACCCAGTCACCTTGTATTAACATTAAGGGATGTTTTGAAAATTTAACCTTTCCTGTTCACATGTAGATTTGGAAGATCCAGGAATAAGAAGGGTTACTGAGTTCCAGTGAGAAGCTCTGCAGAAATTATATGCTAACAAGGATAATGACGTAGCTGCCAAGGATTTATATGCTACTTTTACACAGGGGGCAGGCAGCAGGAGTGGAAACAGTGCAGTATAGGGAGAGAAGGGCCAATTCCAGATGTTATGATTGTTAACACTTTTCATAGTGAATGCTGAGTAGGAGGACAGATCTAAATTCTGATTTCATCAGGGATTGCAGTATTTGCCATCACATATGACACAGTCCTGTTAGCTCTAGGTAAAAAAAAACAGGCAGAATTTGGGGAGGAAACAAATAGGTTAGTTCTTCATTTTTAGTTTGTATCTTATGCTTCTTACCTGGACAATGTCTCTTGTTGCAGATCTGCATCTGTGTATTAGGCCCCTCACAGTCTGACCCCTCAAATGCTGGAGGAGGGCTATTGCACAGCCTCAGTCTGGTCTGAGTACCTTTCCCACAAGTTTCACTGCAAGGGCCCCAAGGCAGCCAAGAGCCCCAGGCACCTCCCACTGTCAAGAGAGCACAAACAAAAATGGCCTTTAAACTACAGAACAGCTTTAACTTGAAGTTCTGATTCACTCAGCTCTCTGGCCCAAATCAAAAGAAAGCTATGTCTCCGAGAAGAATTCAGTCTCATTATTACTACTCCATTTTCTCCATTACACACTGTCCAGGAATTAAAAGCTCTGAATAAGACATTGAAAAACCTGTTTACTGAACAACAGCTCCAAATGACCAGCAGTTTCCAGAAATATTAATATATTCCTTTTTGTTTCCTTAAAACATTACTTCACCTCACCACAAATTTGGAACCACAGTGCTTCTGCCAGTGATTCTGCCAGGTGAGTGAAGCAGGCATGAGATGAGACCTGCTGGTTTGCTTTCATAAATCCCTGAATCTGACCGTCTTGTAATGGTTCACAATCTCAGTGGAAAGGGGGTTTGCTGGCTATTTAGCTCAGACAGCAGCCACACGGGCTACAGAGCAAGGACCAACAATTAGAACTAGTTTTTGTAGGGTGCTACAGAAAATTCTCAGTGGATGAAAATGCAGCATCACAGTTACAGAAAAGACAGGGGAGAGAAAGAATAGTAGGGAAAATGTCAATAATGAATGGATCAATCAGTTCAAAAGTATTAAACGGAGACTATCATAAAAAAATATTAAAAGGACATTGCCAAAGAAAATACATCACCTGTGACATTGATAATACTTTAAATTATTAAGTCCCAAAGAACGTTATAATACGTATACTACCTGGCACTTTTTATGCTGATTAGTTATCTATTCTCCACTTTAACTTTCCTGTGTACAATGGGACTACAGTGGTCAGTTGTACAGCACTAGCATACAGAGCGGATGTGTTCAGGTTGTCAACACCTGAAGGAATGTTAAAAATCAATATAAAAAAACTCTAAGAAAATATTTTTCACATTCATATTAATCCATCCCTCCTCCATATTTGAAAAAAGGAAATTTTGTACACTGATTATAGTAAATTGAAAATCTTTCAATTAATGTGGGCAATTATTAAATAGAGAATTATAATGTCATTTTTTCCTTTTTTCCCCTCTCCCATAAATCATTTCAAAGCGAAAGAGGCAAGTATGTGGGCTTTAGAGAAGAAAAAGAACCACACTGAAAATTTTTAAAACCATTATCTGCAACTTACAATAAACCCTCTCTTCTCACCTGGACACGGCCTGATGTTACACAGGATTGATTCCACAGCATTGCCATCACATGGTTGTCCGCCATGTTGAGCTGTTGGGTTACTGCAAGTTCTGGTTCTGGTCTTGTTTCCTTGGCCACAGGTTCTAGAACACTCTTCCCAAGACCCCCACTCTGACCAGTTGCCATCCACTACATAACATCAAAAAAAGCATAGTTTTACCAAATACTTTAATTTTAAGAATCCCTTCCCTCACAAGTCATATAGAATTCCAGACAGCTGAAACAATCAAAGGGTGTGTCATGAAGATCTATGGAACATACATTGTATGAGTTCATAAAAGAAATCTACCTGGACATGGTTTGTTCTGGCAGCTGCGTATGTCTGTTTCACGCCCGGGACAGTGCCTCCCACCATTTGCAGGGGGAGGGTTGTTACATTGACGGATCCTCTTCTGAACACCTTGACCACAAGTTACACTACATGGTTGCCATTCAAGCCATTCTGAATAGCCTCCATGCACTGCAATGGAAAAATTACATTTGAGCTTTGATAATGTATATAGGTTATACAACCAGACTCAGGAATATATTTCCTTAGCTGTAAAATCCCATTTAATTGGTTAACTGGATAAACATGAAGTTTAACCAGTTAACCAATTAAGGGGGGGGGGTTTCAGACCAGCAGGGCTAAAGTGGTCCCCCATTGCAGGCAGAGGCTGCTCTAGACACCCGGAGCAACCCCTGCCTGCGACATGCCTAGGCTGCTGAGGACAGGGGCTGCTCTGGACACCGGGAGCAGCCCCTGTGTGTGGGGCTGGAGCAGTTCCCTGCCCACAGTGGGTGATGCTTGCCAGTTAACCTTTCACATTCCTAGTTAAAAGATACACTACATTTCTTCATTTCAAGAAAAAGGACCAAAATAACCCTGCATAAATTCAGAGGCCACCTTCAGATATCCAGATAGCTTCGCATTACCATTAGGGTTAGGTTGAGTAAACAGTTCTGATAGTCTGGCATTGGTTATCACTGTCTCCCAAATTGTAAAACTACATCATTTCAGTTCAGGATTATCTCTAACAGAGTCTTTGGGCATATCTCCAGTGCCCTGCAGTTCACACTATGGGGGTCTGAAGAGTATTGTGCACTGAGGTGTAACTCCCTCTGTGCAGATGCTGGGGCAGGGGGACTAAAAAGTTTATATTAACACTTCAAATAGGCTTACATTAATGTAAAGTAAGAACCTTTCCATTCACACTCACAGTGTCCACAGGGAGCAGTTACAGCCCAGCACTTTGATTCACACTGCTTTCCACACTGCTATGCTATGTCTATACTGTGCTCTCTTGTGCAAGAAAATAAGCAAATGAGGCGAAGCGGTGAATATCACCGTGCCTCATTTGCATATTTAATGAACCGCCATTTTTGCGCAAGGTGCTTTTGCACAAAACCCCCCTCTTGCGCAAGAGCCGTTCTGCCACTTTTTTTCAGGCAGAACAGCTCTTCCGCAAGAGGAGGTTTTTGCACAAAAAGGAGCCATGTAGATGGCTCCTTTTATGCAAAGCCCCTTGCGTAAAAATGGCAGCTCATTTAGTATGCAAATGAGGCGCGGTGATATTCAACGCTTCACCTCATTTGCATATTTTCTTGTGCAAGAGAGAGCAGTATAGATGTAGCCCTAGAGTCCAAACTATGGGGCAGAGCAGACGTGCCTTTCCATAGTCCTCTCTCAGCTGCCTGCCTTAGAGCATGCTGAGAAGGATGACAGTTGAGAAAGTGGAACAAAAGTACAAGAAGAAGAGATACACTGACAAGTCCCAATAGACTTATCGTGTAAATCAGCATTCCCATTTCCCGCAGCTCCCCTGGGCTGGAAACAGTGAATTGGAGCCAAGGGGAGCTGCTAGGTTCCGTGGCTATAGAGCTGTTGGAGAACAGCTTTACCAAAGAGCGGCTTTACCAAAGAGGGCCTGCGGCCCACTCTGAGAAACACTGATGTAACTGTAAGGAATATAAAACCTGAAAGCTGGAACCTAGCAATTTGGTGATCACTGGACAGCACTTTGGTGTACCTACCTTGGACAGTGAATGGCACTCTGACAAGGATTGATCCCATCAGATTTCTTGCCACACATTCATATTCAGAGGTATCTTCTTTCTGTGCTGCAACAATACGCAGAGAGCCATTGGACAAGAGAGTCACTCTGTCATTGTTGAGGAGTGGATGGCCTTGGCGGGACCACTCAATTGTTGGAGTAGGTTCTCCATTTGCTTGGCAATTCAGGATTGCTGTGGTACCAGCATTAACCACTGTCTCTACTGGTTCAACTGTAATAACTGGAGGGCCTGAGAGAGACGAGAGGCTGTGTTAGCGTCACAGCATTCTGCAATGAAGAGCTACAAGACCAGATGACATTTTTTTTTCATTGCACAGAGAAATTTGGTCTGAGGAAAAAGAAATTCTATTTTATTAATTTTGGTATTAACTACTATTATACATCTTCAGAGATCCTGGAGAAATACTGTCTGAGGTCAATGGTAGAAATGAAACATGACCCAGAGTATAGTAAGATAACAGGAGTAGGGTGGTTTGTATTGTGATAGCACACACAGGCCCCATGCAGGATGGATGCTCAATTCCAAAAACACCTAGTATAATCAATAGTGCCCAAACACTTTTCCATTAATGCTCACTATACCTCGATGTGGTAGACATTAATCCCATTCTATACACAAAGAAACTAAAACAGAGCAAAAAGACCTGATTTTGCTCTAAGTTATAAATAGAGAACAGATGTTTGAAAATTCTGTCAGTTAAATGTCTTCTAATATTCCATCATTATTTATATAAATAATTTTGTATAAACGTATTATTATTAATTATTATTTGTATAAATAATCTGTATAAATGTAAAGCCTAATTCTGCTCTCAAGAATATGCCAAAACCAGAAAAAGTTATGAGGTGCCCAACTCTCATTGGTGAATTTTGACTATCTCCTCCAAAAACTACAAAGGGACTGGCATACATATACTGAAAGTTATCTTCTGGCCCCACTCTTGTAGCACTAAACATCAGATTTCAGTCTTACTCTGAAGTGTTAGTGTCACACTTCGCTCTACTACTCCAGCATCATTTGTAGCTACACATGTATAGTCACCAGCATCTTCATTCTAAAGGACAATAAAAAAAGTAATTATATAAACTATCAACCTAATATTTTCACAAAGCATTTCCTTTCAGTGAGTTTGCTACAGTACAGTACTACATGCAACAGATCTTAAAGAAGTGGAGGGAAATAATTAACTAACAGAAAAGCTTAGCATACAACTCACCAGTCTTTTAAACTACACCAACAGTGACTTGAATTAAAAAGGATGGGAGTTTGTTACAAGCAGGTAAGGATAGAGAGAAAAACATGAGAACTGCATCTACATAGCAGCTACATGCAATTCTTTCCAATGTTGCTTATGTCTATTAGAGAGGCTTAGTCTTTTTCTGACATTTATATGGTAGACGTGAAGTCATCTAAGTCAAAACCATCTGTTTGTTATTATTGTAGATTCCTGTATAACAGGGGGGCTGACTGTATAAGTATATAAAATAAATAATAATTCTAGTTATACAAAGAGGTCAATAGACTACCATTGTTACTACTCACTAACCAAAAGTTTTAATAGCAACTTGAACATTTTACTTTTATTAATGTTAAGCTAATATCTGATTTTTTCATTGACTGTTTAGATTTGTAAATCTAGAAGCTTCTTCTAAAACCTTTTAGAGAGGCCACATTTTCAAATGCAGTTTCTAAACCTGAATATGCAAAGCTTGAATGTGTGTATTAGAAGGTGGGGCGCTAATCAGCTTCAACTTTCGAAAGTCGGATTTAGGTGCACAAGTAGATAAATTGCATGGGTGAACTCCTGGTACCATTATTTTGTATACCCAAGTTTTAAGGTAGGCAAGGTTGTTTTAAGTCCTATTGAAAATGCGGCTCTGCAAGCTTATGGGGGGCAGACAGAACAGATATAACTCCCTTGCTTTGTTGGAGAGCTCACTGTAACTCACACAGGAAATCTTGGACTGTATTTAAAAAAATCAGATCTTTTTAAAATTTAGCATAGCTGCAGTTTTTTTAAAGGCAAATTTAAATTCAGTGCAAATACAATATTCTTTAGGATAAATGTATTTATTTACAATAATGAAATGCAGCATACAAACACATTTTAACGACTAGTTACTCACTACAGTGCCGTAGATGGCAAGAGAACCATTACTGAGTTGTCGGATCCTGTTGCTAATCTGAATGCCCACTCCTTTTTTGCTCCATTGAATGGTTGGAGGTGGATCCCCTCTGACCTCACAGTTCAATATAGCATTGCCACCCAAGGGCTCAATCCAGCTAGAATGATAATCCCCTTGGAAGACCGGAGGCTCTGAAAATGATAAAGACCAAAGCTAAAGCAAGAGCTTCTAAATGAAACTACTGACAGGAATCAGTCCTTTGTTTTCATAAGATCTGAAATCTTATGAAACTTGTTACCCCCTTTCCTATCAACCACTGCAGTGCTAGTGGATATATCTAAAATGAAGCTGTGTGAAATTGTCACTTATTGTGCCTGATATTGCAGTTATTTACACATACCTTTGACATACACAAATCCAATAGCCTTTACAGAGCCAACTGTATTTTCTGCTGTACACACATAGGTACCAGAGTCGTCTTTAGATACTCTTTCAATAACTAGTTCACTGTGCCCATTAGCATTGTCAAGTTTTGCTGTGGGGAGAACAGATGTCTTTTAAAATCACTAAAGCAGCTGTGGAAAATATCAACAAGCGATACATCTTTTACAGAAATAGGTTTAGATTTAAAATGCTGCTTAGCAGGATGGCTCAGTGGCTTGCTTCTATAAAGGAACTTGCCACTGCATTGGACTAATTTCTGAGACAGTCCCTAGTGTGTCTTTCCCTGTCTACATGTGTGTTCTGGAGGGCTGAACAAATCAGTCAAACAGTGTTCCTTGATCAGTCCCTCCATTGTGAATGATTTTGCTCTGTTTCTGCTTTCAGTTTGTGTTTTGCATTCCACCAATAATGAAGTTTTAGTCATACAGGTGCTTGAGGAAGGCATCTTTGGGTGTGTCTACACAGCACCCTAAACTCAAAATAAGATACACATTTCAAAATAGCTTATTTTGAAATTTGGCATGTCTACACAGCGCCAAATTTCAAAATTAACACGCTATTTTGAGCCATCCCTTATCCCTTGTGCAATGAGGTTTACCGGGACGATGAAACAGTGTGCCCGTTATTTTGAAAAATATTTTGAAATAATGTGTGGCTTGTTTGGATGCGGGGTAGCTATTTCAGGATACCTCAGTATCCCAAAATAGCCATGCCATGTAGATGTACCCTTTTTGTGGTTAGATGCTGTAATATTTATTATGCCCAATGTGCACATTTAATATGGGGCATGCGGCTTGATGTAGGCAAGGGGACATATTTCCTAAACCCCTTCTCCAGAGCCCTAGGACAGAGACAATTTAATGTTAACTTCAGTTTTAGTATTCTATGCTAGCAAGTTCCCAGTATCACCACTGTCTAGACAGTTTGTTACCCAGGCCAATGTTGTATTTTCCCCTTATTCATTTTATATTGGAATCTCAAACTGACATCACCACATGCTGACAACACTTCTGCAGAGGGAAAGAATCTGTGTTAGACAGACAAGTAAATACTGCTCTCACTCACCAGGGACAATATTGTTGTTAAAAGTCCAAATTATTTGGGGAAGCGGAGTCCCAGTTGCTTTACAAGTTAACCGGAGTTGCTCTCCTTTATTCAAGGCTATGTCTCCAGGCAGTTCAGTGAAAACTGGGAGCTCATGGACCGTCAGGCTCACAGTGTGTGTATCTTCACCAGCAGCATTGGTGGCAACACAGGTGTAACTGCCAGAATCTTCAGGCTAAAAGAAAAGGGGAAAAAATGGATGGAGGGTTGGGGGTTGGAGCTTGAACATAATTTGTAAATGATGTGGTGGTGGTGGTGGGAGGGAATCATGAGTTTAGTTGGAATGCTCATCTCACTGCATTTGCTAAAGTTTCAGATTCTGAAAAATTTGGCTTTCTTGAGACTTTTCGTATCTTTGCAAATTGTCCTGCTGAGCACACCAACAGAACAGCACGGCATTTCAGAGATTTCAGTTATCTCTGGAAAAAAGAAAATTAAATAAACTTTTCCAAACTTGTTTGAACCTTTTAAAAAAGTTTGGCAGAATTTTGAAAGTTTGGGGGAGTAGGTGGCTCTTGTTTATTCCAAACCCATTTGCTCATGGTTTAAATATTGGCAACTTGCTAGTAATCAGTTGGAAGCTAAATCAGTCTTATCAGTCTAACTTGATCATTGAATGACACAGAAACCTGAGTATGGGAAACCCAGCAGATTGCTTGAGACTAATACATCACAGATATGGCAAGGACAAGTAAGAGAAATGGGCTGACTTCCTATACCGAAGTTAAAACTGGCTGGAAACCAGGCACAGAAAAGCTTGGTATCATAAATAATGGAGCATTCCATCTTATCCTCCTTCCAGTTGAAGTACAATAAGAAATTCATACACTACACAGAACATAATCCAACAAAGGAAGATAGAAAAGGTAAATGTGACTAGCAATTGACCTTAGTAATAATTTCAGGAATGGCAAGTAGAGTAAACAGTAACATTAAACTGTATCCCGTCATCCTTAAGTTGGCAAATCTCCCTCTGCCATCAACAGATATTTTCCCTTGATAAGGACAGCATGCTTGGCCCTACTCTGATTCCTGCTAAGACAAAAGTCTGTGACGTGGAAGAGAAGTAAAAAGTGTTGGGCAAGAAGAGGCTGTGAATATATTAGTCTGGAATTTCCAGATGTTAGCTGGCAATCAGGCTCCTTGGTGAAAGGGCCCAAATGGCCAAACCCAAGAGCTTTACATTGCAAGCTTTGCAGAAATATTTCCACTATTTAATACATTTTAGGGCCAGATGTGAATGGTACTTAGCACCTCTTGTGACATGCTGCTTGCCCATACCTTCCATTGACTCTAGGGAGAGATGAAAGGCATTCAATGTCCTCTGCTCATTAGAGGCTTTACAATGGGCTGTCATTTCATCATGCTGTACATTTCTTATACTGTAAAAATAGCATACAAAATGCTAGAAAGATGGGGGGTTAATCTAAACAAAAACAAACACTATGCTCCACAAAATCCTTCGGTATACTTATTTGATAGAGCACTGGCCTATTTTACAATGTGTATTCTATGCAGTTATGTTCAGGATAACATGCTGTGAAATTTATCTCCCATGATCAGCATTCTTGGAAACAGAGGTCCTCTGTTTATCCTTGGAATAGGTAGCAAGTGGGCAATTTCAGAGCATGCTTTCCACAAAACAGCCTCCACAGTGCCTCAACCCTGACCCTTGGGAACTTCCTTTTGAGATAAGAGTTATTGACTCCTCCACTATCTTTTTGTTCATTCATTCCAGACAAAAAAACCTTTCATGCTGCTCAACTGTCATGGGAAATACACAATATATAATGAGGAGATTCAAATTCATAGCACTTACAACAGCATTCTCCAAAATGAGATTTCCATACTCCATAACCCTGTATTTTCCTATTGTGTCTGTTAAAGGTAGATTGTCTTTCTTCCAGTGTATTGTCGGTGTTGGGATACCATCAGCCACACACGACAGAACAGCCTGGGAGTTCTCAATGACTGTGTGCTGCACCTCTGAACTACGGATTTTAGGTGGAACTATGAAGAGATTTAAAAAGAGATTAATTACTTTCAAGAGCTTTCAACCTTCCATTCAGCCTGATACTGATGCAGGAACATAGGAAATGCTACATGAGACCAATGGGTCATCTAATCCTGTCTCCAACAGTGATCGGTACCCAAAACTCCAGTGAAAGGTGTGGAATCTATAAAACAGAAAATTATGCAGTGACAAAGCCATGGGGACTGGTTCTTCCTAAAGCCAGTCAGTGAATGGTTTCCTTATGTCATGAAGCATGAGTTTTATGCTGGCTAGTGTAACTATCCTGAAGTCTCTCACTACAACTTTGGCATTTAAAACTCACTGCAAGAGTTTTCTGTCATGATAATGGACCAAACTATGCCATTCGTCTCTAATTATACTTACTGTGCACAATGAGTTCCATGCTAGAACTGCTTGATCCCGCCACGTTTGTAGCCATGCATGTGTACTGTCCAGCATCACCAGGCTGTACAAATGCAATCTGCAAAGCCCCAGTACTGAGAATTCGCTGCCTAACTGACTCTGTAATCTGCTGTCCTCCTTTGTGCCATGTGATCTCAGGCACTGGGTAGCCTCCCACTTCACACTGCAACGTGGCAGATTTATCCACAGCAACTATGTTCTCCTTAGAATGAGGTTTGATAACCGGAGGAACTGAAAGAGAATTAAGAAGTAAAACATATTGTTAGGAATAAAAGATACATGCATGCTTTTATTTCTTAGCCAGAATCATTTCAAAAACACAGTTTGTTCCTCTTGCTAAATAATCTCACCTGTTGTAAATTAGACAACATCCAAATCCAACTGCAAACTAAAGCAAATATGTGACATTCTATTGGCAGTACACTACGTGGCCTGCCCTGGTCTGAAGGGAGGTGCAAAGCTATTTCTTTCTGAGCAGGAGCCAAGAACAACCTCAGATCTGGTTCTCATGTGAGTGCAAAGAGCATGCAGTGCACTCTCGCACACAGGCCTTTTCAAAGTACTAAACACTACAATTGTTTGGCCAACTGACATTATGACTGGTCCTTTTTAGTAATACCTGTAATAGTGAAGGTCAAGAAATTAATGGGGGCTGTACCTACTGGTGAATTGTGGACCATTACCAGTGAACCTCACAAAAGTATGCTTTGTTGAGGGGGTTTGCTATAGAGGTGTGAAGCACATAAGAGACAATGTGTTAAAACCTTCTTACTGCACTGCATGATCCACAGTTATGACAATTCATATCCCCCACTATATTCTTGGTTCCCACTGCTCTCCATGTAAAATCCAATCTTTTCTTTCTGAAGTTTGCTGCCATCTCTGAAGGTGGTGAAAAAATGAATGCTGTCTGCTGCAGACCATTGACTAGTTCTGTTATTTGTTTGCAGGAAATAATTTTACAGTATTAAATGTTTCCCAAGCAGGTCAGCAAGGAATTAATTTGGTCCATATACATTGATCAGAACATGGATTTCACTAACAATGAATGTGCACAGATGTCTACACAAGAGTTACAGTGATGACTTACCTTGAACTTTTAGCTTAATCTTCCCTACGGCAGTACCAGCTGGATTCTGAGCCACACACATGTAAGTGCCAGCATCCTCAACAGCTGTTCTTGCAATTTGTAAACTACCACTGGGAAGAAGTGTATAACTATTGCCTAAAACATGCATAAGAAAGGTAGAAAAACATATACATAAGGTCATTGGATCTAAATCTCAAAAAGCAGAACATGAATTTAAATGCTACAGCAGAATTGCTAGCATCATAAAGCTAAGATACCTGTTGTATTTACATTCATGCCCTCCTTCTGCCACATGATTACGGGACGAGGTGAACCTGTTGCTTCACACGGTAGAAGAATGGGGTTGTTCAGGATAACATCTAGTGTTCCTGGCTGTGCCTGAATAGCTGGTAGCTCTATGAATCGGAATGCACAGAAAGAGGTGGTTGAATAGAAATGGAAGTTACTTATGGAGGTTCGCCAAGACGTGTGGTCCCTATCTGCATCCCACACATGCATACTCATGGGCACCAGTATTTTTTTTTAAACAAGCATTGTCCATTGGCCTGAACTTGTGCCAGAGCTTTCCTTGTGCGCCAAACCGAGGACATAAAGAGTGATGTAGGCTGATGCCTCTCCAGTTTCCATTCTTACCACAGTCCAAAGAATCAGCAGCAGAGAGGACACAAGGTTGACAACAGAATACAGATAGGGACTGTACATCCTGAAGAACCTCCAGGTACTGTAAGTAACCTACATTTCTTATTTGAATGATGGTCCTTATGTGTATTGCACATGTGGGAAATTAATAAGCAGCAGTAAAACAGGAGGTGTGTGGAAGGTGGCACAAATTACAGCAATCAGGGATACTGCTGTTCCTACCACTATATTCACAGTGGACAATTACTCGAGAGCATAATATCTTGTGCAAGTTTGCAAAGAGCTCAAATAGTTACCATACATCTTTCTAGTAAGGGCACACTTCTCAGAGATAAAATTGAAGCATCCTGGTGTCTGGTAGAACAAGCCCTCATGCCTTCCCAGCAAGAGTACAAGCTAGTTGGTACCAAAGCATAATATGACCCGAGAGCCACTCAAAATATCTCTGTGCCAATATAGCTATAGTACCTTTGATTGTTCTGCTATTGGAAACAAATTGTTTAACTGTCTTCCTAATGTCCTTTTATCTACAAAGGCCAAAGCCCTTTGACTGTCCAGAGGATGCATCCTTCATTCTCCCTCTGAGGCATAAGGTTTGCGGGGAAATGCTAGTTAATGGATGCCATGAATCATAGGAAACACAGAAACCACTTTAGGCATGAATCTGAGGTGGGGATGTAATGAGACATTTTCTTTTATAGAAGGTCACGCACAAGCTGCCTACCCAGCTCACTGACTCTTGCTAATGCTATTGCTGTTAGATACCACCTGCATAGGCACATGGACCTTCGAGCACACAGCTAGAGGCTCAAAGGAAGGGTTAGTAAGAGATGACAGAAAATACCCGAGCTCCCACTAACGTGTGAACGTCACTCAGCGGTGTAAAGGACCATTGTTGTAGGTGACTCACAAGTAGTTTGAACTGCAGGTGGGCTTGGAGCCTACTTGAACAAGGACTGCAGAACAACTTGTCCTAGCCTGGCATTGTCTCTGACTTGATGAGGGAACCACATGGAGCAGTGATCAGGGTGCTGCATTACGAATATGCAAATCAGAATCTTGGCCAGAAAGACTGTGCAATTGACCTGTGTCCTGGCTGAGTGAGGTGTGACATCTGCCAACTGGTAACAAACCAATGGAGCCAGAGATCCTGTGGCTGAGACTGGCTGGCTCATTAACTGAAAAGGTGACAGATTTGGGATAATCCTTCCATTGCTACTTACGCTGCTTGCTGTTCCCCTTCCGTCGCTGTCAGGGAGCAGGAGAAAAGCTCACAGCTTGGGTTACTCGCTCCTCTGCCCCTTCCCTGCGCTGGCCAGGGACACTGTGAGCTTTCCGCTCGCTCTCAGACAGTGATAGGAAGGGGAACAGCAAGCCACAAGCAGCATCGGTAGGAATCAGTGAGGAGGGGCTTCAGCACCCCACCTTCCCTATAAAGCACCCTGATGGGGGGGCTTGGGACTGGAGCTGTCCAGGACCAATGGGGGGGGGGCATGCCCCTAGCTGGCCCCTTTCACCTGCCTGTAGGTGAGTCCCAGGAGTCTGGCTGGAAGCGCCGGACTCCTCCTGCAGCCAAGTGCTCCAGCCAACTCTTACCGGAGAGGAGCACTGGGGCGCACTGCCTTCCTTCAACCCTGAGAAGAATATTTGAAGATAAATCTCTTAATGAAATTCAGAGACCCCCTCGAGTCAGGAATTTAGGGTGAAACCAAAGGAAAATCTTGTCCCTAGAGGAAGCTATGGTAGCAAAGTTCATGGCTGTCCCACTCTTCTGGTAGAAGTTATAACAACCAGGAAAGCTACTTTCATTAACATGCACAGGGAAGAAGTCACTAGTGGCTAAAAGTGGGGGCCCATCAACTTTGCCAATACTAAATGTAAGCTCTATTGCAGAAGCAGATTATAGTTCTATGGGTATAAACTAAACAAATCCTTTAGAAACCTGATAGACTTGGAGTTTGAAAAACAACGACTGGCTATCCACAGCTGCCAAATGGACTTGAAGGGTGCGTCTACACAGCAGAGCTTAACTCAAAATAAGCTACGCAAATTGAGCTACGTCAATTACGTAGCTTATTTCAAAATTGAGCACTCTTTCTCCGACTTCCCTTACTCCTTGTACAACGAGGTTTACAGGAGTTGGAGTAAGAAGTCCTCCAGTTTGACAGTATTTCAACATTATTTTGAAATAAGTGCCAGCTGTGTAGAGGCGGACTAAGTTATTTCGAAATAATGTTGCTGTGTAGATGTACCCTAAAGGAACAAAGAGCCAATCCTTGTTTTGGAAAAAAAAAGATAATGTGAGATATTGACTAATTGGAATTTGAGATGGAGGAATGTATTTCCATGTGCTACAGGCAGAGAATTTCTTACATTTAGAAATGTAAGTAGACCTAGTCAAAGTAGGACTTCCCTCACCCACGTAAAGCAAACTTCAGACATGAAACATGGTCAGGTGGAGAGTCTTAAGGTTGGGATTAAGAAGGTTGGGAGATAAGATTCACTTCTCTCCACAGCAACAATGGAAATGTGACCAACAGTAATAATAGAGCCAAAAACCAGTGTTGACAGAGCCGTACAGTGGCTATCAGAATATGGGGAGCAGAATCTTGCTTGACTTTAGATAACACTTGGGCAGGTTAATAATGGGAGAGAAGGCATAAAATTGGGGATGAGCCCTGTACCAATCCTGGTACCCAACCAGACACTGGTAATCCCCTACCAAAAGCATAGCATTGTAAAATAGATCTATAGCTAATTATCGACGGAACTACCATATAGAAGGCAAGAAGGCCAGGCAAGATGCCGGATAGCGATGTACATACCATGATACACCTGTGGGCGACCGAGAGCAGTGAGGAGTGAATGCCCCCAGTGGGAGAATAGGGAGAAGTCTAAGAGAACCCCGCCTGTGAGGAAAACAGGATGGGGATGGACATGTTGGGCCTATGGGCGACAGGGACACTTGAAGGGGCACTGCCTAGACAGGAGCCACAGAGAGAGGCCTCGCCCACAGGAACCTGAGGGGGAAAGAGTAAGGCCCCTCAGCGGGGAAGGAATGGAAGAGGTGCTTCAACTGCCAGAAGGTGGGCCACCTAAAGAGACAATGCCCTTTCAGGGAAGGAAGGGCAAAGCAAGGGGGGCCTGAGACCAAGGCCGAGTCAGGGAATGACCACAGGACTGGCCCAGCAAGGACTGTGGGTTTGTTGGAGAGATCTCCCCCACTCAGTAGGAGGTGATGGGGATGAGAGAAATGCAGGAACTGGGATGGAGAGAACCCAGGAAAACGTGCAGATGGATCTGGGGACCCAGGAGGCTTCTGGAGAGGCCCTGGTGGACAAGAAGGGGGCCAAGGGAGCTTCAGAAATAGGTGCAAGAGCTGCAGGGGAAGCCAGCTGCCATGGAGGAGGCACTGCACCTAGCAGAGGGGTGTGTCGAATCTCAGAATGCCCAAGTCTAAAATGCTTGGGAGGAGAGAGAAAACATCTGCTACCTCTTGGAAGGAGCAGAGGAAGAGAGGAACTGACTGTGGGCTGAGCTGTGAGGGATGCTGGGTCAGAAGCAACAGAACCCGTAGGGTGGTGATTTTAAGGAGGGGCGTGTGTGACAGAGCGTCTGCCCCACACTGGCCCTTTAAAGGTTAAAACCCAGCCCTAGGAGAGGACTGAGAGAGTGGAGCCCACAGCTGAGGCAGAGACAGCCAATGTGGAGCCCAGGAGGGGCTGCATAAATAAGGGCTCCTGGAGGCAAGGTGGGGAGATACACATGCTTGCTCTAGCTGGGGAGCAGGAGGACCTGGCTGCCAGAGAAGCTGGGAATCTACTAAATGAAAAACCTTACCAAGAAAAAAACAGGCCATACCCGAGGCCAGGTCACACTCTCTTAGACATTATAGTCGGAAAAGGCTATCAGATCTTTTAGTTCATGCCCTTACCAATGCGTGATTACTTTCTATTCTGAGTGCGGAGTCAAAATAGCCCACACTTTGTGGCTTCCTCTAAATACAAATATATTTATACGAGGCAAATTTTCATGTGCTTACCAGCGTGGAAGATATCTTATGCCAATATAGCTATGAAACTACTCACATAAGTAAGAATCTACTGAACGTGAGTGATACTGGCACATTGTGGCTCCATCATTATTCTGTATTCTTCTATTTTCAAAATCCAATTAAATCTGTTTACAAAATATGTTTCTCTTCAATTTCCCACCTTACCCTGAACAAGAAGAGTCACATGTCTGTGAGCAGAGCCAGCAGCATTCCGGGCCATGCAAGTATATCTTCCTGCATGGTCTAACTGAGCCGTAGTTATTTCAATTGTTCCTAGAGTAAAAAAAAAGAGAGCTCTTTATATACTGCTGTAGTACATTATACTATCTTACATTCAAAGAAAACACAGAAATCATAATACCATTTAAGAATCCAATATTTTTTCTAAAATATTTACAATGAGAACTGTAATGCAACTTGTTTGAGCATTTTCTGCAGCTAGACTCAAATCAGACATAATACCTGAAGACAGAATTCTGTAGCTATCTCCTAGAGGAAGGAGTCGTATCCCATTTTTTGTCCAGTGGATTGAGGGGACAGGAACCCCTGAGGCAGTGCAGGAAATTACTGCTGGAGACAGTTTTGTTACCAGAAGATCTGCAGCTTCATCTGCTATGAATGGGGGCACTAAAGCAAGGAGAACAGTGTTAGGGTTATTGACCATTCTCCTTTCATATAAATGTTTGCACATAGCAACATTCTCTTCCTTAACAACACCTGAAGAAGTGGGTTGTGCCCACAAAAGCTCATGATACTACCTATATATTTTTTGCTTAGTTTAATGTGCTACAGGACCATTGTTGTTTTTTTAAGTTTCCTTAAGAACAGTAAAAGCTCAATATTATAAGCATCAGCTCTCATTTAAATAAAGGATTGTCCTGGAGAAATTTTTGGTGTTATAATACATGTACATTTGCAACATCTGGGTTACCTTGTACGATGAAATCAATTGCTCTTTGATCCTCTCCTGCATCATTTGACACAGTGCACACGTAGACTGCAGTATCATCCACAGTGGGAGAAATGATTAATAGGGAACCTGAAGACAAAAGCCTGAAAAAGAGCCATTAGAAGACACTGAACCATCTCTTCATTCAGCATGAAGTCAGTCCATTGAATTCATTGCCACAAGAGGTTGCTGGTTACTGTTGCTGGATTTAAAAAATGGCTGCACTATTTTCTATCCCATAACAGGACTAACGGTTGGCATTCATACTGCAGCCACATGGAGTGGCTTCTGCTCTAAAACCACAGATCTGTAAATATGAACTGAAAGATAATTTTAAAAAACAACAAATGGTCCGGTAGCACTTTATAGACTAACAAAACACGTAGATCCGTGGTCACCAACCCGTCAATCGCGATCGACCGGCCTCGACCAGTCAATCGCGAGGCGTTCGGGCAACCCCGCCCCACATTTTTTCCCCCATCCCCGAGAAGCCCCATTACCTACCTCTAGTGTAGTGCCGGCTTCCCGCGGGGTGGATGGAAGTCCTGTCTGAAGCCCGCGTCACTTCCGGGGGTTCCGGAAGTGCGCAGGCTGCTCCCCCTCCCACAGCTCTGTTGCGTGCTGGGGGAGGGGGCGTCGGCCCTGGAGGAGGAGCGCGGAGGCTTCCCTGCGCTGCCGGTGCCGGAGGGCTGAGTTGGGCGCAGGGGTTTCCCTGCGCCGCGGGAGCGGGAGTCGGCCCCAGGGTTTGGCCGCACTGCGGGAGGGGAGGGAGTTGGCTGGGCTGGGCCGTGGGAGGGGGGTTTGACTACGGGGCAGGTGCCCGCGGGGGTTTGGCCGTGCTGCGGAAGGGGAGGGGCAGGGCCGCGCCGTGGAAGGGGGATTTGGCCCCGGGGCAGGCTCCTGCGGGGGTTTGGGCCTGCTGCGGGAGGCGGGGGTTAATCCCGGGGCAGGCACGCTCGGGGTTTCCCTGCGCCGCGGGGGGGGGCCCGGAGGAGGCATGCGCTGGCTTCCCTCGGGGGGAGGGAGGGGAGAATCCTGGGAGGAGGCAGATGCAGGGGACTCTGCTGCCACTGGCACCCTGCCCCCTGTCCCCACTCCCCAGACCCCACTCCCCTGTCCCCAGCTACAGAATTCTGTCCCTACTTCCGTCCTCACTCCCCAAACTCTGTCCCCATTCCCCTGTCCCCAGCTACAGAACTCTGTCCCCATTCCCCTGTCCCCAGCTACAGAACTCTGTCCCCATTCCCATCCCCACTCCCCGAACTCTGTCCCCACTGGCACCCTGTCCCCTGCTGCAGAACCCTGTCCTCTGCCCTCCCAGCACTCTGTTCCCTCTCCCCTGCCCCCAGCCGCAGAACTCTGTCCCCACAAAATGTATAATTATAAATGCTTCATTTTAGATTTAAATAGCATGAATAAAAACAGACCATTTATTTCATAACTATAAACACGTGATTTTAATTTTATATATCGCATAATTTAAAAATAAAGTGTTTATCAGAGTGTGTAAGTAAGGACTGGGGATAGCAAGTGATGGACAGTAGGAGAATAGAGAGGGCGGGGCTTCAAGGAAGGGGCGGGGCTTCAAGGAAGGGATGGGGCGGTAGATCTTTGCCTGTTCTGAGATTTAAAAAGTGATCTTCGGTGTAAAAAGGTTGGAGACCACTGATGTAGATGGTCTTTTACACAGCTGAAGAAGTAGGCTGTGCCCACGAAAGCTCATGATACCATCTACATGTTTTGTTAGTCTATAAAGTGCTACCAGACCATTTGTTGTTTTTTCAGTTTATCCTGTACAGACTAACTTGGCTACCCCCTGAAGCTTCTGAAAGGCAATTTGTTAGCTGTAGAATTGTTTAAGACTCATAGAAGATTCCTGGAGACAACCCACTAGCACAGGCCTGAGGACAGTTAGGGGCAAAGGAGGCAATTGCACAGGGCCTAGAGGAGCCCTGGAGTTCGGCTCCTCAGAGCAGCAGGGTCGGAGGGGGGCCCAGAGCTCCCTGCTGCTTTAAGCCCTATGCTCAGATCAGCAGAGCAGTGATAGCAGCGCAGGGGGAGAGCAGAAGCTTCCTGCTACTTTAAGCCCCAATCAACTCAGCAGAGCATGGGGGAGCAAGGGCTGAGGGGTGCAGAGGAAATGGGGTGGGAAGGCAAAAACAGTGGAGGGGTGCAAGTAGGGGTAGGCAGGGACTGCAGGGAGAAAGGAGCCCAGGCACAGGACTGCTGGGGGCAGAGCTGGGTTGGGAGTTGCATGGGGGTCAGAGAGGCGAAGGAGGATGGGAGGGGCACCTCCAGGCAGACAGAGGATGGGGCAGAGACTGACCAGAGGGTTCTCTGATTGAAGGGTGGTGCTCAGGGTTTCCCTGGGTGGGAAGAGGGGTGGCTTGTGGCTCCCTCCAAGGGAGAGTAATAGGGGGCACTTTGATGTGTTGTCCTAGGGCCCAGAATTCCTGTTGCTAAGCCAGCACTAGAAGATTACACAATTACTGACATGCAAACAAGGCTGGGATTTCACAACAGAAGATAACACATTAGTGGCAATTGTAAACAGTTAATGGAAGCTAGGTAAGAAGTCACATTTCAGAGTGTAAGTTGAGTGCTATGTGGGTCAGGACTGATTCCCCCCCCCACCCCCCAGCAGTAAAACAAGAGCACACAGAGATGAAGCTCTTTCCATTTGGATCTCACTGCTTTAGATTGGAAGAGGAGACAACTCTGGAGCACCACATTCATTCCCAGTCCCGCTTTAAGAGATCTCTTTGGGAGTACAATGTGGGCTGCTGTGGGAAGCCAATATTTTGTGGCATAAGAGTCAATGGAAAAGAGTGTCCCCCCACTAACCCTAAGGAGCATACCTAAGGAGGTATTACCTTTCCCATAGGTCAGCCCTGGCCACAGGGAACTATTCACACTATGGCTTCAATGGAGGACAGAGATACTGTGGTTCCAGTATAATAAACCCACAGGCTTTGAAGGAGAAGTGCACCCATCTTTCAGCTGTGGGGCAAACCATCTTCCATCCCACAGGAACCTCAGGAATTTCTCACTCTGAGCCATTCCTTGTGCATTATTGTGGGAATGGCCCATCTAGCCAAACAGCTGCAAACTGAGAACTACTTATTGTTATTCTGAGCTGCAATAGTTTGCTCTTAGCAAAAATTAGTACTTCACTCTGGCAAAATCTAAATGTTTCCAGTGTCTACAGGAGCAACATATAAATGGGATGTGTATGGTATGTTTCACACAGTGTTTCTACCAACCAGGAACAGAAATACCATGAAAAGAGCAGATCTTTTATTATTTTGACCTCTTCAGTGGATCTCGGAGATGAGTGAAAAATATTACATCAAACACAAATTAAATTAAAATAGGCCAAATCACTCTCTGATAGACTTGCATCAAAGATGAATTTAGCCCACAACAAAGATTAGATCATTTCTCACCTGTATGTATTCTGATGCTGATCAAAATTAAGGAGATGCCCATTCTTCTTCCAATGTATTGTTGGCCTGGGGATTCCAGTGGTCTCACAGGGCAGGGTGGCTTGGACATTTACAGTAACTGTAATATTGGTGGGTCCAGGAGTAATAGATGGAGGAACTAAAGAACATACGAGACCCATGTAATTTTACAAGAATGAATTACAAAGTTGGACATCTCTGGTCCAGCATCCTCGGGATCTGACCGGTCCCAAACAAGGGACTTTCCTGGACCAAGGGAGATCAATGCCTCTCCTGGCTTCCAGCCCCTGCTCCCACGCTCCCTTCCTGGCTGCTGACCTGCTGCTAGCCCCGGCCACTGGGCTCTGCTCCTGGCCTGAGTCAGGCTCCCTGCCACTAGGCTGCGGATCCAGCTCTGCTCCCAGCTCCTGCCAGGCTCACCAGCTGCGAGCCCCCTGGCCTCCAGTCAGTGTTCCTGCTAAGATTTTCCATCCACGAGTGCAGTGAGTTTTGTCTTGTGCGCCATCAATAAAGTTACGTGCTCTTGTTCAGATGTGTGCCGCTGTGGCACCCACCACTGGAGCAGCTCCCCGAGAGACACTCCCAGGTAGTGCCCCCCACCTTGAGGGAAGAAAGTGAGATGTGCCCCGCCACCCCAGGGAGCGCTGTTCACTGGTCAGCCTGTGTGCAGGGCAGGGACTGCCCCAGGATGCTCCTCCTGGGGCTGGCTGTGAGTCCCCACCTGGGGCAGAGAGAAGCTGCTGCCAGCTCCCTGGGTTTGCAGGGAGTGAGGTGCTGGGGGTGGGGTAGTGATATGTGGGGAGAGGGAGGACAGAGCTTGGGGAGACAGGGGGTTCTGAGGGGCAAAAGAGAGGTGCAGGAGGCCCCAGGAGCAGCCTCACCACAGACTGGCTCCAGATTTGGGAGCAGTTGAAAAGCCACTATTGGCCCTGGCCACAGCTCCAGACCTAGGGAAGGGCTGGAGCTGGCCCTGGGAGCAGCACCCCCTCCTCCCCCCCCACCATACAGCCCCAGCTGCCAGAGCGGCCCCAGCCTCCTGCCATGCAGTCCCAGCCAGCCCCAGCTGCCAGAGCATCCTGGCACCCCCGACACGGCCCCAGCTACCCCAGTTGCTGGAGCAGCCTCCCCACCATTCAGCCTCAGCTGGCCCTGGCTGCTTGACAGTCACCTGCCACCTGTTTCCAGCTCCGGCCGCCGGAGCAGTTGAGCAGCCACTGAGTGGCCCTGCCGAGGAGGTGGGCAAGCCTCAAATTCTTGGGGTGCGCATCTTAGAGGGAATACTGTTGCCGGCCCAGCTCCGCTACTGGCACTGGCTGGGCTCCCACCCACCAGTCCCTCTACTGCCGGACTCCCAGCCACTGCCCGCTCCCAACCACCAGGACTCTCTGGTCCAGCAACATCTGAGGTTATTGCCAGACCAGAGACGTCCAACTGAATTTGAAACTATCCTTTTCTGCAGCACACATCATTTGCCAAAAAATGCAGTAGGGAATATTTAGGCAGTGTTCACAGTGCTCTGAATTTCTTTAAAAAAAAAAAAAAAAAAAAGCACTAGAGAGAAGCCTTATACAAAACTCTGGATTAAGGATGTTAAATTGTGGTTAATTGACTAGTTGATTAGTCGATTGACTTCCCATCGACTACTCAACTAGTCGATAGGCACTTCCGCATTCCTCCTTTGAAATGTACAAAAGCCCTCGCGGGGTGCTCTTGTACATTTCAAAGGAGGAATGCGAAACTCTGCGTTCAGCCCAGGGCCAGCAGGAAGTCTCGCTGACTCCGGGTTGTACGCGGGCGCCTTCTTTGAAATGCACAAGAGTCCCTGGGGGGGCTCTTGTGCATTTCAAAGCCACAGCACCCTCATGGAGCCCAGGGTCAGGCGGGGACTCAGAGTCCCCTGCTGACTCCGGGCTCCACGCTTTGCTGCATGCCGCGCAGAGCCCGGGGTCAGCGGGGGACTCCCCAGCTGGTCCTGGGCTCCGCGCAGCATTTCCCCAGAACCCAGGATCAGCTGGGGGGGCAGCCACTGCACATTTGATCCCAGGCTCAGCTGTGGATCATTACCCCTTTGAAACGACGCCTTGGGGTTTCAAAGCGGCAGCGCCCGCACGACTGATCTCTGGCTCAGCTGTGCGGTGCTGCCACTTTGAAGTACCCTTTCTTTCCCCCCTTTTCTGCCTCTATCAGATAGAGGCAGCAAGGAAGGGGGGAATCGACTAGTTGACTGACTATCCAATAAGCATTTATTTATGAGATAGTTGACTAGTCAACTAGTCCTTAACATCCTTACTCTGGATCCAAATAATCCCAAATTTGGGGGGATATCTACAATCTGGGCATGGATCTCAATTTCACTGACCCCTTTCTCTAGAATGGAGTGAACTAGTGACCCAGATCCAATCAATCTAAAGCCTGAGGACTTGACAAACAGACTCAGAGTTGCTCGTCTGATGTTCCGCTCCATTACTAATAAAGACAGATTTCAAGCTTCAGCAAAACTCAAGAATTCCAACAAGACATTTAGGGGTAAATTAGAACTAAATAACAACACAGAAGATTGAGAGCCAGGACAGGTGGCAGTAAACAAACTTTACGGGACCATGGGAAACTTGGCCATACCCATGATAAGTGGCCATCTGGCCAACATGTCCAGATTTTGAAATATTTACCATGGACCTGTAGATCAATTCGCTTGCGTTCAGTACCAGCTACATTGGTTGCCATACATAAATATCGTCCAGTGTCAGTCACATGTGCTGTGTGAATGTACAGGGACCCATCCTCTAATACTGAATACCTAAAACAAAGTCATAGGAATCAATTTAATGTTTCATGGTGGGAACTGTGGCTAACGGTTGTGGGGGAAAAGGAACAGAAGAACAGGGAGTACAAAGGTAGACAAAACATATAGCGTCTTAATTTGGCCACATATCATTTTTCTTTTTTGAACATATTACCTTGAATCTGTTTTTCAGCACATCTGCTACATTGCTCCTATACAAATGATTAAATCTGACTCCCACAATGACTTTCAAATGGAAAGACATCAGCTTTGTACGTTGTGAAAGAGGTGATTTAGGTGATTTTTATTATCACTCATTCAAACTGAGAAAATCCAAATGATGAATGAATGAATATGAACATTAATACTGATTTTGTGAATGTAAAACTAATACAAATAAAAATCCCAAGAGATTTAACTACAAGTCACATTTATTCTTATCATGAGATACTACCTGGCATTGTTTCCAGCAAAAACAGCTCCGTCCTTTCTCCATGTAATTCTTGGGGTTGGTACTCCTTCTGCAACACACTCCAGAACAGCAGACTTATTTATGTGCACAACAACAGTCTGAAGACCAGCTTTGATTGTGGGAGCAACTATATAAGAAAGAATTTCACATGATATTGGAAAGTGAGCTTCATTCTGAACTGTTTTAAATTAGACCCATGGTAACGTCTGCTCTGAGAAAGGAATTGTGCCATCCATGTGGGTGCAAACAAGCTTCTTTACATTCCATACAAAACATGAAAGCTGTTATGGGACAATGGGAAATTTAAAAAAATGTATCTTTCACAAATCAAAAACATAGTACAGGTTGAACCTTTCTAGCTTGGTATTCTCTGGTAAGGCAACACCCATTGTCTGTCATGATTTTAATTTGCTGGATGTCCACTTATCTTGGGTATGGACAAGTTTCCCATGGTCCTATAAAGTTTTTTTTACAGCCACCAGTCCTGGCTCTCAATGTTCTGTGCTGTTATTTAGCTCCAATTTACCTCTACATGTCTTCTAAGAGCCCAGCAAGGGGTGAAAGTGTTGATACTGCTAGACAATACTGACTTCCCATGGTTCAGCAAGTTCTCTGGTTTGGCACTGGTCAGGTCCTGAGACTGCCAGACTAGAGAGGTTCAACCTGTACATTTCTGTGTCACCTACTAATGGTCTTGGATCATTAGAACTGGCACAGGGCACAAGGGATTGTCTCGGGATATTTAATTCTGCTTCAGCAGAGGGGAATGGACAAGGTGACCTCTTTGAGATCCCTTCCAGACTAGGGATGCAAGCAACTAGTTAATTATCCAATAAGCTTAAGCTTATCGGATAGTTGAGTAGTGACTCGACTAGTTACTTCTGCCCCCCCGCCACCCCCTCAGCCCACTCCCAATAGAGGCAGCAAGGGGTGGAGCAGGAGCTGGCTTAAAAGCCGGCTCTCCCCAGTGCTATCTCTACGGGGGGCAAGAAAGGCAGAGGCATAGCGGGGAAACGGCACGAGTGGGGACTGAAGCAGTCCCTGCTTGCGCTGGTTCCCACTGCGGCGTGTCAGACTTGGAAATGTAGCAAGAGCCCCGCAGGCTGTCTGCTGTGAACAGGGGCTGCTTGGACTCAGCGCGAGCTGGGACCGAGCGCTCTCAACTCGCATGGTTGCTGCGCCTCTGCAATTTAAATGTAGTAAGAGCCTGGTGGCTCTTACTATATTTAAAATGCAGAGCCGCTGAGCGGGTGGCTCTGCAGGGCGGTCCTATTGACTAATTGGGTGGCTCTGCAGGGCGGGCCTATTGACCTATACGATTAGCTTGGTAACTGCCATTTAACAACCGCCATTTATTCCAGACCCACATTTCTAAAATTCTTTCCAACCTTTTAAAAACCAGGAAATCAAGTAAGACATCAAGAGTCTGTCCCAGACTATGTTTTATTCCACACAAACTGTTCATTTGAACTGAATTCAGGGTTTTGACTCTGGAATGAAGCAATAAAATTAGAGCTTAGCCCTCCTTTTGCTAGTTGTATGGCCCAGTCTTAATAAGGGCCAAACCTATCCTGGGCCTTGTTAAGACAAATGGGACATTTGTGTGTGTTCACGGACGTCCTATGCTCAGCCTCTCTTCAAAGCTGTTCATTCATTTTTTTCCATGCATCAACCAGAAAAATACGCTGTATAAGTAATTGAGGCAACACCCTGCTCACTGGAAACCAAATGCCTCATCTCTGAAAAGCACCTTCCCGTAGACCTACGATGAACCCCTAACTGCCAGTGGATATAAACCAAGCAACAGAAATCCTGGCATCACTTCTAGCCCCAATTTCCTACATAGGAACCCGCATAATGCTACTTTTATTGACCACAAGCAGTCAGTGCCTAAAAGATGGTATTGCCAATAGGACAGTATACCTAATCCTAGTACTTATTCAGAAGGAAGAATAACACACACACTTTGAAACACTTGGACACCAATTTTTTTATCCAAACACACACTCCTGTAACTATTTCCCTCATCTGTTTAAGACAAATGAAATGCTAATTTCTCCCTAATATAGGTAGCTACATCTGCAATTAAAGTTACCCAACATTCTCCATTTATAAGACCTGGCCCTGATTTTTTATTGCTTATTGTTTTGTCAAACATAAATCATTCGGGCTGAAATTTCCCATAACAGATGTCAGCCTCATGTTGAATTCTCAGAGCATAGCCTGTCCTTTCCACTGAATGAATGTCCTTTGCACTGGTAAAAGACAGTATGCAATCATGTAATTAGAGATTTGTATAACACAAACACGAAAAAGGAGCCAAATGAAAGTTTCATGCACAATCTTAAAACATTTTTTAAATAATTTTTGGTGTGATATATTAACATAATTATTAGTAAACATATTCTACCTTTTCCAATTCTCAGAAATATTTTGCAAAGATTATAATAATTAAGAATTAATCCATTGTCTTTACCATTTACAGTCAGCACAAACTCTCTGGTAGTTTTTCCTGCTATGTTACTTGCCACACAGGTATAGCTTGCTGTATCACCTAGGTCAGCATTATTGATCTGCAGATATCGGCCACTGGATAGGATGCGAACTCGAGGAGTTGCCTATGGAAAGTTCAACAAGTAGAACTAATTTTAACATGGTTTTCTATTGTACAGAAAATTCATGTTGCAAAGTAAAAGGAGTCATGACCATAAGAACATAATGGGTGAAATCCATCACTGCCTTAACTTAATTCAACTTGAGGAAGTTACAAGGATAAATGAGCGAAACAATATGAATGAGGTACTATCTTTTACTGAACTTCTGTTGATGGGAAAGATAAGCTTTGGAACAGTTTCCAATATCTGAAGAAGAGTTCTGTGTAGCTAAAAAACTTGTAGGTCTCACCAACAAAAGTTGGTCCAATTAAAAGATATTGTCTCACTATGGGTACATCTAGGCTACAAGCCTCTTTCGAAAGAGGCTTTTTCGAAAGAATCTTTCAAAAAAGTCTCTTTTGAAAGAGAGCGCCTAGACTGCAACCACTTCTTTTGAAAAAGGAGCCGCTTTTTCGAAAGAGAGCACCCAGGCAGTCTGGATGCTCTCTTTGGAAAAAGTCCTGTTTGCATTCAAGAACGCCTTTTTCCAAAAAAGCACATTCAAAAAAAGGTGTTCTTCCTCGTATAATGAGGTTTACCTCGGTCGAAAAAACCGCCGCATTTTTTCAATTTAATTTCAAAAGAACGTGGCAGCAGTCTAGACACAGGAGAAGTTTTTCCAAAAAAAGTCCACTTTTTTCGAAAAAACCCTGTAGTCTAGACACATCCTTTGTCTCTCTAATATCCCAGGACTGACAGAGCTACAACAACAAATAAGGCTCAGTTACAACTAAGAAAATTTAGTTACATTTTAAAATATTAACTGCAATTTATAGATTCAATCATCAATTTATTACTCAGGAGTTTTTCTTGAAAAAGAAATTACAATTTGTGACCAAAACATACATTATATATACATATATATATATAGCCCAATGTCTGTGAGTCTGTAAAGCTGACGTACACGGCCACGCCCCGGCCGTATCGCCAGCGCCCGCCCCTGAGCGCTGCGCCACTCAGCTGGGCCCCGCCGGGAAGGGAAGGGGGGCGGGGCACTGACGTACACGGACAGGGGGCGTGGCCGTGTACATCACTGCCCCCCTTCCCCTCCCGCTGTGGTGCAGAGTGCTGCGCCCCTCAGCCGGGCCACCGTGGGGAAGGGGAAAGGGGGGCGGTGACATACACGGCCCCGCCCCCTAGCCGTGTATGTCACCGCCCGCCTCCTCCCCGCGGCGGCCTGGCTGAGCGCACAACACTCACCGCCCTCCCTTCCCCTTCCGCTGTGGCACTCAGCTGAGTGCTGCGCCCCTCAGCCAGGCCGCCGGGGGAGCCAGCAGTGCAAGGGGCCGTTTGGGCTCCCCCGCGGCAGGAGAGGAAGGGGGGGCGGGTCGGTGATGTACATGGCCCCTCCCCCTGGCCGTGTACGTCACCACCCCTCGCGGCAGCTCGGCTGAGCAGGCAGCACTCAGCCGAGCGCCCCGGCAGGAGGGGAAGGGGAAAGGGGGCGGGGACAGACGGAGGGGAGAGAGAGGCAGGAGGAGGAGGAGAAGAGAAAGGGAGAGTGAGAGGCAGGAGGGGGAGAAGAGAAAGAAAGAGATGGAGAGAGATGCAGAAGGTGAGAGAGGCAGGAGGCGGAGGAGAGCTGAGAGAGAGAGGGGGAGGCAGTAGGAGGAGAGAGAGAGAGAAAGGGAGCGAGAGACCGGAGGCTCAGGCGAGAAGACCAAGGTGGAGGAGAGACCTGAAAATCCCGTCTTATGACGGGCTAATTGGCTAGTATATATATAGTAGCTCAATGTCTGTGACTCTGTAACGCTGTAGCATTATGTGTTGCCTCTGGGGGGCGTTGTTGCCTCCCGCTGTGGCATTCGGTTGACTTCTGCGCCACTCAGCCGGGCTGCCGCGGGGGAGCAAGCAGCGCAAGCGGCCGTTTGGGCCCCGCGGACCCCATGCAGCATCCCCGCGCAGCACCCCCATGCAGCACCCCCGTGCCGCTTGCGCCACTTGCTCCTCCACGGGGGCCCAGCTGAGCGGCGCAGAAATCAGCCGAGTGCCACGGTGGGAGGGGAAGGGGGGCGGGGCGGTGGTACACGGCCAGGGGGCAGGGCCTGGCCGTGTATGTCACGGCCTTGCCCCCCTTCGCACCGCCCTTCGCCTCCTGCCGTGGCGCTCGGCTGAGTTCTGCGCCGCTCAGCCAGGCCGCCGCGGGGGAGCAAGCGGCCGTTTGGGCTCCCGCGGTGGCCCAGCTGAGTGGCGCAGAACTCAGCCAAGCGCCACAGTGGGAGGCGAAGGGGGGCGGGGCAGTGACATACACGGCCAGACCCGGCCCCCTGGCCATGAACAGACCCTGGCCAGGGGAAGGGCGGGGGAATGAGGGAGAGGGGAAGGGGGACAACAACTGGGATGCTGCAGGATCAGTGCTGGGGTGAAGGGAAATGGTGCAGGGGGGCAGCTGGAGCCCATAGGCAGCCGCTCAGGTGGGCTGCTGTGCGGGAGCAAGCGGCGCAAACAGCCGTTTGGGCTCCGCGCTCCCCATGCAGGAGGGGGAAGAGAAGAGAAAGAGAGTGAGAGGCAGGAGGGGGAGAAGAGAAAGAGAGACGGAGAGAGAGGCAGGAGACGGAGAAGAGCTGAGAGAAGGGGAGACAGTAGGAGGAGGGGAGATAGAGAGAGAGAGACGGAGTGAGAGACCGGAGGCTCAGGAGAGAAGACCGAGATAGAAAGGGAGTAGGACGTGGAGGAGAGACCTGAAAATCCCATTTTATTCGGGCTAATTGGCTAGTATATATAGAGAGAGAGAGAAAGAGAGAGAGAGAGAGAGGTTTTTATGTAAGATGGCAGTTTGATAGAATGCAACTAACTGGAGTGCATTCTTTATCCACATCCAGGCACATCACTGGAAGAAGAAATAAAAGCTTTCACACCCTGCTCTTTCAATGTGCCACAGACTGGACATAAAGGATCATTTCCATTACGCAACAGATTAGCTTCCCCATTGAGACTGCCTCACAAAGGATGCCAGATGTGGAATGGATCCCTGTCTGTTTGGTACTGCATTGAAAAGCACCTAAGAGGGTATATCTGAAAACAAAGATGATTTTCCATTAAAATAATGCAGAAGCAGTACCATCCAAAAATTGGCATTTCCCAAAAACTTCCCTCTCTTTGTTGTGAAACTGTCCACTTTTCTCAAGGCAAAGGAGGATTACTCAACATTGAGGAAACCCTCTTTCCATTCACAGGTGTACCTTCCGCTATGTCTCTTTAGTACTAGTGGATTACTGTGTTCCCTTGAGGTCAGGAAACCATTTGACTAATCATGTACACAACTAGAACATCTGATTTTTTCTTATTAGAAAAAAGTGGTCTGTCTCTGATGAGACTTCCAAGATCAAAAAAAGAAAAAGTTAATCCTGCCTCAGATATGTGAGGGAGATATGCTGACATAGCTATGTTCAACGATGGAAAGAGTAGTGGTGGACAAAGGAAAATCAACTCATACAGCAAAATCTTTACACTGCTTTGTTTGGATTGCCTGGTTCTTTAATTAGAACTGTGTGAATGTTGTGCTGCTGAGAAGTGCTAAATCATTTTGCAGATTGAAGTCCTCTACCAACCCATAAAATACAGGCAGGCTAGTGGAAGCATCACCATCCTGCCCAACTAATATGCTTCAACTCTAACATGAAGGGCTCAATTCCAGGGATCATCATAGGGCTGGTAAAGAGCCTGAAAATAATTCCCAAATGATCATGTGAATAACTGATCCTCTTGCAATGAGAGTCACAATATTTCTTCATTTTTGTTTTCTGCAAAACCTTGTATATGTGATTTTATTTTAAACATAAAAATATTCACAGAAAACAAATGCCTCAAATACTTGTGCAAATATGTTTTCCAGGAATATTCATGTCAGAAATAAGCATGCTACCTTCTTCCAATCACTTTCCAGCCTCCTGTTTATAAAAGCTTGTCATACAGGTAGGAAGCAGAAATAATACCAGGTGACCTACATCATCGACCGTATACCACAAGGAAAAGGCACCCAAAGGAATTATTTTTATCTTTGATACAGTGACTGCAGGAGCTAGTGTTGAAGTGGTGCCCTTCCTGTCACTTCCTCAAAGGCATAAGCCTGTATTCATTTAGTATCCAATATTAATGATTAATATTATTTTGTGCTTTAAATTTACACCAGGTCAGACTCTTATGGACATGAATTTATTGTTCTCTAAAGAGAGTAAGAGAAACCTTGCACTCACTGAGGAATGTGGGACATGCAGTGAATCCTATGAGCAGCCTTTCTTTCCAAATATTTCTTCCTTTTATTGGAACTGGAAAAGTGAAGCTGGAACTGGCATCAGCCTACATGTACTGGAACCTTTTTTTGGTGCAGTCATGTCTTTGCCAATGGAAACACTTATGTCTGTACTGGCATGGCTAACTGGTCCAGTTTTTTGATCTAACTCAAACTTAATGTAGAAGTATCATTCAATGACATCACGTGGGGACTTGAGAAATACACAAAGAATGTCTCTGCTCCTCATTAATGGCTCACAGTGAACCAAGAGGTCATGGATGAAGTCTTGAAAGGGACCAAAGTCAAGGGAAAGTAACAAACTGATAGTTCATCAGGATTTATCAATTAAAGGCCCAAAATAAAGCAAAAATATGAGGCTGCTCAACACAATCTCCAGGAAACCCAACATGACTTTAGGTAAGGCCAAGTAGTTCACTGAGAAAGGACAATGTGATTGAAGATCTAAGTGGGGTTCCTTTGACTTAACCAATAAGGATGTGATACCTCACTGCCACTGCATTAAACTCTGAGTTAATAGGTGCATTTGGTGCAAAATTGTGGTGGTTAGCAGAGACTAGAGTACACTACCTGTTTGGTCATTTCTTTTCAATTTAAAGAAATGTCTTTCATTTCTAAATGTTACTAGAATATGAGGATTCATAATATACCCAAAGTATAGTCTTTCTCAGCTACCTTTCCTCGGAAGCCATTCAGGAGTTTACCAAAGGCTTCTAGGATTGCTCAAAGGATCCAGGAGGAGCAAGGGATCCCCCTAAAGGAAGAGAGAACAAATAACAGCGGGATGGCCTGTCCATGTGGTCACTATCTTCATGTATTACTTGCTCAAGTCAAGTTGTATCTGGGCCAGGGCTATTTAACCTTCTCTTGAATTCAAGGGACCACAACTCAACTGTGCTAAAGAAGCAAGTGATCAAAGTCAGGACTAAAAGTTCATGCACTTTGCGCAGAATGCAAAGAAGTGACAGATTTATGAAAATAACATAGCAAATGTACCTGTAAAAGCTCTCCATCTTTAAGCCATGTGATTGTAGGAGGCGGCACTGCATCTGACTTGCACTCCAATATAACTTGTCTGTTCTGCAGCACAGTGAGATCCTGAGGCCCACTGGTTCCAGCAATGTTAGGGGGAACTGTTAACAAATAAAGAATAAGAAAAGCATGAGAAATATGAGCTTTAATTACAACCTTTCTCTGGACAGAACTGCAGTATGATGAAACCAGCAGTTAGACAAATGAGGTTAGGATACCTCAAGCTTCATAACCCTCTATATTAACAGATTCAGATATGACCTGTCATTCACTGGGTAAGCAAAACCTTGATTTGATAAAAACCTTTGTAACTGTTGTTCTTTGAGATGTATTGCTTGTATCTGTTCCAACTGAGGCGTGCACGCACCATGTACACAGCTGCCAGAAAGTTTTTACCTTAGCTGCTACCCGCTGGGTCATTGTGGAGCCCACTGGAGTGACGCCCTATATATGACCCTGTCAACCCAACAACCTCTCAGTTCTTTCTTGCCAGCTACTGCGACAGGGTACATCTACACAGCAACATTATTTTGAAATAACAGTCCGCGTCTACACAGCAGGCCGTTATTTCGAAATAACGTTGAAATACTGTCAAGCTGGAGGACTTCTTAATCCAACTCCTGTAACCCTCATTGTATGAGGAGTAAGGGAAGTTGGAGGAAAAGTTCTCTATTTCGAAATAAGTGCTGTGTAGACGCTCCCAATTTTGAAATAAGCTATGAAATTGACATAGCTCAATTTGCGTAGCCTATTTCGAGTTAAACCCTGCAGTGTAGACGCACCCAGTGTGGGTAAAGAGGGTGGGTATGGAATGGAGATGAGCAACACATCTCGAAGAACAATAGTTACAAAGGCGAGTAACTCTTTTCTTTTCTTCGAGTGCTTGCTCATATGTATTCCAATTGAGGTGATTCACAAGTCTTACCCAGGAATGAGGGGTCAGAGTCAGAGTGTGTCTGACTCAAGGACCACGGAGCCAAAGACCATGTCCTTATCTTCACTGTTGCATGATTGCACAGTGCAACATGAAGGTATGCACCAAGGATCAAGTTGTGGCTCTGCAGATTTCCTGGAGTGTCCATGAGCCAGGAAAGACTCCAAAGGAGCTTGAACTCGCATAGAGTGCACTGTGAGAGGTGGTGGGGAGACCTTACACAGATCATAACACACCTGGATACATGTTGTGATCTAAGAAGAGATGCACTGTGAGGAGACAGGTAATCTCTTCACATGATCTGTCACCACCACAAATAGTTGTGAGGACTTGTGAAAGGGCTTGGTTCGGTCAGGGCCAAATTAAGGGGGGGGCTAGCCGGGCAGCTGTCCGGGGTGCCAACCTATGGGGGGCGCCTGATGGCAGCTGTAAGGTGCGCAGCGTGCTGGGGGCAGGGCCGCGCATGCGTCGCGCGCCCGCTGCCTGGGGTGCAGGAATGGCTCGAGTCAGCCCTGGGTTCAGTCAATGTAGAAAGCGAGTGTATGCCTCAAATCAAGGCGTATAGTCTTGGTTCTCATGAATTCTAGTGAGGCTTAGGGTAGAACACGGGGGAGAAAACTGTTTTGACCAGTGTGGAAACTGGAGACTACTTCTGGATAAAAGGTCAGGCAGAGTGAAGCTGAACCTTGTCTTTGTGGAAAACAGTATTTGGGAGTTCCAACATCAGGGCGTTAAGCTCCGATACCTGCTGAGCACAGGTAATTGCAACCAGAAAAGTGAGCACAGGTAATCACAACCAGAAAGACCACCTGCCACAAAAGGTAAAGCAGGGAACACATGGCCAGAGGGAGGACCCATAAGTTTTGAGAGGACCAGATTAAGGTCCGAGGCAAGAACAGGGCACTGAGCCAGTGGGTGATGTCTGTCCATACCCTTGAGGAAGCATCCAACAAGGGGGCTTGAGATTACAGAGCGGCCAGCCTCTCCCAGGTGTAAAGCTGAGACAGCCACCAGGTACATCCTAAGTAATGAAGTCACTAAGCCTTGTTGCTTCAAGGACACTAGGTACTCCAGCACCTGAGGAACAGAGGCAGATAAAGGGTCCAAACTATGCTGCAAGCGCCAACACAAAATCTACTTCCACTTGGTAGAGTAAGTGAGCCTGAGAGAAGGCTTCCTGCTATGATGGAGGACCTGCTGAACTTGCTTTGTGCAGGCCAGCTCAGATGGATTTAGCCATGAAGTTGCCACACCGTGAGGTGAAGGGAATAGAGGTCTGGGTGACAAAGATGCCCGTGGTCCTACATGATGAGGTCCAGGAGCAGAGGAAGTGGAATTGGAGGTTGTACTGATAGCACCAAGAGAGTGGGGTACCAGTGCTGACGAGCCCACACCAAGCTCTTGGGATAATGTTTTCCCTGTCTCTGCAGAGCTTGAGGAGCACTTTGTGGAACAGCAGGAATGGGGAAAACGTGGACAGCAGACTGGTATGCCATGGAATCAGGAAAGCGTCCATTATGGATGCCGGCCCGAGGTTCCAGAATGAGCTGAAGCATGGGCATTTCCGATTGGCCCCACGTGGCGAAGAGGTCGATCTGGAGGAACCGCACTTGCAGAAAATGGTGTGGAGGACATCCAGCCTGATTCATGGATGAAGAAACAGCAAATTCTGAGGTGATCTGCCAGCAAATTCTAAGACCCTGGAAGGTATGAAGCCTCCAGGTGAATAGAATGGGTTATGCGCAATTTCCACAAACAAAGTTCTGCTCCTTTCTGGTCCGAGGCTTAAAGGAGTTGCAGATCCTACTTATGTTTGGTGGGATTGTCCCAGGTACTCAAGGGGATGGGGACAAGGGGATGAGGGGATCACTCATAGGCACAGACTTCTGGCAAGAGCTGCAGGGCTTAAGCTCCCAGAGGGAACACAGGCGAGTGGGGGAAACCCCTTCCTTCCTGTTGCTACAAATGCTAATTTTTAACTATTGTCAAACAAACTGGCACTAAATACTAGGGACACGTGGTGCTTGCAATGCAAGAGAGCCACTGTTCCAACAGCGGTCAAAGGAGCTGAAGGGCTGTTCAGTCGATCATATATAGGGTGTCACACCGGCACCACTCCAGGGGGCTCGACAGCCAACCCGTTGGGTAGCCGTTAGGGTAAATACTTTGCAGCAGCTGTGCACGGTGTGCGCACACCTCAACTGAAATACATACAAGCAAGCACTTGAAGAAGAAAAATTCTTCGTTGTGTTCATGTGGGAATTGTGAATCTACAAGAAGCAGAAGGCTGGCTCATCTCTGAGACATCTTTTGTGAACTTACTTCTGCTGCCAAGCAGTAATTTAATACTGTTTTTTCTCCTAGAGGAGAAAGGAAATTACTTTCCATTGTCTTAATCTTCAGAGACTAGATTGACAAGATCTAGAGGAACTGACTTACTGACAGAAATGCCATTTTTTATATCTATCATCATCTGAACTCTATATTGTAAATGTGTGTAGCTATATAGAGACATATATCCTGTGCTCATTATTGCTTCCCAGTCGTATTGAAAAAGGCCAAGGGCAAATTCCTCTAACTTTCTTTGTTATTCTGATTTCCATTATAGTTACTTGTATTTTATTTTAAATAATTATGTTTGCAATGTTCCATCATAATTTTCTCATGTTCTGAATGGCTATATTGTATACAAACTTTAAGTATCTGTATTTGATTTAATAACCTTCTCAGAAGGTGCATTGTCACTTCTGTTTTCCTGACACTCCATATATAGATTTATAGGTTGCAAGGCCAAAAGGGAAGAAGCTAAATGGATTGAACTCCTTGAGTCTTTTGCAATAAGACAGATTTTCCAGTCCTTTAATTATTCTCCTAGCTCTCTTCTGAAGCCTCTCCAATTTTTCTAGAATACCTCTTTAAGTGTGAACCCCAGAGCTGGACATATTATTCCAGGAGTGGTCCTAACAGTGGAAAAAACAGATATAACCTTTTTAACATATATAACCAGATATAACCTTTTTACTCCTACTCAAGATTCACCTTTTGCCAAAGTGTCAAAGATTGGAAGCTCATATTCAGCTAATTATCCAGCATGACCCCTCCAAGTCTTTTCCAAAGACAGAATCCCCCCATTCTGAAATTATGACCTGCAGTCTTTATTCCTACATAGGCGGCTTTACATGTCACTGTACTAAAACACATAGGCTTTGTCTATGCTGCGAGTTTTTGGGGCACAAAATATGCTAATGAGGGACTCATTAGTATAAGTTGCGACATCATTAGCATATTTTCTACCCAGGAGAGACATAAGGATCTTGCGTAAAATGGCTACACTGCTTCTTTTTGAGCAAAAAACCCTTGTGCAAAAAGAAACGACAGAAAATATGCTAATGATGTCACAACTTATGCTAATGAGTCCCTCATTAGCATATTTTCTGCCACAAAAACTCACAGTGTAGATAAAGCCATACTGTTTTCTTGCACCCAGCTTACCAAACAATCCAATTTACTCTCTAGCACTGACCTGTCCTCTTCATTATTTACCATTTCCTAATTTTTATATCACCTGCAAACTAGATTAATGATGATTTTCTGTTTTCTTCCAGGTCATTGTTAAAAATGTTCAATTAGTATAGGTGAAGAACCTTGCAGGGCCACACTAGAAACACATCCACTCAATGATTCCTTATTTATAACCAATTTTGACACTTGTCAACTAGCCAGTTCTCAATTCACTTAATGTGCTATTTTGATTTTGTATCATTTTAGTCTTCTAATCAAAATATTATGCAATACCAAGTCAAATGCCTTATAAAAGAATAAGTATATTGAATCATTGCTATTACATTTATCTTCTAAATTTGTAATCACAAATGTTTTATTTCATTTTTTATCCTTTTACTTTTATAATTTAAGTGTACTTAATTTATAAAAGGTAAGAATTAACGTCTAAATAACCGTAAGTTGTACGACCATCTCCACTTCCTCTAAAAAAGATCTGCTTCATTACAGATGTCCTTACTTAGGACCCAGACCTTGGCTCTTCTGTTCTAGAATGGATATGATGGATGCAGTCCAAAACCACGTTAGATCACTGAAAACGGTATTCAAAGGGTTTTTTCTTTTCTTTTTCAGGCATTATTCACTGGATAACTTTTTCTAGTTTTTAAAAGCAGTAGACAGTGCACTATTAGGCTTATAGTATTAATGAATGTTTTGATCATTTTCAAATCAAACTTACCATGCACTCTTACTAGATATTCTTTATCATCATCTCCTGCAGGATTAGATGCCATACAAGTATATCTTCCTGTGTCTTCTACCTATGGTACACTCAGATAACTTTAGTAGAAGCTTCAGAATAACAAATGCAAATTATAACACGAAAAGTAGAAGTGATGATGGCAGTTGTCTTTGCTTAGCAGCTAGTGGTTAAAAGACACAACACAAAGATAAAAAAAACCAAGCAATTCCTGGGAGAGAGCATGCAGCCAGCAATATTTGAAAGCGTTATCTATTTTATATGGGGTAGATTGTGTCCATGGCAAGGTGATGTACAGCTGCGGCATCACAGAAAAATAGTACCAGGGCTAATGTGACTCAAGCAGACACAATCTCTTCTGTTGTACTCTTTGCGATGAACACTCTATTAGGATGGAATAGACTGCTCTCTGAATGCATCATCCCATCTTGCAGGCTAGTATAAGATGGAAGAAATGGGACTCTGCCTCCTCCTGAAATCCTTCTTGGCATCCAGGTGCTTGAAAGAAGTTGGCACAAATAAGTACCTATGTTCTCCAGAGCATGGGGAGCACACAGGTCCCTTTGCCTGCCTGCAAGATCTTTGGCTTTCCCCTCTCTCTTCTCCTGCACAGCACAGCCATGCAATTATGTCTCATATCATCTCATCAGAAGAAGTAGGCTTTGGCCACAAAAGGTCATGATACTATATGTATTTTGTTAGTCTCTAAGGTGCCACAGAACTACTCGTTGTTTTTAAGTTGCAGACTAACATGGCTACCCCTTTGAAACTCTGGCCTTTATGTAATTATGTAATGCATTCTCCTGCCCCCAAGAATTTTTTGAGTTCTTAAATATTTATTAACTTCTTTGGACCTACAGGTCCTCGTAATTTGTTCCATGTAAAGTCTCAGGGGTGGGAGGTGTTTATCATGAGCAACAAAAAAAAATTAGTCTAGGTCTGTCTTTATTTGTCCATCTCCTCCTGTAACCCTCCATGTTGAACTACAAAGTTGAAGTCTAGCTGTCCTCATAGCGAATGTACGTTTAGCTGAAGTTTTCTTGGGGCTTTTTTTATTGTCATTTTTAACTGTCTGAGCTGATTTGAAATTTTTCTTGTATGGTTTTTATTAGTTTCTCAGACCAATTCCTCTCCTAGTTCCTATACAAATGGTTGTAAATCCTAGTTAGCTTGCCTCAGTGGTCTATGAGTGTGCAAAACAAAGCGGGGGGAGGGGGATCACAGACAACAGAAGAAAAAACAGAAAAATAGACAGAAGAGCCTAAAGGGAAGGGAAAAAACAGAAAAACAGACAGGCAGCAGGGTAGATATTGAAATTAAGACTGAAGGGGAGGATATACAACAGAGTCCCCTGCGCTATCTGCCCTGCAGTCTCCGGAAGCTCCACTAACCTCAAATCAAAGGATTCTGGGAGGCATTAGAGAGTAGCTGAGGGAAGGAGAGGGAAGTGCCAAACCACCATCCCAACTATAGTATCAGTGCACTTGCAGCTGGGTCAGGGTTCAAAACACTGAGGCAGAAAGTGAAAAATATCGTGTCCAACTGCAACTGCAGGGGGAATTCTGCATAGGCAGAATGTCATTAACCAGTTTAGGATTTGGCCAGTCAAGCTCACTAACTCTTCTATTCTGCTGAGAAGTGTTGCAGGTTCATTAATGGCCACAAATTGTCTGCACCTTGGCTTGATATGGGATTGTACAGCACCTCTCAGCATTATGCTGGGTTATAGTTTAAAGAGTATAGCTATGTCTACACTACAAATGAGGGGTGTTAATTCACTGTCTGTGTGCACATGCTAGCTCTCATCAAGCTAATACAAGGATAAATAACAGAGTACCCAGGGTACCAAGTCATGCCTGACCAATCTGATTAGCTTCTATGATGAGGTAACTGGCTCTGTGGATATGGGAAAGTCAGTAGATGTGATATACCTTGATTTTAGCAAACCTTTTGATACGGTCTCCCACAATATTCTTGCCAGCAAATTAAGAAAGTATTGATTGGATAAATGGACTGTAAGATGGATAGAAAGCTGGCTAGATTGTCAGACTCAACGGTTAGTGATCAACAGCTTGGTGTCAGGTTGGTGGTCGGTTTGTAGCAGAGTGCCCCAAGGATCGGTTCTAGGGCCAGTTTTGATTAACATCTTTATTAATGACCTGGATGAGGGGATGGATTGCACCCTCAGAAATTTGGGGATGACACTAAGCTAGGGGGAGAGGTAGATACGTTGGAGGACAGAGATAGGGTCCAGAGTGACCTAGACAGATTAGAGGATTGGGCCAAAGGAAATCTGATGAGGTTCAACAAGGACAAGTGTAGAGTCCTGTACTTGGGACAGAAGAATCCCAAGCATTGTTACAGGCTGGGGACTGAATGGCTAAGTAGCAGTTTGGCAGAAAAGGACTTGGGGATTACAGTTGATGAGAAGCTGGATATGAGCCAACAGTGTGTCCTTGTAGCCAAGAAGGCGAATGGAATATTAGGGTGCATTAGGAGTAGCATTGCCAGCCGATCTAGAGAAGTGATTATTCCCCTTTATTCGGCACTGGTGAGGCCACATCTGTGGTACTGCATCCAGTTCTGGGCCCCCCACTATAGAAAGGATGTTGATGCATTGGAGAGGGTCCAGTGGAGGGCAACCAAAATGATTTAGGGGCTGGAGCATATGACCTTCAAGGAGAGGCTGAGGATTTGGGCTTATGTACTCTGCAGAAGAGAAGAGTGGAGGAAGGGGGAGGAATTGATAGCAGTCTTCAACTTCCTGAAGGGTGGTTCCAAAGAGGATGGAGAGAGCCTGTTCTCAGTAGTGATGGATGGCAGAACAAGGAGTAATGGTCTCAAGTTTCTAGGTTAGATACTAGGGTATTAGCACCCTAGTTCGAAAATGTACGTTTAGTGGAACGAGGTGTACTGGTAGTTTGAATTAGAGATCCTAATTCGAACTACCTACTCCGTGCCGCGTATAGCCGCGGGCACGGTGTTCGGACTAAGGGGGATTTAAAAATGGCGGCGCCAGGAAGATATTTAAATCCCGGGCTTCATTTGCAACTTCAAATGCCTACATTAGCCTCCCTAGTTCGAACTAGGGGGCTAGTGCAGACATACCCTTAGATATTAGGAAAAACTATTTCACCAAGAGGGTGGGGAAGCACTGGAATGGGTTACCTAGGGAGGTGGTGGAATCTCCATCCCTAGAGGTTTTTAAGTCTCAGCTTGACAAAGCCCTGGCTGGGTTGATTTAGTAGGGTTTGGTCCTGCTTAAGGCAGGGGACTGGACTCAATGACCTCCTGAGGTCTCTTCTAGCTCTATGATTCTATGGTGTACTGAGGGGTGACAGTGGAAGCACAACTGAGCTGTGCAGAGTACAAATTTGCCAGCAATCAGGCTGGAGACGTAGTGTGCCATCAAAGTGGTGATCGGCTCAGCTCTGCAAGCCTGTCTGGGGCTAGCAAAGCCAAGGTTCATTTACATGTGTCAGTCACCTGAGCACTGGCTATTTGAAGGACCTCTCCTCCTCGCAGGACATGAGCATTGACATTCTGTGGGAGTGGACGACCATCCTTCATCCATGTGATTTTGGGGACAGGGATGCCAACAGAAACACAAAAGAGCTCCAGTAGGTGGTTAGCAACCACAGATATCTCTTCTGGTTGATCAGATCCATTGATATGAGGGGGCTCTGCAGGAAGGAAAGACAATTCATGTTCTTTACTATCATAGGAATTGGTAGGCTGTCCTGGGGAGAGAGACTTATCCCAGCCCTCTCTCACCACAGCAGCTTGGGACCAGGTGAGATGCACCTCTCCATGGCTGCTGCAGCTCCAGCAGGCATAACCAGGGGAGGGGTGCATGCCCTCCATTTGGGGCAGGTCCAGGTTCTTCCCCAGTCAGAGTGAGGAATGCAGCAAACTGTGCACTTTTCTCTCACTCCCTGATGAAGTGAGAGGAAAGTGCAGTTTTGTTCCCATACAAATTGGGCAGGGGCAAGGGAAGGGGCAGGAGTTCAGCCCCCCTGCCCTCCCTAACGGGCACCTTGGGGTGGGAAGCTCAGAGCTGGTGCAGTCCTGGACAGGGTTGGGGCAGCTCCTTTCACCTGCCTGGTGATTCTGTCTCTTTTCTGTATGGTTTTATGAGAAGCAATCCCATTCCTGGCACATCCCATTTTCCTGGCAAAATCAAACTCTTATCTTGCTTTAAGTTATGATAAGAGGAAGCTATGGATAACAATAGTTTTTGATATCCTTAGGTGGAATATGCTACACAGTACAAGTGAATTTGTATAAGATCTTCAGCGATTATAAGTTGATATGACCTCGATAAACTGTGCCAGTTTACACCACCCACTGATCTAACCCATTGAATTTAATTTCTGTTACACCAAAGTTATCGGGTTAAAGCAAAGTATTCTGTACATCAATATTCTGATTTATATTTAGCATGTTTCTGTTCTCTGTAAATCTCAAATACCAACATACACATTTTCATTATGTTCACTCAAAAATAAATTCCATCCCTTTAATCCTACTTTCTCATGAGCACTATTTCCTGAAAACATTATGTATTTCTAAAGACTTTTTAACTATTGTCTCTATTTTAGGCATATTTCTGCATCTTATTTGAAAGTAAAATTAACACCTACCCAGCACTTTTAGGGTAAAGTGCTTGCTGACTTCCCCTGCTTCACTGGATGCTATACAGGTGAATCTGCCTGAGTCATCAGTCTCTGTCATTGCAATATGCAGGACCATTCCTTGATTTTTCATAGTCAGATGAGGTCCAAGGCTTAGGGCTTGTCCATTTTTAAGCCATAACATACTGGGGGTGGGGGTGCCATCAGTAATGCACATCATAGAAGCTGGATTGCCTTTTACTATAGTCACTTCCTCTGTTTCTCCAGCATTGTCCATGGTTGGTGGTACTGCAGAGAAACATCATAATTACAGAATACATTAAAACACTAATCTATCTATCTCAGGAAGGGGAGGGAGAAAGCTCCTGGTGCCCCCAACTGGGAGCGGCTATGGGGGCGGGAGAAAGTCCCTGGCAACCCCCACCCCATCCTGGGAGGGCCAGAGGAGAGGGAGGAGCCCCCAGCAGAGCTCCACCCCATCCGGAGAGATGCTGGAGGAAACCCCTGCTGGCCTCCCTTGCCCCGGGAAGGGGAAGGGGGAGGAAGCCCTCACTGGCCCCTCCTGCACGCCCATGTCCCCAGACTTCTGCCCTGAGTCCCCCATACTTCCAACGCCCTGCCCTGACTCCTGCAGCCCCCACACCACCAGCCTCTGCCCTGAAGGACCCAGGCAATGCCAAGTAAATCTTCTAATTCTTAACATAAAATAAATGCCCTGTGAAGCACTTACATTTTCTAGGTTTCTTACATTTGTGGTTAGTGTGTGTGAGTCTTACAATTCAAGTAGAAATAATAGGCCACATTTATTAAAAAACAAGTCTACAACACATTATCTGAACCAAAAAAAAAGAAAGAAAAGAAAAGGAAAGAGTGTTTTAAGATTAGGCAGTTAGGCTCTTCTTTCCTTAGCAAAATGTTAGCAAAAGTAGTAAAGTTTCCACATAAAGCATCTGCTGAAGATTCACTTAGTAAAGTTTTTAATATTGTGTTGGTGAGAAAATTAATAGAATTTGTTTCCTCAGAGCCAAAATCTCAATCTTCTCCATTATCCAGATAGTTTCAATCAGGGACGATCCTTCTACTGTAACACTCAGAACATTAACTACATCATGTAACTTTTTTCACTTAATAACACATAGAAACTTACCATAAACTTGAAGATTATAGTGTTTATTGTCCACTCCAGCTCTATTAGAGGCTACACAAGTGTACACACCAACATGAGACACCTGAGCTCTCACAATTCTGAAAAGAACACAGCTGCAGTTATCTCACCAAGGCTAGAACTAGAGTACCTAGTATTAAATGAGGAGATTGACATAATAGGCATCACTGAAACCTGGTGGAATGAGGAAAATCTGTGGGACACAATCATACCGCGATATAAAATATATCGAAAGGATAGAGCAGGCCGGGTGGGTGGCGGAGTGGCACTGTATGTGAAAGATAATGTAGAATCAAATGAAATAAAAATATTAAATGAATCAACATGTTCAATAGAATCGCTATGGATAGTAATTCCATGCTCCAAAAATAAGAAATTAGCAGTAGGGATATATTACCGACCACCTGACCAGGACAGGGATACTGACATTGAAATGCTGAGGAGATTAGAGAGGCTACCAAAACAAAGAACTCTATAATAATGGGGATTTTAATTACCCCCATATTGACTGGATACATGTCACCTCAGGAAGAGAAGCGGAGATAAAATTTCTCAATGGCTTAAATGACTGCTTCTTGGAGCAGCTGGTGCAGGAACCCACAAGGGGAGAGGCAATTCTCGATTTAGTCCTGAGTGGCGTGCAGGATCAGGTCCAGGAAATAACCGTTACAGGACCGCTTGGGAATAGTGACCATAATATAACAACATTCAACATTCCTGTGGTGGGAAGAACACCTCAGCAGACCAGCATCCTGGCATTTAATTTCAAAAAGGGGAATTACACAAAAATGAGGAGGTTAGTTAAACAGAAATTAAAAGGCACAGTGACTAGAGCCAAATCCCTGCAAGCTGCATGGAAACTTTTTAAAGACACCATAATAGAGGCCCAACTTAAATGTATACCCCAAATTAAAAAACATAGCAAGAGACCTAAAAAAGAGTCACCGTGGCTTAACCACCATGTAAAAGAAGCAGTGAGGGACAAAAAGGTATCTTTTAAGAAGTGGAAGTCTGATCCTAGTGAGATAAATAGAAAGGAACATAAACACTGTCAAATCAAGTGTAAAATGTAATAAGAAAAGCAAAAAGATTTTGAGGAACAGCTAGCCAAAACTCAAAAAGAAATAACAAAATGTTTTTAAGTACATTAGAAGCAGGAAGCCTGCTAAAAACCTGTGGGTCCCCTAGACGATCGAACTATAAAAGGCGCAATCAAGGACGATAAAGCCATTGCGGAGAAACTAAATGATTTCTTTGCTTCAGTCTTCACGGCTGAGGACGTTGGGGAGATTCCCAAATCTGCACCGCCCTTTGTGGGCAATGAATCTGAGGAACTGTCCCGGATTGAAGTGTCATTAGAGGAGGTTTTGGAACAAATAGAAAACTTAATGTTAACAAATCTCCGGGACCAGATGGCATTCATCCAAGGGTTCTAAAAGAACTCAAATGGGAAATTGCTGAACTATTATCTGTGGTTTGTAACCTATCCTTAAATCGGCTTCCATACCTAATGACTGGAAAGTAGCCAACGTGACACCAATATTTAAAAAGGGCTCTAGAGGCGAGGCAATTACAGACCGGTAAGTCTAACTTCAGTACCTGGCAAATTAGTCAAACAATAGTAAAGAATAAAATTGTGAAGCATGTAGAAGAACATAATTTGTTGGACAAAAGTCAACATGGTTTCTGTAAAGGGAAATCCTGTCTTACTAATCTATTAGAGTTCTTTGAAGGGGTTAACAAACATGCGGACAAGGGGGATCCAGTAGATATAGTATACTTAGATTTCCAGAAAGCCTTTGACAAGGTCCTCACCAAAGGCTCTTGTGTAAATTACATGGCCATGGGATAAGAGGGAAGGTCCTTTCTTGGATTGAGAACTGGTTAAAAGACAGGAAACAAAGGGTAGGAATAAATGGTAAATTTTCAGAATGGAGAGGGGTAACTAGTGGTGTCCCCAAGGGTCAGTCCTAGGACCAATCCTGTTCAACTTATTCATAAATGATCTGGAGAAAGGGGTAAGCAGTGAGGTGGTAAAGTTTGCAGATGATACCAAACTGTTTAGGATAGTCAAGACAGAAGCAGACTGTGAGGGACTCCAAGAAGATCTCAACAAACTGAGTGATTGGGCAACAAAATGGCAAATGAAATTTCATGTGGATAAGTGTAAAGTAATGCACATCGGGAAAAATAACCCCAACTATCACAGTATGATGGGGGCTAATTTGGCTACGACAAATCAGGAAAGAGATCTTGGAGTTATCGTGGACACTTCTCTGAAAACTTCCACACAGTGTGCAGCGGTCAAAAAGGCAAATAGGATGCTAGGTATTATTAAGAAAGGAATAGAAAATAAGACCCAGAATATCTTACTGCCCCTGTATAAAACTATGGTACGCCCACATCTTGAATACTGTGTACAGATGTGGTCTCCTCACCTCAAAAAGATATTTTGGCCTTGGAAAGGGTTCAGAAAAGGGCAACTAAAATGATTAGGGGTTTGGAACGGGTCCCATATGAGGAGAGGTTAAAGCGACTGGGACTTTTCAGTTTAGAAAAGAGGAGACTGAGGGGGGATATGATAGAGGTGTATAAAATCATGAGTGGTGTGGAGAGGGCCGATAAAGAAAAGTTATTTATTAGTTCCCTAAATAGAAGAACTAGAGGACACCAAATGAAATTAATGGGTAGCAGGTTTAAAACTAATAAAAGAAAGTTCTTCTTCACACAGCGTGTAGTCAGCATGTGGAACTCCTTGCCAGAGGAGGCTGTGAAGGCTAGGACTATAACAGAGTTTAAAGAGAAGCTAGATAATTTCATGGAGGTTAGGTCCATAAAAGGCTATTAGCCAGGGGATAAAATGGTGTCCTTGGCCTCTGTTTGTCAGAGGCTGGAGAGGGATGGCAGGAGACAAATCGCTTGATCATTGTCTTCGGTCCACCCTCTCTGGGGCACCTGGTGCTGGCCACTGTCGGCAGACAGGATACTGGGCTAGATGGACCTTTGGTCTGACCCGGTACGGCCGTTCTTATGTTCTTATGGCTATTACAGGGCATGTCTTGCTCCACTTTGAATATGAGAGAGTATGGTTGCAGAGGGCCCAATTCTACCCATGTCTATACCAATTTCAGCAGAGCTGCACTAGGGTTAACTGAGGGTAGGATTTAGCTCATATACCATAAATAACTGAAAACTCACCTGAGAATCTGTCCAGCTGACAACAACCTGACCTGGGATGAGACAGAAAGAGGAAGTCCATTCTTAAGCCAGTTTATTTGTGGTGGCGGGATGCCAACAGCAGTACATTCAATGTTTAAGGAGGCATCCAGTAGGGCAGTTAGCTTCTCTGCTTCATCTTTATTATTAGCTATAGCTGGTGGGACTAAATTATATAACAGATCAATAAGAGCCATGTTAAAACTGGCTGTTCAAAATTATTCCTACTCTCTTTGTAGCTTACCTTGTCCTGAACTGCAAGATATTACAGGTATTACTGCTCTAACCAAAGAAAGAATCTCACATGAAGCATTCCCACAGGATTACAGCAAGAACAGAGTGCCCAAACTTGGTGAATCATAGACCTTCTGATATTAGTAACTGTGGGCCACAGCTCACTTACATATTTAAAAATCAAACACACGTAATAATATTTTCTTAGAATAGATTAATAGAAATTGTTTGCACACTTCATCACAATTTATCACTCTGTCCCCACAGGTACATGGTGCCATATTTTCCCACTACGAGGTTTATATGTATTATCAAGGATCATACCTGTTGATCCTAACCACACCTGTTGGGCCTGATTCTCCCTAGCCTTGCTCCTAGGGTAGTCATTCTCACTTGTGCCAAATATTCCCAAAGCAGAACTCTTTGTTCACTCATACAATGGATAGCCCTGACACCCATTTTTACATTTTAGTCTTACTGTCCTCAGTTGGGACATTCTGTTTAAAACAGGGGAATCTGGTCTAAAATTCTTTCAGGTTATTGCTTGGATTCATTTAAATCATGAGTGAAACCAAGTTTATAACCTGCTTCACTTCTGCATTACTCTGATTTTAAGAAGGCATAATTTATCTGAATTAGGGCCATACAATGTCTTTCTCCAAAAAAAAAAAAAAAAAAAAAAAAAAAAGAGTCATTTTGGGTGGATTTTTTTTGTTATGGAATATACCATAAGAATTGTCTTCTATTTATACCATAGGAATTGACTTCTATTTATTCCTAAATATAGTACTCAGCAATGATTTCAATGATTTCAGTCCCCTGCAGTATGCTATATAGAACACTCTATGACACCTACATTAATAAACTACACGTGAACAAAGATATATAGTATTACATAGATAGTCACTTCTAGACCCTATCATTTGAGTGGTAAAGACAGGACAATAGGTCAGACGTTAGTTTGTCCCATTTAAAAACTCACCATATACATTCAAGTTGAAAATTCGATCTTCTTCTCCTGCAGGATTAGTAGCCACACAAGTGTATTTTCCCATATCAGATGTGAGCACTCCAAAAATGTTTAAGGTGCTTCCATCTGGAGTCACTCTATGAAATAGGTCACAGAATACAATGAGTTTGTGCCTTAAGAAGAAGTAAACAAATAGCAGGTGTGTACATTCCATCAAGCTATTTCCCCACACATTTTCTATGGAAATTCAGTTATAAATCCATTATCCTATTCAAAATTTTAGTCGCCAGGCAAACTTGTTTTAAAATCTGTTTGTATGAAAATATTTCCTAAAATTCTGGTTTAAGAATTGAATTGTTTTAGCTTCCATTTTGATTCTGTTCCATTTCAAGTGTAGTCCAAATAGGTCTATCATCCTCAGAGTATTTTTACAATGCAGCTCACACTTCCTAATCCTTCCCAATAGAAAAAGCTATTTAAATGAGAAAATTGTAATACTCAGAACATATAAAAATAAAAACTTGAAGAAAGATATAATGTTCCTTTCCCGGATTTGTGAATCTAGTTGTAGAAGCCATTGGGGGTACTCTAAATTGTGCCCTAGAGTGAACCTGGTAGCCCCATAATTTCAAAGACATAAAGATGTCTTAAAAGCAACATTTGTAGTCCCCTATACCTAGGAGTGCCTATACCTCCGCAGGCCCTTGGGCAAAGGGTGGAACCGTAGGTGGAAGGGACAGGGCACCCTCTCAGACCTGCTCGGAGCATGCAGCATGGCACTCCAGACAGTGATTTAAAGGGCCCAGGGCTCTGGTCACCACCACAGCAGCTGGCAGCCCTGGACCCATTTGAATTGCTGGGCCCTGGGGCAACTGCCCCTTCATCCTTCCTCTCCCCATCGGTGGGGGCTGCCTACATATATATATATATATATATATATATATATATACTGTGAGCTGTATCAGCACCAAACAGCTTGTTCAAAGGGTCTGGCATATTATCTCTCAAATTGTGAGGCCTGCTTTTGTGTATAGCTTCTGTGATAGATAGGAGGAGTGCTGGCCAGCACTCAGTGACTAAAGGGTTAAACTCAGGTAACTTAGGGTGTTGTCAGGGAGCCAGAAGAACCAATGGGATACAGTGCTGAAATTTAAATGGTAAAAATATACCTGCTGCCTGCACTCTTTGTGTGAGTTCTAAGTTAGGAGGTGGAGGAAGCAAGATGAAGTAATCAAACAGAATTACCATGCCACCAAGGAATACTGGGCATGGGAATGGACTGGACTTTGAAGTATGGATCAGTACAGAAAGTGAGTAGATAGAGAAATGTATGTTTAGTCGCGATCAGGGTATTTTTCTTTGTTTTGTTGTTAAACTTCTCTGTGTGAAATCCATGTGCTTTCCTCTTCTCACTCATTATACCTAAGCTGTGCCAGAAATACCATTTTTTCTGTGTTTTAATCTGTTCTTTTCTCAGTTGCTCTGTAACACTTAGCAATTGAGTATGCTTTATCAAGTATATCTTTTTGTTTTGTTAATAAAATCACCTTTTTTAAGTCGATGATTTGACTCTTGTGTCCTGGAAGGTAACAGGTCTCTGTGTGTGTGCCTGCCTAGACTGAAGGGCCACACTGTATTTTTATAAAAATAAAATAAAAAACTGTATTTTTTTCCTGTGGGTTTTTTTCTTTTTTTCAAGCTCTCTTGTGCTAAGGGAGCTTGGGGTATCCCTTGGGAAGAAGTTCAAGTGTTTCTTCCTGGTTTACAGGGTTTTAATTCACTTGATAGTGGCAGCCTATCTCCCAGTGCCAGTGAATCTGTGACTCCTGGGAGTTTTTGTAAGCAGAGCCTACAGAGGCAAGGTATTTTTAAGGTCTCTTGCGGGCCCCCACCTTCTGCACCTGGAGTGCCAGAGTACGGAATAGCCCTGACAGCTACTTATTCTGAAGTAGGCAAAAGAGAAGGTAAACAACACCTGAATCACTATTTGGTTAGCTAGATGTATTATGCAAAACAAAACTAATGAGCAAGAAGTCGACACAATTAACAAAACAACAATTACAGAAATTGATCAGTCTCACTGACTAAAGTAAGATTGTTCAGGCTCATAGTTTTATAATTCTTCTGCCTAAGCCTTGAGGAGATTATAGACTGAGAAAACAGTCTATGTTATTTTTACTTGCCTTGTTCTTTGTGATTCATTGCTGGTAACTGGGTTTCCATCTTTAAGCCACTGAACAGCTGGTTTGGGAATTCCATTGGCATTGCAGTCAAGCTGGATATTTTCCCCAAGGAGGACACTGACTTCACTTGGCATTTCAGATCCAACAATATTTGGAGGAACTTTTGGAAGGGAGGGTAAAATTTAATCAGCTAAACTGAACTAAACCAGGAGCAGTTCCATTATTTAATGCAGTTTCTCCCATTAGATCAAAGTAATTGTTTATGTGTATATTCCTCCTAATGGGAAGTTTATAACGGTGATTACAAAAATCAATTTTAACCATTTCGTGTGTATTGTAACCTGCTCATGTTGTACAGATTGATAATAATAGATAATGCCACCTCTGGGATTTATTATAGCAGTGCAAATAAAGTCTCTTGGATACTCTGATACAGCAAACATTTAAACAGGTACTGAACACTGTATACGTGAGTAGCTCCATTGAAGTCCATAGCATTACTCACACAATGAAAGTTAAGCACCTGTTCAAATGCTTAGCATCCCTGGTGACATAGTGACACATTACTCAGTCCTGTTATTCCACTGAAATTTTTTTCATTAGGATGATGGGTCACAGTTTTCCTTTTTTATTCCTCTGGGCATTAAACATGGCAAAAGAGTTCAGGCTCTGATGAAGTGGGTCTCTGCCCATAAAAGCTTATGCCCAGATAAATCTATTAGGCTATGTCTAGACTACATTCCTCTTTCGAAAGAGGAATGTAAATGAAGCAAATCGAAAGTGCAAATGAAGCGTGGATTTAAATGTCCCGCGCTTCATTTGCATATTCATGTCCGAGCGCTTTTTCGAAAAAGGGTTTTTCAAAAGTGAAAGCGCAGTCTAGACAGGGTTCTTTCAGAAAAAAAAAACCTTTTTCGAAAGAATCCATACTCCTGAAAAAATGAGGAGTACGGGTTCTTCCGAAAAAGGGGTCACAGGACTCCTGATTATTTTTGCAGATACAGACTAACACAATTACCCCCTCTGATACATGGCATACCATTGCGCCAGTTTTATGCCAGTGTAAGTGATCAGTAAGAATAATTCTACTTATTGCACACACATATTGTACCTTGAATGGAAAGGATGTAACTCTTCTGTGCTTTTCCTTCTACATTTGAGACAATGCAAGTATAGTTTCCACTATCTGAATGCTGAGAGCGAGCAATCTGCAACTTGTTTCCTCCAGACAAAATATGTATTTCAAGTGAGTCAGAGTTTTCTGAAAACACACAGATAAGAAAGAATTCATTAGTACAGAAACTAGTCAGAAACAGCAAGAAATTTTGTGAAAAAATCATCACTGTAGTAAACATTTTAAAAGTTTACACCCCAATCTAGTTCATATAAGGAGCTGTTAATATGGGGAGAGAAGGAAGTGAAACAAAAGAACAGACTCTGAACATACCACAGGAAAGCCACATTATGGTCAATTATACTATAGGAAAGAAAAGGTGGGGGGATTAAACATTACCTATATGCTTCCCATTCTTTAGCCATATTAGTGTTGGTGGAGGAATTCCAGTAGCATCACATGCAAAGGTGACAGGGTTACTGATAGTTTCATTGATCCAGTCTTGTTTAGGCCCTTCTATACTTGGTGGCACTATTAAATAGAACAGAAGCTGCATAAATACCTTAGTTACCAAATTCCTTAGTAAACTGACTTTGGTTCAATTCTACTTTAGATAACATGGTATATGCTCACCATAAACATTAAGATGGAAATTTTTATCATCTCGCCCTGCAATGTTTATGGCTTTACACACATATTGGCCAGTGTCAGACACCTAAAATGGAAAAAGAATTCGTATGTACGGGGTCAATTTTCCTGAAGATAACAACAGACCTTTTAACACTAGAATGTACTAGTGGTCATGGGCTCTGCTACAGTGAGACTTATAGTGAAACTACCATTTGTAATCAGATTCAAAGCCCATTGAATTTAATGGAAACATTCACACTGTCTTCAGTGGCCATTGGGTCAAACCTATAAAGAGCAAAAGTAACTGGTCAGCGATAGTGACAAGGTGTGCATTAGACTAATTCAGTATACCTCAGCATTCTTGATTTGCAGCATCTGCCCATTTGCTAGGATCTCTATATTTGTAGACTCCATGATCATCCGTCCATTCTTGTACCATGTGATAACAGGTGCTGGAACTGCATTGGACTCACACTCCAAGATCACTGGGTTTCCCACTCTCACAGTCACCACTGCAAGAGATGCTCCACTGTGGTCTTTAATATTCGGGGGGACTGGAGAAAAAGTTAAAAGAATTATTTTTTTCCTTATTCTGTGAAGGGGGAAAATCAACCCAAGGAAAAATGGAAGATGTCACATTATTTAATATGATAGCGAAAAACAAACCATAAACAGTAAGGAAACTCTTTTTCTTGCTTTCTCCAGCTTGGTTTCTGGCTATACAAATGTATTCACCACCATCTGAGAGTCTGGCTTGAGGAATTTGCAGAATCCGACCACCTAAAGTGATCCAAAGAGGAAAAGTGAGGTAAAATGACTTCTAGATTTATCCTGTAGTTATTGTATTAATCTCAAATGAACATTTGCAATGACATTTTCTACAAACTGCAAGTTAGGTACTTTAGGCAATTTAGGTGCCCTCTGGGGCACCTGGTGCTGGCCACTGTCGGCAGACAGGATACTGGGCTAGATGGACCTTTGGTCTGACCCGCTACGGCCGTTCTTATGTTCTAATTAGCATAAGATTCTAAAATGCAGCACTGTTTTTGCTCCTAGCATAGCTTAATGCAGAAGTTCTCAAACTTTTGTACTCACACAGCAAGCCTCTGAATGTGCTCGCCCTTATAAATAAAAAACACTTTCCCACACTTTTATGAATCCTGCAGTAGTGTTTGGGGGGTGGAGGCTGACAGTGTGTAACCCCTTACCTACTATCCTCAAAACTTACTGGGGGTCATGGCCAAGGTTCCCTCTAAGCTGCACAGTAACATGGCCCCACAGCTGCTTAATAAGCCCTGCCTCCCAGCCACTCCCCCCGCCCTAGCTAGGCTTCTGAAGCACCCAGAGCGCTACCAGGTGGGGAGTCCCAGCTGGGAGGCGGGGCCGCGATCGCTGCTCTGGGCGCTTCAGAAGCCTAGCTGGGCCGGGGGGAGTGGCTGGGACTCCCAGCCACTCCTCCCACCCCCGCCAGGCTTCTGCGCAATCACAGGCTCCCAGCGCCAATCATGGCCCCGCATTCCAGCCGCTCCCCCAACCCACGCCAGGCTTCCGTCCGGTGCGCAGCCAGAAAAATCAGAGAATACCGGACATTGCACATTCTCTGATTTTTTTTACCGGACAAAAAGCACAAATACCGGACTGTCCGGTAGAATACCGGACACCTGGCAACCCTACTGCTGAGGACAGAGAAGCGAGTAGGGGAGGGGATGTGGCTTTGATGGACCAGGGAGGGGCAATATTGGTTCAGTAACCCTGGAACTGTGAAAACTCCTACTCCACTTATTCCCTGAGGCTACATCTAGACTGCAAGCCTCTTTCGAAAAAAAGCGTCTAGACTACAACCAGTACTTTTGAAAAAGCAAGCCGCTTTTTCAAAAGAGAGCATCCAGGCAGTCCGGATGCTCTCTTTCGAAAAAGCACAGTTTGCAATTTCAAAAAAAGGCGTTCTTCCTTGTAAAACGAGGTTTTCCGTGGTCAAAAAACTGCCACGTTCTTTCGATTTACTTTCAAAAGAACGTGGCAGCAGTCTAGACGCAGGGGAAGTTTTTTCGAAAAAAGCCCACTTTTTAAAAAAAAAACCCTGTAGTCTACACACACCCCGCCAGACGCTCCTAGGTCTTGTCTAAAGTACCTGAGGTAACTTTGTCCTAGAAACGCTTAGGAAATCATGAATTTTCCCTGGGGATTCACAAAGTTCTAAAGTGTTGAGTTGACTTCCCATTGAAGTCAGTGATAGGGTGGTGGTGGTGGTTGTTGTATTGTTTTGTTGTTGTTGTTGTTTTTGCAATCTAGACAAATGAGTTTTGGATTGGACCTTAGTTGATAATGTGACTGTCTCAATCAACCATAATTCCTTTGAAATAGTCTGTTAAATCAGTTGTCCAGCAGTCTGATCCACACAAACAGGTATTTGTTCCAATCTTCCCAGCTTGATTGGTTCTTTAACAGTGACCCCATTCAAAAGCAAAAGAGATTCTGAAATATTTTAACCACAGGAGACCAGATTTATTACCCGAATAACTCCACACAATGGAGCTACTCCCAGAGTAAATTTGGCTCCACATATTTTGCTGTCATATTTATCTACAGAAAAGGAAGGGAGGAGGCCCCAGAGTTTACAGAAACAGCAGCAATTCCTCACCAGGCACAATGAGAACATTAGTATTCAAGCTGATAGGTTTTCCATTCTTCAGCCAGATGAGATCAGGAGGTGGGAAGCCAGTGACCTCGCAGGTCAAAGAGATGAAATTATTTACCACCACAGTCACATTCTCAAAATTAGTACCAACAACACTTGGTGGAACTGCGGAAAGAAATGCAGTAACAGTGTCAGCAAACAATGCTCCCAGAGATGCTCAATTATTAAAACAAAGCTGAGTTGCTGAGTGCTGCCAAAGGGCTGAGTTAAAAACAACTCTCATATCCCATGCACTGATCCTCTGCTTTCTGTGAGTATCTGGAAATACAGTTATTAAAGCTAATCTGTTCTCATCCCCTTTCCTACAATTCTCTAAAGCAGTGGTTCAGAAACTTTTTGGCCTGCGGTCCACTATGTTCAATGCAGACCTTTCCACAGACCACCAGCCAACCACCCATGATGACAAAATAGGTGCAGGAGGGAGTAGGGGAGTTGGCTGGGAGGGTGGGTGCAGGAGCGGGGTGGGGGTGGATGCTCTGGGAGGGCAGGTGCAGGAGTGGAATGGGGGTGGGTGGTCTGGGAGGGCGGGTGCAGGAGTGGGGTGGGGTGGGTGGTCTGGGAGGGTGGATGCAGGAGTGGGGTGGGGGCAGGGTCTCAGCAGGAGGTGGGTGCATGACAGGGAAAAGGGTGTAGGATTTGGGCACGGGGGGTATTTACCTGGTCCGTGCCTCCCGCTGCTCCCAGGCACAACCACCTGCTGCTCCCATTGGCCATGATTCTGGCCAGTGGGAGCAGCAGGGAAAGCCTCCAGGCCAGCACTTTCCAGCCATCGGGAGGGAGCGTGGCAGTGCACAGAGATGGTTCATTCCTCCCACAAGCCAAATCCAGCCTGCGAGGCTTGTCTCTCCCCAATAGGAAGCTGGCACTGGTGCTCCAACCTCACAGGAGCAGGCTCTCTGTTGCAGGGGCGAGGACTGAGCTCCTAGTATATGGCCCACCTACAAGACGGGCTCGTGGACCACACTTTGAGAACCACTGCTCTAAAGCCTTTGCCAGTGCGTACAGTTTCTTCCTTGTATGGAGAAATGGCAGGGATGAGCCTGTGCTGAATGGGATAGCAAGTAAGTGCAGATTGAGAAATTTTAAAGCAAAGAATTTCTCAGGACATTTGTTCTGTAATATAAAGCTGACAAAGTTGCAGTAGCTTGTCTGGGTATTTTTTTCCCCGCAATATTTTCTTTTTCATTACTGAGAAACACTTAAAAGAAAGCTTCAGAAAAGTTTTTCCCCTCCTCCTTTCATGTCAAGACAGATCTGATTTATAACTGGTCAGCTGTGCAGTTTAAAATACTGCTGTGTGTGTTGAGGGGCTTCCCAATCACAAATTAATTTAAAGATAAAACAGTCCAAAATTTGGTCCTACTCTGCACCAATTACCTGTCAGCTGTTTTGTGTCACTTTTGTGATGCAAAGCGATCAATAATCAGGTTTGTGGTTGTTCTGTGATACGGAATAGGCATACAGCAACCAGAGTCAGCTAGTGAATTTGGTGCATACAATAGTTTTAAAATGTGAATATGCAGCTCTTTATGGTCAATACATTTGTTTCAAGAGAGTGTAAAATTCTACCATTAGTGTAAGTGGAGAATCCCATGTACACCCTGGCTGTGTCTACACTGGCATGATTTTCCGGAAATGCTTTTAACGGAAAAGTTTTCTGTTAAAAGCATTTTCGGAAAAGAGCGTCTAGATTGCGATGCTTTTCCGCAAAGCACTTTTTGCGGAAAAGCGTCCGTGCCAATCTAGACGATATAAAAAAGCCCGATCACCATTTTCGTGATCGGGCTTTTTAAAAAACAAAACTGAGCTGTCTACACTGGCCCTTTGCGCAAAGTTTTGCGCAAAAGGGACTTTTGCCCGAACAGGAGCAGCATAGTATTTCCGCAAGAAGCACTGATTTCAGACAGTAGGAAGTCAGTGTTCTTGCGGAAATTCAAGTGGCCAGTGTAGACAGCTGGCAAGTTTTTCCGCAAAAGCAGCTGATTTTGCGGAAAAACTTGCCAGTCTAGACACAGCCCCTGTGTATATTGTCATTATCCACAGATATCTGAAAGTCAAGAAGTTCATAGATCATGTTTACAAACAAATGTCTGAAAATCAGGGGGGCAGAAGAATCATACTTTTAAAAACAAAACCCAAACAAAAACAAAAAACAAAAAAACCAGAAATGCTCCATTAAAGTTCCAACAACAGTTTTAGGATGTGATCCCAATGGAAAGTCTGCAACTCACTTCAGCTACCTTTGGGTCACATCCTTAACTGTGCCTTGAGGTGGAAGAAGCCACATGAAATTGCCACATGAACAAAATGTAAGTCCTTCCTGCAACATATATTGATTAGATTAGAACAGGCTTTTTTGAACTACATAGCTGAAATTCCCATGCAATTTACAGAAGAATAGTGGGCTAATCTTGTGAGAGCTTATAGATTCATAGAATCATAGATCTGGAAGAGACCTCAAGAGGTCATCAAGTCCAGCCCCCTACCCAAAGCAGGACCAATCCCAACTAAATCAACCCAGGCAGGGCTTTTCAAGCCGAGACTTAAAAACCTCTAGGGATGGAGATTCCACCACCTCCCTAGGTAACCCATTCCAGTACTTCACCACCCTCCTAGTGAAATTGTTTTTCCTAATATCTAACCTAGACCTCCTCCACTGTAACTTGAGACCATTGTTCCTTGTTCTGCCATCCGTCACTACTGTGAACAGCCTTTCTCCATCCTCTTTGGAACCTCCCTTCAAGAAGTTGAAGGCTGCTATCAAAAGTTAAAGGCTGCTATTACTGGAAGCTATGATTGTATTCAGGGAAGATATGGATAAAGCCAGTATGTCTTATCTGATGTGCTGAACTGAATGGGTTATTAAACTGATATGTTATTAAACTGTGTGTCATATGCTGAAGGTATTTGTCATATTCTGAATCATACCATGATGGAAAGTGTGGACATAGTCTCCAGAGTCTACTTGGTATGTTTAAAAGATCAAAGCCCAGTATGATGTTTTCTGTAGTACAGTGTGAAGGGTTACACTGCTGACAGTTACAAGGGGGATGAACATTGGTCAGAAACAAAAGTGATAAGAGTCAAAATTAGTCCTGAAATCCTTAACTGAATATGTCCAAATTTTTTGAAATTGTTAATTTTTTTAAATAAAAAATGTTCTCATTTTCTCACTGCATTTACATTTGTTTTATACCCATGAATCTGAAAATCCTATCTTTCCAACTATATTTTAATGCCAACAATAATGTTATTTTAGATGAAGTTATGAATATGGTAACTCTATTTCAGGAAAATATTTGTCCTTGGGATTGTTTTGGTCTTTTTAAAGAGCAGAAAACTAAGTTTCTAAAACATTTCTATTTCTGATTATTTTTAAGCAATATTTTTCATATAATTTGAATGCTAATTTTAAAAAATCAATTTTCTTGAAAAATGTAATTTAAAAAAATCACAAAATGTGTTACCCTATATCTTCGTAAATAAACAAAGTCCTCTAATTCAAATGTAACAGTCAATAAAAAGGCATTGCCTTATACATAAGACAATAAAGATTTTTATACTGTTGCAATTGGGTTTAGCGCAGTGGTCCCACTCTTGGCCTAGAGCATCATAAGCTATATTTGAAGGTTTAGGTGGGACTTAAATACTGCAGAGACATTGTGCAGGTCCTCTGCATAGGGGTGATTTCACCTATATGGAAATATATATGGCAACAGTGAGCTATGACCACAGAGTATCAGCAACAATAACTCCTCTATTTAATAAGGAATAGTACTTACTTATGCTCCTACCGTTACGCACATAAGTGGTCTCATTGACTTTAATGGCTACTATCTAAATGCTGGAAGTAAGGCACGTTTTAGTACCTTGCTGAAATTAGTAAGTTTAAATTAATACAGAATCTGTACTAATTTTGTATTAATTTCCTTTATTTATAAAGGGAGCAGCCAACATTTTAGGAATTAGCAATCTTACCGTGAACATTAAGGTTAAAATACTTTTTAGCGCTTCCGGCTATGTTCTCCGCAACACAGACATACCTGCCGGTATCTGTTATTTGGGAATTTAAGATCTAAAAAAGGGAAGAAACCAGGCTTCAGTAGAACTAATACAAGTTCAGTAGAACTAATACAATTAAAACTGCAAGATATCTATTCCAGATGTATTTCTGTTTTTATAAGGATTACTATAAGCAGTACTGGGAACAGGCCAGTCTGGGGAATTAAGCACTGCTGCCTTCCCTGCTGTACTTGCTCGATCTCTAGGAAAATCAGCATCTTTCACATTTATTTAAATTTTGTAATAATTTAATGAAATCCTCTGATATTATTTAAAAATTCACCTTTTTAATGCCTTGTGTAAAGAACAGAGCGGAGAATCAGGCCTTTTTACCTGTTCTACCAATATCTTCCATTTTTACCTGTAACATCCTTCCACCGGATAAAGACTTATGCTGGTTGTCTTCTGCTATGAGCTGGCCATCCTTTTGCCAAGTTATGCTTGGAGCAGGGCTACCACTTGCCACACATTCCATCACTATGGTCTTGTTCACAAGCACAATGACCTCTTCAGGAAAATCAACATCAGCTCCATTGATGGACGGAGGCACTAAAAAGCATGCAAAGAGCAACAAGGAGATTGCTATTCAATACTATCTAAGCAATATTTTCTTTGTCAAATTGCTAGAGGGGTAGAGTCACTCATAGATCTTGAATTTACAGGGTAAGCTAAAGAAAAAGTCACAGTTAATGAGTGAACAATAATACAATCCCAAGGAAAAACACAGCACCAGATTCTCAGCTGGCATGCAGCAGCGTAGCTCCAGGGACTGCAGTGGAGCTGTGCCTATTTACAGCTGCCAAGGATCTGGTTCAGAAGGGAGATGAGGGGAAAATTATGCTTCTTGCTCAGAAGTTGAGTTTTTAGAGTTAAGACAAAGAAGATTTCCAAGGTATTCTCCTCATCCTATTAATGAATCACTGCTTTTAACATTGCTGGAGTTGGAAAGAAATAGTACACTTAAAACCAAGGCCAGGAACATAAGGATTTTCTCGAGTATGTCTATGAATGCATCATACAAGACACAGGCCTGGTCTACACTAGGGGTACGTCTAAACTACATGGCTCCGTCGATGGAGCCATGTAGATGAGTTTACTCGAAAAAGGGAAATGAAGCGGCGATTTAAATAATCGCCGCTTCATTTACATCAAAATGGCCGCCGCGCTGTGCCGATCAGCTGTTTGTCGGCTCAGCGCGGCAGTCTAGACAGGGATCTGCCGACCCCAGAACCCTTCATTGGCAGATCCTGACGAAGGGTTCTGGGGTCGGCAGATCCCTGTCTAGACTGCTGCGCTGTGCCGATAGATTCCCATCTAGACTGCCGCGCTGTGCCAACAAACAGCTGATCAGCACAGCGCAGCGGCCATTTTGATTTAAATGAAGCGGCGATTATTTAAATTGCTGCTTCATTTCCCTTTGTCGTCTTGCCTCATCTACATGGCTCCGTCGATGGAGCCATGTAGTTTAGACACACCCTAGGAGTTTAGGTTGAACTTAACTGCATTAGGTCAATTTTCAAAACAATGAGTGCACACCACCAAGTCTGTTCTGACAACTTCAAAAACCATTAAAGTTGGTTTTGGTACTTCTGCTTTTCACAAGGAGTACCAAGTAGTGTAGATGCAGCAATAGGAATGTTGATTCCCGACTGAATCAGCTGTCTGTCAATGAAAGCTTCCACCCGTCTATTGCCACTTGCTTTTGAACTATCGGATCAAGTCTCATTCTGGTATTTTTGCGCTTCAGGGTGGGGAAAATAAATTTGCAAGCTTCCATGAAAGATTTGCAGCCATTGCTGATCGTCCCCTAGCAGCATAACTATGCTGTCCCACCAGGCTGTGCTTGTCTCACAGCAACAGATTCCACTGTGTCAATAGGATCAAATGGCGCCATCATCTGACAATCACTCAATTGAAGTGCTTCACGGAAGAGTCTGTTCATGGCCTCCTGAGAGTCCTCCCCCCAATTATCACCTCTAATACCATTAACTCACAGACATTTACCTTCCTCCCCGCATCCCCCTTCTGTTCTGAAATGTGATTTGTCCTTTTCATATGTGTTCATTTTTTTAATTGTATCCTTTGGTATATATGGTTGTGACTATTTTCTTCCACTATTTGATCTGAGGAAGTGGGTCTGGCCCACGAAAGCTCATCATCTAATAAACCATCTTGTTAGTCTTTAAAGTGCTACATAGTCCTGTATTTTGCTCCTCTTTACAGTGGGCCCTGGATAGGCTCCGGCTATACTGCAGCATAAGGTGCAAGATGATTGCTATGATTGCCATAGAACTTTGCTGCTCGATAGGTTCCATCCTGGGTTGTATGCTTATCCTGCTATGCTGTGCTAAAAACTGACCTTAATAAATTCGACCTTATCTCTCAGTGTAGACAAAGCCACAGATTTTGAAGCAATCCAACCCAACAGAATGTTAGGAATAATAATTAGGAATGTGATTCTATAACAATTATCTAAAAATCTACAGGATGAACAGAGAACAATGCTAATGATACAGAATTTTAGAGGAGGGATATATATTTTTATTACTTTTTATATAACCATTCTATATTATGTAATTTCCTATTAATTTTGGCAGGAGTTTTCTTGTAGGGTCTTTTCCCATAAAAAGTGAATTTGGAATTTTAAAAAAGAGAAAATAATGAAAGATTATCTCACAGAGCACATGAACATCATATTGAATGGAATCTTCGCCAGCATCGTTTATAGCCACACAGGTGTATCTTCCAGTGTCTTCTGCCTGAGCCCGCAGAAACTGTAACACTCTGCCTCCTGGACAGAAAACACATTCAAGAGTTACATCTAAAATCAATTGATTTCCATCACTCAAATACACCAGATTCTTCTGGAGCCCTGAATCACTGAAGTCATGAAAAACTAGGGGACAAAGAATGGGGGATGCAATTTTCTCCCCATTCTTAAATGATAACTTTCTGTTTTAGGGTAGTTTAAAACGTTTTGTTTCCTGCCTGCTTCCTCTACATCCAGCTTGGTTTTAGTTGGAGGTGCACAATAAAATGCTGTGAAAGGATTAGTTCCATTGGAAGGAATCTGTGTGCTTTGGTGACATAACAGCAACAGAGCTATTGCTCAAACTAGAAGATAAACTTTCCTCAGTGAGCTGTGCACTGAGGAGCTCTGGGACACATGGTCTCCCTCAGATGAAATCCCTTTAAGCGCTTCCTCTGGAATGACATGTTTCTGCACAGCCCCTTATTCAAGGCTGTAGCTAAAGGACACAATCAAGCACGTAGCATGTGTATAAAAGACCTATTTACAGGGGTCCATTGGAACTGTTCCACTTAGTATTTCCATAGCTCTCGCCTAGGATGGAGAAACATTACTGCTCCAAATGTGATTGTTTTGTTGAAGTGAAACATAAGGAAATGTTACAACAAAAACAGTGTATTGTGGGTGTTGTTTATTGTCACTGTTGCATATTCACCTATGCAACAGTGACACTAAGCAACACCCAGATACCTTGTCAGCCAACCAGCATGCAATAGCCAAAGGTCAGTATTCACAATCAGTTAAGAGCTTGTACTTTAAATAAAGAAGAGGGTGAAAAATTGAAAGCATATATAAAGTTGGAGCACTGGGAATGAAAATTTCCAGTCAATGAAAAAATGGATTGAGAAGGATGCACATCCAAAACTAATTACAGGTTGAATCTCTCTAGTCCAGCACCCTTGGGACCTGACAGGTGCTGAACCAGAGAATTTACTGAAACATGGGAGGTCAATATTGTAGCAAGTGGTTTTCTTTTTTATTTTTATTTCACTGAAGAGAATAAACGGACCAGTGCTTGCAATGCTGCTTAATAATGTATGTCTGCACTAACACACCATATATAAGCCTGTCTCTAGCCAAGTCTTATCAGCTCTCTTCATAACAATGTGTTAGTGTTGTTACACAATTTTACTCTATTGGCACAAGGAAATAAGTAGATAAACAAAAAAAACCATGCTTATGCTTAGTGGCATTACCAATATTTCCACTGCTGATTGAGCTCTTAGAAGGTATTTAGGGGTAAGTTAACAGCACAGAACACTGAGAGCCAGGACTGGCAACTGTAAACAAATTTTACAGGACCACAGTAAACTTGGCCACACCCATGATAAGCACATATCCAGTTAACTGAAATCCAACCGGACCACAGATGTTGCCAAACCAGAGAGTCCCTCAATAGAGAGGTTCAACCTGTACTAGTAAATTAACTGCTTTGAAGACAGAAATGAAATGACCATATAAATGTTAAGTATTATCATTATTTATTAAGCTCATCAGGTCATCTGTTAAAATATTCACCTGGTAAGACCAGTACTTTATCACTGGAGCTCAGAGGATAGCCATCTTTATACCAGGTGAGAATGGGAGGGGGCACAGCATTGGTCTCACAATACAGAGAAAGAGGATTGTTGACAATCACATCTTTGGTTTCTCCATTTTTGCCTGTATCTACTGTGTTACCAACTTCCCATGCTCCAGGGCGTTTCTGGAACCTAGGAGGAACTACATTCAGGGAGAAAGAAGAAATATAGTGTTAGTATTATAGCAAAAATCCGTATTTTGACTCTCAAGTAAAAAAATACTGGAACTGTTAAATTGTATCTTTGAGCTACATGATAAACAACAATCCTAAATTAGATGTCATCACATCAGCCATGTACTCCATGCATGAAAAATCCAACTCCCAACAGCAGTGTGAACCTGGTCATTCAAACAACTTAAGCACTACTGGTTGATGTTCTGGGCACTTCCTGTAGGTTAAAGTTTGACTAATCAGGAAGAACTGATTAAACAGAAAAGCCAGAGAGAACATTATTCTAAATCAGAGTTTCTCAAAATGGTCCGTAATAGGAGGTTCCTATTTGTTCTGTTTCCAGCCAAAGGGAGCTACAAGAAGCAGCAGCCCAGCCCATGCCACTTCCCGCAGCTTCCCTTGGCTGCAAATGGTGAAACAGAACCAATAGGAGCTGCAAGGCTGTGAGGCTGCAGCGCGGGTAAGTAAACACACTGGAGTGACCAGTTAACAGGTTTCTCAAAGGGGTTTCATGGACCCCTTTGAGAAACACTGTTCTAAATTAACTATAAGCTGTTTGGGACACCTATTGTGTTTGTCCAAGTTTTTCACAAGTAATTACGGATTTTGGAACCTGACACATCTTAAAGGCACCTGATTTTCTAAGAAAATAATTTTTAACTGTGCCTTATTATTTTACCCATTTTCACCGCCCATACAGCTAGTGGTGGGCAAATGAGCAAATTTTCTTTTTCCTTACATCTTTGTTCAGGAAAAACTTCCTGTGAAACAAAATTTGGTGAACTACTATAGAAGAAATCAATTCAAGTGCCAGAGCATGGTCCAGCATGGTCCTCATATCTAGATGTAGCTCTGACAACCACTAGCTGTATTGCCTAGGATAAGTCACTTAACTATCTGCACTTCATCTTCCTCACCTGTAAATGGAGGTATTTGACACTCTCCTTTCTTTGTACATAGATTTTAGATATATAGAGGAAAAGTACCAAGAATGTTTTCGCTCTCTTATGTTAAACAAATTTTAAAAACATTCTAAAATGAATTTTTGTGCAGGAGGGGCTGCAGATTGGGGCCATTAGTGCTACAGGAGACTTAAGGGAGAAACTTAATATTGGTGCAAAAGTGATATTGATAACACTGCACTTCAACCCCCATACTCCAAGTGTCCCTAATCCGGGAACTCCCATGGTACAGAGGAGGAAGCTGCTCTGTGTGCTGCCACTCCCCTTCCCCCCAGCGAGAGAAACAGCAGCAAAAAGAACTGCTTCCCCTCAGACTCTTCCCCACTGCTCCCATAGCAGCATGGGGTAGTGCCTGGCAGTATCCCTCTAAAATTTTCCATCCATGAGTGGAGTGAATTTTGTCTTGTGCACCAATATTGAGTTATGTGCGCTTGTTTGGATGTGTGCTGCTCTGGCACACAAGTTATTAACAAATATCATATCACACACACATATTTTTATATTTATATGTTATGGAAGAACGAATACTAAAACAAGGGATAATTAACAAGGCACGTGACTTTAAATGTTTATTTAATATGAAGTTAAATTAAAAGAAAATTAATGCTGCCAAGTTTTCAGTATGTTAGATTAGCCTCACGGCTGCTCTAAATCTGCACTGTCCACCATTCCATGGAGGCCAAGAATAAGCACACAGCAACACTGCTCTCGTTTTCCTCCAGAATGCCCCTATTCCAGGAGCTGGGGAAGGGGAGCACCACAGAGTCATTTCATTGACTCTAAGCAAGATAGGGGGTACGTCTAAACTACGTTCTATTTTCGAAAGAGGATATGCAATTCTGCGGGAATTTGCATATCTTCTTCCAATCTCACTTTTGAAAGCAGAGCTTTCAAAAATGAAAGTAGTCTGGACGCGTTTTTTTCCAGGAAAAGCAGAGGTTTTGGAAAGTGAGATTGGAAGAAGATAGAGCGCAGTCTAGACATAGCCAGGGAATCCCCTATCTACACTGGGAATAAGACCCAAGTAGGGAAGTGAGATCACTGTCTTTAGGGGACCTTTGTGACACTGGAGTGCAAAATAGCTTTAGGGCACGAGAAAATCAAGCCTGTTATTCATTGTTTTATCTGTATTGTGAGACTTCTAAAGATGCACAGAGCACTGTCAAATAATAAACAGTGTTTATAAATGTTGTTTTACAAACAACCCATATTGCCTGACTTTAGAGAGTCAGTTTATATATAGTAGAATGCTGGTAACAGGGAGGTCATAATGCTTAAATAGTTGGTGTGGCAGAATGTAATCATTTAAATTACACTACTCTACAGCCAAAATGCTTCTGAAATAAATGTAGTCAAACTTTACTAATTCTGGGTCACTGAGAACGAAAATTGTTGCTTAAATGATGCTTAAAATTGTTGACTGGCTCTAGTTTTCAAGATATGCTATTGGGTCAGTATATATGACCCTTGACTTGGGAATGGCGGAGGATAAGTGAGTTATAAAGGGAAGGGATCTCAATTTAAACCAGAAATGACTACAATACATCTTTGACTGGATCTATGAATAAATCTATGACTGGGTTTGGACAGTACTTGCTTTTTAGGCAAAACAATGAATGATGCAATCTGAAGCTCGTATTGCGTCATCCATGATATGAATTGCATCATGTTATTCCTAGAAGTCATGGATGATGCAATCATAAGGAAGCTTACATCACTCTGCTGAACAAATTGCCCTATATCAGCTCTAGAAATCATACAATGTCGTGCTCTCTTATTTGTCAGTGTTTGATTTTGCAAAGGGACACATTTCTGTTTAGCCAAAGTGAGCAGAGATGCCTCGTACTTCTGTGAACAGTGCAGATAACTTCTGCTATGTTTGTGGTGAAGTGACTTTTGCATCACAAAGGTGCAGTATAACCACTATGGTTAAGAAAGCCTATCACCTTTATTTTGGCTGCAAAATTGGAGATCAGGACAAGAGGTGGGCCCCACACATATGCTGCAACACTTGTGCAACAAATCTTCGCCAGTGGTTGAACAGGAAAAGGAAATCTATGCCTTTTGCAGTGCCAGTGATTTGGAGAGAGCCAACAGATCATACCAGCAATTGTTACTTCTGTATGGTGCCTCCAGTTGGGAAAGGTGTGTCAAAGAAGAAAAAGTGGACTGTGCATTATCCAAACATTCCATCAGCTATACGCCCAGTACCCCACGGAGAAGGACTGCCGGTTCCTGATGCACCAGAATCATTCTCACTTGAGTCAGACGAGGAAGAGGAAGAGGATGAAACTTCTGGTCCTGAACCATCAATGTCACAGGACCCACATTTTCTCCCATCCTCCTCCTCTGAGCCACACCTCATAACACAAGGTGAACTGAATGACCTTGTCAGGGATTTGGAACTACCCAAGAGTAAGGCAGAGCTGTTGGGCTCCAGACTACAGCAGTGGAATCTCCTGGCAGGTGATGTTAGGGTTTCCATGTTCCATGACCGTCAAAAGGATCTTGTCCCATTCTTCTTCATGGAAGGTGATCTTGTAGCCTGCAACAACATCGATGGTGTGATGGCAGCCCTCAACATCGTTCACGATCCAGATGAGTGGAGACTGTTCATTGATTCATCGAAGACGAGTCTTAAAGCTGTTTTGCTGCATAATGGCAATGTTTTGCCATCAATTCCAGTTGGTCATGCAGTCCATATGAAGGAAACCTATGACAACATGAAACAACTTTTGAGGTGCATAAACTATGACCAACATCAGTGGCAGCTTTGTGGCGATTTGAAGGTTGTTGCTCTCTTGCTTGGTCTGCAGACTGGATACACAAAGTACTGCTGTTTTCTCTGCGAATGGGATAGTCGTGCAAGAGATTCCCACTACATCAAGATAGATTGGCCACTCCGACAGTCATTGGAGCCTGGGAGGAAAAGCGTTCAGCATCCACCACTTGTTGAATCAAGGAAGATTTTGTTACCACTCTTACACATCAAGCTGGGTCTGATGCAGAACTTTGTCAAGGCCATGGACAAAACACAAGCAGCTTTCAAGTACCTCCGTGGAAAATTTCCAAGGTTAAGTGAAGCTAAGATAAAGGAAGGTGTCTTTCTTGGTCCTCAGATTCGTGAACTTCTTCGAGATGATGCATTTGACCATGCACTGCGTGGCAAGGAAAAGACAGCATGGAAAGCCTTCCAGTTAGTGGCAATAAATTTTCTCGGAAACAACAAGGCAGACAACTACAGGTTGTTGGTGGAAAACCTCCTCAAGGCATACAAAAGCCTTGGTTGCAACATGTCACTAAAGATACATTTTTTGCACTCTCATCTAGATTTTTTTCCACCGAACTGCGGAGCAGTGAGTGACGAGCATGGCGAGCGATTTCACCAGGACATTGCAACAATGGAGAAACGCTATCAGGGCAAATGGAGCCCATCAATGCTTGCAGACTATTGCTGGACAGTGACAAGAGATGCTCCATTTAATGAATACAAGAGACAAGCCAAGAAGCCGAGTAGACACTGAATAGGACTAAACTATGTACATAATAGTTTTTGCCTTTTGTTTCATAATAAATTTTATTTATATAACCCTTTTGCTGATTTTTAAAGTGTTACATAAACAGGACAGGTGAAATATTATCATGTAAAGCAACCATAAACACATGAAAAGACCTAGGTTTACAATTTATGATTAAAACTCTACTATCTACACAATATACATAGACGTAAAATGTAAAAACTTAAATATCTTGGAAACAGTAGCCAATCAGTTGTTTTAATTGTCATATCTGAATTCAGCACATCAAAATACATAATAAATAGCACATTTTATCTCTGAAGCAGACGACTTCTAAAAAATTGTAGACCAGTGTTACATATCTCTGCGTGCAGTGGGTGTGGTTCACTGTCCCATGCATACTACAACCTCAGTTATTCTTAAATATTGTGAATTCTAGACAACAGGCGCTTTGCCTATTTCAGTGAATAGTTTTAATGTAACGTTCATGTGACTAACCACAATGCTCGCTAACATATATTGACAGACTGGGCCGTTGGCCCCCTGTTCCAGCCATCTGATCCATGTTTGCATACACTGCACTTGTGGCATCCAAAGGCCCGTCCTTGTGATGCCGGTGTGTCTGACTAACAAAACCAACAACCCAGTCGTGAAAAATGTTGTCTACGCATTTGGCCAATCAAGTGTATAATCAATGTTGTGCAGTTGGACACACTTTACCAGTGCCCTTCTGAAGGGGCTACCCAGCTTCCTCCCCCCACACCACAGTGTCTGAGCCACGCAGCCCTGGCACCCAGAGTAACCACCTGCCCTCCATGCGCCTGTGTCCCCAACCCCCAGCAGCAGCCACCTAAACTAGGGTTGCCAGATGGTTTCAACAAAAATACCGGACACACTTGACATTACATCACAATCTACATCACATCTTCTTAAAAAAATACCGGACATTTATATTTTTTCAATTTGATTCCCGAACAGAAAGCTCAAATACTAGACTGTCCAGTTCAAAACCGGACACCTGGCAACCCTAACCTAAACACACAGCCCCAACCCCAGAACAGCTGCTTACCACGCGGCCCCGGCCACCAGAGCAGCCACCCCCCAACACGGCCTCCGTCCTGGCAGCAGCCAGAGCAGCCACCCCCCAACGTGGCCCCATCCCCTGTCCACCAGAACAGCTGCTCTCAATGTAGGCCCACCCCCATCTGCCAGAGCAGCCGGAGCAGCTGCCCACCTCGTGGCCCCAGCTGTGGGTGTAGCCATGCCACACACCTTCCAAGTCCAGAAGGAAGGGGAGTGCTGCTGTGCGGCTCTGCATAGAGGTGGGCAGGCTTAGAATTTATTGTGTGCGGCTGCGCAGGCAGGCACCTTGGAGGGAACACTGGTGCCTGGGAGCGGCAGAGAGTGCGGAGCCAAGTGTGCCCCTCGGAGCGGAAAACCAGGTAAGCACCCCACTCACCATCCCTTCATGCCCAGGCCCCACAGCGCCCTCCCTGACCCCTCAAAATCTTTAATTCGGCTACTCTGTTTTCCAGGATTGCCAGATTAAAGAAGTTCAAGTTTATTATATTTTATTTAGGTTGTTACAACCTATTTATTTAGGTTGTTCAGTGCCCTTTACTGAATAGAAAATATCATGTTTGAAGAATACCAGTAAGAATAACACAACCAGGATGCTTTGGAATGTAACAATACCATATGTTCAGAATCAAAGAAATGCCAGAATGTTTCGCTCCTCTCTCCCAAGGAGAAAAAGACAAACCACATGAAGCACTCATTCTAAAAAGGAATGTGGAGTATGTTATCAGTCATAAATCTAGGCTGGAAAGTATCCATACCAAAGTCTTTTGTTTTCAAAGGAAAATCTCTTCTTGCGTTTCTGAAACTCCAGGAAAAACATTTTGTAGTTGGAAATGTTTTAAACTTTTGTTTTATTTCTTCAATGTTGAAATGCATGCTTGCAAACGTTAGCTAAATGCAAAGCTCCCATTACAGCTCCTAAGGTCATTTCTATGTAAATGGTAAAAGGCTTTATAAACAACCTGGAATCTAATGGCCTTTGTTAAACTGACAACTAGTACTAAGAAACCACTTAAGTATAGATTATTTATTTCATAGGGAATTAAATAATTACTGACAGTGCACAAGCAAACCCTCACTGAACTCAAGAAGACAAAAAAATTATAGTTCCATCAGTGTAGAATCAACAATTTAAACTAAATACTTTCTAAGAGTAACTGAACTTTAAAAGACTATACTGAGGATTAAACACTTTTATGTAAAGAACAAACAGTTGGTAGACTTGTTGAAAACAGATTTTATTTTCTGTTAAACTCTAATAAAATTGAAAGAATATTTTAGAGAATGGACTGAATAAAAGAAAAGAGTTGATATCTGATGCTTTCCATCTACAAGGAAGACAAAGGCATTTAAGAAAGTTACATATGCATTAATAAACTCATAAGGTACATAACAGTAGCTATGTTTTCATAAACTAAAATTCATAAGGTGAAGAGGCTTCCCATTGGCTTACCTATGGAACCAATGGAAGAATGAAATCAACACACTTGAATCTAACTAAGCCTGAAAGAATTGTGCTTTCCTGTAATTTCATGAATAGGAAACAGAAGAGTATAAAAAACTGAGTATTACATGCACACACACCTCTGCTAAGAGAGCAGGACTTCATTACTAATCTTTCTACAAGCCAACTACACAGACAGACAAGAAAAGTAGGTGAGACTAAAAAAGAAACCAACTCAAGGAAAACTTACCCAAATTTCAAAATAGATAGCTGAAAGAAAGTTAACTAAGATACCGTCAAGGAATCCGATTGTAAACTCTTATAATGAGTTTACTGAAATATTGAAATGCTATAGAACTTATAAAACTAACAGTGTCTCCTCATCAGATGGTTAGACCATATCTTCCTGGAAAGGAGACAGAGGCTAAACATTTATGAATGGAAAACGAGTAGGACTTAAGATCCTTAATATTTATAATTGGTCTCTGTTAAGACTGTTCTTTACATGGCTCCTTCTAAATACTAATATAAGTATTTAGTAAAGATTTAGTTTAGATCACTTACTTGGCCAAATAGAACTTTTTATATATGGCAAATTAATTTATTTAAGGGTAAGTGAAGCCTGTCTAGATAACCTAAACAGTATATAAGTATCTGATAAGGGGTTTAGATTAAATGGTCTCTGGGGTTCCTTCTAGCCCTATGACTTTATGATACTAAAACTGAAAACACAATAATTCTGGGAAAGAATATACTGGACTACTGGTTTGATTTACTAAGAGAAAAGCGATCCACCACAGCTGGATTCATTCTGAAGGGTATAATTTCCTTTAAAAGCTCTCCATAGAAAGGCGTTCAAAAGAGATTGTAATCAAACTAGTTTGTCACTTGTGATACTTGTGATTAATTTGCTTGGTATTGATCAGTGTCGCCTCAGGCAGGGGTTCTCAACCTTTTTTTTCTGAGACCACGTCCCCCTTCTGCCCAATATGCTATAAAAATTCCACAGCTCACCTGTGTCACAACTACTGTTTTTTGCATACGCAGTAGACTAATCATGTGGCAGGGCACAGGCTTTGATTTTGTGTCCTAAGCCCCACTGAATCTAACATTGGCCCCTCTCTGGTTTATTTAGGTGGACCTCCTGAAACTTACTCACAATCCCCTAGACCACTGGTTGAGAACTGCTGCCCTAAAATATGTAAAAGAATCTTTGTGACAAAACAGTGCGAGACACACCTCTGAGTAGTCAGGAAAAGAAACGAGTAGTAGACCTGGCCTACTATTTGTTTTTCTACACTAAAGATTTTTTGTAATTTTTAAAATCATATTACTTGGCATCTTACAATTGAAGACTACCCTTTTCCACCCCACCATAAAGTGTAATGCATCAGAAAGTTAAAATGTATATACGCTGTCCAAACACTTTGTAGATGAGATGGTTGATCTTCCTTTCACGTACTTCAATGTAATTCTTCTGGCATCAAGTTTACACCGGTGTAAGTTAAAGAAGAACCAGGCCTTCTATTTCTTCAATATTAATAGAATATAAATGTAATGAAGAACTCATCTGTAAGCTATTTTATCTTACTAAATACTTAAAAAAACTAAGGCAAGAAGCTCAAATTACCCTTTGTCTACAGCAGTGTTTCTCAACCTTTTTTTTATAAAGTACCTCTTTTAAAAATATATATATATAAGTAACTCCAGTACCTACAGTTTTCAGACCCACCATTTTTTTTCTACCATTGCAACACATTTGTTTAAACAACTTAATCGTAGTCAGGCAGGCGATGAAATTTTTGGGTGTAAAAAGTACAAAAATAATAAAGCGCTGTAAAATTTAAAACAAAAATTCAGTTTTCTCCAAACTTCAGTTATGTTGACATACCCCCCAGACTTCTCTCGAGTACCCCTAAGGGTTCTTGTACCACTGATTGAGAAACACTGGTCTAGAGTATAAACAATTTCAGTGCTTCAAAACAAATATTACTAGAAAATGACTCACATTGACAGAACAGGAGGATTAGAATTAGAATTATAGAATACTAGAATTGGAAGGGACCTCGAGAGGTCATCAAGTCCAAACCTCTGCCCTCACAACAGGACCAAGCACCAACTAAATCATCCCTAACAGATGTCTGTCTAACCTTCCATTTAATGGGTAGGTTGACTACAATTGACTGACATGTTTTAATATAAACAAAAAAAAATCTCAACTAGAATAGACATCTTTGTAAAATGTCCATTTTCCCCAAAAAGCCATTTTCCAACCAAATATTTGCCCTGAACAGTCTACTAGAGACTAGAGCTGACTGAATTATTCATTGCAATTGTATTCTTCTTTTTTTCTGTTTTCAGATCATTTACAAACTGCTCCGGTTTCTGCAAGATTATTACTTATTTGTGAGAATTCTTCTAACAGTTCAAAACACATTTCAGACTGAGATGGTCATTAAGTTTTCAAATTTTAGTATGCACAATTACTGCATACTAATTAGTGGTCAGTGATTGGTCACCTAAGTAACATTGCATTTTTCTGCTTCCTGATTGGAAGACTCATTTTTTGGAACAGGAGAAAAACAAATGAGTAATCAGACAAACTCTGCTCCCATTGACTTTATGGAAATTTTGCAGTGCTATCTCAATAGTGAGCTATTTTGAAAATCCCATTCTACATTTTAGACCCTCCACCTACAAAAATTTACATATATGGCTAACTTTACCCATGTGACCGGTTCCTTATAAGTCTGTGAGACTATTCTCATGAGTAATGTTAAGCAGGCGCATAAGCATCTGTAAAATAAGGGCTTTAATAACAATCCTTTTTCCAACCTCATCACTGGTAATGTGGTAAAACCCATGGAAGTCAGATCAGACCCTTAATAAAGCCAAGAATTAACAACTGAAGATGTATAATTAAAGACTTACTGAAAGGATTTAGTGGTAAGACAGGGGGCCAGAATTTTACCTTGGTGGTACTCTGGTCCTGGTCCTGGCTGGGGCCGCCAGAGCAGCTGCCGCTGCTGTCCATCTGCAACACAGCTCTGCTGCCGCTGAGCCGAGTCTGGCCCCAGCCAGGGCCACCGGAGGAGCTTGGAGCAGCTCCCATAGGCTGTCCATGACACAATCCAGAGCTGGGGAAGGGCCGAAGCTAGAGCTAGGGCCATGTGGTGGCTGCCCTGCTGCTCCTGGGGTGGGGCAGCCACCCGCCACACAGCCCTGCCCCAAAGCAACTGAGCAGCAACTGTGTGGCTCTGCTGAGGAGGTGGGTGGGCCTCAAATTCTTGGTACGCACTCCTGCAGGCGCACATCTGAGAAGGAACACTGAACCCCACTCATTATGCCCTTCCAGGATGACTGTGAATCACTGGTAACTACACTCTGAGAACAGTTATCCAACCAGTTATACACCCACCTTATAGTAGCTCCACCTAGTTTGTATTTCCCCAGCTTATTTATATGGTCAAGAGAGACTATATGAAATGCTTTACCAAAGTCTAGGTGTAACCACCACCAAGGTGGATTTGAACCTGGGACCTCGGGAGCTGACTCTAGGAGCCTCTACCCTCTGAGCTAAAAGCCAGCTGGCTCCCAGCCCCTGCTGTAGAGGTCTCTTGATCTTAACTGTTGCAGTGGTCTAGGTGCCACTTACAGTACTCAGTAACCACACTAGGTTACATAGGTATACCATATATACCACCTCCCCCGTATCCACATGTCTTGTTATCCTAACAAAGAAAGCTATCAGGTTGGTTTGACATGATTTGTTCTTGACAAATCCATGCTGTTACTTATCATTTTACTATCTTGCAGGTGTTTGTAGATGGATTTCTTAATTACTTGCTCCATTATCTTTTCTGGCACAGAAGTTAAGCTGATTGTTCTGTAGTTTCCTTATTCCTTCCCCCCCCCCCCCCAAACACACACACTTTTTAAAATTATAGACAGTTTTGAGGGGAAGAAATGCTGCACAAGCAAAACAGATACAACTTTCCCGGGTTTTCTAAAACTGTACTATTAAAATAGATTTTATTAAATAACAATAAAGCAGCTACACTAGCTGTTTAAGTGAGACTTTTGCAAAAAAAAAGGGAGCCAAGCCAAGCATCTAGATATTCTGTGATCTGATATCCCAGCACACAGGCTTAAGAGTTATTGTTTTCTCCTCCACAGACCACAGTCACCTGGTAAAAGTGTGGATCACTAGCATTTAAGTTGAAGACACACTCTCTAGGCACAGACAAAATTTACAATGAAAAAATGAAACAAGGGGAAAGAAAAGAAAACAAGAGGATAGGTCCCAGTGCTGACCATGTGACCGTTACTGGTGACCCTGATCTTAGATCAGGTGGAATGGTAACCGATCGGATGCTTAAGCCAAGGAGGGAAAACTAACTCCACTAACTCACGTTTATGGTTTTCCGTGAGATCTAGCACAGAGTTTTTCTCCTTGCTTTTTGAATTTCAGAATGTGCCATTCTGGATGGTCACTCTTGGTCCCACTTGACTCCTTTCTGGAATATTCACTTTCTACACTTTGAGCAACAGAAATCCATCAAACTCATTTCACAGGATAAAGTCATGGAAGTGGCATTGCTAAGACCTGCAATCAGGACCATAAATCCAGAGTAACGTATCAATTGAACAGATAACGGAAAGCCTCATAGACTGAAGACTTACTCCAATTTACACAATAAGAATAGGATGACATTGTGTGATTAGCATATCTTCTGAGGCTGCAAAGGAATCTCCCCCATTGTGAAAATCTAGTGTAATAATGCTACAAAGAAAGCCCAAATGCAAATGAAACCGAGGGTAAAACATGGCAATGTTACCTATATTTCGTTTCCAGAAGAAAAAGTCCTTGTCCATAATAAAATTTAGTGATTTGGTTTAATCTGACAATCACATGTTTACAGAGTGCAAGATGGAGGAAAATCTTGAGTATTGCTACATCTTGAGAATCTTGCTACACACCTACAATAGTTAATACCACAAAATAAATGCATTTTTTTTCAACATAGGCAAAGAACCTTATATTCTCAGGAGACTGGAAATAAAGCACTGAGTTACTGACAAGAAAACACCCCCTATTTTGTTAATGTACAGGTGTGGGGGGGGGGACTGTTGGGGTTTTTTTTTGTTTACAAATACAAAATATCGTATAAATGTTTTGAGTGTACAAATTGCAGACACTGGGTTCCTCATAAAAACAAGGTGTTGGTCATCTCAAACTACAGAAGCATTCTGAAGCACAATCATAACAAATAATCAGAAAACTAAACAAAAGCATCCCCATTACTATTTTATTGCTTCCCACAATTGCTCATTTAAACATTAATAGTTCCAGCAAAGATCCCTGTAATTCTTTTGTATGATGGGCTTCTCTGTCCTGGGATTATTCACAAGCAGAGATGTAAAATCCTGTTTAACTGGCTAACTGGCCATATGTGATGTTTAACCAGTTAGCCGAGCCGATGAAAGGGGGAGTAGGGGAGGGGGGCCGTTCCAGAGCAGACAGAGCAGCCCCTGCCTGCAACAAGCCCAGGACTGCCACAGACAGGGGCTGCTCTGGACGGGCTGAAACGCCCCTGTCTGCGGTGAGCCCTGTGGGGCTGGAGTAGTATCCCACCCATGGCAGGCGGGAAACTGCTCCAGCCCCCACCAGTTAACCAGAACTGGTAAGCATCACATCCCCACTCACAAGCAGGTTTTATTTCTCCTGCACTCAATTTCAATCGACTAATAAAAGCAGTTAGTATGACATTAACACGGGAGCTTGAGTTTCTTGAATATAAGAACAGCCACACGCTGGGTCAGATGAAAGGTCCATCTAGCCCAGTGTCCTGACTTCTGACAGTGGCCAATGCCAGGTGCCCCAGAGGGAATGAACAGAACAGGGAATCATCAAGTGATCCCTCTCCTGTCATCCATTTCCAGTTTCTGGCAAACAGAGGCTCAGGACACCACCATTCCTGCCCATCCCGGCTAATAGCCATTGATGGACCTATCTCCACAAATGTATCTAGTTCTTTTTGAACTCTGTTAATGTCTTGGATCCAGCTACATTAACCTCTTGGTCCAGATCCTGTGCTCCACTTGGGATTAAATCAAGAATTGCCTCTCCCCTTGTGAATTCCAGAACCAGCTGCTCCAAGAAGCAGTCATTTAAGGTATCAAGAAACCTTATCTCTGCAGCCTGTCCTGGGGTGACTTGTATCCAGTCAATATGGGGATAGTTGAAATCCTCCACGGTTATTGAGGGTTTTTTTATTTGTATAGCCTTTCTAATCTCCTTTAGCATTTCTCAGTTAGTACCAGCATCCTGGCCAGGCGGTCAATAATATATATCTACTGCTATATTATTTTTATTAGAGCATGGAGTTACTATCCACAGAGATTCTAGGGAACTGTTTGATCCATTTAAGATTTTTACTTCATTTGATTCTACACTTTCTTTCACATATAGTGCCACTCCCCCACCAGCACGACTGGTTCCGTCCTTCCAATATATTTGGTACCCTGGTATTACTATGTCCCATTGATTATCCTCATTCATCCAGGTTTCTGTCATGCCAATTATATCAATATTCACATTCAATATGGAGCACTCTAGTTCACCCATCTTATTATTTATACTTTAAAAACTTGTCACTATCATTTATCTGCCAATACCTGATGTGACTGAATGGACTCTTTTTCATTTGACTATTTCTCATTAGATCTTACCCATCTTCCATTGTATTATTTGAACTTTACCTTGGATGTTCACATCAAATTCCATTTCATCCTCTCCAGCAATGTTGGATGCCACACAGGTGTAACGACCAGTGTCTGATAGCTGAGCTTCCTTTATCCGCAGAGTGCGGCCACTGGGTTGGATAGTAACATGAGCATCTGGTTTAATAGGCTGTGATTTAATTTAAATAAATTTATAAGTATTAAGTAAAATACATACTTGAAGTCTCAAGACCCACAAAAGTAATCCGATGGTGCAGCCTTTTTGCTCCAACATGCCAGTCAAATTACTTATGTCCACCTTGAAATTACTACTTGACTAAGCATTTGAAAGGAAGTTGGGAATAAGAAAATATGTTCTCTAAACTCAACTCTTTCCTCTCTGATTGCCGTGGCTTTGCCAAGAGTAACAGAAAAACATCTCTATTATCATTGTTCCCAATAACATCAGGAATCACACTCTAGCCAGTAGGCCTGATCCCAGCAGAAGGTAAGCGTCTCCTGAATTTGCTCAGCCTATTAACGTGCCTGTTGCCTAGAATGTAGCAAAAACGTGTCTATGACCTAGAATATCGCAAAAAGTCACATTACCATAGTAGGCTTCCAGTCTAATGAAATGTGTGATAAATGTAAATGAAGACACTCAAAGGGAAAGGAGTCCTTTATGGTAATAGAAAGTTATTAACAAAGAAAAAAAATCTACTTTTTCCAAGCAGGCGACTTACATTTTTTTTTCTATATATATTTTTAAAAGTTTTTCCTGCGGGATGACAGAGTGACGTCATCACATCACTCTGCGTCCTGCCTGCCTCCTCCCTCTCTCCCTCCTCTCCCCTCTCTCAGCTTGAGCCCGACTTTGCTGCTCCCCCTCACCACTTGGAATTGCTATTTTAAACCTCCCCTTCCTGTTGAGGAAAGCCCCACCCCACAGGGATTTCAACATCAAGAAACATGGCACAGTAGCCGGCAGACCCCACATTGCAGCTGTGACAGCCCAGGGGCGGGGGGTGGGGGAGAACTGTACCGGGTTTATGTGCTAGCAGTGGGCTCTTGGGAGTTCCCCTCCACCAGGCTCCCCTCTCCCCAGTGGCTGCACTTAATGCGGCTGCCAGAGCATCCCCGAGCCACCCAGGGAAGCCGCTGCACCGACCTGTCTGCAACTACCCTTCCGCTCCAGGCGAGCAGCCTTGCGCTCTGTGGGCAGGGCTGGGACGGTGAGTAGCACAGGTGGGAGAGAGGTCAGGACAGCGCCCCCCCATTCTGCTGCTTTCCCCACCTCAGCAAGCTGCAGTGCCCTGGAGCACTGCATGCACACGGCACTGAGCCCCACGCGGGTTGGGCAGGCACCCTGTGCCTCCCCAGACAGCGGGGTTAGAGCCGGGCCTGGTGCACACCGTGTCTGGCAAAAGGGGGTTAGGGCTGGGGAAGAAAGTGTCCGGGCTGGCTGGGGAAGGAGAGGAGGGGCCCAGGCTGCCGGGCGGAGGGAGAAGGGACCCGGGGCTGGGGGAGGCGGGAGAGGGAGGGGAGAGAAGAAGAAGGGAGAAAGCACTCGGGACTGACGTGGCTGCAGTCCAGCCCTCCCAGGTAGCCCTGGGGGAGAGCCGGGGTTGCTTATCCCTTCATGAGGGGGAGTGGCAAGTGCAGTGAGCAGGGGGCACAACCGCCGGGTATTTTAAAAGGCAGTTAATCTGAAGAATGACTCTACAGATATGTCGCAGTGCCCCCTATTCATTCCCTTCCGACAGTTTTTGTACTCAGGATCTCATCGGTTCCCCAAAATCTGCACAGGAAGGGAAACCCTCCTGGATGATCCGCTGCTTCTGTGGCATTGTCACCTCTTCCCAGAACCCAATGGCAAGTTCCATGCAGCCTGGGTGAGGAGGGGCAAGACCAAGATGGCAAAGGGAGGACTGAGAATGGGACCAGGATGCCATTCATCTTCCCAGCACAAGCTTTGTGGGGACTCTGAACAAGTGGTTTTACAGACATGGGGCATATTTCCTTCTCTCCAGGGACCCTTCCATACTAAGGAACAAGCAATCCCTGGCAGAAGAACTCTGGTACCGCTGTTCCACTTGCACTGCCAGTGAACCAGAGGGAGAAGTAGGAGCTCTCGTGACAGTGTGCAGAGAGATCTGGCCTAGTGCAGATTCCTTCAGATCCTTAAAATGTTGGGGCTTGTACCACTGTCCATACTATTGTGAGGGAGGACTGCAGGGAAGCATTGATTTCAGCAGTGCAGGATCAGGAGCAGTATTCCCTTTAAGCTGCGTGGCAGCACGGCCCTGCAGCTGCTTAATGAGCCCTGCCCCACTAGCTGGGAGAGACTCGCTGCTCTGTCCTCAGCAGGGAGCTGCAGCTGTTGCTGCAGGAGAAGTGCCCTTCCCCCAGCCAGGCAGCTCTGTGCATGAGTCCTGAAGCCCATGGCTGGGCAGGGCTCATTAAGTAGCTACAGGGCTGTGCTGCCACTCAGCTTAGAGGGAACACTGATCAGGGACCATGTGTGCAGCTATGATGCTATACAAATGTGATTTAAAATGACGATAAATATCCAGCCACTTCTGGGGAAAAAAAGCTCACACTTTATATTGGATTCATTTGTGACTGACCTGTCCATCCTTGTACCAGCTGACAGCAGCAGCAGGAATCGCATGAACTTCACACTCCAGAGTAAGGCTGTTGTTTACTTTGATCTTCACTTCTTTAGGAGAGAGACCCATCCCTGAGACATCTCCTTTGTTAATGACGGGTGGAACTGCATACAAATAAAATGTCCTCAGAAAGTAAAAGAGATTTCCCTGACTGAATGAATATTTTGTATGCCATTTAAAATGAATAAGACATAAGGAAATCAAGGATAATAGCCTCAGGGTAAAAAAAAACAAAACAAAAGATAAACCAAAACCACATTCCTCTGTCATCCTCTTCTCCAAACACCACAGATGGGCTATTGGAAAACAGCAATACTTAACTTTTTAGTGAAACTACATGAGACTACATCACTGATGACTGTCCCTCTCTACCATGTATGTGGGTTTCAGGTGTACCTACTATTAATTGAGAAATAATAAAAATTAAAACCAGTATTTAAAAAAAAAAAAACGTGTCTAAAGTTAGGCTTTTGAATCCTCTATTAGAACTGGTCAAAACTCAGAATATCCATTCCATAGGAAATCCTGATATTCTGAAATTTGTTGTCATTCAGATTCAGAATTTTTAAATTAGCCACAACATGAAATCTGGCGGAAGGAATGAGTTTTGGATCAATGAAATCATTGTGTTCAATTTTGACTTGGGACGTTTTAAAAAATATATAATTTATAATATAAAATAACTTTCTACATTCCCCCAGGAAGTTTTTATTTTGATGAATGGGTATTTTCTGATGGAAAAACATTCCACAGAATTTTTTTTGACAAGCTCTAATCTAAATACGTGGCAGCTCCAAGTGAAGTTCTGTTTCTTTTCAGTGTCACTGTACAATCTTTCTTAAGTGGTGTGCTCTCTGGCACAGAGACCATCTTTATATTAGAGTGTACAGGTCTATCTAGTGCAATGGGGCCTCTAATTCAGATAGATAGATAGATAGATAGAAAGATAGATAGATAGTGTCAGTAGGATGGACAGATTTGGCAAAGGGGTATGTTGCAGGGATTGGTTCCTGGGTTCGTGTTTCTGCTGTGAGGTGGTTTGTTTGGTGCTGAGTATGTATTCCAGGTTGGGGACCTGTCTGTAAGGGAGGACTGCTCTGCCTCCCAAGGTCTGTGAGAGCAAGGGAACATCAGCTAGGATAGGTTGTGGATCCTTGATGATGTGTTAGAGAGGTTTCAGCTGTTGGGTCTGCCCTGTAGTAGGTGACTTCTGGGTACCCGCCTGGCTCTGTCAATCTGTTTCTTCACTTCCCCAGGTAGGCACTGTAATTTTAAGAATGCTTGACAGAGATCCTGTAGGTATTTGTCTCTGTCTGAGGGATTGGAGCAAATGCAGTTGTGTCTTAGCACTTGGCTGTATACAATGGATCATGTAATGTGCTCTGGACGAAAGCTGTAGGTAAATATGCAAATTTGACACCATCAGAATGGGTCTAAATAGGAACTGGGAATGGGCCTCATTACAGTAAGTAATTTTTCCACTTTAGGTATTCTCACCTTCTTATCCACATCCCTCTTGACTGAATTAGCTTTGATGCAACACTCCCAACTCTGTATCCCTGCTAACTGTTTTTCTTTCTCTTCATGTATCTGATGAAGTGAGTTGCAGCTCACAAAAGCTTATGCCAAAATAAAATTGTTAGTCTTTAAGGTGCCACTGGATTCCTCGTTGTTAGTACTGGTACAGTTACTAGTGATGGTGAAATCATTATTAAAAGGAACAATCAGAAAAAATCAAAAGTGCTGACAGGGTATTTTTCACAGGAAGGGAGGTACTTGGTGGCATTTTACTACAAAATATAATAGTGCCTGTTTTTTATCTCTCTCAGGTAAATCTTCCCATTAAATTTAGGTTCTACTTTTTCAAAATAGCTCTGGAGGCTGTGGGCTTTCACAGATCTTCAGCTGTGCGCATCCATCTGAGTGAAAAGCCCAACAAACGTTTTAGCAAAAAGAGAGGGCACTATCGCAACACCTTCCCCTGGGCAATGAGTGCAAAGACTCCACCTCAACCGAATGCTTGTAAATGATGACATGCAAATCTTCCTGATGTGTTTCAAAAAAGTGGGCATGATTTGTACTAACACAGGTGTTAGCTGGCCATTACCTACAGTCCCCAGCTTTGAACCTGCTTGTTCATAAAATCCTAGTGAGCAGCAGAATGGGTAAAACTCTAAAGAAAACATGGAGGAATGAGAAAAAAAAGAAAAACTGTTCAACTGTTGTAACAAACTTACTGTAGATTTTCACTTCATAGTGTTTCAGTGTTTCCCCAGCTTCATTTGTGGCTATGCAGGTATATCTACCAGCACTGTCCTCCTGTGCATTTAGAATCTGCAGGGTTCGCCCTCCTGCAAAAAGATTATTATTCAACAGCATTATTTTTCACTAGCACTATGCTCTTGATATGCAGGTTATTAACGTTTTCTGTATTCATACTTTCAACCCTGAGAGCTAAATCCTCCTCTACATGCACGCATCACTCACAACTAAGAGGGAACTGCACATGTATAATTTAGGTCAGGATGAGAAACTACGTAATAATGAGTGTACAGCAGTGGTTCCCAACCTGTGGTCCGTGGACCCAGATGGTCTGTGAAGCTACTGTAGGGGGGCCACAGAAAGTTTAGGAAAGGAAAAGTAAAGATTGGGTCACCGTGAGACCGGGACTTTCTGCCAGGCGATTCTCGCCCAGAGCTTGCCATTCGCGACCATCTGCACACACGCTGCCTCCCTCGGGATGGGATCTTGATACCCCAGGAGGTACCATCTGTCCTTCCGCCACCAGCTGAGCTGCTGTTTACACTCCAGCCCTTTCCGACCCTCCCAGTTCTGCGGTGGGCTCGATCCTTACTTTTCTTTTTCTTTTCTTTTCTTTTCTTTTTTTCTCCCCCAGGGCTCTGTGCCTGGCTAAGGGTGGAGTGCGAGGGCAGGAGCTGCCTTTTGCCATGAAAGCCCTCTCGCCATATCCTCCATGGATGGGCAGGGGACGGAGGGGGCAAGAGTTAAGAAAGCAGCACGGGCCAAGAGACTTGCTGGCCGCCACTTCCTGCTGCTCCCCTTTGTATTTACCCACAAAAGGGATCCGTATGCTCGAAAAGGTTGGGAACCACTGGTGTACAGATTCAGAATTGGGTATGGAATTACTCTCTCCTTGACCAGGTGCTAAAGTGCACTATAATAAAGTGCTAAAGTCATTCTAGACATGAATTGATTTATGGTCTTGTGCTTTGCCTGAATAATTGTGCTTCACCTTCTCTTTTCTGTGAATAAGTAAAAATGCATTAATTCTACATATAGGGCTGGATCCGAGGCACTGAACTGTCATTTAGTTTCAGCACTGTACTGGGAGGATAAAGATGCTCAGTGCGGAGAACAGAGAGAAGATAACGCTCTTACGTGAAATGTTGTGACCATTAGTGGATCAACAGGATTTAAGACTCCAGATATGCAATTCACTCAAACTGCCTATACACTTCAGTGTGCATCATTTTCCTTCTCACTAATTAATATTTACTAGTGATTTATACTCACTACATTCTCAGACTGCAACCCCAAACCTGGCTAAAACTCTCTTCAGTCTGCATTCTTAGAAACTGTCCCCCGATGGAAGTCATTTAATTTTCACATACTAGCAATGCTTAGATTTCCTCTACACAGGTGCAAAATTACCAATAGTGAAGTGTAACAAAAAGTGTAACATTCATTTTCATTACATTACCTACAATCCTACCAGAAAAACTTTTTCCTATTTCATATGTCCACACAGGGACAGACAAGAGATAATCCAACAAAAGGAAAATTACTTTTTTCCTTTCTTGATGATAAGCTACTAATGAGCTATAAAAAATGGTACAGTAAAACTCCATTGGTCCAGCATCTGATAGTCCGGCACTCCTGATGGTCCGGCACCATCAGGAACCCGGAAGTGCTCCGGGCAGCCGGACCATTGGAGCTGCTCTGCCCCCAGCTTCCCCGATTCAGCTGCTGCTGAAACTGACCCTCGGCGGGACCAACCCGGGACCAACCCGGCAACACCCCAGCTGTCCCCGATTCAACCGCCGCTGAAACTGACCGGCGGCTGACTCCGGGAAGCCCGAGGCAGAGCTGCTCTGCCCGGGCTTCCTGGACTCAGCCCTGATCAGTTTCAGCAGCAGCAGCTGACTTGGGGACGCCTGGGGCAGAGCAGCTGGGTGCTGCCGGGTTGGTCCAGTAGCGCCGCCTTGGCGCTGCGGGACCAACCCGGCAGCACCCCAGCTGCTCTGCCCCAGGCATCCCCAAGAGCAACTGGGGTGCTGCCGGGTTGGTCTCGCAGCGCCAAGGCAGCGCCATCGACCAACCCGGCAGCACCCAGCTGCTCTGCCGCAGGCCTCCGATTCAGCTGCTGCTGAAACTGACCAGCAGCGGCTGAATCGGGACGCCTGGGGCAGAGCCGACTATCGGAAGGGGAGCTATGAGGGTCTGGGGTGGCATCCCCACACACCACCCTAGACCCCTCAGAGCCCCCCCTTCTGATAGTCCGGCATATCTGATAATCCGGCACCCCCTGGGTCCTAAAGGTGCCAGATTATCGGAAGTTTACTGTACAATAGAACCTCAGAGTTATGCACACTTTGCACATGGAGGTTGGTTGTAACACTGAAGTGTTCATAACTCTTAAAAGAACAACTACAATGTTTTGTTCTAAGTTTACACTGAACTTTATACAGCTTTGACTGAATACTATACAGAAGAAAAGTGCTGCTTTCCTTTTAATTTTTAGTAGTTTATGTTTAACACAACACTGTACTGTGTTTAATTATTATTTTGGGGGAAGGGAGGATTGTTTTTGATTTTTTGTCTCAGCCGCTGCCTGACTGCACACTTCTGGTTCCAAATGAGGTTGTGATTGGCTGACCAGTTTATAACTCTGGTGTTCGTAACTCTGAAGTTCTACTATATCTCACTTATTTAGCTTTTCTGTTTGAGTCTATCTTTACTTCCTCTTCAGTTATATCCGCCTATTTTGGAAATGTTACCATTATTTTCACAGGGGTGCACGAGGGGACCCATCGACCCTCAAGGCGGGAGGATCCAGCCAGTAGCGGGCAGGGGACTAGTGAGGAATGAGGTGGGGTGAGAGGTGTGGCCTGGCACTCCCTGGCAGGAAGCAGCATGGCATGGCCAGAGAGCAGCGTGGCTGCAGCTTTCTTGCTGTGCAGCTGCAGGTGACTCTGTGTGTGTGTGTGCAGACTCGAAGGGGGACTAATGGGGCTGTGCCTGCAGCAGGAAGCTGCACTGCCCCCATGCACTCACAGGCAGCGGGGAAAGGCGAAGCGCAGCAAGGCAACTCCAGATCATGCTGCTCTCCGGCCACACCACTTCCCACCGAGGACTGCTGAGGCAGTCCTCCCCTGGAATGGCACAGCTGCAGAGTAGCACCGCGCAAACTGGAGCCGCATTGCTGCGCCTTCCTCACCTCTGACAACGAGTGGGGAAGCAGTACAGACACCTGCTGCTGGCGCGGCCCCATGGCCCTGCTAGTCCTTCAGACCACCTCAGATAGGGGAAGAGGCAGGGAGGGGAGGGGACGGGACGGGACAGGGCAGGAAGGGGCAAGATCTAGGGCAGAAGATTGTGCCGGCCCTTCCCCACTCTGGGAGAGAGCTTTTAGCTGGTGCCCCCTCTCCATCCCTGTCACCGGTCGCCTTTGGTTCACAGAGAAGTCTAAAGTTAATAACACAATGTAAGGACGTTAAGACGCAGGTAACTGGATAATTGTGTAGTTGATGCAATCTGTACCGACTAATCATGTGAGGAGTTGAATAGATTACCCAATGAGCCTACTTGAGCCTACTTGACTAGTCGCTTACATCCCTAATACAATGTAGGGGATATTTTTAGCAGCCAATATTAATTCTGCTTAGTTTGTAGACACATCCATTTTATAACCAAATTGTAATAAGAGGGTAATATCGCCTAATTTGCACAAACTGATCTTCCTGAAAATTTTTCAGACATGATTAAGGAGGTAAATTGGAAATTTCCATTAGTCATTTGATGGTCTTATATGGCTATGATATTGTACAATAATGAATACATTTGAAAGTTACCAAGATTATGTGTGTTATCAATATTTCAAATGATATTATTTGTTATTATTGCATGTTATTATTTCCATGTTATTATTGTGCAGTTACCACCTAACTTTAGTTATTATATTGTAACTGTGCATTTAACTTGTCTCCACTACATTTTACAAAGTAATAGGACAAATATTACTTGAATGAATAAAAAGAATTAATTAGTTAATGTTTGTGGGATTCTTTGAGATCTTTGGGTGGAAAATGCTACAAAAATACAAAGTGATGCTATTGCGGCAACTGTTTTGATTTATGAATGTGCCATCTGATAAGTGAAAATGCAGTTATTTTATTTAAGAATAAAAATAATTACCTGGCAATATTCGGATATTTCTGTTAGATTCCAGGGGCGCGCCATCTTTTAGCCAGGTAATTGTAGCTGCTGGGTATGAATAAGCCTCACAAGTCAGGGATGTGGGGCTATTCAGAATAACAGTGACATCTTCTGCACTGCCATGACTGTCTGTACCCACAATGGTTGGAGACACTAGGAAGCAATAAGTAGATCCTAAGTAAGGCAACTGACAGACATTAAAAGCAATTTAAGGCTACAATAACTTTTAATAGAGAACTACTGATGTTATTTGAAACCCCTTTATAATAAAAATTCAATATCCTGTTTATGGACCTGGTTCTAACTTAAATAAGTCAATGTGCATCCCTACTAAGCATATCTGAACTGTTCACAATGAAACCCAGAACCAGGCAAAAGTCCTATAGTACTAGCCGAAGCTCATCTGTTTTCCTGTTTTGTCCCCTGGATTTAAAATTCACCCTATATTCATACAGCCTGTCCTTTTCGGATGCTGTCAAATGGGGATGGAGGAAGGGGTGGAGTAAGGGCTGGCACCAATCACTACTCTACCCACCTCCCAAGGCCTATTACTGGCTAGAGGTCAGCTGGCCTACCAGGGCTGGATTAAGTCTTCTGTAGGCCCAGGGCTATTAGGTTTGTGGGGTCTCTGTGTAGAAGGAGGGTGGGAAAGGAGGGTAGAGGCTCAGGGCTTCCCCTAGGCTTTGGGGTGGGGCTAAAAATGAGGGATTCAATGTGTGGCAGAGGGCTCCAAACTGGAGGTATGGGTTCTGGTATGGGGCCAGGGATGAAGGGTTTGGAGTCTACCAGGGGGCTCCAGACTTGGGCCCAGGAGTTTGGAGTGGGCTCAGGTCAGGAGGATAGGATGGAGGTGCAGGAAGGGGCTCAGCAATGGGGAAGCAATGGGGAGCTAACAAGATTAATACCTTTTTTAGGTACCTGGCACAATCACTTACCAAGTACATTGAGACTGTAACTTTTGCTTTTGTCACCAGCTATATTGGAGGCAACACATGTATATCGCCCTGTATCAGCCACTTGAGCATTGGTGATTTGAAGAAAACGTCCACTGGACAGGATCTGGTGATCTCTATCCTGAGTAAGAGGCTGCCCATCTTTTACCCATGTAATCTGTGGTACAGGATTCCCTTAATAAAAATTACAATTAATTTTGAGTGTTAATTACTGAAGCTTCTAGAACATGAGGAGTTACTGAACAATAGAAAAGAAACATTTTCATGTGTCCACTTAAAATTTCATTTTTAGAAAAGTTTCTATACAATACATATTCTATAGTCCTATGGGCTTTTGAACCATCCTATAGAATTAAATAAGAACATATATAAGACTAAAAGGGTATGTCTACACTACAAAGTTAATTCGAACTAACAGCCGTTAGTTTGAATTAACTTTCATAGGGGCTACACATACAAACCACTAGTTCGAATTTAAATCGAACTAGCGGAGCACTTAATTCGAACTAGGTAAACCTCATTCTACGAGGAGTAACGCCTAGTTCGAATTAAGTAGTTCGAATTAAGGGCAGTGTAGCCACTTAATTCGAACTAGTTGGAGGCTAGCCCTTCCCAGCTTGCCCTGGTGGCCACTCTGGGCCAAACCAGGGAAACTCTTCTGCCCTCCCGCCCCGGAGCCCTTAAAGGGCCACGGTCTGGCTACAGTGCTTGTGCCAGTTGCAAGCCTGCCAGCACCCAGCCAGCAGACCCTGCACCTGGCACGGCATGAGTCAGCCACCCGCTGCCACCCAGCCCTCTGCCTCTTCCCAGGACCAGGCTGGCGGCTCCCAGGAGCCTGCCCGGGGCTGCAAGAGGCGGGCGCCTGCCTGGTCTAGTGCGGAGATCATGGACCTCATCCAGGTTTGGGGGGAGGCCTCCAATGTCCACAATCTCCGCACTAGGCACAGGAAAGCGGCCGTCTAGGGCAGGATAGCTGCCAGCCTGGCCACCAAAGGCCACATGCGAACCCAGGAGCAGGTTTGCTTGAAAATCAAGTTGGTCCAGTGAGACCCCCGACCCTGAGCCCTGAGCTTAGAACATAAGAACATAAGAATGGCCGTACTGGGTCAGACCAAAGGTCCATCTAGCCCAGTAGCCTATCTGCCAACAGCGGCCAGCACCAGGTACCCCGGAGGGGATGGACCGAAGACAATGACCAAGCCATTTGTCTCATGCCATCCATCTCCAGCCTTCCACAAACAGAGGCCAGGGACACCATTCCTACCCCCTGGCTAATAGCACTCCATGGACCCAACCTCCATGAATTTATCTAACTTCTCTTTAAACTCTGTTATAGTTTTAGCCTTCACAGCCTCCTCTGGCAAGGAGTTCCACAGGTTGACTATTTGCTTTGTGAAGAAGAACTTTCGCTTATTAGTTTTAAACCTGCTACCCATTAATTTCATTTGGTGTCCTCTAGTCCTTATATTAAGGGAACTAATGAAGAACTTTTCTTTATGCACCCGCTCCACACCACTCATGATTTTATAGACCTCTATCATATCCCCGCTCAGTCTCCTCTTTTCTAAGCTGAAAAGTCCCAGTCTCTTTAGCCTCTCTTCAGATGGGACCTGTTCCAAACCCCTAATCATTTTAGTTGCCCTTTTCTGAACCCTTTCCAAGGCCAAAATATCTTTTTTGAGGTGAGGAGACCACATCTGTACACAGTACTGAAGATATGGCACTATAGTTTGATACTTCCTCCTCCTTTTTCCCCTGGCTTCCCCTTCCAGCTCCCTCCTCCCAGGTGTCCACCTCCCTCTTCCACCCTCTCTCTTCCCTCTCCCACCTCCTTTTCCCAGTCTCCCCAGAGGTTAATCCTCCTCCCCAGTTTTGTTAAATAAAGAGAGTTTCTATTTTTGAACACACGTGTCCTTTATTTTTTACATCAGGAAGGGGGGCTAGGGAGGGGTAAGTGGAAGGAGGTGAGGGAGGAATGGGGCACGAGCCCCCAGTGGGGAGGACTGGGGTGGCCCTGCGGGCTCCTCGGGGTGGAAGCTCTCCTGCAGGGCCTCATGGATCCTGACAGCCCCCCGATTGACCCTCCCCGGATGGCAGCCTGCGGCAAGTGCAGCCGGGCTTATGGCCAAGTGCTGTGATGTGCTGAGTGCGGGCACTCAGGGCACTCCAAGACAGGACTGCTTTGCTGTCCCTCATCAAGTTAGACAAGCAAGCGGGGAACCCTGAGAACTGTCTGTCTGGGGTGGGGGTCGGGTCCCTTTAAGCACAGCCCTCGGCTAGCCTGAGGCAGCAGCTCCACACTCTAAGTCCTAACCTGATGCCCTGCCAGCACTGGTTCCGGCCAGCCTTAACTTCGGTTCAGGGTCCACTCAATGTGTACATGCTATTTCGAATAAGCAAAACGCTAATTCGAATTAGTTTTTAGGTCTAGATGCACTAATTCAAATTAGCTTATTTCCAATTAACTAATTCAAATTAAGTTAGTTCGAATTAGTGCTGTAGTGTAGACATACCCTAAGAACATAAGAACAGCCATACTGGGTCAGAACAATGGTCCATCAATTCCAGTGTCCAGTGACCAATACCAGGTGCTTCAGAGACAATAAACAGAACTGATAATCTTCAAGCGATCCAGTTTCCTGCCATCCATTCACATCTTCTGTCAAGAAATGCTACAGAATCATCTCTACTCATCCTAGCTAATAGCTGCTGATGGACTTAGCTCCATGAACTTACCTGGTTCTTTTCTGTACCTGTTATAATCTTAGTATTTACAACATCCTCTGGCAAAGGTTAACTGCATTGTACGAGCTAAAACTTCCTTTTTTGTTTGTTTGTTTTAAATCTGCTGCCTATTAATTTCATTTGGTGACGCTTTGTTCTTTTGTTGTGAGTAGTAATTAACACTTCCCTATTTACTTTCTCCATGCCAGTCATGATTTTATAGACTTCAGTCATATAGCCCTCAGTTATCTCTTTACAAGCTGAAAAATCCCAGTCTTATTAATGTCTCCTCACATGGAAGCTGCTCCATACCCCTAATCATTTCTGTTGCCCTTTTCTGTACCTTTTCCAATTCCAACACATCCTTTTTGAGATGAGGCAATTAGTTGTGCACATGGTAATCAAGATGGGGGCGTACCACAGATTTTATATTGAAGTAATATGATATTTTCTGTCTTATTCTCTCTCTCTTTACTAATAGTTTCCAGCATTGCATTAGCTTTTTTGACCCACTGCACAGTGAGTAGATGTTTTCAAAGAACTATCCACAATGACTCCAAGATCTTTCTTGAGTGGTAAAAGCTTACTTCAATCCACCATCATTTTCTATAGAGAGAGAGTTGGGACTGTTTTCCAATTAGGGATGTGAATGGTTAACCAGATAACTGGTGGGGGCTGGAGCAACTCCCCACCTGCCAGGGGTAACTTGCTGCTCCAGCCCAGCCAGAGCAAACCCTGTCCATGGCAGGCCTGGCCTGGGTGCGCTGTAGGCAGGGATAGTCCAGCCCACCTGCCTCCCCTTTAATCAGTTAACCACTTAAACATAACATTTAGCTGGTTAACCAATTAAATAGGATTTTACGTCTCTATTTCCCATGTGCATTACTTTGCACATAACAGGGGTATACTCTTCTGTTAAATTCCACAGGATGTTTAAAAATAAAGTAGGCAAATGTTCTTTCTTTTAAGTTCTATCAGGTATTTCTCTAAGGATTACTTACTAAAAATATACTCAATTAGGTTGAATGTTTAAAAAACCCACTACATTGACAGTGACATTAAAACACATAAAAAAGTACAGTCAAGATAAAATCAGAGCCAAATGCTGGCTTTTAGCGATTTGTACACATACACTCACACAACTGCAATCAGAAAGGGAATTGGGTTGTAGACAACTCACACACCAAGCTGCTGTGGGTTTAGCACTTGAACAGGGAACATATTGGGGAACTATAAAGCCTTACCCATGACTTCACATGTTAATGTAACACTGTGTTTTTCTTTCACTTTCACATCTTCCAGTTTATTCTCTCCCACAATCCCTGGGGGCACTGTTAGAGAGGCAAAAGGGCGTAATATTGCAAATTATTAAATGCATCTAATTTAAATAGAACACACTGCAGACTTATATTGGTATAACTACATCCTCCGGGATGAGAAAAATTCACCCCTCTGAGCCACATAGTTATACCAGCCTAACCCACAGTGCTATGTTGATGGGAGAGCTTCTCCTGCTGACTTGGCTACTGCCTCTTAGGAAGGCTGAGAGCATCTTCATTAAAGTGCTATAGAATCAGCGCTGCAACAGTGCATCTGCAGCAATGCAGCATTTGATGTGTAGTCCTGCCCAAAGACACTGTCTCTGTGTCTGAACATACAGCTTCTTTCATATAAAAATAACAAATGGCTTCATCAGACCTACTAGGAACAAGCCCACAATGATGATAGCATGGGATTTACAATACCCCAGCAGGATATCAGGAAACAAAATGTTCCACTCTGCAAACAACCAGCCCTTCTGGCCAGCAGCCCCACCTGCTGGTTCCTTTTGTGATGGCTAGCCCTTGTGAGGTGCTGGTGAGGACCATGCTTTACACTAGGGAATTTTTTCAAAGTGAAGTAGATCAAAGTGCACTCGGGAACTTTCAGTGGTAGGAGGGTCTACTACATGGACAGCGCACGGCACACTAGTGCACTGTAGATACCCAGCTTGCCATGCGCTAACTGTTCAGCTAGATAAGCTCTAAGGAGAACTTATTCCTTTTACAAATTTATAAGCCTTACTATATATGCTGGTGAAAGATACAACATTTTTTGCCTACTATCATCAAAATCATATACTTACCTAGAACGGAAAGGCCAAAATGTTTCCTCGCTTCTCCTGCAGCATTGGTTACTATACAGGTATACTGACCCGCATCTTCCACTTTAGTCTGAGTTAAACGCAGCGTCCTGCCCCCTGAAGAGAAGAATATACAGTCATTAAAATACCCTTCCAAAAAATAAAGGATGACAAAAATCCCGCACTGAATGCATTTCTGTGATTTTACAATCACATTTAAAAATAAGTTACCGGTATGTCCTGCTGCGATAAAAAAGACTCTCACAAACAGCAGAAACTGACTCTGTCTATTCTGTTTCCTTGGCAATGACTAGCAAAACTCCCATTGATTACGCTTTGTGAGGATCAGGCTCTAACCCAGCAAAAACATTTAGGCCTAGGCTTAATTTTGGTCATGTGACTAATCCCACTGAAGTCAGTTGGACTATGACCTACATAAATGATTTGGCATACACCTATCTGGCTATGCATGGAAAACAATTAAACTTACTAAATACAAGATGCTATTAAATGCATAAATTAAGGAGAGAAAAAAAATCTTTGTCCTCTGATCTGTTCTAATTTTGATACTAATTTTAGGCATTTTCTATAAAAGTAGGCAACCATTTCATTAGGCAAACACTCAATTCTTTTTAAGTTGAGTGTTTTTCTTCCATCAGTCTTGGGCACAGCTCCATAGGAAGCACACAGCTCTGAGCGGAGTATTGAGCAAACATTCGCATAGGCCTATGTTCCTTCCCTCATACCTTGCCCTCCCCACACTTGCAGAGCAAACATTACACTTATGCTGGCATCATACTGATACTAAAACTTACTAAAAGTTCTTCCATTTCCCACATGGGTTTTTTTCCCCTATGTTTTTAAAAAGAAAGGCCTCAAATAAACATGGACAAAGAGAAGAAGATTCAGAGTGAATGGAAGCAGCATGTGGGGCACCCAACCGGTTGTTGATCCTTAGCCATGCAAAGCTTGCTTTTGATCTACAGAACTTAATTATTTCTTTGGTAGAGTGAAAGGGTGAAACATTAGATATTAATTTAGGGGCTCTTCCCACTGCTTCTTTACGAGCAAAAACAAGGACAATGTAAGGCTCATAAATACAAAAAATCAGAATTCATCACCACTCTGAAATTTTCCTGAGTGATTACACACAAGCATGTAAGGTTCATAAGAAAGCAAGGCACAGGATTGTTGTTGTTAGTTTTTCCCTTCATCAACATGCAGGGATAACTTGACTTCTTTCCATGGCTCATCTCTTCCAGCTCAGCAGTGACTGAGCACTACCAAGTTAGTGACATGGTGGATTGAAGTCAGCAATGGACAGAATGGAACCAACTGGCGGTTGGAGATGATGGTAATATCCGCACACCAGAAAACCAAAAAGTAACATTTATATCACATAATCACCAGACACTGAAAACCCTTTTCCTATGCACTGTGGATAAGAAAGAAACCTTATAACTGGAAATAGGACTAACATTTTGTGCTTAAGGATGGATAAATTAATTCAGATAAAATAAAATATCCTCCAAATCCCTGGATTCAAGATTTAAACAAACTATTCTGAACCCCAGACATGTTCTGTTTGTTTTCCATTATTAGTCCATGTTCATGCTCCTCTTTCAAGTTCTGGGCAAGACTGAGAATGGAGGGACTAAGATCTCAAGAGAAGTGCTGTCTTTGGCTATGTCTACACTGCGATCTTCTTCTGGAAAAAGATACACAAATTGCAAACTGCAATTTGCATACCTTTTTCCGTGTTTTTTTTTCCAAAGAGGCTTTTCTAACATTTGGCCCATCTACACGGGGCCAAATGTGGGGAAAACCTCCTCTTTTGGAAGAGCCATTATTCCTCATAAAATGAGGAATACAGGGCTTCCAAAAGAATGCGTCCTCTTTTTCGGAAACTGTTCCAAAAAAGCGGACGCATTCCCTGGACGCAGCAGAGTTTTTCTTTCGGTAGTATCTCTGACTCTACCAGAAGAACTAGAAACTTCATGAAAAAAGATTTCTAGTCCAGTTTTGCAGACCCTTTTTAAGAGAAGAGTCCTTTTATCAGTTTCTCCCGGCCACATTCAGATGCCAAACCCTGTATACCCTTACTATTTGAATGTTGTCTAGACAGTGTGAGCTAAAACAAATTCAATCTATGCAAGGAGTCTAATCAACTTTAAAGTGTTTTTGATGGGGTCCCTAAATCCCTTTGTTAGCTTCAGAGCTGCTAAGTCAATTAAGTATTTTTAAATATGAAGTTACCAAACAGCGATAACATGCGGAGTAGCCCTGCAGCTGACAGTCATGCAGGAGGCTGCTCCATGGGCAGCGAGTGAAGACCCAGCTGGGGAAGGCAAGCACCAGCCCTGCCTCTGATGCCAAAGGCCACACCCCTCCTTCTTGAGACCCCGCCCCTTCAGCAACCTCCCCTCGTGGAGCCACGCCTAAAGCCCAACCCTTCCTGGCTAGCTGGAGCTGCCATACCACAGCCCCAGCCCCGCCAGGTGTCCGGGGAGGATAGGCAGTTTTGGGAAGTCAGTGCTTTCTCTTGCCTAGCATGGTTGGGATGTATAAAAACAGTTACTGTATAACCAATCAAAATTCTATTGGTTACATGGTTAAATGGTTACATGGGAACCTACAGTTAGAGAAAGAAGGTGCTGAAGGGGTACCCCCATGCCTGGGGGCCTGGCTGTCGGCCCTGCACCTGAGAATCTGCTGCTGCGAGCATCATGGTGCATGCAGGGTCCCAGCTGCCAGCCTTGTGCCTTGGGCTCCGTGCCTGGCTGCTGGCTGCGTGTCACGATGGACCCTGGCTGGTAGCCTGGCAGGCGGGACCCTACGCAGAATTTAACTGCTAACAGAAAACAATAAGCATTAGCTTATTGGGTTCACCGCTTACCCTCTTACATCCCTAACGCACAGGCCCTTACCTTGCACAGGCTGCCAGACCCCCGAGTGGGACCCCACTGTGCATGTGTATTGGGCTGTAGGCCAAGCATGGCAGCAGATTCCCAGATCTGTACAAATTAGCACAGCTGTAAATGAAATTTGGTAAGAAAATTTACTTGGTTTAGATTTGGTTCAACTTGGTATTTACTAAATGCTGCTGCCAATTCCTATTTAAATAGGCAAACATTCAGCAAGAGTTTCTATTTCCACTTGTACTGTAAGTTTCTCACACTCAGCACACTGGCACTGTAGACACCGATTACATGGTTTTAATAGCTGCTTCAGTTGTACCTGAGAGAATTCTCACAGAGCTGTTCAAGGAGATAGGCCGTCCATTCTTGAGCCATATTATTGATGGCAAGGGAATTCCAGATACTTCGCAAATCAGAGTAACAGGGTTTTTCTCCACTGCGCTGATGTTTTCAGGCATTTCCAGGTCACCTACAATACTTGGAGGGACTACAAAGCAAAACAAAGGAAAATTATACCTGAGAATACTGAATAAAAAAACTTACTTGTGGATAAGACACACCATACCCTTTAAATTGACAAATTAATTCACCACGGTTAAAACCATCCTGACTAGGACAGGACTTGATTTTTCTATTCCAGCTACGTGGTAGCAAAGTATCATTATTGTAACATTTCCAGTTTTCATATTATTCAGACATCATGTCATAAAGGCAGAAGATATAAATATCTTGGAGCTGATTCTATCAATTCCATTAGATTCTTTCATGGGTTCAGAATCAGTTAATACCTAACACAGGTTGAACCTCTCTCGTCTGGGACTCCCTGGTCCGGCAACATTCTTGGTTCAGTAGGACCACAGATCTGCCAGACCATAGAGCTGGAAGAGACCTCAGAAGGTCATCAAGTCCAGCCCCCTGCCCAAGGCAGGACCAATCCCAACTAAATCAACCCAACCAGGGCTTTGTCAAGCCAAGACTTAAAAACCTCTAGGGATGGAGATTCCACCATCTCCCTAGGTAACCCATTCCAGTGCTACACCACCCTCCTAATGAAATAGTTTTTCCTAATATCCAACCTAGACCTCCCCCACTGCAACTTGAGACCACAGCTCCTTGTTCTGCCATCTGTCACTACTGAGAACAGCCTTTCTCCATCCTCTTTGGAACCTCCCTTCAGGAAGTTGAAGGCTGCTATCAAATCCCCCCTCACTCTTCTCTTCTGCAGACTAAACAAACCCAAATCCCTCAGTCTCTCCTCATAGGTCATGTGCTCCAGCTCCCTAATCATTTTGGTCACCCTCCGCTGGACCCTCTCCAATGCATCCACATCCTTTCTATAGTGGGGGGTCCAGAACTGGACACAATACTCCAGGTGTGGCCTCACCAAAGCTGAATAAAGGGGAATAATCACTTCTCTGGATCTGCGGGCAATGCTCCTCCTAATGCACCCCAATATGCCATTAGCCCTCTTGGCTACAAGGGCACACTGTTGACTCATATCCAGCTTCTCATCCACTGTAATCCTCGGGTCCTTTTCTGCAGAACTGCTACTTAGCCATTCAGTCCCCAGCCTGTAACAATGCTTGGGATTTTTCCATCCCAAGTGCAGGACTCTACACGTCCTTGTTGAACCTCATCGGATTTCTTTTGCTCAATCCTCTAATCTGTCCAGGTCACTCTGGACCCTATACCTGCCCTCCAACGTATCTACCTCTCCCCCTAGCTTAGTGTCATCTGCAAACTTGCTGAGGGTGCAATCCATCCCCTCATCCAGGTCATTAATAAAAATGTTAAACAAAACCGGTCCTAGAACAGATCCTTGGGGCACTCCGCTAGAAACCGACCGCCAACCTGACATCGAGCCGTTGATCACTACCCGTTGGGCCCGACAGTCTAGCCAGCTTTCTATCCATCTTACAGTCCATTTATCCAATCCATATTCCCTTAACTTGCTGGCAAGAATATTGTGGGAGACCGTATCAAAAGCTTTGCTAAAGTCAAGGTATATCACATCCACTGATTTTCCCATATCCACAGAGCCAGTTACCTCATCATAGAAGCTAATAGGATTGGTCAGGCATGATTTGCCCTTCGTGAATCCATGTTGACTATTCCTGATCACTTTCCCCTCTTCCAAGTGCTTCAAAATAGATTCCTTGAGGATCCCCTCCATGATTTTTCCAGGGACTAAGGTAAGACTGACTAGTCTGTAATTCCCTGGATTGTCCTTCTTCCCTTTTTTAAAGATGGGCACTACATTTGCCTTTTTCCAATCATCCAGGATCTCTCCCGATCTCCACGACTTTTCAAAGATAATGGCCAAAGGCTCCGCAATGACATTTGCCAACTTCCTCAGTACCCTCGGATGCATTAAATCCAGGCCCATGGATTTGTGTATGTTTAGCTTTTCTAAATAGTTCCTAACTTGTTCTTTCCCCACCAAGGGCTGTCCACCTCCTTCCCATACTGCGTTGCCTAGTGCATTAGTCTGGGAGCTGACCTTGTCCGTGAAGAAAGAGGCAAAGAAAGCATCGAGTACTTCAGCTTTTCCCGCATCATCTGTCACTAGGTTACCTCCCCTCATCCAATAAGGGCCCTACGCCCCTCTCTGATCACCCTCTTATTGCTAACATGCCTGCAGAAACCTTTCTTGTTATCCTTCACATCCCTTGCTAGCTGCAATTCCAATTGCGCTTTCGCCTTCCTGATATGTCCCCTGCATTCTCGAGCAATATATTTATACTCCTGCCAAGTCATCCGTCCAAGTTTCAACTTCTTGTAAGCTTCCTTTTGTATTTAAGCTCACCAAGGATGTCCCCAGTAAGCCAATCTGGTCGCCTACCATATTTGCTTGTCTTGCTACGCATCGGGATGGTTTCTTCCTGTGCCTTCAATAAGGCTTCTTTAAAATACTGCCAGTTCTCCTGGAGACCTTTTCCCTTCATGTTAGCATCCCAGGGATCCTGCCCATCAGTTCTCTGAGGGAGTCAAAGTCTGCTCTTCTGAAGCCTAGAGTGTGTATTTTGCAACATTATTGTATTGTATGTTGCTAGACCAGAGAGCCCAGCCGCAGAGGTTTTGAGCGGCTAGGAGCGGAGCCGGTTTGGTTGATGGCAGCCTGCAGGGGCAGTGACCTAGAGGTAGAGAGCCCTGGGAGCAGCTGCCACACCAGTGCACAGGACCAGGAAACCACGGGAACAGCTGCTGCCACGCGCGGGACCGGGGAACCCTGGGAATGGCAGCTGTTATGGCCACACATGCAGGTCTGGGGAACCTCAGAAGTAGCTGCCGCTGCCACGCACAGGGCCAGAGCCAGGGAACCTTGGGAGCAGCTGCTGCCCCGCGCAGGGGTGGAGGTAGGAAGCAGAGCCCTGCGAGTGGGTTGGGGGCAACAGACCCAGGCAGGTGAGCTGGAGGAGGTCAGGTCTCCAGGTTCTCCTGGGACAGCTGCCAGGAGGGGAACCCCGAGAGCCTGGACGCCTGACCTCCTCTGGTCCAGCAAATTCCCTTGTTCAGGAACACTCCAGGCCTGAGGGTGCCGGACAAGGGAGGTTCAACCTGTACTGCATTTTGCTTGCTATGTCCATTTACAGTCAGGAAACTGCTAAGGAAAATTGTGTCAGGCTGCCCGAATATTGTGCTTTTTCCAATATGATAATTTAGCCTTCCCCTTTCTGGGATTAAAATAACAGTAAATCTCTTGTTGGTTTTCTCTTGCTAGGAAGAGGATTACTTCCATTTTTCATGCTGCTCCATTGGACAATCTGAGTCTGTGAGTAGATTAAGTTTGCATTTTTCCCTTCAATACATGGGAATATAAAAAGGAAAGAAAATGTGCTATCCCAGAGGCTCCCATCTAGAAAGAGTCCCAGTGTAATTTTTACTTTTTAAAATAATTACAGAAATATAACATATTTTCTTCATTTTCAACTTAATTTTATTTTTCCTTTTTTTCCCCTCTTCCCTTCTCCTCTAGTTGCTGTTTCCGTTTCTCAATGTATGGGAAGACTTTAGAATTGGAGATGGGCTTCATGGCTCTCAGGGAGACCTCAAGATATTCATAAACCTTTACGCATCAGTGGGATCTGTGGCAGAATACTTGTCAAACTGACCACAATAGTTATGATAATCAGTCGTCCTCATCCAATGCCCTTCTCCTTAACTTCACCCTCCTAATAGTTAAATAACTTGTGTCTGATGCCACAGGAAGGATAGCCAGAGTGGAAATGAAGTCCCATTTTGAATCAGACTGGACAGAACATGCAATTTTTGAAATCACACACAATCGCTATTCATTTAAATACAGACACTCACGCTCTAATCCATGCTACTGAAGGTAGAGTACTGAAATGCACTCTACTTGGGACTATAAGTTAAACCATTCTGATATTGCAGCTAGTGTCTGTTCATTAATTCTTGCTTCTTGCTGGGTGCACATGCATACTTGTGCTAGGATACCAGCTGATTTCTGTGAAATGTAAGGTTTGGTTTTAACCTGGAAAGTCCTATCTGGTTTGCATCCTAACTACTGGAGAAAAACTCTCTTTTCTCATGTAATACCATAGCAGCTGAGTCTTCGGTGCATCCCAGCTAACATCCACCTAGTTTCATCAGGTGAGGGTTAGCAGCAGGGTTTTCTTGGTTTCACCACTCATTTCCCATCTTAGAGCATCTGAGCCCAGACTGGATGACCTCCCAGAGAGGATACTCCACAAGGCCCAACTATTTTCCCAGTTATTTCTTTAGCAGGCTGGGATGGAGGCGGGGGCTAGTTTGATTTTAGGAGGCCTATGTTTCGGGTTTAGAAGATGTGTATTTATTTTGTTTCTTAAAATAATACTTGTGCTTTAATCAATGTAATGTGCCTAGCGCATGTGATAGGCACATGTGGAACTCCTAAATTAATATAATATGATAACTATTTCCTTACTGCCTCCCCCAGTAAACACGAAAACATATCTGTGTCTTCCTTGCCTGCCCTGTTCCTCTCCCCTACTCACCATGAATGTTTAAATCATATTTCCTGTCAGTCAGTCCTGCCACATTCCCAGCAACACACACGTAGCGGCCAGTGTCAGACACCTGGGCATTTTTCAGCTGAAGAAGACGTCCATCATTCAGTATCTCTACTCCCCTCCCGTTGACAAGGGGATGACCATCTTTCATCCAAGTTATAGCTGGCCGTGGGTTGCCTTGTACTTTGCATTCCAGTGAAATATTGTTCCCTCTGGTAATAACCACTTCTGAGGGGTGGTTCCCACTGTTCAGTATAGTGGGGCGAACTATTAAAGGAAAGAAAACACAAAATTTAGCAGGAGAGGCTGAGTTTCAGAATCTGCAGTGATTCGTACATATAAAAATGAGTGAAGTAATTGAAAGAGAGACCACCAAGGAACATCTCAGTGATGCTGAAAGTGGCAATGGCAATTCAGTAGGTTGCACTCTGTCTTCTGAGGCAGTACTCAAATAATGCTTGGTATCAAGAGACACTGTGCTAAAAATATCTTTACCACTTATGATCAATGGCCTTTTTCACAAGAAGGTATTAATTCTAGTATTTTGGCTAACTTACAGTAAAAGTATTAATTGCATTTTAATGACTTAAAATTAACTCTGCATTTTCAAGTGGCTGCTTCATTCTTATTCAGTTTTGGCTGCAAGTACAGTAAAACTCCAATAGTCTGGCATCCAATAGTCCAGCACTCCTGATAGTCCGGCATCAAAATGGCAAGAGCCTAGTGAGTGAGCTTCGGCAAAAAATGAGTCACAAGGTAACAGCGGCAGCAGCTGAACTGAGCAAAAATGGTAAAAAAAGCCTAAAAAAACTAAAACATTACAGTATACTGTATACAGTATGTACAATAAAAAGGGTTAAGAACACTCTATATACAGTATATAATGTATACAGTATATATATAACCTCCTTATAGTACCTCCTGATAGTCCAGCATATTTGATAATCCGGCAGCACCTAAGTCCCATAGGTTCTGGATTATCAGAAGTCTACTGTAGTTGTAATGAACTGCTGTAAGTAGGTTTCACCTTACAGGGAGTTACATTTCAGTGATAGTTTAAGCAATTCCTGTCTGTGTGTAAGGATCCCAAACCTCTTTATAAGCATAAAATCATAGGACTGGAAGAGACCTCAAGAGGTTATGTAGTCCAATTCCCTGCATTCATAGCAGGACTAAGTATTATATGAAGCATCCCTGATGGGTATTTATCTAACCTGATCTTAAAAATCAACAATGATGGAGATTCCACAACCTCCCTAGGTAATTTACTCCAGCTTAACCTCCCTGACAGTTAGAAAACTTTTCCTAATGTCCAACCTAAAGCTCCCTTGCTGCAAGTTAAGCCCATTGATTCTTGTCCTATCCTCAACATTAAGGAGATCATTTTACCTCTCTCCTCCTTGTAACAGTCTTTTATGTACTTGATAACTATTTCATTCCCTCTTAGGATTCTCTTCTCTAGACTAAACAAACCCAATTGTTTCAATATGCCATCATGGGTAATATGATTTAATCACAGGTGAATATAGTAAAAGTCATGGACAGGTCACAGGCAACACACAGAAAATCATGGTCTGGCCATGATTTATACCATAAATACCCTGATTGAATCTTGGGGAGAGAGACATGGCGGGGGTACCTGCAGAAGCAGATGCCAGAGCAGGGGGAGCTACAGGGATCCCACTGCTGTTCCGGCTGCTGCCAGGGAGCAAGGGGAAGCCCTGGGCTCTGCTACTGCTGCAGCCACAATCAGCAGGGAGCCCTGGGGGGCCACTGCTGCTCTGGCTGACCCTGGGACTACTGTGCAGGAGGTCAATAAAGTCAGCCAAATCGGCCGCTGATTAGCTGCAGGGCCCTGTAGTAGTAGTAGCCTGTGCTGCTGACCCCAGGACATTCCAGCAGCAGCTGGTGCAGCTGGCTAGGGTGCTGCTCAAGAGGCTGACTGCGGAGCTACTCCAGCAGCAGCCAGTGTGGCTGTCCCAGGGATGCCTGAGGAGTGGAGCCCATGTGTCAGTCACACTGGCTGCTGCAGAAGTCACAGATGTTGCAAGAAATCATGGAAGCTGAGCCTTCTGTGACCTCCATGACGGACAGGGAGTCCTACTCATAGGCCATTTTCTAGACCTTTAATACATTTTGTTGTTCTTTTCTGGACTTTTTGCATTTTGTCCCCCTCTTTCCTGAAGTGTAGCGCCTAGAACTGGACACAATACTCCAGCTGAGGCCTAATCAGCATGGAGTAGAGCTGAAGAATTACTTCTTGCATCTTGCTTACAACACTCCTACTAATAGAATGTAGAATGCAGTTTGGTTTTTTGCAACAGCGTCACTCTGCTGGTTTATATTGAGCTTGTGATCCACTATGACCCTCAGATCCCTTTCTGCAGTACTCATTCCTACACAGTCATTTCCCATTTTCTACGTGTGCAACTGATTGTTCCTTCCTAAGTGGAGTACTTTGCATTTGATCTTATGAATTTCATCCTATTTATTTCACACTATTTCTCCAGTTTATGCAGATAATTTTGAATTTTAATCCTATCCTCCAACACATGTGCAACCCCTCACAGCTTTGGTATCATCTGTAAACTTTATAAAGATCCTCTCGATGCCATTTTCAAAATCATGATGAATACTGAACAGTTGGACCCAGAACTGATCCTTGTGGGACCTTATATGATATGCCCTACGCAGTGGCATAATTTGCTCTTGTATCTTTAATCATGTGTCTTTGAAAAACTACCAACTATCTTGAACTGTTTTTTTGTTTTTTAATATTTGCTTTCCATGGGATCCTACCCACCAACTTCCCCAAGTTGCCTAAAAAGCCTCCCTTCTTAAAATCCATTATCTTTATTGGGCTGTTTTCCCTCCTATCATTCCTTAGAATCAGGAACGCTATCATTTCATGATCACTTTCACCTGAGATACCTTCCACTTTCAAATTCTCAACCAGTTCCTCCCTATTTGTAAAAGCATATATCTGTTAAAATGTTACAGGATTTTTCAGGCTGAAAGATACTCTATGTCCAAAAGAAAAACATTTGGTTATTCTTGTCATTTTTTCTTAGCTACCTTTTTTTTCCAGACGTTTCAGTATTGTGTCCTTTGCTACTTACAATATGTACTTGTCGTATAACACATGCAGTCTAAAAATCTAGAATAAGTGTGTATCAGAGCATTTCTGTATTATATCACATGCAAACCATTATCTTAAATAAACAGAGCCAGTATGCAATGTTATCCGACAGAAAGTAATTTTCAGACTGAATTCAAGTGAAAGTCACGTTTGCACCTCTGTTAGATATCAGAACAGACTCAACCAGTTCCAGGAATTTCCCATCTGCTGGCTGGACTCACTCTTAGGATGCCCTGCATATTATTTCAGCTGAGACCTGAATCAATATCTTTATGCTATGTAGCCAGCAGGTTTATCAGATGACTCCAAAAATGAATCCTGACTCTGGCTGAGCAAGTAGGATCTTGTGGTAACGTTGTTTCATCTGGAAGTCACTCTCTGAAAAATCTTACAGTCTTAATACATCTTTACTAATTAAGGTTTCATAATGTACTTGTTTTTCAAGATTAATGACCATGTAGAGAATACTACCTGATGACCTACCATAAACTTGCAAATTGTATTCTTTCTTTGTGTTCCCAGCTGTGTTTGAAGCCAGACACATATAAGATGCAGCATCAGATTTTTCTGCAATTGCAATCTGCAATTGTCTGCCTCCAGACAGTACCCTGACTCTTCCGGTAGGGTCAGCGGCCAGTGGAGAACCTGCAAGAGATATTCTTTCAGAGAGAAACACAGCGAATGGTAATGAGGTTGTTCAGTAAATTGTACTGGCTCTTTTTAGAAATACCTGAGCTGCAAAGTGGCCACTCATAAAAACCCATAGACCCAAATTTTCAAACTTGGATGCCTACCCGGGGATGCTTTTCTCTCATTTGTGCATTTGAAAACTGGTACACTTGTAAATGGAGGAGAATTTTAAAGGTGCTGAGAAGTGCAAGCTGTGAGTGCTCAGAGCCTTTGAAAACGAAGCTGTCACTTTCAAATGTTTTTCTCAGTGTTGAAATAATTTAATTACAATACTGAAATGGTTCAATCTTGTCTGATATCCTGTCTCCAATAGGTCAATGCTTAAGGACAGGGAGGAAAAATTAAAAAATGTACCCAGCTGTGCAATACTACATCATGCTGGTGGTCAGTTTATACCCCGAAGCACAAGGATTTCAATATCCCTCTAAATATTGATCTCTGTAAAGTAAAGTTCAGTAAATCACAAATGGCAAGGATTGTAACTTCATGCTATTGTCATCACTTGGTGCTGAGGCTAGGAATGTAAAAGGAGCCTAAGGAAATCCCACTGAAATTAGCATGAAATTTCAGTGGCATTTAAGTGCTTTAATTTCCTTAGGCTCCTATGAAAATTCCTCCCAAAGTGCTTGAGGGGGGAAATGGTGAAAACCACAAGAAAATTAAGGGCTTTTTTGTAACTACTGACAATGTATGGTAACTTACTGTTCTTTTTCCAGGTAAGGCTGGGAGGTGGAATACCACTGGATTCACATACCAAACTGATAAGGCTTCCTTCAATTACTGTCAGCTGGGAGAGTTCCTCTGAACCATAAATACTTGGTGGCACTGAAAACAAATACCAAAATATCCACTCAGTTTAAAGCAGAATGAGACTTGCTAATACTGGGCCAACGCGAGACCTGGGAAAAGCACATGGAACACCCTAATGCATTAAGCAGAACACAGGGAATACCCTCTGGGTGACTGGCTCCCTCCGTTAGGGGAGAAAGAGCAGTTCCTGCCCTTTGCTGAACACATGTGCTGCAACTCTGATCGGCTCTTATGCAAGTTGCACAATAAAAGAAAGCTCCTACATTGTTACATGTACTACAGATGTGCCAGGCAGAACCTGACTCTCAATGTTTGTCCAACTCATCATTTTATGTACCTTTGGATATTGTAAGTCTGAAAATTTTAAAATTCAACCACAGCCACAATCTTGATTACTCCCAGTGGCCACAAAACCCTTCATTGCCTCCATGTTTCCCAAGGCTGGAAGAGACCTCAGGAGGTCATCTAGTCCAACCCCCTGACCAAAGCAGGACCAATCCCAACTAAATAAAAAGGGAAATAAGAACAACCCAGGAAACTACAGACCAGTTAGTTTAACTTCTGTGCCAGGGAAGATAATGGAGCAAGTAATTAAGGAAATCATCTGTAAACACTTGGAATGTGGCAAGGTGATAGGGAACAGCCAGCATGGATTTGTAAAGAACAAATCATGTCAAACCAATCTGATAGCTTTCTTTAATAGGATAACGAGTCTTGTGGATAAGGGAGAAGCGGTGGATGTGGTATACCTAGACTTTAGTAAGGCGTTTGATACGGTCTCGCATGATATTCTTATCAATAAACTAGGTAAATACAACTTAGATGGGGCTACTATAAGGTGGGTGCATAACTGGCTGGATAACCGCACTCAGAGAGTAGTTATTAATGGTTCACAATCCTGCTGGAAAGGCATAACAAGTGGGGTTCCACAGGGTCTGTTTTGGGACTGCTCTGTTCAATATCTTCATCAACGATTTAGATATTGGTATAGAAAGTACGCTTATTAAGTTTGCAGATGATACCAAGCTGGGAGGGGTTGACTAATCTGGAGGATAGGGTAATAATTCAAAATGACCTGGACAAATTGGAGAAATGGTCTGAGGTAAACAGGATGAAGTTTAATAAAGACAAATCCAAAGTGCTCCACTTAGGAAGGAACAATCAGTTTCATACATACAGAATGGGAAGCGACTGTCTGGGAAGGAGTATGGCAGAAAGGGATCTAGGGGTTATAGTGGACCACAAGTTGAATATGAGTCAGCAGTGTGATGCTGTTGCAAAGAAAGCAAACATGATTCTGGGATGCATTAACAGGTGTGTTGTGAGCAAGACACGAGAAGTCATTCTTCCGCTCTACTCTGCGCTGGTTAGGCCTCAGTTGGAGTATTGTGTCCAGTTCTGGGCACTGCATTTCAAGAAAGATGTGGAGAAATTGGAGAGGGTCCAGAGAAGAGCAACGAGAATGATTAAAGGTCTAGAGAACATGACCTATGACCTATGAGGGAAGACTGAAGGAATTGGGTTTATTTAGTTTAGAAAAGAGAAGATTGAGGGGGGACATGATAGCATGATAGCAGTTTTTAGATATCTAATAGGGTGTCCTACTAATGCACCCCAATATGCCATTAGCCTTCTTGGCTACAAGAGCATATTGTTGACTCATATCCAGCTTCTTCATTCCCTGTAATCTCCAGGTCCTTTTCTGCTGAACTGCTGCTTAGCCAATCAGTCCCGAGCCTGTAGCAGTGCCTGGGATTCATCCGTCCCAAGTGCACGATTCTGCACTTGTCCTTGCTGAACATCATCAGATTTCTTTTGGCCCAATCCTCCAATTTATCTAGGTCACTCTGGACCCTATTCCTACCCTCTAGTGTATCTACGACGCCTCCTAGCTTAGTGGCATCTGTTAACTTGCTGAGGGTGCAATCCATCCTCTCTTCCAATGTCATTAATAAAGATGTTGAACAAAACAAGCCCCAGAACCAGCCCTTTGGGCACTCCACTTGATACTGACTGCCAACCAGACATCGAGACGTCTTCACAAAAAAAGCATTTCCTTTTTGCTGGGTCTAATACTGAGTGTCCCCTCTGTTCCGTTATTATGCAACAGGAAAGGAAGCACAGAAAAGAAGAGCCAACCCATTTTCTCTCTGATCTCTAACACTTTTGAACACTTTGGGTCAGTCCCAAAAGAAAGGCTAAAGACTTGCTTGGAGCTGGGGAAGCAACTTTTGTTAACATACAATAGGACAGCCTTGAAAATGGACAGAAGAAACACTGGATACTTCAGATTGAAGTGTGAGAAGGGAATCTCATTAGGGAATGTCTTATCCAACATATTTCTAACATGTGAAAATATGAAAGCATTTCTGTCCAACACTATAGTCCTCTGATTCACTTAATTTTGTATTAAACAGAAACAGATGCCTGAGTTTCAACATCGGCAACTGTAAAGCTTTATATGGTATTTTGCTGGTTTCAAGCTTTGGTTTCATTCATTCTGCTGCAAGCCATTAAATGTATGCCAGTCTCCAAAGAGCCAAATGCTATCTTTAGCACATACACTCTATGCTGACAGTTTCTGCAACTGGAGTAAGCTCTGAGGAACTCACTAGTACTCAAAACACAGTCAGATGGACACGTTTCCTGTATTTACTCTTCAAAAATATGGCAAGCACCATTTCTGCTCCTAGTGTGTAAACAAAAGACTTCATTCTAACCGGTTAACCACAGATGGCTTTTACAGGCAACTTCTTGGTTTCCATTAAGTGTTCCTAGTCAGTGCTGCTAACTAACATAAAATGATCTCTTTCTTCAAAATGCTGTTAAAATGCTCTGTGTCCAAAAAGGAAAAATCTACTTCCATCTGCTGAAACCACAGAAGAATCTTTTGTAACAGTGAAAGTATGCTGTGAAACTGAGGTTGGATGTAAAGGGGGAGCAATAAGGCAGGGAGTGGATGTGCACAGGGCTGGCTTTAGGAAGTGTGGGGCCCAATTTGAACCGTTTTGGCGGGGCCCCACCACCCAGGATTTTTTGTTGAGCAAAAAAAAAAACAACCACCCACACAACAAACCACAATCACACACACATATCACATCAGAAGTAGATCTGATCAAAATGTATATCAATATAGTTGAAAATTTTCAAAAAAATTCCATCCTTTATTATGCAAAATTTTACACAAAATTAAATCAGTTGCCTTAAGTGTAGGTCAAATATTTTCAATTGCAAACTATCCAATCTTTTCAATGAAGTTTAAAGTTTGATTTTTAAAAAGTTACCAGAGAGTGTTGCAGTTTTCTGTTACATTGATTTACTTTTTAAATAGCAAAAATGAAGTTGTTGTTAAGAAAGTGTCAGTTCTGTGGTCAAATTCCAGTCCTTAGTGATTTCAGCACCACTGATTTCACTAGGTAATATGGTACCTCACCACCATTGCCTCCTTTGCACTGCCCTTCAACACACATTGCCTGCATGTTGAGTCCAAGGTCAGTCTACACAAGATTTTATCAATGATTTTTGCTCAAGCGATCACTGAGACAAGACAAGGACTCTCAATTGATTCTAGTCAGCTCTGCCTTTAAACACTGGGGGCTGTGTCTATACTGGCGCGATCTTGCGCCAGAGCTATGCAAATGAGGCTCAGCGTGGAATATCGCCGAGCCTCATTTGCATAACTAATGAGCCGCCATTTTGCGGAAGAGGCTCTTGCGCAAGACGGAGCTGTCTACACTGCCCCTTCTTGCGCAAGAAAAACCCTCTTGCGCAAAGCTGTTATGCCTGAAAATAACCATGGACTCACCCTACTCTCCATTGTCATGGACTCACCCTCCTCCACTCTGTCTCTTGGTGCCTTCCCCCAGGGCCGGCCTTAAGCCAATTCGGCTGGCCCCGCGCCCCTGCACCCGGAAGTCGGCTCCCCTCGGGTATTCATGTATTCTAGAAGCCATGTTAAGCCCAAAAATTGTGTTTAAAGATGGTTATTGATCCAACAGCACCCAAAAGTAGCCAGAATGTTATATCCCTAGAATACTATGCTCTTTCTGTCAGGCTCAGACCCTTGTCTAGAATCAGTGATGCCTGTACCTTCTCGGAGGAAACTTCAAAAAAATAAAAATTAGATTGAGTTAGAGACAATGTACTCCCCCAATAAGATCTGAAAGCTCCCTACCAGATGATTGAGATTAAACTGAAAAATGGGAAATTGAATGGAGCTGTACTGACTGAGGGGCTGAATTTTCCACAGGTTGTCAATCCCAAAGGTAAGTTGGAGTGAGTGGAGATGAAGAAAATTTGCTGGAGCTTGCCCCAGAAATACATTGAAAAACAGATGTAGCCTTTTAGTTGCTTTAAATTGTGCCAGAGACCAATTCAGCTCCACGGATCAGAGGAGACCAGTATTTCTGCAATGCATCTCTTCAAGTGTGCTGAGCAAAGCTCCCAGGCACCTGAGGATCCAGACCAGCGTCTCCACCTTTACTATTGTCTTCCCCCTAGTCCATGTTGTCTGGTTCCTCTGTTTACCTCCTACCTTTCATTTCTTGTTTCTCCGATCATTTTTCCTTTTTTTTTTTAATCCTGTCCCATCTATTTCATTGTCTGCCCTTTTCCCCATTTCCTCTGCTCTATCCACCCTGTCTCTTGGTACCTTCCCCTTTCGTCCCCCCGTCCCGCCCCGCACAAGCCTCTCTTCCTTCCCCGCCTCCCCGTCCAAGCCCCTTCCTCTCCCAGCCCTTCCCCCTAGTTTCCCCCTCCCTTACCTTCTGCCTTCTGCGAGGCCAGACTCAGAACCGCGTGTGCCGCCGCCTTTTCAGTTTTAAAATCCCAGGTGTGACGTCATGTCACGCCCGGGCATCTCCCCACTCACCTGCAAAAAGGCGCGCGCAGCAACAGCAGCCGGCAGCGCACGCAGGTAAGGGGGAGCCGAGACGAGACGAGGGAGCCGACTTCCGGGTGCAGGGGCACGGGGCCCCCTTAGGCGTGGAGCCCGATTCGGCCGAATCGGCCGAATCGGCTTAAGGCCGGCCCTGGATGTGCAGCTAGTGAAAAGTGTGTGGAGAAAAGTCCTCTCTCTGTTCACAGACTAAGTACATCACAGACATCATTCACATTGTAACATAGCCCCCAGCCATCACATAAATACCGATCTAAATTAAGATTTTATATCATCTGTTTTTCAAATAAATTCCTGTTTATGAGGGTCCAGGAAAATATAATATTCTACTAGAATATCATGCTTTATACATATGGAGCCAGATTGAAAAAAAAACTGGCTTCCCTTTTGATGACTAGATTTAAGAGGGAACAAGTAATTGCACCTAACTTGGCATATGGGAAGCCAAAATGAGGCTCAAAATATGTGAACTGAAGAAATATATCACAAGGAAAAAGAAAGAACTTAGTTTCTATTTTTTGTTCAAAAGAAGTAAAATTGAGCCAGTACCAAGGACTGCACATGGCATATATGCCCGTCAAAATCCCGGTTATACTCTATTTTGAGAATTTATGTCGAACTTAAAGGCAGCCTGGAGCAGTGGGATAGGGCAGGCTCTACAGACAAAAACATTTAAAAACATTGGTGTAAAACTATAGGATTGGGTCTTTCAGTTCTACAATCATCCTCCAGGAGGATCAGGGTGCACCAACTCCTCCTGCAATGAGGTGTAACAGTTAATCCGAACTAACGGCTTAGTTCGGATTAACTTCTGTCTGCCGCGTGTAGCTGCGGGGCAGTCAGTTCGAACTAAGGGGATTTAAAAATGGCGCCCGCCTGGGAACATGCAAATGAAGCCCGGGATATTTAAATCCCAGGCTTCATTTGCAAGTTTGAATGCCTACATTAGCCACCCTAGTTCGAACTAGGGGGGCTAGTGTAGACATACCCTGAGTGACTAAAACTGGTAATTAAATCCCATCTGTAGAAGTGTGTGTATGTGTGGTGGATAATTTTAACAGCTAGGGACAGTAAATGAATTCAGCATTCACAATAAACGTGGCACATTGCCTTACCACCCAAACAAAGTTCTGCTAGCTCCACTTCTCTAAGTGCAACACTGGGCCTTGTTTCAACCCCCTGCACTGAGGTAAATTTCATCTAAGCGGGACAATTTTAATATCTTTATAATAAAACAGAATCGGCAGTTTTTATGTGGGCAAGAGTGTACTTTTGCTCTCTTCACCCCATTATCACAATACACAGGTATGAATTTTAGGTTTGAGAAATGAACTACATATAAAATACACAGTGTGCCCAAGTAACATGCTTCACAGGTTTTCTAGAGTTTTGTCGCCAGGCTTAATATATTATTGGTAAGACTTACCCCAAACATTGACATTATAATTCTTTTCTGTTTTCCCAGCAAAATTTGTAGCTTCACAAGTGTAACGTCCCGTGTCTTGAACCTGAGCTTCTTCAATCTAGAAATAAAATTAAACCTTTGATTATCATTTAGATGAGTAGGTTTTTATTTTGTGTATAGATTATTAGGTATTAAATGTTATTAGGGTGAAGTTGTTTAATTTTACACCAGTCAACCTAAAACTTTAAACATAAATATAGCAGGAATGATACACTCCCTAAACAGCCAGGAATCTGTGCTCCTCATTACTCATCCATTACTGACATTAGCATCAAGGGACTGATGCTGTAAAGATCTCTCGGGTAGCTGATAACTTGGAAAAAGAATAGTGCCTTCATGACTCCTAAGCAGCCCAGGAAGTAGATACTACTGGACTCTCACTAGATACTGGACTCTGAACATTACCTTCAAGACACTTCCATCTTCAGAGATGCTGAGGCCCAGTTTTGTCAGCAAAGGCTGGCCATCTTTGAGCCAGGTCAGCCTGGGTGGGGGAATGGCATTGCTCTGGCAGCGCAGCTCCACTGCATGGCTGATGAGCACAGAGACATTCTGTTCTTCTCCCATAATGTTTGGTGGAACTAAAACAACATGTAAAACAAAGAATAAATCCCCTGGCCCACAAAGACTCTCATAAGACATACTTAGCAGTTAGTATACCCCATCTCATAAAAATAAGAGAGCAGCTATCAGCCAGTTTGGCACATTGCGTATTAAACAGCTGGTTTATGATCACAAATCAGAGTCATTCATGAGTACTGCCCCAATTGCCCAAAGGGTTCTCATGGCAAAAGAGATATGTTAATGAAGTTCCAAGTGGATGGAAATGGTGAAACTCAGCTTGCAGGGAGACGGTGAAGATACAGACTAAGACTATGTTTACTCTACAGTCCTTACTGTGGCAGAGCTGTACCACCGCAGCTGTGCAGTCAGTGCTGCTGTAAGGTCTCCTCTATATCGACTACTGTGCGACAGTGGGGTAGATTTCTCCTGCCAGTATAATTAAACCACCCACAACAAGCAATGTCAGCTGTCCACACTGGTGCTTTTGTCAGCAAAACTTATGTCAGTCAGGAGTGTGTTTTTTTCATGCCCCGACTGACAGAAGTTTTGCTGACAAAAGTGCTAATGAAGACAAAGCCTAAGGCAAGTAGGCAAACAGTGTTAATATAATTTAGCAAATGAAAACCACATAAAAATGTGTAAATCCCAGACTGAAAAGTCAGAGGACATTTAGAATCATGGAACAAATATGGTTCAAAGGGCTAAAATAAGGAGCAATGAGATGAAGGAAAAAAAAGACAAGATTTAATCTGCTTTTTGCAGTGGCATGATGGCTAATGTTGAAACAATCTCATGTTAGGTTCCTTAAAGGTACATTAATAGAAATCAGCAGTAGGAACGTTACGGCCTAACTTCATTTTACTCATCTGCAACATTTTCTGACCTTTGGGAAGTGAGAGAATTTTGCCCAGAGGGGGATGAATTTTTATGGTTCTAGCCAAATGAATGATACTTAATATTTTAATAATCACTTCAGGTTGAAATTCTCTTAACTGGGATTCTCTGGTCCGGCAATATCCATGGTCTGGCATGGATGTTGCAGGACCAGAGAGTCCTGTTGGAGGGCCAATGGCATGGATCCCTGTGGGGCTGACAGGGCAGTGGGCTGCTGCAATGAGCTGATGGTGGAGCTGCCCAGCGCATGACAACAGGGCTGCCCAGCGGGGTTGGGAGACCCGGCACAAGTGGGGCTGGGAGCCACAGTAGCTTGGTGGGGCAGGGAGCCATTGCACGCAGCTGTCCAGAGGGTCCTAGAGCCTCAGCACACGGATGCCCTGCAGGTCCCGGAGCCCCAGCATGGTGTGCACAGCTGCACAGTGGGTCCTGGAGCCACAGCGGCGATGGCTGCCCAATGTGGTTGGCATGGCAGCAGGGCCAGAAGGAGGTGGGGAGCTGGCTGGCAGGCCAGCAAACAGGCCGGGGGAGCTGGTGGTAGGGGTCCAAAAATTACCTCCCCAGTGCGGCAAAATCCCTCACCTGAGACTGGTCAGTTCCCGAGGAGGCCAGACCAGGGAGATCCAACTGCTAGTTCATAAGAACGTAAGAACAGCCACACTGGAACAGATCATCTAGCACCGTATCGTGTTTTCTGACAGTGGCCAATGCCAGATATTCCAGAGGAAATGAATAGAACACCTAATCATCAACTGATCCATCCCGTCATTCGTTCCCAGCTTCCGGCAAACAGAGCTTAGGGACACCATTCCTGTCCACCCCAGCTAATAGTAATTGATGGACCTACCCTCTGTGAATTTATCTAGCTGTTTTTTTAACTTAGCTTTCACAACAACCTCTGGCAAGGAGTTCCTCAGGTGGATTGTGCGTTGTGTGATGAAATACTTCTTTTATTTATTATTGCTACCTATTAATTTCATTTGGTGACCTCTAGGTCTTGTGTAATGATTTAATGTGGTGACCTCTATCTTTTATATCCTCTGTTTGTTATGTATGGTACTTGCTCTTAGTTATTATATTTGCTGAAAACAAACACTAACTAAGTGTAAACAGTTTCAGTCACATACCTCCTCTCCATTTTCATATGTGTATAACATCTTGAAAAAAAAAAATCATTTTTTGGGGTGAAACTTTCCCCTTACACAGAGAATACTTTGGGGGAGTCTGAAAGCTCATCAGCTATTTTGGAATAGTAAAAAGGTAAAAAACATGCACATCTTTCCTCATTTTAAAAATGGGGGGGGGGGGTGAAATATCACACACCCTCGCACAGGTAACTAAAAAGCAACTATCTTGACATTTAAGTAATACTCAATGAGGAATACATCCACAACCAAGTTTGAAAAGAGATTTAGATTTTAATTGAGGGACAAATCCTGCAGATCCTTACTTACAGGAATAGATCTTATCCATGTGAGATACTCTTGTAAGGGCTTGGACTATTGTGTCCTTGGTTAAGTCTGACTATTTGCCCTTGTACAAATGGAGAATGCATGTACGGATCCTTTTGTAAGTGTGTGCTTATCCATGATAGACTGTGTTCTTCAAACCTACTTGGGAGGGATTGAACAGAAACAGGCTTCCAAAAATCCTAAGCAGCTTTGAAAGTGTCAGCTGTGTAAACTTCTGAGTAAAATTCTTGATAAAATATTGAAATAACATAAAAAGTCAAAACTTAAAAAACAACAAATAGTCTAGTAGCACTTTAAAGACTAACAAAACATGCAGATGGTATCATGAGCTTTCGTGGGCACAACACACTTTCAGCTGTTGTTGACCAGACCATTTGTTGTTTTTTAAGTTTTTCCTGTTACAGACTAACTTGGCTACACTTCTGAAGCATAAAAAGTTAAGACAGCCTAACTATATCTGTACTGTTATATTTATAAAAAGCAACTTAGTGTGCTGTTTCAACCTTCCTTCCCTATACTGCTATTTTTTTTAAAGGAGGCACATCTACTATATATTTAAGAACATTTGTCTGTGTGCGAGTCTAATCAAGAACTTCTCCTAAACTGCAAGAGTTAGGACCACCAAATTCGGTAGGCAGCTTCCCCTTATCCTAACTAGAAGTAACGCAAGGGTTTGGTTGTATCAGGAAAATGGGATGTGCCTGGAACATGATTGTTTTTCATAACACCAAAAAGGGAAGGTGCTGCTAGCAGAAGCAGTTATACTGTGCAATGACCACAGGGGGGCACAGCAAGGGGCCAGAGATGGGGACCGGGACAGCTATAACCCCAACAGGCAGCAGGGGCAGGGGTGGATGTAAGTTTCCCGTCTACCCCCAGACAGCGTGCCCCCTGCCACGGCCAGTCCCAAGGAGCCAGTGCAGTCCCCACTGCATCCAGCCTCGTCCGGATCCCTGTTGGCTCCTGCATTCCCTGCACCCTCAGCCCTGAGCCCCTCCTCAACACCCTAACCCCACGCCCCACACAGGCCCCTGCCTGGAGCCCCTTCTCATCCCCAAACCTTACTCTAGCATCCTCCCACAACACTCTCCTACTCTGAACCTTTCCTCAGCCCCCAATCCTGATTCCTGCACCCCCATCCTCCCAACCCCCCTGTCCTGAGCCCCTCATCTCCCTGCAATCCTGACTCCTGCACCCCCACAACTGCAGCCCCTGCCTTGAGCCCCCATGCCTCCATGCCCCTGCCCTGACTCCTGTACCCCCACACTCCCAGAAGGAACTGAGCAACCTTAGGTAAATTATCTAATTAAACAGAAAAAACTTTATTAATGCAACATTAAATTGTGGTCAACAATGTAATAAATCAAGAACTGAAAAAAGTTGTAGTTCCGACAACCAGTGCTCAGTCACACTGCGCATGTCTAATGAAGCTTTTATCTCGACTCTGAACTGCACAGTCTGCAGAGTGACACAAAAGGATGCTGCAAGAACATTTATTTTTATCTTTCCTTTATTTTTAATTGGGCAACCATAGCATTCTATAAACAATGTGAAAAAACTTTAAAAACAACGAATTCGTTGTTTTTTAAGTTTTTTCCATTACAAACTAACACAGCTACCCCTAGAATCATAGAATCATAGAACTGGAAGAGACCTCAGAAGGTCATCAAGTCCAGCCCCCTGCTCTAGGCAGGACCAATCCCAACTAAATCAACCCCTCTAAGACTTATAAATAATGTGTAAGATCAAACAAAATATGGGGAAGAGAAATGAAATACTGGGATTGTCTGGGAGAAATATCTAAAATGACCTAAAGAGCACTGCAACTGTGTAGCTCAAAAGCATGTCTCTTTCACCATATAAATTGGTCCAATAAAAGGTATTACATCATCCACTTCGTGAGAAATACCACAAACCTAACTCAAAACAAAAGACATTTTTAATTAGTTCATATGAGATTAAAACTGCCCCAAGGTAGTACTCAATACCGGCAATACAGCTCTCAAGAAACACCCTCTCCGCCTACCACAATATAGCCTTGTTTTCTTATCACAGGAAGTACTAAACAGAACAGCTGATATCACAGCTTGGAAATAATTTAGGGGAAAAGTCTGTTCTCTGTGGATAAGAAACATAGTAACTGTAAAAAAATCTGTTTATCTTACTTTCTTTGTAGAATTTACAAAAGGCCTAGATTCCTTGTAAAAACAAAAGGAAAAACTATGTAGTACTTTAAAGACTAACAAGATGGTTTAATAGGTGATGAGCTTTCATGGGCCAGACCCACTTTCTCAGATCATATTCTGGAAGAGAATTGGCATGACCATATATATACCAAAGGAATACAATGAAAAAGGGAACACATTATTAAACTGACAAATCAGATTTAGTACAGAAGGTGGGGTGAGGGGGAGGGAGGAAGGGGAATAGCTATTTGAGTCAATGAATGGCTAATCAGGGGTGATAAGTGGGCACATCAGACATCTTCACAAGGAAAAACCAGTTGCTTTTCATTTCAGCCTACCTGGACATAGTCTTAACAACCTTACTACATGCATCTTACTTCAAAGAGACACCAGATTACAGAGGGAAATTTCAGAACTTTCTTTCATGCTTAAATTTGACACTTTACGAATGGGCCTTAACAAAGATGCTAATTACCTTAACCATTACAAAAAGACAGCTTCCCACTTATCACCCCTTATCATGCCAATTCTCTTCCAGAATATGATCTGAGGAAGTGGGTCTGGCCCACGAAAGCTCATCACCTATTAAACCATCTTGTTAGTCTTTAAAGTGCTACATAGTTTTTCCTTTTGTTTTAGCAAGATCAGACTAACAGGGCTACATCTCTATTTAGATTCTTTGTGACAGTTCGTGGAACTGAAAATTGGAAGCTGATCTGTTACTGCAGAACACTAATTTACTTCCAAATATTTTTCAGCAATTACTTTTCCTTTCAGCTACAAAGCTGAGAAGCAGGGACTAAAAATAAAACAGACAGTTTGTTTTTGAAGGAACAAAGAATTAAAATGAATCTAATTATTTTACAGGATACATGTCAACAAACTTCTTCCAACTCTTACTTTGACCAAGTAAGTACCAAGTTTCTCCATTTCTGCCCCAGAGAGTCCAAATACTTCTCTCCCGCTCATTTGTTAATTATTCTACCTACTGGAGTTAAGTATTAACAATATTACTAATTTTTGGTGACAGCTTTCAAAGCTACTCAAGCTTGCCATGCACCTGAGTTTAACCCAGATCAGCCTCTATTCAATGCTCTTTTTAAGCATGCATCACTACAATGCATGCCACAGAACTCTGTCACAGCTGGTGAAATCTCTCATCTTTGCTGGTAATCACAGAGGGTATGTCTAGACTACATGCCTCTGCTGACAGAGGCATGTAAAATAGGCTACCTGACATAGTCAATGAAGCCAGGATTTAAATATCCCCGGCTTCATTAAAATAAAAATGGCCACCGCGCTGTGCCGGCTCAGCTAATCATTGGCACACCACGCGAGTCAAGACGCAGATCAGTCAACAAGGGAAGCCTTTGTCGCATCGCTCCTGTAAACATCGTTTCACGACGCATAAGGGAGCGGTCGACAAAGGCTTCCCTTGTCGACCGATCCGCATCTTGACTCACACGCTGTGCCGACGATCAACTGAGCTGGCACAACGCGGCGGCCATTTTTATTTTAATGAAGCCAGGGGATATTTAAATCCCGGCTTCATTGACTATATCGGGTAGCCTATTTTACATGCCTCTGTTGGCAGAGGCATGTAGTCTAGACATATCCAGAGAGAACAAGTACACCGAGTTGTGGACACCCTTAGAAAAGGTCCTACCAGTTGAAGACTGCGAAACATTGGCAGGGAAGTATAGAGGAAGTGTACACTGCCCTGCCTCTGCTATACTTGACTTGTAGATGAACAGAGGAACATATTCCTTCTTGCCACCTGGTCTCTTTCCTAATTTATGTTTGATTAGGCCCAGCCTTCCTTAAAGTCACTCTAAGAATTGGACCTTTATTATGGATAAAAACCAATGTGGGCATCAGTTTCAATGTTTGTACTATAGGAAGCTGTGAGAGTGCTCACCGTAAACTCTGAGATCAATATCCCTCTGTTTCTCCCCAGCAGCATTCACTGCAACACAGGTATATTTTCCAGTGTCACTAATCTGAGCGCTAGTCAGTGCCAGGACACGACCCCCAGAGAGAACCTGTGAAAGAAAGATTGAAAGGGAAAGATTCATTATCCACTTCTGCAGTGTGACAGAGTTAGAACCTTCATTTTGAAGCAAAAAAATATGTTCCTACTACATCTTTTTCCCCTGGGCTTCTCCCAAATCAGATCCTACAAAGACTTAAGCACATGCTTAACTTTATGCAGGTGCCAACTGGGCTACTTGTATTCATTAGTCTTTTCAGGATCTGGGTTTCAGCCTCTCACTCTCAACTTCACACCTATTTTGCCTTTCTCTATGCCTGGAACAATCTACCATTTTCAACCAAGTTCCCTCTCTCCCCTCTTTCAAATCTCTTCTTAAAATCCACTTCTTCCAGGAATCATCCTTTCCATCTTCTCTTCTTCAACTCCTTCGACTGCTTTTTCCTCAACTATTATTTTGTGTCTCATCTTGTCTATCTTAACAGGAATCCTTCCTTAGCACATACTTGTAACTTGCAATTTTACTGTAAAATAATGTATAGCATTATTTATACATATAAAATACATATAGAATAATGTATAACAATGCCACTGGTTATCATTATGACATTTAATCCATGATTATTATTCTCTGAATTAGTACAATGAATATTTTTGTTTGCGTTTACTATAATTGAAAAAGTGCTAGGTTGACAACCTCTATTTATCCACAGGTCAGGTTTTCACAGGCAGATGCAGTGCAAACTTTCCCAATTGGCCTGACCAATGTGGCCTAGTCTTGACCTCAAATGAATCATCTCACAGAAGCAGCATGATTTAACCTCCTTTTCTTTCATTCCTTGGCATCTCTAAGAAGTGCTAATTTTCGTGGTAGGAATCTCTTGGCTGAAACCATCAATTCAATTCATAAAGGTCACAGTGAGCAACCTTCATATCTGTGGTTACTATGAACACAGACTAGATTTGACCAGTAACTTTGAGAGGAAAGGCACTATCTGTCTCATTCAAAACACTCTAAAAATCCAATTCCATTTAAATGAACTGGTTTTAACTACCCAGGTCAAGATACAAATAAAAACACACGTAACATCAGTTACCTGCAGTCCATCAGAAAAGCTGGAAACAGGGCTACCATCTTTCAGCCAAGTTAGAATGGGTGTAGGGATACCTCTGGCTTCACATTCCAACCTCACTAGATTATTAACCACCACTGCCACCATCTCATTCCTGCCAGAAATTGATGGGGGAACTGAAAAACAGAATATATTTGAAATCACTAAAGAGGAATATAGATCAGAACAGAATTAAATGGGCCATGTACTTTTGGAAAGAGTTTTTCGTCCTGCAACTGCAAGGCAGTACATCATTTGTCATTTATCCACACTGTGCCAAATCCTGCTCTCTTTACTTACGTAAGTAGTCAAATAACTTCAGGAACTACTTGTGTGAGCATGGTGAGCAGGATAGGCCCGTATCCCAGAGGGCAGCTGTGAAACCAGAAATCACAAAAATCTGAAAATGTTCTCTCAAATGTTTACAATGCTGCATTCAGACCTTGTGAAAGATCATACCAGTGAATATTAAAGCAAATTTTGTTCTAAATCTAATGAAGCAAATGCATACGCAATACAGTAAATTAACTATGTGAAATTGACATAAAAATTATCCTATCCAAGTGCCTACAAAACCTAGGTAATGAAAAATATCTTAATTACTCATCATAAATTACTTGCTTCGGGTAAATGGCTGGGTAGAATTATATCTGAAGGGATACTAAATGACTTGTTCTGACCTTCCTTGTGACCATTTCCCAGGATGTTTGCTTTCTACAAACATGCAAATGACTGAAATTTTCTATTCCACAAATATTTGTAACCATGCAATTAAAAATCAAATGGACCACTATTTGTAGAAAACAAAATTTGGATGTGGATGTGGGAACTGTTTGACTCATCTAGTTTGGAAATTAAAACAGCATCATGTGACTTATCTCATCAATTACAACTAAGCAATATAGCTTAAATATTCAGTATCAGTAATAAAAATGTAACACTTGCAGTGACCTTTTCATGATTAATTAATATAAAAAGAAAAGCATGTCATGATCTACTCACATATGTTCTATGTGTAGGAAAAAGAGAGTATGATAATCAGTACATTATTCATGGCAAACTAGTTGCTCAACTGGATTAATGAGTGAACAATTTCTGGTAAATCATGATGCATACTATTAATTCTGCCTTATAAATAAGCTCTAGTAGAACCAGAAATTCTGGAAGATAAGCAGTTACGTACACTTTGCCTTAACAAACATCCATTGTTCTTCAATTCTTCCAAATGTTTTATAATGGTGAGAAACAACTACAAATATTTTTAGGCAATGAAATAATATGAATATGTTTCATTTGAATTCAAAAGATTTGGCATCTACAAATAGTTTTATAACCCCCATCAATTTTAAGATTGAAGTATTGTTTTCCAAACAATGAAAACACAGTGATAATTTATGCTATAGCTACTATAACCAAAATACTGTTTCTACAACAGAGTTTGAATAAAAAGAGATATTAATGGGATGAGATATGCACTTACATACAACAGTGACAAGCATAGATAAAAATCAAGATAAGATAGATTTATGTTCATTAAACTCAATGTAACTTTTCCTATGTTCTGAGATGAATCCTTTAGGGACCATTATCTCCTCCTTGTTCATAACTTCCATTTTAAACATAATGAAATATTGAGAAATAATTTACACATTATGGCCATATTTATGTACGGTAAAAAAACAGTATTATTATCTCATGCTTCACAATGTAAACTGATCAATGGAGAGGTTAGAAAAGCTTCTCCTCCCAGACCCAAAAGGTACATATTGAACTGGTTAGGTGCATTTACTTTTCTTTGATACAATCAGTACCAGGTGACATGTTTTAATCTGGAATGGCAACCAAACCCTGTGATTCTAATCTACCTGGCTAACCCAAAGAGTATTAAATTAAACTGAAACTCTATCATCCGTAAAAAGAAGCTCATGTTCTTAGGAGTTATTATTTAATTTTTACTTTCTAACAACAATAATGACCTTGGCACCAAACATTTCCTGGGGATTAATGAGTTGGTGGGGTTAATTGCGATTGGCTGTGTTTTGAGCCATCAAATTCTCTCAGATGGTCATTAATCCCAAGGAAAGGCACTGCCCAAAGTCATTACTGGTTAATTAACATTAAAAGGAATTACATACTGTTTGTGCATCTCAGTGGAAGAATATAACCCCGACACCATTATGCCAAATTATGGCTGCAGATTAGCGTGGAAAGCTTCCATTGAAATATGTTGTATATGTGCATAGCTCTGAAGGCAGAGTTTGGTTTAGGACTATAGATTAGCATGCAAGACCCCCTGAAATCAGTGCAGTCTTCAACTGACTGACAGGTTTTGATCAGGCTTTTATTGACTACAAAGACCCATGATTTCATTTTATACAACTAAATACAGTTTCCTCTAAAACCACTGAACTATGATTCAGTGTCTGATTTCTTTGTATACTATAATTACCTATTGTAGGCTACATCTAGACTACAACCAGTACTTCCAAAAAAGCAAGCCACTTTTTCCGAAAGAGAGCACCCAGGCAGTCTGGATGCTCTCTTTCAAAAAAGCACAGTTTGCATTACATAGCGCCTTTTTTCGAAAGAGCACTTTCGAAAAAAGGCATTTTTCCTCATAAAATGAGGTTTTCCACTGTCGAAAAAACTGCCGCGTTCTTTCAATTTACTTTTGAAAGAACATGGCAGCAGTCTAGATGCAGGGGAAGTTTTTTTGAAAAAAGGCCACTTTTTTCGAAAAAACCCTGTAGTCTAGACACACCCGTAGAGTTCAAAATGATCAACAGTGAACAATCCCCCCATACCTTTTCAAACTGCTGACACAGCAACACTTAAGTCTCTCTGACAGATTTGACTAACCTCCTCTCTCATATTAGAACTGACAAACATGTTCAATTGAGTTGCAACTCATGAAAGCTCATTCCATAATAAAATTGTTAGTCTTTAAGGCTATGTCAAGACTACGCAGAATTTTCAAAAGAGGAAAATATCTTTCAGCGGAGCCCTTATTCCTCATAGAACAAGATACAGGGCCCCACAAAAAGAGCGTGTTTGCTCTTCCGCAAAAAAAAGCAGAAGAGTAAATGCAGAAGAACATATCTTCTTCTGATCTCACTTTTGAAAGAGAATCTTTCAAAAGTGAAAGTAGTCTGGATGCGTTTTTTTTAAAAAAAAAACATTTTTTCTAAAAAAAACCCCTGCTCTTCCTTAAAAAAGGAGGTTTACGTGGGGGGGGGGTTCCCCCGAAAAAGGGGGGGGGGAAGCAGAAGAGCAAACACGTTCCCTGGAAGCCCCACAGTGTAGAAGTGCCCCACCTGGAGGGAAGTCGCTGCCTATAAGAAGGAGAGTATTAAATATGTGTAACAGAAAAAAAGCAGACAAACTGCACATAGATGCTTTTCCTCAAGCTGTTTTTATGATATGCAACACCTACCATGAACCCGCAGGCTGTAAAAGAGCTCAGCTGTTCCTGCTGTATTGACGGCCACACATTTATAAATGCCAGTGTCAGAGATCTGGACACTCTCAAGTTGCACAATTTGCCCCCTGTTCAAGAAAGTGACACTTGCAGCACCAGTGAGTGGTTGATTGTCTTTGTACCATGTGATAACTAGAATGTAAATAAGACAGAGGGGAAAATTACTGACTGTACCTTTTTAATTGTCAATAACAAAAATAGCTCTATGCAATAATAGAAAAAAAAACCTTTCCAAATTATCTTAATACGTTCAGAATTTGTTCAAATGCTGATTAACCTTTTCTAAAAGCTAACTAAAAATTAATTAATATTTATTATGTTTAAAATGCAATAATCATAAAATTATAAAGCTATTAGTGATAACTCTTAATATTGACTGTTTTGCGATTGTAACAGACCATAAGTGTTGAAGACCTTACTTTGTATCTCCACCAGGAGATGACCCTTCCATCAGCTCAGTTCTCACTAACCTCTTGTTGTGATATTGGTTCCACGCTTACTCAGATGAAAGTTTTATCTATTGAATCCCTTCTTAAAATACCTACGTTTTCTATGAACATATTCCATCCAAGAAATAAATTAGCCTGACTCTGACTAACTTGTGAGAACTGCATGCTGATCACAACACAAGATAATGTGACAATACCCTATTTTTTCAGTTACGTCAAACAAGGCGATTTGTTGTTGTTGTTTTCTAGGCCATATCCTGCCATCATTTAGTACAAAGAATTCTTATGGACCTGAACAGGAGTCTTGGAGTAAGAATTATGATAAGATATGGTAAAGTAGCATTGTAGCACAACAGTGTAGTAATTAAGCTTTTTTGTAATTCAAGAACATTTGATACTCCTTCACAGTGTTACGCACAATTTTACTCCATGAAAAAGGGAATGAGATTTTCTTTTGTACTTCTATTTCCTGATCTAAACAGTTATATACTAGATTGTTAGATTGTTGGTTGGGGGGGGGGGGGCGATGTTTTTATTTTGTCATTAATTTGTTTTAGGTTTTTTTGGCAGGTGGTTAAGTTAATCAAAGTCGAATTTTAGCTTGGCTCCGAAAAGTCATCATTTTGTAACACATGGCATTATAAGTAAGAGCTAGTAGAATTTTTTCTATGAATATAACCAATGTCACTAATCAGGGATCTTCAGTAACAGTGTCTGTTGGCCTGCACAGTCGGTGTCTAATGGCAATGTGTGAATCTGTTTGGCGCATGCACGTCCCAACCCCGAGTTCCATCTCTACTGTAAAGCTTCATAGATCGAACAATTTAGTAGAGGGAAGGAGGATGGGTAACGGAGCACCAGAGGGGTACACATCTTGAAGAACCTTATTTACTGCACAAGGGGAGAAACCCTCTCTGCTTTGGGTGCTGTCTCTGTGGGTGCTCCACTCTTGGCGATTGGCAAGCAGTGCTCCTACGGCGGGGGGGGCGGGGAATGACTTTGGAGTGGAGTAATTGGTTGCTAGTACAGAAGACAGTACTGTGAGGCATAGGAGAGAGGCATAGGCATAGGCATAGCTGTGCCCTCTGGGACAAGTGCATAATGTTTGGCTAAAGCATGATGTTGGTTATAAGTATATTGTGAAGAAATGCCGTGGAAGTGGATACAGCGTGGGTGGAGTGAGTGCACATAGATCTCGACCAGGTACTGCTACCAAACAGCACCAGGGTACACTGTCACCGGGTGTGGAGCGTCCACAGGGACAGCACTCGAAAAAGAATTTTAAATTTTATGTACTGTACATCATTTACATTTATTGGAGCTTCCCATTATTTATTCACTGTGTTACTGATTTCACTAGTTTTAAACACTAGAGATTTATGTTCGCACTAAGAATCTTAATTATCATCAGAAGCCTTTAAAAATGGATAACATGTCAACAGACTCGTTTTAACATATATACCTGGCAAAGGATTCCCAGAGGCTTTACACTCAAGGTGGACTGGATTGTTCACCATAACTGTTTCATTTAACATCTTCCCTGCATTATCCAGACTGGGTGGTTCTGCGAAGGGACAGTAAAAATGTAGTTTAATTCATTTACCATTTTCATTCACACACTTGACAAAATATCTGTAAATTAAGCACTTTGTTTACTGAAAAATGGTGCTTATTTTACTGCTGAATGTCTGAGGAACCTTCCACAACTCCTTTTTGTAGGCTCTCCCTAGGTAAGATCCCATCTGCAGCTGTACCATTCTCTAGTGGTACAGACTCTTCAGCATTAACAGGAATACAAATTTATTTTTGTCAGTAAAGTTAGATGGATTTGACTCAAGATACACACAGCTTGAGTAGGGTAAGCAGGGGTCAGTTTTGTAAAGTCTCCTTTCTAACACATTAAGCTTTCTGATCATGCTTGGCTTACACTATTAAAATGGTTACGCTGAACTGAATATTGCATAGGGCTTTAATAAGGCAAAGCACTTTGCCTTATCTAGCCCACACAGGTTCTAGGTAGCAAATACAAAAGGCAGTGACATACCACTGTTGACAGGAAGATTAGAGAAAAAAGGGAAACTAGCGTGAGTCAGTCCCAGGACAAAAGCAGCTGGAAATATCAAATATGTATGGCTTTAGAAATACAGAAAGAGCAAGATTCCTCTTTCCCGCCCTGATGTGGGTAGGTGCTGCAATCTCCCATTCAGTTGAACATTATTGTATTAACATGCATCTTCACAAATAAAACAGATACCACAGAAATCACCACATCTACCTCTTTGCCACACAGGGGGTCCCAATCCAACTCCCGCTGAAATCATCAAAAAGACACCACATGAGTTCAGTGGAAGTTGGCTCAGGTCCTGGCCAATAGTTCTGAAGCTTTGAGGTTCGTATATTTAAAGCACTGTGTAGTGAGTCAGCATGACCCCCCCCCCCCCGTTGACCCACAGGAGGAAACTCCCACAAAGACCCCTTGGTGGGCGGTGCCAGAACCACTCAGCCCTGCCCACAGGAAACAGAAAGTGAGAGCTGGGGGTATAAGAAGGGAAGCTCCCAACACACTCAGAGCCCAGCTGCTGAGCAGGGCAGAGGCTCTTCCCCCAGCCACAGCACAGGAAGGCCCTGCTGTTCCGTGCTCTGCTGGATGACTGGGTTGGACCTCCCGGGCCGTTGCTGGACCTGAATCCCGGGACACACCTGCGGAGGCCGCCGCCCGGGCCCACAGATTTACCCGGACCCTCCGGACCCTTGACCCTCCGGGTCAAGTGGGCCAGACCCCTTACCTGCCTATGGACACGCTGCCAGTGCCACCGTCCACAGCCGACACCGAGAAGCAGCACCCAAGCCAGGTAGACCGCAAGGGGGAACGGGGAAGTGGCCCAGGGACAGCCGACCCCAGGGCGGCTGAGGACATGGAGGTCAGCTGGGCAGCGCGTTATGGCTTGGAGCCCCGCCGATCCAGTGTTCACGGCGCTGCCACTATTAGGGCCCTGGGCTGGGACGAGGTGGAGTAGGGAGGGCCCATGTCCCCCCGTCACCTCTTCCCTTGGGTGGCAGGTTCCCCCTGTGGGGAAAAAAACCCTGTGCTTGTCGATTCTCTGCAACCAAGGAGACCCGACCCCTGGCTCTGCCTGCACATAGGCTGGTGCCTTTAACCCTTGTAGACTATTTACCATTTACCGTGTGGACTGTTTGCCAGACTGTTTGTTGCTCCACCCTAACCCAGGGCCAGGGCATATAGACTTCCAACAGGTTTATTCAAACTGGTTGACTGTTTGTTTATTGCCACGCCCTGAACTAGGGCGTGGCCTCTAGACTGCCACCTGGATTACCAGAGACTGTTTGATTGTTTGTTTGTTGCCCTGCCCTGCACTGCACAAGGCCAAGGCCTTTAGAACTGAGATTCAGCCTGAGGCCAGGCCTGGGGCCCTGGACTCCGGAGGCCCGCCCAGTAGTGAGTCAGTGTGGCCCCCCCACTGACACGAACAACTACACACTGTCAAACATTTATCAAGCTTACATGCAAATAATTCCTGGAATTCTTTTATTTCTCTCTCTATTGGTTAATCTCAAAATTAAAAATGCCTTCCAGAAGTTTGAAGAAATAAAGGAGCCTAACATATAAGAGAAAATATTTCTACAGAAGTTTGTAAAGAATGCTTGTTTTCACAAGATTTAGGTCAGATCAGTAATGCTGCTAGTGGTGCCTTATTCCCTGGCTCAGGAACACAAAGTTTACTTCCCAATGTCTTGGAGGCTCTTGGAGAAGAAGTGAATGGACGTGTTCGAAACTAAAAAGTGGCTATTTTAAGGGAGCTTTTTAATAACAGGCTGAGACATCATTACCATGCACATGAAGCCGAATGTGCTGCTGGGCTTCTCCTGCAGCATTTGTTGCCACACAGGTGTATCTACCAGCATCTTCCAGGAGGGCCTTGGCAATTTGCAGAATGCGGCCTGAAGACTCCAGCTGCCGCAAAACAGAAAAATAATTTTGCACTGTGACTCTGGACTTAGGCCTGCTACGGTACAAATTTACACTGTGTACAACATTCCATCTTCTTTTCAGACAGGAGCTCACATTCACACAGGAGGCCTCGTTCCAAAGGCTGCAGAGATCCTCAGCCACAGGACTATGGTGACTGGCTAGCTGATAAAGCTGTGAAGAGACCTGGGTGGCAAAGGGACAGGCTACTGCATGGGACTGCTGGCAGGACGCCAGAAGCCATTTCAGTTTACCATAGATCAGAGCAGCTTCAAGCTCCCTGCTGGAGATCATTGCGATGCCAAGGAGTTACAAGGAGAGGCTCTGATTTACACCAGATCAAGCCTCTGAGAGAGCTACCCAAAATTCCCCAATGTCTTCCAACAGTTAAAATCCTACTATCCAAAGAAAGTAGAAATTAAAGGAGGCAAATTGACACTGATGCTTAGAGAGAAATGTACATCATCCTGCTTCCAGTCAGAATGCGTGGTACTGTTCCCAATAGCTATCCAAATTGGAAAAGATGGTCACTTCTGGAGAATAAGGTACAGCTGAGAGGTGCAGACACTGCATCTACAAAGCAGACTTCCTGCAAACACAGCATATGGATTTCTTAATGGGATTCACACAACAAAACACTGCAAGTCTAATCCTAAATTCTTTAATTAGCCAAAACTCCCAATGAGTCATTGCATTTTCTATACCATGCATCTTTAGTATCTTTATAGCATCACATCTGACATAAAGAAGAAGAAAGGAGAGGGGGGGCATGTGTGTTAGTACTTCAGTGTAACTATCTTTCATAGTTTTGATGCCATACAAGCATTGTGCTTACTCGGATGTTTCCTCTGGCTGTGTTTACTGGCAGGCCATCTTTTAACCATGTAATGGAAGGGCTGGGAATACCATTGGTTATGCATTGCAGTGTCATGGGTTTATATACCACCACAGCTCTCTCAGAAGGACCAGTAGATTTAATTGTTGGAGGAACTGCAAGATACAACACAAAGATAAATCACTTTGTGAAAGTATTTAATGTGCAGCCTATAGGATATCTCAAGTACAAATGGCTCTTATTATTACAATTCAACTCACTTGTTGTCACCAATTTATCTGCACATTTTACAGTTTTGTGTAAAACTACAATACTTTCTTGCTAATGAAGGTGCAACATTATTTTAATCTAAAGCCAGTCTGCTGTTCTTTTCCTCTCTTGTGTAACATACCATGCACAGTAATATCCAATTCCCTTTCATGGTCTCCTGCCTTGTTTGTCGCCACGCACTTATAGCGGCCTGTGTCTGACACTTGAGCCCGGGAGATGAGAAGTTTGCGTCCATTTAATAAGATCTTATATCCATCTCCTTCTTTGACTGGCTGGCCATCTTTCAACCACCTAGCAGGAAGAAAGCAAAATCTTAAGACACTTATTTTGTTTAAAGTAGTTGACAGTCCAGAAATGTGCTCTGTAAACTAGAAATGGGAAGCTGCAGTACAACTATATCTATTTTTCAAAGAAGCCTGAAGATAATACATCGAGATCTGCTCTTTGGAGCTCACAGATATAAGTGAGGACCTGAAGTGAGCTACCAGGAAATGGGGAAGCAAACACCAGAGAAGGGGAAAGGAAGGAGGCTGTAGAAAGCACAGCTGCCAATTAGGAAGAGGAGAGGGGCCTGAAGTAAAAGATTCCATGCAAGAGGGACCCTAGTTACCAGAGGAGGGGCATGGGCGGGAGGTGAATCCCCACTTTGGGGAGGAAAGCCTGCCAGACCTGCCTCTTGCGCCCAAGGCCCAGCCCTGCATGCCAGAGCCCCTCATGCCCCATTAAAAGGAAAAGCCCCAAAGGACCAGAGAAGTCCTGGCCCTGCCCACACCAATCACATCAGGCCAAACTGCTGCTGCCTCCTCAGCACCAGACTGTGAGCATCAGGCTGGCCCCAGTGCCTGTCAGCGTTACAAGTGGGGGCTCCTCCGGGATTTCAACTGGGAAGTCTCTGAAGCTCAGGACACGCTTCCTCAGCTAGGGGAAGTACGTAACCCACACACCTACTGGGCATGTAATGGCAAAGAAAAAGAATGGATTTCCTGTACAGCCTTGGCTGAGAGCCAGCTGGCTTTTAGCTCAAGCTGTAGAGGCTCATGCACTAAGCTCCTCTCAGCATTACACCTGGTTGAGACAGTAGCCTCCCTGAGCACTGGACTGGCCCAAGTGCCACCAGTTGAACCAGATAAAGCTGCCAGGCCCCTCAAGTGCTGGCCTGGCCCCAGCACTGCCAGAGTCAGCCTGGCCCCTGTGCTTAGCTGAGCCATCAGCCTCCCTGAGCACCAGGCTAGTCCCACCACCAAGCCCAGCCAGCAGCTTCCTCTAGTGCCAACTCCTCTTGTCCTGAAGGTCCCAAAACTCCACTGAGTCCCAGCAGCAGTCCACAAGCTCTCTGTATCACTCCTCACCCCCCTGGACAGTGAGCAGTGGGGCCATTTGGGGGTGGAGGAGGCAGTGTAGTTCTCAGGAAAGTGGGGGGCACTGCGACCCAATTGTCCAACAGCAGGTTGGTGGGGAAGGCAATGCCCACCGCCCATGAGGCGAGAGAAAGGACACCTCAGTAAGAAGAGTCATTAATGGAGTTCTGCTGCTTCTGCTTCTGGTGGTCCCTGGAATATTTACTCTGGCATTACCAACAAGGCTAATCTTAAAAAAGGGGAAAATTCTGACCCCACTGACATCAAAGTTTTGCCAACAAGGCCAGGATTTTACCCACAGTGTTTTCGTCTATGATCAAATGGTATGGTCAGTGCAGAATGATTACTTCCAAGCCCATCTAAGCAAGATGTGGCATTCCTAACTGACATACCAACCCCCTTACATGATAGTCGGTGGAGGGGTTCCCGACGCTGGACAATCCAGTTCCAGAGGGCTATCAAGGATCACAAAGTAGTTTGAAGGTTCTTCTCCCCCTTCCACAAATGGTGGGACTGTAGAGTGATAAAAACACAGCAGAAGAAACATTTAAACATCAGAAAAAGTGTCAAAAGCAACTACAAATGGTAAAATATATATTTTAGCAACAGCACCCACCTCCCACTGGGACAGGGTATTAGACTGGGTTCAGTATACAGAGTTTTAGCCTTACAATGAAGAGCACCAAACAGATGGTGTCCACTGTCCTACCATTTTTATTGGTCTTGCATGGCACTTGATTTATCTAAGGCCAGATTCCACTTATTCTCTCTATGCATGGAAAAGGAAATGAGGAGGCTTGTCCGCCACTTCTTCACAAGGCCCAGCTGCTCCATCTCTTTGCTTCCGGGGATGCAAGGCATGCCAAAGGGAGTGGGAGGATGGGGAGGATGCAGGCCACCTCATTCACAAACCAGAAAAGCTATTCAGGGAAAAATAAGCTGGGCACACAGCATCTGGAAGCCTGTGGGCCATTAGTGCTCCCATATAGTGGTGTGTCTCAATACACATCTGTGCCTACAAGGCATAAACAAGCCCTTAAAAATAGTAGCACCTACAATGGGGGAGGGAGGAACCTACGGCCTGAGGGTTGGATCAGACCTGAAGCTCCACATGATCCTGCCTGCGAGGCTCGGGGTTCCCTACTTCCACAGTGGGGCAAGCCAGTGTTGTCACTCCAGCCTTCGCAATCAAGGCAAGCTGCCAGCCAGATCCAGCCGACAGGCTCTGCCTGGCAGGGGGGAGAAAGGGGCTCTGTGTGTTGCAGGGAAGCGCTCCCTGAAGGCATGGCCCTCCATCACTCCCATTGGCCAGGAATCGCGGCCAATGGGGACAGTGGAGAATCGTGGGGGGCAGTGCCTGAGCATAGAGCCAGCTGTGCTCCCCAGACTACTCCTGCTCCCTCCTTCCTTCCTAGACCCCATACTCACACCCCAAGTCCACTCCTGCACCCTACTTTCCTTCAAGACCCCAGACCCCTACCCTCGGCCTGCTCCCTGGCAACCCCCTCCCACACTCTGAAATCCTCATTTCTGGCCCCACCCCAGAGTTTGCAGGGGCTACAAAATCTACTAGCCCCAGACCCCCAGAAGTTGATCTGGCCCTGGGGGGTTAAGTCTTGGTGCTTGAGGGGAATGAGGTAAATGTCTTTTTTTTTTTCTGTTTCTCAGTTGGAGGCCAGGTCAATGAGGGTGGGGTTTTTTTTGTTTGTTTGGTTGGTTTTTTGTTTGTTTGTTTGTTTGAAATCTCACTTGTGTGTGACGCCCAACTGACCTACAATATAAACCACCTTACTCTTCTGGAAGTTGCTATTTCGTGACCAATATTTGTAGGAGTCATATATAGAGATGGTCCAAGGAGGCAGTGTGCAGAAGTAGACTGGAGTGAAGGTGTCAATGGAAAGAGAGAAACATTTTTCAAAGGTAGGTTTAGGATCTGCATAATGCAGGCAAAAATGTATAGTCAGTCTAAAAATTGAAAACCCCCTTGATATTATTCGATTTATTTTGCAGCTGTGATTCTTCTTTTGTCCCTGATTTAAATTAGTCGAAGGGGGAATTCGTCTCTGTGTGATGCTTCATCTCTGAAGTAGTCTGAAAGCAGCTGCCCACATTAAATCTGATGCTTGAACCACTGACTGGACTGCAGTTTTGTGACACCAGCAAAAACAAATACAGATTCAATTCTTTGGCAAGTTTTGCAAATAAATTGTTCTTCTGCTCACACACCTAAAATTTCAACATCATATTTAATTTCTTTTTCTCCTGCTCTGCTGGTGGCCACACATATATACTGTCCGCGGTCAGCCTCTACAGCATTCAAGATCTCCAGTTTCTTCCCCCCAGACACAATGCGGAGGTTATCACTTGCTTTCACAGGCACGCCATCTTTTAACCAGGTCAGAAGAGGAGGGGGGTTGCCACCAGCTTTACAATCCAATGTCAGTGAATTCCCAGCAACCACCTGCTTGCTCTGGACTGTGTCAGAGCCACCCTCAATAACCGGAGGAACTAGAAAAAGTGAAAAAAATATATTGCAAGCAATTAACTTTACAACCTGAAAACTTATTAACAGCACATGGGTCAGTTCCTCCCAGCCCTCTCTGGCTCTATCTAATTTTATGTTATATATTATTTTATGTGAGAAATCTTTTGTCAGAACAGGCTAAGACAACGGACTCTAAAGAACAGTTAACAATTTAATAAACAAATGCCATAAAGGATTGTTCACCACTATATTAAAAGACAATGAGGTTCTGAGGTGGAAGAATAGAGACCAAGGCTGTGTCTACACTGGGCCACTTATTCCGGAAAATCAGCCGCTTTTCCGGAATAAGCTGCGAGCTGTCTACACTGGCCTTGAATTTCGGAAAAGCACTGACGATCTACAGTAAGAAATCAGCTGCTTTTCGGAAAAACTATGCTGCTCCGCTCGGCAAAAGTCCTTTTCCGGAAAACTGTTCCGGAAAAGGGCCAGTGTAGACAGCCCAGTAGTCTTTTCCGCAAAAAGCCCGATCGCGAAAATGGCGATCGGGCTTTCGAAAGCAGCGTCTACATTGCCACGGGCGCTTTTCGGAAAAAGGGCTTTTCGGAAAAGCATCCTGCCAATGTAGACGCTCTTTTTCCGGAAATACTTATAACGGAAAACTGTTCCGTTTTAAGCATTTCCGGAAAATCATGCCAGTGTAGACGTAGCCCAAGAGTCTTAAGTCAGGTGTGACACTGGCAGACCAATGGGCTAGATTACGGCAAGGCCCCACTGAACAGTCTGGGTTGCAACCAGTCTGGCTTATCTGTGGCTTAGTATAGTTAAAATAGTTATTAAGAGTGGTAAGAATGCATTTCAATTTTAAGGAATGCTTGTAGGATACTCTATGGATTAACCCTACTTACATTTATATCATGGGTGGCCCATGAGCCAGACGTGGCTTGCCAGAGTTAACCCCTGGTGGGCCACTGGGCACTTTATTTACCTGCGTCTCCACAGGTGCAGCCACTTGTAGATTCCATTGGCTGCGGTTGCCATTCCTGGCCACTGGGAGCTATAGGAAGCAGCGCAGGCCAAGTTACTGCTTCCCACAGCTCCCATTGGTGGGGAACAGAAAACCATGGCCAACAGGAGCTGTGAGCGGCCATACCTGAGGACATGCAGGTAAATAAAGCATCCAGCAGCCTGCCAAGAACTCATCCTGGTGAACCACGTCCGGCCCATGGGCCACTTATTGCTCCCTCCCGGATTTATAACCAGAGTTATAAGGTAACATCTAAATGTTTCCTCTGGAGCTATTAAAAAGTTTGCTATGACTGTAAACCCCATGCAGCAGGAGAGAAACATTATCAAGTGTGAAATACCAGCTTACTACAAGAGATGCTGTCTCTTCCCCACAAAAGAAGGCCTACAGACATCAGACAAACCATTATGGACAAAAGGCTTATTGATTGCTTCCCCCACAACCCTGAAGAGGGTATGTGCCCAAACCCTTGTCCCATCAAAGCTGGAATAGGGAGGGGAAGGGAATAAAAATATCTGTTGAAGAGAATTCCTTATTCCTATAGGATGAAGTTTAATAAGGACAAATGCAAAGTACTCCACTTAAGAAGGAACAATCCATTTCACACATACAGAATGGGAAGCAACTGTCTTGGAAGGAGTATGGCAGAAAGGGATCTAGTGGTCAGAGTGGACCACAAGCTAAATATAAATCAACAGCGTGACACTGTTGCAAAAAAGCAAACATAATTCTGGGAGGCATTAACAGGAGTGTTGTGAGCAAGACATGAGAAATCATTCTTCCGTTCTGCTCTGTGCTGATTCGGCCTCAATTGGAGTATTGAGTCCAGTTCTGGGCACTGCATTTCAAGAAAGATGTGGAGAAATTGGAGAAGGTCCAGAGAAGAGCAACAAGAATGATTAAAGGTTTAGAGAACATGACCTATGAAGGAGGCTGAAAGAACTGGGCTTGTTTAGTTTGGAAAGGAGAAGACTGAGAGGGGACATGACAGTGGTTTTCAAGTATCTAAAAGGGTGTCACAAGGAGGAGGGAGACAAATTGTTCTCCTTGGCCTCTGAGGATAGGACAAGGAGCAATGGGCTTAAATAGCAGCAAGGGAGGTTTAGGTTGGACATTAGGAAAATTTTCCTCACTGTCAGGGTGATTAAAAACTGGAATAAATTGCCTAGGAAGATTGTGGAATGTCCGTCTCTCAAGATATTTAAGAGCAGGTTAGATAGACATCTATCAAGGATGGTCTAGACAGTGCTTGGTCCTGCTTTGAGGGCAGGGGACTGAACTCGATGACCTATCGAGGTCCCTTCCAGTTCTAGCATTCTATGTTTCTACAGAATCCTGAGGGACCAGGATGTTTAAGCAAATGCAAGGAGTCCCCGATTGTTTTACCTGCATTAGTTCTAAAAGATAAACTGAGTCTGTTTATTATAAACATTTCTATTACCTTTTGAAACCTCATTGTAACTCATCTATGGGTACGTCTAGACTGAGGTGCTATTTCGGGATACCAGAGGTATCCCAAAATAGCAACGTCGCGTCTTTAAATGCTCCCACTATTTCCCACAATAGCTGGCGCACTATTCTGGTGTCCTTGTAACCCTCATTCCGTGAAGGGATTTGTCGGAATAGTGCCTTATTTTGAAATATGGCACTAAATTTCAAAATAAGCTCTTTCGACCTAGACTCGGAATAAGCAACGCAATTTGCATAGTGCAAATTGTGTATCTTATTCTGACAGAAGGGTGCTTTAACCTTGAAGCCTTTATTTTTGTTAGTTAATAACTCCTTAGTTAGTTTGTTACAAAGCATTGTCTTTGGTTTGAGAAGTGAGTACACTTGATTTGGGGTTAATGACTGGTTCTATGGGATTGGCAGTAACCTGAATACTATTGTGATTTTTGGTATAAAGCCATCATCTGCCAGAAAGTCCAGCTTGCTGGAATGGCAAGATAGACCAGAATGCCCAAGGCTGTGACTCCCTGGTAAGACTATTATAGTGTTCTAGGCGTTCACACTTGTTATTGGATTAGTGAAATCTAACTATAGGGAACTACAGAGGTTTTGCCCTGCTTCTTGACAGTCTGCCCAGAGGTTGGAATTCATAATAATGAGTCATTCCAGACACGATTGTCAGGAAACTTAACATTCACTCCAAAACGTTATTTCAGATAAACACTGGGCAGGGTATACATGTGCGCATGATAGGAGGGAAGAATAGGTGGGGAGAGAGAGAAGGGATTTGTGAGTGGAAAGTAATCTTAATATTTCCTATTTATAAAAACGTCCCTCTGACCACCCTGAAGACAGAAGCCTTGTTTCATAGCTGCATAAATGATATTAGACATAGCACAGGCTGTGACAGTGCAAGTTTTCCTTTGCTGTCTTGTTAAAGTATCCCAAACTTTAGTTTCAGTGGCCAACTCTGAGCGAGAGAACACTTCAGTCCTTCGGGAAGCACTGCACAACCTACCTCTGTGAGAATGCAGGTAGGGTGCTGAATACGCATGTTTTATAAGCCACAACAAAAGGTAAACAAGCATGTTAAATAAACTCTCTTTACCATAGACATCCACTTGATATATTTTTTCAGCAGTGCCAGCAATGTTGGTCACCAGGCAGGTATACTTAGCAGAATCCGAGACTTGAGCCCGAGGAATCTGAAGGAACTGCCCCTTGTCCACATACAGAGCTTCTGGACTAGAAATAATTGGGCGTCCATCCCTGTACCACGTAATGGCCGGGGCTGGGATTCCCCTGGTTTCACATTCTAGCTTTATTAAGCTGTTGAGCAATGGGGATACCTCAGTGGTAATATTTCCTCCCTTAATAGTAGGTGGGACTATTTCAAAAGACAAAACAACAGCATTAAGACTGTAGAGTTTGCATTAGAACAAATTAAGTGTCACTATAAACAGGTTAAACATTACACTGTTTAAAGAATTAAAGAATTTTTGGGCTCATTAGATCTCCAGTATCCCCAACACATTCACCAAAGCAGTTATTCACTGTCAGCACAAACATCTGTGGCTCACTAGGAGTTTTGCACACATAAGATAAATGGAATCTAATAAAAAAGGGCCACACCACGCCTTAAGGCACAGCCCATTTCGTCATCTGCAGCTCCCCAATGTGTCAGTTGGGCAAGCCCTTCTATATACTTCTAGGATACACTTACTCCTATAGGACATGCCCAGTTTCTACCCCGTCTTTTGCAGGTAAGTCTAGACCAGCCCCTCCACTGTTCAGTCAGCTAGTTCAGCCACTGAAAATAATGACCTGTTTTTCAGAAGGGCTCCTGTTGAATTCTGTGGGAAATGCGGGTTACTCAGCACTTCTGAAAATAAAATCATTTACATATAAACCTAAACAAGCACTTAGGAGCCTTGATTTACACCTCCTGTTTTCTGGAAATATTGGCTCAGAGTCACTCATCATTTGCTAGTCGACAGAACTTACATTTTTCTAGCAAACAAACTTTCATGTTAAATTATCCATGTAAAGAGTTCAGAAATCATTAAATACACGTTGCAATTGGCAAAACCTAAGTTAACTGCTTTACTGCTCCTGAAAGTACCAGATACATACACACACACACTGGCAGACACACACCTTCTCCACTGTCAAACATACATGGTAGACCCTAACATTTTTCATGGAATGTTTATTTCAAATGGCAGCACAAAAAAATAAAGTGGGGGAGGAGAGGGTTAAACCAATGACCAGGGTGTTGAAGGGTACCAAATTATAGTACAGTTTAATCCTGGTTAAATAATTCAAATATAAATTTAATACATCGATAAAATATGCTAAAACTTACTTAAATGAGATAAAAAGGTTTCAGCAAATGCATGCACATATAGAAATTGAGAACAGTTGGAACAGTTTTAACATGCTATCTTGAGAAACTATGAAAGACAAAACAAGACCTCTCTGTCTCTTCTAAACCACAGCTATACTAAATACTGGGAGCAGAACAACATACTCACAGACACTGACTACACCAAGATAAAGACAACAAAATAGCAAATACAGCCACTCGGTATTTATAATCCTGGCTGTCATCCAGCTCTTAAAATTCTCAGTTTCTCCATATTACCAGTCTCAGGGGGAAAATCCTCCTCAAGAATTTCACTTCAAGTATCTCTTCAACTCCAAAATTTTAATAATAAGTTGCTGAAGCTACATGAAGAATTTGAAATGAACAATTCTAAATCTGTTCCATGGTGAATTCTCCTGGGTGTGAAGGAAATATCCAAGAGGACTAAAGAGCAAAGGAAACTAAGATCTAATAGGAAATTAAGTCCAGAGCCCCTTTTGTCTCTGTGCACATCTGTCCACATATCCAGGTTCATACCTTTGACATTAATGGGTATCTCCTTTGCCTCCCTAACTACTGTCCAATTTATCTCCTCCCTTTGTTTTCAAAGACTATGAATGTGTTCGCTGCTCACATTACTTAGATTTTTTTCCTCCAGCTCTCTGCTCAATCTCCAGCCAGTCTTGCTTTCTTTCCATTCCAGTGAACCCGTCCTAACCATGGTCATTAGTGATATCCTCCTAACTGTTTTGCCAGCACATCACTGTTTTCCTATCTTTTACAACTGTCAAATTTAACCTCTTATAACTCACTTTTTGCCAGGCCCAACGTAATCTTGTTCCCAACCAGTGATCCTTGTAATGCTGTGCACTTGTGCAGTCACTCAGGAGAAACTCCGATACCACCCAGCTGATTTGGAGAGCACTCACAGCTAGGTTGGTTGTTTCTATTGGTGGTGCACATGAACATGCTTTAGTGCATGTAAAAAAATTATTCTGCAATGGATGTAAAAAATCCACACGTGTATGGAAAAGATTAGAGGGAACATTGTTCCCAACTATCTCTCTGCTCTCCTTTTTCCTTACATGCCTCCCAGCTCGCAGGCTTGACTGGTCCTTCACCAATGCTGCCTCTTCCAAGTGGAAGGCTCTCCTCCCTCTTTGTATCTGCCAAGCATGAGAGTTCATTCAAACTTATTTCTCCCAGGAATCTTTCTAAAGCTATTCTTGCCACCAATAATGCTCATACCTGCCCTTGCCTAAACATATCCCATTAAGTAGCTTCAGTTGGCTTTGCTCAGATTGTCCTTATCTTGCAATGAAGATGCCTTATTCTGTTTGTAAAGCACCAGATAATTGTGCTAGATAATTGCGTCAATAATTAATAATAAATAAATGTTAATGTAGTTAGCTCTGCTGGGCCAGATTCTCAGCTGTCAAAAATCAACATAGTTTCATGAAATCAATAGAATTCCACCAAATTATGACATTGATGAACGAATCCTCTAAATCTATGGCTCTAACTCTTTTGGAATGCTGTATATTCTAAGCCATTCTGTGCTAGATTTTCTTCACAGACCAGTTTTACACCAGTGTAACAATACTGGCGTTAGCAATCATTCTTCTGATCTACACTGGCATAAATTGAGGAGAGTCAGGCCCACAAAACTCTAAATGCATCCCTTCCCCCATTTCCCTTAAAATCAGTTAAATTAAAATAACTAGATGATATCATATTTCAATTTATATTAATTTTATAATGATCTGAGAAACTACAGGTTTATGAAACTGCTCCAAAACACTTTCAATGACTAAAAAGGCCCCCCAAAATATACCTAAAGCCGGTTTAGGCCCCATTCCAGCAAAGATTTATGCACATGTTTAACTTCTCACATCAGGGAGTCCTATGGAGATCAAAGGAATGATAGATATATGTAAAGTTAAGGATATGCACAGTTATTTGCAGGATCGGGGCCTTAATTTGCATACTGTTTCCCTGCAAAACAGAAACCTATTTTACTCAACAAAACAAAAGAACACCTAATCCCGGAGAACTCTTAATTTACCATGGATGACCAGCTTGACCTCCTTGACTTGTTTGCCAGCAGCATTGGTCACACTGCACTGATAGCGGCCTTTGTCGAGTCTTCGAGCACTCTTTATCCGTAGAACTTGTCCTTTGTCTAGGAGCTCGATATTAGGATCTTCCAAGAACAGGGGCCTGGAGAAAAACAAAATCCCCACATCCCCGAATAGTAATAAAAACGATTTGAATAAAAATAATTAATATTTGGCACTAGAACTGAACTTTTCATGCAGAGAGCTAAAACTGCTATACAAGAGTAGTGAGCCATCATTATACATTTTACAGAAAAAACCAAGGCACAAAATACTTAAGTTTTGACCAGGTCATACAGCATGTCAGTGGCAGAGCCAGACTAAAATCTCCTGATTCCCAGTCTCTTTCTCTAATAAATATCTCTGTTTAGTAGCTAAAAGCTCTAAAGTCTATATATTAAAGAATACCAAGCAACTGTCACATCAGGATAGCGGGTGTTGCTGACCAAGAACCACATTATGAAATGTTAATGCTATTTTCAGCCATTTTGATTTTCAGCTAACATGTGCACTGCCAAAATTCCTCGAATAATCTATGGAATGGCCTCAAAGGACTGGCTGGGCATTTGTCTTGGTTTGTGTGCTGTCTGGTTTCACCCACCATAAATCTACACTGTATGTGCCACATTACTTACCAATTGGCATTTCACTATGAACAGCAAGTTGATACACTTAACCACACAACATCAACATATAACTAGTACAATTCTTAATTGATTACAATGGCATATCACTGATTGACTAGTCATAAGCAGAACTTGATAGTACAGTGCATCTATCTCCTCTCTCCCACACCATAACGTTCTTGCCACAAACAAAGAGGAAGTACTTACTTGCCATCTTTGAACCACTGAATGACAGGAAAAGGAGAGCCTTTGACTTTACACTCCAGACTAGTCCCTTGGTTGAGAGTGACTGAAACTTCTGGTGTGTCAGCACCTTTTATGTTTGGTGGAACTTGGAAAAAGAAACGTCACATTAAGAACTAAACATGGTGAACATGATGAAAACTTGCTGACAAGGGCACTAACTGAACAGATTAGACCATGGAGGCCATCATTTCAGGATGACCATGTTATCAATATATGCAGCAAGCTTCACCCTTCACTGTGAAGTGAATGCTGCAGCTGCTCTTCTATAGCACATTTCTATTGTGCCTACGATCCCTCGTGTAGAAAGCAATTCTGCACAAGTGCTGGGGAACAGACTCTATGGCACAAGAGAATCTTTCTAGCTTGTCTTCCGGGCTCCATTAGTGAAATATGCACAAGACACTATGATAAAATATCTTGTATCAGAATTCAGAGATGGAAAACAGCATTTTGTGTATAGTACCAATAAGATGACAAAATTCAAACAGCATAAGGTGTTACTGTGTGGCGAGACCCTGTATCCTATATTTAACAAGACAAAGAAAAAGCTGCAGTGTAATGACTTTACATATCAAATACTATTTTTATGGATTATCAGCTTTCAAGGGCACAATACTAACCTAGCACATCTACATGAAATAGCTTCTCAGAACTTCCTGCTATGTTTGTTGCTTTGCATGAATACTGTCCACCATCAGCGGTAGCAACCTTAAGGAGCTTCAGTATCTTCCCATTGTGTGATATTTGGAGAGTATTGCTTTCCAAAACCTTAAAAAAATCAAAGAGGATCGGCATTATGTGGTCCAAGTTACATAAGCCAATCACGGTGTCTGGATTTTTAAAGACGGTGGCAGTTTTTCTTAAACAATAATGTATCCACTTAATGTCCCTTCTCTATCAAACCCATAATACCTTCAAAGAACAATACAGGCTACCAAACATAACTTGTAGGTAATTACATAATAATAGGCAGCTAACTGTATGGCACTATTATAATTATTCCAGTTGTGTGACAATAGGATAATCAAATATTTTTTCCCTTTGCTGCTGGGGTAAAATAGTTGTATTTCTTTGTAAAGTGCTTTAAGATGGTTTTGAGAGAGACTGAGGCTAAGTTTTGCTTTTCTGTTGCTATGATTTAGTGAATGGATGAGTTAGTTTATTACCTGTACACAACTGAATATTGCTGCAGAGAGGGGTAAACAATGTGATTTATGTAACCATATATTAAATTAGTTACATAGGTGCCCAGTGTGTGTGCATGCATGTTTTTATTGCTGCTTAAATCGAAGGCCAGGTCAACACTACAAATTTCTGCTTGCAGAAGATATGATGCCTGGTCAACACAACTGTGTCAGAATACATGCAAGTTATATTTGCAAAACTGTGTGTTTGCCAGTATAGCTTGTTTTGCTTGTAGAGGGTGATTTTATTGCTACAGAGCTCAGTGTTTCCAGTATAGCTGTGTCCAAATTACAAGCACTTTTCCAGTATAATATAATGGTATCCTATACAAGTAAAATGCTACTTGTACATTTTAACTTATTTAAATGAGCTCTCTCCTCAAGCACTCGCCAAAAAGGCTTTAGAAAGCTAATATGAAATCTGCTGGAATTGGCTTTTGTACCTTTAAGGTCATTTTTATTTGCATGAAATAAACAAACAGTAGTTGTACATACCTGGACATCATCTTTATACCATGTGATGATGGGAAAGGGGTTGCCTGACACTTCACAGATGAGATTCACAGGCTGATTAACCACTACAGATACATTTGTCACCTTTTCTTGATCTTGAATTTCAGGAGGAACTATAATAAATTATGGTAAGCAAAGATTTATGTATTAAAAATGCCATGGACATCTACGTAAAGCAAAATCAAGATGTTATCTTAAAGTTCTATACAATATTTTCATCATTATATCAAGTTTTTTTCTTTATAGTTGGTATTTATTAATGCACATATAAGAGCTTTACACTGCAGTAAGTGTCAGTGTTTGTGTCATCAAACCTATGTTGGAGTTCAGAGATAAACCTCTCGCTCCTAACTGTGATAGGTTAAAAGTTGGCTCACTGTACGAGTTATGAAAGGTAGACAACAGTGGATGCTGTGTTCAATGTAAATCAGATACAGTGAAATACAACGTAAATCCTAAATTGTTTCAATGAACTACAACAGGGGTGGGGAACCTCAGGCCCAGGGACTGGACGTGGCCCCTGGCTTGCCTGGATCCAGTCCCAGAGGCTCAGAGATCCCGCCGCATTGGGGAGCCCACTCTGAACTGCAGCCCCTCTCCCACCCACCCACAGGGCTGGAGCACACAAAATCTACTAGCCCCCCTAGGCTCTGGTGTGCAAGGGGAATGTGAGGAGTGTCTTTCTGCTTCTCAGTCAGGGGCATCTCACTTTGCTTCTCACTTGTGTGAGGCCCCTGGCTGATTTTATTACGGGTCAGTGGGCCCTGACCCAAAAAATGTTCCCCACCCCTGAACAACAACATTCCAATTGCTGTTCCATCTAGTGTGACCTTATCTGGGGATGAAGATTTTATTTGGGGAAAAAATGATTTAATTGTAAGAGGAAGGGATTCTCTGTACAAAGGAATCCCAGTATTATATTAAGAGGAGGAGAAGGTTGAGTTTAGCCAGATAAGAGATTTGGTCTTTAACCAAATCTGACTTGTCACTTTCATCAGTCTGACAGTCGCTCTACAGCAGTGGGGGGCAACCTGTAGCCCACGGGCCGCATGCAGCCCATCAGGGTTTTTTGTGTGCCCGCAAAACATTTGTTTAGCATTTCCCACATCACAGGGTTTTCAGATTCAGCTGGCTTACATCTGCATCGTTTTTTCCCTACCAGTATTACTAAAGTGACATACATGTAAAACAAGGGCACATGAAGCAAGATGGTCGCTGATCGCACACAACGTTGTGAGAGCCGTGCACTCCCTCTGGTTCCAATCAAAGCGCTGCTATTGTTCAAGTGGTACACCCACAAATTCTAGGTACTCAAGCAATTAGCAAAACTACCCTATCCCATGAGACCATCTTCGTTACGGCCAGCGCCGACCCGAGCCATTCTGGCACCCCAGGCAGACAGCTGAATTGCGCACGGGGTTGGGGGAGGGCGCATGCCCGGCATGTGGGGGAGGGCGCGTGGAGCTGGCGCGGCAGGACGCATGGGCCCGGCCCGGCTACCGCTGCTGGCGCGCAGCCCGGGGCCACTGGGGGCGGGCCGAGCCTGGCTGCAGGGCCCCGCGGCCGCGGGGGGAAGGGCGCTGCTGGCCAGTGCTGCGGGGGTTAACGTGGCTCCTGCCCTGGGCGGCCACTGCAGGGTGGCCGCTGGGAGCTGCTGCAGCCCGCGATCCGAAGCCGGACGCTCGGCGCTGATGGCAGCTGTAAGGGGCGCTGTGCGCCTCTTACAGCTGCCATCAGGTGCCCCCTATAGGTTGGCGCCCCGAACAGCTGTCCGGCTAGCCCATGCCTTAATCCGGCCCTGGTTACGACAATCTTGCAGCCCACTCTGATGAAGGAGGGCCACTCATGTGGCCCACTCACAAGCCTAGGTTGCCCATCACGGCTATACAGGATACAAACTCTTGTCACTTTCACTTGGGTTCAGTGCTTCACTGAATGATCCTGAGGAGTCATGTACCCACAGGCTCTCTGTGCATGCCCTACTTCCGCTTGCTAAAAGGAGTAGAAGAGATGGGGTAAATTAACACTGCTTGGGGCAGTGTTAATTTCTATGGGAGTCTCCTATTGGAAATAAATCAGGTTAAGAAGGTAGTCCAATAAACTGAGTAGCTGCTACCAGGGTCCTCTCTCTAACAGATCCCTTACCAATAGATCCCTTTTAATAGATCCCTTACCAACAGCTTTGAGGGGACAATGTCACTGAGTAGCTTCTTCTCCATTATGCTAAGTTTTTTGTGCTATGATTCCCTTCCCCTGCATTAAGAGAGGGGCTTATCTAGCACTTATTTTGTAAGCTCTTTGGGGGCAAGCATTTGGTCTTTTCCAAGTGTCTTGTAAATGTATGGCTGTGTACAATAATCATTTGGCTATTTGTGTAAGCAGAAGATGGTTTCTGTATTAAGCATAAGCAAACAGAACTAACAATCAGGTACCTACAGGTACGAGTACTCAGATTTGCTTAACAACTACAAAAATGCATGCACATATTTTGTGGGTGCAATTCACAAGAACAAAAGGGAAACTGTGCTTCTGAAAATTATCCCCTAACAGCTGTAGTTATTTACCATGAACCTTCAGGTTGTATTTTCTTTCTGTGCTTCCTGCTTCATTCACTGCTATGCAGATGTATTCCCCATTGTCGTACGGAGTAACTGAAGCAATGATGAGCAGCATCCCATCCTCCAAAATTGAAATGCCCGGCTCACTGCCAATCAGCTCCCTGCCATTACGTACCCATTTAATGACAGGTTTGGGGGTACCTAAGGAGAGAAATGTATAGAACTTCAAGTAGCTTCTTGCTTAATTTGAAAAAGGAGGGATTCGTATGACTTTAGAGCAATGCATGGGAGAAAAATGTACAATAAGAAAAATCTTTGCAGCAGCCTCTGTAAATCACAAAACACGCTGCAGCTTGAACACGCACACCTGGCCAAAAGGGCTTGGGGAGTGAGCGTTCCTTCATGCTTTGGGATAGTCCCTGTCACTCCAGCCAACAGGCAATGCAAAGAACACTTGCACTGTTATGGTCCTACCAAAAATATTACATAATTAGCAAAATTATTTATTAGAAAAGGCCCTTTAAAGTTTCCACACACAGTGCTTACTGTTTGTTTTTTATAATATCCTGGTGAGATGTTGTAGTTGAGAAAGACTATCCACTTTTACCGTTCCCAAAACACTAAGATGCATAGCTAACAGAAAAAATGGTTATTAGCCAAAATGGTTACTGGGGTGCACACCTTTTGCTGGACATGGAAATGCAACACGTTGATTTGCAACTCTTTCTTGAAATGGAGTGTTGTAAGGAGGGTCAAGATCATCTATCAGAGGTGCTTCTAAAAGGAAAAGTAAAGAAAAAGAAACAGTAAATAATCTTACTCCCTCCTCTCAAATGTGAAAACATAGAATGTACGCAGGAAAGTTACACTTCTTTATTCCTTCTCATTCTCAAATGGCCTGATTCTCAAACCCTTAACTCACACAAAGTAGTATTCCAGCAATCCCATTTATTTCACTGGGACTATTTAAACAATAAGCTATGACTCAGTGAAAATGAGGATTTCAGAATCCAATCCACATTATTTTGCTCTGACAATCACTATATTAACTCGGAAGGCAGAGGATGTTTCTGCAAAATTTGATAGAAACTGGACAAACTATTTTTGAGCTACAGATCATTAAAATAATCATCCTGCTTTTAAATTTTTTCTTCCTGAAGCTCAAAGACACCATCCTACCACTGCTGACTTTCTGTCTTTTATCTTGAAAATTCACATGGTCAGTATATCTGAAGGAACTAGTGTGTAATTAAGCAAAGTTAGTAACATTTTTTGTCGATAGTTCTGAACTCAATCTGGTTTCACAGTTTTCAAAGGGAATTATAGAGCAGATCCTGTTATCACTAGTGTTAATGCTCAGAGTACAGGCTTTAAGACAACTATAAGGGTATGTCTAGACTACATGCCTCTGGCGACAGGCATGTAGATTAGGCTACCTGGCATAGGAAAATGAACGGCATAGGAAAAATGAATAATGAATAAATGAGGCCGCGCTGAAGCGATCAGTTGTTTGTCGGCTCAGCGCTAGTCTGACGCCGACGGTCGACATCAAAGGCATTTGGTCGACCGCCCGCAAACCTCATCCCACGAGGCATAATGGGGCGGTCGACAAATGCCTTTGATGTCGACCACAGAGCGTCCAGACTAGCGCGCTGAGCCGACAAACAGCTGGTCGGCTCAACGCGGCAGCCATTTTAATTTAAATGAAGCGGCGATTATTTAAATCGCCACTTCATTTTCCTATGCCGGGTAGCCTAATCTACATGCCTCTGTCGCCAGAGGCATGTAGTCTAGACATACCCTAGATGAGAAGTACCCCCACTGAAGTCAAAGGAATTGTATCCATGTAAAGCAAATAAGTGAGAGAAGTCTCAGACATGTTTATGTGAACACGTTTGTGTGTTTGTGTGAACATGTTGCTCTAAAAAGAACAAGAGTCCTCCTACATGTAGAGCTAACAGACCCGTTCCTATTGCTCAAGTGACAGTGTTTTGTGGTTTTGGAACAACAAAGCCAGGATTCTAATGCAGACATTGTAGGTGTGTGGTTTTTTATGGAGAGGAGGAAGCCTCACTGATTTTGATCCCCCTTTTACTATCAACCAAACACAAGGAAAGTCCCTTTCAAAATTAAAAGAATTAAAAAGTTTTGTTTTGTTTCATATTTTTGCAACTGATCTAATGTGTCTTTCCCCCACACTCAAAACAATCACGTCATATTACAACATTTGTAACATACAGATTTTGATACCTGGTCAGGCAGCAGTGGCAGCTGTCATGTTTCCTAAGTAGAATCGGTTACAGATAATTGGAATATAAGATCAGCTGAATTACTGAGTCTACCTCTCTGAAAATGCAACAGTTGATCTCCCCACAACTACAACCACAAGGCATATCATATATTAAAATAAAGATACACTTGATCACCACTGTAATTCCAAGACACAGGGGAGGTAACAAATACCTTGAACTTGTATCGTTATCTCCGATTCATCACTGCCAGCTATGTTACTAGCAACACACTTGTAGATTCCAGAGTCTGAAAGCTGGACTTTGCTGATGCTCAGTGTTCCATCTGGATGGCTGATATATTGTCCTCCATCTATCAGCATAGTATTTCTGCCTTTGAACCAGGTGACTGTTGGGGGAGGGACCCCTTGAGAAGTGCACAGTATGTCAACTCTGTGATCAACTTGTACTTTCATAACTCGAGGCCCACGTTGTATCTTTGGAGGAACTAGGCAAGACAAATAAATTAATGGTAATGTGAAAAAGAAGATCTGGCAGACTGTTAATGGAGGAAATACGGTCAGTGTTATCCTTTTTGAAAATACCTTTCCCTTATCCAATGCAATTTGATGTATCATCAAGCAATCAGAACTGAATGTTCCTGCAGACGAGATTTATAGTATGCTGTGACAGGGCACCTGCTCTGCACTGGCCCTTTAAGCCTGTGACAGGGCACCTGCCCTGCACTGGCCCTTTAAGCCCAAGACTCGGGCCTTGAGCCGGGGCTGGGAACAGAGAGGCCAGCTGAAGCTGTTAGGCTAGTGAGAGCCCAGCTGGCAGCTATACAGAGAAGCCCGGTTGGCGTGGAGAGCCCAGCTGAGGCCATTAGGGCGAGTGAGAGCCCAGCTGCCGGCTATAAATAGAGAAGCACAGTGCTTGGGAAGGGGGAAGCCAGTGAAGGGCTGACTGCAGACAAAGCAGGAGCTCCTAGGAGGGAGGCAAGCTGGGGATAGCCAGCAAGGGCTGGGAGGGGGCCAGCCAAGACTCCCCCTGGCTAGGGGTTGGAGACAAACCCGCAGTTTGGAGGCGGATCATGACGCCGACTAGGTAAGCGGGTAGTTGAGATAACCCTGCCAATGATGAGCAACCCTTACAGACTGTAACTTGCCCTGAGAGGGGCTAGATGAGGACAGTCAGGGGCACTGAGGCACGGTGGGGGCCTGCTCGTAACAGATGGTGGAGAATGTGGGCAGTGTAACCCACCCTGAGGCGAGAGGGGCCATTGCGAGCTAACAGTAGTCAGTAGGCCACAGGACGAGAGCGGGGAATTGGGGAAAAAAAAAAAAAAATGAATAGGATTGAGGACCTGGGAGGCCCTACAGGCAAGGCCGTGGAAAAGGGGGAGCCAGCCACTACAAAGGTGTGGCCCTGGACTCCATAATAAATCAGACTCCAAGAGCTGGGGGCAAGGGCTGAGACTGAAAACTTGTTTTGCCTGTGGGCACAGGGGACACCTGAGGAGGGAGTGCCTACGGGTGGGAGCCAGGAGGCCCCACCCAGCTAATAGGTACAAAGGGAGAGTACCCCCTGTGAAAGCAACAGGGGAGGCACGGATATGTTGGGCCTGTGGGGAGCCTGGCCACATACGGAGGGGGTGCCCCAAAAGGACCTGGGGAGCCCCGGCCAGCACAGGGGGAAGGTTGAAGGGGCAAAGCGCCTGGAAGAAGCCGTGGGACCACCGGCCCTTGATGTTAGAGGAAACCAGAGGGCTAACAAGAGGTGGTGGGGACCAGGGCGAAACCAAGGAGCAACGGAGCCCAGAGGGGAGTCCCCAGAGGGCTTACGGGCCGAACCAGCAGGACGCCGGCCAGCAGGCGATGCCTATACAGAGAGTGCATATGGCCAGGTGAGGGCTGCAGACCTACGGGCGAGACCTCAGGATAGGACAAAGATTACCCTGCAGGTAAGGCTAGAGGGAAGGCCAGTGACCGCCCTGGTGGATTCTGGGTGTAGCCAGACAATGGTACGAACGGAGCTGGTCCCAGAATGGGAGGCGGCCGGGGGAGACATCTCTATGCAATGCATACATGGAGATGTCAGAGCCTACCACACCGGGTGGGTTCGTCAGATGGGGTAGACGAGGCGATCTGCAGGGTAGCGTTAGCCCCAAGCTGGTATATCCGGTACTACTCGGCCGGACTGGCTGGGTTCCGACGCATCCTGGGCGTGACTGGGATGCGCAGGGGCAACCGCCACCAGCCAGGATGGAGGACTCAAAAGGGGAACAGCCCAAGGGCCAGGAGGAGCCCGACCTGAGAAAACCTCGCTGGAGGAAGTAGGAGGGGAAGAGGACTTCCAAAGAGACCAGCGAGACGATCCCTCCTTGACCCATGCCTGGGAACAGGCGGCCGGAGAGACCGGGGACCCCGATGTGGGAACAGCTGCCCGATCAACCCCACGATTCGAGGTAAGGGCTGACCGATTATATCGGATCGCGCGGACGGCTGAAGGGCAGATGGAGGTTAGCCAGTTGTTGGTCCCTGCAAGGTACCGGAGGCGGGTATTAGACCTTGCACATGCTAATCCCTGGGCAGGACATTTGGGGCGGGAAAAGACCCTGCAGCGCATAATGCAAAGATTCTTTTGGCCAGGGATTTATAAGGAGGTCCGAGATTTTTGTGAGTCCTGCCCTGAGTGCCAGAGGACGGGTCAGGGAGGAGTACCAAAAGCCCCTTTAGTCCCGCTCCCCGTGGTAGAGGTGCCATTTGACCGGGTGGCTTTAGATCTAGTAGGTCCCCTAGAGAGGTCCCAAGAGGACACCAATATATACTTGTTATAATTGATTACGCCACCCGATACCCGAGGCCGCCCCACTCAAGAATACGACGGCGCCAACGCTGGCACAGGAGTTGGTGCAAGTATTCTCCGGTGGGAATCCCGAGGAGATACTAACTGACCAAGGGACCAATGTGACTTCCAAACTGATGGCAGAACTTTGCCGCTCTTAAACATTAAGACACTACGCACTCAGTTTACCATCCACAAACAGACGGACTTGTCGAACGCCTAATAAGACATTAAAGGGCATGTTGCGGCGGTTTGTCGAGCTAGACCCAAAGGACTGGGACCGACATTACCCGGCACTGTTATTCGTGAGAGAGGTGCCCCAGGCCTCAACGGGATTTTCCCATTTGAATTGCTTTATGGCCGACAACCCCGGGAATACTGGACTTATTACGGAGACATGGGAGGAACAGGACTCAAGGGTGAAAGGTACAGTACCATATATTTTGGACTTACAACAGCGACTGACCGTAGGGGAGCTGGCTAAAGAAAACCTTCTCCAGGCCCAAAATAAGCAGGCCCAATATTATAACCGAGGGGCCAAATCCAGAACGTTTCAACCAGGCGACAGGGTACTCCTGCTGTTACCAGCACCAGACTCGAAATTATTGGCCAAATGGCAAGGGCCCTTCGAGGTCGTACGGCAGGTAGGACCAGTTGATTACGAAATTAAATTGTCAGGAAAACGGAAAGACAAGCAAATTTACCATGTCAATTTACTAAAGAAGTGGAACGCCCGAGAGGGTATGCTTATCACCTTACAGCCACCAGAACCGGAGCTGGGACCCTGGGGAGGCGACTTGAAGACCGAAGGGGCAACGCATATTGGGGCAGAATTGACAGAGGAACAACAAAGGGAGATGAGCTCCCTCCTTCGGGATTTCGAACAGGTCCTAACTACACAACCAGGTAAGACCTCTCTTATGAGTCACCATATCGCGACAATCCCAGGTAAAAAGATCCGTGATCACATACGACCCCTCCCACGGAAAATGTGGGGGCCAGTTCAGGAGGAGCTACAACGGATGTTGCAAATGGGGGTGATCAGGGAATCAAGAAGCGAGTGGCGCAGCCCGATCGTCTTGGTGCCTAAGCCCGATGGCACAATAAGGTTTTGCATAGACTTCCGGAAAATCAATGCAATTTCGCGATTTGATGCGTATCCTATGCCCAGAGTAAATGAACTGCTGAACGGTTGGGTAAGGCCCACTACATCTCTACGCTTGACCTCACCAAAGGGTATTGGCAGATTCCCCTGACACCAGCCTCTGAGGACAAGACCGCTCGCCACTCCATTTGGCCTGTTCCAGTTCATCACAATGCCTTTGGATTGAATGGGGCGCAGCGACGCCCAGAGACTGATGGACAAGGTATTACAGGAACATCGAGTATGCTGCATATATTGATGACATTGTCATTTATAGTGAAACCTGGCCGGAACATTTGCAACATCTGAAGGCGGTCCTCGGAGCCCTGGCCGAGGCCAAGCTCACGGCTAACCCAAGTAAGTGCCATTTTGGACAAAGGGAAGTATCCTATTTAGGCTACGTGGTGGGACGGGGAAGGATAAAACCCCAGGTGGACAAGGTAGAAGCTCTGAGAAGTTACAAAGCGCCCACCACAAAAAGACAAGTCCGCCAGTTCCTGGGTCTAGCCGGTTACTATCGGCGATTCATACCCAATTTCGCCACGATGGCTGCACCTTGACAGACTTGACCCAAAATACACGACCCCAAAGGGTCCAATGGACTGCAGTGTGAGGAAGCTGCCTGCCGCTAAAGCACCGATTGACGCAAACACCGGTCCTCCACCAACCCGACTTTACAAAACCGCTTATAGTACAGACGGACGCCCAGACAGAGGTCTAGGAGCCGCCCTTCTCGCAAGAGCAGGAAGGGGAGGAACACCCAATCCTGTATTTAAGCAGGAAATTACTACCCGGAGCAACAGTATGCCACGATCGAGAAGGAGGCCCTGGCAGCTAAGTGGGCGATAGAGGCACTCCGCTACTATCTGTTGGGGGAACCTTCACATTGATAACAGACCATGCGCCATTGCGATGGATTCAGACAATGAAGGAGACCAACTCGGATCATGAGGTGGTATTTGGCCTTACAGCCTTATAAATTTGAGGTCTGCCACAGGCCAGGGAGGGCCCATAACAATGCAGACTTTTTTTCTAGGTCCCTAGCCAGTAATGAGACGGCGGAAGGGGATGGAGTCCTGAAAAGGGGGGTGAGTGATGGGGCATTGTTGTCCCACACTGACATCGGCGGGGTGACCCTCTGGGGAGCACGCCTGCCGACCCGCCGACGTTGCAGCGCATGCTCAGAGGCAGCAAGGGCAAACCTGAAGGTAACTAAGGCCTAGAGGGGAAACTAGACCCCGAGGGAAGGTATAGAGAGGCCCGGCAGGGGCCAGCGGAGGAAGGGAAGCCCGATCCGAAGGGGAAGGTGTGTGACAGGGCACCTGCTCTGCACTGGCCCTTTAAGCCTGTGACAGGGCACCTGCCCTGCACTGGCCCTTTAAGCCCAAGACTCGGGCCTTGAGCCGGGGCTGGGAACAGAGAGGCCAGCTGAAGCTGTTAGGCTAGTGAGAGCCCAGCTGGCAGCTATACAGAGAAGCCCGGTTGTGGAGAGCCCAGCTGAGGCCATTAGGGCGAGTGAGAGCCCAGCTGCCGGCTATAAATAGAGAAGCACAGTGCTTGGGAAGGGGGGAAGCCAGTGAAGGGCTGACTGCAGACAAAGCAGGAGCTCCTAGGAGGGAGGCAAGCTGGGGATAGCCAGCAAGGGCTGGGAGGGGGCCAGCCAAGACTCCCCCTGGCTAGGGGTTGGAGACAAAACCCGCAGTTTGGAGGCGGATCATGACGCCGACTAGGTAAGCGGGTAGTTGAGATAACCTGCACAATGATGAGCAACCCTTACAGACTGTAACTTGCCCTGAGAGGGGCTAGATGAGGACAGTCAGGGGGCACTGAGGCACGGTGGGGGCCTGCTCCGTAACATATGCCATTGCTCAAGTCATCTGGGGACTCTACATTTGAAATCCCAAAGCATTCTTTCCAAAGAAGTATTGCACTCTCATTCTTTCAAGCACTTTTTAAAAAGCTCCTGGGTACTGGCTGTCCATAGTACCAAACAATTCAAAAGCTTTAAGATAAAGTCAATTACATTTGCTCTTTGACATTCTAACTTATTTCCTCTTAATCCTAGCTATGTATGTTTCCAGACCAAATTGAGACAGGAAAATAAAATATGGCTGGAATAGATTTTACTGGTCCCAAGGAATAAAAGCCCCATATAATTCAACATTATAACTGCCTTGCCCAATGTTTTTCTTTATAGGAATCATCAAAAATAAAAAAAGACTCATAAGGGATGTAGATTTGTCATGGAGATTTTTAATTAAAAATAACAGAGTAGCCACACTTAATGTAATAATAGTGATGGGTTTAGTGACTGCTCTGGAATATTTGATAAAAAAAGCTGTGACAAATAAAAGGTCTTGATGATTATTTGTGGATATTAAGGCACCAAAGGTATCTTTCAGGAGAGCATGATGTTAATTCTGTTGTCCTGACCAAATGCCAGCTGAGGTAATTATATTCTGCCTAACTAAATTATCTATGTAGTCACAGTTGGATCCAGTTTTGTTTACTTCCTGGTCTACCAACTGTCTTATCTTTCTGTGCACCTGCATATCAGCAGTGAGGTGAGCCCTATGTTTAGCAGTATTTTAGTTCGTTAAATATGTGGTGCACTGTGGAATCCTCTGGAATGAAACACTGTGTCAAGATATCTAAAATATTGATAGGAAAACCTCACATGCTCCTCATAAGAAAATTTACAAAAGCATCAACAACCTGATCATTGTCCCATCCTGAGGGCCCCTTCATCATCTTCTCTCCAACTTTTATATTAAGCCCTCTGGGTTGTTTATTTAAGACTGCAGCCCTTGCCCTATCTCAACCTTCCAATGCGGTCTGTGCAATTTTTGAGATTCCCAACTGAAATATCATCAGTTTTCCCGCTATTAAATATCACCACGAGAAAAGGCAGGCAAGTAGATTCTGTGTGCCCCCTGAATTGGTTAACATGAATAAAAGTTTTGTAAATATTTGTGGATATTCTGATTACTTTGCTTTACATCAGATCTCAGCCTATGAAGCTCTGATGGTCTGAGGAGAGCAGAGTGATCATAGGGTGCTTATATTTCCTCCAGAAAAAAAGGTTATATGATAGCAAAAAGGAGGAGGGCATGGTCCAAATGGGACAGGGAGTTACCTATGAGATGTTATTCACACGGCGAAAGAGTTTCAGCACTTAATTCTAGATGAATCCCTACTAGGACCTCCAAGAAGCAATTATTCTTCTAATTCGATAACTTACCATTTACATTTAGCTTTATTGACTGAGTCACATTCCCAGCAATATTTGTGGCCACACAGATGTACATTCCACTGTCTGAAACTCGTGTCTCAGTGATCTTCATTGATCCTGAGGGAAGGAAGGTGTGTCTGGGAAAATAAGAAACATGTTTAAGTGTATAAATACATACTGAAAGAAGAAGAATGAGCTAAAGCTAAAATTGACATTGCTAATAAATATCATGAACTTGAATAATCCTGTTAAGCATGACATTTATTGCAGTTGAGCTGATTTTTATTTAACTATAATTGTGATTTATCATTCCTAATTATTTCCTAACTCATTACTGAATCAATAAATTCAGAATACAAAGCAAATAATCTGAAACATGGCAAGATCCACAGGACCAACCCTAGGTATTCCAGATACTCACAGGATTCCTTAAATCCTTTTATTGTTTTTCTACTGTACAATTTTTTGGAGGAATGTGTGATTCCTGGGATTGGTAATAAGATATGGAATCCCTTCACTTCTAAGTCACAGGCTCAAGGTCAGCCCAAGGCAGCAGTGACAGAAAGTTGTCATTAACCCATTGCCCATGTTTAGTCCATTACCATCTAGGCATGGTCTAGTGGTTAAAGCAACAATCAGAGAATCAGGAAGGCTGCATTCTGTTTTGCAGGTCTGGCTCAGTGGTCATGAGAAAGTAGCTTAATTCCTTTGTGCCTCAGAAGAGAATGAGGAGAGTTATACTTCCTTACTCCAAAGGGGTGATGTGAACCAAAATTAATGTGTGTCAGGTGCTAGGGCAACCATACAAACATTTACAAATCAATTTGCTCTCTGTGCACAAGAAAACTCATTGTGTATGGAATTGTTAACTGCATTGTGGTCCCAGGAGAAAGGGCAAAACCTGGGGGCCAGACTTAGTCATTAAGAGCCTGTCTGCACTACACGCAACTTTCAGCTGTGCGTAGTGGACATGCTACATGCCACAGTGAAAAGCACTGCAGTGTGCAGCTACACATACCAGTGAATGGGTCTGGTAAAGGGGTGGCAGCAGCAAAAGGCTTCAGCTGCTCCCTGCTGCCAGAGCCTTTCACTGCAGCAAGTAAATGCTGTGGTGGAGGGGAGGCTACAGGAAAAGCCTCAAACACCCCCAACCACCTGATGTGGCCTTTCTCCACTGCCACAGCCTTTTCCTGTGGCAGGGAAAAGTTACAGTAGTGGGGAGCTAACAGCAGCAGCAGGGAGCTTCCCTGCTGGCTGAACATTTGCCTGTGGAGGAGGTGGTCTCTAGCAGAGGGGAGCAACCAGACTCTTTCCCCACTGTCAGAGCCTTTCTCTGCAGCTGGAGTCTTCCTGTGAAGGGAACGGTTCTATCAGCTGGACACTACACTGAAAAAACCCCAGCAGTGTAGGCAGGAGGCCTGTTTTGGGCAAGCAAAGAACATGAAGTGTAGCCTATGGGGCAGGCCTGGGCAGGGCCCACCAAGCCACTGGATCTGACCCACAAACGCTGCAGGGAGTCCCAGAAACACGGCTGTGGGGTTTTCTTTAAATAAACTATGAGGCTGGAGTGGAGGGGGCAAAGGGAACACTGTGTGCCTGGGTAGGACAGTAATAATAAATGTGATAGACAACCACAAATGGCCCATGGTAACAAATTGACGCATATGATAATCATTGAGATCAATGATATCCTGATCTGTTGGAAAAAGACACTTCACCATTAGTAAGGTGAAGAAATACAAATAAGGAGAAAAGGAAACATCTCCTACTGAATATGCATCAAACATAACAACCTCAGCGTAACATATTATAAAAGCGGCATCCCAGCCTAGGGGCGGTGGGAGAAGGAGATGTAGTCCGTGGGACTGGTGATGATGGGGAAAGCGAAGGCAATGAGGAAGATGATAGCTAACACCTTGGGTTGTTCTAGAAGAAATGGTGTGAGTATATGATCTGGAAATATAGATGCACATTCCCTATTTATCTTATTAAATTGGGGCAATTTTGACTGTGCTAAATTAATTAATAATAACTGTATTTCCAAATATGCAGGAGTTCCTATAGTGTGAGTGTTGCAGCTGTGCACATCAGGGTTCCCAACCATAGAATAATTGATTACTGGGCCTGATCCTGGGACAAAGAACCTGTTACCACCTAGAGGTGGTAACTGGAAATTCTTAAAACCATCTTAGGTCAGGCAACGGAAGGAACATACTCACAGCTTTCAGCCATGTCTTTATTGGGTTATCCCATGCTCACCATCCATGCTACTATATTTATCCGTACTGGAGTGTTATGTGTGTATGTACAGTACACACCACCTAAAAAATCCTGTAGTGTAAATGGGCCTTAGGGCACTGGCCTATACTGGGGGCTGTGAGACTTCATTCCACTGCATGGTAATCTTTGAGAGGTTCTAAAGGGCAGAGCATGCTCTCCCCTACATTTGGCCAGCTCTGCTGGTAAGTTTGGTGCAGATAAGTCCATGTGCCTTTTGAGGTAGGTTGGGGTTCTGATTGTGATGGCTGACCCTCTACTCAGGAGAGATGAAGTTGTTCTTGCCCTTAGCTAGGAGAAAATGCCTCTTTGGGCCCTCCCCAAAACTGCACTAAACCACAACAGCCAGAACACAATCCGGCACAGAATTAACTTGGGAATAAACCACGTTCCCCCTGCACATAAAGACTAAGGTACATTAACAGGGCATCAAGAAGAAACCTTGTACCACTGCTGTCCATTCTGTAATTGGTGAGCAAAGAAAGAACTATAGTCTCCAGGACAGTCAGTTCAACACTTTTCATAAGCCCTAAACGGTGCTTTCACATTTTTAAAAGTAGCTGGAGAATTTCTGAATCCAAGATACAATGCCAATAAGTGGATGCCTGAAACCACTGTTAAACAGTAAGTCATTCATATTATATGAGGAATTCATATTTCATATAACAATTCTACCCATATATGAGGAATTCATATTTCATAACAATTCTACACATAGTTCAATTATGAAACATATAATCTTAAAAGAAAATTGAACTTTTAAAGATTTAATATCAAACACAGATGATCAGTTCTGGGTCCCACCACAAGATAAATATTAAGCGATAGTAATGAGATGACTGTGCACAGAAGTCTATTTGGACTTGGCCTCCTGAAGAGTGAAACACTGTGGCGACTTCTCATGCTTGTTTTTGCTTAATATTGCATATCGGAGTACAGTATATACCATGATTGAAATATGGATTCAGTCCTGTTCAGTGCTTTAGAAGATAAGAAATTAAAGCTCTCTTTCAAATTGGTTTATTTACATTTAGGATGTGTTTTATGATACATATTGCATGAAATATGCTAGACAAAACAACAAAGTAGTGTACAGAAAAGTATGGAGACCCACAAAGACCATAGTGGGATTTTAACAGGCCTGTAGAATTTAAGAGAAGGATTTTGCTCTCATTCCTTTCCCCATTCCCCAAGTATAAATGCAGAACTAGTCCAGTGACCACAATAACCTAATTCTGGTTTTATACTGGAGGAACCAAATGAAGAGCAGAATGTGAGAGCCTGGAAAAAAAATGTAAAATCCCAAAAGCAGGAACACCTAAAAAAACAGTTCAAACAGGTGAATAATGTGGCGTGTTTGGGAATGAGAATTTCAAAACCAGCTGACACAAGCTGCTTACAAAAGTACACTTTCTAATGCTTTCCTCACTTTTCAGAACGGAATAGGCAGTTAAAAAAATAAAAACGTCCAAAACCTGAGAACTTAGAAGAAATTGAATTTTGTTTTGTTTCTATCACATTTTGTTTACCTTTGAGAAAATGGAGAAATAAGCTGCATTTCTTTGGCCCAGGTAATTATTGGGGGTGGCAAACTCTTCACCTCACATGGAAGTGTGACATCTTCCCCTGCAATCACTGAAATCTCTATGGGTTTGTCATATGTACCAACTTGCTGGTCTCCAGGCCTGGACACTCTGGGTTTCACTAAAATGAGAAACATGTTCATAAAGTGAAATAAAAAAATTGTATATTTATACATGTGTAAGATAAAATAATGAGGTTGTAAATTAAACTTTTTCAGATTAGACTATCCTATATTATAAACAGTGTGCAAATAATCCAAACCGATTTATCTGAATGTCCTGGATCATAGTCCAATCCTTCAGGTAAACATGTTTCAGATCATAGGAGGATATGGTCAGAAAGCATAAAAAAGCAGCACTCTATGGGGCTTTACTTCTCTCCCACTCGGTATAATTCCACTTTTATAGAGTTTCTCCCAATATTAATGAAATCAGAAGAAGAATTCCAGACAACTGTACAAACGACACTGTTTTAAAGAAACCATACTTGTTGGAGCATAATCCCAGTAATCTCACTATCACATGCAACCCTGGGGCCCACAGTTAGATACTGATTAATGGGTAATTTGGTAAACCTTAGTTACACTTCAGATTTTCCAACTGGGTACATTTTGCAGTTGGAAACAGAGCTCGCTGGAGGCTAAATATGTTCGGTTTTAACTTATACTTACCATAAACAGTCAGTTGGACTTTCCGTGTTGCGTAACCAGCTGCATTTGTTGCTGTACACATATACTCCCCAGTCTCCTCTGCTCCAGGAGAAATGACATACAAACTTCCATCAGACCCTGCAGTAAATTTCATATTGCTGGGAGGGATCAGCTCTCCTTTCTGTGCAAAATAAAAACAATAATGAAAACCCTATGGATTTTCTCAGACAAAACAGCAAAGTACAAATGCTCTATCAAAAAGAAATCAGTTTCCAAACATAAAATGAAGCTTAATAGAAACATTTAAAATATTAGAGGAATTATATTTGTTAGGCTAAAAGTAGCTCAGTACAATCCACTGCTGCTCCCCCATCTGAACCCTGTCATTGATAGAGACATCTCAAACTGCATGTCAAAGGGCTGAATAATTAAACTCGCCTCCTCCCTATATGTTCCAGCTCCTTTAAGATCTGCACTTCTGACACAATTTTGCTAAATGCTGCACTCAGCAAACTATTCGTAATGCACATAAACTATTTAACCTTCAAACTTATGAATGATGGTTAAATATTATATGATATTTATATTAACTATCTACAAATACTCATTTACACATACGTTTTATACCATTTTTAGCCAAATTTTCAGCTTCACTTGTATCATTAAAGTGAATGCTAACATAACTGAGAAGCATATTTGGCTCACTGTATGTAATATGTAAGGATCTGAGGACCTGATTTGGGACAATAGTCTTCAATTGGACACTGCAGCTTTAAACTTTATGTTGAGGAATATATAATATCCACATATTCAATATAATTCAGTAGGTCAAATTCTGCCCATGAAAACAACGGTACAACCTACAGGCAACCCTAATGAAGTTAACAGAATAGTTACTGAGCACAGAATGCAGCCGCAGCGATTACAGCAGAAATGAAAACAAAAATAGCCTGCATACAATAAGAACTTTGACCCCAAAGTCACCCAGAATAGGGATGAATAGAAATTCTGAAATATCTGGATACTCTACACTGTTTCTGGGGCCACCTTTAGCTTCTTTTTCCAGTAAGCAATACAAGTGCAAGTGCAGGAAAATTTAACAGAAAACCCTGTGAGATTTCCTTCCTAATTCTGAAGACTCAAGAGATTTGGAGATTTCTAACATGTCTTAAATTGTCTGAAATAAGATTAAAAAGGCACCTTCTTATTCTACAGATCTGCTCACTTTGTGCACTAAGAATCATATTTAATAACGTGAATGACAAAAATAAGCTTTTATTGCTTTTTACTCCCATTAGTCTTGCAAAGTCAACAAAGCTGAGAGTGACTGAACTGGGCTCTGTTCCTTCTTGAGAACCATGAACAGAATTATTTACTGAGTTACATAATGTGCCCTGAAGAAACTATCATTACATGCTCTCTTTTCAGATCTGAAATTCAATTTAAATAAGCCTCTAAAACGAACATGAACTCTCAGACTATGGCAGTTTGCCTGTCCCTAAATGTTCAAACCACAATAATCATATTAACATTTCCCAAGGCTTTAAAAAAAAAGATCCACAGATAACCAGCAAAGTCTTTCTAGGTTTCAAAGCATAGAAGCTGAATGTGTTGCAGCCAGAGATTATTGCTTGGAAAAACAGAAGCAGAATAATTTTCTAGCTCCCTCAGGATAAGGATTTTGGCTGCCTTCATTGTACATAGTTCCTGTTATAGCTAAATCATGTGTTCAGTTCATCTTTTAACATACACAGCTCAAAGTTTAGAAGCTACCTTGGACCAGATGATAGATGGCTTAGGAACTCCACTTGCTTTGCATGGTAACGTCACTGGGATTCCTTCAATTGTACTGAATATCTGCTGTCCATGCTGAATGACAGGTAGAACTAAAAATATAATACACACCAATGTCTATTTTAAACCATGGCATAATTATCACTCTGTATTCTGCACACATTCAACTGCTACTCAGTAGAAAAGACTCAATCTACATAAAGTGGGCCTTGCACATACCTGTTAGAATAGGAAGTTGGGAAATTTCACTCTGCCCTCAATGCCTCAACACTACCTCTAAGGTGTGGTAAAAATTACCTGTTGTCATCAGCAGGCTGAATACTAGTTTGGCTGCCCAACATTTCAGAACTGGTGTAAAGCCATGACAGACCATGTTCAGCACCATTTCAGAAAGCCCTGGTTAGAGCACACTCCAAGAAAGTTTTCAGCAAGGCTTTCTGAAATGGTGCTGGGCACAACTTGTTCTCATCCACATTTGCAGTGAAAAAAGCTGCTGATGGACCTATTGCCATCAAGGAGGAACTTCTCTAGGACAGAGCACTCCAGGCCCAAGGGCTCTCCATGCTCATTCAAACTTCACTTGTTAAAAATGCAAGTACAGGCTTTTTGTGAGGTAGAGACTGGTCTTTGCAGAAAGCTGACTGTGAACTCCAGATCAATTCTCACAGACCCCAAACAGACAAGAGATAACAAGGACTTCAGTTCACTATCAAACTATTGGATTCCTATTTAGTAACAGAGACAAAAGGCTGCATATTGCTATGCTACCCTACCCTTATATCCTAGACCAGGGGTGGGCAATAATTTTTGGTGGGGGGCCACTCCAAAGTTTTGGAAAGTGGTCAAGGGCCGCACTTTTCTGTGGAGGGGATACGGGGTCTAGGTTGGAGGTTGCGTGCAGAAGCGTGCACAGGGTAAGGGACTGGGGTTCAGGAGACGGTGTGGGATCTGAGAGGGTGTTTGGCTGGAGGAGGGGGTTGTGACCTGGGTCAGAGTATTTGGGTATAGGGTCAGGGAGGGAGTGTGGGTGCAGGAGAGGGTTCTGGCCTGGGGGAGGGGTTTAGGAGGGGATACAGGGTCTGGGAGCGAGTTGTGACCTGGGGGTGCAGAGGGTTTGGATGGTGATCTGGAGGAGGGAGTTGGGGTGCAGGAGGGGTTGGGGTGCCAAAGGCAGGCGCTGGCTGGGAGGAGTTTACCAGCCTGCCCCCTCCACGTGGCTCTCAATTCTGGGTGGGGGAAGAGGCTTGTACTAGGCCAGTCTCTCAGCTCTGATTGGCAGGCTGTTTCCAGTCAATAGGAGCTGAGAGATTGGCTGAGGTCAGTTCTTATTGGCTGGTTGTTTCTGGCCAACAGGAGCTGAGGATTGGGCTGGGGCCGGGAAGATTGCATGAAGCCTCCCCTTCCCTGCAGAGCAGAGAGCCACAGGAACTGTTTTAAACCACGGCAAGCTGCCTTCCTGAGGGTCCCTCAGGGTGGTCCAGGGACCGGATCCGGTGGCTTGGCAGGCTGGATCCAGCCCCCGGGCCATATTTTGCACAGCCCTGTCCTAGACCCTTTATCACATGTCAACGTTTTCATCCTACCCCAGGGTCCTAAGATCTGAAATAGCCTCCCAAACAGCTGATCATCAGCGAGAGCTTGTCAGACTCAAAACAGTTGCAAAGCATTGGCTAACAATGGCATGCACAATACTTCGTTTTGTAGTAGAAAGGATGTTCCAGCATTCTCAGTGAAGTTTGAAATACATCTGCCTTGATTAATTTAACATGTAAGAATTTCAGACCATGACAGGTCACTACAGTGAAGATATTCATTTCCCAGTCACTGAGAAACTGTGTAGGTTTTGATGGTATTAAAAATACAGCTTTACAAAACATGATTTATTTATAAGCACTGCACTCCCATGAGTTGTGCTCCCTTTTATCATTTATGTAACCTCTTACACAGCATTTGGCTTAGTACTCCAATAAACTCCCACTTGTGTCTCTGTTTTGTTAATAAAGTAAGGGAGTCTGCACAACCCATCACTTGTAGACAATTAAATAGGAAGATATTATGGATGTCAAAAATCTTTTTTTGTCTCCCTTCTCAAAATGAGCAGGCTTCATCTTTTTACTTCATTATATGCAGAGACCTGATCCTCCATTGCATTACTCTATAATGTAACACCTTTGCACCCAGTACATTTGAGGTATTAATATAGTTTTAATTTTTGAAAAAGTTCTCTCCACAAGCTACTGCTTCCAAAGAGTGCGACCTTATTTTGCAACCAAATGGGAGCTCTGAGATGATTTCCCTTACCAAATACACTGATGGTGGTAGTTTTGTTGTTGGTTCCAGCTACATTACTTGCCATGCAGGTATATTTCCCTCCATCCTGCAGCCGAACTCTTTCAAGGTGCAGACTCCCATCACTGCGAACATTAACGTAGGGATTTGGGACCAACTGAAAAAAGGGGAAGGTAAGTTTTAGCTATGGAAAATACTAGATTGTTTTAGAGTCCTAATTATCTCAGGGCTACATGGCTGCCGAGAGCCTGCCGAGGTGCCAAGAGGAAAACAAATGGCTCAGGAATCCAGGACAACCAAAGATGAAGGCTGGTCAACGTGAAAGCCCCCATCAACGGGGTCTTCTTGCCCTACCTCCAGGAAGTACAAGAGACTCAGGGTGGGGAATAAGGTCCAAGACACCATACTGTAGAAGATGGAGCAGCTGAGAAACACCTATGCAAGAGGAATGCAGGCCCAGCCACGCCCCCAGAAGAGAATACCCGTAAGGACAGAAGGAATATTCCAGGTGGAAAGCTCCACCAGGAATCAGGGAACAGATTCAAAGACCTGGTGCTGCATGACTGAATGATACATCTCCATCAGGACTGCCCCTTTATGAATTGTAATTTCTATTCCTATTAACTGCACTCTGGCGCCGGCAAACCTTAACTGACAAATATATTTCTTACACAGAACCCTTACTTCTTTCAGCAATGAAATAGCAGTTAATCTACTGCAATCATTTATTTACAACTTTTCTTCTCTCACACAAAAACAATTAATTGCTTAGAACAGTAACTATATTACATTGAACTAAGTGTCTTGTCTTAAAATGTTATTAAGTCATGTCTTAAAATGTTAATTGCATCTTTTTCTCTCTTAGGAAATGTGAAACTGCAAGACTATACAGAAATTTTTTTAAAAAAAAATTCTCTTACCACCATATCATTTTTAATCCACTTCCGCTCTGGAATGGGGTTTCCAGCCAGCAGTACACAGGGCAAAGTAAGTTGCTGTCCTTCAATTACATTGGCTACTGCTGGGCTCATTCCAATTAGAGGCACAACTTGAATTAAATAAAACATATGTAGGCATTTCTATGGGCTTGCAGAAAGAGCAAAACTCATTACTATCATTATGATTATTTACAATGGTGCCTAAGGACCAACCAATGCACTAGCTACTGTAAAAACACAAAAGACCTTACAATTTAAATATGCAAGACAGACAAAGGATAGAGGAAAGGCAGAGTGAACAGTGTGATGGCTGGCAAATGGCACATTAGTGCCAAGATTTATTGGAGGGGGATAGGGGTTAGTCAGGAGGCAACTAGCTAAATGTAAAGGTAAGAGAAGGGCAGGGACAAATGAGGGTATATTAGGGCAATGGGGACACAGCACAGGAGAGAAGAGAAAAAGAAGAAAAGTATGAGAGGGAGGTGTGAAGTGAAGCTAAAATGAAGAAGGCATGAGGGCAGGGAAAGAAGCAAGTAGCCAGTCAGCATAGGTCAGACATTGTCCATTCAAAACTATAAACAAAAATATTCCCTTTGGGCTTGTACACTCAAAATTCCTATTGACTTACACTCTCAATATTTTTTATTTATTATTGGTAGCAGTATTTCTAGGAATAGACATAGGTACATTCACGAGAGCCACTACCACAGGTGACTTCCTTTCTAAGCACAAACTATTAAGTGTCATGGTCCTCCACCTGGCAGAAATCTCTGGATCCAAGCACCCAACAGATTGCTTACCAGTTCACTAACAGCTTCACTGGTTTGTTTTTTTTAAAGTGACCTTTAAATAGCAGAGATTAAACAGAACTTTTAGATAGGTCAAAAACCTGCTGTTTATAAAATGCAGCTTGCATGGATGGACCCCATTCACATCATCCCATATATGCACACATTTCATAGCATTAGGTCGAATCGTTTTAATTTCCCACTCTCTACGATGAAACCACTTAAAGATAACTCTTGTGCAAGCTACACATTCACTGTCTTCTTACATCACAGAGATTTCCTACACTCGTATTTTATCAAGAAGTTGCCTTGGGCACTGTCCCCGATAATTTCAGTTTTTAAAGATAAATTATGGCAGGAAACCTCTCCCACTTTACACCACAAAACCTTTTCAGGATTTTTCCTGTCTTTAACGAACTTTTCTAAGAGGAAGAAAAAATAAAATGAAGAATAAGTACCTTTTTGAAGTTCTATTTAATGAAGTATAGCTGGAAATAATTCAAGTCTTCCAGCAAGTCAAAAGATTAAAAAAAAGTTCTAATGCGCAAAACTCCATAATTTTGGTTTAAATTATTCCATGTAGATATTCCTATTTCAGTTAATATATGGGTGTGCATGTGTGCGTGTATATGTGTGTATATTTATACACACACACACATTTGATTTGCAAGCACACATCCCATTTTCTTGTATAAATTCTGTCAAATAATTGTATGCATAAAGCTATGCATGAAGATTTGCACACCAGGTTACAAGTTTTGGGTGGGATTTTCAAAAGCACTCAGCATTAGTCTAACTCTGCTTGCATTAAAGTTAATGGCAGTTTTCAAGGGGTGAAACCAACTTAAATTTCTTACAGGTACTGTTGTATCGCACCACTGCTCGGGGGAGGGGGCTGTGGGGAGCTCAGGGCCAGAGGTTGGGATATGGGGGGGGGCTAGGAGTCAGGGCAGGATCTTGGGGGTATGGGGAGTCTCAGGCAGGTGTCTGGGTGGTACAGGAGTCAGGGTTATGGTTTGGGGGGCTTGGGGCAGGAGGTTGGGATATGAGGGGGAATAGGAGTCAGGGCAGGGGTCTGGGTGGTACAGGAGTCAGGGCTGGGGCTTGGGGGGTTCAGGGCAGGAGGTTGGGTGGTATGGGGGATTCAGGAGTCAGGGCAGGGGGCTGCAAGTGTGGGAGGCTCAGACCAGGCGGATGTGAGGGGTGAAGGAGCCAGGGCTGAGGGTATGAGTGGCTCAGAGCAGGCAGCTGGGAGTGTGTAGGGCAAAGGGTGAGGAACCTCAGGCCCGGGGGCCAGATGCAGCCCCCAGCTTGCCTGGATCTGGCCCCCAAGGCTCAGGGCCATTGGCTCTCCAGCCCACGCTCCCTCTCACCCCCCGCTGCTCCACCGTGGGACTGGAGCATACAAAATCTACTAGCCTGGGCCATCTAGTACTCTGGTGTGTGAGGGGCCTAGTAAACTAGGCTCTGGTGTGTGAGGGGCATGTGGGGAGAGTCTTTCTCCTCAGTCAGGAGACACAACAATGAGGGTTTGGTTTGTTTGGTTTTTTTCACTTGTGTGCGGCCCTGACTGATTTTTCTGTGGGTCAGCAGCCCCCGACCCAAAAGATGTTCCCCACCGCTGGTGTAGGGGCCGAATATGAGGGGGAACGCCATTCAGGAGCGAATGGGGGCTGCAGACGCACTTACCAGGAGGCTGCTGCTCTTTTTCCCCTTCTGCTATCAGGGAGTGACTGGAAAGTACACGGCTTGTGTAAATGACTCCTCTGCCCCCCTCAGCAGTTGGGAGCACAAGGAATGGGTGCAAGCTGTGCACTTTCCCCTAGTTCCCTGACAATCACAGAAGGGGAAGAAGAGCAGCAGCCTTCCAGTACAAGCGACTGCAGCCCCATCCCCGCCCTTCCTAAAGGGCACCCTAGAGGATTGGCTCAAGGCTGAGGCTGTCCCGGAGCAATGGGGGGAGCTCCTCCCACCCAGCCGCTTTCACCTGCCTGGCTGCCTGTTGCTTAGCGTGGCAGCCTGCAGGAGAGCCCGGCAAGCCAAGCTGGGAGCGGATGCACCTCCTCCTGCAGCCAAGCACCGCAACCAGCCAGCTCCTTTTTGCCAGAGTGGTGCACCAGGGCACACCAGCTTTCTTTCACCTCTGGCTTTACCATTGCCTTCAATGGGAACCACGGTGAGCCATTTCAATCAATATCCTACCTAGAGTCTCTTAAAGTGTTGAACTCAGTATAGCAGTTTAAGGCCACCAGGGCATAACCAAGGGCCTAATCCTGTTCTTATTGAAATTAAGGGGAGTTTTGTGAGATGGAACAGGCCCAACATTTCTAAAAATATTTGTATGAAAATAAATGATACTCTTGGACAGGAAATGTAGCCCCAATTAACTCAAGGGTCTGCACAGGGTGTCAACCAGGACAGAATAAGGCCTATTATTCCTAATTTTAAAGAAACTTGTATTCAATAATATATGGCTCATTCTTCTACTTTAACACACTGATTCTTTCAGTTTGAACACACGGAAGAAATAAACTTTTTTTAACTACTTTATTCTTATAAAAAATAATTTTTGGCAATACATAAAAATTAGAGGTGGGTTCACAGCACCTAATTCTAGGCTCGAATTCCCACACCCCAAACTTCACAAGTGTTCACATTCAGAATTTTTATTCGGTCCAATAAAACGAGAGGGAGCATTTGCTAAATTCAGGTTCAATTCCAGATTCAGAGTTCAAATACCTTCAGAATTGGGGGTGTTTCAATTCACAGTATTTGTTGTGGGCTCATAGCCAAAGATAGAGTTTGCCAGATATATTACAGATACAGAACCGCCATCAATCAATCCTTTTGCTAGATTAGATTGACATGTTAACACGCCTTACCCAGGCCTGTTACTGTTATTGTGGCTGGCTGTGACTGGATCTTTCCAAACTGGTTTTCAGCTTCACAGATGTAAGTTCCCTCATCACTGACCCACAAATCTAAAAACAAATTAAATTTAAAAAGTGAGTAGATTGCCATGTCTTAAACTGTTTTGCTCTATAAGGTTACAATGCAACAATATTTCAGTTTTAATATCATTTTACTTGACCATCCTTGACTTTACCTTCCTTGTCACTGGGCAAAATGAAGAGAAGTGAGGCCCATGTAAAAGAACTTGAAGAAGAATAACACATTGAGTGGGTGTGTGCGTGTGTATCATATCTTATAATGATTTTTATGCACTTTATAAACAGTATACCTACTGGGATCATGTCACCACCTAAGAATATAGCTATCCTGGGAAGGAACAAGGCAGAACAATACCGCACCGCTTTTAGAACAGGAGGTGACAAATACTACAGCCAACTAATACTGCAAGAAGAAATTAGGCAGGCAGAATGTACAGTAAGTACCCAAACTAGGACTTCACACAAACAATGAAGTTACCATCCCCTTCTCTTGCAGAAATTCCATGGAATCTGTAGTGTCAACAATTTACCAGGACCCAAATGTTATGGTTTTTCATCCAAAACACTGTATTTCTATGGCACAGATTTTATTGTGGCTCACGTACAAAGAAATTCAAATAGTAACTGAAATGCACTCAGCCCTACTACCAGGATATCAGGAGAACTTTGGTGTCAAATGGATACAATCTGTGGTAAAAACTGACATTGTTAAAATCAAAATGAATATGAGAGTATTACAGCACCTTTGATAAATACATTTTATACGGTATGTATTTTATGATTTCGCCTTTATAGATTTTTGTCTACCTACTGGTAATAGACAGGGCACCCGTTCTGAGTTGAGTGATGGAACTAACTGCAAAGGGTCTTGAGAAAAGTGGGACATTATCCAGACGTTTCCATTTAACCTTTGGTTCCGGGTAACCCTGAACATAGCAAGGCAACGTCACATTTGATCCAATATCCACAGATTCATCACTAGGTTCCTGTGTGAAAACTGGGAGAGCTGGAAGAGATGGAGTTCGCAGAATGTAAAACAGAGACGCAACATGGCATTAGTCTTTACTTTTTCCATTTAGGCTAAACAACTATTTTAGTTGTAAGTCCCATCATACCACATGTAATATCAAAACAGATTATTTATTTTGGGGGTACTCTACAATATGCTAGGCACCTCACTGAAATAAGAACAGACCCAATGCCTGTTCAAATGACCTTACCTTCACCTAATAAGTTACACTGCATGAAAGGCCCCTGCACCGGCCCAGCGCCTCTATGACAAAAGCAGAACTCTATATCAGTGTTTCTTAAACTTTTTGAGACCACGGAACACCAAACAATAATATTTTTGTATGCAGGACACCTATGAACATTTTCTTCAAAAAAAAAATTATCAGACAAAAAAAAGACAAAAACAAAGAAGTAACAAAAAACAAAGAAGAGGTCGTGGCACACCTGCAAGTTTTTCACGGAACACCAGTGTTCCGTGGAACATAGTTTAAGAAACACTGCTCTATATGGACACCAAGATCTGCATCCACAGAGCAACTTACAGAATTGGAGCCAATATTCAACACAACACACAAGTCAGCGTCCCAGACAGACCAAACAAGGTGGGGGAAGAGGAGAAGAAGGTCAAGAGTGACAATAATGTTGTGTCAGCACAGCATGTGTATATTTTGTTGGTTGCATTTTTTTTTTTTTTTGCAACTTTTTTCCCCTCCCCTCACTTTCCATGAGCTTTGCAAACAGAAGTGAGTCTGAGGGAAAGAGATGGGAAGGATTTAAATGAGGCGAGGAAGCTGGCTTCACAGAAAGCTCCAGAGACATTTCTGAGAGGAAATGAAACAGGAATGGAGGCTGCTGTTATTGACGCGGTGAAAGCTTAAATGATCTGCACAAACTCTTCACAAATAAGTACAAGTTAAGTTAACATGAAGCCTGGCTTTCTAATTGTGAGTGCTTCCAATATCATGGGCACCTCATGCATTTGAATACAGGATACATACAACCAGCATCTAAAGTTATCTTGCCAGATGCTTGTGTATATTTTGATGGTTGCACTGCTTTAAAAGCAACATTTCTCCTCTCCCCTCACTTTTCATGAGCTTTGCAAACAGAAGCGAGTCTGAGGGAAAGCTATGGGAAGGATTTAAATGAGGCGAGGGGAGCTGGCTTGATGGAAAGCTCCAGAGACATTTTTGAGAGGAAATGGAGTCTGGTGTTATTGACAGGGTGAAAGCTTAAATGATCTGCACAACCTTCAGTAATAAGTGCAAGTTAAGTTAATGTGAAGCCTGGCTTTCTAATTGCGAGTCCTTCCAATATCATGGGCACCTCATGCATTTGAATACAGGATACTTACAACCAACATCTAAAGTTATCTTGCCAGATGCTCTTCCTGCAACATTGCTGGCCACACAAGTATAATCACCAGCATCCAGATCCTGCGTTTCCTGGATCTTCAAAAGACCCTGATGAGAGTCAATAATAAGAAATGTCGATGCCCTCAATTCAAGGTCACCTAGGTCCAGATAGAAGAGATAACATGAACACAGAGTATTTTCATAACTGTTTCCAGTGAAAGAAATACCCTTTTCATTCCCAATGAGATTACATCATTGTATGACTGTATTTAATTATTCACCCCCAGATAAATACACTGGCTTCCATTCAAAAGAGAACAGGAACTCCCACCATTATATTACACTGGGTAAAATCACGTTTTTAAAGAAGGGTTATAAAACCTCATTCTTTGGGGAATAAGCCAACCACTAACTGAAGGGGAATAAGCAAGAGACTTTCCTTATTCACATGTTATCCCAGAATAGTACACTATGAGTTTTTTACACCTTCCACTGAAGCATCAGGTACTGAGCACTATCAGAGACAGAAACATGTACAAGAGGGTGTCTCTGCCTGATCTTTTAGGGCAATTCTTCTGTACCAAGGCTATTGGGATTCCAAAAACACGGGAAGTTTAATTGAAATCTTTTCTAACATTCAGTCTATTTCAATAGTTACACATTTGTGCATGCAACAATACACCCTTTTTTCTGGGAATTCAGACTCAGGGTCCGTCTAGACTGCGGCGCTATTTTGGAATACTGGAAGTATCCCAAAATAGCAATGCTGCGTCTTTAAACATTCCCTCTATTTCCCGAAATAGCAGGCACGCTATTACAGCGTCCCTATAACTCTCATTCCACGAGGGTTAAGGGATTTCTCAGAATAGCGCCTTATTTTGAAATTTGGTGCTGTCTACTTTTGACTTAGACTCAGAATAAGGTACGCAATTTGCATAGTGCAAATTACGTAGCTTATTGCGACAGAAGGGTGCTGTCTAGATGCAGCCTCAGTTTCTGAGGGCAAGGAAACCATAATTTCTATGATGACTCACTGACTTGTGCTCTCCCAGTCTCCTTTCTCTCCATAAGTGGGTCAAACAGGGGTGGGCAATAATTTTTGCCCGGGGGCCACTTCACAAATTTTTGAAGTAGCCTTGAGCCACCCAGAAGGGGCAGAGCCTAAAACAGGAAGGGGCGGGGCTACCCCACCCCCAGACTATAATTGGTCTGGGGATGGGGGAGCCCCTTGGCCCCCCCTTCCCACTAGGCACCAATGCCCTGGAAGAGGCTTGACACGCTCCCCCACCCTCTGGCCAATCAGGGCCTGGGGGGCAGGGGAGAGTGGGAAGCCTCCTCCCGCCCTGTGAGGAGCACATGGCACTTTGAAGTGCCGTGGGCTCCTCACAAGGCTGGGGCAAGGTGAAGGAAGCTTCATGCAGCTCCCCCGCCCCCAGGCCCTGATTGGCCTGGGGGCAGGGGAGCGCCTGAAGCCTTCTCCGCTCTGCCCCCATCCTGCAAGCACTGTGCAGCACTTTGAAACGCTGCGCGCTGCTCATAGGGCAGGGGTAGAGCGGAGAAGGCTTTGAGCGCTCCCCCGCCCTCACGCTCTAATTGGCCTGGGGGCGGTGGAGCAGCAGGGCCTCCACGGAGGCCTGCGGAGGCCCTTTTGCCCACCCTTACTCTAAAACCTTTGGGCTAAGGCTCCTAGGACTTTTTGAGGGGTTCAAGGAGCCATTCAGTTACCAAGCACAGAATAATGCATTTGAGATTTTAGTCACATACAGCTAAATCTTTTACAAATTAGGAAGGCCATTATTTAGCAGACACAAGATTCGACTCAGCACTCTATTACACTCTTTTTATATTAATGTAACTTCACGAAGTCCATGGAGTTAAAACAGTGAGGGTATGTCTACACTACAAAGTTAATTCGAACTAACAGCCGTTAGTTCGAATTAACTTTCATAGGCGCTACACATGCAAACTGCTAGTTCGAACTTAATTCGAACTAGGTAAACCTCATTCTACGAGGACTAATGCCTAGTTCGAATTAAGTAGTTCGAATTAAGGGCTGTATAGCCACTTAATTCGAACTAGTTGGAGGCTAGCCCTTCCCAGCTTGCCCTGGTGGCCACTCTGGGCCAAACCAGGGAAACTCTTCTGCCCCCCTCCCGGCCCCAGAGCCCTTAAAGGGCCACGGTCTGGCTACGGTGCCCGTGCCAGGTGCAAGCCTGCCAGCACCCAGCCAGCAGACCCTGCACCTGGCATGGCATGAGTCAGCCATTCGCTGCCACCCAGCCCTCCGCCTCTTCCCAGGACCAGGCTGGCGGCTCCCAGGAGCCTACCCGGGGCTGCAAGAGGCGGGCGCCCGCCTGGTCTAGTGCGGAGATCATGGACCTCATCCAGGTTTGGGGGGAGGCCTCCAATGTCCACAATCTCCGCACTAGGCACAGGAAAGCGCCTAGGGCAGGATAGCTGCCAGCCTGGCCACCAAAGGCCACATGCGAACCCAGGAGCAGGTTTGCATGAAAATCAAGTTGGTCCAGTGAGACCCCGACCCTGAGCCCTGAGCTTAGAACATAAGAACATAAGAATGGCAGACTGGGTCAGACCAAAGGTCCATCTAGCCCAGTAGCCTGTCTGCTGACAGCGGCCAACACCAGGTACCCCAGAGGGGATGGACCGAAGACAATGACCAAGCCATTTGTCTCATGCCATCCATCTCCAGCCTTCCACAAACAGAGGCCAGGGACACCATTCCTACCCCCTGACTAATAGCACTCCATGGACCCAACCTCCATGACTTTATCTAACTTCTCTTTAAACTCTGTTATAGTTCTAGCCTTCACAGCCTCCTGTGGCAAGGAGTTCCACAGGTTGACTATTTGCTTTGTGAAGAAGAACTTTCTTTTATTAGTTTGAAGCCTGCTACCCATTCATTTCATTTGGTGTCCTCTAGTCCTTATATTATGGGAACTAATGAAGAACTTTTCTTTATGCACCCTCTCCACACCACTCATGATTTTATATACTTCTATCATATCGCCCCTCAGTCTCCTCTTTTCTAAGCTGAAAAGTCCCAGTCTCTTTAGCCTCTTCATATGGGACCTGTTCCAAACCCCTAATCATTTTAGTTGCCCTTTTCTGAACCCTTTCCAAGGCCAAAACATCTTTTTTGAGGTGAGGAGACCACATCTGTACACAGTACTGAAGATATGGCGTACCATAGTTTGATACTTCCTCCTCCTTCTTCCCCTGGCTTCCCCTTCCAGCTCCCTCCTCCCAGGTGTCCACCTCCCCTCTCCCACCCTCTCTCTTCACCTCTCCCACCTCCTTTCCCAGTCTCCCCAGAGGTTAATTCCCCAGTTTTGTTAAATAAAGAGAGCTTCTATTTTCGAACGCACGTGTTCTTTATTTTTTACAACAGGAAGGGGGACTAGGAGGGTAAGTGGAAGGAGGTGAGGGAGGAATGGGGTACTGAGCCCCGATGGGGAGGACTGGGGTGGCTCTGTGGGCTCCTCGGGGTGGAAGCTGTCCTACAGGGCCTCCTGGATCCTGACAGCCCCCGATTGACCCCCCCAGATGGCAGCCTGCAGCAAGTGCAGCCGGGCTGATGGCCGAGTGCTGTGATGTGCCGAGTGAGGGCACTCAGGGCACTCCAAGACAGGACTGCTTTGCTGTCCTTCAGGGAGGTAGACCAGCAAGCGGGAACCCTGAGAACTGTCTGTCCGGGGTGGGGGTCAGGTCCCTTTAAGCACAGCCCTCGGCTAGCCTGAGGCAGCAGCTCCACACTCTAAGTCCTGGTTCCGGCCAGCCTTAACTTCGGTTCAGGGTCCACTCAATGTGGACATGCTAGTTCGAATTAGCAAAACGCTAATTCGAATTAGTTTTTAAGTCTAGATGAAGTTCGAACTAAGTTAGTTCGAATTAGTGCTGTAGTGTAGACATACCCTGAAACAGTAGAATATCAGACCTTAGGGGTCTAGTGCTGTATCTCCACAATTAGAACTTCATGGCTCAGTCCCCTGTTCGAAAATAAATCTGCTTTTAGCACTATTAAGTCACAAACCAAAGTAACTGTGTAAGATATCATTGTTCTAGTAAATAAACCAAACGAAGCAAAACAGATCCAGATGGATGGAAGAAATGCACCTTTAAACCATTTAACTCGAGGCGGTGGGACCCCAGAGATTTTACATTCCATTACAGTTGTGTCTCCAAGGGCAACCAGAATGTCACTGTGAACTACAGTCAACTTTGGGCCCTCTGGAAAGAAAAAAAAAACAGAAAAATATTAGAACTTTTTCCAGGTAAATAAAGAATGTTGACTTTAAATGTTTATTATTTAAGTCATGATAGATTCAAGTTTTCTCTTGTCACATGGACATTAGACAGAACATTTTTACTGAAGCTAGTCAAGCTTGAGACTCTTAAGTGAGCTGCAAAATATCAAGGGAAATGGGGAGAATGAAGGGCCTGGAGTGGAATTGCAACTGAAAGGTGAGTGGAGTTTTAAGGAGTGAGAAATAAGAACTCAGAGGATCTGGAATGATTCAAAGAGTCTCTCCTGGTGTTCACTTTTATTACTAAATAGGTGCATTACTATAGTGCACAGTGGCCCACTTTGTGCTACAAGGACACATATGCACCAGAGAGCTGGTCTAAGATGAAGGGTGGTGGGAAAAGAAGAGATTAAAGGTACCCGGTGGGAGGGATCAGGAGAAAGAGAGAAGTCAGCTGAGGCCCATTTGCCTCATAAATTCACTGGTGCGTAGCGCTGCTCACTGCAGCTCTAACACATTATTTCTTATAGTAAAATGAGAACTAAGATAACAGAAACATCAGAGCCTTATATAAACAATAACAATCACTATCACTACCATCCTGAACAGTCTCAATATTTACAGCTTGTTAGAAAGCAGAGAGGGAAATTGTGAACATTGTCACAGTTTTTTAAATTTTATTTTAATTTTTTCATTAGAATTATTCTGAACAGCTCTATCAATATTATTCAACCTTTCCCCTCAGATTGTCTGATTGTTTTTTAATTTCCCTCCATTGTTTGTTTCTATACGTGCCAATGTATGTGAGGGAAGACATCCGTGTCTCTGTCCCCGCTGAGTTACTGGCCAAACAACCATAAAGTCCTGCATCTTTTGAAACAGCCTTTTTGATTATCAAGGTGCCTTCTGGGGTCAACCTATATCTGGGGAGGAAAAAAAGGGGGTATCAACAAATTTCAGTAGTCACTGAGAAAACCATCTTATATAGTAGCAACACCATGTATAGCTGGTTTTCATATATGCATGTGTCTTGTATAAATAGTAACTTCCATCAGATCATTTCAAAGTGCTTTGGAAGCCTATCACCACCATTTTACAGATGAGAAAACTGAGATTAAAAGATTATGGAGTTTATCCAACTTGCCTTTTTTTTCCCAGGGTTAGTGTTATATTTTTTCCCCCCAGGCACTATTTGCAAGTCCCCCAGGCCTTTGAAATTGGTAGAAAATTTTCATTCAGAACATTTCATAATTCCTCAATGCTAATTCCTGAACACCACCCTCCACAAACAGAAAACCCAGTACCATACCTATCAGATCCCATGATAAGCATGTCATTGTGTGTCCAGACTATTTTTGGCTTTGGATAACCTGTTGCAGAACACATTATAGACACCTCAGAGCCTTCTGTGAAAGACTGATTCTTAGGTGATATCACAACTTTGGGTGGTTCTGTTAAAAATATAATAAAAATAATAATATTGGAACATCAGCTTGATTTTTACCATGTTTTAGTTTACAGCCCTTTATAGAAAACCTTGATAATAATTACTTTATACACTCTTCAGACACATCCTTACAATAGAAAACTCCACAAAGAAAGGACTGGCCACAATTTTTCCCCCACTGCCTCTTTTTAGATATAATTAATGATTTTCAGATCTGTATGAAAAGAGTAACAAAGCAGTAATAGCTGCTGCTCAAAAATATAAATAGTGATTATATATATTTATAGAATCTCTTTTATCTAGACTGGCTCTCAAAATGTTTCATATTATTTCCTAAAACTACAGTTGTCTTCTTATAGAACCCTCCCTTACCAATTGCACAACACTAATCGTTAGCAAGAGACATGCATGGTTCGATGAAAAAGTAGTAGTAAGATGGTATTTAGGTAACAAACAGAAAATAAACCCCCATATACATTTTTTCAATTTGTTTTAGAATATGATTGACCAAATCTCAAATGCAGCAGGTGCTAGTTTCACATAGTTTTCCGTGTTGTTACAAACCCAAAACCTGTGCAAGATTTTCCAGGAAGATGCACCAGGCTCACAAACCTGGGCTGATTTATGAGCAAGATGGAAAGTTATTACTTTGGGTCAAAACTCTGAAAAATTCTGTAGTTTCACATGGCTTCAACTCTACACCAGGCAAAACTTAGTTGCTTCAGCTGTGTTTTGTGTCTTTGTTCCAACTCAGATGTCTGCATGAATTCACAAAGTGGGAATCCACAGGAAGGGAGACTTGAGGGGGGAAAAAACTATTAAAAACTTTTGAAGACTAAAACACCAATGAGTTCTGAATAACACTTCTTGACTGTTTAGGGATGGAGGAGCAAAGGGCCAGCACAATGTAAGCAACATTTAGGCAGCTCATAGGCTTGCTGGCAGCCCTCTCTCCAAGCATGAATTTCACCTTCCTGGGTGACAAAATTAAATAGACTTGCTAGAAAGGAGCCAGTCTGAGTCTGGTGTTGATGATCCCATTATGCTAGCGCTATAAACCAAGTTTCTCTAGGGGAAGAGACTGATCAGAGTCAGTGAAGCTGCTCAGCAATGCCCAAGACTGATTTCCACACAAAAGCCAGCAGATTGTCATTGCAGTTCATTATGGCAAACGATGAACGAGCTCTTTCTACGGTGCTGCCTCACATGCCTTCGCGCACTTTTCGGGGAGAATCAGCAGCAGCAGGAGACTCAGGAGTAAATGCTGATGATTCTCATGAATGTCTTCTTCAGGAATGCTGCATTTGTTACGCACGCGCGCACGTGCACACACACACGTGCACACACACACACAGCTGGATTAGTAGCATTTGCCTTCACTGCTACAACCTGTAACAATTGCATTAACTGCATCCATCTTTACAATCACTGCCCACATTGTACCATCTGAGTTTTGATACATGGCCTTCTAACAGAAGTCTACTCTCCTTGACGGCAACCACCATTTACACTGAACGGTTATGTTTAGCCAGTTCCAGTATTAAGGTGAAAGAGGACTTTCAAACTCAAGTTGCACAGACTAGGCTGCATTCTGCTAGCGGAGTCACTCTGCAGCTAAAAGCCAGGCTGCAGACGGTTGTTACAGGTCAGACAGTAAATTAACATGTAGCACACAGGTGTAATGACCTCATCCCTTTGGAAAGGGTGGGGTGAGATCTGCACTGGTACTGGAAAATAAATATACATGGGTACGTCTACACTAGCCCCCTAGATCGATCTAGGGAGGCTAATGAGGACCGGAATTGCAAATCAAGTCCGGGATTTAAATAACCCGCGCTTGATTTGCATGTTCCCGGCCAGTCGCCATTTTGGAAATTAACTAGCCCGAAGTAACTGCCTGCGTCTACATGCGGCAGTGAAATGGGATTCCAGAATAAAGCCCCTAAATCGAATTAGGTGGTAAACCTCATTCCACAAGGAATACCACCTAATTCAATATAGGGCTTTATTCCGGAATCCCGTCTCACTGCCGCGTGTAGACTCGGGCAGTTACTTCGGGCTAGTCAATTTCTAAAATGCCGACTGGCTGGGAACATGCAAATCAAGCACGGGATATTTAAATCCCGGGCTTGATTTACAATTCCGGTCGCCCTCATTAGCCTCCCTAGATCAATCTAGGGGGCTAGTGTAGACGTACCCTAAGATGGCTGACAGGGCAACCAACAGTAAAGATTTTTAAAAACTAATCTGGGACTCCAAGGTCAGAGGCTACCTAATCAGCATGGGCAACTGACAGCAGCATTATAAGTTCCAATGTTTGCCACAGCTTTCTTTTTAAACACATATGACAGGACTGAGGAACCTACTGCCCACAGTTTAACTTGATCTGGTGCACAGCAAGTCTCTACGCCACAGGCTAGGAGTGCCATGTCTCAACACTCCCACTCAGGGCTGAGTCGCCCCACTATAGGAGAAGCCCTGAGTCTCGGCACCACCCACCCTACAGGACTGGAGCGCTGCCCGTCGGCTTGCCTCGCGGCCAGCAGAAGTCCCAAGTCTTAGCATCCTACCCCCTCTGCAGGACTGGAGTGCAGCCCTGCTGACTCGCCTCGCTGCTGGCAGAAGTCCCAAGTTTTACTCTCTCCCCTGCAGCAGGACTGGAGCACAGCACATGCCAAGTTAAGTGTAAGAAATGGGTGTGGGTTTTTTTAAAGAATGCCATATATGTGGTGGGCATACCTCCTTTTATGGGAAGGTCTGACAAATAAGAGCCAGGGTGTCATTGCACATCATGTTATTTGCTGAGGGAAGAAAAATATGCAAAATCTTAGCACAATGCTAAGACAAACTATGTATTTGTGGGTGAGAAAACCAGCTAAGCATAGTGGAAATAAAACTGTGATGACGACATGATTAACAGCATAATTACTCCTTGGTTAATCACTGGAGATCCCACCATAATTAGTTTAAGATTATGCTAAAAGTGTCGATGTACAGGATAAATATTTTCCTATAAATTTCACATTCTTTTGTTGTTGTTGAGGGATTTATACCTGCAGCCTATTTGATGATCTTTCCTTAACAATTAATTAGGACCAGTCTATGCTTTTTGCTAGAAAAGAGAAGTAGTTCACTATACATTGTTACAGGGCAGAAGTAACACGTAACCCTCTTTATGCATAGTACATGGCCATTCAATCAGTTAACTACATAGCAAAATGTTATACACCGCCAATGTGTTTACTTAAGCGCTTGTCTACATTACCACTTAAGTCAATGTAAGTTACATTGCTCAAGCATGTGAAAAAAACACCCTCCTCCCTGAGCATCGTAACTTACACTGACTTAAAGCTGTTCTACGCCACACTATGTTGGCTGAAGAAGCTCAGCTGATATCTGGCTGCTTAAACTCTCTGGCTAGGCACTCTGTCTTAGCCCCCCCACCCTGCCAGAAAAGTTTCCCCTTTTCTCACACAGGCTATGGAGCCCATAACAGACCAACACCACGAAGGGGACATTGCGTTCAATGAGGGCCAAACTTCATGAGCCAGGGGAGCAAGGGGCAGGCTGGATCGCCCAGGATCACGATGGGCATGTCCACCTCTCCGAGTCTGATGGTCCGATCTGGGAAAAAAGCGCCAGTGTGCATCTTTTAGAAGAGACAGGAATTCTGAAGTATGTGGGCGTCGTGTGCCTTTCCCGACCATCCCACACTGATGTCGGTGAAGTGTCCCTTGTGATCCATGAGCGCCAGCAGCACCATGCAAAAATTCCCCTTCAGGTTGATGTACAGTGGTCGGGGGCCAGGATGGGGATGTGTGTCCCATCTATGCCTCTCCCGTCCTCCCGCAGTTAGGGAAGCCCATAGCAGCAAAGTCATGACCCTCTGTAGCAGGATATTATTGATCGCCTTGGCTACTTTTATGACCACAGCCCCTACTGTCGATTTTCCCACCCCAAACTGGTTCCTGACTGAGCGGTAGCTGTCCGGCATGGCAAGCTTCCAGAGTGCAATGGCCACGCGCCTCTGCATGGTCAGACCAGGTCTCATGCAGGCATCCTGTCACCTCAGAGCAGGGGCGAGCCATTCGCATAGTTCCAGGAACATGGCCTTGTGCATACAGAAGTTCTGCTGCCCCTGCTGATTGTCCCATCTCTCCATGGCAATGCAGTCTCACCAGTCTGAGCTTGTCTCCTAACCCAGAACTGGCGTTGCACTGTGTCCAGAGGACTGACTGGCAGCTAAGCTAGCACGAGTGCCAGGGCTTGCCTGAGCAGAGCCTCCATGCCATACCGAGTTTCATCCTCGTTCTCTTCCTGGTGGAGCAACATGCATCGGTTCTCAAAGTACAGTGCCACGAGGTGCATAATGACACCCAGGCACATGACGATGCTTTCCAACACCCCAGGCTCCATGGTCACAGTGCTCTGGCATCCACACGGGCACCCAGAGGAAGAAAAGTCATAAGCACACTGTGTTCTCTCATGTCGCACGATGGGGGTGGGGACTAGAGGAGTGCCTTATGGGACGCAGCCGACATGAGCCCCTCCAACCACCAGCTGACGAGTATTGGACCCAATGGACACTAGAAGCATAGGCCAGACTGCCGAGCTAGCCATGGTGCCTCCTTGCTCTCTGAGTCAATGGCAGGCTCCATAATGTGGACACATTCATTCGGACAAGATTTGATTCTTGCCTGTAGTGGGAACACGCACATTCACTTTCTCAAAATTGGGTGCCTGGAAATCAACCATGTTAGATTCAACCTTATCTCTTAGTGTAGACATGCCCTTGGAGCCATGGAAAGTGGAAGGATATTTCTGAATTGATGAGAAAGGCTTGTTTGCTTAGCTTTTAAAGTGCAACACTCTGTAGATGATCACCTCCAGGGACTATCGTCAGAGGAGGCTTCCCAAACGTAAGCAAATGCTATCCACAAAGAAACTTAACAATGCAAACACAGACTTCACTTAGATTTTGGCCCCAATTCCCTTTTGCTGCCTGCAGGTAGAAATAAAGACTTTGTCTGTGTAAGATCTAGCAGGAATATTGAATGGAGAACACTGTGAGAGAGATTGTTAAATTTGTGATAGACACTAATTTCACAGAGACAAGAGATAAAGACAAAGTAGTAGAGGTAATTTTTTTATTGGACCTATTTCTGTTGGTAAAAGAGACACACTTTCACCAGTAAATCTAGCTCTTCTTCAGATCTCTGAATAGGCTCCTCAAACAATCTCTGACTCCATCTCCAAACATATATTTTCTGTGTACAAGCCTAACCTCAAAAACCAGTGTAATGACTGTAACTGATACTGCTGTGAATGGTAATTAGCAGCTGCTGAGCCATCCAGACAGAAGGACACCTGATTTAATTTTATTCTTCATTCAAAGAACACGGACTTTTGTATCAAAGAACATTGCTGGGAGCTTTAGTGTTTTATTTTCTGTTTTGAAGAAAGCGGAAGTACCAAAGTGATATGACACTTTAGCTAATGACTTTAATCTTTTCCAGCATGCGTATTTTAAACATCTTTGATAGCTCCCAAGAACAGTTTAGAAAGAACCACTGTGCTATTTAGATTGTTTCATGTTTAAATTTTTTAGGGCTGAATAATGAATGGTATTTATACAAACTTCATCTATGATGTCTTTATTTCCTGGCTATCTTTCTTTTTCTCTCACAACTGCTGCCAAACTGCCTTCAAAATACTTAACCTCTTGTCTCAGCAGTACTGGGGAATATTAATGCTGTTCCAAGAGTTGTCCAGCAGAGAGTACACCAAGGATATTTTCGGCAAAAGATTCCCCAGGAGACCAAGGTTTGATTTTCCTCTTACACCACTGGAATTACTTCAGCTTTACTCTAGTGTAGCTGAGCAGAGATTCAGGCCCAAAGACAGTGATTAGATATGCTGTGTTCAACACGGCTTGCTGCCCTCTGGCATGCTGAACCAGAGCTGAATATGGTTTTGTCATTGTTGTAGACAAGACCAAATCACATACCACAGGGGAGTCCAGCTTACATCCCACCAGGCCATTCCATAAGGCCTGCAGCCTTGCTTCAACACAATATACAAACTGCTGATCCATTAGTGTTTTGTTACCATGTTTACATCATTTTAGTTTACACAAGGATTTAAACAGACCACACTATACCTGGAAACACCCTATTGAAATATATACAAAGAAGCTGAACTTAAATATAAATCAATACAGGTGACTTTAAATCAGGGGTGGGGAACCTAAGGCCCAGGGGCCGGATGTGGCCCTTGGCTTGCCTGCATCTGGCCCCTGAGGCTCAGGGATCCGTCCCTCCAACAATGGAGAGACCTAGCTGGTGCTCCAGCCCCCCTGCCACCTCCTTATGGGGCCTGGAGCACACAAAATCTACTAGCCTGGGCCTCCCTAGGCGCTAGTGTGTGAGGGGAACATGCGGAGTGTCCTTCTGCTTCTCAGTCGGGGGTGCTTCCCACATCAGTGAGGGTTTGTTTTTCTTTTTTTGCTTCTCACTTGTGTATGGCCCCAACTGATCCAGAGAAGCGATTATTCCCCTTTATTCGGCTCTGGTGAGGCCACATCTGGAGTATTGTGCCCAGTTCTGGGTCCCCCCCATAGAAAGGATGTGGACGCATTGGAGAGGATTCCAGCGGAGGGCAACCAAAATGATTAGGGGGCTGGAGCACATGACCTATGAGGAGAGACTGAGGGAGTTGGGTTTGTTTAGTCTGCACAAGAGAAGAGTGAGGGGGGATTTTATAGCAGCTTTCAACTTCCTGAAAGGAGGTTCCAAAGAGGATGGAGAAAGGCTGTTCACAGTAATGACGGATGGCAGAACAAAGAGCAATGGTCTCAATCTACAGTGGGAGAGGTCTAGGTTGGATATTAGGAAAAACTATTTCACTAGGATGGTGGTGAAGCACTGGAATGAGTTACCTAGGGAGGTGGTGGAATCTCCATCCCTAGAGGTTTTTAAGTCTTGGCTTGACAAAGCCCTGGCTGGGTTGATTTAGTTGGGATTGATCCTGCCTTGGGCAGGGGGCTGGACTTGATGACCTCCTGAGGTCTCTTCCAGCTCTATGATTCTATGATTCTATGGAAGTTGCCATATTTGACACCTGATGCCAAACATTCAGGTTTTACAGTACAGTGTCCACAGTATGTTCAATGAATTCCTGTACTGGGTGCTGTTCCATCAAAGTACCACTTGTAACAGGCTGATGCAAACCTTTCAGTTGTAACAGAAAATCCCATTTGAACTTTAATAATATTGACAGTAAAGTTGTCAGCTTGTGAATGCACCTTGTTAATTACTTATCACGTGCTGCTCGAGATGTGATACAAAACGTTTTATACCTTTCATTCTGTCTAGGATGTGACAACTCGTGTAAATAAGCTTGTCACAAAAAGCTGATCTACATGCTGTTTATCAATAGGCCAAACTACCAGCAGCCAGTGCTTCTTTACTTTCCATAGGTCCCTATTTTTGTGAGATGAAAGCAGAACAGACCACATTTCTTATTCCTCTGTTGCTACAACCATGCATGAACTGCTGACAGCTAAACTTCTCCCTTGACCCACACACAACACAAACCATGAGGGCTTTCCCTCGCAATACAGATGTGTTGCAGAACCACAGAACAAAGCCCAAATGCTATGACAGTATTTCTTGCTTAAATTGCTCACTTCTGGAAATTTACAAAACCAAGATTTTGCCAAAACAATTACATTGTGGCAATGTCTAGTGTTTGGGGATTTGAATTTTCATGGGTACACATAAATTCAACAGTCAAAGATTACCAAAATGAGTGTTTTCAGCAAAAAGGATGTTGGCTACAAAAATAACTCATTTATGCCCGAAAGACGTGTTAATAACCCCAGATATGAGAAACATAGATAATATTATACAACTATCAGGGCAAGGCTTTCAGATATGGCTCTTCTCTAATAAAAATGCATATATCACATTCATATTTTGTTTACAAGACCATGAAAAGCTGCAGGGAAAAGGCAAGGGTCACATGATTATGGAATTTCCCTCTCTTCCTGTGGAACAGAAAAGCCTAGAAAGATGTACTGATTAACATTAATGCTTCTGTTAAGAATGTTAAGGACTAGTCGACTGTCCGATAAGCAAATGCTTATCAGATAGAGGCAGCAAAGGGGGGGAGGGGAAGAGGGAGTACTTCAAAGCAGCAGTGCTGCAGGGAGCCCAGTGTATGGGCTCTGTGGAGCACTGCTACTTTGAAACACTGTGGTGGCATTTTAAAGGGGCAGCGTCCACATAGTTGATCCTGGCATGAGGCGCTGCCTCTTTGAAACGCTGCCATGGCATTTCAAAGTGACAGCGCTGCATGGAGCCGGGGTCAGCTGGGGACTCCCTAGCTGACTCCAGGCTCCGTGCGGCATTTCTGAGGAACCCAGCTGATCCTGGGAGTCCCCAGCTGATCCTGACTCCATGTGGCGCTGCCACTTTGAAATGTCGTGTGGAGCCCGGGATCAGCTGGACTCCCCAGCTGACCCCAGCTCTGTGTGGCATTTTGAAGTGGCAGTGTCGCATGGAGCCCAGAGTCAGTGGGGGACTCTGGCTCCCCTACTGACCCCAGGCTCCACGTGGGCATTTCTGCTTTGAGCCATTTCCATAGGCTCTTGTGCATTTCAAAGCGGAAGCGCCTGGGTTGAGCCTGGAGTCAGCAGGACTTCCCACTGACCTGGGCTGTACACAGAGTTCCAACTTTGAAATGGACAAGAGCTCCCACTGGGGCTCTTGTCCATTTCAAAGGAGGAATGCTGAAGTACCTATCAACTAGCTGAGTAATCAATGGAAATTCCATCGACTACTCGACTAGTAAATTAATCAATATTTACCATCCTTAGCTCCTGTGTTAATGCTTCTACCATAACACTGTTCATATGCTAGAAGACACTCTTCAAGCTCCTGATCAGTGCTGTGAAGCAGAGTTATCCCACCTATAGGACAGTTCTGGGCAGCTGCCCTGGCCCCTAGCTTTGGGAGTCCCCGCTGTGGCTGCCTCAACCATCCTATTTGGTGGGGTCCAGGCCAGAAGGGGAGTTACTGGGGAGCCTGGTGCAGGGCAGCTGTAGGGGTTGGCCGCCCTGCACTCACCATGGCAGCGGTCCCCCAAGTAATCCCTGGCTCATGTCGCTTGAAGGAAGGGGGGTTCGGGCAAGGGGTGAAAGGAAAAAGTGGGCAGAGCAGGGCTGGGAAGGGCTGGAATGGGACAGAGCAGAGGAAGGGCTTGGGGAAGGGATGGAGTGGAGGTGGGGCAGGAGCAGGGGTCTATGATACAAGGGTTGCTCTGAGCACCACACCTGGGACACTGGGCGGGGGTTGCCCTGGGCCCCTCAAGGGATGGCCCTGCTCTGAAAGAACCAAGGAGAAAACAGAGCCCTCAAATAATCCATGCCAGTTTCAACCCCAGAACCCAATCTGTTATGAATAGGCCCTACCAAGTTAACAGCAGTGAAAAAGGCATTACAGAAATCTGGTCCTTTGTGTGCTTTTACCCTATACTACATAGATTTCATGGGGAAGACGAGTGTTTCACACACTGGGGGTCCTGCCCCAAAAGGGAGGTGCAGGGGAGGTCACAAGGTTATTTAGGGGGGTCATAGTATTGCCACCCTTAATTCTACACTGCCTTCAGAATTGGGAGGCGGGTGTATAGTGGCCGCTGACTGCGGGCTCAGCTCTGCAGAAGTGTGACAGACGTAAGGTTGCCAATACTATACTATGCCATTCTTACTTCTTTGCTACTTCTGGCGGCGGCGGCTCTGCCTTCCAAGTTGGACTTCTGGCCAGTAGCCGCCGTTCTTCAGCTGCCCAGCTCTGAAGGCAACACCACAGACAGCAGCAGCAGCAGCAGCACAGAAGGAAAGGTACCATTTCCTCCCTCCTCCCCGCCAGCTCCTACTTGGGTCAAGATTATAACAGTTATACAATTATAACTAGGGATGTTAAATTTAAGATTAATTAACTAATCAAATAGTCGATGGGATTTCCATCGACTATTCGATTAGTCTATAAGGGCACCTCCACCTTTGAAGTGTAGCAAGAGCCCTGCTGGGCTCTTGCTACAGTTCAAAAGCAGAAGCCCCACAGGAAGCATAGGGCACTGGCCCTGTGCTCACTGCAGGGCTTCCTTTTGAAATGTACAAGACCCCTAGTGGGTGAGCCCCAGAGGGCACAGAGCCCCCTGTCCTCAGCAGAGATGGTGCTGGGGGGAACCGGCTTTTAAGCTGGCTCCCCCCAGCACTGGCTCCTGCTCCCCCCCTCCCTGGCTGCCTCACTCTGATAGAGGCAGCAAGGGGGTGGGGAGCGACTAGTCGCATCACTAGTCGAGTATCTGACATGCATCTGACAAAGTGGGTCTTTGCCCACAAAAGCTTATGCTTCAATACATCTGTTAGTCTATAAGGTGCCACAGGACTCCTTGTCGCTATCACTAGTCTACTATCTGATGGCTTATCGGATAGTTGACTAGTTGCTTACATCCCTAATTATAACAGAGCAAAATTTTAGATTTAAATAGCTGGATCCATGAAATTTACTATTTTTAAATCCTACGATCATGCGATTGACTAAAATGGACAATGAATTTGGTGGGGCTTAGTTCTGAGATAGAATTTTGGGAAGTTCTGAAAAGTGCTGTGTAGACCCCACCCCCGATAGTCATGTTCGTACTGGACAGCTCATAGAATCATGGAGCTTCAGCATGGCAGCAAGTAGAATAGACCAGGGGAGGCTCTGCAGTAATCTGGTAACCTCCCTCCCCTGATGAACCCAGGAAACTGATTAGCGCATACCGACGCCTCAGCTGTCCCGGAACCTGCATGGAGCATATTAAACCCTTCTAAAAGAGACGCTTTTCCTCGGAGCAGCTTTGGCCTGGGTTGGGGAGAGGAGGCACAGCTGCAGCTGGCCCAGGGCTCCTCTGGACAGATCATCTACTCTGACTTCCTGTATATCACAGACCAGCAAGAGCACCTAAGCACCTGCCCACCAAATCCAATTACCAAAATGAAACAAAATGTCAAATCCTGCAGGACATTAAGCTATTCTGTGTCATGGGCATATATAGGAGGGACTAAGATGCACCAAAGGCCAATGCCCCCACAGAGGCAGGGAACTGATTAAGTGAGATATACCCGGATGATCCTACCAATCAACCTGTGCCTACGTTGTAAGGAAGGTGAAAAAACCACAAGGTCCCTGCCAGTATGGCCTGAGGAAAAATTCCTTCTAATCCACATATGGCAATCAGTTAGACTGAGCATGTGAGCAAGAACCAGCTGGCCAAGAATCTGAGAAAGAGAATTCTCATTTCCAACTTACAGCACCAGCTCACCCTGTCCAATGGCCCATCTCCAGCTGCGGCCATCTCTCATGCGTCAGAGAAAGGAAGCAAAACAGGACAAAAAACAGACTAGCATGGAGGACAGCAGGAATCCTGACCTCTTCAGTTACCTTAAAACAGAGTCTTAGGGCCAAATCAACAACAGCACCAAATCCTAGACAAGTCCTTAGACACCTTTCTTAGGCAAAATTACCATTCAGTGAGTGAAATGATAGGATTGACTTAACTTCAGTAGGATTAGGATTTAGCCCTTTAAGGCTCAGTTCTGGCACCTTGATTCACATTGTTTTGTATATCACCACACAAGTAGCCCCAAGATTTACAATAGCTATTCCTCAACGTGAGCAAGGATAGGATATGTCTACACTGCAAGCTTATTTCAGAAAAAGCTATTCCAGAGGATATCTTCCAGAATAGCTTATTTCAAAACAGAGCGTCCACACTACAGGGAAGCCTCAAAATTAGTCCGAAGCAGGCTTCCCTAATGTGGACGCGCTATCTCGATTTAGAGCCCCAGGAGGCACTGGGGAAGAATAACTTTAGTTATTTCGACATAGCAGCAGTGGAATGTCCACACACACCCTCTTCCGAAAGAGCTTTTTTGGAAGAGTTGTTATTCCTCGTGGAATGAGGTTTACCAACACTGGAAAGAGCCCTCCGTTATTTAGATTTTCTTTCGAAATAACGCAATTGCTGTGTGGACGCTAGTATTGTTTTTCCAGAATAGTGGCCATTATTCCAGAAAAACGGTGCAGTGTAGATATACTCTTAGGGTATGTCTACACTAGCCCCCTAGTTCGAACTAAGGAGGCTAATGTAGGCATTCGAACTTGCAAATGAAGCCCGGGATTTAAATATCCCAGGCTTTATTTGCATGTTCCCGTCTGGTCGCCATTTTTAAATGCCACTAGTCCGGACTAACTGCCCGCGGCTGCTACACGCAGCAATTAAACGGTAATTCGAACTAAGTCCTTAGTTTGAATTACCTGTTACACCTCATTCCAGTATATTTAAATCCCAGGCTTCATTTGGAAGTTCGAATGCCTACATTAGCCTCCCTAGTTCGAACTAGGGGGCTAGTGTAGACATACCCTTAGTGCATTAATACAAGATCAAAAGAGGGACTACTTCCAGTTCAAGATTTAACTTACAGAGTTGTCCAGCCCTTTTTCTAAAAATCAGAATTGGCATTTCTTCCTTCCTATTATGATTTATTTTAACTTACAACTTTCAAAACAAAGGCTTAAAATAATACACTAACATGAACAGTTTCTTTCTGCTCTTATTTTTTAGAGCTAATGACATGTTCCTACAGCAAGAGAACACAAGATAAATAATGAATTTTTTTCATGATCCAAAATATAGTACATTTCTTAGTGTTAGATATAGTTCTATAATGGAGTACTTTACTATAAATCAGGGGTGGGGGAACCTTTTTTGGGTTGGGGGCCGCTGACCCACAGGAAAATCAGTCGGGGACCACACACAAGTGAAAAGCAAAGAATCCCCCCAAAGCCTCACTGATGTAGCCCCCACATTCCCGTCACACAGGCTACGAGATTTTGTGTGCTCTAGCCCCATGGGGGGGAGGCGCCCTGCTGGAGCAGCAGTGCAGGCTCCCAAATGCTGAGGGGGAGCCCCAAACCTTGGGGGCTGGATCCAGGCAAGCCGGGGGCAGAATCCAGTCCCCAGGCCTCGCTATAAATTAGGGTATGTCTAGACTACATGCCTCTGTTGGCAGAGGCATGTAAAATAGGCTATCCGACATAGTCAATGAAGATTTAAATATCCCTGGCTTCATTAAAATAAAATGGCCGCTGCGCTGTGCCGGCTCAGCTGATTGTCGGCACAGCGCAGCAGTCAAGACACGGATCGGTCGACAGGGGAAGCCTTTGTCGACCGCTCCCTTATGCCTCGTGAAACAAGGTTGTGGATTATGTGTGGAAGTGGATTATGTACCCCAGGAAAAAGGAGGGGGATGCCTTTGCAGAAATCAGGCACAAGGTGGATGAGTCCATAATAAACTTTTAACTGGACTAACTTCTGCTCATGAAAGAATCAAACTTTTGTTCTACACAGAGCTCTTCAGGTAGCTCGAAAGCTTCCCTCGTTCACCAACAGAAGTTGGTCCAAAAACCAAGAGATCATCTCACCCACTTTATCCCTCTAGTACCCTGGGACTAACATGGCTACAACAACACTACAAACTACAAATACCACATTCAGCTGCAGCTTAGTTTTACTACTTACTAGCGATATTCCAAGCATCTTTCATCAAACTCAAAAGAAAACAACCATCAGTCTCTTAACTGACCTTGTCAAAACCATCTGAGAGGTCATCTCAGGCATGTTTTAAAGCACTTAGCAATACAGCCAAAATGTAATTCCAATCTATTTGATATAATCAGCCTCATATATGAGTGATTTGAAACTAAATATTTTGCTGAGACAGCAGCAAACCTCTTTAGCTTTACTGCAAAAACCTGCCAGAAGTCATCTAGTCATTGTGTTAAGCCTCCCGACTGGCCTTGAACAATTGCCCTTATGGAAAAAACAGTGACATTTGAAATTCTATCTTTTCTACGTTGTTTTGTGTGGAGGGAGGTTGTTTTTGGTGGGTTGGTTTTTTTTTTTTTTTTTTGGCAGGGGGAAAGGGTCTGTCAGTTTCCAGAGGCTTTCACCAAATTGCCAAAAGAAGCAAATTCGTTATCAAGAGAAGAAAAAAAGTGGGGAAGAGAAAAAAAGAAAAGAAACATGATCCAAATGATTAAATTCATCTTCTTTGTTACCTTGCACTGTGAGGAAGACAGAAGCCACGGTAGATCCACCTTCATTGGAAGCAGTGCAACTGTACTCGCCAGCATCTGTGAGCTTTACAGATTTTACATCTAAAGACAAATTGCTCATCATCCTTATTCGGGAGGGCTCCACAAGCCTCGGGTCCCTGCCATTTCTCTGCCAGGTGAGATTGTAACGCACTGTGCTTAAGGTTAGGCAGGTCAGTATGGCTCTCTCCCCAGGGGTGACTGTGACATTATTAGGAACCTGAACCACCGGCGGGGGCTCTACATGGAAAGAATCAAAAGAAAGGATTCAAAACCCAGGAGGCTCATTTAATAACACAGCAGTAGTAGTGGGAGTAAAAAGCCATCCCATTGCATTATTTAATACTTAGTTTCATCTCTCGCCCGTGAAGGCAGGACACGGAGGTCCGATCCAAAGCCCACTGAAGCAAAAGGGAGCCTTTCAGTGAGATCTGGATCAGCTCCTACATTTGTGCATGCCCCTGTGTGAAAAAGAGATTACTGAAGAGCTACCCTGAAGTCAGCAATACTGAGTATGTGTGCTTTTTCCAGTGCCTCTGAACAGCTCTCCAACTATCATCGTGTTCTCCAAATGTGTGTGTCAACTTGAGTTCTAATGGATTTTAACCTTTTTTACTTACATCAGTGTCCTTTCTACGCTGCAATTCCCCCCCCCCCCCATTTTGTTGTTGTTTTCTTTCTGACTCCTCTCTCTGCTTCTTTTTACCACAGAACTGCCTCCTCAGCAGCCTACAAACTCAGAAACTTTGAACTGGATTGAATTGTAATGTGAAACAATGGTTTCACATTAGGTCACGTGATCTTTGTTGAAACATCCCTGAATGAGACAACATTTTAATGGAAATCTGAAAGGAAATTTAGACCATATTGGGGTTTTGCCCCCCTCACTGCTTTGGTTTAAACCCAGTGGTGTTTGTTCTTGCACACGAAAAAATACAGAACTGCAGAGAGTGTGTCACAAATGTCAAAAGGTGGAGTGACTTACCAAAGATACGACTGCAGTAAACAGATTATTATAAGCAAAGCAAAGGTAATCAAAGAGAAGCTCACTGTTAACAGAGAAAATTTCATCCCTGTTCTGAGGGCCAGACATTCGGTTCATTTGAGATCCCATAGTAGATGCACGGGCATTGGGCTGGTTCTCTGCCCAGTGGTGAATTTCTTCAAAAGCCCTAGGCACCTGGATAGGCCTGGCTTCTTTTCACAAAAGTATGGTCCCTGTTGGCTACCCAGTAGCAATCATCCTTATAGCCATCACATATCACTCATGGAAGAGGAAAAGGAAAGGAAACCTTATTTACTATGGATGGATGGAGAGAGAGAGAGACAGAGAGAGAGAGAGAGAGTGTGTACAGTCTTATCTTCGGTATTTGGTTAATTACTCCACCTTTTGACACGTACATACACTTTTATTATTTGTACATATAATCTTTTATCAAATGCTTTTCATCTGTATATCTCCAAGTACTTTACCAAGTAGGTCAATATCTTTATCCCATTTTACAGGTGGGAAAAGAGACAAAGAGGGGAAGGGACCTGTCCAGAAACTCAGAGGCAGGGCCAAGAACAGAAAGTAGGTCTTTAGAGTGCCAATCCAGTGTTGTATCCACCAGGGCCTCTTGTTGACCTCATGTACACACACGGTACTCAACACTGTTTTGTTCAAACCCAGACCCGAATTCCTCACATTCAGTACCTATGTCTTTGCTGGCCCTTTACTTAAGATGTCTGCACAAACTAATAAGCTATTTGACACTTTAAGATGTGGTAATAGCAGAAAAATCAAATGAAATGTTTGTTTTTTCTGAAGTTGAAGAATGTTCAGATCGCTCCAACACCTCTCCTACAAAATGGATAATTTGTGATATACTGGTACTGGTTTGTCATGGGATAAACTGAAAATTCTTAAAAAGAGTAAGTTTACTATTCTGGGCATAAGAAAATACAAATAATTTTGTTTACAACATTTATGTGCAATGATTTCAAAGTAACTTACAAAACAATAAATGGTCCTATAGCACTTAAGAGACTAACAAAAAAATAAAGATAGTATTATGAGCTTTCCTGGGAACAACCCACATCTTCCACAAAAGCTCATGATACTCTCTATATTTTTTGTTAGTCTCTAAGGTGCTACAGGACCATTTGTAGTTTTTTAAGTTATTTTAGTACAGACTAACATGGCTACCTCTCAAAGTATATTCCTTTCTATCAACCCAGCTGCACAGTTCAAAACAGATATAATAATTCACATTTATATAACATCCTTCTTGTACAAGAATACCCCATGTACTTTATGAATGATACATAACAGCAGATTGTTCCCTATAATATATTTTCTAGTCATTCATCTGGCCCAGTTCTAAATGACTCAAGTAAAGAGCCTTTAACCACTTATTTCGGACAATGTTCCAAAATATAATTAATTTAAATATTAAAGCATGTCTCAACATTCAATCTAACTTTTCCTTAATTTCATCTAATTATTTCTTGTTAATCCTTTTAGGAATAATAATAATAATAATAATAATACAAACATCTGTATTTCCAACAAATCATTAGGAACTTGCTTTAAAACTAAAGTAGAAATTAATTTTAGATGTACATCTTTGTAAATTCACAGTTATCTGATCTATGCCTACATTCACACAATTAAAATTGTCATTGCTCAGATCTGAGGGAAAAAAGCCAGATGGATTCTCTCAGGCTGCAATTTGTGCCTCCAAAAGACATTCAGCAGCTCATACCTATTCAAGGAAGCACTAAATGTGATTAAATCCCACTGACTTCATGGAAGAGTATCAGAAAGAATTCAATGGCACTTTACTTAATATGGATGGATTCCTAGATGCTGGAAGTATGGGTGCAGGGGATGCTGACTTGAAGTGTTTTCCATTATATCCAGGATTTACAGTTTGGTTCAATGGCTCTCAGCACCACCAAAATACAAATTGTTCCAGCGCCACTGGATGGATTTATCTGTGTGTGTATATGTTTTAACTGGGGTTAAATACTTCCATTAAGGCTCTCAAATGTTATATATTGGCAACTAAAGAACATACATTAACGTAAAACATGTTATCAGTACTGGGTTACCATAATTTATGCCATCTAATGTGGCTACCTTCTGTTAAGTAAAAATGACAGTGCTTGACTGTCTAACACAAGTCTAGGACAGAAGTATAAACAACATTTACCTGAAACATCCAGAAAAGTCTGAGCACGTCCAGTGCCCACACTGCTAATGGCAATGCATTCATAGTATCCTTCATCAGACAAGGAGACCTTGGCAATATCCCAGTTCATGCTAGACGACTCTCTGTAAAATTATAAAACCTCTGTAACTGTTTGAGAATGGCATGAAAGAGTCGTTTCCTATTGATTGGCATGTGACTCTCAGGTTAACGAAAATTTCATATATGGAGGAAAAGTCAGATCCTTTTAAAATCTCTTTTGTTCATGCATTATATTACACATCATATTTAGGGCCTGATTTAAATATGGAATGGAAGGAGTGATTAGACTTTCATGAGCACTTCTATTCCTCACATAATACATCTATGAACACATAAAAAAAACCATGATAAGTTGTCACATGGTAAAATAGCTGCTGTCACTCAGCTATTTCCACTCTTGGATCATCCTTGGATTTTTTTTTAAAGGAAGAAAGTATGAAGTACTGTTATATTTATTATTTATCAGGATAGTATGTACAGAATGCACCATCCCTTAGAATGATGCAGACTGGTTTCCTCAGCTATGTCTAGACTGCATTCCTCTCTCGAAAGAGGAATGCAAATGAAGCAGATCGAAAATTCAAATGAAGCGCGAATTTGCAAATCTTGCACTTCATTTGCATAATCACATGAGAGTGCTTTTTCGAAAAAGGGATTTTCAGAAAAAAAACGCAGTCTAGACGGGGTTCTTTCAAAAAAATCCCTTTTTCAAAAGAACCGTTACTCCTCATTTTTTCAGGAGTACGGGTTCTTTTGAAAAAGGTTTTTTTTTTAAAGAACCCCGTCTAGACTGAGGGGAGGGGGTTCGAAAAAGCGCTCTCATGTGATTATGCAAATGAAGCGCGAGATTTCTAAATCCGCACTTCATTTGAATTTTCGATCTGCTTCATTTGCATTCCTCTTTTGAGAGAGGAACGCAGTCTAGACGAGACCTTCGTGTGGGTCAGGGATGGAGTCTCAGGGTACGTCTACACTGCAACATTATTTCGAAATAACTAGCGCTATTCCGAAAAAACTTAGTCCGTGTCTACACAGCAGACAGTTATTTCTAAATAGTGTCATACTGTCAAGCTGGAGGACTTCTTATTCCGACTCTTGTAACCCTTATTGTGCAAGGAAAAAGGGAAGTCGGAGGAAGAGCACTCTGTTTCGAAATAAGTGCTGTGTAGACGCTCCTTATTTCTAAATAAGCTACACAATTGACGTAGCTCAATTTGCATAGTTTATTTCAAGTTAAGCCCTGCAGTGTAGACGCACCCTCAGTCACACTTCCTGTACCCTCTGCTTTGGAATAACTTTTGCCCACAGGACACATACTCTCTGTACTTCCCTGAGTTTAATTGTCCCAATCCCTTGAATGAGGAAAACAGCATGTTGGTCACCTGTGAGTAATCAAATGAGAGCTCTTGAAACACTTGGCTTTTGCTCGTAGAATCTATCACAAGTAATGCTGCTGGTTTATAGTATCTTAGTCATTTATAATGCTATAGGAAAAAGAAAGTAAAATGTAACCACATCGGGTTGCTGTGTGTGCTTCTTTTAAAGAAATTGTGAAGACTTCTTAAGATTCAGCAGCTGCATTTTGTATGGCATGATATGGTGCAAGTATTACAATGGACTTCTAATTCTGAATCCCATAACTATCTGTGATGCGTTGCTGCAATAAGTAACTATATCTAATGAAGACAAGATGAATCACGATGCCTTTGAAAAACACCTTCCACAATATGGGAAAACTGTGTCTTAGTGTTCCCACTGTCTTCCCGCTCTCTTATCTGCCCAAAGCCTTGGATTAACGCCATGCAATGCTTTGGGATACAGTCGGAAGAAAACATTAGATATGAATTAAGGCTACATTTAATTTAGTATTATAGCAAAAATGTCAGTGCCTCAGCATTGCGAGGCTAAGTAGAATATGTTTTGCATGGAAGATTGGGCCACAGATAACAATTGCAGTGTGATCTTGGTCAGTTTTCTGTTTATTCTCTCTGACCCCATGCTCATTACAAACTCACTTTATCAGAGCTGATGCTTCAAGGCAGTCACCAGTGCACTGCCAGCAATGGAAATATAAGAACAGAGGAGATATAAGAATATTAAAGCTTTATGTCTACACTTGCAATTGATTCTCATTCATGGGGGCTTAGAGACCTCCTCCCCCACCAAAAACAAGCCAAAAGTTTTGCTGCAGCAAGTACAAGCGTGAACGCTGCTTTGCCAGCAGGAGTGCCTGAGAAAGCGAAAGCAGCTTGTGGGGGGCAGAAGTATTTTGTCGGCAAAAGTGCTGACAAACTGCCTGATGACTTTTAGCAACAGGTCTGTGTCACTACAGTCACGTCACTAAAAGCTGTATAGTATAGAAATACCCTCATCTATCTGAGACATACCTCATCACCCCTTTGAGGTGACACAATTATCTGGGTTGAGCTAGCCAGGGACCCAATTGTACTCAGGCAGTAGTGGGTCCTGTGTGAAAGAAAGTGAGCTAATAAGCACTTGCATCCATTTAGAAATATATTCTGTGTGTTTGGCTGATTAGGACACAGACTTAGCTAACTGAACCATGAACAATGACTTTACAGTGAACAGCTTTTATGAAACAGGCTAAATGTTTTGCTGCCAAAACTGCATATTTCATTTTCAGTTTTCATGTTTTTTGGTGATCCCATTTAACATTTCTGTCCTATGCAACACAGGGGAGATGTTCAAAAGTCACAAATGGCAATTAGGCACCAACCTCCCATTGATTTTCCCACTGAAATTAGATGCTTAATTGCCATTTGTGCCTTTGGAAGTCTGCCCCACGTCTTTTCAAACCAAGAGTCACTTGGACAAAACATCAGACTTCTGAATGTACATTTACTGAGTCCCCAAACTTTCTGTTGCTTGTCCCTCACTGCTCTGTTCTCCTTCAGCTACAGTAATACTAGTTAATGACATTTTATACTTCCTATGTAGAAAACCATACATTTCAATGTGTGTCACAAAGATGGGTAAGACTTCTTACTGCTAATTTAACAAATGGAACACTGCTTCACCAAGAAAGTGTATACTTGCCATAGGAACCTGGCAAGATCTTCTGGTTGGACCACAATGCTATAAAGTGGGCACACGGAAAAGTCTGTTGCAATTTTAGAGATATTTCTGGTTCCAGCAATATTTCTGATCCTTAAAATGGGGAATAATACTAGAGTCATTAATATCTTTAGAACAAGAATTAATTTTCATTAAACATGTCCACAGTAGATGCTTTTAACTAATTAAGTATTAATCCTAAGTGATACTATTAGGGATGTGAACGACTATTATCGAATAGTAGACACACTAGTGTCTAGTCGACTAGTCGCTTTCCTGCCTCTTGCTGCCTCTATCAGAAAGGGCTCATCTAGACTGCATTCCTCTCTCAAAAGAGGAATGCAAATGAAGCAGATCGAAAATTCAAATGAAGCACTGATTTGCAAATCTTGTGCTTCATTTGTATAATCACGTGAGAGCACTTTTTTGAAAAAGGGTTTTTCGGGAAAAAAAACACCCACAGTCTAGACGGGGTTCTTTAAAAAAAAACACTCATTTTTTCAGGAGTACAGTTTCTTTCAAAAAAGGGGGTTTTTCCCTGTGGAGCCCAGGGTCTGCTGCTTTGAAACGCTGCGTATAGCCCAGGGCCAGCATCGACTATTCGATTAGCCAATTAATCTAAATTTAACATCCCAAAATACTATAGCCAGAATATACAACCCTCATGATCAATAAAACATGCAAATATATTAACCAAACATATAAACAGCCATTTAATAAACAGATGGAGCTTGGTTATCAGCAAAGTATAAAATAAAACTCACCAAGTCAAGTGCAGTAATACAGGCAGATTATACAGTTAAACCATTCATAAATAATGTTCAGTACTAGTAAATCACAGAAAATAGCAGCCAAAATAGCTAATTAAATTGTGCATCAGAGGTACCAATTCAGATATTTTATGGGGAAACCCCTGTTCATCTACCCTTTCCCACCCCCGCACTCCACCACACAGGAACTGATGCCTTGTGCACCAGGTCACAGCACCCCGGGGCCTGGCTGCTCCTGGTACCGTGACCCTGTGTACCAGGCTGTAGTACCACCCAGTGAAATCTGGCCCAGCTGCCCCTGTACCTGTGTAGAGCAAACTCCAATGGCATTACAAAAATGCCTAAAGACTGCTCCCACCGCAGCTGTTCAGATTTAGTGTAGGACCGCTGCGTAAAATTGTCAGGAAATAGCTCCCCTGGTTCCGAGGTTTAGGGGTCATAGAGCAAATGCAAACACTTTGGGAAGAGCATCTACTCCTCCTCAACACCCCCAATTGGTGTCAGTGCAGTGCACCTTGTTCAGTAGCATTTGGCTTGAAGAATATTTTGTTGAGTCAATGTAATATTCTACAGAAATGTAACATGATCACTAAAAATGCAGCTTGGTACATGTTATGAAGAAAGTAAGAAATAAAATATGATGTTAGATCATTAAAGTATGAAAAGAATTACAAAGCAGGAAAAGTATGTGCCTAAGATGCCTAGATGTAAATAGCACCTCATAAAAAATAGAGCTGCAGAATTTTACTCTGCCAAGAATTTACAGGAGGATTTCAGAATTTATTTGCTCTGTTATCAGGTATAAACTAGTTGCCATAGAATGTGGCCTTCATTCTTCTAAAAGGTTTGGTGTTTTAAAAGAGGCTAGAGGGGTTAACTGCTTTCCAGGAAATATTTTATTAGGTTTGGAGGCTATTGCTTTTTGGTTTGATTGATTACAACTTCATTGTCCGGGGATTGTTCTGTAGAGAAAGAGACTGCATTATTCCCTTGGTTTCTGCAGTCTGCATGGTGGTGATGCAGATGGAATCCAGAGACCCATGTGATGTACTCTGTGGAAACTTTCCCAAAGACGAGGATGATATAACCCTTGGAGCATAATAAACCAAAGCACATAGATTTCTGCTAGAATCTTATGATCTCTCCATTCTGCCCTACACCCACAACAATTTACAATCTCAATTTCTTCATGGAATTATTTGCTTATTATTCTTTGTTATTTAATTCTCATAACTGGTCAGAAAATCATTATCATGGTTACAAAGTAAGCTTTGCCTTCCATCGGTCTTACATATGTCTAATTAGTGGGAACAGAATTAAGCCAGTGCTGAGCACTTAAGAAAAATCCCACCTTAAATAGCATTTACCATTGTGTACAAAGTACAATAAATATCATCAAGAATAAAGCTACAAAAGCCGCTATGAATTTTAATTTTGATTTTTGAATCCCCAAAGTTATGTCGGGGAATGGCTGCTTACCTAAAGAACTGATCCATTCCCAGTTTTACTCCATTTCTGCTGAAATGCTGAGTAAAAGGAATAAGACTTTCCACATGGCAAGATAGATTCCCTGGCTGCAGGTAGTATCCTGGAGTTTTCTTGGGCATTATAACTTTTGGAGCATCTAGAGAAAGCAAAATATTCACAAGCAAGTAATTAGCAGCTACTTACTTACAATCCATTCATTGCGATTAATACAAATGCTAACAATCTTTTCCTTAAAGTCCAGATTTATCAGAACATCAGGGGCTGGTCTACAATAGAAAGTTAGACTGGCTTAAATACATTGGTCAGGACAGCAAAAAATTACATGCCCTATGCAACATACTGAAGCCAACCCAGTCCTGATGTTGCGGTAGCAAATGTCTACACTTTAGTACTGCAGCTGTTCCACAGTAACATTTCTAATGTAAAAATGCCCTTAGCGTGGACCTGGCCAACAGAAGCAAAGATCATTATTAGATCATGTTAGCCAGCACAGCTTAACCAGCAACTTCTAAAAATCTTGTCAAGACAATTCAAGTTATACTTTAGCTTGTGCTAGCTGGTGGAGTTAAACTGGAATCTTCTGAAGCAGTCTCTGCTTCCACTGAAGTGATTATACTCCTATAGATTTCAATGGGGCCTGAGTTAAAATCTGTCAGATTAGCACATGCTAAAGTAAAATGTCCTTGAATCATAGAACCATAGAGCTGGAAGAGACCTTAGAAGGTCATCAAGTCCAGCCCCCTGCTCTAGGCAGGACCAATCCCAACTAAATCAACCCGGCCAGGGCATTGTCAAGCCGAGACTTAAACATCTCTAGGGATGGAGACTCCACTACTTCCCTAGGTAACCCATTCCAGTGCTTCACTACCCTCCTAGTGAAATAGTTTTTCCTAATATCCAACCTGGACCTCTCCCACCGCAACTTGAGACCATTGCTCCTTGTTTTGCCATCCGTCACTACTGAGAACAGCCTTTCTCCATCCTCTTTGGAACCTCCCTTCAGGAAGTTGAAGGCTGCTATCAAATCCCCCCTCACTCTTCGCTTCTCCAGACTAAACAGACCCAACTCCCTCAGCCTCTCCTCATAGGTCATATGCTGCAGCCCCCTAATCATTTTGGTTGCCCTCCGCTGGACCCTCTCCAGTGCGTCCACATCCTTTTTGTAGTGGGGGGGCCCAGAACTGGACACAAATACTCCAGATGTGGCCTCACCAGAGCCGAATAAAGGGGAATAATGACATCTCTGGATCTACTGGCAATGCTCCTCCTAATGCAGCCTAATATGCCATTAGCCTTCCTGGCTACAAGGGCACACTGTTGACTCATATCCAACCTCTCATCCACTGTAATCCCCAGGTCCTTTTCTGCAGAACTACTACTTAGCTGGTTGGTCCCCAGTCTATAACAATGCTTGGGATTCTTCCGTCCCAAGTGCAGGACTCTGCAATTGTCCTTGTTAAACCTCATCAGATTTCTTGTGGCCCAATCCTCCAATTTGTCTAAGTCACTCTGGACCCTATCTCTGCCCTCAGGTGTATCTACCACTCCCTCTAGCTTAGTATCATCCGCAAACATGCTGAGGGTGCAATCAATCCCCTCATCCAGATCATTAATAAAGATATTGAACAAAACCGGTCCTAGAACCGAACCTTGGGGCACTCCGCTAGAAACCGACCGCCATCCTGACATCGAGCCATTGATCACTACGCGCTGGGCCCGGCCTTCTAGCCAGCTTTATATCCATCTTACCGTCCATTTATCCAATCCACATTCCCTTAACTTGCTGGCAAGAATATTGTGGGAGACCGTATCAAAAGCCTTGCTAAAGTCAAGGTATATCATATCCACTGACTTTCCCACGTCCACAGAGCCAGTTACCTCATCATAGAAGCTAATCAGATTGGTCAGGCCCTTTGTGAATTCATGTGAATCCATGTGAATCCCTTTCCCTTTGTGAATCCATGCTGACTATTCCTAATCACCTTCCTCTCTTCCAAGTGCCTCAAAATGGATTCCTTAAGGATCCCTTCCATGATTTTTCCAGGAATCGAGGTAAGACTGACCGGCCGGCCTATAGTTCCCTGGATCATCCTTCTTCCCTTTTTTGAAGATGGGCACTACATTTGCCCTTTTCCAATCATCCGGGATTTCTCCCAATCTCCACGACTTTTCAAAGATAATGGCCAAAGGCTCCTCAATGACATTTGCCAACTCCCCTCAGTACCCTCGGATGCATTAAGTCCGGACCCATGGATTTGCATACATTTAGCTTTTCTAAACTTGCGTACGTTTAGCTTTTCTTGAGTTGACAAGAGCTTTAGAAGGTGTTACTTAGGGTATGTCTACACTACAGAGTTTTGTCGGAAAAACAGTCATTTTTCCGACAAAACCTGAGTTATGTCCACACTGCAATCGCCTTCTTTCGAAAGTAAATCGAAAGAACAGAGGAGTTTTCCGGCATTGGAAATCCTATTTTATGAGGAAGAAGCCTTTTTCCAAAAGAGGAGGAGGGTTTTCTTTCGGAAGAAGAGGCCTCCAGGAAATAACACAGGTGCCCTGGTGGACACTCCGTCCATACTAATCACAACTCTATAGTTCCTGTCTCCTGTCAGATCATAAAGCTGCAGGCACCCTGGACAAGCCTTGTGTCAGGAAGCCGGCCGGAGAGCAGCACCCTGACTGCATGGCTCTCCCTGCCACAGGCCTTGCCACCCATGGCCCAGCCTCAAGTCTGCTGAGACCCCCCCTAGTCCTCGCAGGGAGCAGCCCCAGGAGTCCCAGGACCCACCCAGGGGGACCAAGAAGCAAGCAGAGCCGCGGCTACACTTTACTTTCACTTTCGACACTGAGCCTCATCGGCACAGCGCCAGAACGTGAGTATGCAAATGAAGCCCAGGATATTTAAATCCCGGGCTCATTTGCACTTCTGAAGTGCTTGATTTGCATCCCTTCTCAGCAGAGTAATGCAGTCCAGACACAGCCTTAATGTAAAATCCTTGTGGAGACAAAGCACTGTAGTTTTTACTTTGATGTAGCTAATCAAAGGTGTAATAGTTAATTCAGCATAAAACACACAAACACACACACCTTTGATACAGTGTAATTATAGACTTAGTTGGTCAAGAGGAAATCATAAGCTCTTTCCCAGGGTTAACCTCAATCAGCTAATAACAATTAAAACTCCAACTTGCCTTTTCTACACAATGATTATATACATATTAAAAACGTTTACTCCTAGCACACCTCTGGGTATGCCTATATTAGAGTTTTTACTAGGCTTTGCAAATGTGTTATCTATCTAACAATTAATTCTAGGGGCACATCTATACTGCAGGGCAAAAGGCGAATTAAGACACACAACTTCAGCTACGTCAGTTGCGTAGCTGAAGTTGAAATACCTAATTCGGCTTTTGGCGCTGTCTACACAGCAGGAAGTTGAAGGAGGAACACTCTTCCTTTGACTTCCCTTATGCCTCATGAAATGAGGATTACAGAAGTCAGAGTAATCAGTCTGCCATCTCGAAATTATTTCAAAATAATGGCTTGCTGTGTAGAGGCACTGTAGTGGGGTAGAGTGGCCACCCACTGAGCCGGAGGCGGAGGAACCCCTCGGGGAGCCATTTTGGGCCCAGCCTAGCCCCGCCCCTTCACCTAACCGGAAGTCAAAGGGCGGGGCTAGGACTATAAGAAGGCTGCCGGGGAGCTCAGTCAGGGCCCAGCCTCTGAAGGAGCCAGAGGCCTGTCCGGAGCTCCTGCCTGGGGAGGCTAAGACCCGGGCTAGGCCGCCCTCAGCTGCCTCCCCAGAGGCCAGCCAAGGCTTCCCTGCCCGGGCTACTGAGGCCTGGCCAAGCCTGCCAGCAGAACCACCCGTGGACCCAGAGGACGGGTCCGACCTGGTGGACCAGCTGGACCCCTGATGGGTACTGGGACGCCGGGCCGGACGAGCGCACGGGACGCTGCAGAGCTCCAACCCCTTGACCCCTGGATTGGGCCGGCCAGACACTGCGGGGATGACAGCGCCTCGACTCCCTGACGGACCTGCTGGAGCTACAGGTACCTGGGAAGGGGGAGACGAGAAGTGGCCCAGGGGTAGCCCGGGCCGAGAGCGGCCCGCGGCCAGCAAGTTACGGGCCGGAGCCCTGCTGAGCCAGTCGCAGCTGCACTGCTGCATTCAGGGCCCCTGGGCCGGGGCGCAGTGAGGCGGGAGGGCCTGCGCCCCCCCCGCCACCTCCTAACCGGGTGGCAGTCTCCCCCCTCACCGCTGCTGCAGGTGCCATCCCGGCCCCGCTCCTGAATGAGGAGCGTCTACAGACTGGTGTTTGTTTGCAGCCTCGCCTTGCCTCAGGGCCTGGCCGCCGTTTGCTGCCCCGCCAGGAGCTAGGGCCTGGGTTTGGCTTGATGTGTTAGTTGGCCCGCCCTGCTCGAGGGCCGGGCCTTATAGACTGTATTTGTTGCCCGCCCTGCTCGAGGGCGTGGGCTTCCCTACGGTGCGTCTGGGACTGACCACGCGCCGGGCGGGAACTCTTAAAGGGACAGGACTAGACTGGGTGCCCTGCCCAGAACTGTGCGATAATAGACTTGCTGGTGGTGAACTTATTCCTCTGCGGCCCGGACCTGGGAGCAAGGCCGGGCACGCAAACTAGTACGTCTTGTCCCGACCTGAAGCAAGGCCGGGAAAAGACCCGCCCGCCCAGACTATTTTAGGGCACGGTAACGCAGTAAGGCAGGCATATTTCCCCCTCCCCCCCCGGAAGGGGGAAAAGCTCAGGCTGTGGTGGACATTGCCGGAGGGCAATGTCCTGAAAGGATTCTGCCACCTGCCGGCCGATCTAATTCCCCGAACCGACGGCCGGTGGCGCTGTGGCGGAGCGGGAAGCTCGCTACAGGCACACACATTGTTATTTCTAAATAACGTCAGTTATTCTGAAATAACGCTGCAGTGTAGACATGCCCTAGGTCAAAAACACCTATTGGTTTGAATGGGACTGAGAGGCCAAGCATCAGGTGGTTTGCAGCACTTTTATGGATCAGGCATGAATATTCCTTTCTTGTTAGTTGCTTTAGAGCTAAAACAACTACTAGTAGTGGCAGGATTTCCCTCTCCTATTTGTATAATGAGAAATTTTTACCTAGCAAATATAAAAGAAATTAAATCAATAAAATATGAAGTATAGAAAAATGTCTCTAAAAATGGCTTTTCTTGAATAGTTTGGCAAGCTCTGACATAGGAATGTAGTACACAATTTTTTCACATTACTGTACATATAGTATCTTCCTTTATTACCTAAATGTTTCTCTCTGTGGCCTTTCTTCCCTCTGGAAAATTCATGTTAAAATTTCAGTGCAGACAAGGCAAGCTGTAATTTCAACACTTACGGTTATTTTACAAGAAATTAATTATCTGACTAAAATTCTCCTTCATCAATGCCTCCAAGAGTCTCAGATTGCTTTGTATGAAGTTGCAAGTTTTGTGGGGAATGGGAGAAAAGGTGTTTTCCTCATTATATGGGCAAGTAGAAGAAAACTAAGTCATCCATCTCCATTAATGAAGATACAATAAATGTTCACTAAAATAAAATAAAATAAAATAAAATAAAATAAAATAAAATAAATCTTACCAGGAACAATACTAGAAAATGAAACACTTGACACTCTCTGGAAGAGATAATCAGCTTTGTCATACCCCGTTATTTTAACGAAAAAGGCTTCGTTTGGTGGTATGAAGTCAGTAATATTCCATATTCCATAGGGTTGTCGATCAGGATAGTATTTCACAGGCATGGTTTTAAGAAGCTCCCCTGTGACGCTTAGAAGTTCTAGTCGGTCTACTCTAGCCGGAGGAGAGATCCCGGTTGTATTCAATAGCACATAGGTAGGTATTCCTATGAAAATAGAAATATATTGTTGTGTTTCCAAAACATAAGAAAAGATTAAACTCTGTAGATGTGCATCTCCAGTCCCTCTCCTCCTCCTGTAAAAGCACAAATCCAGTTTAAAGCACTCTTTTCCAGCTATTAAGAAACACAAAACAATGTATATTTTAGTTAGTTTCTAAGGTGCCACAGAACCACTCATTGTTAAAGTTACAGATGAACCTGGCTACCCCTCTACGATTTTACAAACAATGTGTTAGCATTGGCAACATGATGTGCTTTATTTAGGATTCAATCAATTTTTTACACAGAAAACAGAATAAATAAATAAACCCCAGGAATTGTAGGAAAATGTCAGTCTGGAATATGGCAGCTCTTGAATACTCTGGAAAGCTCTTACAAGTGAAAGTAACACTATAATTTTTCCATGTACTAAATGTACAGTATCTTCCTTTATTAGTGCTTATAAAGCTGCCTCGTTAACTTTTCCCCCTGAAGGGCCAAACTGAAACATTTTACAGTCTCTAAACGAAGGGAAGTTGTAACTCCGAACTGTACCACAAATAAAAACGTTGGGATTTGCAGGACACAAAAACTCTACTATGCAAGTATAGCACGATATCACAGGTAATGGCATCATGAATGGCCATGGCGCCTTTCCAAACCTGTCAATGATGACCTGGATTTCTGCAGCAGACTAATGACAGAGAACAACACAAAATGTAGACTTCTTCACTAGGGACTGGGCCTGCCGCCTCCACAAACAGCTACATACAGTAGAAACGGAGCACAAACTAACCTTGCACTGGTCTGCTAGACGCCTTTTTGAAGTCTAGTGTCGGCTTTCTAGAAAAACCAGCTCGAAAATCAATTGTACTGAGGCCTGTTATACGAACAGAGTGCCTTCCACCGCTGGATGCCTGGAAAATATTGAAAGAAACCCTGTTGGAACAATTAGCACTTCAAGCTTTGCAGTCCAATGAGATTACTAGACTTTAAGTATTCCTAAAAATGGTAGAGAAAAGATCAGATGTTATACATAAAATGACCCATTTAAAAGTTTTTGTTCTAGATAATGGACCCTTCTGAGTTTAGTACTTGTGAAAAGTACTAAACTATATTTACTTTCGCCTCCACAGATACGGGTGCTTGCAGATCTCTTTGGCCACAGATCACCATTCCTGACCAATGGAAGTGACTTCCTGTAGCTCCCTTTGACCAAGAAAAGCTATCTGCAGCCACAGGAGCCTGCAATCTCCCATACCTGCAGAAGTGCAGGTAAATAAAGCAGTGCTGACCCACCAGGGTCTATCCCAGGTGAACCAAATCCAGCCCATGGGCCGGTATTTGCCCACCACTGCTCTAGGGCATACTATGAAGCCAAATATTACTCTATATTGTTGAAGAACTGCAATGGGGAGATGTGTTTGAGCAAATCAATCAAGTTTACCCATGTACTTTATAACTGTTTAATTTTGTAAAGCAAAACAAAACCAAAAAGAGAGAAGATAGCAAAAGACTAGTATAAATTAAACAATGTCCCATAATTCATGGATTTATTTCCTGCTTTAGGAAAACATATTTACTCCTGTATTTTCATTAGATGATACATGCTCTCTTTAAACAGATGTCACTCAAGATTTAGCAATAAAGCAAATGAAAACATCATAAGCATGGAATATCCAGGAATTATATGAATAAGGAGTGTACATCAGCTGATATTATACATTACATTAAAAGCTAAGTTCTGGCTTTTCCAGCCAAAGCCTGTGTTGGAAGACTGCTGAGTAGAGGTTCTCCCTCCTTCTCTCCCCTTCCCTCCAAGACTTATGGCTGAGTCACCTAGAACCATCCTGAAACCCAGGCAGAAAGTTGCAGCAGGAGCCCCTTAATTCATTTAGGCTACATCTACACTGGCAGCTTCTTGCGCAAGAACTGTTTTGCGGAAGAGTTCTTGTGCAAAAAGTCTTCCACAAGAGCGTGTCTACACTGCCATGTGCTTTTGCGCAAGAGATGTGCTTTTGTATTGTGTCCAGTTCTGGGCCCCCCACTACAAAAAGGATGTGGACGCATTGGAGAGGGTCCAGCGGAGGGCAACCAAAATGATTAGGGGGCTGCAGCATATGACTTATGAGGAGAGGCTGAGGGAGTTGGGTCTGTTTAGTCTGCAGAAGCGAAGAGTGAGGGGGGATTTGATAGCAGCCTTCAACTTCCTGAAGGGAGGTTCCAAAGAGGATGGAGAGAGGCTGTTCTCAGTAGTGACAGATGGCAGAACAAGGAGCAATGGTCTCAAGTTGTGGTGGGAGAGGTCCAGGTTGGATATTAGGAAAAACTATTTCACTAGGAGGGTAGTGAAGCACTGGAATGGGTTACCTAGGGAAGTAGTGGAATCTCCATCCCTGGAGGTGTTTAAGTCTCGGCTTGACCAAGCCCTGGCTGGGTTGATTTAGTTGGGATTGGTCCTGCCTAGAGCAGGGGGTTGGACTTGATGACCTTCTGAGGTTTCTTCCAGCTCTATGGCTCTATGATTCTATGATTCAAGAGCGTCTAGGACAGTGTGGATGCTCTCTAGCGCAAGAAAGATCGGATGGCCATTTTAGCCATAGGGGTTTCTTGCGCAAGAAATTCAAGTTGCTTGTCTACACTGCCCTCTTGCGCAAGAGGGCTTATTTCTCGTGGAGAGAGGAATAACTCTTCCGGAAGAAGCCCTGTTTTCCAACGCTGTACTGTACATTTAGTTGCGCAAGAACGCCCGTGCAGTGTAGACACCCGGCAAGTTTTTGCACAAGAACAGTTGTCCTTGCGCAAGAAGCCGCCAGTGTAGACATAGACGTAGAGAAAGACTGGTTCATGTCAAAGACCCCAATTTTACCCATCCTGTTCCACCACCTATGGGCTATGTCTACACTGGCGGGTTGTTACGCCAGAAGTATGCAAATGAAGCTAAGCGTGGAATATCGCCGAGCCTCATTTGCATACCTAATGAGCCGCCAGTTTTGCGGAAGAGGTTCTTGCACTAGAAGGAGCTGTCTACACTGCCCTTCTTCGCCAAGAAAAACCCTCTTGCAATGCCGTTATTCCTGAAAATAATCAGCGTAGCGGCATTGCGCAAGAGGTTTTTCTTGTGCAAGAAGGGCAGTGTAACTCCTTCTAGCATAAGAGCCTCTTCCGCAAAAATGGTGGCTCATTAGGTATGCAAATGAGGCTCGATATTCACAACTCATTTGCATACTTCTAACTGCCACGAGTGATTTCCAAACCACAAGATACAAAGGCTCTTTGCATTAATAATGAAAAATCTGTGAAGGGAAAAGATTGCTAAAAAGGTACATTATGCTATCATTACATTTTAATCTGCAGGGTCTTCTCCAAACTGCATGCACAGAACATGTAGCCTGAAATGTACATTTTTACCTACAAAGTAAAAAATTTTAAATCTCACATTTCCATTGGGAGTACACATGGAGAGGAATTATTCTATCTAGTAATAGATTAGTGGTTACAAACCAGTAGATCAGGATCTACCAGTAAATCTTGGAGCCTCTGACAGGTGATCCTGACTGGTTTGTCCAGGAAGCTATCAAGCACTGGCACTTCAATTGCTCCTTCACCCACTGTCATGCTGCTCCAGCTCTTTGCCTTGAATCCCTTCGCCCACCCCCAACCCCCGAGCCTCCTGCTTGCTGTGCAAAGTGTGAGATGGAGAAGGGGGGGCGCTGATGTCAGGGTGTCCCTCCTCCCCCCATTTCTGTACCCTATCTCCACACACAGAGAAGGGGATGGAGGGAGCTTGGCAATGCAAATCTCTGTCACTCTCACACACTGTGTGTGTCTCTGTCATTCTCACAAACACCAACTGTCCTTCACTCTTATCTCTGTGGGGGGTTGTTGTTTTTACTTCTTTTACTGCTTGCAAAGTGTGTTACTTTTGGGTTTTGACTGGTCTGTGCATTTCATAATTTTCATTTCTCTCTTACGCTTAAATTTAATTATTTGAGTAGTGAGTTCTAAAATGCCGAACCTGGTGTGGCTGGAGTAATTAACCCCATGGTAATTGCTGCTCCTGAAAGTGGCTGGCATGTCCCTGCAGCCCCTGAGAAAAGCAGAGTAGAGGTCTCTATGTGCTGTCCTTGTCTGCAGACACCACTCCTACAGCTCCCAGGGATCAGTAAAGGGGATCTGTGGCCAATAGAAGCTGTGGGCTCAGTGCCTATAGATGAGGGGCAGCACATGGCACCAAGGAGCCATTGCTGTACATGCCAGCTGCTTTCAGGAGTGGTGTAGGGCCAGGGCAGGAGTAAGCCTGCCTTAACTCCACTGTTCCACCACCTAAAAGCCGTCTCATTCGAACAGTGCCCGGACAGAACCTGCTCTCTGAACTCCTGTCCCAGCCCTGAACTTCCTTCTACACCCAACCTCCGGCCCCAGATGTGAGCCCCCCTGCATCCAAACTCCTTCCCAGAGCTTGCACCCTGAAACTCCTCCTGGACCCCAATCTCCCACCTTGGGCTAAGCCCAGAGCCCCTCCCAAAGCCCTTGGCCCAAGACCAGAGCCTGCACCTCAACCCCCTACACCAGCCTGGTGCAAGTGAGTGAAGGGCAGGTCATGCCTGACCAATCTGATTAGCTTCTATGATGAGGTAACTGGCTCTGTGGATATGGGAAAGTCAGTGGATGTGAAATACCTTGACTTTAGCAAGGCTTTTGATATGATCTCCCACAACATTCTTGACAGAAAGTTAAGGGAATGTGGATTGGATAAATGGACAGTAAGATGGATAGAAAGCTGGCTGGAAGGTCGGGCCCAGCGGGTAGTGATCAACAGCTCGATGTCAGGATGGCAGCCGGTTTCTAGCGGAGTGCCCCAAGGTTCGGTTCTGGGACCGGTTTTGTTCAACATCTTTATTAATGACCTGGATGAGGGGATGGATTGCACCCTCAGCAAGTATGCGGATGACACTAAGCTAGGGGGAGAGGTAGATACGCTGGAGGGCAGGGATAGATTCCAGAGTGACTTAGACAAATTGGAGGATTGGGCCACAAGAAATCTGATGAGGTTCAACAAGGACAAGTGCAGAGTCCTGCACTTGGGACGGAAGAATCCCAAGCATTGTTACAGGCTGGGGACTGAATGGCTAAGTAGCAGTTCTGCAGAAAAGGACCTGGGGATTACAGTGGATGAGAAGCTGGATATGAGTCAACAGTGTGCCCTTGTAGCCAAGAAGGCCAATGGCATATTAGGTTGCATTAAGAGGAGCATTGCCAGTAGATCCAGAGATGTCATTATTTCTCTTTATTCGGCTCTAATGAGGCCACATCTGGAGTACTGTGTCCAGTTCTGGGCCCCCAATTACAGGAAGGATGTGGACGCCATTGGAGAGGGTCCAGCGGAGGGCGACCAAAATGATCAGGGGGGCTGGAACATATGACCTACGAGGAAAGGCTGAGGGAGTTGGATCTATTTAGTCTGCAGAGAAGAGTGAGGGATTTGATAGCAGCCTTCAACTTCCTTAGGGAGGTTCCAAAGAGGATGGAGAAAGGCTGTTCACAGTAGTGATGGATAGCAGAACAAGGAACAATGGTCTCAAGTTGCGGTGGAGAGGTCCAGGTTGGATATTAGGAAAAACTATTTCACTAGGAGGGTGGTGAAGCACTGGAATGGGTTACTTAGGGAAGTAGTGGAGTCTCCATCCCTAGAGGTGTTTAAGTCTCGGCTTGATAAAGCCCTAGCTGGGTTGATTTAATTGGGATTGGTCCTGCCTTGAGCAGGGGGCTGGACTTGATGGCCTTCTGAGGTCTCTTCTAGCTCTATGGTTCTATGATTCTATGATGGAGGAAGAAAGGGGAAGGAGCGAGCAGAGTGAGGCTGAGGAGAAGGGGTGGAGCAGAGGCAGGGCCTCAGAGAAAGGGTGGGAAGGAAGCAGGACAGGGGTATTTCGGTTTGAGGTAGATCTTACATTGCATTCAAATTGAAAAAATGGTTTAAAAGGTTGCAGACCACTGTTCCAGGGGGTCCTCTTCCCCCCAAACTTAAACGCCACAGTTTATGCCCTAATAAAATAGATGTATCAATATACAGGGTGCATCACTTTGTCTAACAGAAGCCTTCCAACAAAGACCTAAGATGAAACCAGTGCTTCAAACTATACTTCAAAGCCATGGTCAACAACCCAATGGTCGATCCTGGAGGCTTGACCAGTTGATCGCAAGGCTTTGGGGGCTCCCCCCTCACTGCTCTTCCCCCCCCCCCAAGATTAACGCAGCGCTGATGCTTCCTCCAGGGCTTCCTGAGGGGTCAGAGGGAGTTCTGCAGCTGCACGCCAGGTCCCGGAAGTGCATGGGCTGCTCTCTCCCCCTCTCAACAGCCAGCGTGGTACCTAAAACGCCGGTCCATCGTGTGCTGGGGACTTTGTGCCCCTGCTGCCTTCCTTCCTACACTTGGGAGGGAGTGGGAGTCCGGGACGGCGCCGGCTCCAGCTGCTCGGGTGGCGCACTGCCGTGGGGAGCAGAGGAGCAAGGCACGCGCTGCTCGAGCGGTTGGGGCTGGCACGGTCCGGGATTCCCCCTCCCTCCACGCAGGAAGGCAGCTGGGGAATAAAGTCCCCAGCGTGCCAGCCCCAACCCAAACTCCTGCACCCTCACATCCACAAGCCTGTGGCTTGCTCAGCACCCCAACCCTCCACCTGAGCCCAACACTGCCCGGCCTGGTGTCCCCTTCGGCTGAGCTCGAGGCTTTGCGGCGGAAAAGGGTTTTATTTTCCGCAGAGTTTCTCACTGGCAAACACCTTTTTCAGCAGAGCCCCCGCCAAGCCTAAAAATGCATCACATGGGGATATATTAAATCCCAGCGGATTTAATGTCCGACACTGGTCTCATTAGCATCCCTTTTTCGAAAAAGGGTGACAATGTAGACACAACCACAGAAGATAGTGATGGAGCAGGATGAGAGGCAAGGCCTCAGAGAGGAGAGTCTCAAGGGAAAGAGAAGTGGGTCTTGACTTTAGGAGTGGGGATAGTTGGAATCTTGGCTTGTCCTGACTTGATGAAAGTGATCTTGAGTGTAAAAAGTTATTTGCCACTGCTTTAAAGGTACTGTTCTTTAGGTTGGCTTGTAATCTTTATTTACTGTTGTTAAGTTGCAGATAACCATTAACTAATGTGTGATTGAGTCTTGCTAAAAGGCTTTGTCAGGCCATTAATAGAAGTAGAGGCCTGTATTGTGTAAGGCTTGTCAGCAAGATATAGAAGTGGAAGCCATCCTAGAAGCTAGACTTATCAATGAATTATCCTTATCTGTTCTTGTCAACTGAAAATAATAATATGTAAATAGTATCTTATAATTAGCACCCTCTTACCTCCCCTCCCTTTTCCCCTGGCTATGGTGGTTTGAATTTTTTCAGCTTGCATGGAACAAACTATATAAAAATCAAAGAACTGTCTGATATCACATTTCTTATTTAATTAAAAACACCCCTTTATTCATCACCTACTTACATTTTAATTTTTTTGTTTTGTTTTTATTTGCAATAATGTTCCTGGAATGTTCCCAAGTCTTGCAAACATTTTTGCAATGAATACTTGTTTGCACAAAATTTCACATAGCAAATATTTCTGCAGCAGTCTTTACATCTTTTTTATTTCCTTCTTCTTATTTATAAAATATTGAGCTATCCAATCAAGGAGCAAAAATGATATGTGACTTCAGTGACCCCATCCATCATGCAACACCTATGGTATAAAACTTAGTTTGAAAACAATTCTATAGGGGAAATTTGTTTCCAGATGTTTGCATAGCGCCTAGCACAATGGGACATAGATCCTGATTCAGGCCTGCTTGCTTTGTACTGTAGTAAAAGGAAAAAAATTAAAAAACAACAAATGGTCCTGCAACACCTGAGAGACTAACAAAGAATGTAGTCAGTGGTCACCAATCAGTCGGGATCAACCGGTAGATCTTGGAGACTCTGACAGATAACACTGCTCTACAGCCAAAATGCTTCTGAAATAAATGTAGTCAAACTTTACTAATTCTGGGTCACTGAGAACGAAAATGATGCTTAAAATTGTTGATTGGCTCTAGTTTTCAAGATATGCTATTGGGTCAGTATATACGACCCTTGACTTGGGAATGGCGGAGGATAAGTGAGTTATAAAGGGGAAGGGATCTCAATTTAAACCAGAAATGACTAAAATACATCTTTGACTGGATCTATGAATAAATCTATGACTGGGTTTGGACAGTACTTGCTTTTTAGGCAAAACAATGAATGATGCAATCTGAAGCTGGTATTGCGTCATACATGATATGAATTGCATCATGTTATTCCTAGAAGTCATGGATGATGCAATCATAAGGAAGCTTACATCACTCTGCTGAACAAATTGCCCTGTATCAGCTCTAGAAATCATACAGTGTCGTGCTCTCTTATTTGTCAGTGTTTGATTTTGCAGAGGGACACATTTCTGTTTAGCCAAAGTGAGCAGAGATGCCTCGTACTTGTGTGAACAGTGCAGATAACTTCTGTTATGTTTGTGGTGAAGTGACTTTTGCATCACAAAAGCGCAGTATAACTTATGGTTAAGAAAGCCTATCACCTTTATTTTGGCTGCAAAATTGGAGATCAGTACAAGAGGTGGGCCCCACACATATGCTGCAACACTTGTGCAAGAAATCTTCGCCAGTGGCTGAACAGGAAAAGGAAATCTATGCCTTTTGCAGTGCCAGTGATTTGGAGAGAGCCAACAGATCATACCAGCAATTGTTACTTCTGCATGGTGCCTCCAGTTGGGAAAGGTGTGTCAAAGAAGAAAAAGTGAACTCTGCATTATCCAAACATTCCATCAGCTATCGCCCAGTACCCCACGGAGAAGGACTGCCGGTTCCTGATGCACCAGAATCATTCTCACTTGAGTCAGGCGAGGAAGAGGAAGAGGATGAAACTTCTGGTCCTGAACCATCAATGTCACAGGACCCACATTTTCTCCCATCCTCCTCCTCTGACCACCTCATAACACAAGGTGAACTGAATGACCTTGTCAGGGATTTGGAACTACCCAAGAGTAAGGCAGAGCTGTTGGGCTCCAGACTACAGCAGTGGAATCTCCTGGCAGGTGATGTTAGGGTTTCCATGTTCCATGACCGTCAAAGGATCTTGTCCCATTCTTCTTCATGGAAGGTGATCTTGTAGCCTGCAACAACATCGATGGTGTGATGGCAGCCCTCAACATCGTTCACGATCCAGATGAGTGGAGACTGTTCATTGATTCATCGAAGACGAGTCTTAAAGCTGTTTTGCTGCATAATGGCAATGTTTTGCCATCAATTCCAGTTAGTCATGCAGTCCATATGAAGGAAACCTATGACAACATGAAACAACTTTTGAGGTGCATAAATTATGACCAACATCAGTGGCAGCTTTGTGGCGATTTGAAGGTTGTTGCTCTCTTGCTTGGTCTGCAGACTGGATACACAAAGTACTGCTGTTTTCTCTGCGAATGGGATAGTCGTGCAAGAGATTCCCACTACATCAAGATAGATTGGCCACTCCGACAGTCATTGGAGCCTGGGAGGAAAAGAGTTCAGCATCCACCACTTGTTGAATCAAGGAAGATTTTGTTACCACCCACATCAAGCTGGGTCTGATGAAGAACTTTGTCAAGCCATGGACAAAACACAAGCAGCTTTCAAGTACTTCCGTGGAAAATTTCCAAGGTTAAGGAAGCTAAGATAAAGGAAGGTGTCTTTGTTGGTCCTCAGATTCGTGAACTTCTTCGAGATGATGCATTTGACCACACTGCGTGGCAAGGAAAAGACGGCATGGAAAGCCTTCCAGTTAGTGGCAATAAATTTTCTCGAAACAACAAGGCAGACAACTACAGGTTGTTGGTGGAAAACCTCCTCAAGGCATACAAAGCCTTGGTTGCAACATGTCACTAAAGATACATTTTTTGCACTCTCATCTAGATTTTTTCCACCGAATCATGGAGCAGTGAGCGACGAGCACGCAGCGATTTCACCAGGACATTGCAACAATGGAGAAACGCTATCAGGGCAAATGGAGCCCATCAATGCTTGCAGACTATTGCTGCTGACAGTGACAAGAGATGCTCCATTTAATGAATACAAGAGACAAGCCAAGAAGCGCGAGTAGACACTGAATAGGACTAAACTATGTACATAATAGTTTTTTGCCTTTGTTTCATAATAAATTTTATTTATATAACCTTTGCTGATTTTTAAAGTGTTACATAAACAGACAGGTGAAATATTATCATGTAAAGCAACCATAAACACATGAAAAGACCTAGGTTTACAATTTATGATTAAAACTCTACTATCTACACAATATACATAGACGTAAAATGTAAAAACTTAAATATCTTGGAAACAGTAGCCAATCAGTTGTTTTAATTGTCATATTTGAATTCAGCACATCAAAATACATAATAAATAGCACATTTTATCTCTGAAGCAGACGACTTCTAAAAAATTGTAGACCAGTGTAATCACAACTG